>JAJNNQ010000007.1:10435000-12835000 GCA_027886175.1 Phylloscopus collybita
TATTTATTTGTGGGCCTGGATTTTTTTTTTTTTTTTTTTTTTTTTTTTTTTTTTTTTTTTTTTTTTAAGCTGGGGGTCTCCAGGTCCAGCACTGAGCAAGCGCTTATATTAGACACCCGCACACACACACGGAGCCTCCAGCCATTGTGAGCTTTTTTGACCTGATAAATGCGCTTGGCTGGCATCAAATAGTCCAGCTTTGACCGTTCCCATTTAAATATGTGAATTAGTCATGAAGCATGACACAGCTTGGTGAACTTGCTAAATTGCTGGACTCTATAGGAGCAAGGGGGGAGGACGGGACGGCAGAGAAATGCATTCAGCCTCCCGCCTTAGGCGGAGAGGTGAGGGCCCGGGGCCGCGCAGGGCAGGGCCGGGGCCGCCGAGCGGGTTCCCCCGCTGACCCCCGGAGCCCTCCCCACGGGGCTCTGCCCGGCCCCTGTGTCCCCTCGTGCCCCGAGGGCAGCCTGGTCCAAGGGCTGCCCGGACTCCGGTCCCCGCAGCGCCCAGGCTTGGGCAGCGCCCGTCCCGCCGAACTCCGGGCTGCCTCTTCGGGGAAAGTTTGAGACTCGTCCCCCTCCTCCAGGGCTTCTCGGGCGCGGCCGCGGGTGCTCTCCTCCACCCGCGCAGGACAGAGATATGGGGCACAGCCCCGAAAGGAACGGCGCGGACGGAAGGGGAGAGAGACGGGAGACGCGCAAGCAGACGGCTCCCGGGCAGCAGAGATGTGGAGGCAGCCGGGAAGATGAGGGAGACCCGGAGCAGCCGTGGCGGGGCTGTGGGGATCAGGCCCTTGCCCAGCCGGCGGCACTGGCTGCCGAGCAGGCCTCAGGCCCCGCTGAGGGCCCAGCGGCCCGCGGCCCCCTCCCGGCGCGGCCCCGGCCCGCCCCGTCGGGCCCCGCCGCCTCACTCCAAACGCGGGCCCGCAGCTCCCTCTGGCGGCGGCGGCGGGGAGGCCCAGCGGGGCCGCCAGCCCGGGCCCGCCTCCGCCGCCCTCACGGCCCCGGCGGCTCCCGGGGTGCGCGCGTCGGAAGGCTGGGATAGCTGCTGCGGGGCAAATGTCTCTGCAGTGACATTGTCGTCAGAGCCGGCAGGGCTCGCCCTTGAAGGACAGCGCTGACCTGCCCTTGGCAGAGCCCCGAGCGGCGTCAGACGTGCTCTGCACAACGAGCACGGCAGCCGCTGCCTTTTGGGGTGGCCGGGACGGCCCGGGGTCTGGTACCAGCCCTGCGTGGTGCCCGGGCCGCCGGGAATCTGCTCTCTGTCTGCTGAGGGCAAGTTATAATTAAGAAGTCGTAAAGATCTTTCTCCTTCCCATCTCCTTCCCATCTCCGTCCCATCTGCTGCTGGGGGCAAGTTATAATTAAGAAGTCGTAAAGGTCTTTCTCCTTCCACAGGATCCTCCAAGATAAAGTATATATCTTTATGTACGTTCTGAAGGGGAACAGAAGTTTGTCCAGCATGTTGCTCCATGGCAGGGTGGTATGATTTATACTTGTGTTTTAGGTATGAAGAGGCCGGTGCCAGTAACACTTTTTGCACACGATGGTTCAAAACTGCCACGTTCCCTCAGATCCATGTGCTGTTTCACCAGAAGGATGTGTTACACCTGAGAGCCTGGACTAATACAGAAGGCAAGCTTCTTGTGGGCAGAAACACCCAAGGCAGAGTGAAGGGTCAGTTGTGAGAGAGACAGCTCAGTAGGACTGGAAGGGACAGAAGCACCTCTCTTGGGCTCGTGAAGGTCTCTGTGAAAGTGGCCCGGGCTGCTCTGTTCTGTTTTCTCTTAAATTTTGCAGTTTGGCCTTGCATGAACCTAACAGAGCATCCAGAAAGACAGGAGCTGTGGGGCAGTGAGCTGGCAGCCTGTTAGGGTCAGTAACTCCTCATTTTTTCAGTGCACACAAGAAAAGTTTCTGTAGCACTGAAGCATGTTAAGCACTCCTATTTAAATCTCACTGAAATCTGGGTTCGGTGTGACCATAAAGGCAGCTCTAAATAAGAGCTCTAAATAACTTCTAGAGCAAGGCGTGATGTTGCAGCTGAGCATTGCTAACACCTGAGTTATTCTTAAACCCAGCAGCACTCAGGGCTGGGTACCTGATCTAATATAAGCTCTACTTACTGAAAAAAAAAACCAAAACAAAACATTAAAGAGCTATCTAGATCTTTGTTATAGACTTGTAAACTACTGGCAAAGCATGGAAGGATGTTAGGGGACAATGGAAGCTGGGGTGATTAATCCTAGAGTAAGAAAGGTGTGAGCAGGGGCATATCCAAGCACACATAAAGACTCTGGATAAGGAAACCACACACCTGAATGCCCATAAAGAGCTGGTGATTCAAGTGAGATAGACTATCAACATTAATGACATTAAGTCTTCGAAGATAAAACAACTTCAAGATGATGTGTAAGATTTTTAGACAAATTTAACACTGGCTACAATTGTCTTTCAGTAGCATTAACAAAAAAAATACTTTTTTTTCTACAGCAGCTTGCTCAAAATAAGCCTTCTTTAGAAGAAGTGTCAAAATCAAACGAATATGCTGCAACTTTATCATTTGTTGTAATTTCAAAGCTGTTTAGCTTATTAGCACTCATTTAAAGAAATTAGGCCAATACCCAGACAAACATATTTGGAAATGAAATGTTGATACATGATCTGTGAAATGTTTAAATTTAGGTTGTGCTAAAGGGGTTGTTGTTTCTTTCTTAAATGACTGTCTGAATGTGACTGGAATTTGACAACTGAGAACAGTGTTTGGGGCATCTCCCATCTTTACAAAACTGCAATTAGCTGCACACAAGCAATTAGCTCATCCCATGGTTTACAGGGGTACACTGCTTCAGGCTATTTGAGTTCTGCATCATGTTCACAAGCTTCATCCCTATCTCCTGTTTTTCACTGCATTCATGATACATTTGTGGTATGAACGAGTAACTCCTGTTTTTTGTTCATTCTTCAACTCAAGTTTTTTAATGCTGCAGTCTGGGAGACTGGTGGGACTGGCACTGAATTGGGAGAGCATGCTTTGCCAGCAAATGTGCTGGGAAGCTTCTAGGAGCAGTGGTCTCCCTGGGTTGCCATCTCCCGATGGATTTTCATGTTGCTGTAGTGAGAATGAGCAATAAGCTGCTACTTGTCATTAAAATGTCCTAGGTCTATCCAAAGATAGAACATTTGAAGCAGACAGCCTTGGAAGTTTTCAATTCTGTTTTGAACATGAGGAGAATACAGCTGTAAAAAAGGCATAAAAGTGGTGCAAGCTAAAGATTTCTAAAGACTTTTAATTAAATAAACATTTAATAGCTCATCTTACATAAACAGGCTTTGGAAAAGCTTGACATTAACTGCTACAAATATGTTGGGCGAAGGAAAACATATGGAAATTGTAAGCAATTTGTATGTTAACCAGAAAGAAGTTGGATACTTTACTCTGTACCCTGGCCATGGCTATTTTTATATTGCAATTGACCCATAGGTCTAAGCACAGGTTTAGATGCTCATGTTCATCCTACCTGATGCAAGAGTGCTCATTGCACAGCCCACAACATTTCTATGCCCTCTTTTTTCACAAGCTCAGGTGCTAGTGTGAGAGCACAGGTCACTGCTCTTTGCACTGGGCCACTCTGAGACTGGCACAATTAACAGAACCTTCTGTGAAAAATTTCTCTCCTGGGATGAACTGTGGGAAGAGCAGAGAAGGTCTCCCAGCTCTTGAGTGACCCAGCCTGTGCTCATCCTGCAAAGCAGGTGGCTCCAGGCACATTAGTGCAAGAGTCTTCATCACTGCTGTCAAGTAAAAAGACACTGTCTTAGCAAAGAGCTCAGGGCAGGAAAATGGGGGCAGGCTTGTAAATCTTAACACTATGGTATGCATTGCCAAATATAGGTGAGGGAAAGTCTGAGCACAGAACCCCTGCTTGGTCACACTCCTCAGGTGTTGCCTTGCTGTCTCTTGCTGTTACAAATGGATCTTTCCCCCAAATCCCCACAAGGGAAAGGCTAGCACACTACAGGGTGGGTAAGGAGACGTTTGGTGCCGTTTAACTTTTACCAGAGTGCTACTGCACCTATTTGTCTCTGCCCTGCCTCGTGGTCAGAGCCTTGCCTGCCCCCGGCTAGCCCCGGCGATGGCCACAGGCGATCGGTACAGCCCCATAGGCTGGCCAACCGAGCCGATCCGGTGGGCTCTTTTCAGCCCAGCCGCTTGGTGTGAGCTGTGACGAAAGCGAGGATAAGAAGGAGGACTCTGTTGAGGGGTTGCCACTGGGGTTTATTGAGGGTTCCGGGGAAGCAACCTCACTCCAGGGAATCTGCCTCAGCAGAGCGCAGACTGCCCTGGGTCAGCTACTTTTATCTGGGGGAGGAGTAAGGGGAGGTATCGGGGAAGGAACCGATGAGGAAAGACCAGGGAGTGGCTACCAGGATGAGAGACTCTTCTGGGAGCCAATCCCAGTAGGGGAGGACGGACATCCTCGGATCCTGGCCTATCACTTGACGCCCTCCTTGGAACTTCGTAGAACCAGGGAGAGGCTTCAAGGAGATGGACAGGTCTTCGGGGGTAGGGAGCAAAGGATTGACATTTAACTGAACCTGGGTAAATAACCATGGTAAGAACCAAATGGGGTTTGAATGGGGGTACATGGAATGAGCCAAATAAACAGTACGAACAAACAGTTCACAGAGAAAATTAAACACACCACTACACCAGAGGTCACTCCCTGGCCCTTTTCTATTAAGCAGTACAAATATGGTCTTAATGACTCTTATTGATGGGGGACATACCCCCGTGGATTAAAATTTGCTTCCAAATCTCAAATATTTCAATTTCCACCTTGACGTAACTGTTCAAGCATCTCTGAAGCTGAGATTTCATTAACCTTACAGTGTGTGGATGCAATGAAAATGATGCTGTGGAGGACTTCCCAGGCTGCCATACACTTGATCAGGCTCATTTTCCAGGCTGTGGTAAATCACCGATAGCAAAACATACCCACTCTTCCCTCCTCTCCAAGGCAAGGGCAGTAGTGCATGGCCTAAGTTATTCTGAAATTCAGGGTGTGACCTCTGTTCTGTAGTCACCTGCAGTGTTCAAAACTGCAGCACAATCCCTGTCAGGTTTTCATCCCATGCCAGCTAGCCTGGACACAGTTCAGGAGCAACACAGAACTGCTCCCTGTAGGTGCTATGGATGAACAACCAACACTTGGGAGGAAAAAGGTTTAGTTGTATGGATGTGAGCAGCAGCTTGCCATTTTTCCCCTATGTCACGTAGCAGATATTGACCCTTTTGATTTACTGGTGTAGATGTCACTGACAAGTCCTGGTTCACTCTAGAAGATTCACAGGACATCTGTTGAGACTGGGATAAGGCATGATTGTAAAGTATTAGTGCAATCATTCATGTTTAAGAAGGGAGGCTTATCCCACCTCAGTGTGTTTCTCCTCCCATCTCTGTGCTCCATCCCCCACAAGTGAGAAGACATTAATTATGTTACAGATGCTCAATCAAAAGAACTTCAGCAGAAGTCAGTGGAAATGTTGACATACTACTGAACAGGAGTGAAGGCTGAAGCAGCCAGCCTAGAAGGAAACAAATGGGACCATCCAGCACATGTCTCACCAAAGCTTTCAGATGTGGATTTTGTGCCAATAAAAGGCATCTGAGGCTATTTTCAATGCAGATCAAATCACAGAACCTTAGGTGCCTTTTGTTGGTTGAATCTACCCGGCCTGGTAAATATTCTCTCTTATGTATGCAGTATCACCTGGGCACCAAATGATTTATTGTCTCTCGGTTTTCGTTTATAAAACTGACAAAGTCAGGACTGATAAATGCTGATATATGTTAAATTCAACTAGCTTATGATAAAAGTTGCTTGCCAAGTGGCGACAGCTGGCCGCCTCAGTAAACATGTCACGTAGCTACCTTCGCCCCTGAGGAATGTTGATTGCTATTTGATATAATAAAGCATTTTAAGGTCCAAAGGAAATGGGCAAGGAGGTTAAATGCAACAGATACATAATGCTACCGGCCATAATGTCTGCCACTTAAAAATTTCCTGCCAAGTAGCAAAACAGCTAATACCTGCTTCAGTGAAGCCTGCCAGGGCAGTGATAATGATTGTAAGTAGATGTAAAATAATTATGATCATGATGCTTCTGGATTTACCGGATACCATTGCTGAAGTGTCGTCCAGATGGCTATGGAAGGAAGAAGGTATCTTATTGGGAGGGGAGGTCAGTACTGCTCTGTACAGTTAAGTTCCTCCAGATACGTCTGCTGTGGCAGGTGGAACATTGGCCAAAGCAAAGCCTGGAGCCTGGTGTGAACCCCTGCCCCAGCCCTGCTCCTGGATGTGCTCACCAAATCCAGGCACTGAGTGACACCATCAGCTCTTGGTGCTCTTAAGGCTAGTCTGTGTTGCAGGCACAAACACTTCTACGTCCACACTGAGGCATGGCAGGAGTCTGAATCTTCTCTTTGCTTTACCACACATCTTGCTTCAAATTTGTGCCTGACACAGAGACTGGGTCTGAGGCAAGATGCAGCTCGTGAGTGGACTTGGGTACATACTTGAGTGTGAAAGGAGCACTTAGGTGATGTGACTGAGAAAATCAGCAGAGCTTGGGGGCAGCAAAAGCCGTTTCAAACCTGGTGGAGAAGTGTGGGGAAGCACCTGTGTTCAGGAAAACCTGCTCATTTCTTCCCAAGCTTTTCACTGGGCTTATTAAACACATTGCCTCTCCCATAAAATTTTCCCCATTTACAACACCGAACCTTTGGGCATGTACAGCACTAGGAGCAGCAAGGCACTGCAAGCCTTCACTGTAATATAAATCATAAAATAGTAATATATGAAAACCTAATGTTGGCATTTCCAGCCCTGGAACAGATTCATAGCATGATTTACAGTCCCACCTTGCACTGAGTAGCAGCTATTCTATGAATCACTATTTCTGTCACATTGATTTAAAACAAACCTTGGCATTACCATCCCATGGCAGTCAGGTTGCTGTGAGCAATCTGGATGTTTTCAAGGGACTCATGTTTCATTTGAATGCTTTTTACCAGGCTGCAAGAAGGATGAACAACTGTAGGTTGAAATAACATAAAAGCTTCTTGTTTATAAGAACAGGACATGGTAGCAACCAAACTATTTCAGAGGCAGTAGGGAAGTCACTTAGTTGCCTAAATATCAATTCCAAGGGTCCTTTAATTGTGTTAAATAGCCGAGGTACCTAGCAAAAATAACATGGCTTCTGTGGGAGACATCCCCATTGCAAAGCTGCAATTTGAGACCCTACAGGATATCCCAAAGCAGCCCACACAGCACCAACATTCAGGCAACTGAATCTCACACAAAACCTTTTTGTTTTCTCAAGTGTTGCCTTGATCTTGTTCAGGGAGATTGCCCCTCTGAGGAGCTGTCCCTTTCCCCTTGCAAGGGCACAGCTGAAGTCAAAGTCCTGGGAGCCGGGAGGGATTCAGCAGGTGCTGGATATGTGAAAGGTTGTTCAGCCAGGAGATAGACTATGTTAATCCCTGCTGAAAACTCCTCCAGAGCATACTGGCCTGGCACAAGAGCACTCCTTTGCCCTCTGGGATGGTCTTGCAGTTCCATTTAATAAAATATTCTTCTGTGGTTTTCTTCCAGTGGTGTTCCGCAGAGCATAAATGTGCTCTACATATGCAGAAAGAGACAAACCTCTGTAAGACCCTGCTGGAATTTACTGAAGAAATTTTATTGAAACCTGGGACCAGATGTCTCATCCTTTCTCCATTGCCACATTTCAGGACCAAATAGTTCTTGCTTAATATTTGCTGTTGTTTCCCTGTCAGGATTACCACATTGCCATAAAATGCAGTGTTTTAGAGGAAAAGCATCTGCAAATTCTGGGGACTCCTATTGTTGTTTCATGTGTCTGGCATAGTGAGAATAACCAAAAGTCTGATGGTTTCACTGCCCTGAACTTTCTTCCCTGCAAAATTCCTCTGCCCATGAGACAGCTTTTTAGGTCAATATGCCCATGTGCACAGCACAGAAAAGCCATGGGTAGCCAGGCAGAGCAGTGTCACTGAGCTCACATATGTAAAACTCCTGGGATGCCCAATTAGAAGTGTTACCAAGAAAGAACAGCAGGTAGGTCTGGGAGCTTCTTCCTGGAATTCACTTTGCTCCCAATTTTATCTCCCTCCTCCCCCCCAGGGTCACAGGGGGATGGGGAATGGGACTGTGCTCAGTTCATCGTGTTGTTGACACTGTTCCTTCCTGCTCAGAGTGAAGACTCCTCACACTCCTCCTCTGCTCCAGCATGTGGTCTCTCCCACAGGAGACAGTCTTCCATGGGTCCTTCCCATGGGCTGCAGTTCTTCACAAGCTGGAGACCAGAATATCAGTGAAACGCAGACAGAGGGACAATTTGAATATATATACCTTTCTTCTTAAAACAGTCTCTGCAGGTAACTGTTGGATGTAAGACTGGAGAGCAGAAAGTTACAGAATATGTCATTTTGTCACGACTGGAGAAAAAAAAAATCTGGCATCTAAACTTTCAGGTTAGTTTTCTTCTTCCAAAATTTTCAAAACAAAATTACTGCTCTGCACCAATATATATGTTACTGATACTATTCTTCAAAATAATTCCAGTGGGGTCTAAACGTGATGTAAGGTAACTCACAGTATAGGTACTGAGATGGAATCAATTACTATGACCAGCCCACAAAGTCTTGCAATTGGGATTGTAAAATGGGATGCTGATTAAATAAATTTTTGAGAACGTGTTTGCCTCTATTTCAGAGAATGCAATTCCTCTTCCAATAAGTGGTTTCATTTTTTTTTCTGTAAAAATCAGACTCTTGATCCAAATGCTTCTTGACTGAAGCATTTTGGACTCTGGGAGTTTAAAGATTTTTTTTTTTTTTAATTAAATTGAATAAACAGGGGGGGTTTTCTAAGAATAACCATCTTCAAATTTTTAGGGCTACTGACTGATTTAATCACCTTACCAGGATGTTGTAAATTCAAACACCTGATTTATACCTTGTTTTTCAAGTTTGTGGTATCTGCAGAAATGTACCTGGAAAGACTCTCACACCTGAAATGAAGCAATCCAGGACTTCAGCTTTTTTGAAGGTATTTCCATAGTAACAACTTACGTACCTTCACCTGTTGAAATGGCTCTCCTTGAATGTCTTTAACTGAAAAACTGCAGACAGTACATCATTTGCTTGTCTGTCAGCATCTGGCAATATAAACAGTGTTAATAAGCCAACAAGCATTTTTGTTCTTCACAGCTCTTTTGGTTAATAATAAGCCAGTCTGGATCATGATTACATAGAGAAAGCCTCAAGGCTCCAGATTCCTAATCTGAAATTATGGTCAGTATTTTCCAGACTGACAAATGAGAAAGAAAGGGATAAAGGAGTACAAGGAAATAACAGGGAAATATTTTGTTTCTGCGTGGAATATTCATAATTGTCATTCACCTATTTTCAAGCAGGTGTCCTAATTTGTGTCTGGTCCAGGTTTATCCCCTAAGCCCCCTCCCATCCCATGTCACCCAATCATAAATCTGAGTTTCTCTATGTGGAGAAGAGGTGCTGCCCATATCTGAGGAAGGGTTAGCAAGTGCACTTCTCAGGGTTTTGTGTGGGAAAAGTGCTTGCACAACCTACTGCCTTCATGGCTTCCTGGAGAGAACCTGCATCCTGTACAAGGACATGGAACTGTCTCCACCTCCCAGTGTGGACCAGCCCCTGGCACTTAAATGATGTGTTTTGCTTAGACTGGCAGTGGGGGGGTGGGACACAGCTATTTTCTGTCCTAACTTTCACTGAATGCTTAACAGACTATTTTCCTGTAACACCTCTAGAGTGACCTGCCTGTCACCTTCAAACAATTACCCACTTGGTCACAGCTTCTGACCCCACCAGTGACAGCTGGTCAGGCAGTCCTGGAGTGCTTCTCCTAACTCCCTGAACTGAGATTTTCAATCTAGTCACCAGCATCAGCCCTAACCCCCTAACTCTCTAATATGAACTTCTTCAAAAAATGTCCTAAAATTTGTGCATCCAGGTGCAGTCTTTGGTCTTCTGCACTCACAACCACTTTGCAAAGCACACCTATTACTGCCAATTAGAGTTGTAGGAAACTTGCAAAACTTGTATTTCTCTGTGGGGAATGAAAAAACCCTTAGGGGTCTGCAAAATTAAACCTGCCAACCCTTGTGACAAAAGCAATCAGTGTCTGAGATGGCCACCTACTTACATAGGACACTTGCCCCTCCAAGGGGGCTGCAGTAACAGGTCTTCTCAGCACACAGTGCCAAACCTCCAGTAGGAAAGCAGGTGTAAAGAGGGGAAGCTTTTGCTGGTCCTGGGAGGAGCTTGGAGGTGTCATCTAGCTCTGACAGCCAAGCTGAGGCGGTGCCTGCCCTTAGCAGAGCTCTGGCTGGGGGCTGCACACGGTATGAGAGGCAGAATGCTGGCACCACTGGCTCCTGCCATGCACTGGCTAATCAGACCATGCTGCACCTGAGAGCACGAGAGCCTTCTGCTCACCATCTCCTGTGTGGTCACAAGGAAACCTCTGTCAGTGAGAAGTAAAGGCTCAGATCACTCTTCAGTCCAAGTCTGTGAGCCAACGGTGCATCCCAGAGGCAGCAAGAACAAGACCTGAACTGGTTGACCAGAGGACACTCCTGGCTCAGGTTTTTTACTGTTTGTGAAAAAATAACCAACAAAAAACCCCCCAACCAATCAAACAGAAAAAAAAACCCACCCCAAAACAAAACAAAACAAAACAAACCACAAAAACAAATAAACAAAAAACCCCCAAACCCCACAAAAACAAACAAACAAACAAACAAACAAACAAACAAAACCCACAAAAAACCCCCAAACCCCTGCTTGGGGAAGTCCAGGAGCAAAGGCTGATGTATCAACTTCGTCCAAGAAATCTTTCCACTGCAGAATGGACTTGTCCCTGGTCCTTGTGCATGCCAGCCAGTGTTTTTCATGTCCATGCAGAGAAGCTGTAGGGACTTCTGTGGAAGGAGACCTTCTTTGTGCCTAGTCAGAAAGATACTGGAGGTGTCAGGGCTAGGGTAAAGGTGGGGGAATGGTCTTTGGGAGGAGGCCAGGTTCCTTGGTGACCTGACTGACTTTAGAAAACCAGTGAACTTCTGTGTTGTTTCCTGAGGCAAGGAGCTGCTCTGTATTTCCCAGCCCTGTAGATAGCAGTTCTTCCCTCTTACACTGAGACACTCCTAAAGACTGCATGTTTTTGACATCCAACAAGTCACCCCCACTGCTGACTGCATGAGAGAGATATCCTGACCACAGAGCAGCTGATAAATGCATACATGCCAGTGGTAAGATGGTAGGACAGGTGGCCAGTGGATACCGGGAGCATGCTGTCTCCCAGTGGCAAAGAGGCTACTTCTGCCTGGCTGGGCATGGCATGACCTCTGTAAGGATCAGGTAGGAGTTTTCAGGCAGCTCTGTTCCCCTGAAGCCTTGCTAAGTGGCTGGCATGGCTTAGGCACCAGGCACAGTCCTGAGTATCTGTGGATGGAAAACAGGCAAGTGAGGGACATGGGAGCAGCCTGATACCCCCCCATTAACACCTCGCCCAGGCACTCAGGGCAGAAAACTGGAGGATACACATCTTGCACTTGGTATCATGTTTGTATCAGCCTATTGATATGACAATGGCAGTGTTTAGAAATTAATTAAGGGCTTTGGGCTACTTCCCACCCCTTCGTTCTCTCCAAGCCGTGAAATACAAGTGTCTTCACTAGCAGATAATGCCAAATTAAAACAACAAAATGTGTAGGTGGGATTTCTCTCACATAACTGCAGAAGTCCAAGCCCAAGTTAGCTGTTGCCTTTGCAGCAGGTGAAGACTCATGAGCTAAACACATTGCATCCATCTGCCTGGTGCTCACGTTGAGTCAGTGATTAGCAGGAGCCATTTGCCTTTCCTGAGCACAGCTCAGAGGTTGTCTCTGAGGACTTGGCTGGCTGCCTGGCCCTCAAAGGGAAAAACCTTGTGGAAAAAACATGCAGCTTTGTGGTCTGCAGACAGCAGCCCCCAGAGCCCAGCCATGGTGCTCCCATCAAGGGGGATTAAAACATTTGCAGGTGTACACAGGGAACAAGTGCAGCCCTCAGCAAGAAAAGAGGTGCTGGCAAGGCAGGGTCATGGAAGTCATCCCAGAGGATACTGGCCCCCTGGCAAGGGGACCTGTGCCAGGGTCTGGTTTGAGGGGGGTGGTTGATGTGGGAAACAGCACATGGCCCAAGTACAAGCCACGGGATGGCAGGAGGGAGAATGGGACTTTTGCTTTGCTGAATTCTAGTTTGGAAGCTTTTCCCCTTTGGTTCATGGAGTGTCTAAGTCTAACACTATGAAAAAGAGATGAGGAGCTTGGGTGAAACCCTAAGGAAGGGCACAGAGGAGGTTTGTGGTGTGGCCTCACCTCCACAGGAGTTTGTTTCCTTCAGCATCTCTTCCACAGCTCCTGTTTGGCTCTTGCAAGGGCACCAGAGCCCCAGAGGATACTGGCCCCATGTATCATGGCTCCAGATGGGAAAGAAATCATAGAATATTTTGTGTTGGAAAGGCCTTTAAAAATCCTCTATTTCCAACCCTCCTGCCATGGACAGGTACACATTTCACTAGACCAAATCTTGGAGCTAATTCCACATGCTGCCAGAGCTAATGTTTCATCTTAGAAAAAGTGTTAAATCTATCTAGGCTTTGAAAATACAGTGATATAAAATCTGAATTTAAAACAATTTATGCATAGACCATAATAACATTTTAATGGGGAAAAAATACACAGTCATTTCAAGCTTGAGGAGTCTAAGTACTATGGTTTGTATAAATGGCTGATAGGTTATTTGTTTATTGGGCAATCTGCTTTTTTATATTGTTTGTCAGGCTATATAATTTTAGGTGAAAGCTTTTCAGCATGCTGCACCTGCCAGAAGAACTTTCTTAATACACAAGTTTCTGCTCCGGTGTGCATAGAGAATAGACCAGTAATTGCCTCCTTACCCAGTCTGACACTGTTAACCAGAACCTGGCTGCCCTGTAAATTAGGCAACCATATTAATGGTGCTGCTGCACAAATCAGCTGAGCACTACATAGTTCATTTCATTTGAGATTCACAAGAGAATCATTTAGGTTAAGAGGCTGGTTTGGGCAACAGTAGCACTCTTTTATTAAATTGTAGGTTTCCTCACCACAGTGGAGAACAAGAAGTGGTCGCTTCATAGGACATCAGCCAAGAATGGGAGACCTGGAGTCTTTGAGTTTATTTCTTGGGACAGGTTCCTTCCTTCCCTTGAGCCTTTGCCTGTGTTGGTCAGCTCCAGACTTTGGACTGCATATTACTCGAAAAGGAGGTCATCTTCTAGTTTGAGCTAGTGGTGGGACCATATGGCCCAGATGGCTGTGGGGTTTCTGAAAGCTTCTTTGCTACAATGTGATGTCTTACTTCCTTCAGTTGCTATGATGAAATTACTCTCACAAAGGTTTCTGCAATGCCACGTGGATTTTATTGACTGTGAAAAACTATTGTAGATGCAATATAGGAGAACTGCCTCAAATCAAAAGATCTAATAGTCATGCCTGGCTAGAAACCCAGCGCCTGGGTGTTGCTGTGTTGCAGCGCACCGCGCGGTGTTTTAAGGCTCAAGTGTTCATTTGCTCCTTGGCAGTGCAGACACCAACTTTGTCAAGGGTCAGTGCAGGCCGCCCAGAGCTTTTGCAAACTGAAATGAGCTGAGAGTATCAAGTGTCTCACAATCCCCCTGCAAGCACTCAGTGCTTGCTAAGAGCCAAGGCCAGAGGTGCCATCCCAAGGATGAAATGCCCGATGCATTTCTTACCAACCGGGAGAGACTCTGACCGTTTGACTCTCCCTTAATGTACTACAAGTCCAAACAGTCTCCTAAGTCACACTGAGTGTTTTCTGACTGCTGCTTTTTAAAGCCTCCTGTTATTCCAAAGCTTGGACCAAATACTGAGTTAATGATTACTGGGTGAAGTTTCAGTGGTTATTTTGAGGGGACAACCTTTTCTAGCCTTCTGGACACCTGAGGCAGGACATTTAATCAATGTCTTTGTCCTTGTCAGCTGATGCATTAAATCAGGTGGTGTTCAAGTACATAAAATCATTTCAAGCATTGACAATGTGCTTTCCAGTGTGCAGGTAAGGAGCAATAAAACCTACATGCATCATTCAGAGAATAAAAATCAGGTCAAATTTTCAATTAAATGTTCCAAGCTATATCCACTATGTGTGTGCATCATCCCTTCATAAAGATATTGATTTTTTTCCTAGTCTTCTATGTAACTGTGAATTTAAATCACAGCTTTATGAATTTGAGCCGGACTTGAATTGCGGATCTTATACAGAAATAAATATATAAATACTGAAGAGAAGTAGTATATAAAATAAGGAAATTGATATATAATTAGGGATTTGGAAATACTAGATGGAAATACAATTTAGAAGATTAGAACAGGGAAAGAGAAAGAGAAAGAGAATGAGAGAAAGCAAATTAAAGAAAGTAGTGGAAGAAAAGGCAAGGGGAAAGAAAGGCAAGGAGAGGAGTTTTGCAGATCAGTGGAAATATTTGAAGTCACATGGATCTTTAATATGTCTAAATTGCACTTAAAAGATTGTATTGTAAATAGATAAGCAAAGCTGAGAGATGTTACACTGTACAGGAAATGTTTAGATTATTTTATATACAATGGAAAACAGTGGTCACTGCCACAAAGCAAGTGAGAAATCCATATTATTTAATCTGCTCCACTTACTTTTGTCTTAATGAGTTATCTGTGAGAAAATTCTAGTTACTTTTCCTTCATTTTTTAAAACATGAGAGGTCCAAGAAGTTTTCAGAAGGCAGATGTCTCAATTTAGAAAATATATCATTATTTCAATATTTAGAATTGAACCTGTACTAGTGAGCCTGTGAGGTGTAGATGGATACATTTCTCTTCCCTTGCTGGATAAACATAAGAACTAGGCCCATTGTGGTGTACTACACAGGCAAGGAAATACAAGCAAGGAGACTGACCGAACAGCTTCAGTTGATACCACATCTATGTACTCTGTGACATGGCATTTTGTCTGCTGCCCTCCTCCTCCTCCCCATGGCTCTTATCTACAACATGTTATAGACAAACTCAGTTAAAAAGAATGATGCATTTGTTCTCCTTTGCCTCTGTAGGTCCTTGAGTCCAAGACTTACTGCTCAGAGGACAGAGGGATGGGTTCTCTTGTGGATTTCTTCCTAGCACTTCCCACTGTGGAGTTTGAAAGGTTCACAGCACCTCCAGAGGTTATGTGGTATCAGTTATGGGGGGAAGAATGAAATCTGATGCCTTGATTTTCAAATGAATTTCAGTCATTGCATAACCATATAAATACCTTCTGAAACCATGTTAGATCAAGTGTCATAAGGCTAAAAAATCTTCCCTAGTTCTTAGTGTCTTCTTGAACTGCTCAGAAGTGCTACTGGAGTTAAGAAAAAGCCTGTGTGTTCAACACTGGAGGAGGTCAAGACACTTCCAGAGCCCAGTTCTTGTGTCATTGGGTGTTCACAGCCAGACTCCTCAAAAGCTTCCCCTTCTCTTGGGAGTACCTCAAGCTGCTGCAGACCAGCTGCCCAGAAAAGAAAGGTGTTTGCAGCTGGAAACCCATTCTGGAAAATTTAACCCAAGAGACTGACCAAGATTACATCATGTCCCTTTGGTCAGATCTGCCGGAGCACAGCCCAGGTCCTGCTTCCCACTTGGGCAGATAGAGAGTGAGAGCACAGCCTCCATCTCTCCTGGCCTCTAGATCCATGTTTTTCACTGTGGACAGGGAGCAGACCTTCAAATGTTTTTCTCTGAAGTGTGTTCACCTTATGTGTCTTTTGCATAAATCACCTTCTTCCTCCATGCCCAGGGCTGGAGGATGGAGCGTGAGGAATACCTCCCAACTTTTCCCTGCAGGGCTCAGTACTGCAACTGCTGCATGGAGAGCTCTCATTCAGTCCTTAGGTCCAGGACAGGGATTTGCTGACTGTTGTGAACACATAAAGGACTTAGCTGCTGAGTTCTAAGATGCATCTGTGGAACCTGTGTGATGCGCAGCAGTTCAAAGTTTGATTAAATGTAGGCAGCTTCACACAGAGATTGGTCTGGAGAGACATTGCTGTGGGACAGCGTTCCAGCAGGAATTCTAAAATACTTAAATCCAGCAAAGGAACACAGCAGATTAGAAAACAGAGCAGGAAAATTTTGTGCATGGTTGCTGTCTCCAGATATCAGCTATTCCTGCCCTCTACTCTTGTTTGGGATCAGCCATACAGAGTTGCTTTTGCCTTCAGAGCCTTGCAGAGGAGGCAGTGACTCCACACCCTGCCTACATGGGCAGCTACTGTGCGTCACAGCTTGCCAGCTTCACTTTCATACCAGTCCAAACAATAATAAGGAAAGTTTCCCCACATGTTTGGTGAGAGGTAGAGATACAGAGTGGAAACTTTCAGCTCAAATAGTTGAAGTCCGGCAAAGTTACAAACAAAGTGAACAAACAAGAGGGGAGGACTCTGGTGAGAATTGCCAGGTGCCATTTGCCTCACCAGGTTCTGTCTGAGCCCCAAACCTCATGTGCCCCAAAGAGGCTGGGGTCTAGGGTTAAAAAAATCAAGCAATCAGGGGATGTGAGTAGGAGTTCTTTTAGGTTGATGATTCTAGCCTGGATTCCTCTAGCTGGAAATTTCTGGATAAATAAATAAATAAATATTTTTCCCTTACTCCTATCTGGTATAATAAACATTGAGAGAAAACAGAAAACTGTGTGGGGCAAACAACATGAAACAGCTTTTGTTTCAGCAGGAAGTATTCAAAAGTAATTCTTCAGCTCATCTTACAAGACAGTGAAGTTGTACTTCCCTGGTGACAATGAAATAATTAATTTTGGGGAAGATGGAAAAAATGCAAAGGTGTAAATTAGAAAGTGTAAAAAGAGACTACATATATAAAAGACTCTACTATTTGCAGCTTTCCCCAGTCAAATTCCCTATATGTTTCCTGGACAAGGTCTTGTTTAAAATGGTTGCGTAAACATGTCTCCCTGCAGTTCAAGCTCTCTTCTCTCACACCTGCAGTGCGAAGAAGCTGATGTGTGGTGGGAAGAGCAAACTGAACCTGCCATGTGCCAATGCTGAATTGCTCAGAGGCCTAAAAAATCTTCTTGCCAAAAAAAAAAAAGCTGATGAACCAGTCTTACTTTAGGGCAGGTGGAATAGTTCGTGCTCTCGTTTTTATCGTTAGCTCTAAGAGGGAAAGACAGATTTGTTTTCACATGGTTATTGATTATTAACCAGCTTTGTGAAAGGTTACCTTTCTGCTAGATACAGCCACGGTGGGGGGTTAAAAATCAATCCCTGGGAAAGCTCTGTTTCCCAGTCAACTTGTCCCACTGAGGTCCCTTGCCATGGGTAGAGTTGACCTGTGTTGGTTTGAGCACAGATGAGAGAGAAAAAGAGATTATTGTGAATATGCTCCACTCACCTTCAGTACTTCTTTTCTGTCTAAATGTGGATTCCAGAAAAGGGTTTGAGCACTGAGAAGTCATTAAATACTATACAGAGAGAGAAAATCTAACCAGATTACTTTAGTAAGTGTGACTGAACTGTACTCCTTACTATTTTACACTCTCATTACACAGTCAGGGTGGTGGGAGGAATGATAAAACTGTCATTGGTTGTAACAGGAAAGGGAGCTAATTGAGTTGGGGTTCACAAATTTTCTGTGTTGAAAGGCAAACAGAATGTTCCTGTCACCTTTCCTACAGAAAAAAAAGGTAATACAGCATCCAGATGGCTTTACATTTCACTGATCTCAGCAGCCTGCAGTGATGTCTGTCAGACACTGCTGGGGAAGACTTCCAAATAACAGTGACTCACATCAAACCTCTGCATTAACCATTTGGAGGTGGGAACATTGCAAATGCTCTTGAATTTCAAGAGGCATGTTGCATACATTGGCATGCATTTTAAAACCACATAGATATGACGTTAGGCAAGTGACCTTGCTTTCCGAAGCCCTGGCCGTTCAGAGATTTGTATTATATTGCAAAGTTTTAGGCTTCATATAATGTGGAACGAGTTAACTCTGCAGATTGTCTCTTCTCTGTCGAACACCAAGCTAGAGGAATGTGATTGGATCTTGACAAGTCCTTAAAACATACTCGAATCTAGCGTGCTAACTCAAGTGTTGTAGTGCAGTCACTGTCTGATGTTACTGCAGGGCGGCAGCAGCTGGGTACCTGAAGCATCTGTTACTGCTGCTCGAATATCTGAACTCCTGTGCTTGCTGAGAATAATCACAACCTGCTGTTCTACTTAACACTGCTGTTCTACTTAACACACCATCATCCCTTAATTGCTGGTACACAGAATCATGGATTCCTTTCTGTCTAATCTCTTGGACTAGCAAGGTTACTGTAAGAATTTCTGTTTATGTGTACAAATACGTTAAGGGTGAGTGTCAGGGGATGGGGTGAGACACTTTTCAGTGGTGTCCTGCGACAAGGCACAACAGGCACAAACAGAAACATGGGAAATTCCATTTGAATATGAGGAAAAACTTCCTTGCTTTGAGGTTGACAGAACGCTGAAACAGGCTGCCCAGGTAGGTTCTGGAGTCTCCTCTGGAGATATTAAAATCTGGAGATTGTTCTCAGCCTGAATTACAACTATATTAATTGGGTTTTGGGACCATGCATCAGAAACAACATCCATTTTTTCAGCTCCATGCATGAAGTTGGGGGATTTAAGCAAGTATGCCAGCCATAAATATCCCCAAGTTATGAGTGATTTCTACAGTCCTTTAAAACTTCCTAGAGCAGGTAAAGTACAGGATCTCCAGCTGAACTGCAGCATACATCCAGATGGGGTTTGAGGTGGGGGAAATTCTACTTGATCCGTTGTTGATATGTTCCTGTGTGCAACATGTTCCATTACTTTCCTCTGTTTTCAGTGGTTAAAACTTGACTGAACATCTGTCAGTGGGAATAAAGATGTTTGCATCAGCCATTTTTTTTCTTTGCATGGTTGCCTGCAGACTGTAGGGATGGCCAAGTTTCTTGTCATTCCAAGCCTACCAAAACCAGACTTGGGGAATAAAGATGAGGAAGTTCTCAGTGGGGAGATGACAATGCATGTACAGGAGAATCTGGACTCACCATTCAAAGTCCACAAATGAGCTAGAGGCAAGGATGCACCTTTTAATTTCCTACACTGTACCTACACATCTCAAGCCTCTTCTAGTTGGAAAATTAGACTGTGAAATGCAGTCAGCTGCAGGGTCAGCAGTGTCTCACATGGCAGCACTTGATCTGGGGAACACTTCGCTGCAAGGTGGTGGGAAGCAAAATGTTTACATAAAGTTGGGGGGGGGGACTTAAAATATGGGAAAATCAACCGAGGACTATTCCATTCATAGCACTTGGGAACTCCTTGGAGCAGAAAATTCTGGGAGTTTAGCGGAAGATATTTTGGTGCCTTGTAAGCACAGCCTTCTGCAACTCTTTCCGGTGACCTATACTGACCACTCTCAGGGCCGAATTTGTGTCTGCAGAGCCCAATACTGAGGCAAGTGAGGCCATTGGCCATTCCCATCATTCCCATCGGCCTCCTCCATCACCCATTTCCCGCTCCGGTGGGACCCATTCACTGCTCAGAGACTTCTCCTGGGAACCCACAGCTGTGGAAGGACTCAAGCCAAGTATCAGTGATTGCATCCCAGGTCGAGGAGGCAGGCAGAGGTGATCCCTGGGATCTGGCTCTAGCCGGGTCACCTCCCCCGGGATCCCCGGGCTGCCGGACATCACCATCCTCAGGACGCGGCCGAGGTCCCCCAGTGCCGGGATACCCAGCGGGTATTTTCCTGCACTGCAGCTCGCCGCCTTGTTGTCAGAACGGCAAAGCGTGCCCTTATCGCCTGCTCACGCAGGCAGAATGAAAGAGAATTAGCTCTAAATTATAGGAAATTCATTTGCTTTGGAGGGTGAAGTGTTTGCTCTGTTTAGAAACGTTCGTTATAGAGAGAGGGCCGCATTAAGACACCGGGTAATGGTCCTCCCAGGAGATGAATCAATTTGCTCTGGGTTTTATGGCCTCGGGTTTGTTTGTCCGCGCCGGTTCCCCGTGGAAATCCCGGAGCAGTAAATGCTCCCGGTAACAAATCTCTGGGGAAGGGGCTGTGGGTGCTGCTCTGGGCTCGGGGCACAAGACGTCTCCGGATCAAAGGACACCCGCGCCTGCAGGAGACCTGAGTGGGAGCATCGCAGGTGCGGATGAGGGAACCACCACGAAGGGAGCTGCGCATCCCCGCTGGCCACACGCTGCCTGCGAGCCCCGCCGGGCCGCATACCCTGCCCGGGATGCCAGGGGATGGAGGGGCAGGTGCCGGGCGCAGGGAGCCCCAGCAGCAGCCATGTCTATCTGTAATTCCCGCTAATAAAATACTTTTTCACTATCCGCGCTATAATTGGTTTACAGCCTTTTTTGTTTATTTATCCATAAGAGCTGCTGTTAAATGGCTTGGGAAAGCAATCGCTTAATGGCTCAATATTGAATCAAAGGCTCAGGATGCTTTCTGAGAGATGGGGGACCCGCGTGAGTTCAGAGCGGAAACTCAGAGTGTAATGGACTGGGCGGGTTTATGACCCCACGGAACAGGGCGCAGGAGCGAGGGACCGGGACCCTCCTGCCTCGCCGCTCAGGGCGTGCATCACCACTGGCCGAGCCGAGCCGAGCCGGGCCAAGCCGAGCCGGGCCGGGCCGGGCCGAGCCGGGCCAAGCCGAACCGAGCCGGGCCAGGCGGGGCCACCTGCACCCGCCCTACACGGAGCCGCGGGAGCGCGCCCGACGGCGGCGGCCGGAGCGCCGGTGTCCGGGAAGCGGCGGCGAGAGGAGGCGGGCCGGGCAGAGAGGAAGCGTGCCTGCACCCGAGCTGGAGAGAGCGGCGGCCGGGCCGAGCGCAGGGAGGGAGGCAGGGAAATGATCTTTGTCCCTTTCGGTAGCTCTCCGCCTCCTCATAGCCTCGTCACCAAGTCAACCGGCACCAGCTCGGAGCACATTATCTCCGAGGGTCAACACATTGCAGCCCAAGCCGCGGGGAAGGCTCCCAAATTTACCTCTTGGACAAACAATCCGCTGCCTATCGCTCGCTGTGGTGATAGCATTGTGGTCCCCACCGGCCGGTGCTGGCCTTCGCCCAGGGCTCCGGAACACGGGTACCCCCGAGGGAGCGCCCTGCCCGTCCTCGGACACCCACATCCCTCGGGGAGATGCCCTGGCGGCCAAAAGTGCCCTCCAGGAGCCGAGTCTACCTCGGCCCTCCGAGGGCTTTCCTCTCCGTGCCTGGGGGTCACTGGGGGATGAGCAGCTTCTGGACAAGCCAGGGGGAGAGGGAAAGGATGTGTTCAAGGACCATCCGTCCCGGAGCGCCCCGCGCATCGGCGCAATCCCCTGAGCCACTGCCCAGCCCCGCAAGCCCACCGCCGCGGGGCTCCTCACCCCAAAGCGGCGAGCGGCGCCCAGCAGAAGGGCGGAGGGTCTCGGGGTCTGCCCGGCTGAGGGGAAGGAACGGGGGTTGCGGGACCAGGGCTACCCCGGGTGGCCTCCTAGGGCCCGCGCCCCGCCCCGGAGGGTTGCGGGAGGGCTCACGTGGGGGAGAGGCGCCTATGGGGAGGCCGGGCAGGGCGGTGGGGCCCGGCGGGGCCGCCAGCTGTCAAAGAGGCATCCCGGGCTCCGCCAGCGGGAGCAGCCCTATGTGTCCCTAAGCTGCGAAGCCCCCTTGGCCCCGCTCGCCATGAACACCGAGGAGCAGTATTACGCCTCGGCGCAGCTCTACAAGGAGTCGTGCGCGTTTCAGAGAGCCCAAGCGCAGGACTACAGCCCCAGCCCCCCCGCCTGCCTGTACATGGGCAGGCAGCAGCAGACTCCTTACTCCAGCGCCTTAGGGGCTCTCGAGCAAGGCAGCCCGCCAGACATTTCACCTTACGAGGTGCCCCCCATCACTGAGGATGCCGGGGTCTCCCACCTTCATCACCATCACCACCACCACCCTCATCTTCCTCCTCCCCACCAGGACGCGCTGCCTTTCGCAGACGGGGCGGACACGGGGGCTATAGAGGAGCCCCGAGTGCAGGTGCCTTTCGCTTGGATGAAGTCCACCAAATCGCACGCCTGGAAGGGACAGTGGACCGGTAAGCCCCGCCGCATCCCTCTGCCTCCCACCGCTTCTGTCCCGCTCGGCTCTCAGGAGCCCTCCCTTGCACCGGTGCAGCTCCCACCGCCCCGATGTCGTCTGGAGAGGTCCTGGAGGGTCCTGTCCCCTCCGCCAGCCTCTGCGGACCCACTGCTCTGGGGCTGCTAGTGTTGGGTTGAGCTCTGGGGAGGGGGAGCCGCCACTCCAGTTCCCGCCGGCGGGCACACCGCTCCCTGCGCCTCAGCAATTATTAACGAATTATTTTTCACCAATTAACTAATTGTGGCCGAGCCGGGACGTCGTGACGCCTCCCGGGAGCCGCTTCCTCGGGCAGCGCGGTGTCCCCGCTCGGGGGCCGGGTGGCGGCGGCACCTGCGAGGTGGAGCGGGCGGGGAAGCGGCAGGCAGGGCTGGCGGGAGGGGACAGCCCCGCTGCCCTGCGTCCCTGTGCCCACCGTGCGGCCGCCGAGCAGCCCCCGAGCCCTCAGGGCAGCCGCCGAGACCCTCTCGGCTGCCTCTCGGCTCTCCCCGGAGCAGAGCCCATCTCCCCTCCCGGCCCCCCTCTCCTTCTCCTCCTGCTCCTCGGCGGGTTTTACCACAAATGCGCCTCTCCAAGTGAAAAAAAAAAACACGAAACAAAACAACACCAAAAAACCCCCCACCAGGGCATGGAAAACAATGCACAAACGAAACAGAGTTGCCAGTGAGGGGAAGAAACTCTATCTAGGCAGAAAGTTCCGCTGCCCAACAATATTTCTGTCTCTGCCTGCACAATGTTATCGTGTCCCGCGCCTCCGTCACGCCTATACGGCAAATATTATATTATTGGCTTTGTTCAAATAGACAGTTGGAAAAAGGACCGGAGTATTGAAACATCCACGAAATAGTTTGGGAATTGCATGGGGCAGGCCGAGGGGGAGGGAAGGAGAGGTGGCGGTCCCCAGTCTCCCAAGAGGCGCATCCGCCCACACAGGTAGAAGAGCGCGCTGTCCCGGGCCGCGGGCACGGCGGCAGGGACGCTGCCAGGGCGGAGGTGGGGAGACGGAGGGAGAAAATCAGATTGTTTCCATGAGCTGAGTGAATTTCGGGAATAATAATGCTGCTGCTGCTGATAATAATAATAGTAATAATAATAATAACAACAATAATAATCTAAACTTTCGAACTACACTTTTTTTTTTTTTTTCCCCCTCTCTTTCTCTTGCACCCGAAGAATGACAAAACCAGCAGGAAAGCGAAACCTTCCCGGTGGAAGCCTAAAATTCTTGGCTGTTGTGCCCAGCCCTCCCGGGAGGAGCAGGCAGGGGCCGTGCATGACCCGGCCGGTGTGATGTGTGTGCAGGGCTCCTGCCGGGCCACGCCGCAGGAGGAGAAAGGGGCACCGCGCTGTGCTGAGTGCGACAGAGCGCTCACAGCCAAACCCCGGCGTGTTTTGTACAGTGGTTGTGGCAGACGATACCCCCGACTATTTCTTTTTCATGGAAACCACTGAGATTTAGGCGTCCGTGGCTGCTGCGGGGTTTGTTGCCAGGAAAAGCCACTCGCCCCGGGCTTGCCGGCCTTGTCCCGGGGCCCGACCGACCTCGGCCCTCCGAGAGAACCCGGGCCTTCCGCCTTCCCGATAGCTCCAGTTTAGTTTAAAGTAGCAGAACAAGGTGTTTGGTTGTGGTTTTTCTTTCTCGTTCTTTCTTTTTTTTTTTTTTTTTTTTTTTTTTTTTTTTTTTTTTTGTGTGTGTGTGTGTGTGTTTTTGTTTTGTTTTGTTGTTTGTTTTTTGGTTTTTTTTTCAGGTACAAACTCATGCACGCATAGGTTTAGATCTACCAACCTTTTTATACACCTATGCGTTGATTTTGATATTCATGTACGCACATATATACTCATCGCTTTGCAAGCGTTATGTGTGCATTTAAATATCTATTTTAAATACATATAAAAGTTGTGTGCATAAGCTTACATTTACAAACACCGTATACATAAACACAGAACCGTGGGAATAGGAAGATGAGCGGTGGGAGAGTCCACGTATCTCTCTTGAAATGGTTCTTGCATTCTGGCTGTTTAAAGCGCCGTTCCCCGCAGATGATATCAAACCCAAAAAGGTTCCCAGAGGGAGGCTGGCGCTGGCAAAAGCGGCCCTGGGGTTTCTGTGCCCACCCGCGGCCCATCTGGATGTGCCCGCCTGTACTACCCGCGCCCCAGTGCCCGCGCAGGGAACGGCGATCCCGCTGCTGCCGCTTTTTGCGGGAACGAGAAACCCGGGGGTTCGTCAGCGTGGCGAAATGGAGCGGCTCAGGTCCAACTCCCGGCCCGGCCCGGCCCGGCAGGCCCACTAATTATAGTAATTAATATTTTAGAGGTGTGGTTTTTTTTTGTTTTTTTTTTTTTTTTTTTTTTTTTTTGTGTGTGTGTGTGTGTGTTTTGTTTTGTTTTGTGGGTTTTTTGGGGGTTTTTTGGTTTTTTTTTTTTTTTTGAGGGATCAAATTTTTCCATTTTGCTTTGGTTTGTGTGTGTGTGGTGGAGTTATTTTTTTTTGTGTTCTTACTTTATTATTATCATTATCATTATTATTATTATTATTATTATTATTATTATTAATTTAATGCTAACGCGAACCTGAACAATTGCGGCCCTGGATGCGGGAGCCTTTCTGAGCTCTCTGTGTCACGCAAATGGTGACACTGAATTTCTGAGTGAGAACGTGAGTTTCTCCCTCCGCTCCAGAAAAAAAAAAAATCCTCACCCAAATCGTTGCTAAAAGATACTAAATTATTGTGAAATCACCTAGCAGCAGCGGTGGCGGCCGCCGGCAGCAGCACCTCTCCCAGGCCGGCAGGAGAGCGCCCCAGGGCTCCCCCGGCCCCGCTGCCTCCCCCGCCTGTCCCCGCACCGCGCGGGGGTCCCGGGGGGCGGCCGGGCCGGCCCAGCCTGACTCTCGCTTCTCTCCAGGGGGATCCTACGTGGTGGAACCGGAGGAGAACAAGCGGACGAGGACGGCGTACACGCGGGCGCAGCTGCTGGAGCTGGAGAAGGAGTTTCTCTTCAACAAGTACATCTCCAGGCCGCGGCGGGTGGAGCTGGCTGTCATGTTGAACTTGACCGAGAGGCACATCAAGATCTGGTTCCAGAACCGGCGGATGAAGTGGAAGAAAGAAGAAGACAAAAAGCGAGGGGCGGGCAACAGCAATGACCCCGAGCAAGACTGCGTGGTGTCCTCCGGGGAGCTGCAGTCCAAGGAGGATCTCCAGGCACGGCCCGCCGGGAACCTTCCTTCGGGAGCCGCCAGGGACCTTCTCGCCCCTGCTTTAGTCCCCAGAAGGCCGCAGGACTCTCGGTGAGCCGCGGGGAGCCCCACGGCCCGGGACGAGGAAAAGGACGGGACATGGAAAAGAGCGGAGAGGCTGGCGCCAGCTTCCCTCCGCCATGCCGTGCCGTGCCGTGCCGTGCCGGGCCGGGCCGGGCCGGGCCGAGCCGAGCCGAGCCGAGCCGAGCCGAGCCGAGCCGAGCCGAGCCGAGCCGAGCCGACCCACTCGCGCCTTACCCCGGGAAAACGCGGTGCCTCCCCTCCGGAAAGCAAGTGTAAGAAGCCCAGGTGTGACAAGGAGAGGCTGGCCTGGGCGCTAGCGCCGGAGGAGGCCGCAGGGAGCCGCCGGGGTGGCCCCGCTCCCCCGGGCCGCCCGCGCCTCAGCGAGCCCTGCGGGACAGCTTCCCCCGGGGAAGGCGGCTCTCAGGTGGCCACCGACCCTGTGTGCCATCCCGGCTGCAGGGAGAGGTCTGGAAACCGCAGGAGAAGCGCTGCCCTCCCTGCCTGCTCCCTCGGAGCGCTCGTCCCGCCGCGTCCGTCGGTCCACAAGCGCGGACACGGCCCCGAGTATCCCGGACCATCCACGGGCTGGCACGCCGCCGTCCCCGTCCCTTCCAGCCGCCCCGGGGCATCGGCTCCACCGAGGACTCTCTAAAGACTGTTACTTACTTCTTTGGAAACTGGAACCTGGCTTCTTTCGTTTTCTTTTGCTTTTGGGAAAGAAAGAGGGAGGGAAAGAAAAAAAAAATTAAAAATTAAAACAGGAAAAGCCCACGTGTGCTGCGGGCAGGATTTGTCTCCCCCGATGACCGGCACAGGTAGCCAGACCCTCCTCCGGGCTCCGTCAGGGGCTGCGGGGCCCCTGCGCTGCTGCCCGCGGCTCCGAGCCCGTCCGGGCTCCGGGGGCTCCGCGGCTCCCGGGCTGCGCTCGGCTCCTCGAGGGGCCAACGCAGCCCTGGGATGCAACAGAAAAAGTCGCGGGTGCTCTCCGGGCGGCGAGCGGACAGCGTGATACAGCTGGGGTAGGGCTGGGACATTGTCCTTTGGGAAAAAGATCCTGCCTCTCTTCCAGCTCTTTCGCAAGCTCGGACTCTGCCTTGGAGAGGAGAAACCTCTCTGCAGCGCGAGCTCCTGTCCCGGCGTGGCTCCCTGCGTGATTTTTCTCTGCAGACTTGTTTTTACACCGCAGCAGAGGATGGGGGCCGGCTGCCCCCCGAGGCACTGCAGAGCACCGGGAACTTTGCCTGGGCGCTGTTTTTGGGCCAGGCCGGGTGTGCAGGAAAGCTGGGCCACTCCAGGCTGGAGCGGTGAGAGCCCGACCTGGGCTTCCCTGCGGGAAGATGGGCAGCGGAGTCCGTGCCGGCCGGCCCGGGCCCAGCCTGCCTTCCCCGCTTCCAGGAACAGCTTCCCCGTCCCGACAACGGCCGGGACTCCGCCTGAGTGGGGAACAAACCACAGCCGAACTACAAACAGCAAAGTTGGAAGGAATTAAGAACTGTCCGGTTTGCTGTCGGAAGGGTGGATCTGCCTTCTTTCCTCGACGGCAAGGTTCCTGTCCTGTCCCCGGCAGCAGCAACCCCTCGAGCATCCCTCGGGGAGCTCCAGAGGCGCTCCCGCACTGCAGGCCCGGGGGGGCCCATGGGAGGAGGAAGAAGAGCAGCACAAGAGCAGCACAACCTCTCGCACCCTGGCCAGAGGTTGTTCCCAGTCCCTCGGCTGAAAGCGAGGGGGAGAGCAAATAGCTTGGCACAGCTCTTCGGGGTTTTCTCGTCTCACATGAAGCTTCTAACACTAAGGTGGAAACTTGAACTGAAGGTGTAATTTGTCTATTGCTTTTCTTTCCTCTGGGGACATTAATACTTGTGTGCAAGCAGGACTATTTCTGGTAATTTTCCCTGCAAGTTGCCTGAGAAAATACGTCCAAGCCTGTATATCCTTATTCATCAAATTGCAGACAATGAGTGAGAACTTTTACTAATCGTTATATGAGCAAAATTCAAATAAAGCTGTTCTGCTTAAGAAGCAAAGCACCGTATCAGTTAAAGTAATATTTCTTAAAATTTTGGGCAACATGAAGCCAATTTCAAACCTCAGAACTTTTAATCGCTGCTCATTAGCATTAACTTGTCACTGGTTAACATGAAGTGGAACTATTTCCATGTACCTTTTACAATGTCTGGCACTGACATTACAATTCGGGGGCCACTAAAAAAACAGATCCAGCCGCAGAAAGGACGTCTTTCACACGAAATACTTCGATTTTTTTCTAAGATTTGTTGAGCACGTTGCCCTGGCTGAGCAGCATACAGGGTAGCTGAAACGCTGCCTGTCCTTTCTTCAGTATAGTGCATTCAGATTTGATTTTCTTTGTGCAGTGCTCTGAAAACGAAAAACGTGCACAATTGATATGAATCACCTGGCCACGGTGCCAAGGTGTTTTTAGTAGTAGGAGCAGAATCAGAACTGCATGGTTTAGTTTTAATGAATAAAGTATTTTTCTTCTAAGAGCTGACATGGTTTATTTGTTTAGCAAGTAACTTCACCTGACAGAACAGCCAGCCCTACAGGGTGCTGGGGAAAGGCAAGGCTGACATGGGGATATTTAGGGCCACTAGACTTCTTAAGCCTTGTCACCTCACCAAAAGCAGTTGTCCATCTACCTAGGAGACACCTCCCCTTATGAAATAGTTTATGATTTATTTTTAACTCTAGGATAGAAAATCCATAAAACAACCTCAAAATACTTTTAAAATTAGACAAGAGATAATGGAGAGTGAGACATTTTTTATTTCCTTCTTGGGTAATAGTGAAGTCTTTTAGGCAGGTGTGGGAGAGGTATGTCCCCAAGAATTGTATGTGTTCAATGTTAATTATTTTAAGGAAAAGCTGAGCAAGATTCAGGTCAATTTTCCTGTCCCTGGGTGCACCTTGACATGTCATCCACCCTGCCACAAACTATAGAGACATCAATCCTACTTATGGCTCCTAGGGAAGATAGTGAGGCTGCAGGTCTTGATTGAGCTTTGCACAGGCAACACCTTTGCTGCTCCTCCTCTGCTCAATTCCATCCCCCCAATACTGCAGGGAAAGCATTTTCCCCCTGCTTCTGCGCTCCTGAGGCACTGCCTGCCATCCCGTGGAAGACCCCAGGGCAAGACTCTCCCTCCTCCAGGCAGGGCTGAGCATCTGAGGAGAATGGCACACTGCTGGGCAAACCCCAGCAGCAGCTCAGGGCTGCCGTCCCACACAGGCCAGAGTCTGCTGCCAACCCTGCCTTACCTCTCCCCCAACAGGACCACGTCCCACCACCCTGCAGCAATGGTGATGTGGAAAGTAGGATTGCAAGACTGTACTTGTCTCCTTTATTACAGACCCATATTTTTGCCTGAAAACATCTCAATTTATGGATAATTATGCCCATAAATCAGTTCTGAAAGCAGTGGTTTAACCTAAAGTGTGAAAGATTTTCCAGTCAGACACTGAAGGCTGCTACCTCCTACTCTGTGGTTGCTGCTGCTGCCACAAACACAGCTGAACAGAGATGTTGCAGGCTGAGAGATGAAATATTGCTCAGAAATATTGCTTTGGTGCTTTGAAGAGCAACCAGGAATGGGATGCCAGCCCTGCAACCACCACCAAAGCAGGGCCTTATGGCCTGGGCAGTGCACCTCATGGTCTGTCCTCCCCACAGGGCAGAGCTGGCTGGGGGTTAAGTGCTGAGTCTCAAGGCTTGTTTTGGGAGTAGAAAGAAATGCCATTGCGGTCCCTCCACTCCTTATAGCTTAGAGAGACCTTTACACATTAGCATAGGCAAACCATGCAAACACACATGCACACAAATGGCTTCCAAAAAACTGTGATTCAGAAAGGCAATACCCTTTCTGCTTTCTTCTTCCCTGGAGGGGGATAAGAATGGTGGCCAGATCTTCAAGGATATTCTATACAGCAATCAGGAAGAAAACTAGGGAGGACAATGAGATGAGATGAGATGATGAGATGAGATGAGATGAGATGAGATGAGATGAGATGAGATGAGATGAGGTGAGATGAGATGAGATGAGATGAGATGAGATGAGATGAGATGACATGACATGACATGACATGAAATGACATGAAATGACATGACATGAAATGACATGAAATAACAATCAAATGTGGAAACACTGCAGTGTCTGTGTTAGGAGTGAATGCTATCTACTTTCACCCACTCACTGCTTACATTCATTTAACACTTAACATTTATCATCACTGCTCCTGTCCCACTGGCTTCCAGCACCTTTTCCAGCATCTTTCCGTGCACTATGCTAGCATCAATGTGCCCCAGCAGTGCTTTAACTGCAAGTGCAAAGAATGGTGGAGCAAAGGGTAAAGTGCTTGGAGGCAAGGCTTCTCCTAATCTTTACCTTTCTACATCTCCTCTCCTCCCACCACTTGCTGTCCTGGTGTGCAGCTCCTCTGTTCCCCAGAACTTTTGTGATCACAGTATATTCAGGAACAAATAAAATGCAGAGGAAGTGAGCTGAGTGCCTCTCTCCCTAGCATGCCTTGGTGATGAATCAGGCCTGGACAGCCTCATTCATGGAGTAGGAAACTCAAACACGTGGTTCCTCTACTATAAGGTCTGACGTACTTGCTGCCTCATATCAGGGCTTGTTCCAGAAATCATTTGCTTCCAGCAGCAGCCCCACTGCAAGGAGGAGAGGCTGCACTTGTGCTCCTCCTGCATGAGGTGCCTTTAGGCACGTTCACAGGAGCCCTAATGTCTGGCTCCATCCACCAGGATTGGATTTACTGGTCACAAGAGGCAGGTACCTTTGCAAACAGGCACCTTCTTCACAAACAACCCACCAATAGATTGAAAGGGAAGAAACTCCACAGATGTAGGTGAGCAACAAGGCAAGAAGATTGCAATGACCACTGCAAATGCAATGCATTTGCTAAGAAGCATTGGCAAAGAAGGGTTTGCTTGGCTTTGTCTCATAGCAGAGAGCAATGGGAACAATGAGCTGCTGACAGTGGCATCTTCATTTTCTCCCTGTTCTTTGACCCAGACCCAGGAGGAGAAAAGCATCTGCTCAAAGAACCCTTGGCAGAGCGATTTAAGATGTTAAAGTAAAACATGTCCAGCAGGCTCAGGAAGCAGAGGGTGCAATGGTTTGTGTCTCCAGTGCCAGGGCTAGACTTGGTAGTGGGTACTGGAAGAGTTGTCTTCGAGGGAGATTGGGAGCACACTGGTGTTCTGTTTGAGCATGGGCCATTATGTATTGAGCTGTGCCTGCTTTGGACATTCCCTGCAGACCTCAAAGCACCGAGCAGAGGCAGGCAGGGATTAGTGACTTCACTGCTGTAAGAAGGAATCAGGAACAGGGGATGGAGCTCCCCTTGGAGAGAACAGAGGGTACCCACAGCCCTTGCTGGCACACCAACCTGTCTCAGGACCAAGGTGGAGCCAGGGGAGATATACCAGGTCCTGGACTGTGCAAAGACTTGTGTTTGAACACCACTTGCCTGGGCCCAAACCCTTCTCCAGAGAAAAGCAAACAGTTACCTGTTGGGAGCCTCAGCTGGGTGCGGCATCGTAGGGCTCCAAGTCATGTTGTGAGCAGGAGCCCTCCAGGAGAGGAGGCTGCACCTCCCTGCAGCAAGCAGCAGCAAAGCAGCCCCCTGGCATTCTGGTTTTTAACAACATTTCAGCACGGTGGCTCAGGTCCCTCTGATTCAAACACGTGCCTCTCACTCCCTGCCAGGATTGTAGCCAGGAGAGCTGAGCTCTCCTCTGGTATGCCCTCTCTCCTTTTCCGCTGCTAAGCCCTTGGTGGTGAGTCAGTATTTGGCTAAGGGTGAGACTGCATGAGGTGACATTGCTCAAGATAAAGTGGCAGAATAGCAAGTCCTGTTGTGGGATTATTTATATTTTTAATCCATTCTGTAAAATGAATTTTTATCCAAAAAATTATAACTGTCATAAAAGGGGGAGGAGGGGGAAATCCCTTTTACCTTGAAGGCATCAAATCCTTTACCCTGGAATGGATGTACAACTTGTTGTTACAGTCGGGCTGGTTTCTGAAGTTGTGATGGAAAACCTGCTCACAACTTCACCCTCTGCTGCCACATCACTGATGGTTTGTTATATTCATCCCACATTCTTTAGTGAGACAGTTTCACTTCAAACAGAAAGAGGCACATATGATGGCAGGTGTGCACGAGAGCATTTCGAGCTGTGCACGAGATTAGGAGAAGGCAAAGGCAGAGGAAAGGGCTATAAAATGTAAAGCTGCATGACCCTTCCGTGACAAAGAAGGAATTCCTTAGGACCACCCCTGAAGGAGCAAAAATAGAACTGAAGCTGGAACCACTGAGCTTTCTACTCCGTTCTTCTGCCCAGTGTAAGATCACTTCAGACATGCTGTTCTGTTCTCTTCACTAAGGCCTATGTAACTGCAGACTTCACAATCTTCTCTGTTCCAGTGCATCATTACTCCTGCCATGAGTGCATTTTCCTAGCATCCAGCCAGTCTCACATATTGCAGTTGTAGCCTATGGTTTCCTGCCCTAATAGCAAGGAGCTGACAGTGTATTTCTCTTTAAAACAGCCTCCCAAGAAGCCAACGGAAAATTTTTGGTGAAGAAAATAAATTTTCCAGGCAACTTCCACCTTATTAGAGATTTTCAGAGAAATTACTGAGAGCAGACTCCCAGAGCTCAAACGCAGAAGCTGGGCAGAGGATGGTACTCCAGAGAGTGATGGAAGGCATCAGTGTCAGTGGCTGGACAGCCAGAAGGATGAGCTGGTGCTGAAAGTAGGAGGGGTCAGAGGAGAGGCAAATGAAGGCTGAAGCTGTTGGTTTGTTATGGAGAGAAGCCAGAGGGAGGCATTAGTGGAGAAGGGTGAAGAAAAAGGTAACTGATGTAATGCCAAGGCCTCAACAGCAACAGGATTATGACACCAATGAGGTCATTAGCTGGGAATGCCATTTGGCTTCTAGGGAAAAGTCATGATACAGAAACCAGGTGCTTTGTGTGTTTTACTTAGCTGTTAATTGCAGCTTGCACCTTCCTTGTAGGAGCTTAATTCTCCCTTGTAATGTGATGGAGTTCTCTCACTTGTCTGCACATTCCTCCTGGTCCATACACTAAAGGAAAGTGTTGTGATTCTGGCAGAGATTTCCATTTAATGCAGTTGCTCTGCAGTAGTGTTTATTCACTGTTACATGCAGGGTTTGTTCCAGCCATCCCTGGTTATGACAAATCAGGTACTTAGAGTCCTGCTTGCTCAGGGCTGTAAGTGAAGCCCTTTCTCTGCAAAAATATCTTACAGAGCTACCTCAGAGTTCCTGTGAAAAATAATCCAAATTCACTTAGCACTGGAAATTGTCAGAAAATCTGCAGAGATGTGGGAGATAAAAATCCATTTAGGGTGGCAGATATATGTCCTGCTCCTGCCAAGTCCCGTTTGCTCCTATGACTCCTTTTATCCCATCCTCTCAGCTTGGCTCTGAGGAGTGAGGTAAGCCACACAGCAGCACTGCTCATGGAGGATCTGGAATATCCCACCCTCACTGTGGTGTCCCAGCTGCTGGATTACGGAGGGCTGGGACTAGTGCCAGCTTGTTGGGAAGTCTTAGTGCCCATGCTTCTCCTCCAGATGTGGTCCCTAGATAGGCCAGGGCTTCATTCTTTGCTGCTTGTAGCTCTACAAACACTTGGGAGAGTGTGGGGAGGCAGGCTCGGGAGACACAGGGCTCTTACAGGTTGGCATCAGGAAGAGACAAGCTGACACCTGCAGGCCGTGCAGGGGTGGAGGTGGGGAAGTCAGACCAGGGGAGGTGTGGTGTTACCTCTGCAGGCTCTGCAACGCCAGCCTGGCACCCTGCCTGGTTATGGGGCATGGAGGGGATGATGGAGGAGGATGCAGCAGGAACTAAAAAACATCCAGGGAGGGAGCAGCTAGAGAGACAGAGCTTCCCTCCACGCCGTAGGGAAGGAATTGTAGCTGGGTGCCAGAAGAGTGGCAGAGAGGAGGAGAAGAGGAACATTTTTCTTTCAAGCCTTCTCCCTCCTTCAGGCCTACATGGAATAAAACATGGGGCAGAAAGCAATGATACAGATGGAGGAACCATCAGGCAGGGGCAGAACTGGAGAGCAGCAATGGATAGGCAAGAGCCAGGAGGCTGTCACACCCCAATCTGAGGGTGCATGGCACATCACATTAATCCCAAATCCTAGTGCTCACTCTCTGCCTCCTTTTTCTGCAGCAAACAGAAGCAGCTGGATCTACTCATCAATCCAACAAAATACTCACCATCCTGCAAAAATTGAAATGAAATGTCTTGCATTTTGGAAACAGCTCACCACACATCTGCACTACCTTTGACAAAAAGCAGGAGCTTCTGCAGGATCTGGAGGCCCAAAAGAAGCAAGCAGGGAAGCAGAGGGGAGTTACTCACGGGGTCATGGGTGCAGCATAGCTACTAGGAGAGTTTCCTCGCCTTGCTTGAGTTTCCTTTTGCAGCCTGACACATCTTGGCTGTTGGACACCTTAATTTCCCTGCTGCCACTCCAGAAGATATCCCCCTTTGCCAGGAATCTCTCCATCTTCTGCCATTACTTAGATGGCCTCTGCTACATCCCAATACACTTTCTGAAGCCATCACTTACTCAGTGTAGAGACACATCCTGAAAGAAGGGGGACCAAGGGAAATTTGATGATAGGGAGCCTTCAAAGGGGCAGAGACTGTTCCAGCTGAGGGCTTGGAAGAGGCATGAAGCCAAGAGCCAGTAAAGGAGATCTAGGCCGTGGTCCAAAGCTAACTGCAGCCAATGGGACTGATTTGAATGGGCTTTGGACTAGATTCTTGAACAGCAGCTGTAAAAGAGTGTATCAGGGGTACAATGAGTGTGGAGAACTGAGGACAGAAAAGTGAGGAGGAGGTGGAGGAGGGATTTGTTCAGCCATTCAAAAGTGGTTTATGTAGCACACATAAAGGCTTTCTTTAGTGCCACCAGGCCTCTCCAGATGGTGCCACAGCCATTGGCAGCTTCTGCTCCGTGAGGTCATGTCCTACATGGCAGCACTGCCGGATGTCTTGTATTGCAGTAGCAACAACTATCAGACGAAAGGAAAAACACTGCAGAGGGAGGAAGACAAGTGGAACTGCGGTCGATGCTGCTGTGCTGCCCGGTGGGAAATGGGTGCTGAGCCATTTCAAACCCTGTATATCGATCCCTGGCGGCAGAAGCCCAGGGGAGGAGGAAGGATGAGCCAGGCTCCTCCTGCGAGGTCGGATGAGTGAGGGCCGTGAGTCTGGAGGGACCGCCACACCGCCACCTGCCGGCCGCGCCGCCACACTGCAGCCTCCTTCCTTCCTTCCTTCCTTCCTTCCTTCCTTCCTTCCTTCCTTCCTTCCTTCCTTCCTTCCTTCCTTCCTTCCTTCCTTCCTTCCTTCCTTCCTTCCTTCCTTCCTTCCTTCCTTCCTCCCTCCCTCCCTCCCTCCCTCCCTATATAGAGTGTGATGTTCACAAAGGAAAAGCAGATTGAGTGAGGTCAAACGTTTAAGATCAGATAAAAACACGCTGCTGATCCCTTCACCGTGAATCACTGTTTTGTGCTGAATGTGCTCCTAACACTTCATACTGGCCCTTGCTTTCTCCTGGACTGTCAGGAAGGAACCAGTGAGTTGAGCAGGTTGGGTGGACAGGGAAGGGAGTGGCACGGCGGGACAAGGTGAGGAGCCTGCCTGGAAAGGAGCAGTGGCTGCTGGGCTCTCACTCCTTCCTCCCATGTTTTTCGTGGGCTCTGCAAGCTGCTGTGGTGTGTTTACCTGTGTCCCTCTCAGCAGGCTCTCCCTTTGCTCTGGACCTCAGAGCACATCCCAGACCACAGGAAGCTCACAGGGCACAGGCAGCTGCCAGGTCGGGGTGAGGGGCCCTGCTGCCTGCAGGAGCTGTGCCTGGGCTCCCTCTCAGCAGGGAGGCACCACTGAGGCATCCCCTGCCTCCAGGAGCACTTGGCACTGCAGCCCCAACTCTTTCCCTTACCACGGCAGGAGCAATCTCCTTATCTCTGAGACAGGAAAATTCCGTATTTTCTTTCTCGTGCTACACTTCAATTTTGCCGTCTCTTGCACAAGGTGTCAGCACCAGGGTGTTTGTGTGACAGTAGCTCCCAGCCCACGGACCGTGCAGGAGCCCTTTCCTACACCAAGAGGGAAGGAGGCAGGTTTCCAGGTGTCCATGGTGGAATGCCTGAGTAGGGATCTACGTGGGAGGAGGCTGAATCCCCCCAGACTCTGGACCACCACAGACTCTGGTGGACCTCTGGTCCCTCGCCATGCCAGCCCCATCTGGCCCGGCTTGAGCAGCTGCTTTCCTTGGGCCAGTGTCGATGTTTTCCTGCTCCAATTCAGGAACGTGTGCCCGCGGGCAAAGAGATAACAAAGGGCGCGTTTTACCGGCAGGAGCAGAGCCTGTGAGGATGGAAAACACCTTTGGAGCCACGACAGGAGATTGGTGAGGGAGTGACTGAAAACGAATGAGTAGGTCCAAAGTGTTGCTCTGGCCTTGGGAGAGCAGGATGTCAGTTACTGGGAACAGAAAAAGGATCACGTTTCTGGATTGAAGTCCTCGAGGAAGAAACGAGCTCCTGATAAGAGAAAGTCGCTTTTTCTTCTGAGTCACTACATTCCTAGGGATGGTTGCGCAAGATGTTTTCAGAGACCCCTTTTCAGATCTCCGTGCCTAGCTCCGTCTCCACCTCCATAGATGCACATAGGCTTCTTGATGGGGAGACAAGAAGATCTAAAATAATGAGCATAACTGCCAGGAAAACAGCATACGCTTATGCACTCAATATCTATGGAAAATGAGTGTTTGATTATCCTTAAAATAGCACATTTGTATTTTAAACTGGAAAAATAATTCTTTGGTATTATGGATAAGGAAGCTAGACTCAACAATGTAAATTCCATCACCTGAAATTTTACAAATAGCAAAAAAAAAATCTGTAGATCAGGTGAGGACTGTAATTTCCCTAAAACATAATCAAAACCTCGAGTTATCTTTAAAGAGACCTCAGCAGTTATTTGTTGCACAGATCTTTATATGACTTCCAACAACCTCCATGAGAGAAATTGCTCATTTTCAAACTGTGGAAAAAGGAAGAAAAACCTTGGATAATTGTGCCTCTTTTCTCTTGCTTGATTAAGGAGTTTAAATGCCTTTGGAGGCTTAGAAGGTCTCATGGTGTCCGTCTTGCTCTTACTGTGCTCGAGGTGCCTAAAAGCAGAATTGAGATCTTAAAAATTCTGAGACCTACCTGATTGTGGAGTGCCCTGAATCATGCACCTGGTTTCTGATTGAGTTCTGCATCAAGATGTTCTCCAAAGACTTAATTACAAGCAAGCTTTTGTTGAAAGCCCTAACTGTTGACACTCAGGAAGGGAAGAGACCAAGCAACTCTTGTAGCCCTAAGCGATCTTTCTGTTTGCATGGCCACACCATGGCGTGGAAAAATTAGACCACAAGTAAATCTCAGTTTCCAGGGCTGAAAGTTTGTCTTCAATGCCAGCAGAAGAATGGACAGAGCAATGAGGAGCATCCCTTTCTAAAGAATGCAGGAGATAAGGCAGCTTTTCTCTCACAGAGGTCTTTGGGTCTACCCAAGTTATCTGCAGGAAAGGCTGTAACTCTGTGGAAGGCAGAACATGTCAGGGGAGCAGGATCTGACTCAAAAGCAAAACTGCAGGAGCTTGCGACAGCTGCCCAAAAATACCTGGGTGACTAAGGGAAGAAGAATGCTGAAAGCAGGGAAGTTCCATGTGCTCTGTTTGGCTTACTCTCTTCTTTTGGAATAGCACTAAAAGGGTGGTTTTCCCCTAAGTCCTGCCTGTTGCAGGTGGGTGCAGGGGCACTGAGGTGCAGATGTTACATTTGGTATCTTCCTAATTTTCTTCAGTCCAGTTCAAGTGCTGGGGATTTGCAGGTTGGAAAGGAGCTGTCAGCAATTTAAACTAAGGGAGGCTGGATTTGTACTAGATATAAGGAAGAAATTTTTACAATGAGAGTGGCGAAACACTGGGACATGTTTCCCAGAGAGGGCATGAAGGGCATGGATTGTCCAGAGAGGGGTGGATTCCCCATCCCTGGAAACATTCAAGGTCAGGCTGGATGTGGCTCTGAGCAACCTGATCCATTTGAAGATGTCCTTGCTCATTGCAGAGCAGAAGGATCTAGGTGAGTTTTAAGGGTCCCTTCCAACCCACACTATTACATGTTTCTATGAAGCACACTTATGAAAGGCAATGATGAACTTCCCTTAGTTTGAAAAATTGAATGAAAACACCTACCTGGGCCAGTAGGTTAGATATTACATTAAATAGATTATCTGTTATATATACAGTTTGCATTAGATATTAGCTTAGCTTAGTTACTGTTTTAATTAGAGGAAATTAGGAGCAATGAGAAAATTATTCATGTTATTTACCTGTGGTTAACTGGTCTGGAGTCTAATGAATGCCACAGATTTGTATCTAGACATCTGTGTGAACATATAATGAGAATTATCCATGAGTTTTCGTCCTCTATTTCCCTGTACCTACTTTGAAGCAGGGGGTTCCAGTGGGTGTCATGATACCTCAAACAGATGATACCTCAATTTATAAATACAGGGCTCGAAAGGGATTCCCAAGGCTCTAATTCCAGTCTCCTGGCAACAAACTATTTGTTTTTGTGAATAGCTCAAATTTTTCCTGTTTCTTTGCAAGTAACTCTGTTGCCCTCTTGGAAGGAGGGTACGTTTGACTTCCGAAAGTGTCAAAAACTGGGAGTGGAACTGGGGGCACTGAGGAGCTGAGATGTTAATTAGAAGAAAGTGTGTTCACCTGAGTCACAGCATGGCAGAACATGCAGGTGAGAAGGAAACAGCCCTTCCTCACCAGCGAGGAGAACAGGAACATCCTGCTCCGTCAAAGAGCCATTCTGGAGCAAAGCCCAGAAGGCTGCTAAGGCTTCTGGGAGAGTTTGTTCCCATCTGTCCCCAGAGGTTTCTGACACTTCCCTGCCATGGCTTTCTGACAGCAGCCAGAGCTGTTTTGCTGGGGAGATTGCTAGCATGCAGCTCCTTAGCCCCTGTACTCTGCTGCACCGGGCCAGCCGTCCCGTGACCTCTCACTCCGAGGTGGCTTTGTTCTCCGGCTGAGCTACCGGTGCCGCTGGGCTGCCCTCAACACACTTGTGTCCTGCTGGCTTTTCTTACCTTTTACAAGCTGTTTGCTTCCTGGAAGGCCTCCAGTGCTGCTTCTCTGGCACCAATTCAAGGTTTGCTTTCAGCTCTAGCTGCCCTAAACTTCAGCACACAGCTCCATTTCTTGTGTGGGACCGAGGGGAAGTATTTGGTCATGAATTTTGGCTAGGACACAGCGGAGCTGTGTCAACAGAATTGTAAGCTCCATGATTGCCTTTTCCACACCAGCTGCTGATGGAATAGCAAGGAGAAACCCATGGCCTCACACAATCCTCTGGAGCCATGATTTCAGTCAGCCATAGCAAACCCCTCCTCAGCTCCTGAAGGATGGGCTTTGCCCTCTGTTAGATGGTTGGGATATGTGCTTCTAGCCACTTCTTCACCCACAGATGGAAACTGCCTGGACAGAGGTTGCTTATGTGGGAAAAATACTGGATGGAAAATATGTCTGAAGTTGTTGCTTACTCCTAATATAAGATTTTTATATATTTTTTCTTTTTTGTAAAAGCTTCCTGTCTTCATTCTGCAGATCCAGAGTGATCAGCCATCAGACTGAGGACACATAAAGTTCCCCTAAAAGTTACTTTGGATCAGAGAAAACAGATATTTGCTCTAGATGCCATCCAAATACTCTGAGGACCTTCCTGTTCTTTCTATGATGGACTATGACACATGTTGTCATCACTTGACCCAAATTCAAGGAGCTTTTTTGAGGAACTGGTATTTGCCCAAGAGAAGGAATACCAATTGGTTTGTTATTGAACAGTGATAGGAGCAGAAAAATCTGACAAGAGAGGAAGAGTGGGGGACTTCCATTTTGCAACTTTGGAGCCAACCTTCTGGCTTCCTGAGTTTTTCATTTCATAGACTCCTGCTCCAGCCCCTGTCAGACAAGCAAGGTGCAGCAGCTCTGTTGAACCTCACTAATCTGGGCTGGCTTGATGCTGCAGGACTGCATGGAGCTCTGTGAGAATTGAAAACACCCATGGGTTGCTCAGGGGGTCAGCACAACCAGCTCACCTCTGACAAACAGAGCTTCTGGTTCAATGTCATAGTTCAGCTGTGGACTGATCCAGGTGTCTGTAAATATCCACTCAAATAAACAGGATGCCCCGTTTGCTCCTTTTTACACTCTTTTATGGTGCATGAGGAATATAAAGGAAGCTGGAAGCTTGATGGTTTGCTTGCTTGAGGATGGGAGAGGGGACATATTTGAAATTTAAGTGGGTATGATTTGCTTGGTTACTTGTTCCTTACACTCAGAAATCTGAGTTCTGTGTTGCCACAGACAAGAATTTTGAAGAGAGCTCAGAAAATGAATGTTTGCTAACAGAGGGCAAGGGATCTGGAACTGTGATGTTTAAAATGTGCCAGGTCTGTTTATATATCTCTAATGAACTTCTTTTGGGAAAAAATTTCTGTGGACATCAAACAGTTCACCTCAATAAGGGCAACTGTCTTTCTTGAAAGTCCTACAGGCAAGAAATAAATTTTCACACTTTCAGCATTAAAAAAACCCAACCCAAGAAGCACACTACTGAAGGATTGCAGGGGCTGTCCCAAATGCTGCCATGCCCAGGCTGATGCCAGGGGCAGCTGTGTGCCACCACGGCAGTAAGGAGTCCTGGACTCTGCCAGTCCCGTGTCACCCCAGCCCCACGGGCACGGGTAAATACCAACAAAACCCCAGCAAGCAGCACCTCTTAAACCCTCAGCTCCTTTTGTGATTAATTTACTTATTGATGGTCTTTCATAACTCCGTGGTCATCTTTTTTTTTCTCACTGCCATTAATTATTCCTGGAAGCAAATAAAAGGGCCCACCGATATCTCTCCCTCCCACTCAGCACGGCCAGCTTTTCCTTAGGGAGAAAAAACTTGTGCTCATTTGCAGTGGGACAATGCCGACTTTTGAACCTCTAACCACTAAACAAACAAACCTTGCGCTCTGCTCCACAATCCAAACAGGGTTTATTGACGGGCGTATCGCAGCAACGCGCAGCAGCTCCGGCAGCGGCCGGGCCGGGATCAATGCTGCGGGGGTGGCCCCGGGCGCCGCAGGACATCCTCCAAGGGCCGGCCCCGCCCGGGGCCCTGCTGCCCGGGGACAGCCCAGAGGGAGGAGAGGGCCGTGCTGCCTGCAGAGCCCTTCCAGCTGGGAGAGCCCTGGTGCAGCTGCTCTGCGCTGCCTTAGGGCTGCTGCTGCAGAGCCAAGAGCCTCGGCAAATTTGGGTGCTGCTCAGCTTCGGTTGTCCCCAGCAGCTTCTCCAGGATGATCCGAGGACTCTTTGGAGTAACAGAAGGATGAATGTGGCTCCTGCCTCCCTCAGATCAGGAACAAGCCATGGACATTGGACCCAGCAGGACGTGCTCTGTGTCAAGCCCATGCACAACGAGCGTTACTGCTTTGGGGCTGCAGCCGTGTTTCCTGGCCAGGCCTGCTTCAGAGGCCACGTGTGCAGCAGAAAATCAAACAGGTTCCTTGCACTGGAGCTGCTGCCTCCCACCACGGTCTTCTCCCAGGCACAGGTTTGCACGGCCACATGTCTGCTCTCGGAGTGCCAGCCCCTGGCCCTGCAAGGCACGGAGCTACATGCAGACAAAATGCAGTGCAGAGGCTTTGGGGCTGGTGCTTCCCATTTCCCCGAGTTCCCTTAGGCAGGGAGAGCTGCCTTGTCAATAGTGTCAGTCCCTGAGCAGATGCTTCTCCCCATGCAGGTCTGTATACGCTGCTAGAATTTGGCTTTGGCTTTTTAGCAAAAAGATAAGAAAAGCTTCAGCAAGGAAAAAACCAAAGTGCCCCAAAGAAAGCAAATGGAGTAACTTAAAAAAAAAAAAAAAATTGATGACCAAAACTGAACAGCATAGGGCTAAATCCTGGGGAAGTCAATAATCCACATAAAGTGTTTGGGGCTGGACAGTGCTCCCATCATCCCTGCTGGGCCCAGGCCCACATGGGCTGGCTCCACACCCGGCCAAGGGTGCTGGCTGCAGCGTGGCTGCTACAGCCTGGCCTCCCTTCACAGCTGGTCTTCTCCCATCCCTAAGTAAGGAGTACATATGGCAAACAGCCAGGGGTTTTTGGCCGAATCACCTGGATTTTTCTTGTTTTCATCTCTGCCCAAGAGAGTCATTTGGCCTCTCTACCCTGGTCCCCTCCATCTAGCCAGGGTGTGGAAATGTGCCACAGCCCTTGACAAGCAGGCTCTGGTATAGCACAGGGCTCTTCCGAGGAGCTTCTGATGGAGCTGTGATGAAGTCTGAATAAAGCTGATAAAATCAAGGGAACTTCGGAAAATCAACTGGAACAGCCCCTCCCCCCCAAGAAGACAGAAATTGTAAGAATGTGAGAAACAGCACATAGTTTAACCGAAGGGACATTGCACATGCAAACAAGGCTGCTCACTTCAGCATGACAGGACACCCTTTTTCAGAAGAGACGAAATTCTTTCAATTTCTCTGCACTGCAGCTAATAAATCTGGATGGATGACTATCTGCACTGCATTTATGGGCTCTTTTACAAGTGTCTAACATTAAGCAATTCACTTCTGAACGTTTAAACAGTGCCTTATCTTGCCTACTCTGACCCTCGGGGCAGAATGAACTTTTTGCATATTCATGGTTGCAAGAAGAAAAGAAAATAAAATATAAAATAAAAAAAATGTGCTTTAATTTTTTTTTTCCTGCTAAAATTCATCATTAGCCCAACAACATTGCAAAGGTCTTTTGGACCGATCCCTGAGATATACCGGGGGCTGACTGGCAGGCAGCGCCCCCACTTTTTCTACCAAATTCCAGGGTAAAAAAAAAAAAAAAAGCACCCGAACATAATAATAATAATAATATTAATAAAGCGATGCACACGCTTCCTCCGGACGACGAGACACATACACTGTACACCTGTACACACGGCCGGCCCCGTGTAGTGCACCGGGGGGGCCGCTCCCCCCGCGCCCCCCGGCCCGGCCCGCTCCGCCGCCGCCTCCAGCAGTCCCTGCGCCGCTGTCCCCGGCCGCTGTCACTGCGGGGCGGCGGGGCCCAGCCCGGCGGCGGCCGCCCCGGCCGCGGGACCCTGCAAGGAGGCGCTGGGGCTGAGGGGCTCGGAGCCGCCGGGCTGCGCCTGCTGCAGCTTCTTCTTGTTGATCTTCCTCTCCTTCGCCCGCCTGTTCTGGAACCAGATTTTCACCTGTCGGGAGGTGGACAGGGGAGTGAGGGGGGGACGGCTGGCCGGGGATGTGTCCCCCTCTCAGGGGCTCTCCCCGAGGGCGCCTCCCAACCCCGCGCGTTCTGCCCCCGCGCAGCCCGGCCCCGGCCCGCGCAGCCCGGCCACACGTGGCGTGCAGAGGGAACGCCGCTTTTGGGACAGACCTGCCTCTCCGACAGCCCCAGGTTGGAGGCCAGCTCCGCTTTTCTCCTGATGGTGATGTAGCGGCTGTAGTGAAACTCCTTCTCCAGCTCCAGCCGCTGGTGGTCGGTGTACACGACGCGGTACTTGTCTTTCGTCCTGGTTTTAACTGCGGAGCACAAAGCCAGGGTTGAGAAAGTCAAAGCCAAAGGGCAGAGCTGAGCGCAGCCACCCTCTCTGCCGTGCAGAGCCATCGGCAGCAGTCCTATCCCCCCCCTCCCTGGCTTGCTGCTCGCCTCTCCCTGGGCTCTGCCGAGCGCGGCAGAGGAGAGGAGACGTTCCGCAGTTCCTTGGGGACACGGGACATCCATGCCAGGCACGCCGGCGGGCGCAGGCAGCCAGCCCCGGCTGCCGGCCCTGGCCGCACCGCGCATCCCGCCTTGCACGGGGACACCTTTATTGTGCACTTGCTGCCTTTTGGGTTTGTTTTGCCTTCCCTAGCGACAGCTTTTTATAGAGAAAGACGAAAAGGGAAAGAAGGAAAGAAATGGCTCTCTGAGGGCACGATGATTTCGTTTCTAAAGGAGAAGCAGCGATCTAAGGGCGGAGAGCCGGGAGCGGCTCGGCTCCCCCCTTTTCTCTTACGGCATGGGGGCTAAAGGGATTTCTTGGGAGGCCTGGAAGCGTGGCGTGCAACTTCGGAGTTCAAAAAAGCCCAACCCAAGCCAACAAACGAACAAAAAGCCCCAAACCAAACACGGAAAACCCGACGGAGTCCGAAGGCGAGTGCCAGCGAGCAGCCGGTGAGAGCGCATCGCCGCAGCCGGTGACCTCCTTTTTCCCGAGGGTTTCTTGTTTAACTGGTTGTGTCTCCGGCCCTCCCGTTCCCCAGGGAGCCGAGGCGGGGAGTCTCTGCCCCCAAGGTGCTTAATGGCTAGCAGGCTGACTTTGTTCAGGTAAACTCTCTGCAAACCACAACAAAAGCACCCTGTAAAGATACAAGCCTGATCAGAGAAAACTCCCCAGAGCCAGTGAATAGGGAACACAATTCCAAACAATGCAGGACAAGGAGATCTTATCAAAGAAAAACCCTTCTCAAAGCCTTAATGACAGCCACATTCTGTTTGAATTACCACTACTGAACAAATGGCGGCAGGCGCTTTCATCCCCCCAGCTCCGCACATTAACATAAACACTGGCTCCAAAGGCAGAATTTGAATGGAGACAAGGGACCGGCCACCACCGCACAAGCCCAAACTGTGGGAACACCACGGGCTGCTGTGGGAAGCGCGGTGGGCCTGTGAGAGTTCCATCGCCACCGGCACCCGGGACGTGGCTGTGCCAGCAGTCGGCACCGGGGCACCGGAGCTTTTCCCCCGGGGCGCGGCGGCCACAGGCGCAGCCGGGACTCCCGCTCCGCTCCCACCGGGGTACCCCCGCCGGCCCTGCCGGCGGTCACGCAGGGCAGGGGATGAGGAGAATGCCATAAGACATCAATTACTGCGAAAATCGTCACCCTGTTTCCTCTTTTTTTTTTTTTTTTCCTGCCACTATATACAAATATTTAATAATAATAATAACAATAATAATAATAATAATAATAATAATAATAATAATAATAATAGATTTTAAAAAAAAGAAAGGAAAAAAAGAAAGGGAAAAGAGAAGATAGTAGCCGTAGAAGGCGTATATCGAAGTGCGGGAATGCGGGACACGCATGTCCCCTGGCAAAGGTACGGTGGGAATGAAAGGGTCTGCGGGGGTATTAACATCACAAGGGAGCGCGGCGCCGGCTACGGCCCGGCCCGAGAGGGCACGCCCTCGCACGGCCCGGCCCGGCCCGGCACGGCACGGCTCGGCCGGGGGCACGGCCCGGCCCGCAGGGATCGGGCTGGCAAGTGGCCGCCGCTGTCGCTCGGGAGGCCTGGCCGCACGGAGACCTCAATAAAGGGCAGGCGCCCAGTGACTCAGAAACAAATGCGGAGCGACACCGGCCGATGATTTATATGACTATAATTGGTTATAAAAATCTTCTAAGTGGCTATAAGCAGGAGAGCGGAGCAGTGGGAGCGAGAGCCAGCGTTTCCTCGGGATCCTGGCCATTCCACCCTGCTCCGCCGGAGCGCAGCCCGGAGCACTGAGCCCCCGGGGCCGGCAGCGGCTGCTCCCCGGCGGAGCGCCGCTCCTGCCGCTGCCGGCCCGGCACTCAGCAGCGCGGACGGGCTGTCGGCAGAGCCCGGCAGAGCCCGGCAGCCCCGTTCTCCCGAGGGACGACCCCCGGGCGGGTTTGTTTCGGGGAGCTGTCCCCGAAAACAGGCTTTTGCCGGGCTGCCCGGGGGAGCCGTCGGTGGGGCAGCCCCCGCCCGCCTGGCCCCGGCCCGCACTTACCCTGGCTGCTGAGCGGGGGCTGCGCCGGCTTCCTCATCCACTCGCAGAGGCCGCGGCGCTGCCCACCGGGGGAGAGCGGCTCGGGGGCGGCGCTGGCGGCGGCGCCGGCGGCGTTGAGGGGCTGCATGACCCCGGCGGAGCAGTGGGGCGCGGGGCCGGCGTGGTGGTGGTGGGCGTGCGGGTGGTGGTGGTGGTAGTCGGCGGGGCTGTAGGCCATGGGGGCGGCGGGGGAGCCCCCGTTGAGGCCGTGGACGGCGCCGGCGGCCGGCGGCGCCCCTTGGCCATAGGTGCCCCAGTCGTCGCGGAGCGGGGCGGCGTAGGGCGCGGGCCAGGCCGGCCCGGGGGACTGGGCGCCGTCGAGGTTCACATGGTAGCCGCCGTAGTCCGCGTACTGCGGGGCACCGACGAAGTTCTGCGCCGCCAGGTTAAGCCCCCCCGAGTGCCGCACCGGGCCGGGGTACATGGGCCCGTCCTTCTCCAGGAGGTAGCTCACGTACATGCTGGCGGGGCCCCGGCGGCGGCTCTCCACATGCTGCTCGGGGCTCTCGCCGCGGCGCGCCTGCTGCTGCCTGGGGCCGGGCTGCCCGGGGCGGGGAGGGGGCAGGCGGAGGGGCCGCGGCCCCGCGCTGCGCTCCGCGCTCCTCCGCGCTCCCGGTCCGAATCCAATGGCCGGCAGTCCTTACATGATTAACGATTGTTTACAAGGCTCTATTAGTAATGGCCCAGACACACCAAAGGCAGGTGACGTGGAGAGGCGCTGGGTATATAGCTACTACCCCTAAAAGACGATTTGCATTTAAAAAGATAAGGAGAGGGCAGCGACCTGATCACAGCTAAATATTCAAGCCTTTATTGTTTAAGAGCTTCCTCCTTCCATTGCAACCTGGTGCACTTTAACCTCCAATCACAGGTTCAAAGGATGAAATCAAGAGACTTGCAAAAGACAGAGAGGGAGATCTAAGGGCGAGGGTGGGAATATGGGAGCCGTGTATCAGGGCCGATCTGTAGGCAGCGCTTTAGCCAGCTCTTCTCTGTGCTTTGGGGTTGGGGTGGGGGGTGGGGGGGGGGAAGGGGCGGAAGAGGAGGGAGTTTTGATTAAAAATCCACAAAGCCGTTTTGTCGTGGTTGTTTTGAGCAACAAACCCCATCGCGGCGGCCTACTGTTTTTGTAAAACGCTTCCCACCCGCTCCCGCTCGGTCATGGGCAATGAAGGCGAGGTAAGAGGAGAAATCCCCCCTCCAAGGGCGCTGTCTCCTTCCTCCGTGTGTGCCTGCAGAGTTTCGAGGTCGGGCGCGCCCAGCAGATCCGGGAAAGGACGAGGACCGGGGGTTCCTTCGTCTAAAACACCCTCTGCCCTCAGAGCCACGGCTGGAGCGAGGCCGGATAACCCCGCCGCCCGGGGGGGGCCTTGGGACCGAGGCAGAAGATGGTTCTCCTCAAGGAGGGAACCACCAACCTCCTCCCGGAGCCTGTCAACTCACTGGGCGATTCCCCCGCTGTAGCGCGGCCGAGCCCGCGGGGAACCCGACGGCTTGTCCCTCCACGCACACTCGTTTCTTCCCTCCCCAGCTCCTTGGAAACCCTCTGGAAACGCTGCCTCTGCAAGGGCGGCTCCCAGGCAAGCGGTGGCCGGCTCCCCCAGCCCAGCCAGTCCCCTTTGAAGAGGCGACCCCCTCTCAGCTTCCCCCCGCCGCTTTTATGCTTTAACTTTTCACCCTGAGCGGGGACAATGCGAGACGACGTTTGCATATTCGCATCTTTTCCCATGACACAGCGAGGAAACCTTTCACCCGCCGAGAAAAAAATGGATGGGGACGGGAACATCCCCCCAGTTTTCCCAGCACTTTTCGCCGGAGCAGCGCAGCACCGTCTCAGCCGTTCCCACCGGCTTTCCCGGCCCCTTGGGGCGCCTGCGGCTCGGTCCTACCGGGGCTCCCCAGGCGGGCCCCGCGCTGGCCCGGACCCTCGTGTCCCGGGTTTTACATACGGAGATCCACGTGGTCGTGTCCCAGGGGTGTTTTCCTTCCACGTGGGTGGCTGCTCTGCACACCGAGGAGTGCACTGAGACGGGGCGTCCTGCAGCTGAGGGCGGATTTCAGCTCTGCAAAGGCAGATGATATCCCGAACCCACCCTCCGAAAATCCCCCTCTCCTTCCCCCCATTCTATCGTCCCTTCGGTGCTGAGCGGGGGGGCTGACGCGGAGCTATGCTCTAAGGCCAGTGTGGGTAATTCAGTGGGTAATTCAGTGACCCCTCTCAAAATGTCCCAAAGGATTCTGTGCCAGTGGCCCTGGGAGACCAGAACGCTCGAGTAGAAAAGGACGGAGCATCTCTCCTTGGGAAGAGGCCACAGACGGCCCCCTCGGAGTCGCTGTGGATGTTCCCGATGCGAGGAACAGGGTATCCCCACCCTGCACATGGCCGGGATCGCTTGTGCCCACACCCTCACTTGTTCGCAGGCTGTCGCAGGCGCCCGCGGTTGCGACCCTACGGTAACAGCAGCACAAGAGCAGGGACGCAGAGATGCCTGCCAGACGCTTTCTCTGGAGGGAATTTCTTTCTCTGTCGTCTCTTCCCACCGCGACACTTTCCCCACGCCCCGACGGTGGGATAACGGGGAGAGGGGTGCGGGGCTTGGAGCTCCCGGCGCTGCCTGAGCAGGAGACTGAAATGTCACTCTGGAAAGGAAATGCTGTGTCCCTTCGGTGTAATCGCCTCTCCCGATAAGCACCGACAGAGCCGATCTATGCAGATGTGAATTTGATGATGCCATAAAGGGAGAAAGAGGCCATTAAAATGACAAAACTCTGGACATATTGTAATAAAACGCCCTGATCAACCCCGAAACAGCCAGATTCAGTGTCTAAGGATCCATCACTGAACCGCTGGCAGCCAGGTGGCAGCTTTTTGGGGTGAGACCTGACGCCAGCCCGGGCTGGCAGGGCTGGGGGCCGTCGGCCGCAGGGTCGGAAGAGAGTCTCTGGACTCCGGTGAAGGAACAGGATAAGGCTCCGGGTCAGCTCCGTGGTTACCTGGAATGGCAGCCAGAGCGCTGCTCCGCTACTTTGCCATTCTGACAGTGATCCCAGCTGCCCCCCAGTACGGGGAGGACTTGGGAAGACCGGGCCCTGCCAGCCATACCCTAACCGGAGTCGGGGGACGAGATGGGCACGAGTCTCACTTCCCCGCGGATAAATGTTTCGAAGCATCCTCTGCCACGGAGCAGCTGTTCCCCGGACACGACTCATGGCAGCCTCTGGGGAGGGGGACACGCTGCCCCGGGACACTCTTGTCAGAAATAAGAGGGATTTCGATTCACTCCTAGATGCCTTTGAGGCCCTCCAGGCTTCTTTTCGTTGTGACTGGCACAGGATTTGTGCTCCCTCCGCCCCTATCCAGCCATCGAGGCTTCTCAAGGAGGTTGAGGAGAGAGGACATGTGTCTCGGCCAGGTTTCACCCCTTTTCTCCCCTCCGTTCTGCCTCTTCCCTCTCCGCTTTGGTCTCGGGTTTTCCTGCTATCTCCGGCCCAGAGCTGCAGATCAGGAGGAGCATTGGGGACCCTGGGACCAGAGCCCCACACGGGAGCGTGGGCAAAGGCCTGATCTCCTCCTCTTTGCTCCCTCCGGTGTTTTTCCTATTTCGTTAGATCCTGAGGGAGGAACTGAGACCGAATGCCTCTCAAGCTGACAAGTGCCTGATGGGGGACACCGTTCGCAGCGAGTATCTTCCCCCGCCCCTCCATGCTGACCTCGGTATTTTTCCCCCCGTAGGGCTACTTCACCCAGGGCTGCCTCCCGGGCAGACCCTGGGCTCCCCCACTCCCTCCTTCAGCCCTCAGCCTTACTGCTTGATCTGAAAAATAATCTCCGACCTTATCCCGGGGGCGGTCAGGGCAGCGGCGTGGCTGCGGGAGGCGCCGGGGGCAGGGCGCTGGTGCCCGTGCCCGCTGCCGGCCCCGGGGCAGGCGGTGCTGGGACCGGAGCGGGCACCTCGCCTCGGGGGCCGCCTTCATCGCCGCCTCGGGCCACGGGGCTGGCGCGGACCGGGGGATAATGGGTCGAGGAGCACAGACCGAGGACTCCCGACCCAGGTCAGAGACGTCTCCAGAAGCCCCGGGAAGGGCCGAGTGCTGGGCAGCACCCGCGATCCCTCCTCCACAGACTCTGCTCCCGCTCGCCGGGATCCCTGTGGGGGTGTGAATTCACCGTGCTTATTTCTACTAGTTTTGTGGTTTAAATAATTTATTTTTTCTGTGATTTAGAACAATTTCGGGGTGGGATGTGGGAGGGGATCTTCCCGTCTCCCTCCACCTTAACGACAACGGAGCAGGAGCGTTGTTAGCAAGGTAAAGAAAAAAAAAAATCTCCAGATTGAAAGCCCTTTGGCGGCCACGGAGAGAGAAGGGAAGGAGGAATCGTGTGTTAGTCAGTCCGACCTGTGGAATTTATGACTCCCCCTAAGCACAGACATGATAAGGACTTAGAAAACATCTTGGATCTTTTCAAGCCGGCAGCCCCCGAGGCTTTGATGTAGATTACCTTGCAGAATAACCCAATACTTTTATCGTGGGGTTGATACTCGTCTTGTTTAAGCACATGCCTCTAGGAGGGGGTTAGAACGCTCGCTCCCGAGCGGATTCGCGTTGCTGGGAAGAAAGCAGTCGGGGAGGGAAGGTGGCACCTTGTGCCTGGCCGAGGCACAGCCGCCCCCCACCGGCACCGCCACGGGCCGGCCCTGCGGCCCCGGCCAGCCCTGCCTCTTTGCACAGGTGCTGCCAGGCCTGAGTTCACATGGCCCTGCTCCCCTTCAGGAAACAGGAACGTAATCAGAGAAGAAGGAAAAAAAGTCGTATGATACACCAGAGGCTTCTGCAGCCAGCGGCTGGTCAGGGTGTCCCCAGCCTCCCAGATCCAGTGGCTGGCTCACCTCTGCTGGCCAAGGAGATAGCCTTGGTCGGATTTCATGTTATTACTTTTCTCCACTTGACTTTACCTTACTTTATTATCTGTTTTTAAGTGCCACAGAGGAAGAAGGCCGCACCAGGGCGCCCCGGCCGCCTGCAGAGAGTTGTGCCCAGCCCCTGCTGGCGTGTCCCTCCCGGGGCGGCCGGGGCTGATCGCTCACGGGAGCCGTGAGTCACCCGGCAGCCCGCACCCTCAGGACGGCCCCGATGTCCCTCTCACGGGAGGAGAGCCCAGGGCTCGGCTGTTATCGCCTCTGTCCCCCAGGGACACCCCCCGCCCACCCACGGAGGTTCCCCGCAGCACGCAGGGCCGCTGTTACCTTCCCCTGTTACCTTCCCCGGGCCCGGCAGCGGCGGGCACAGGATGCAGCGGGAGCGCGGTGCTCTCGGCTTTGCGGCGAGGCACGGCCGGCACAGGACACCGAGGCAGAGGTTGCCTCCCGTCTCCCAGTCCTCGCCCCGTCGGTCCCCGAGAAACCGCAAGCCCCGGCCCAGCTGGTGGGATGGACCCACTAACACGAGTGTCGTCTCCCGTGCCAAGCAAAACACCGAATTCGAGCTGTAAAATGATTTGCACACATTTGCCACCAGTATGCCTGCCCCCGTGCCGTCTCCCTCTCCCAAGGGCAGTCTGAAGGCTGAAGGCTGACGCCCTCGCTGCTTTCCTCACTGATTAATTGTCTACATTTCCCAAACCTTAGCAGGGAGGTGAAGCGCGCCCCTCGGGTGTGCTGTCCCCATTTCCACAACACATGCTAGTCTTGCCGATTTTCCCCCACCATTCACTCTGCTCCAGGCCCTTCCGTGGTGAGATGCTATGGGGTGGCTGCCCCACCCCACTGTCTCCCTCAGCCTTGTGCTCCGTGGCAAGCCCAATCCTACAAACCCCTTCAGTGAGCAGATGCACAGGGTGTTGCTGCCCTGGGTAGATGCTTTGTTGTTTGCAAACCGTAATTGTACACATCCCTGAAGGGCAGGGGTGTTTTGTGGATAATATTTCGTGCTAGCAAATGTAGAGTCCAAAGCAGAGAAGTGCCAAGTGCCTCTTAGGCCTGGCAGGGAGCAGGTCAAGGCTCCCACAAGGGACCTCTCCTTACCACGGGGCTGTAGGAAAGCAGAAGACTCATCTTTCTCCCTGGACAAAACTTTACCCTCCAACCCAAAACCTTAATCTTCCAGCTCCAAGGAGAAATTGGTACCTGACTGCTCTCCACCATCTCACATTTGCTCCCAGCTATTTTATTCTAATTCCTGAGAGGGAAAAGGAGTCTCAGTACATTTTGTTCCTGGTCTGAAAAGAAGCCCCAAAAGGAGCTGAAGGTAAGGCCAGGCAGATCCAGAGCCAGCTTCCCAGCTTCGTCCCACACTCCCCTCCCCCAGGCTCTCCTCCATGACTCAGCTCCCAGGGACCAGCCCAGCCCTGCCTCAGTTTAGCTTCACAGCCCCTCCTCACCCAGGGCCACCCTACATACAGGAGGCTTTTCCAAAGGAGAACCCAGTACACATCACATAGTTACTTCTCCAAGAGAAATATGTTGGAAACTAAAGTGAGGCATCTCTTTGTGATCTGAAGCCTCCAAGCCTCTCCTGAGAATGGGGCAGTCACAGCAGTGGTGGGACTGAAGGGCTGTCATTAGAGGTAACTTCTGGGTTTTCTTCAGCTGAAAGATGCATGGAGCATGGAGGAAGAGGAACCCTAGTGCACCTGGAAAGAGGCTTCTCTGGGCAGTCAAAACTGGGTGTCAAATCTTAGCTGTGGTGCAAAGGATTGTGAGCAGGTGTAGGCAATACATGGCAGCAGGAGTGGGTCACTGTCAGGTTCTCCTGCCTGTTCTCATCCCAGCTGAGCAGTGTTTTAATGAGCTGGATCCCATGCCAGTCTTTATGTGCCTCTGTGGAGGTGACCACAGGAGCACCACCACTATTTCACCTCTCTCCACAAACAGGTCTTCGGAATTCCTTCTCAGATGAGCTCTGAACCAGATTGTGCCCCAGGCCACCTACACTTCTTCTAGGAGTGTTACTCCATCAGTTTTCTGGCACAGCCTCAAACACATCAATTTTAATCTGTCAGTGACCTATAAGGCAGGATCCCTGTCCTAAGCAGCTGCACTATTTATCTCATTATAAAGCATTTCAGGAAGCATGAATCTAGCCCAGGGCTCAGACAACCTGCTTGGAAGGACTCCTGCTGGGCTATTCTGCAGTGCTGTGATGCTCACCAAGGGTGAGAAGGAGCTGGGCTCAGGTTCCAGCCCTTTCTGCAGCCGTTTGAGGCCTTCTCAACCACAGATCTGGGTGGGTCCTTTCGAGATTTTTTTTTTTTTTTAAAGCTGTTTTTCTTTGCATGGTCTAATTAACTAGCCATTGATGCAGGGGGGAAGGTGGCAGAATGGGAAGCCTGGACCCTGAGCCACTGAGAGCACTAGATCTAATTCAGTGTCTGGGAGAAGGGGGCTGTAACTCGATGTATCCAGCTCCACAGGATCCACTCATCTTCCATATACTTTGATTTTTTGCCCCCGAAATAATTTCCAGCAGAAGTTTTGACTCTTAAAAGCTCTGGAGTAACTGTGACCTTGTATTTCTTCATTGCCTTTCAGTGTCCTCCATGAACACGTGGACAGAAAGACAAGCATCCATGACAGGGTCACTTCTGCTCTTCTCTTCTGGCTTAACACACGGTTAGTCCCAGCTTCTCTCAGAGGGACCCCACAGAGCCCATCCCAGGTATCCCAAACCCCAAAACACGACGTGTTGGAGAAGCACCTGCAGTTTCTCTTGATCGGGACGGAGGAAGGTCTCCCACCTTTTTGGTCCCTGCTGCCTGTGACACGGGGACATGGTTGTTCAGGAAAACGCTCTGGCGGGGGTGGGGGGCGGAGTGCTTTGTGCTGGTATTGGGTTTCTCCCATCGAGAGGCTTTGGCTGTGGAGTCCTTTTGAGCGACACCCTCATCCCCAGCCCCGCTCTCCGGGTCTCCCGCAGCTGCGGAGCAGGGCAGGGGCCGGCCCAAGCGGCCGTGCCCAGCGCCAGCCCTGCTGGCTGGCTGTCCCCCGTGCCGCGGCGGCCGAGCTCCACCTAGCGCCGGCTGCGCCGTGTGCCTGCGCCCCGCGGGGACAGCTCCTCCTCGGGACACGGCTGCCCGCTCCCACCGGCGCTCCTGCAGCGAGAGCCGAAAGGAAACTCGGGCAGATTCCCCAGCGTCGTCCTGGTTTTCAGCCTGGGTTCTCGAATTCTCTTTCTTCTTATTTCTGTTACTGTTACGAGGGAGAGCTTAAATGTCCTTTGCCCTTCAGTGCTTTTAAGTGGCCTCAACCCTTCTATTGCTCTTCTTCCCGGGTTAATGATTACTGAATCTTTGTGCCTAACCTAAGGCATCCACCTTAGACTGGAGGTATCTCTGCTGGAGGTCTTCAAACAAGCTTAACTCTCTCCATTCGCTACAGGGGGAATTCATCACTTTCTCCTGACAACGTGCTTCTGGAGGCACAGATTAGGGCTCTGGGTCCTAATGAGAGAAAGATGGGCATTTCCCTTCAAGAATCACGAAATTGATCCCTAAACAGCACTGTCTGTGGCTCTGCACAAGCCTCAGGAATGGACCACCACTTTGCCAAGTTGTGTTGGAAGCATCCTGGAAAGAAAATGTCCTAAAATAAATGATTTTTCACTCAATACCTCCTATAGCTTTGCTCCATCCATCTCTTCTCTGTGGAGAATGCACAGATGCACAACTTCCTGTAGGTTCAGCCCTTACAGGAGGGTTTTCCTCCTGATTGCTCTTCCTCACAGAGTGCTGTGCTGGCTGACCTGCTTTTCACATGTGAATCATGAGAAGTTGTACTTGCTCCAAGGCTCTCCATTCGCCCAAGTCTCAGCTCAGAAGGGAAGTCAGGCCCAGATGATCTACATCCAGTTCTTCTGAAATCTTGTGGATAAACATGTGACACAACTCCCTGGCATGTTTTTAAGTACATGGGATTCCCATCTGCTCCTCTTCGAGCCAAGTTCACATCTGCTTAGTTTGTAGGGCCAGCCAGGCCTGGAAGTGACCAGTTCAGCATTAGGTTCCTCTAAATTTGAGGGCTGAAAACTGTTTGCACAAGATGCTCAACTCCCACTGTCCAGTCACTGCAGGCTGTATGCCAACAGTGCTGAACAGTGACATCTTGCAGATGAACATTTTCAAACTGTTATGGGGATGTTAAAAATAATATACATTTTACAGAGAATGCAATGTTAAAATTTATTTCTGTCTAAATATCTCCAAATTGCTCTTCAGCAGTTTGCATCTGATTTAAAAATCGATGATTCATTAGTAATTATTAACAACATTAACAAAAATACACAAATCATAATCACTGTATTAAAACATTATTTTCAGACAGTGTTAGTAAAGAGCAGCCCAATTTCTGTGATAGCATATTCTATACAAACAGTTATTGATTTATAAGACATGCCTCTGAAAAATCCTAACTGTAGTTAGCACCTTGTAAAGTAATTTTTTTCCTTTTAAAATGTAAAAAGAGGAAAAAACTATTAACCAAAACATTCTCATCTTGATCCACTGTGATATAGACAAATGTGTCCTATTAGTCATGAGGAAAGTTGCATTTAGAAATTCCTAAACCTTATAATGAAAATAGCTGTGTTTTTAACAATACTGAAAACACATCAAGCCTCTGGGTATTGTCTTGGGAGTCTGTGAGAAAGCCAAAGGGACATACCTTCATTTTAGTGCAGCAGGGTTCCTACAGCCAGGCTGAATTCTGTGGATTTGGAGTGAAGTGATGATAGCATACTCCTAAATCACAGAACATAATTCCTTCAAAATGAAACATTTTTTATTTGCTGTTAAAACACACAAAGCTCCATTAATGGAATTATCTGTAACTCAGCTGAAGTGAGACGTACTGCTGGAGACTGCCACCTGGATTTTCCGGACCAGGGAGGTAGAAGGTTATCTCCAACCATCACTCCTCCTGGTTACTTTAGACGCTGATTTTAGGTAGAAAGGAATCCCTCACTGTGAGTGCCCATCTCTCATCAGCAGTTGCAGAATGTAGCCTGGCTGAGTAGAGGCCACACGAGCAACTAAATCTTGATTAAATGAGCTCACATGAACTGAGCACCCATCATCTACTTCACAGCCATCGAGGTCCCCAGGGTAAGACAGTCTCACTCAGTCTAATTAAGAGCTCTTTGTGAAACAAGACTGATGGAACTGTAAAATTTGGGCATCTAAAATTGGTGACTCCAACGGGGTTTTTTTTCCAACATTCCGTGACGTCTGCAGATCAAGATGTGAATGGCACTTCTGGAAATCACACCAGCTCTCTTTAGCTGCATAGTCAATGCTTGTAAACATTGACTAAAAAAAATGTGGATTCTCTCATGTTTGCTTGCAATGTAGCAAGAACAGTATGAATTCATTAAGTTGATTGGGCACTATTTACATAACACCAGGAAGAGATATTCAGTTGTAGAGAAGCAGCAAAAAAAACTGTCTTGCTATAGATGTGTTTGCTGAATTTGAACAAATGAATTACACCTTCTTCTCAAAATGTCACATAAATACTCACTGGCCCACAAGAAATACAAACAGTGCAGCAGCTGGTAACAATTTCTGTTCTTAGAGCTGATATAAAACATCCTACACAGAGTTTATGACAGTGCTGAGACCAAACCCACAACCCAGATTATTTTTCAGCCTGAGGGTCTTCATGCTGGAGCACAACTGGGGACAGCAAAGATTCCTCATCCCTGCTTACACGAGGTTTAGTTTTGATGCTGGAATGGTGTGTAGCACCATTTTTCTTCATATTACAGTAAACCTAGAATTGAGAAGAGGAAATAAAATATATCTTCTGTTATTATATATTGTATTTGGAAAACTGCTCTTCTCCCCATGAAGAGGGTATTGGGAAATAGTGTGTCTAGTCCAGCATGGATACCCAAGTAAGAACGGGTAGTTTGGAAAGAAATTGTTTATCCTCCCTGAAGAGGAGATAAACATCCGGTATGGATAGAACCAGACTTCCTCAGATCATCTTTATGATTTTGACCTTTGAGAATACAACATTCTATTTGTGAGGACATGGCATGCTGATCCCTCGTGAGACCCCCTGTCCCCCGGCCCATGCTCAGCTCCCCTCCCATCAGCTATCAGCTTCACCAAAGCTGGCTGCGCTGGCTACTGCACAAGGGAAGCCCATTCCCTCAGCACAGGCTGAGAGACTTCAGCTTTCCAGAGTCCCAGTGCAAGCAGTAGGAGGAATTAAATCCTCATCAGGAAAGTCAGGATTCTTTCTGATGACAGAAAAATATGCTCCAAGCTCTTATATGGATCCATGGGCAATGTATCCATAATAGAGTTGTGTACTTCAATAGAAAGCAGGAGTCTATCCCTCAGCTCATTGCGATCTGTGGACCTACATATAAATCCCACAAAAACCCAGACATTGCTCATGTGTTCATCTTACTGTGTTTACTTACTGCTCCTTCTGCCTCAGCCAGCTGACAGGCCAGAGAGGAAACCAGGTAAGAAAAAGAGGGTCTTTTCCTGGAGTCAAGAGCCCAACAGGACTGCATCATGCAATAGCTGCAGAAGAAAATACATGGCACAGAAAACGTGTTAGCTCTTGGACTCTCTGTAAGTGACCACATGGAATTGCAGGACTTGAATGGGGAATCATGGGGATCAGAGTGATTTTGTAGAAAGAGGGCAGAATTACAGTGTTGCATCAGAGGAAAAGAAGCAGAAAGATAAGGATAAAGGGTGAAATGATCTTACAGTGACTTAATCAGTCTCTTTGTTGTAAAATCTTTTTAAAATCTTTGTTGTGGTATGACACATAATGGCATGATGATTGTTTTCCAGCTTCCGTAGAGAAAATGTTAGGAAGACAATGCCTGCCTGTCACTGGAGCTAAACCTGCTCCTTGTGGACTATGTAGTCTTAAGTAGACTTTGCACAGCAAGTCTTTTAATGTAATTTGACATCACAAAAATCTTTCTGAAATTTAAACACCACCTTAGAATTATTGCAGCTTCATCAGGAATCAGTGGAGCGCCTGACTGCTAAAGTCCCTTGCACAGTTACTGGGACAATAGGCACCCTGGTCCTTAACCCCCCCACAGCAATCCTTCATGGGTTGATCTGTCAGATTCCCCAGTACTTTTAATGCCATTGCAGCCTTTATGTGGTGAGGGTAAGAGCAGTGCAGTGTAGTAGCAAGGCACTCTGTCCCTAGAGCATCTGTGAAACGCCTGCCAGAAGAGCTCAGCCAACCCAAAGTCCTCCCCTTTCCTCCATGTTCCAGACCTCATAATTCTCTGTCACCTTCTCTTCTCTTGTTCCCTGGGGCCCACCTCTAGGCAGACTCCACCCAGGCACAGAGGCACAGGCTGAAAATAGTGTGCTGAGAGCATAGAATTCGCTTCCCTCCCGACTTTTCCTTAGCAGAGCTTTCATCTAAGAGGACCCTTAGCTACCTTGGACTTGAAACAAACCTGGTAAAGCTCGATTAGAAAATGAAGTTTAGGAAAGAGCCCACCAAAAATTTAGTCAATATGGGAAAACATAGTTTTTTGGGAAAAAAATAAAAGGAAAGAAAAGAAAAAAGAGAAAAAGCAAAAGGAAAAAAAGTGGGGGAAAAACCTGTGGTCTGAGAATAAGAAATTCCTTGGGGAGAGAAGGCACAACTAAATCAATGTAATAAATTTGTCCTGTCAAATACACATAACCTTTAATTTTAATCATTTTGGCTTTGTAACAAAACCTGCAGGATCAGGTGGCCTTTGTTAGACTTAGAGGAAGATCTGAAATTTTGCAACTAATTTTGTGTGAGTTATAGTGTATAATAAATAAAAGGTCATTCAAACAGTGACCTAGTAAGCATAAATTCTCATGCTGTGCATCACTTGGAAATACACTTACACATCTTTTGTAGCATAATACGGCTGGTCCATTTTAAATCCACTCTGTATTAATTTGTAGAAATTTGTGTCAACCTGAATACCAGGGTAAGGATTTACACCTGTGGAAATTATTGGAGAATATGGGTTAATTCAGAAGCTGCCAAAACCAAACACTGCTCTTTTGTCCCGTTGTAAAACATACCCAAAGAGAATATTTCCCACAGCAGTATTCCATAGGACCAGACATCACTCTTCATCGTGTATGTCCTCTCGAATAAGCTTTCAGGAGCCATCCATTTGACTGGCAATCGAGCCTGTGCAGACAGGGAGATGGAGGCCAGGTCATGCCGTGACACAGGCTGTGACACAGGCTTTCTAGGTGACTCACTGTGCTTCTCACTGCCAGCATGATCGATTCATGTTAGCTGTGTGCCAAGCTGTGTCTCTGTCAGCAGTCCCTGGACATTCCCAGTGCAGAGAGAAATAGACACTTCCAAAGAGCCAATTCATCTCATCCATTTTACATGACTATTTAAGGAAGAGATGAGCTCAGTCCTGGAAGAGACACATTCCTTCCTCTGACTTCAAGTGTAGAGTGGCCCAGATGGAGACGTCCACACTGAACTTCTTCACAAAGCCAGAGGATCTGGCACACCTCCACACATATGCTGTTGTCCTACATTGTTATTGCCCACAACAGTAAACAACTCCCAGCGCTTCCATCAATGGGTGCTTTAGAAAGAGCATGGGTACCATCTCATTTACACCACCACCTTGATTAGTTTAATTATAATCTAAGAAATTGCTTTTGCCCAGGGCAGGAAAAACTGAGATTTCTGCATTGCCCATACAGATATGAACAAAGCTAACAAGGAATTAAAAAAATCAAACCTTTTCTTTCTTAGTTCCTTATAATTCTTACAATGGTATGAAAACCAGAGAGCCCTCACGAACTTACATTGCCCCTGACGATGTAGTTGGAGTCGTTGATGACATCTCTGGCAAGACCAAAGTCACATATTTTTGCCACTTTCCCATGGGTCACCAGTATGTTCCGGGCAGCGAGGTCTCTGTGAATGCACTTAGAAGGAAAGGAAGGATTAACACTCCACAGCATTTGGTATCAGAGGGGGACAGTTCCCTGCTCTCAGAGTTGGCACCTCCTTCCACTTCAGCAGTTTGGTGAATGGCCAAGCTGGACACTCCCTGGCTGCTGGTGGCAAGGAGACAGGGCCAGAGCAGGCACAAATGTGCTGGGCAGTGGCTTCTTACTCAGGGTCCTGCCTAAAACTGCAACCCAGTCTTTGCTGTTAAGCCAGGGAAGGACGTATAGTTCAATCTTGCCACTGAGTGGCTCTGCTCTTCAACCTGCCTTTTATAAAGTGACCTATTTTTAACATCTTTTCTATCTGAAAAATTTGCTACCCCTCACCATACCGATTTGGACTCAAGAAATTCCATTCCTTTGGCAACTTGATAAGAGAAGCAAAGAAGGTCTTCAAAAGTGAGCACATTAAAATCCTCTTCTTCATCCACCTCTGTGCTTGTATCCTTAATTTTATCTGTACAAAATAATCAAAAGTTTGAGTTTTCCATGGACTCCCTCACTCTCTGATTAATTCCACTGACTGTTGTAAGGATTTTCACATGCTCCTACCAAGAAAAACACCACAAAAAGTGTCCATCTTTTTTCTCTTTCACTCTGAGACAAAGATGAGTATTTTCATACTCAAATACTATGTACAGCTTGATCAGAAACATGACTCTGATCTTAAGTGTTGTTGAATCCTCCTCCAGCAAAATTCCTGCCAGGACTGAAGAGAAACACATGATAGAAAGAGGTGTCTTTTGTCATGGAATCCAGTCTAGTCATATCAATAACACAATAAATACAATAGCAACAGCATTACTGAAGATAAAATCAATTAATCTCTTACCTTCCTCAGAAAGCAGCACAATCCCATTTGATCCCAGTGTCACATTTATGTTTTGACTTTGTGTGGTTTCAAGTTCATCCTCTCTGCATAGAGTTGTATTCACACTGTACTTCAGGTGAGTCCCTGTCCTGGGGTGGGTGACATATTTTTAAAGGTTTCATACAGTGTATCTTCCAGACATAAACTCTTTTGCAGTGAAAAACATGAACAGTTCCTACTACTAAAAATCTGGACACAGACATGACTCCTCTCAAAACTGGAAAGAGAATCAAGAGATTGTTTGTCTTCTGCAGACTCCATCAGGAGAATCAAATCTCAGTTCCTCCCACACCATTGCTTATTAAAGTATGAGAAGGCACATTCTCAAGAATTCAATAATTTTACCAGTGTACAGCACAGGTGAGAATGCATCTTAAAAAGCAATAGCAGTTTTTAAAAGTATCAAACTGTTATTAAATTCTTTACCTAGAGTTTTGGTCCTGATGGATATTGTGGTAAAAGCTGAAGTTTTGCTGTTTAAAAATATCTGTCAGTGTCCAGTGAAACTTTTCTCTCTTGCTCCTTAAGTAGTTCAGAAGGTCACCATAGCAACAGTATTCAAATATCAAGTAGATTGGTCCTGAAACAGTTGGAAATGTAAATGCCTGCTGCTATTTATAGCGCTCTCCCCATTAAAACCCTAATGCTGCTTCATTTTCTCTCAGGATTAATCTGTGTTAAAACATCCCAAGCATCTTCCATTCCCAGGTAGATAAGCTGTGCTGATGGGCATGTAATGAGAATTTGTTGACTGACTATAATGTCCCTTGGAAAGTCTGTGTAACTTCACCCTTGTGGTGCATCTCTCAAACTGTATTGCAAATCCCTATAGAAACACAAAAATCCTTGCCCAACCCAATGACAATGGGGGACAGTACAGGCTATATAGCTGCAAAATATTTTCTAAAACATGCAGGCTTCAAGCAAAAGATGACCCCTGGTAATTATCTGGATGGTGTGAATTCGTATTTGTTGACTTATCTCTCTGTGCAAACTTCATGCTCTGGAAATATCCTTTTTCTTTTCCCCAAGAGGACCACCTGAAACCCAGGAGTTCTTCCTGAGGGGACCTAAACAAGGTCAAGGGAATACCCCTTGCCAGGGGAGGTGTCTGAGTAGAGCACTGGTCAGGGCACTTACTCAAGAAAGAAAAAATACATCCAATGTATTGCCTGCCCCAGGCAGGCTTGGATAAAAACCACAACCAGCCAGCAGGAGCTCAGAGTGGTCACATAACACCCTGAAAAACCTCACACTGCCACCACCTCTTCTGGCCCAGAAAGACTGACCATGAATCTGTGGACATTTCTGTCAGAAGGCCACTGTCAAGCAAGGCAGGCCATGCTGAAAAAAGCTGCAAAGTCCCTCAGAGAATGGATGAGAAAGTCTTGAGAACCATGTAAATGCTTCTGAAAATGGCACTTGGATAAGGCTGGAAATGCTCCTGCCCTACCCCACCGTACCAAGCAGGTCTTCCCTGCAGCTCTCCTGCCTACACTATGACATCCTGCCCACTGATCCAGAAGGCAGTGGCTGTCTGTAAGGTTTTAAATCAGCTAAAGCCACTAAGAACAATCTATTTCTCTGCTTTCCTCTTACCCCTCACATGTCTGTTCCTGACAGTATTGCCCCTGATGTGAACTGAGGAAACAAAAGTTAACTGCTTGGTCTTTCTGACTAATTAAATGATCATGATGGAAAATCTGTCAAGTTTTTCAGTGTCAGGTGTTACAGTTCATGATACAGACATACACTGGGTGAAACCCTGGCATTTCCCCAAGCTGATCTGCTCTTTAGCCTCTCTTCACCCACTCTTGTTCACCATTGAGCTGGCCACAGAAGCAGTCCTTGGGACAACAATAGCTGTGTAAATTACCTCAATGATAACATGACTCACACAATAATTAGTGATAAAATCTCACTACTTTCATCTTAGCCTGCCTTTGCTTATGTTTTTCATTCTTCAGTTTTGTTTTTACATTTGGTCCTTTAAAAGATTGTCCCTCTTTCCATTACTTCTCTCATTTCTTTTTTTGCATCCCTCCTGCCCCTGTTCTTTTTCAATTTTTTTTGTTTCCTTATCTATCTTTTAGCTATTTTTATCCATTCGTTGGTGAGCCACATGAATAAAAAAATAAAATTATAATTTCCTATGTTAACATAATCATGGTTATGCAAAAGTCCCTGACACCAGATAAGTTTTTCCTTTTCACTTAATAAACTGGCTCATACCACTGTCATCACCACCCTAAAAGGAAATCCTACTCTACAGAGGGACTGTTGTATCACTTCCTGCCAGTATAATCAGAAACTACCCTTTTCTGTACACATGCATGGCCTTAAATTTTCTTTCAGTTCATCTTCATCTTATTTTGGGCCAGCACAGAACAGCAAAATTAGTCTTCATTGTTCTGGTGGTTTTAATTGGTACTTTTCCACAATTTCAGTTTACCTGATACAGTACAAGCTCCTAGTAGGTTCACAATATTTTCATGGCTTCCAATGTGAGTCATCATTTTCAGCTCAGACATTAGAGCATCTTTTTCTGAAGCATCAGGTTTTTCTGTAAAGTAATAACACAGATTTGGAAATCTCTGGTAAAGAAATGGAAATTTAAATGGTTGTGATGCTTTGTCACATGCAAATCTTCTTTTCAAATTCATTGGACTGACAGTACATTCGGGAACATCTTAAAAAAACCTTTCCAAAGTATAAAAAGATTCAGTCAAAGGTGGAAACTAAATTTGTGTGTCAGTGTGGATCACTTGAAAGCTTGGGAAAGCAGTCGCTAAACGTCAACATTTGTCATTCTTGGGCTGGCAAGGAATGACAGCAATATATTAAAGTGTTCCCAAGCACAGAAAAAATGGCAGTCAAGCCTGTTGCAGAGGAATGTTAAGAGAAAAAAATGGCAGCCATATGGCACACAACCAGCTGCAGTCCAACAGCTGAGAAGATCACCCTGTGTTTCAGTAGTAGCTTTAGTCTTGTTTTCCAGTGAGCATTTGGTGCTCAGGATTTCAGTGAATTGGGTGTGTGAACTGAAATTATCAAGCTTCCACACAAACACAAAGGAGTGGACCAAGGAAGCATAAAACTGGTGCATACATGGAAATGGGGGATGAAAACCTGAATGGCAGTGCTGGCAGGAAGTGTGTGGGCACACAGGTGGGCAGGGTGCTGGTATCAGTGTGAAGCTCATTCCAATATATATCAAAAGGTGGGTGAGGTTGATACCGGTCCCTTTTCCCAAGTAAGAAGTCAAAGGATGAGAGGGAACAACTTCAGTTTGTGCCGGGGGAGGATTAGATTGGATATTCAGAAAAATGTCTTCACCAAAAGGGTTGTCAGGCACTGGAACAGGCTGCCCAGGGATGTGGTTGAGTCACCATCCCTGAATGCATATAAAAGACATGTAGGTGTGTCACTGAGGGACATGGTGTAGTGGTGGACTCAACAGTGATGGCTAACAGTTGGACTCAGTGATCCTAGAGATCTTTTCTGGTGTAAACTACTCCAACATTCTGTGAACAGGGTCGTGATTAGTTGGGGCACAGTGAGGCAGCCCTCCTCTGCTTGCTTTCAGGGAAGCTTGCTCCCGGACACTGCTTTTATGAGGAGTCAAGACAGCTTGGAGAGAGGCCAGACCAAAACAGAAAGGAATATTTGAGGTTTAGTAGCCTTATTCATAAGGAGGGATGGAAAGAAACTGTTTTGTGTCATCATAAAAACAACAACAACAACAACAACAACAACAACAACAACAACAAACCACAAAAAACCAAACCCCCAAAAAACGACCACAAAAAAAACCCAAAAAAACCAAACAAAAAAACCAAACCAAAACAAACAAAAAACCAAACCAAACCAACAAACAAAAACCACAACAAACAAACAAACAAACAAAACTACAGGAAATTTTGCTGTAAGTTTTGGAAACAAGCTAGCTCAGACACAGCAGGAGAAGGGCTTCCCACAGCTAGACAGCACTATGAGAAAAAATGGGCCTTACACCAAAGTTCATAGTCACCAATATAAGCAGTAGGCTAATCTGTCTGGGGATTTGCATTTCTCCTCTTCAGAGGCTCCATACTTCCCCATACAACATAGACCTTCTGTAGTGTGTATCCAGCCTGCTGTGGGATGAGGGCACTTCAGCAATACCTTTCCCAAATGAAGCAGGGTCTTGAAAGCACTTTGAAAGGATTTTGAAACCAAGCATTTGTGAGGTGCAACTGCTAGAAGTTTTCTATATATGGGGGGGATTTCTAATGCCTCTTCTACTTTGGAAGCATCCAAAGAGGCACTATCCACAATACATCACTGCTTGTGGAAGGCACCAGAGTTTATCATACCTTTTAACATTTTGACTGCGACCTGGACTGAATCTCCTGCACTGTTAATTCCATAAGCTGTTGCATTCACTACTTTTCCAAAGGCCCCAGAACCAAGGACCTGTCCTACAAGACACAAAATGCCAGTATTATTTGCTGCAGGTACAGCACAGACTACTGCTTCAGTTTTGGGATTTACCTTATGGATTGCTCACCAAATTCCAGATTTTCCCTGGGAAATTCCCATTTTATATCATATTCAAATTCTCTGAAGTCGATGTAGATGTATTCATTATCTGATGGCCCTATCATCTGTATCATTCGCCACTGACTTTCATATTTGAATTGCTTTGGAAGAAAAAAAACACACAATGAAATAAGTCTGAGAGAAGAAACAGCCTGGTAGGAACAAAAGAAGGATGGCCAGGTGTTAATGTTTGTTTTTACCTTTTTATATTTAAGAAAAATGAATACAAACACAAAAGCGATCAAGAAGAGAAAAAATCCAACGAAGACATAGAATGCAGTGTTGTCCAGGGGGGAAGAAACAGCTCCTGCAACTTTAAAAGACACATATTACTACCCACTGAAACAGAGTTTGTGTGTACAGCTAAAAAATGCAAGGAGAACCCATGGTCAGTTCTGGCAGCCTGCAGCCCTCTCACACCCAAGCCTCCTCTGCCTGGGCAGTGAGATACAGCCATATGCAAAGCAGGATGGGCAGTAAGCATTAAGTTCTGGGTAATTCTGGCATCTGTTTTCACACAAAAAAAAAGCAAAAAAAAAAAAAAGGAAAAAAAAAAAAAAAAAAAAAGCTAAATCCATTAACAAACCTAAGTGCAGGAGGCATTGCTGTGATCCTCGGATTGAACTTTGTGAGCATGTGAGCATAAACAGGAATAGCTGATTGGTAGATGAGCATGAGACCATGAGACCTACCCTCATAATTTAGTTGTTTCTAAAAGGATAAGTAACATGATTACTTTATATTCTAATTTCAACATGAATGCTCAAACTCTGACAGTGGTCACAGCTTCTGTCCGCTGTAGTCAAAAGCACCAAACTGCTTGTTCATCGTGACAAAGGAAATCCCTGTACTGCAAATACCTGCGTGCTTCAAAACAATTCCTGATGCAACAGCATGTTCCCTCCAACTGAAATATTTCTCTCTATGGAATACATATGGTGTTACAAGTGCAATGTGCAAATAATCATACTGACTTTCTGGTTCAATGAGGAAATAATCTGTCATTCCCTCAACAAGAAGAGAGACTGCTTAACCAGGATTTCACCTTCTGTCACCTGCCTACAGCATTTTAAGACAGTCTCTTTCCCAGTGTTCCTGCTTTCCAGACAAGGATTGACCCTTCACTGGGTCTGTTGGCTCAGCCAAGATCTTGCTTGGGTGTGCAATGACCTCCATGGGGTGACGAGAGCTCCCATGGGCATTTCTGGCAGCACCACAAGGACCGACAGGACAGTAGCAAGAGATAGCACATGCCACCAGCTACCCAAGTGCCTTTAGCTCTTGCCAAAGATGATTCTTTCAGATTTCGTGTAGGGATGACCAAGGTAAAATAAGAAATCAGCCTCAAACTTTGACATGGCTCCATTCCTGCACTTCCTATTTGTTTCTGTTTATTTTAATGAGGGAGGCCTCTGCTTTGGGCCTAGAGAAAAGATAATTTTTCTCCCATTCACCCACCATTTCTGATACTGTGTACATACAAAGCTTGTGTTTTACCTGCAATGCCAATGTATAATCAGCCATTTAGTCAGATAAAAAGCATTATAGGTCCTACCATTCTAGCTTTAGTAGAGAAAACCTGTGCTAAAACACTGGCTTGTGGTACCTGACAGGTTAATGAAACTCTTTTCACAGGCTGAACCAGCTGAATTGTTTGCACAGCACTCCACTGAGAAGGTTGTTGCTGTCTCCTTTACATATAAAGTACTGCTTGAAATCCAGGACCCCAGGGATCTCCTCTCTGGCAAGAAGTTCTGAATGCCCTCTGTGATTTCCTCTGTGCAGCTGAAAAAGGAAGCAGACCAGTTTTGATTTTATGCTCACAGTGACATTTGCCAGGGGAGAAGGTGGGAAGTTTCAAAACATGTCTTATGTCTCTGTTGGAAGAGGAGAAGGGAAGGGGTTTGGGTTTTGTCAGTGAGAGAGTGGGACTTATGGACATTTTTAGTGCTGGGCATGGCAGGGTTAGCAGGGACTGAGCTACCTCCTACACTGGGCTCACTCCCACTCCCCATCACTGCCTTGGCAGGGTACTTGCACCCCCTGAACTCTGGAACCTCCATCGATTTCACAACTGACACAACCCCCCCGTACCTCCTCTATTCCCACTGGTTTCATATTTGCCTCAAACATTCAAACCACTGAGCAGCTGCAAGTGAGCCACTGCTAAAACTATAAATGAAATATCAACTCAGAGTAAAAGTTCTAACTCCTTTCCCTGAAGGTATATCATTTCACCCATGAAGTTTCTCTCATCCACGATGAAGAGCCTCCATCCATCCAGACAGAGAGTATTAATTCTTCAGAATTAAGACTTATTTCAGGCCTGATATGTACAAAGTGGGAACTTTACACTTGAGAGAAAGGAGGCTCACATAGATAATTTTGACTTCTGGCTCACATAGATAATTTTGACCTCTAGCTTTTCTATCATTCATCAACTTACTGTCTAATTTACTCTCCACATAAATAAATGAGGAGATAAGAAATAAATTAAATTTTTTTTGGCTCTACTCATAGCACAAGCTTCTACATTTGGAAGTTCCTCGGAAAAGATATGTTACAGCATTTTCTTTTCAGAAAGATGATTTAAGGAGTATTTTAAACCCACTAGCTGCATGATTTGTTTGTTTGTTTGTTTGTTTGTTTCCCCTCTTCCATTTCTGCATTAACAGATTGATATAAGCAAGCCTTTTAAGAGTTATGGATAAGAAAATTGTCTAGGTATTTTTTTTATGTCTAGCTAAAACAAATACTTAAGAGTTTATCCACAATCTTACAAAGGAAAAATTGACTTAATATTCCTCTGCACCATGGGATTATTAGTTTCTTGGTGTATTTAAAACAAAAACTGCAGAGTTCACAAATCAGGTCAAAGCTGTTTCAACATTTTTTAAAATTTTAGAGCCTGACTCATTGCCCTAAAAAAATAGAGGAAATGGAGACACTCTTACTAGCTTTACTGGAAATACTCTTACTAACTTTACTTGAAACACTTTCACTGGCTTTAGTGGCTTTGGTAACAGGTCACCATAGCAGGTCCTTCAACCAAAACTTAACCAATTAATCAAGCCTGTATTAACCAATGCATTCCCTGCATCCCTATAATTTCGATAGGCTAAGAGAAAAACTTAGATTGGACTTTGTTATCACCTAACCATTGATATAAACCCAGTGGGGTCTATTTTGGTGTAAAGCGCCTGAGATACACATCTTTATAGACTTCATTTGATGGCAATAAAAAAAAGGAAAACTTCCCCTAATTTTGGTGATCTGGTTCCCCTGGAGTAGGGCAACCATTTAAGTGTGCATTTTGCATTTAGCTCATTACAGGCTAATCAAGGATAGCTCAGATAGTCTTTGTAATGAATAAAAAGAAAGAAAGTTATTTACTTGGATGAGTTCAGTTCAAGACAGTTCCTCCAAACCAAGGATGAGGCAGGGTAACCTTCAGCAACACAGGATATCTGCTTGAACAATGGCTGCATCCTTATTTCAGGCTTTCCTGCAAAAAGACAACACACAGCTTAAGGACATGGCTTAGTGGTATATTTGGGAGTGCGGGGTTGATTCTGTGATCTCAAGGATCTTTTTCAATCTAATTAATTCCATGATTCTCTAAGAAAATTTCTGTCAGCACCTCAAGAGACAAAACCCTGTACATGCCACCCTTATGTGGCAATGCTACCTATATCTGCTGAGACCAAGGCCTGCTTCTGTTTTCAAAATAAAAAACTGCATGCCACAGTGAGAGCTGTGGGAAAAAAAGGGAAAAGAACAAGCAGTCCTCCTCCTTCCTTGGTTTTGTGGATGGCAGTGTGGCAAGGCAGGGGGAGCAGCCACTTCTCTGTAAGGGCAGAGCCAGGCCAAAACAATGGCAGAGCCAAAATTAGAAGTCTTGACTTCTACTTTTCTGACTTGGACTAAGCAGCTGGCCCTAGGACTGTCCTGACACTGAGGTTCTGCGTGTCCATCTCATGCAAAATGTGCACAGAAGACCCTTGTATAAATAATATATCACAAATAAAGCCCCCAGACCTGGAGCAAGGGAGAGATGCTGCAGTCCTGTGGCAGAACTGAGATATCTGAGAGTGTTGGTCACGACTGTGTGAATCATGGGCAGGGGTGTAGGGGGCACTGCAGCCCAAACATACAAGTTACACACCAGAGGGTCTCCACACTAACTACATTAACTCATAAATGCCATTGGGGGAAAAAAAAATCATAAACATGGCATAGAAAGCTAATTCCTAATGGGGATAATGGTTTCCTCCCAACTCTATGTCTCATGTGGTTTCTGCAGCTGTCACATATGTTCCAGCTTTGTAGATAGAAATAGAAGAGAGTTACTGTATTTTGCTGAGTTCCTAGGCTTGTAATTTTCTTAAGAAGCATTGATTTTCTCAGTATGCCTCTGATTCCTCATATTCTGTTTATGCAAGACTAAAGGGAAGAAAAAAAATAATATTTTTCTTCTCCTTTCTCTGTTCTCCATCCCTAACTGACACAAGAGGTACAACCCACAAGCATCCAGTGTCTTTCACTGACCCAGTGCCTGGATTTCAGCTCTGTGATGCAGTGTGAAGAGAATGATATTTTTGCCTTTTGATCCTCTGTTTTTAACAATAAATCTATGTAAATGAAATAGGGAATATGAATTTAAAAAAAAACCATAATAGCTCCATTTATATCAGTGACAAAATCCCAGACTTTGCCAAATCTTCAGGAATAGTTTTGTTACTTACTTCTGACATACAGAGTGAATTTTTTTGTTACAACTGCATCAGCATTCTCAGCATAAAATACGTATATTCCAGACTGGTGCTGATGGTTGCAGAACTTTGATGAAATGCTGTGGAACAAAGTCAAAAAAGGGAAAAGAACAAAATACTGACATGAAAAATATTTCAAATGCAGTCAAGACTCATATATAGGTTTGAAACAATTCTGCATCTTCTCATGAAGAATACAAAGGAAATTGTTTTTGCTCAGGGACTATAAATCCCGGAATCTAACTGTGCTGGTGAGAAGAATTTTTTTCCCTGCAGTATTGATTTAATTCTTCATTTTTTCTCTCAGTGTTCCTGGAGTGCATGAAGGCTGTCAAGCTGTGATTTTGTTACTAATTCATTGGAAGACAAGACACACCCAGGCACATCTGCTCAGACCGTCAAAGGATCAAACTTTCTTCTCTCCAAGGAACTTTGATAGGAGTTTCTAGTTGATGTGATAGATTGTGTTAGGAAACAAAGATGACAGGGGGAACACAAGAGACAAACATCTCCAAATGGAAAGATCTCACATAGACTCAGGAATGGGATCATCATCATAAGTTCATTGCCAATGAGACGAAACACCAACCCTCAAGGTAGTTCTGCAGGAGGAATACCAGCCTTCTACTAATCCCTATGGCCTTTGAGCCGGTGGATGGCAGAAAACCAAGACCCAAACCATGCAGGAGACAGCTTGTGACAATGGAGATGGCCAGGAGGGGCTCTAACAAGTCTCTGGGCAGAAATTAACAATAGAGAGCTGCAGAGATTTAAACATTTGTGCCTGACTGTCCTGTTGAGTCACTGGTTTATGGGGCATGGGATGAGGCAGGAAGAAGGGAATACGCCATTTTACAGTGATGGTATCCTCCTTCTGTGTTTTCAGCCAGCTTATTGCTGTTAGGACAACTGTCAGTTTTGAACACCAGATAATGCAGTTCACCATTATCAGAAGAGCAACCTAAGAAAACCTCTCTTAGGTGTAGTTGCTGACAGTTTGGGGATACATGTTTTTGCTGATAACTCAATGGTAACCATGTTGAAGGTCCCCAACTCTGTTTTGGCGATAAAGGCAAGCAGGAACATCAGAGAGTTTGAAGAGAGAAGGAAAAATAAAACAACCCAGACACCCCATATCAGCAATATGCAAAGTAGGAGAAAGCAGTAATGAGATCAGTCTAGAGTACTAAAATCAGGGTATTCCTCCTTAAGCAAGATACATACAAAGGCACCAAGTATCACCTTGAAATTCTAAACCAGGAAAACTCCCTTTGAAGCCACTGGCAATTTTGTCTTTTGACTAAGGCCACACTTTCATATAGTTACTGACTTTTGAATGTCTTAATCTGAAATGGCCTTAATGATGTCTCTGAACTCATGGACTTTTTAAAGTCAAACCCCTTTTAAGCTGCCTCAAAAAATACACAGAAGATGGGGGGAAAAAAAGGATCAAACAAAAAATAATTAGTTGCTTTTGAAATCCCAGGTTGGAAGGATTATATCCTAACGAAATGATCAGAAAAAAAATTAAAATAGTATCTTGGATACCTGAAAATATAAGAGGATGTGAGCTAAGTATTATAAATTTAACAGAGGACATTTTGTGTATAAAAAGTCATTAGCTTTTAGGGGGGAAGTGAAAATTGGCAGTGTGCTGAAACAGATAGCCCACAAAAGCAAATAGAAAATGGAAATTCTGAAGGAATGTCTGAAGGTATGTTGTAAGTGTAAGGAGAGATGGGGGATTGTTGGGTTTTGAAATGAAAAATTAAAGAAAAGTACAGAGCTAATTATTAAAATTTAATATGATCTTTAAACTGAAGGAATAATTTTACAAAAAAATGGCAGAAATTAAGAAAAATAAAAGTAGGAAATGAAAAAGGATATGAAAGGAAAAAAGTAGAAGTGCTGGGAGGCAGGATTACACAGAAATTGGCTAGAATATAAAAAGTGAGACTCACAATGTGTTTGGATGTGTGATGGCTTTTTTTGTGTTGCTTTGAGAAACTTTCTGCTTTAAAATCACGTTGAAAGCTGCAAGGCTACAGCTGGCAGGCAGAATCTCCTGACCTCCCTACCCCTTGCTGCTTCTGGGTGCTTCAAACTGAATGAAATATGTACCCCTACTCTTTGTCCTCAGGTGAGACGTGTCTACCCAATGCTTGTATTCAGCCCAAATTGGATTGTTGTAAGGGATGTCTGTACAAAAGAATGCACTTGTCAGATGAAATAGTCAGCAAATTCATGTGGTTTTCCCTCTATTTTATTTTCCCATAAAATAAATAAGATGCAAATAAATGCAAAGAAAAAATACCCAAAATACACATTAAAAAAAATCCTATTTGTCCTAGAGCACTGGCAGACAAATGGCCAAGTTATCTGTTTGAAGCAGCCACCAGGCCCTAGCAATGCTTGGTGGCTGTGGCCATGGCTGTGGCCGGGCCAGCCCGGACACACAGCTCCAGGGACACAAGCCGGCCTTTCCCCATCCGGCAGGTGGTGATCAGCACTCAGCAACTGCTGCTTCTTTGCTGCCATGGCTCTGAAGTGATTCATAAATACCAGGCCAGCAGTAGCACCTTTCTGACTAATGACAGCTGCCTAAACTATTTCAAAAGTCCTCAATATTATTATTGTTGGCACAGTCTGTAGCACCTAATTCTTATCTGGATTGAGTTTACACCCACTGTCAATCATCCAAGCAAAACTGAGTCCTGCTGGTACAAGCAGTGAGGAGAGGTCTGTATCAGCTGCAAAGCAAATCAGCTCCTTGTTATCAGCTGGAGGGAGGTACCTGTTGGACAAGGATGAGCGAATGCTCGTGGCTGTCCCCTGAGACCTCGTTTCCAAAATCAGTCTTGTCACAAAGCCCAGTTCTGCCAAACCCATGTCAGGCATTGCAGATTAGTCACCAGCACCCACCCTGGGCTATCAAAGTTTGCTGACAGCCCTCACTTTATCAGCAGGAACAGAGTTCCTGTGGCCACTGCCAGGAGATGACAATTTGCTAACCTGAACTGAGCTGTCTCTGAACTTCACTGGGGTCTAACTCTGATACACCATCTGATGCAGATGAAAAGGCTAGCCTGTTGCAAAGATAATGAGCTAGTGGATAAAATCAAAGGTACCAAAATACTACGGAAAGAAATCATAAAAAGTGTAATCAAGGCTTTGACGCAGCTTTATGCAGATGATGACAGAGGTTTTAAGAGTATGAGGAGAAATCAGAGCAGTTGCATTAGCTCCTGCCTACACCCTACTCACTTTCAATGTAAAAACTTGAAAAGAGCAGCTTGGCTTTACTTTCACTGAGGTGGGTAAAAGCTGTTACCTGCAAAGCCATGGGACTACTCTGAAAGAAACCCTGAAGGAAATTAGATAATGTTATCAAGAAATTAGAGAGCCTAGGGAATGGAGAAAACATTAGCCTTAAACAGGATCCGTGCCAGAAGTCCATTGTAGGAAATAACAGAAAAGGTAGATAACTAACAGGTTTATTCAAAACATGTTTTGCTGCAGCAGCGGAAGAATCCATGACCTGGGTAACGAGCAGAACGGCATGTTTCTGTGACACAGGCACAGGCCAGCAGACCTAGCAGGGGCCTGGGAACTACAGAGCCCTGGACTTGGTTTGAGCTGTTTGAAAGACACTGGGAACATCATCAACAACAGGATGACAAAATGGGAACATGCAGAACCTGTGATCCAGAATGAAAACGGCAACAGACCTGTAACTGAGAAATTATGTTAGAGAGAAGGGGAATGGCAAAATGCACATAAGCTAAAGGGCTGCTGGATGCATAACTTAGCAAAGAGTTTATTATAAACAGAGAATAAAGTGATTCTACAAGCTATCTGTGAACTGTTGTTGAAAGCTAAAATTATGTTTGAGCGCCCTTTGTTAACACAGTCTCACCATGTGGCCCATTCATATTTTAAAAACACAAAGAGAGTACAAAACATCGACAGTAAACCATCCAAATGAGATATGAAGAGGAAACATTATTGTATTAAATTGCTATAAAATATTCAAATACCTGCGTCCATCCACACTGTAACTTTGTTTACATGGAAATGTTTTTTTGGAAAATAGCCACATGCATCTAACTGGAGGATATGCTGTAAAGTTAACTTCAAAACAAAACTCTTCCTCACCAATTTCAAAATCTTCTTTAGAGTCAGTTATATTTATAAATCCCTTTTCTGGAGAAAAAAATGAAAGAAAAGATGTATTAGAATGGCTGGACTTTAATTTTAACATCTGTATGTTTTTCATTTTGGTTACACAAGCAAAAACCATATTACATCACAAAAGGTATCTGTTAATCAAAATACGATAATTCTTCAAAATAGTATTGAAATATTGTCACGGTGTTCAGTTGCAGACAGATGATTTGAGCCTAATGAAGTTGCATATTTGGTCAGACCAGAGCACTTCCAAAATTATCTGTTATTTCTCTTCAATTATGCCCTACAGATTCACAGGGCAATGACATCATTATTTATTTGGCTTGGTTTAGGTGTGTATTCCAGTTATTAACAGTTGCAATTCCTGGCTTTCCTTCTACAGGAACAGAACCAGGTGGCACTACCATCATAATCAGATGTTGACAGTAGTTCCTTCTCCTTTCCTGAAGTAAGCTGAAGATTTTGCAAACGAGTCCTGTAGCTGCTCCTGTATTTCTCCATTTAAATTAAACTTATTTAATGCAAGATGACAGCAACATGGAAAAGTGTTTCGAAGAGGTCCATGCTGGTATTTGCCTGGCTAGGGTGGGATTTGTTTCACCTAGTGGAGATGTCAAAAGTTCTGTGATTCACCTAAGTTACTTGTTTGGACCTCTCATAAACTCAGTGGAATGAAAAAGGTATATTCAGATGTATCCCATCCTAAAGTAGAAGATAACAAAGATGTACTGAACCACTTCTGGAAATACTGTTTCTTGGCAATGACTGATGAAGGAACCAAAGTCATTACCGGGGCTAGATGTCTCATGGCTTGGAATGAATCCTACCCAAAGAGACTGAACAGGAGATGTGTAGGGGGAGGCTGTCCTAAAGACACCAGTGGTGTTAGGATCAACTCTGGAAAGATCACAGAACCATATACAATGGAAGAGATATGTAGTCAAACTCCTGCCCAGAGCAGGTCCAGCTAGACGAGGTTGCTCAGAGCCATGTCCTGTTTGGTTTGGGTATCTCCAAGGACAACCTCTGGAAAACTTGTGGTGGTGTTTAATCAGCTACATGGTGAAAAACCACACCATAAAAATATTGTTGGACCTGTTTTCTCCTTTTGAGTGTTTTTCTTCTGATTGCAACCCTATATTCTGCTTGGCATATTTTATCTGTATTAGCCTACTTATTACCTGGAAACTCCCGTAAAAACCACAAACATTTCAGTATTTCAGAACAAGAAACCATTGCTTTCACAACTGCTCTCCTATTCTTTGGTGTTTAGGGCTTACTGATTTTATAATCAGGAGCCTTCCTCTTTTGGTCCTCATCCTTCCAGACAGAATATTGTCTGAGTGTACTGTTAACAACACAACCAGGCAAGAGTAAAGTCTTTCCACAGAGAGCATATAAGGACCTTGGAGAAGTGTATGCCATTTCTCTGGAAAACAACTGAGAAAAAAAATGTAGTTTCTCTATTTGAGGAGAAAGAAAATGGCACATTATTGCTTGGTTTATAATTTTTGGCAGGCTTAAGTGTATTTTTGACTATTTACACTTAACAATGCCAAAAAGGTGAGATGAAACTCTTGAGATCGAGCAAGTCTCTGTGTTCCTCATATTTCTTTATTTTTCACTTTTAACATAATCTGCTGAAAAAACCTTTACATATTCAAGATTGCATGGTGCTAAAAATTCTTTATTTAACACTGGTGGAAACTGAACACAAGATCTGCAATAACAAAGAGCCTTGCAGCCGCAGCTGGCATGATCTCTGCTGTGCTTTGAAGTGGCCTAACCACCCTGCCTGACCTGATGGCCACACAAGATGGGATAGATTGGTGAGGTATCAATTACCAAAGTGCAAATCAAGCTGTCTGGCTGCAAGGCATTATTAGGGATTCAAAGAACACCCATCCATGTAGCTATGGTAGCCAGGCTTCCCAGGCAATGGAGCGTGTGCCAACCAAATCAGTTTTCTCTTGGATAAGTTACACTGTGATGATTCCCAGAGAAGCTACAGGTGTTGAATCATGCACAGTAAGGGTTTAAAGGTGGGATGCTGATTGTTTCAGAAGCTGATACCCTAAGACATGGGCAACTGAGTGAAATCTGTATCTGTAACACTGCTGGAGTGGAACCTGCATTGTTAATGTAAATTCACACCCGCAGTGATTGGTCATTAGCACATTAGGCTAAATGCTAGGATGGATCAGAAGCACAGGATATTCCTGTAGGGCCTTGGAGAGAGAAGCACAGCTCTTATCTTGGTATGACAACATCAGCCACTTTAATCCACTATGTAAGTAAACAGAGTTTTTCATCAGCAAGAACAATGAACTCTCAGAAGCTTTGTTGGCATAAAGGGGTACTAAGGAGGGCACAAACAATCAGTATAGGTTGGTGCATTGCAGTGAAAAAAAACACCCTGCTCAGAAATAGAGCCTTCCAGGGACAGTGACTCAAATATTCTCTCTGACTGTCATTGATGCTCGCACCTGATATTTCACAGATCCAAGAAGCCACTATTTTTGACGTATGCACAGCTACTGATAAAAGAGATCTTGCCCTACCTCTAGAGTACACCCTCAGCCCTATGTTCCTGTTTACCATGGAGATGTGTGTAGAAAAAATATACAGGTATCATACTCAGTTATTGTAAATGACCAGAGAACTTCCCGCTCAGTGGTCGGCAGAAGCTGAAAAGAGGATATCGCACTGGGAAAGTAATTTCTGGAGACTGAGGTAAGTACTCTCACTTCCTACCATTCCTAGCCTAGGTCTTGTAAACCCTGAGAGCAGCTACATCTGAGGCCAAATACATGGTGACTGCTTCAGAGAGCCTTGTTTTCAGGGCTAGAGGCTCCAACTCCAGACACACAATCATTGAATTACACCCTGTACCCGCTCCAGCAGTGTGGTCCTACCTACAGCTTTCTTTTTTATGCCTTATTTCCAGACCTAGGCTTATTTGTATATTATTTCCATCTGAGAAACAAAGTTTGCAGTTGAGGCTGCTCTCAACTAAATTCAACACCACTGGCTTTTAAATCATCATATTGCTTAAGTAGAATGAAATTTGATTTTTAAAACTCTGGCTCTGTGGCACACTGGCTAGGAGTCACCAACATGTGAGATGAATCCCAGCCTGTGTTTCTAGGAGATCTCATTGAAACAATCATACAGACTGCATCTCTGAACAGTGCCATTTCATTTCACTTCTACAAGCACTGTCTTTTAAAGGGAATTATTTGAAAAGCAATATAAAGAAAAGGTTAATTGTATTCAGGTACCAGAATGACTCAGTTCAAATTAATCTCTTGGCTCTCCTGGACTGCTTGTAAATGCAAACAGACTTTTTCCTTAGCAAGGGAACTATGAACATACACTGCATATCTGCAAGTAAAGAACAGACACATTGAAAACAAAGCAAAACAACCGAGAGACAAAATTAACACCAGGGAATGGAATTACCTAGAACTGTGATCAAAGCAGTTTGATTTGGATGAGCAGTAGAAGAGCAGGTGTAGCGCCCACTGTCATTTCTTTCTGCTGCTAAAGCAAACACATACTGGATACGAATTGCTGAGGGGTTTGCTTGATAGTCTAATCCTTCATAGTAGCTACCCTGGTTTTCAACAGAGATTCATATTTAATCAGTTGACAGTGCCCAATACAACCAATTTTAAAATACGCCGTCTTTTTACCTGCTCAACTTCTCTATTTTCAAAAGATAATTGTATTCTGAATTTATAATTATGGTGAACAGCTCTGCATCTGATCAGCAATGGTTCCCCGACCTTAAGTAGTAGTTCAGGTAAAGGTGCTGCTTGTCTTTCATTTAAATCTACAAAAACAAAACAGAGATGTTGAAACAACCATCACTTTGCCTGGAAAATGCTCAGTTAGATCAACATCTTTTCTGCTAATGCTGTATAGATACTAATTTTTACATTGTAATGATAATTACCATAATCATCAAATTAGTAACCTTCATGGATTTTGATGTCTCAAAACAAATTTTGTCATGATTCACAAGACACCTTTAGGGCACAATGCACCATAGATCTTAGCTCAGGTTTATTAAAAAAAAAACACAACAGGCAAGCAAACCTGAGTGCATATATTAGTTAATAATTATATATAAATATATGTGTTGCAGAACAATTCAGAGAGTTTTTCCAGGCACACAGTCCTAAAAGCATGAACAAAAAGTCAATACAAGTATAGCAAATGTGTAAAGGCAAGAAGCTTTTTACAGAGACCACAAAGAGCTATTGGAATTATGTTTAAAAAACATGACAGAGCAATCATATTCACTGTTAGCTTTATTCCAGTGATTACAAACAAGTAGCTTAGACCAGAAATCATGCTCAGATGGGTAGTGCAACTAACTTCAGCAGCAGGATTGAGCTCAGATGCAAGTACACCTTAGAGGGAAGTTACCTATTGTAAAAAGGCTGGTGCATTCTCTGCCCAGGACATTAACTGCACAGCACCATATGTAAGTTTGAAATAATTCATGTTGCACCATCTGTATGCCATCTATTTCTCCAGTTTCTTCATGCCTCTTATAAGGGCAACTGCAATTACAAGCATAATTATTCATTGACTCATTTGGTTAACCTCAAGCGAATAAATCTGATAAATCTCCCAACCATGAGAATATGCAAACAATAGTGGGAAAACTGGATCTCAGATATTGAATAAAAAGGAACTAGGAAAGGTGAAGATAAGAAAATAAGAATGTCACAGTCTAGGCAGAAATGTGGGCTGAAATGACCTGAATATGCTCAGACTGGTTCTTAGACAGGTAATGATGTGATCAAAACCCAGACAAGAACAAAATCACAGAAGCTGAGCTTTCACACCACATCCCTGATTTCCTGGTTGTGGGAGGTGCTTCAAACCCCTGCGGTCATTTTGAGATCCAGACCCTGAACTGCCAGGCAGCGGAGAAAGGCATTATTGCCTCTGTTAATACAATAAACTTCATATATTAATAGAATGGGAAACATTATTTAGCTCACAAAATCATGATCCCTTTTCTTCTCAGCTCTAATGCTCCTGGTGAAGTTCCCAGGGACTGGAAAAAGGGAAACATTGCATAATTTTAAAAAAGGGTAGAAAGGAGGACCATGGGAACTGCCAAGCAGTCAACCTTACCTCCGGGAAGGTAAGAGAGCCTCCTAGAAGTTCTGCTAAGGCACAGGGACGTGATTTGAAACAGTCAACATGACTTCACCAAGGGCAATCCTGCCTGATCATCCTAGTGGTCTTCTGTGATGGAGGGACAATATCAGCGGACAGGGGAATGGCAACAGGTGCCATCTGTCTGCATTCCTGTAAAGCTGTGGACATGCTCGCCCCCAGCACCCTTCTCTCTAAATTGGAGAGATACAGATTTGATGGGTGGACTGTTTGGTGAACGAGACTTTGGTTGGATGGTTGCATTCAGAGAGTAGTGGTCAATGTTCTGGTGTCCAGCTGGCCCTCAGAGACAAGGAGTGTCCCTCAGGGCTCTGTACTGGGACCAGTACTACTATCTTCATCAATGACATAGACAGTGGGAAGCTTACAGATGGCATCAAGCTGTGTGGTACACTTGGCACACATGGGGGATGGGATGGCATCCAGGGGGACCTGGAAAAGCTCAGGAGGTGGGCTTATGGGAAGCTCATGAGGTTCAACAAAGCCAAACACAAAGTGCTACACCTGTGTCAGGATAATCCCTAGTATCAATCCAGGCTGGGGGATGAACAGAACTTGGGCAGCCCAGCTGAGAAGAACTTGAGAGAACTGGCATATGAAAAGTTGGACTTGGTTCAGCTATGTGCACTTGCAGCCCAGAAAACAATCATATTCTGAGCTGCATCAACAGAAGTGTTGCCAGCAGGTGAAGGGAGATGATTCTGCCCCCCTACTACGCTCTGATGAGACTCCACCTAGAGGATTGCATCCAGTTCTGGGGCCTTCAAGATAAGAAAGATGTGGCCGTATTGCAGAGAGTCCAGAGGAGGCTGCAAAGAAGTTCAGAGGGCTGGAGCACCTCTCCTATGGAGATAGCTGGGACTGGACAGAAGGGGTGAAAAGAAGAGGTGAAGATTGGTCAGATGCTGGAGAAGTGAAGGCTCTGGGAAGACCTTAGAGCTGCCTTCCAGTAGTTAAAGAGGGTATATCAATGAGATCAGGATAAACTTTTTAGCAGGGCCTGTTACAACAGGACCAGGGATAATGGTTTCAAACTAAAAGAAGGTAAATCTAGACTAGACATAAGGAATATGGGGTTTTTATTACGAGGATTGAGAAACACTGACACAGGTTGCCAGAGAGGTGGCAAACACCCCATGCTTGGAAACATTCAAGGTCAAGGCTCTGAGGAACCCGATCTCATTGAAGATGTACCTGTGTATTGCAGTGCACTTAGACTTTAAAGATGAGCCTTAAACGTCCTTTCCAATCCGAAGTGTTCTATGATTGTAAGATTCAAATTTAAAAACAATGTGAAAAACTAGATGGAAACAAGATACCTTTGATTTGTTCTTGTGACATCAAAATATGAATCTGGAATAACATTTCTAAAGCTAAGAGCTGACAATTTCCGAAAGAGCACAATAGTCAAAATTTCTTGGAAAAATATGTTGCAGCACTCCAAAAGTGGATCACGTGGACATAGGTTTTCAACAAGCACGTAAGTGTGCCAACCAGCAGAGCCCATCTCCAAAAATTCTGAATCAAAAGCTCATCTTCAGTTATCTCCCCAGCTCAGTAGGCACACTAAGCAGTGTAGAATCATAGAATCATTAAGGTTGGAGATCTCTAAGACTATTGAGTCCAACCATCAACTTAACTCTGCCGTGTTCGCCACTAAACCAGGTCTCCAAGTGCCATGTTACATGTTTTTTGAACACTTCCAGAGATGGAGATTCAATTGCTTCCTTTGGCAGCCTGTTACAGTGCTTAGCAACCCTATCAGTAAAGAAACTTTTCCTAACATACAATCTAAACCTCCCCCGGCACATCTGGAGGTCATTTCTTCTCACCCTGTTGCTTTTTCTTCAGAAGATGGAAAACTTTTAGTTTCAACATGCATATAAACATACACATACCTTTTTTCAGGTGTTTTGCAGAATATCCATTCCACAGAGGCCTGGGGATAGCTCTCAGATATGCAATTGATAGAATCTGATTTTTCCCTTTTCCTGAAATAGGGTTTGGCTGGTTTTTCTGATAAAAATAATGCAAATGTTTGAGAAAGCTGAGATAATTTTGAAACAGTGTTTTGCTCATTTTGTAGTACATAAAGATACAGAACTGCGATTTGTTTCAGGAGTTTCAACACTGAGGGAGCAGAAAATGATTAAGCCCTAGGCGTATTGTGGGTTGGTCTCATGAGCTTTTCAGCCTTGATTGCTAAATGCACAGCTTCCCTGTAGCAAAGGCCTGCCTCTATATGCCAGGGGATAATCCTGAGACTGATACTGAGAGGTGTTAATTTGCTGTGGTTGCGATTCCTTTCACCGGGCAGGAGCACCTGTGATTTTGAAATCACATCGGTAAGCCTGTTCTTCGGTGGAGTATCTGTTGAAACTACAAAATCTGTACACAAAATGGGTTTTGCTCAGTCAGATCACATACATGATGGAGACAGAAGGGGTGGTAATGACTTCTGATAACCAGCAAACTTCTCTATCCTGCATCTGTAACCCAGAGGGAAATGATTCTTAGACAACTCCCGGCACCTTGAACCTCTCAGGCACAGACCTGGACTAGGAACAGAAAATTTAATTTATTAAAACTGCTAAAGGTTTGAATCAAAATGAAAAGCACTAAGTCCAGTTTTAAGTCATCTTTTAATGAAATTGCAGCTGCCACATATAAAAGTGACATTTTCCTCAGTCATACTTCCATTGTGGGCAAGGTGACGTGCTAAGGTGAAAGCAATACTCATGGCTTTGTAATTTCTTTCCTCATTTATATCTTATAGGATAGCCTAAGAGGTTTTTTTTTTTTACTTACAGAGATTCACATCCAAATTGAAGGATTCACGTCTAGCCCGAAGGATTTTGTAAGAGATGTAATTATGACATTAAATTCACAGGAGCAAAGAGAAAGCAGTCCAAGCAATTGATATGGAAAAGACCTTTACCGACATTGTTTCAAACTATTCTTGCTTGCACATGTAAAACACTTTTTACCTCTAAAGCCTAATTGATATAGAGATGGCAACTCTTAATGAAAGGTTTAATACCTTGTCCCCTGAATGAAGCTGTTAAAATTATAATTGAGGCATGCAGTAAGCTTTCAAATTAAACAAAGAGAGATTGGAGGTGACTTTCCTGACACCAGAGAGAGAGAAAAAAAGTTAAACACAAGAAATACTTTAAAAACAAATAAAGAGGGAAAAACAAATGTTGATTAGTCACAGTTTATTAAAATGAAGACAAGTAATAGTGCTTGTTAAACCTAGAAGGGTTCACTAATCTTTTAGCTGTTTGGATTGAGGTTTTGCCTTTGAAATTGTTTTTTGCAGTTTTAATTTTTTTCTTTAAATTTTCCCTTTCAAAACAAGAGAATACAATCTTTCTACTCTGTTAAAGAGCATGTCACCATGTGTCTTTATGGGATTTTTTGAGATGTTTTTGGACACTCCTAGTCAGAAACAGAAGCTTGCTCTTTGTTGCAGCTGTTGCCTTTGCATCAGGGATGTCTCTTGTGTGAGAAAACTCAATCAAATCCACTCCCACTGGGAGCCTTTCAAAAAGTTCACCTCACAGGTACTCTATCATGAGTACTTAACAGCAGCTAAAACCTCAGCTTCTTGGGCACCCTTGTGTTGAGCAGCTGCAGAATGGATGGGTTTTGCTTTAAAAGACAATGAACAAGTCAAAGCTGGCACTGAGAAGAGGGACCTTCTCTTTCCCCTTTCTTCAGTCTACCTCCTCTCACCCACAGAACTGTAAAAGGAAAAGCAGTGAGAGAAGTGAGAGACCCAGCAGCAGGCACAAGTGGAAAAATGGCAGCAGGTCAAAGTTTGAATATAAAAGAATATAAATATAAAAGGGACATCCCGATCTGGTCCAGATTACAACTCAGCTAGCAACACCAACAGTAAACACATTAAAATGAAAGCAAACAAATCTAGCCCATGAGCCTTGAAAGCACAAAAAAAGCCACCATCAATTTTTCCCTTCTGACACAGAGGGGAATTTTTCACAGGGGAGAAGAAATCTTCTGCACATTTACATTTTTATTTGTTCATTTGTGCAGTTTATTGACTAGAGAAAGCTGACTCATATAGTCTGTGGTACTGACTTCAGCCTCCGAAGACAGCTCCAAGTGCTATGCTAATCTAGGAAGATGCTTGAAGGGCAGCACATGAAAGCTTCATTGCTTTGACTGGACTTGAGCCTCTGCCCTTGAACCTATTGATGGAATGTGGATATACTTCCATGTAGATATAATTGAAATAATCTTTCATGTAGATATACTTACTTCGGACGAGAACAGGCACAACCACTGTGTAATTGCCAGTTTTACTGGTGACCAAGAGAGTGTATTTTCCAGCTTGTCCTTCTTTTATTTGGGAAAAAGCCAAAGATATAATATATCTATAAAACAGAAAGTAAAGTTGTATTTGTCACGCTAATATGAAGAAGGTAGTATGCAGCACACACAATTAGATGTTAGCTCTTTATTGCTTGCAAAAACCATTCAAAGACACTGGTATTCATTATTTACATAGTGCCCTTCAACTTGAAATGTTTTCCTCATGTGTCTTTCTACACAAGCAGCACACAGGAACTCACAGCCACAGTACCACACGCTTAATGCTGAGTATTGGGAAGGATGGCCTTCCTGAGCCTGAGGCAGCTCAGGAGCTCCACAGCCAAATGCTTTACCTACATCTCATTCTACAAGTTTTGTGTGAGGAGGCAATCATCCTGTATCAAGTTCCAGACCAGGTTTGGCTGTGAGAGTTAGAATGCTATTGCTGTTGTTCTTGATCTGCACTGTGATCCTAAAAGTCCCATAATTCTTCATGCCTCTGTTCCTTTGAGTATAAAATCACAATTTTTCCTCATGAGCACGGCAAAGCTCAAATCCATCAATGTCAGAGAGTGCCTGGAGACCCCCATGCATGATGCTATACAAATTAAAAGAACAAGCTTATTTTAAAATGTCCTTGATTTTAAGATTCATATGTGTACATTGATATAAGTGACAATCAGTAATGTGCTGCTGGGTGACAACAGTTAAAGATTAAGAGGTTGAAAAAGATAATGAATAACATGAAATCAAACACAGGCACAGTAACAGAAAACATAAAAGAAAAGATCTCTTAAAGGATCTTTGATCCAGTACATGCCTTGACTTACCTGTTCTCTGAGTCCAAAGAAAGTTTACAGGCTTTGCTCTTTTTAAAGAACCAAAAGCATGAAATGACATTTGAAATGTTCATTGTTATTCTTAATTCAAAATCTTCAAATATATTGACTTCTGCATTTTTAATTGTTTGGTAGATATTCTCTGTTCCCTCAGAATTCAAGTAACACCCAAGATCTTCAACAATATTAGAAACCTGTAATGCAGGGGGACAGACTGTTAGGTATTTATTAGGTATTTAGCAGTTAGCTTTATTTGCCTATTTTTTTTTTTTTTTAAGTATTCTTCAAGGATGCTCCTTTTTTCATTTCTGCTATCCAACCTATTAATAAATATATTGAATTCTATTGCATGAGGAAACTCTATAGGGTTCCTGTTGAATTAGTCAATTCTGCTCCCTAGACAGAAACCACAGAACAATCTTAGCCAGAACCATGATAAATTCAGTTAGTGATACAGGCTATATGTTACACTTGATTTTGTTTCTTTTTATTTAGAACGATAGGGAGACACAGAATTACAACAAAACCTTTCTGTTTGAAACTTGGATGCAAAGGCAAGGTCAGAATGTTGGGATTATTTTAGCATCTCACTGCTTGTCACTGTATCATCTGGCTAGACTGCTCCACAACCTTGGGGGCTTTACTGGATAAGGAACATTTGGGCTGGATACCATCGTATTTTTCATTTCCTCACTCCTGTGTACAGCTAAAGGAGAATTGCAAACAGAAACAGAATCTTCCACAGTCATTCTGAAAGCCACCAACGGATTAATGAGTCTCTAAAATTAGCTGCAGCAAAAGGTGGCATGTAAGTAGCTCCACCTGAAGAGGAGCCCCTAAATGTCTCCATTGCTTTGTTGGGTGAATTTTGTAAGTCCAGTGTAAGTTTAAGAAAGAACAGAGTTCCTTAAGAAAGGACAGAGTTCATTGCATCCCCATTTTGCTTGTTTGGTTGGTTCTTCTCATGCCTCTCTCCTTTTTCCTTCCTCTAGACCTGAGAAGTACCTAGAAATAACAGCCATATTCTGCCTTGTCAGATACAAGGACAGCACAGCTTTGGGTGCTATACCTTCATTTGTTATTTGAATTACTGATTTATTTGTTCAGGAATGAAAAAGATTTCATAATACTTCCTTGAAACAAGAATCATCAGGAAATATTTTAACTGCAGGTCTCAGCTGATTTATAATTTAGTCTCACGTCACCTCCACCTGGCTTTCTACCACTTTGAGTCAGAAGAGAAGAAAATAAAATTGTATTTGATTCATTGTCCAGCTTTGGTGTCTAATTCAAGGTTTGTACCTGGCATGGATTTATGGGCTTTGGTGCTGGGAATAGAGGGGAGTACAGCTTCCCTGTCAGTCCCAGCAGCTATGGCACACAGACCCCATGGCCTTGGCAGTATCCTTCTAAGGGCACATATTTTCATATTTATTTTTACACTGATACGTTGCTGGCAACATCCAGCAATATTCAAGCCTGCTGATATTAGACAACATCAAGATGTTAATTAAAAAGCCACTTTTAGAGAAAACTGGTACTTAACTATTCACAGTTTCAAAGTATGAATTTTCAGATATATATCCCTCTAACCTTCTGTAACCATATTTGGCATAACCCTTGTGATTGTGATGTCCTCACATTCTAAAGATTTAGGGTGTTACAAGTTCCTGGGAAGGTATTTCTGGAATGGGCTGGAACATTTTATAAGCAACTTGTTCTCTATTATATCACCTTAGGAGATACTGATGTCTCTGGTGCTCCTGAACCTTCATCCTTCTGGCTGATAAACCCACACGTGATCTCAGATGTATTTTGAGTCATTGTAGAAGTGAAAGCAACTGCTGTCATAACAAAAACTGCAAAACAGAAATAGAAATCATATGCAATGAAGTCTAGATCTCTGCTATGGGACAGTAATTTCAGTTAAAATGCAACCAAACTGTAGAAAGATTACATCTTTTAAAAAATTCAAACTGAATATGCAGACATACTGTATGAATTTGCTAACTCTGCATTTGTGTATTGAAGCTGAGTGGAAGCTCTATTCTGAGAACCTTTCAAAAGCACAGGCACATCACACTTCACAAGTACGTCCCACAATACTGCAGAGAAAGTCTAAAGACAAAAGCCACTATGCATTGTAGAGGCTCCTTTAGAAACAACATTACCAAACACAGATGCTATCTTGCACTTCGCTTTTGCATCCTTATGTTGGAAAGCACCAAACCCTGCAGCACAGGTCAGTGTTTGCCCACTCTGAGATGGAGGATGGTCGTGCATCTTCCTTCCCACAGAAGGCAAAAGGCTGGGAAAATTGACAACTGCCTGCTGTAGGAGATCAGGTTTGAAAACGTCTAAGGAACATGAAGGTGAACAAGTCCATGGGACCCGATGAGATGCATCTGAGGATCCTGAGGGAGTTGGCATAAGAGTTGGTAAGGGGGAGTTGGCAAGCCCCTATGCATCATATTTGAGAAGCTGTGTGGGAAATAAAAAGACCTGGGGAACTACAGTACAGGCAGTCTCAGAGCCTGTCAAGATTATGGAGCAGATCCTCCTGGAAACTATGGGAAGGCACATGGAAAATAAGGACTGATGACTTCACTAAGGGCAAATGGCACCTGGCAAACCTGGTGGCCTTCTATGATGGGGTTACAGCTTTGGTGTGTGAGGGAAGAGTGACTGACCCCATTTACCTGGACTCATCCAAAGAATTGGACACTGTCCTGCATGAAACTTTGTGTCTAAACTGGACAGACACGGATTTGACAGAGGCACCAATCAGTGGACCAATCAAGGAATTGGCTGGATGGTCAATGGCTTGATGTCAAAGCAGAGAGCAGTGATGAATGGTACTCCTGAGGGGTGGGAATTGGGACCAAATTGGTTTAACATTTTTGTCAATGTCATAGACAGTGGGATAAAGTGCACCCTCAGCAAGTTTGCTGATGACACCAAGCTGTGTGCTGCAGTCAAAACACCGGAGAGAAGGGATACCATCCAGAGGGACCAGGGTTGGATTGAGGGGTGAGCCTGTGGGAACCTCATGATGTTCAGTAAGGCCAAATGCAGGGTGCTGCACCTGGGTCAGGGCAATCCCAAGCGCAGACACTGAGTGGAACATAGTTTGAGAGCAGCCCTGGGCAGAATGTTGGAATGTTGGTAGATGAGGAGCTCAACATGAGCTTGCAGTGTACACTTGCAGCACAGAGAGCCAGCTTCATCCTGGGGTACATCAAATGCAGTGCAGGCAGCAGGTCAACTAAAGGGATTCTGCTCCTCTGCTCTGCTCTTGAGAGACCCCACCTGGAGTTCTGTGTTCAGTTCTGGGGTACAGAAGGACATGGAGTCATTGGAGCGTGTCCAGAGGAAGGCCACAAAGATTATCAGAGGCCAGGATGACCTCTCCTACAGAGATAAGCTGAGACATTTGGTGCTGTTTAGCCTGGAGAAGGCTCTGGGGAGGCCTTTTAGCACCTTGCAGGTACCTGAAAGGGGCTAGAAGAGAGCTGGAGGGGAATGTTTTACAAGGGCATGTAGTGATTGCACAAGGGGGAATGTTTAAGCTGAAAGAGGACAGGTTTAGATTAAATATTAGGAAGAAATTTCCCACTGGGAGGGTGTTGAGGCACTGGATGAGGCTGCCCAGAGGACACCCCGAGTAGCAGGAGTCCTTTATCCTTATGTGTAAAGAGCAGAGTGGGAAAGCTTCTGATTCCTCAAAGCCATCATCTCTCTAGAATGCTTCCTGTAAGTCTTTCAGCAGGGACTGCAGCTTGAAAGGTCACCTTTCAGTCTTAAAGAAGCTACAGTAACCATGTACCCACCACTACACAAAACAGAAGGAAGACTGTACAACTAGCTGGGTGAAACGTATCTGATTTCCATTAATTCCCTAAAGCTAGCCGTCCACAGTACAAACAAGCAGTGAATCATAAAATAACATCTTTCTCCTGGCAACCTGAAATATTTCTGCCCTCAGGCCTTGGCTTTTTTTGCTTTATTTTCTTTTTTTTTTTTTTTTTTTCCCTCAGCTCCTGAGACGGTTGCACATAAATCTAGGTGCAGAGTTGAAAGAAGGAAAAAAGGTAAGTATATCACAAAATACTTGAAGGATGAATGTGATGAGTCTCTTTCTGCAGGCAATGAAGGAGCAAAACTGGAAGTAGGAAGAAATGAGTAAGAATTGTTGCATCTCCTCCTTGCCATTTGTTTCTTCTGGAACCAGCAAACACAACTGTCTGAGCTCTGAGCTGGCAACACTTTGACAACCTCTTCTCCTTGCCAAAGGGTATTAAGGATGAGCCTTTCTCATTCAGGAACCCAGCATACATTTCATTTTGGTTGCCACCTTTCCACAGCATGCACAGGCAATGGTCTGCATTTGCAGATGTCTGAGTAGTAAAACCCTGCATCTCATCCCTAAGAAAGATGAATGTGATTTCTTTGTGGGGACATGTATCTCCATCCATTGACTATAAAAACAATAATAGCACTTCTTGAGACAGGGAGTGCCAGAGGGCTGCTGAAAGGAGGAATGCCTTAGGTATCTACACCAAGCATGCTGAATTCCTTCCATCAGTGCAACTCAGGTTTCTAGCTCCCTCCTTAGCCCTTCACCAAGTCCTTCTCTGCTCAGCTTTCTCTACTTCTGTTGGTTTGTTGGCTGATTTTGCTCTCACCCTTTTCAAAGCAGAGATCATCTAGCTGGCTCACAGCCAGGGATTTAGCTGATGGAAACCCACCTATGTCCTCTGATTTCTAAAACACACCAGCAGAAACCACCTGAAAATATGACCTCAAACTCAGCTCAATTGGCTTGCTGAGCATTCCCCTGCTTTAGGTTTCTGATTTGTGAGTAATTTTAACTTCTGATTGCATAAGCTAAGCCAGTGTAACCCAATGTGGCATTACTCCACGTTGCTCATGTTGCCTCGTTAGAGGGGTGCCTGAGGCCACGGCAGAAAAGGGAAGGGTGTATTTAAACATCAACAGCAAGCAGATTTGCAGCTAAAAGTTAAACAGCTGTAGCAACCAGACTGTGAGTGAGACATGCAAACAAAGTGTCTGATGAGCTGGAACTGCATCTGTAAAGGACAATATGTGGGACTATGCTAGAAGTAGTGAGCACCCTGACACCCTCATGTATAAATGGAAATGGGACTCCTTTTCATGTAAACTGCAACAGCTTGCCACTGCTGTGGTGTACCTTTATTCCTGTGAACATTTTTAGGGCAAGGAAGGATGTTTTGAACCTGACATGATTCCAGATGCTTTACAGTGAGAAACAAATGAGTAATATGATAGTAAGAAATATTTACATGATACTGAGAGGCCAATGTGTAGGTCTTGAAGACTTGTGTAGGACAAAATAGAAAATTAGAGCGTGAATGAGCCTTTCAGAAAAAGTAAAATCAAGAGAAGAAACATTGGGAAAATGGTCATGTTCTGGTCTGGTCTCAAGTTCGCTGTCTTGATCTTCCAGCTTCTACCTGGCCTGTTCAAGGGCTTCTGTTCTGGTCTGCACATCAGTCATCCTCCTGAAAACCCAAATTAAGAACTGCAGAGACTGAAAGCACTGGGTAAAGAATATCAAATATGTAGCATGTGTAATCATATTGTCTATTGCTGAACTAGAGTGAAGCTGAAACGAAAATAAATTGCTGCCTCTGAACAATGTTTGTTTATGCCTGCTTTCCATCTTCATTATCTTTTTATAGGTTATACAATAATAAAGGCAGTAGGAGAAATCTTGTTCTCACTGCAGTCAGACAAACATCTAGTTGCCATAGACAGAGCCAAGATGCGTTGGCACATACTTGGGGAAATTCCTGTAAAAGGCAGAAAGGGAGATTACGTGTTATGGTGCTGACAATAAAGGCCTGAATCTACTGGAGAGACTACAAACCAAGAAGCTCTGTTCAAGCTAGTTCAGCTATCAGATGAATGCAACTTCCTTCAGGAATCTTATTTTCAAATGGGGGGTGAGAAAGTAGCCTTTGAAAGACAGGGAAAACCACTCCAAAATGTGCTGGAAGCCTGAGTTAACCTGAAAGACAGTAGCTTGGGAACTGGAGAATTGTGAAAGATGAAAACCTTTCTCTTCATACCAAGGGAGGCATCTTGTATTTGTGTTCAGCTCAGGGTGCTTAATATTTTACATAGCAGTCAGGCCTTTCCTAGACATAGGACAATCTTCCACTCTACAGCTCAGAAGATTTACATAAAGCAAACTATGATTTGGGTCTTCTTTGGCTTCTGACTATGTCCTCTGGGTGTGACTCTTTGGATCAACTTTCCAAAATTTTCTTCATGATCAGGGGAGGTAGATGGACCCTTTCTTTCTGGAAAACTGTTGTTATGTCTGGGGGAAAAAAATCCTCAAAATAGTGGCATGGATGAGCTTAAAATGCCCACTTTTGCATGTGGTAGCCTTTTTCTCAAATCACCCCCAGAGTGGTGGATCCTGAAGTGAGAATTGTACTCAATATAAATATGCTAAGAATCAGAGGGAGGCACAACAGGTAAAAAAACCTGAAATTAATTCCTACCTTTTAACCATATCTCATTTCTCTCACATCAAACTTAACTTTTTGTCCTTCCTCATCAGCTTCCTACCTCAGCATCTTCATCCTTTCAGTTAAATAACTCCCATCTCAGAAAAACAGGCACCTTGTGAGTTTGTTCTCATATGATGATGGGGCCAGAGGTGTTGCTCCATGTTTTGCAATAATAACTATGTTAGAACAAGGTTTAACAAGCAAGGTGGGTGACAAGATGTCTCTGCTGCAGCTCATGCTAATTGTGACCAGCTGCTGTAACACTGGCTGGGGTATGTCTGGGTCAGGAGCAGTCACTTATCTGGCCTTACCAGTTAATTACAAGAAATGTCACGTGAATTGATTTAATTATTCACAGTCATGACGTGTTCAAGCGTGAGTGAGATTTGAGATGGAAAGAAGAGCCTATAGAGTGTGATAGCTCTATGTGGAGGGTTTAGAGGGAGGGGACAAGAATCTCTAGACCTGAATCACTAAGCAAGACAGCAGTGAGAAAAGTGGAGAAGGGGAGGTCGTGTGGTTTCAGAAAGTGCTCACTTCGTGTTTGTGTACTGAGTCAAAAACTAATAATGGGGTCCAGCACTGAGACTATACAACATCCCGGAACGTTACCGTCACCTGCCAGTCTTGTTTGCCGTGGCCTGCAGCCCTCCGCGCGGATTATTTTTCCACCCTCATCTGCCATCACCCCCTTCCCCGCTCCCGCAGCTCCTCTCCGATTTCTGCCACCCGTGCAGGCGCTGCCACTCCGCGCTCTGTGTCCCGGGACCGCGTCCGTGCGGGGACCGTGTCCGTGCGGGGACCGCGTCCGTGCGGGGACCGCCACCAGGGACACGCAGCGGCGGCGGGGCCTGCGGGCAGCAGGGGGCGCTGCGGTCCCGCTCGGCCCCGCACGGCCCCTCACGGCCCCTCACGGTCCCACACAGCCCCGCAAGGCTCTGCAAGGCCCCTCACGGCCCCTCACGGCCCTGCACGGCCCCGCACGGTCCCGCACGGCCCCGCACGGTCCCACACAGCCCCGCAAGGCTCTGCAAGGCCCCTCACGGCCCCGCACGGCCCCGCACGGCCCCTCACGGCCCCGCACGGTCCCACACAGCCCCGCAAGGCTCTGCAAGGCCCCTCACGGCCCCTCACGGCCCCGCACGGCCCCGCATAGCCTCGCACCGCTCCGCACGGCCGCGCACGGCCCCACAGGGCTCCGCGCATCCCGCGCATCCCGGTGCTCCTGCGGGACTGCCGTCGGGATCCAGGCGCGGCGCCGACTCCTAACATGCCCAATTTTGGCTCCTGGATGATTGCAGAGGAGATGCCCTGCTTTTCTATATTCTTAGGGGACGAAATGTGACACAGAAATTCCTTCTAAATTCTTTCATGGGTTAGTTAAATCGCTGATGACTGATTTTATTTATTTTTTTTCTATGGAGTCTCCAGCAAACTTTTTTTTTTTTTTTTAATTGAAAGACAGAATGCTTAAAAATACTTCAAAGAGTTAGGAAACAGTCTGTAACACAGGTCTGATGAGGAGCGGCTGAGGGAGTTTAGCCTGGAGGAAAGAAGGCTCATGGGGGAGCTTATTGCTCTCTACAACTCCCTTAAAGAAAGCGTGGTGAGCTGGGCATCAGCCTCTTCTCCTAGGTAACAAACCAGAGGATGAGAGGAGACGGACTCAAATTATGTCAAGGGAAGTTTAGATTGGATATCAGGAAAATTTTCTTCGAGAAAGTTTGGTCATGTCTTGGAACAGACTGCCCAGGGAAGTGGTTGTGTCACTATCCTTGGAGGTATTTAAAAGATGTGCAGATGTGGCACATCAGGACATGATTTAGTGGTGGACCTGGCAGTACTGGATTAATGCTTGGTTTTGATGAGCTTAGAGATCTTTTCCAATCCAAGTGATCTTATGATTCTCTGATTTTGAACAAAAAAAAATTAGAAAAAGGTTTGGATTTTCTTTTCCTAAGAACAACTCACGCAGTAAAAACTTTCTCAGAAGAACATCTTCATGCAGATTGTGCCCTTGTTTATTATAGTGGTCTCAAAAACGTTTCTTTGGAAGAGATCTTGAACTAGAACTTGTGGTCACAGTGAGTAAACCATTTCTGTGCATCCAGTGCAAGTCTCAGCAAAGGGTTCTGCTGTTTGATAACATCCATTATATGTCAGTTTCTGTAGTGAAACCACACTGCCTCTCCTAAGAAGTTTGCTTCCCTAGTCCTCCCAAATTTAATCTATGCCTTAATCTAAAAGATCTTCTTCAACATATGAGAAATAGAGAAGTTTCCTCCATCTGCCTCAGAAAACTACTGCCAAGACGTACCTACTCCAACAGTCTGACACAAGCAATGGGGAAAACTCTGTCCACAAATTCGTTTTCTGTGTTTTAAATTTTCCTAATCTTTTCATGAATCCTCCATTTTCAGGTCCCAGACGAAAACACATGCAAGAAATTTGCTTGCCTTTTTTTTTTTTTTTTTTTTTTTTTTTATAAATACCTAACAACTTGGTCACTGCTTTTCAATTTTTCCTCTGTCTTGTTACGTACCTAAGAAATTTTGGTACAGATTTCAGCAAGCTTCATCTTTTGGATAAAATTGTGCTTTTCAGTGCTAATACCTGCCTTCTTGGAGGAGTACAGTCAGCAGCCCAGCCTATGGCTCATTGCAGACAATTTATAAATCACATAGAGATTTTATCAAAGAATAATTGAGATGGCTGAAGTTTTCAAATAAGGTATCACATGGGGCATGTATTTTACTCTCCTCTGTTGGAAAACCAGACCAAAACTTACCCCAAAGAACAGGTAGCTGTGAGTCAGCAGATACTCCTGTTCTTTAATGATTATGCACAGGTAGGTTTGATTTAGTGCGTTATGTAGCAAAAATTAGCTAAAATGAGAGGAAGTGCAGGCATATTTTTCACTATATTATTACATATCCACTGCCATATTGATTAATTTTGCCATTGACTTTATTGTAGTCTGATATCCAAATGACTTGTGATAAGCATTGTGATTTCATCATTCATTAAGTCAGGAAGAGTAACAACCTAGTTTGACTGCTTAGGATGGTGCTCACAGGGAGCTCACTGAAATCCCTGCTGCTTTAGCCACGTTTTGGGCCATTCCAGCCACTTCTGATTCAGTTTGCAAAGAATAACTGGGACTGCTGAGGACAACCTTTTTTGGGAAGTGGCTGAAAAGTGGCTGAAAATACAGTGAACCTCAGCTACCATGGCAACCTCTCTGAGGAAGAGCCTACATTGTGGCTGGTTCTTCTTCTGCTTCTTGTCCACATCTCCTGTCCTCTGTGGGGGAGCTTCTTCTCGGCTCCCACGTTACCTTTCCACCCCTCTAAGTATGGTGAACAGTGAGCCACATTAGGAGCTGTTTGCCAGCAGACAGAATTCCTTTGCCTCTACTCAGCACTGTCAAGGACACACCTGGGGTCCTGTGCCAAGCTGTGGGTTCCTCAGTGTAAGAGAGACATGGGCATACTGGAGAAAGTGCAGTGGAGTGCCATGAAGATGGCTGTGGGACAGGAACATCTCTCCTATGAGGAAAGGCTGAGAGAACTGGGACTGCTCAGTGCAGGGTAGAGAAGGCTCAGAGGTACAAACACCTGAAGGGAGCGTGCAAAGAGGATGGAGCCAGGCTCTTCTTGGTTGTGCCCAGTGGCACAGAGGCAATGAGCACAGACTTTCCCACCATGTGGGTGACCAAACACAGGCACACATTGCCCAGAGAGGTGGTGGTCTCTACCCTCAGAGGTATTGAAATGCTACCTGGACAGGATCCTAAGCAGCTGGCTTTAGGCAGCTCTGCTTGAGCAGTGGGTTAGACCAAATGACCTTCTTCCTCAACCCTGCTGTGATTGTGTGAACAACTGCACCGTTTTGTGGGCAAAGAAGCACTGGTGTGGTGCCACCACAGAGGCCTCCCACAAATTAGAAAGTGTCATTGGGCTGTCCTTATCCTTGATTGTTCTCTAGAGGATGTTTGCTCATGGGAATGGCATGTTTGTGCTATTAAGAAGCTGGATAGACAACCCTGGAGTAAGGTAAACAGATCTGTCTCATCTAATGACATAAGTAAGTTAACTCTTTTCTTCTTCTTCTTTTTTTCTTTTCTTTTCTTTTTTTTTTTTTTTAAACTGCTATGTATTTAAGTACTCCAGTCTCATTACCCAACACACTCTAGCACTTCTACTGACATCAGTGTATTAACTTCTTGCAAGCAAAGTCTACTTTAACTCAAGTATCTAAAGGTAAGGTTGTGAGTCCTCACACATATTCAAGAAGGAAAAAAAGATCTGCCTGAAACAGAAATGAAAACAAAAGATGGCAGATAAAAGAACTGATACTCCTTGTCATCCTAGTATGGTAAAACTTCCCTTTTAAATGAAAACAGGGTTCTACAACTGACTAGATGATACTGTCATTATTTTCCTGGAAGAGGGAATAAGAAGGGAACACAGAAGGCCTGAGATGTGTATGGAGGAAGAATAGACAGAAAGAAGGAGAGTATGAGAGAACAATTTTGCTGCAAAATAAGAAAAGACAAAAGTAAATCTAAGGTATTTGAAAAAAAAATCATAGCTGTTTTTTGGAACTAAATATGGTAAAAATTAACAAAATAAATACTAGTTGTTCTTGTTTGTCTCATTAGGAGGTTAGGGTTAAAAATAATTGCAATTCCAAAGCAGTTGCACAAATGTAAAATCCAGCATATTACTTATAGAGCATGTTGTAACAATAAATCACTTTTCAAACGAGCCCTTGTATCTCACACATTAGAAATCTTATCTACCATCAAAGGAGCAAATACTGTCTTACTTTTACAACAGTATCAGAGCTAAATATCCAGGCAATAAGCTAGCTTTTCTGTCTGTTTGCCCTGTTCATTTTTTTTCAGCAGTTTTAAAGGAAGATTTTCAGAAAACCTAAATCAAACCCCTTGATCTAAACCATCCTCTCAGCTGAAATGTGAGTTTCATGAAGTTTCCAGTATTTTGAGAGATACATTTTCAGAAGCATGTGAACAAGAGGTGCTCCATGCTGTATTATTTCAGGGGCCATTACAGGAGGGGCTCCTGAAGCAGATGCTGCAGCAGGACAGGATGCCCACAGGCTCTGCTCTCCTGACAAATCTGCCTCTGCTGAGCAGCCACAGCAGCAGTGCTCACCCAACATTGGGCAGAGATGGAAGTCAGGCTGCACTCTGGGCATCTTCCTGCTTCTCAGTAGCTTGGAATATGGGAAACCAGTGGAATTTTCTGAAGAAAAGAAGGGGAAAAGCAAATGGCTCCAAACCTCAAAAGAAACAAAACACCCATAGCTTTAAGTTGCACGTACTTCCATTGGAAAATAACCATTTTCCTGCACAGTCCTTTCACTTTCAGGAGTCTTCAGAGGTGATACCTTATCTTCTGATCCATGAAATATATGGTGATGGATGACCACGAATATGCAGTCTGCTGGGCCCAATAGTTTCCCTGAGTGAGCAGACCATGTATTGGCCTTATCCAACATTCACAACCAGCTCGCACCCAAGTTTTTGCATGTTTTGGTAAAGAGACAAGATCAAACTTGATTCCCCCTGGGGTGCTCATTGATTTCGCCTTCCTGCCAGTGGCAGGGCTCAGTGCCTGAACTTGCTCTGGAATGTTTGTCAGCTGTTTTGTTGGAGAGAGATCAGTGTATTGCTGGGAGTTGAACAGATTCTGCAGGTGGCTGGGTCCCACACATTTCTGGGTTCTCCTCCAAAAGAAGTGTGCTGCCCTATCTCATATTTTCCAGGATCTCTGCCATAGAAATGTAATGGACACTTGTATGTTCTGTGAGGGAATTTTCAACAGTATTGCCCAGTAATTTTTGTGCAGTCAGCTGCACCATAAACTAATCTGGATCTTGTTGGGATCTGAGTTTGCAGTCCTTGTTCATATACAATTTTCTCTCATTTGCCCACCATAGGCAGCTTCTCACATTTTCATTTCTCTCAGGTGCTCTGAAACTGGGTTTCATGAACATCTCTCAGAAAAAAAAAGGAGTGCAGTTAAAAAAAAAGGAAGCAGGAGTGATTGTCAGTGGAAAACTTTCTCTGATGAGAAAGGTCACTGAGAGTTTCTTTTATATAATTCTCCAATTTGTAAAACACGAAACTACTACTGCCTCTGTTCCCAAGCCCCATCCACGCTCCTACCTCATCTACTAATGCAAGGCTAATTTCATGCTAGATAACATTCCCTTTAGCCACAAACTCTTGTTTGGGATGACCAGAAGAATGTAAGATGAGAAACTGGAATAGTGCTTTTAATGTATATAGCTGTATTTACATATATATTATATTGCATATATTGTTTTCTGAAGTTCTTGGGATTATATTTCTTGCTGCTGGGGAGCATTTATTTCCAGCAAATGACACAGGCAAGATGCTTGTTCTTTCTTGAAACTTTCGCAGTTCGGAGCCTGTCATTTTAAGACTGACCTGCTGCCTTTGAGTCTAAAGATATTGTGGAGATTTTCCACCAGGTGTTATTATAGTTTAGCTTTCCTTTGCTGGTTAAGTGTTGCCATTTCTGATGATACTGGTTCATTATACAGATACCATCTGTTGTCTGCACAATTTATTACTCAGTCTTATCTCTAGACAACAGATTCTTAAAGGAAACACAGACCTTTTTAAGAAAGTATATATCATTCATTAAATGCTTAACATTATTTACATCAAAATTGTTTTTAAGAGTGACCTGTTAGAGACACATATGGAACTAGCACTTCTCAGGATTTTTGCTGTCAACTCTGTCTCTGATGCTTCAGATCCTAGCTGTTTTGTATGTCCAAAAGCATTTGCATTTTTTCCCCTATAACAGCCAGACTTATGAGAAGCAACACTACCTCCCTGTACACCTTGCCTTGACTAAATAATATCTCAACAGAAAGAACACCAGCCCTCCTAGAGGATAATCACATCTTAGGGCTCTCACACCTTTTGTTCTCTCTGTAGAACCGTCTCTTAGTCATGCTGACAGGGGCCTTTGGGCACCATCAAATCCCAGATGCTAATATTTTTTATTTATTTTGTTAAGCAGCCTGCAAAAGTAGCAAAGCTCAGTCAAGAAGAAAACACAGAAATCCCTCTTTGACAGGGTTTGCTTAGTAGTATCAGCAGTCATGCAAAGTATGAGATTGTAAAATATTAATTTTCATTTTTACTCCACCTTCTCTTCAAATAGCTCACACAGACTTTCAACCATGAATGAATAATGTCTAACAATTGCTCTTTGAAGCAAATATTATTATCTCTATATATGGAGCTGAAAATGGACCACAAGTTGTTAAAAAACTTTCTCAGGTATGCATCAGAACTATATCAATCAGGAGAAAAACGTGCGCTCAGTCCTGGATTTTCAATCAGCAAGATCATTTTTGATAGGGACAAGGCATTAATTTTAGAGAAAAACAGTTTCAGGCATTTGAGATGGAAGTAAATGCTATTTCCTTTTTTCTTAACAGTTAATTGCTGGGCTGATTTTCAGTAGAGGAAATCAAGCTTTAAATTCCAAAACTCTTCACTCTAACAGTAAAGGAAGGTATTTTCTATATATTAATATCATGCCTTCTTCTATTTAGATCATTAAACAACAACAACAAAACCTGATAAGACAATGATGCATCATTATATTTCATTTTACTAAGGTATCGGATTCACAGATTATTTATGTGGGAAATTGGAGGTATATTACTTAAAGTGTTCAGGTCAAGCTAGCATTAACAGCAGGAAATACATTTACATCAGAAGAAAGAGAACAAAAAAAACCCCCAGCAATTTAAATACTTTTTGCCTTGAGCATAAAGTGTATCAGATACCGTAAGAGCAGAAGCCAGGCTGGGCTGAAAGAGATTAGGGTGATGGGAGGAAGAAAAGCATCTCCAGAAGAGAGAAGAAAGGTGAGACAGAAAATAAAAGATTCAAGAGAAAAAAAAAAAATCAAAGGAGAAAGGAAAGAAAGATGTGAAGGGATGCAGTGAGAGAGTGGGAAATGGAGACGCAATGGCTCGAGGAGTGTGATGAGAAGACCTCACCTGCGAGCTGAAATGGAATTCCAGTGGAGCAGCCCTGGGGCCAGCTCGCTGTCATGGCTGGCGGTGCCCTGCAGTCCCCTGGCCCCGCAAGTGAAACTGCGCCTGCAGGTGGTTGCCTTAAGGGTGCATGTCACTGCTCACAGTGAAACCACTTCTTCAAAAGACAGGGCTCAAGACTTGAGCCACAAGGAAGCAGCTGTGGGACATGGAGAAGAGGGGCCTCTCTGGGGGCTGGGGAGCATCTTCCCTCTGTCAGAGGATGCCTCCACCAAGCTGAGCAGCTGCCTCCACTTCAGCTGCTCAGTCTCGAGTCCTTCACTCACACTCACAAAGACGTATTTTTTCATGTAAATTTGGTGCAGAAGACTTTTTGCTGTCTCACTTCAACTCTTATTTTTGAAGCAGCTACAATTTCTGTTTTCACATGCTGGCAGTAAGCATAATTTCTACAAGTCCTGATGAGGGGGGAAGAGCAAGTATTTTGCCAAGCTAAAGAGCTCAAAAAAAAAATCCAAGCAAAGTTTGTGCGACACCATGGGAATACCCTGCTACATCTGTTGCAGTGGGCCAAGGGAGGTTTCCCGTGCTTGGTGAGCATTTGCTCTGCTGGTGACAGAGGACCTGCTGTGGTCACCTCCGAAATTCTGAAGGCTGCCACCCAGGCAGGGAGTGGGTTTGCGGCATGGAGTCGTGCTTATACCAGGGGGAACAGGGAACCAGCAGTTTGCAGGAAGGTTCAAAGTGAGCTACAGCTGTTCTGAAGTTGTTACACTTGATTACTTGTCTAGGCAATAAAGGCTTCCAGGCTCAGACGTGAGCTTGTAGAGGCAGAGTCCCTCTGCCCTCAGCCTGTCCCTGCTTGCCACCTGCCTTGGGAGCATAGTGCTTCAGGACCTGCCTCCTCATAGGCTCCAGGTCGCTGGTGTGTAAGAGGTGGAACTGGCCCAGGTGTAGATGAACTTGCTGGTGCCAGCAAGCCCCACTGATTTGTACCAGAACAGGACATTGCAGAGGGGCAGGCAGATCTCCCTACCTTGCACAGCTATGCATCACAGTCACTGGGCAGAAAGCAGATCCAGTTCTAAGGATTGAGCTGGAGCATCTCTCCTATGATGCCCTAGGATAGATGGGGGGGGTGGGGTGGGGGGGTGGGTTATTATTTGCTCGGCTGTTGTATTTTATATATAAAATTACATTTTATTATTCATTCAGTTGTTATTTTTATCTGCCAAGGGCTAAGCATTCATTCTGCAATTGTTCACAACCTGGATAAAAAGAAACCCTAAGCAAATAAACTCAGTGTTGGTTAAGTGTTCTCAGAAACATCTCAGAGATGATACCCGGATTTTTTATTTTTTATTGATAGCTGGTATCAATAATAAAATAGCTTCTGCATTAGGGAAGTCAAAATAAAAACACAAATGAATCAGAACTAGACACACATACCATAGCTAAAAGAAGACACAGAAAACATCCTGAAGGTAACTGCAGGGGCAATGGGGCACAGAGGCCAGCATTGTTCATGGATATGAATGCATGATCTCTCACAAGACTGCCTTAGAAACACTGAGAGAGTCAATAGCATTGTACTGTGGTGCTGAACACAAGTTTGTGTGTTTTGCAGTGCAAAGGAAGGAGCTGAAATGGTATGAAAACTAGGGAGGTACATATTTGCAAGGATGCAAAAATGAGAAAAAGAAGCATAGGATTCCACAGGCATTAAAGAAATCGACGTAAACAGGAAAATACCATGCTGGGCAACAAGCTTTCTTGGCTGGCAGGCTACCCCTTTTTCTTCCACAGCCTGCACTGGTACAGTCCCTCAGCATGAATGAAGTTTTAAGACACCTTGGAAGATCACTTGGTCCAGTGCTATACTCAAAATATCATCAGCTAGCACAGGCTGCCCCAGAGCACATCCAGTACAGTTTTAAATACCAACAGGGATGGAGAGTCCACAACTTTTTCTGGCAATCTATTCAGCACTTAAATCATCTCACAGTATAAAAATGTTTCCTGATATTCAGGAAATGTTTCAGTTTGTGCATATTGCATCTGGTCCTGTCACTGGATACCACAGAAATAAATCTGGCTCCCCCATCAGATATTTACACACATTGATAAGGTTCTCCCCAAGCCTTCTCTTCTACAGGCTAATCAGTCCCAGGCATTTCACCCCCAATCTCTTACCAGATACCCCAATCCCTTATCATCTTTAGGAAAAAAGGAAGACCTAAGGGACTACAGACCAATGTAGTCAGTGTAGTCAGTCTTGGTGTCTGTCGAGATCATGGAGCAGATCCCCCTAGAAACTATGAGAAGGCACATGGAAAATCCTGAGGTGACTCGTGACAGCCAACATGACTTCACTAAGGGCAAATGGCACCTGGCAAACCTGGTGGCCTTCTATGACAGGGTTACAGCTTCGGTGTGTGAGGGAAGAGTGACTGACATCATTTACCTGGACTCATGCAAAGAATTGGACACTGTCCTGCATGAAACTTGTGTCTAAATGGGAGAGACATGAAGTTGACAGAGGCACCAATCGGTGGACAAGGAATTGGCTGGATGTTTGCACTCAAGGAATTGCAGTCAATGGCTTGATGTCCAAGTGGAGAGCAGTGACAAGTGGCATTCGCGCGGGATCGGTTTGGGGACCAAATTGGTTCAACATCTTTATTGATTACATGTTTTGTACTTTCCTGTACCCCTTTCAACCCTACACATATATACAGGTTTTGCCCTCAGAAAGCAGTGGTAGACAGTTTGTACTTCTGAAAATAACAGACATCTATCCCAGCCACTGAGTGCTCACTGTCAGTAGGGTGGCCTGACAAAGACTTGTCTAAATATTTATGCATCTACCAGGCAAGTGGATACTTGTGCTTTGATTTAAAATTGGCAAGTGACATTAGTGCTTTGTTTCCTCTTCCACCTGATGCATTCAGCACTGGTAGCTGCTAGGATTCCATTGAAGATATTTTGCTTTTTTGTGGTTCAGACAAGGAGAAACTATCTTTTAATAATGAAGATCTGTTGCTGGTGATTCAGCTGATCTAGTGTCAGAAGTCTTAACATATATGTCAGGTTTTAAGGGTAAAAGCTTCTGTGAAAGATGCCATCAGCTAGGACAGTTCATATCTACTGGACTAAGCCAAAATATATTTATAAATTCTGCCATATGAACTTATTCCTAAAGATGCTGGACTGGGGTCAGAAAGGGTTCAATGAATGTATCATACACATGTATATGACAGTAAAGCATTCTTTGAGTAAGCAGGGCTTTTTCCACCATGAGAAAGTGGTTTCTGTTACCAAGTATTTTATCCAGCTTATGTCACATCCTGGTTGGCCTTCACTGCAACGGGTAGATAAAGCCTATGCCAATGGGAGCAGTCACATGGTAAGAAATTCTCTAGCTAAACCATATGATCAGATTACCAGCACAGTGAAACTAGACTTCACATTTTAGTGCTCATACTAATATTAATTCTAGCTTAGGGCTAGACATCCCCCCCATACATTATTAATATAAGTGTTAGCATACATTATTGATGTAGGTGTTAGGAAGAGCACTTCAGGGTCAACTCCTGATTTGTGACTTGATTTGAATTCAGAACTTCAATGAGTTGAAATGAATTTCTTTTTGCACATGAATGGGAGTCTGGTGGGGAGCAGCACCTGGTTTCTTCCAGATACTGTTAGTAAAGACAACTGCCCAGTTAGGGAACCATGAGTATTGCCACAGCTGGTCGGTGCATGCAGTCCAATATCCTGACTGCCATATTAGTAATTCTCAAATATTTCAAAGGCAGATAAAAAACTCCCTAATTTTGTGGAATAATCTCCTCAGGATTGGCAATCTCCCTTGAACTTCAGACAGCAGCTGGTGTACACATCCTGAAGTATCAGGCTGTATTTGAAAAAAATACGAATTATTAACAATTACAAAAAATTCACAAATGCTAAATTCTTGTCTAATATTACTGTGGACCCTGATTGCATCTGTTTTCTTCCTTGATTATATACTATAATGATAGACTTCAGAAGTTAAATTCTGATAATGTGAAAAGCTTTTTTAGAAGTACTTTCTTTGATCTGTTTCAATAATACCAAGGCCAGTTTTGTAAGTAGAGATATTATCTTCTAATAGACCCAACCGGTACTGTTGGAAAAACCTCAGTGTTCGTACATAACTTTTTTCAGCTACTTGGTTAAACAAGATTCCTACCTACAAAACTTGTCTTGCCTATACCTTAAAAAAAAAGACAGCTACAGTAACTCTTTCCCTTAAAAAGTATTGTTATTCATTTGCATTATCTGATGCCAGGCTGCACTTAAGGATCTGTTTCCACATGATTTAATAAACATGCTAATTCTGGGCTGGCACAAAGAGAAACTGTCACTCTCAATAGCAAACGTGGCTTTCTCAAGAGTGGTTCAAATGTTAGGGGGGAGCTGCTTGGTACTTGCAAGCTGATTTGGCTGGAAAAAAGAGCTCTTGGCAAATGTTTCCTTTCCAAGGATTCCCTCTCCCGCCTTGATTTTTCATCTCATAATGTTTGGTTCTGCCTTTCTGGCACAGCTCATAAAAACTCTGTCACTTGGCCATGGCTGCATGCGTGCATACAGCAGTACTTCCCCCTTTCTGGGTCGAAAAGCACACCACAGTTATCACTTAACTGCAAAGTGGGACAAGACCCGGGGGTATCTATCTGTTTCTCCTTCCTCTTGCTTCCTGAATTTCATGCGAAGTACAGCAACACTCTCCACAGAGGTGCCAGCTGCAATGATCAGGGGACCTAGTTTTGTGAAGAAAATAACATCATCAATCACTCCTTTGCAGCAATACACAGTACATCTCCATGCACTACACCAAGCAAGGGAGCAAGCTGAAGCAGACAGAGAATGGTCTGCGGGCCTCCTCAGCCCTCTGGCTGAGCAGCAGGAACAGGAGGGGAACACAGGATCACTGAGAAGATGTCAGGCTCCCACATGGACACTCACTTCCTGCTGGTCAGTCTTCAGGCCATGTCCTTGTACATGGTTAACAGAAATGAAGAGACAGAAGAGGTAAAAGCTTGCCAGAGTCACAAAAAGAGGCTCATGCCACCTTGAGCCCCCTCCCATTATTGCTTCTGCTGGTCAACACAACGTAGAAAAGACGAGGGACATTTCCAAGCTGGCTCGCTGTTCAGTGGCTCAGGTACAGTACTTAGGTTGACCTTGGTGAGGGAGAACCCTGACGTTCTCGGCACCATACTGCACACCTCACTGCTAGCCAGGCGCTCAGGCTGGCAGGATCATGCACTACTGCCCAGTCTACTACCTCAGCTCATCCCACATCCAGTGGGAATGTTTTGAATCTGAGCTACAGCACGCAGATAGAATAAATGTGGGTTGTGCGTACACAAGCCCATCTGTGTCCTTGTTCCTAACCTCACTGTACATGTAATATTAGACACATGCAGAGATCAGCAAAAGAGCTGTGGGAAAAGCAGATTCACAAGGCTGAACACACTGGTTAGAATACACTTCAGCAATGGGAGTGGCTATGCATCTCAAGTCTTTCCTTGGAAGAATAAACTTCATGTTCAACCAGTTTACCCAGAAAAGGTATTACCCTATGAATATCATCAAATCTCTTGTAAGATAATTTGATACCATTAAATCCACAACACTAAATCTCCAGACAAAAGATCCACAGATCTTGGGAAAACTCTAGATGAAAGCTGACATTTTTCTTCTCCCTTACTAACATTTTTGTGCCTCCCTTTCAAACCACCTCACATGTACATACAACTTTTTTACTCAGTCTGACCTCTGAGAAGGGAAAGGACGTTTTCCAAGGGACATCATTCCTGGAATATGAGGCAATAAATAGACTACTGACAATATGGCTTAAGCAGAGGATGATACTGGATTCCTGTCTCCCCCTCACTCCTTGCATTACCTTGACACAACACCTTCTACCTCCCACTCCCCTCTATGAACCCATGCATCCTAAAATCCCCATGTGTCTGAGACCTCCACCTTCTGCTGGCATTTTCCCTCAGCACCATTCAGCAGGACAAAGGGAGAGAAAACAGTGCACTCCCAGACTCTCTCTTCACAGCAGCAGCTGAGGGAAATGTCACCTGCAGGCACCTGTGTGTAGCTGCAACAGTGCAGGGAAGCCCTTCTTTTCAAGGGCATAACACTAATGCCAGGGGGCTGAGTGATACACAACCAAGCAGCACTGTGGGCCCTTCCCCTACAGCAGCTGGGACTGATCTGTGCACTAAAGCAAGCCCATTTGGGTTATCTCAGAAGGCGCAAGTTGGACTGAAACGTTTCCCACGGTGGAGGCATTTAGGAGGTCTTTCTCCCTTGTGGAATCTGCTATGGTTTGTCTGAACTCTGACAGATTTTAATGGAGAAACCAACAGGGTCTTTATACCCTTCGGCCTGCTTTTCAAGCCTGGAGGAAGACAGAAGCTGTGAGCTCTTTGCCATATTGTTTAAAGAAAGTAAAAGTTTTTCGCAGTGTGAAAGAAAATCGTTACGAGACTCAGACTTGGGGAGAGGATGCATAATTTAGTTTGCAGCTAAAAGCTCCTCTATGAAGGATGCTCATCTAACAGTTAAAAAAATTGCCCATGCCTGAATCTAAGGCAAAAACCTTCAGAAAAATTGCTGGGGAACAAGAGAGATTATATTCTCACCCTGTCTTCTTGGTATACTGTCTAAAACTAAAGACTGGACTGTTGTAGTCTTGTCCTTTCTCTAGTTTTCTGTCCAAAATTTTTGATCTTGAGATTTCAGCTTAAGGCATGTTTATTTCTCAAGGTCTTTGAACACTCTATCTGAGGAGAAAAGACTTTGTTTTGTTCCAGTGAGACAACTGGACTATTTTTAAATTTCTTTTCACACAAACTGTCAAGCATCTGCTAGGCAGACCTTGATTTTTTCATTTTTAATAAGAGAGAAGGCTACGATAGACAACAAGTAATCTTAATTCTACAGTGAATGTTTTTCTCACCAAAATAATGTCAAGTGCACTTCAACTTACGTTTTCTCAACTACACATATACACGCTACTTCGGCGATTGCACAAGATATGCCTACAACTTGACTGAGTAAAAAATTAAAAAAATTAAAATCTTGAGTAGCATTGCAAGAGAGTCTGCTAAAATTCACGTGACAAAGTTCTCCGAGCTCCGAGAAAAAGACGTGAAGCATTTTCTTAAAAACTGCGTCTCGTCACCTGGAGAGGGGGAATCCCTCTGGCCGCCTTCCCGTTATGCCAGCAGGCAAGGCACGGCCAGCAGGCTCCCGTGCGCTTTTTCGGCACGAAAAGAGGTACGAGACTTTCGTGGAGGAAAACCGGTTGAGATCCTGCTATGACGGCCGGTGCCTTGACCTCGACCCCGCGATGCGGGAGAGGGCTCGAGATCCAGCCCGGCAGAGCGCTCGAGAGCCGAGCGGCCCCGGGGCAGGGGCTGGGCCGTGTGCCGGGGCTCACCTGCCGCCCGCCACCCCCCGCCGCGGGCGGTTAACGCCCCTCGCCGCCCGGCCCCGGCGCTGCGCCCCGCGGAACACCGCGCTCGGCCGCCCGCGGCTCCGCGGCCCCGCGGCTCCCTCCCGCCCCCCCGCCTCCCTCCCTCCCTCCCTCCCTCCCCCGCCCGCAGCACCGGCTCCCCCTCCGCCTCCCCGGCCCGGCCGGCGGCGCTACCCAGGATGCTCCGCGCCGGCGCAGGCGCGGCCGCTCAGGAAGAGGAAAATGGCATAAACAACCCCGAGCGCCGGGACCGCTGAGGAGGAGGAGGCGCCGCCGCCCCGGGCCGCGCGGCCCCTTTAAGAGGCGCGGAGTCGCCCCCTCCTCCTCCTCCTGCCCCTTCCGGAGCCGGACCCGGGGTGACGGCGGTCCCCGCGCCCCTTCCCCCTGCCCGCCCCCTTCCCCATGGTGCCGACCCCGGCGGCGGGGCGGTTGCCATGAACAGCAGCGGCCTGCCCTGCTCGTCGCCGTCGCCGGTGGTGGGGCCGCCGCCGGGGGCGGGGGTCGGCGTGGCGGGTCCGGCGGCCGGCGGGGCGGGGGCCGGCGGCGGCGGCGCGGCCGTGAAGCTGAAGTTCTGCCGCTACTACGCCAAGGACAAGACCTGCTTCTACGGCGAGGAGTGCCAGTTCCTGCATGAGGAGCCGGGCGCCGCCCCCGCCGGCCCGGGGCCCGCCGCACCCCCCCTCGGCGGGCTCCCGCTCGGCATCCCCCCACCCGCCGCCGCCGCCGGGCCGGGCTACTCGGCGCACGGGGCCAGCTCGGGCCCGGCGACAGCGGTGGTGGGGCCTAAGAAAGCCGAGCTGGGGGCGGGAGGCGGCGGAGGCGGCGGCGGCGGGGGGCTGGATGGCCCACGGCTGGCGAGTGAGTGCGGCGGGGCGGCCGGGGGCGGGCTGGGGTGGGGGGGCGCTGCCGGGAGGGGGCGGCGGGCGGCGCGTTGTTCCTCATCCCCGACACGCCGCGGTGCTGCCGGAAACAAATAACAACAGGCATGGTGGTGGCGGGGACCCCGGGCCGCCCGCCCGGCTGCGGCCGTCCCGGACGGGGACGGGGCTGGGCCGGCTGCCAAGGGGAGACCCGGCCCATACCGATGGGAAGGAGCGGGCAGGTGGTTCTGGGAAGGGGCTCCTCCTGTGTGGCTTTCAAGGGCTCCCGGGCAGCTGTCCATCCGTCCCTCTAGCGCTAGGCTTGGTGCAGGTTCACAGGTACTCCCTGGCCGAAGTCAGGCCGGGAGCAGGGAAGCAGCGCTTTCCGGAGCGGTACCCTTGAATGGGCTCTTCTGAGCAGCCTGTGTTGAGTGTCGGCTCTTGATGTTTTAAATGCTCCAGCTAAAATATGACGTTAAAATTACAGAAAAAATTATGAATTGCGACTCACCTCGTCATGAGAAACAATTCCTTTATGTTGAGGGTGTCAGAGCATTGGAACTGGCTGCCCAGGGAGATTATGGAGTCTCCCTGTATGGAAACATTCCGAGCCCACCTGGACGGGTTTCTGTGTAACCTGCTCTAGGTAATCCTGCTTTGGCAGGGGGGTTGAACTAGATGATCCCCAGATCCCTTCCAGCTGTAATGTTACTGTGATTCTGTGGTAGATGTTTACGTTGTTTACTACTGTGAGCAGAAATAGTTTCAAAAATTTTTTCTGAGGTTTTCCAGCCCTCATGCACAGCCCCTTTTCAAATGGTGAGAGTTCAGATAGCCTGTATGTCATGCAGAGCTGCACTGCTGTTGCTGGTCTGTTGTGCATCCTCCTGATGTGCAGGCCGATAGTTAGATGGAGCTTGCAGTAAACTGATTTTAATAACCATTTGTTTTGTAGGTGAAGCAGCATTTGGCAGGCTAGGAAAACATGCTCCTTCAGAAAAGCCGTACCTCTTTACATGAGTATATCAAGCTTGGCTGCATTATTGATTTTTTACACAAACCTGGCATTTATTTACATTAAATGCTTTAGCTACTAAATGGTCACAACCATGTTTTTTCTGAAATTAAGATGCAACCATGCTGAACATCCTGTGTGTAGGATTTGAGTGCTTGATAGATCTGTCAGGATCCTGCGGTTGTTGTTTTGCCAGGTGTGGTGAGCTTGTGCCGCCGAGTATGATCTCTGTAGTTGGTAGCTTCTCAGTGTCTTACATTAACACAACACTGTCATGTCTCCCCTTCCAGGAGGAGCTTTTAATATACTACTGCATAAGGCCTTCTGTTAAAGGTCTTCCAGATTTTTGTTAACCTTAAGTTATTCAAGCTGAAGGCTCTTTTGCCTTTTTTGCCTTAAAAAAAAAAAGAATAGAAATATGTTGGAGGGATTCAGCAGCAATAAGTCAATCTTTGTTAATTTTTCTTTTGGACAGAGTTTGGTGTGAAACACGCTTTTTCCCCTGTGTGGAAGAAACTGGTTAGGGGATTCAGACTTGGGGAGAGGATGCATAATTTAGTTTGCATCTAAAAGCTATACGAAGGATACTCGTGTAAGAAACAGTTAAAAAATGTCCCCATGCTCTGAATCTAAGGCAAAAACTTTCAGAATTTATCTGTGCTTTTGGGGGTTGATACTGCTGAGCAGTTAAATTATTTGAAACACTTGCTTCTGTTGAATGTGCTTGCTGCAGTTGTACCCAGTTGAGAAGTGAGAGCACCAAGAATGGAGAAACCCACTGTGATGCTGTCAGTGGTTGCCTGCTGGGAAGGCCACATTGCTTGTTGTAGGGGACAAAAGCTTTGAGTGCTAGAATATCTTGGAGGATGCTAGCTAGGAAAAAGAGCCCAGAAACGAAGGACAGGGAAATTTAGGTTGAAAAGCCAGGAAATGGGCCTAGTCTTACTTCTAAACTTCTTTGCTTTGGGATGCCTTTGTGAAAGAAATAAGGAATATACTTCTTCAAAATATGAAGTTGGTATGTATAGGTACTGACAAGCTAATATCTAAATTCTTTACCTTGCTGATGGCCTGTGGTGTTAACAGTATGATTTCCAAGTGAATGGAATGAAAGTTTTATTTCTGTGAATGTAGGAAGTGAGACACAAAGTCATAAAGAAGTTCTGAGGTTAAGAATATGAAATTGGGAATTGCCAAAAATCACCTGTCTGTACAGTCACTGGCTGTCTAATTCAGAAAGTATTTGGTAGTCTTAATGTGGCTGTGGATGCCACCTTCTTTTGCTCCTTCCTCTCTGGACACCATCCTCATTCAGTGCACAGAGCAGATAATGCTCATTGACTAATTAACTGGGTAGTCCTATTTATTGTTAAAAGTGGGTCAGTGCCTCATTCTAACATGCGTGTTACTCTAATCCTGCTTTGAGTGCAGGATTATTAATTTACTTATAGGTCTTTCTGTGGTAATCACAAGGGCTCCCCAAATACCAACTTATTTTCACCACATTGGTGGTTGGAATGTTGAGTGATGAGGAGATGGTGAACAGTGAAAATGCAAAAAATATTCCAGTGTGGAAGTATTTCATTATTAGAGTATGAGGAGGAATGAGCAGCTGATGTCCTCAGAGCTAAGCAGGGGGAGTTCCTCAGGTGATGTGTGGTTAAGCTATTCTGTGCCCATAGATGTTTTGAGTGCTAACATCTGACAGAATTCCAGAAGTGATCAGATAGTCTTGGAAGAAAATTCTGCTTGAGAAATACAAAAAATTCCCCATCTCTGGATCAGACTCCTCTTCCCCTACGTATGCATGGGCTGAAAGGCTGCTGGAAAATCCTGCTTTATCCTTGCCCCATACTTATGCTTTTGTCCACATATCTACTGCTGTCCAGTGTCAGAGATGAGGTAGTGGGTTCAGTGTGGCTTTGGCTTGATGTTGATTTTTATGTTCCTGGGGAGCAAGACTGACCATGCCCATGAGCTCCACCCACTCTCAGAAGGTGGTGCTGCTGCCCACTGCCCCCAGACCATTTGACATGGAACACATGTTCAAAGCACCATTCCTGCTTCTTCCACCAGAGTTGAGTGCTCAGCCTTCTGCATGGTTCACATCCAAGAGTAAGGTGGCCTGCTGACTGCGTACAGAATAGGGAATGTAATTGATACCACCTATCTAAAATTTTATTTAAAAAAACAATCCTTCTTATGTAGAACTTCTGTGACAAAATAAGGGGGGAAGGAAAATAACACATTTTTTCCAAATTTGGTAGCTGCCTAAATTTGCACATGGTGCTTTTCTAATACACGGATGTCGCACGTGTCAGAAGGCTGTAAAAGGAGGAGAGGTGGGGAAATGACTGGTACTTGCTGTTTAGGGGAAAACACATGATTGATTAACAGGATTTAAAGAAGTAGCCTGTGGAAGGATGGGTAGAGGGCATGGTAGCATGAAGATTTTCTCTTGCATGTGCCCTCTGTTCTCTGTGGCACTTTGCAGCTTCTGTAAGCAGCAGACCAGCAGCCTGCTTTGCTGCATGCTGCGGGCTTGTTCCTTCAGCACCATCCCTTCTTGGTGCTGCCTGAGGGAAGGTGGAAAGGAAAGTGTTGTACTGTTAAAATGTGTCAATGCCTGTACCGAAGTCAGACAAGTTAAAGTTGTATGGACAACTGCCGTTGTGTTTGTTACCTTCCCTGTAGTTGAACAGGTGTAAAATTCTTTTGCATGTAGACTTCATACTATATATTGATAGACACAAGCTGAAGTATGGCTCCAAACATTTGCTGATTTCTGCTCCCCATTTTGCTGTGAAGTTCATTGTACATAGTACTACTCCCTCTTTCTTCTGGCTTCTGATTCCTATAAAACATTGGAGTGCTGAGCTGAGGAGTGCCAGGTGTGCTCTGGGCCCAGGGCCTGTGGGGAGCTGGCCACAGTGGCAGTGCTGCTGCTGCTGAGTTTCCAGTGCCAGAGCCTAGCCCACCCTCTCACTGTGATATGCTTGCATGTGGTTCTCTGCTAGAAAGCCTTTTGCAAAGCCCTCCTAGGAAATCTGTAGTTGGGAAACAGTCCTGTGTTTCTGCAAGGTGGCATTTTTCTGTGGCTGCTGAGAATAGCCCATCTGTGAATAGACTTTATTACCAGCCTGTGAGAAGGTGGAAAGGGACATCAAGACTTGGCATGTGTTAGGCTGGCCTAATAAAAACATTATGTTTGTTTTCACAGTCCTAATAAAAACATTATTTTTGTTTTCACAGCCAACCACCTGCATGTTGTGTCTAGTCAGGGCAGTAGTGGCCACTGCTGTAGCAATTCCATATGCAATCACTCCCTGTTTAGTTCAGTGAGCATTACAGCTTAGGTTTTGTGAAATCCCTAAATACGCTAGGCTTGGAGTGGAAAGACATAGGCATTTGTGAATTTTCTGCTTTTAAAAGGGTGTTTGATTCTTTGCCAGTGTGCTCCTTTTAAAACAAGATGAAGCAGCTGATATAGAAAGAATGGAAAGACAGCTATTCATCAAAACTGATATTAAAGGCATTCTGTTGGATTACACTTCTTAATGCAGTCAGACTGGTCAGGGTTATTCTAAATGTGGATTTTTCTTTTAGTAGCATTTCAGTATTTACAGGTTGAAGTATTTAGAAACAGTTATATGAAACTTTTAAGTACAAGTATAGTTGCAGTATGTCACATACTCTTGACTTTTCTTGGGGTTTATTTCTTCTCCACTTCTGTGGAGAAAATACTTATTACAATAAAGGTTGAGAATTCTTTTTCCAAACATGTTTGTACTTTCTGTGTGTGATGCTGTATTAGTTGGATTTTTTTTATTTTAGCGGTACCTCCCCTTTAATTTTCATAATGCCTTTTCCAGGCATTGACAGATGATACAATTTTCATTTTGTTTTGTTCAGAATATTTTTAAGAAATGGCAAAACAATTCTTAGCATTTGGAGACCAATATGATTGAGAATTCAAGAGTGAAACCAATAACCAGTTAGAGATGTATGAGAGGAAATGAAAATTGAGTTCACTTAATCACTTTTTGTCTCATCTGTCTGCTCCTGAAAACAGGTAATTAGACATGGGTTTTCTTTTTGCTTTTATGTGTTTCATGTGGAAATAACAGAATCACAGAATATTCTGCATTGGAAGGGACCCCCAAGGGTCATTGAGTCCAACTGTTAAGTGAATGGCCCGTAGAAGGAAAATGATTTGGGGGAGCTAAGGAAAAAGAATGAGAGAATTTTTCCTTCTCTATCTGCAAAGTTATTTGGGATTTTGAGGGCAGTGAAACTTAAAAAAAAATTACATTATTAAATTGCTTTATCTGTTTATATACCTTGTGGGTTTTTCTTACTGTATAGGAAATCATTCAGAGTCCAAGTATTTCACAAGAATTGTGCCTATCTGAGGAGTATTGGTAATTCCTTGTTTCTGGTAGAACCCGTCCTGTGTTGGGTACTGGAGAATACTGTAGCAGTATTACTCTTGTCACTGTTTTCTTGCTTCAAAGGCAAACATGAAAAGGAGTGTGTGTGGGGTTAGTTATGTTACATGAGCAAACTCTCTGCTGTATCTTAATGATCAGAAGCTTGTTTTACAAGGCTGTGGACATCCCTATTTAATTTCTATCTAGGAAGTATTAGAAACTGATTTTTTTAAGGTATTGCTGTAGGAGTGGGCCTTCAGGAATTATTTGAATGTCCAGAAAATAGTGACTCTGAGGATTAGCTCAGAAAGGTTTCCATGTGTAAGGAACCAACCTGAAGCAAATTTAGACTGCTGTGGAAAAAGTGGACAAATGACAAGTGGGGCTAGGGTGATAGACAAAAGCATTCCCGTAGAACCTCCGAAGCAGAGAAAATAATCTTGGTTGTGAGGCAGCTGATGAAAAGGGGTCAGTGCAGGGATTTAGGTAGTAAGCTGATGTGGCTGATGTTTTCCTGATTTGTTGCTTTCTAGTAAAGATGTAATGCTTTATGCCACCAGAAAAATGGTGTGGTGAATCACTGTGTATGGACATGAGTTGGAATTGATCACGTTCTTTTGGATGTGTGTAGGCTTCATGAGTCTTTCAGTAGTTGAAAAAGTTCCAGTTATGTGGTTGTCTTGTTGGATCCTCAAAGATATTTTGTGCTTAGAACTTACTTGTATTTTTTTATTTGCTTTTTAACAGCCTTTTACTCCTGACCTTTTTAAAATTTGAGAATAGGGATTAGGAAATGAAGCACAGATATATAATAGTGAGAGCAGAGACCCACATTATACAACTTGTTGTTAAGTTGGTCATACAATCTGTGGTTCCTGTAGTTTATGGATGGAGTCTCTCAACTTCAGTTGGTCTACTGCTGAGGCAAATAGCAGGAAGACTTTTCCTTTTTTTTATGCATTCTCCCCAGCTGAAGTGAAAAATATCCTTATGTTCTCTTCAGGTTATCTGCACATGCTTCATGCAATTATTTTTGTAAGAAGTTGAGCTTTAGTTGGAGGCTATTAAAACAAAAGCTCAAATGTTTGTAAAAACTGATGCAGTTTATTGAATAGTTCAATGCAGTATTTTAGGAAAAGATCTTTTGATCTTTTGAAAAAGATCTTGGAGAGGGTTAGCTCTGAAAGCTATGGTATTAAGTAATTGTATCACTTTAAATTGCTGTTTCTGATAACAGAATTGTTCTGATTACTCTTTTGAGAAAGTATCAACTTTAATTTGTATTATCACTGTGCTTTTGGACTTCGTCCATGACAAGGAGTCCAGCTGCTTTAGACTTTGTAACAAGACTTTCACAGAGCAGAAGGACGGCACCTATGCTGTTTTTTTGTCTTCATCAGATGCTTTTATGATATGTGAGATAAATAAAAAAAAAAGGCAGCCTAGTCATTTAATATTACGGTAAAGATAGCTGTTTTCCTTTGCTTGCCCATGAATATCTTGGTGCATAGTAGGAGTGTTTGTAAATAAGGCAGTATTTCCCAAACTGTTTTGCTTCCTGTCTGCCTTTCAGCCAGCTTGGTTCATTTGTGCTGTCTGCCCTCCAACTGCACTCTGTCACAGCGTCCTAACCCAGGCGTGTGCTTTTATTTTTGCCTCTCATGCCTGGAAGCATCGTTCATTTTCTTTGTCTGGTGCCTCTATTTCAGAGATTCCTAGTCTGTGTTTCAAAAACATTGCACTAAATGAGAGAGGCATAAAAACAGAGGAGAATCCAATTTCTCTAACAAGTTCCAAGTAGGAGCACTGTAGAGGCAATAACATTGCTGTGTACAAGTAAGGTTAGCACCACCAGCACAGGATTTCCTGGTGTATGGAAATGTACATGTCAGTACAAAGGGGAAAACAAGTGTAAGCTCCTCTGACACCTTGGTGCTTCTAGGTGACTAAAAGGACACAAATCTTAAATTACTTACTGAGATAAGCTTTGTATAAATGTTTTATTGTTTTTGTCTCAATATTAGTATAGCTATCTCTGTAAATTCCTCTGGAGATACAGCACTGTAGTTTTTACTGCTTTATATCTAGCTGAGATAACACCTTGTCTTTAGGATGCACATATATGCAATGAATCTATGATTCAGTTTACCGGCGTATGAAAAATGCACTGTTGCAGTGCTGAGAGTTTAAATCAAGATTATATATAAACTTTTTACATAGCCTAAAAAGAATCGTACATTTAGGAAAAAAGCACTAATAGCAAAATTAATTATTTCAATCCATGCTTTATTACCTTGCCAGAAGTCTTTAAAATATTGTTTTGAAAATTGCCAGCTGAACCTGTTGTGGCCTTGCTTTAGCCCATTCAATTTGGGAGTAGTATATCACATTATTGGAAAGGATCCTTTTTATATTAAGAACAGTGTCTGAGATCATCAGTGCTGATACTGGATTCATAAAAGAAGTAGTCTAGGATAATGCAGTATTTGTTTACTGGTTAGTGAAATGACAGAATGAAAGTATCAGAAAATCTTTTCAGATAGTATTAGTGTTCTGCTAGTGTTGGTGTTAGACAAAACAAGCGTTAAACTAAAATTCACTGAAACCAACCTCTGCAGTTGAAGCATGTGTGCTGAGTTCACGGCAGTACTTAAGCTGTGATGAGATACTTTGTTTCTGAAAAATGTCATTGTAAGAAGTAAGGCAAAAGTAACTATCTTTTTTTTTTCTTTTTGGTGTCGGCATCTGGCGGGAAGCCTACTTTCTGCTAAAATTCTGTGGGAGAGGAATTATATAAGAAGATATTTATTTTTAATTGTAGTTGTCACATTAAGCTGCAGTGTTACTCACCAAGCAAGAAATGTATTAGATAATGTGTATAAAAAGTAGAAAACTTTGTCTTAATTTCTCAAGACGTTCTATTTAATTTCTTTTTTAGAATTGCCAGGAAGTACCTTCTGTCTTGGATATTGATAGAATTTAAAAATTTATTCTATTTGCACACAGGTGCTTACATAATGTATTAGCATTCTTTTCCCCTCTGAATTCTTTATTGTTCACTTGTGCATCCATCTTTACTCAGACCTGCCTGGTCAGCCTTTCTGCTTTTACAAGGAAGTTGTTGCTTATCTCTGAGAAGAATCTGTTGAAAATACGTCCAGCTTCAATGCATGGATAGTGCTGCTGCACAACAGAAAGGCTTATTCCTTTAACAAAAATAGCTAATTCCGGCTTTGCTTAAAATTGCCTAAACTTACCTAAGGTTGTAATCAATGTCTTAAAAGAGAAAAGATGGGCATCAGATGAACTTAATGGGTATTTTAATAGCATGGTATATGAAATGTTTTAAAGTGTTTGCTTGAAGTTTTTCTATAGGAAAGATTTGGATGGAAAAGTCAAATGCAGGGACTGATGTGAATTAGTAAACACATAAGAATAAAAACTTTATGAGGACTAAGGTTTTGTTGTTTTTTTTTTTTTTTTTTTTCCAGCCTAGGGTTCCACTTTTTTAATACCACACTGCTTGTGTGGTAAAGTGTGCCCACTTTTGCAGGCCTTTTATGGGTTGCTTATGACAAATAATTTTTCTAAACTACTGCGGTCTTCAAGAAGCAAGTGAGAATTTCTGACTTGCTAAATGTTTGGCAGAAAGAGGAGAAAGCTGTCTACTTCTCATAGAGAAGGCCAGGTGGCAAATACAGTAAAAATGCTTTGGCTGTTCAGGTATTTGCTGGGCTGTCAGCAGTGTGAAAGCTGAATGTCCCTTTGAACACAAGTGGAGTATGTATTGAACAGTTCTTTTTTTCCACTCTGTAAGTAATGCGAGAATTACTTTCTTTGTCTTTTCTGCAGGCTTAATTTTCTTGCTAATTGGTACAGGGAAATCAGTTTAAGGAAGCTAGTACTGAATTTTCTTTTGAAGGCAATAGTTATACTTGCCACTTCTAGAGCATTCTATTCTAAACCTGAGCTGCTGCCAAGAAAATTGTCCTCTGCTCCAATGAGTGTACTTTTGATGGTTTTCTTTTGATTGCACTTGTGGAATATCCTTTCTTGTGCTCTGGGTCCCTCTGCTAGCAATATGTTTCTAGACCATTTGGAAGAGGACAATAAAAATCCTTGGCATTGAAAGCCATTTTGAAGTTGCTGTGGTACCAGTGAAACTGAGCTCTGCGGAGGTGGGTCAGCACTGGAATACAGCAATTTGTTGGAGTGGCACAAAGAGGCTGATTGGTGTGGCCAAACCATAGCACTTCAGTACAGAGATGGCCTTCCTGCAGGTAGGTGAAAGAAAATGTTCTCAAGTAGCTTCTGCTGTTTGAAGTGCCCAGTTAGATATCACTGTGCCAATAGCCTAAATGGTAGCTTTGAGTATCTTGGATAGGCTTAGGTAGCAAATACCAGCAGTAGAATGGCAGCTGTGTCAAAGATCCCAGCTGCATCCTCAGCCTTGCTCAGCTCTGGGGTTGCTGCCCAAAGCCTGCTCCTGCCTGCAGCTTGACCTGCCTGGCACCGAGAGCGTTTCAGCCTGAGCCAGGAGCAAAACACCTGGTGCTGTATCTGTGCCCTGCCAAGGTTACTGTCACAGGTTCAAGTGCTTTGTGTGGATAATGGGTGACTGAGCTGTAGCACCTGTCTGGAGTTACTGCGGGCCAGCTCTGGGGTTTCTCAGTGTGGAAAAACTTGCAAGATTTCATTTGCTTCTTCCCAGTTTGAAGGATTTTGTACTTTAACTGTATTTGTTCAACGAGAAGTGGAGATACTTGGCTTCTCATGATGACTCTGGCATAGTGAGGAGCAGTGTGAGAAGCAGGAAGAATAGTCTTTTTCTTAATTCTTCAACAGAGCCTGAAGGATTTGGAAAGCTGATGGTATCATCTGAGGGAGCATCTTGCTGGTTTGTTAAAAATTGGATAGACACTATTTTGTGCCAAAACATAAGATGAAGTAGCAGATACATTGCTGGAATTTTATAGTGTCCCTTGAAATGACTGTTGTTCCTGGAAATAAAATGGTTTTTCCTAGTCAGTCAAGGTGCAGCATGAAAACTGCAGGAGTTTTTCATAACAGCTGAGTTATAGGCAGAGAAAGCTATGTTGGAAATGTATTTTTAGACTAAATAAAAACCACAGTTAAAACCTTTATGGGTAAACTGGACTGAAACTGCGTACAATTAGGCATGGATTTGCTATCTTTTTTTTTTTTTCTTGTACGAATGAGTCCTAGTATTTTTCATGATGCCAGAAAACCTTGTGTAAGATGCTAACCTTCACAGTGTAAGTTAGGGACTAACTGTGGCAGGAAAGATGAGACAGTAATTGGCATTACTGCAGACATTACTATTTTCCACAGTACAGGACTTGAACTATACAATACTTTTCCTGGACTTCTGAATGTGACTTTCCCAAATGAAGGCGAAAGAGGAACAGTCATTTAAAAGACAAATCCAAAAAGTTTTATCTTTTTTAGGGCTGCAGCAAGAGGACTTCTGAAGTTTCTATGTGGCTACTTACTTAAAATTATGAAGGAGGAGCTAGAACATGGATAGTGGAGGGAGTTCTATTTTCCTATTCTTTTAGCTGACTTTTAAATTTTTTGTGAAAAGAAGTAGCAATTCATTGATAATTAGCATTTTTAAAGTTTCTTAGGTATTTCTTTCAAACCTACAGAACATACAAACAATGTTCTATATTTGGCAGCAAAAGTTCAAGAATGTTTTTCCATTGCAAAACTGATGTTTATTGCCACTGAGATATTCCATTGATTTGGTCTCTCACATACAGTTGTCCATTTGAGCTGGTGTTGGTGTTACCCCCAGTGGGCTGATTCATGCAGCTCTGCTCTCAGGGGAGTGCAGCTGGGCAGTGTTTCCTTCTGTCCGTGGTGTGCGTGCTACTCGTCATCCTCCCCTTCCAGCCCTTCCTGTGGTTACGTATGACTGTACTTCTTTTGCTGTTTCCTGTGCCTAGCTCCTGGAAATGGATCATCAGGTTGTGCAGTCTGTTTTGAAGGGAAGATTCCTGTTCTGATGAAAATTGAGGGCTTGTAATATGCATTCCTTTAGCTGTGCCACTAAGTTTCATTTTATTTCCTTTGAGGATTAGGATCAGGAAGTTGTTTCCGGGTGTCACCACCTGGCTGTGAGTCCTCCCAGAAGTTCAAGTTGGATAGTTTGGTACAGGATGTTCCTCTGAGTTGGATGTGTGCCTTCCTACCTTGAAGCTACCCATTACTCATGCCTGTTGGCTTGCAGTGGCCTGGCCATACTGATTATTGTTTTTGAAATTTTCTGTGGGTGCTTTTACAGAAGGGTCATTTGAACTGCAGCTTGCATACCGCTGTAAATGCTTTTTTGTTTTCCTGTCAAAGTAATACCTGCTTGAGAGTTTTGTGTTAATTATGACAGCTTCTTGTTGTTCTGTAGTATTTTAGTATTGAATTAATTTATTTGTGGTTAAAGTCTTGTATGTCAATGCCCTTGTTTCTAGGCAGGATGAATTTCTTCTTGCATCCTTCATGCTTGCTTTCAATCTAAAGGACTTTTTTGGCTACATTTCAGGAAATTGTTGCCACTTCACAAAGAAAGAGATGATGAAAATTTTCTTAAGCTCTTAAGGAAGCATTTAAAGTGTTTGTGCTTTCTGTGAAAGGATTTGAGATGTTTTTAAGTGTTCATTTTCTATATGTTACCCTTTAAAAGAGCAAGCAAGTGGATCCAGTTCAAAACTCTACTTAACACGTGTTTCCAAGAAGGACATGCAAGAATACAGGTCTTCATAAAAAAGCTTGCCTTCTAGGTTTTTAAATTGATTTATTTTCTTTTTGTTATCATTATCACCCTTGTTATTCTTGTTTCTAAAGTTCACGCTTCTCATTGCTTCTTTCTGCATTTGTGCTATAACTTCATGCTACAAATGCTCTCCTTTAGTAACTTCTTTTGTTAATTTCCTTTTTCATAGTATGCAGTATTATGTTTTTGGTTGTTTTGCTGAGAAGGCAGTAGTACCATATTCCATTCCCCTGCCAAAAAAAAAAAAAAGTGTGTATGTATATATATATATTGGATACTAGTGAATAAACTCATGGTTAAGAAAACTTTTTCTGAAGCATTTTTCTTTTTTCTGTTTTCCTTTTAGTTCCCGGAATGGATGGTGGTGGGTTAGCTGATGCTAATCTAACGGATTCATACTTTAGCACCAGCTTTATTGGTGTTAATGGATTTGGAAGTCCTGCTGAAACGAAGTATCCCATGATGCAGGTAATAGCAGTGATTTGTATAATGTTTCATTAGTTCCGGCTGGTGTTACACCAAAAAGGGAAAACTGCTCAAGAGGCAGGACAAAAATGTGTCCTCTTGTATGATATACAGAGTATATACTCACTGTAAACTTGCAAATGGAAATGAAGCAGTATCATTGCTTTAAAATTAATCTGTTTTTATTTGTGCTTAGTGAGCTGCTGTGCTAAGCTTTGCTGCATACATTAACTCTGTGTTAGGTTTCTTTTCTGAGTGTGACTTTCTAGATTTCTTTTTATGCACATAGCTTTTGATAGCCTTTTGCTAAATATATAAAAATTGAGTTTTGAAACTTTTCAAAGATAAAAGTAGCTGAAGAAAAATGTCAACTGTCAAACCTGAAATTACTAGGCAAGAATTTCAGAATTTGTCAACTCAGACTCTGGTGGTGGTATGTTGAATTCATATTTAAGTCTTTTGAAATGTTTCCTTGTATTCATAGTGTTCTGTAGAGGTTGGCATAGGAACTCCCATGAGGTGGAATTTATTGTGTAGGTAGTATTATGCAAAATTTGCAACAAAAGTCTGTTGTATTTAAAACCTAAATAAGTATCTACTGAATGAACACATGAAGTTCTATAATAACTCCCTCAAAGTGTTATGCATTTTAAAAGACACACAGTCTGTCCCTGAAAGAAGATGATCTGTCCTCTACTAAACAAAGCAACTTCTGGTAAATCAGAGAAAGAGAGAGCAAGGGAGAGAGAGCACAAGTCAAACAGTTCACACTGAGTCCTGACAACAACTCTCTTCTTTTATATCGAGGAAACTCTCCTTATGAGGTTACTTTGATCTCAATTGTGGCTGTATTATGGATTGAAAAATAACTCAGCAAAAGGTGGGAATCAATTAGGTGTGTTCCTTTTTTCTTTTGTTTGGTTGTTTGTTTTTTTATTGCATGTTTTCAAGAAGGCTGGATTTTCTTATTGGACAGAATTGCAGAAGTATGGAAATATTTTCTTGACAGTTATGCATGATTTAAAAAGAAAAATTTTTACCTCTGATCCCAAAGTGTACTGTTGAAGCTGGCAGTTACAAATTTATATATAACTGAGGTCCTATAATTTTAACACAAAGTCATTATGTTTTGTATCCTTAAACTGTATTCTACAGAAACACTAGTCTTTCTAAACACCGATTTTTAATTATAGCTGTTTCTTCTAGAAAGACAGACAATAAGGCATGCATCTAACATGAATGCTCATAGGATTTTTAAATACTTTACTAATGCCTGAGATTACAGTCAAGGCATTATTGTTTCTCTTGGAGAAGAAATCAATGTGCCTCTTGCCCATTGGAGGATAAGGAAAATTACTTCAGAAGAATGGTTTTATTAGTGTTGAGAATGGGCTTACAGGCATCAAGCAACAGTTTGAGAAGCATTCCTGTATTGATTTTTTTCCTTTGAATCCTGTAATTTAAGTTCTTGTTTACATAAGTAAGGCTGGTAATGCTGTCTGTTTTGATTGTATGTCAACTTCTAGGTTAAGTCCATACTGACAAAGTTCAGCCACTTGAAATGAGGTTTTTGGTGTTATTCAGCCCTTTGGAGAACAAGGCAAGGGAGAAATTTTAGTGAGTTTGACTTCAAATAATACTAGTCCTTCATGGTTTGGAATGGAGACTTGGAATCTGATAGATTGGTTATTGTGTCAAGGATATACCTCTTGCTTGCTTTCTCTGAAAATTTGCACAGATTTTGTCACTTGATTAAACCTTTGCAGAACTGGTTTATATGGACCCACTGGAGACTTCCTAGATGTTAAATAATTTCCCAAAGATGTAATCTGCACTGGCATGTTCTATCTTGAGTACATCTTTGCAATTGCAGCTCTGGCCTAATCTAGGCCTTGGCTGAACTCAGAGCAGGAATGCTGATGAGCTTCATTTCCCTCTTTCCTTTTTTCCACTTCAGACTGAAGCAGCATGGAATTGGATCTATATTTAATGAAAGAGAGCTGTATCTGTGTTAATTGGAGCAGAGGGGTTGGTAAGGGAAAAGAAACATGCTGTGGGCTTTGAGAAGCTGAGCTGAAGATAAGTAAAGAAGAAACCAGGAAAGATTGAGCAAAGGGACCGAAGCAGAGAGGAGACCTTGGTGGGACACTCACAGCATGGGAACAGGAATACAAACACAAATACGCAGAAACTGAAAACAAGATTTTTGTAATGTAAAGGTGGGACAAAGTAGGGTAGAGAGAACAAATCCAAATTCCTATTTCTCTCCAGGTTCTTGAATCAAACTAAAGATACTAAAACTTTAGTGTTCTGCCATCAATGAACAAATACAAAATACAAATACAAAAATTTAGTGTTCTGCCATCAATCGGATGTCTTCTGTAAAGTATTTCATTAACTCTCAGTTTTGCTTTTGCAGGAACATCGGTTCCATATGAGGTACTTTGTCATCTCTGGTGAATCTGTGTAGTTCACAAATAGATGCATCAGTGATGCAATATGAGGCAAGCTCCTCAGCTTGTTGTTTTGTTTTTTTTTTAAACTGAGAGATTGCACAAACATGCAAATAAACACACTGAGAGAAAAACAGTAGTAAGATGCAGCAAGATGTTAGGAAATGGTAAGTTTAGTTTGCCAGTGCAGCCTTGAGGTTGTATTTAGAGTTGTATTTCTCATAATGTTGTGTAGTTTTTTTCAGTGGGAAAATTATTAGTGGGACATACTCAGAACACAAGATGTGTGGCACGTCCATGTGTATTGAATATCTGTTTTGTATTTGATTAAATGTTCATCATATGGTTCTGTGCTTTATTTCTGCATGTGAAGAATCTTTGTTGGCAGTGCACTTTTGGGTGCCATTGCAGTTATTCCATCAAACTTTGTGCAGTGCTTTCTGTATGAAACAAGAAAGTAGTCTACATTTCATAGATGCATGTGATGGAAAATGATGGCAATTAAAGAAACAATGCCACAACAGTGCTGGCAAAAAAAAGACCTGAGTTTTTGAAATTAATCTTTACAGTTAATTACTTTGTTCATGTTGCTTAACTGGCTTCACTTTAGCAGAGGTAGTAAAAAAATCAGTCTCTTCAGGGTGTTGCTTATTTCTGTTACCATGAAATAATCTTTCTGCTGTTGTTGTTTTAGTCACTACATACCTCTCAACATAATCATCAGGTATTCAATTGATGAGTTGTCTTGACTATTCCTATCTAATCTTCAGAATGTGTTTTGTCATGTGCAGCACATAAAACAGAGGTTTGTTGAAAAGAGTATGTGGTTGTATATGTTTGGGTTATCATAATGCGTATATAATGGAACCAGACTGCATCAAGTGAAGCTCTGTCAAAGTTTTCAATTACCACATTTTTTGTGTGCAGTGCCTGATCTCTAAGACTCAGTGTTAAGTAAACAGCAAAAGGGAGGAAAGTGGATTATATCATGGTGAATTGGAAGTGGATGTGCTGCTTTGCCCATAAATAATGTAAATGAATAGTTGTCAACATTTCTGTAGAATGGCTATTTCTGACTTTCAGGTTTCATTTATATCTGTGGAAGAATATTTTATGAGATCTCGAACATATCTTTGGGCTTAGATGAGTGGTTAAGGTGCAGTAAATGGCAATACTCACTTTGCAGTGGGGAAAACAGAGTAAAAGTACTTGGTACAGGTCAGAAGAGGCAGGATTTTTCAAGTGGTCATGGCTGTAATTCTTCCTTTTTTTGCCTTTCTGAAAAATACCTCTTTGCCTCATCCTTCCACTTCTCCTGCTTCAAAGGTCTTTGCTGTTGGCCAACATTTTGTTGCTCCCCATCACCTTCTTCTGTTGTTACTAACTTAGTTTCCTATTGACTAATAGTCTTCTGTCCTCATAGGTTTGTGTTTTTCCATAAGACTGTTTTGTTTCATGTGTCTCTTCTTCCCTGAATCTGCATATGCTTTCATATACTGTATTAACAGTTTTGTTTTCCATCTTATCAAAGCACTTTTTTCTGTTTTCCGCTTCTCTAAGTAATACTGACTGACTGCAGAGCAGGCCTGTGCAACACATGGCCCACAGGCTGCCTGCTGTCCTTGAAGATGTTTTTTTTTTCCTTTTTGGCATAGCAGCAGTTGCCAAGAGACAGTCAGAGGTGTGGTTTGAAAAGCAGCTTACTGCTTTTGGCTTTCCCAAAAGTGAAGAGGCAGGATCTGGCTGGGATGCCTCTGCCTCTCATGCTTGGCTGTTTGCTCAGTTGCTCTGCATCTCCCACTTTATTGGTTGGTGTCACTATTCCTCTGGCATTAGTGCTGCCCTTTCACTAATTTGTGGCTTGACCAAAGATGCAGGTGGTGTGGAAAGAAGCTTTAATAATATTATGTTGGGCTGTTCAAAGGGTATTATACCAGGATGAGGCAGAGAAGTATTGATGTTAAAGCTTTTAATGTATTGGAATTGAGCAGCTTGGTTGTAAGAGCATAAAACAGTAGAGGGTGCTTTCATCCATGTTGCTTCTCAGAAATCTGGTTTTTTTTATTTTGATCAGATGAGATTTTTATCTACATGGATTATGTTGGACAGCAGGTTACATAGAAAGGAAGAATGTCAAGTTCTCAGTAAATCACCCTAATTGAAATAATAAGGGATTAACAGTCTTTAGCACTAAAATTGGGAAGGCCGAGCAATGGAGAAGGATTGGTTTTGCTTGCTTTTGCTGTGCAAATGTTGGTGTACTAAGCATTCTTGAATAGCCTGAGAAGCAGCAGCCATGCTCACTTCAAAGCCTTGCAGCTGAATAAATACAAAGACCTTTGTTGCCATTGCTGCATCTGCCAACAGTTGAGTAATAAAACTCGCCTTATATCACAGAAGCTTGTCAATGTCTTCAGTTTTTAACTGTTGAGAACTGAGTGTAACTACAGATGTGATATTTTAAATATAAAATTATGCAGTTCTTTTCATAATGCTTTCTGAAGAAATCCAGTTGCTTAATTTTCAGCAGTTCAGTGGGCCATTCTGTAGATGGTGCCACATGTCAAAGACAGGTTTTGGGTTGTTTAAAAAGAAAAGCAAAAGATATCACCCTGTGTAGGTCACAGAATCTGACAACTAAACAATGTCACAGCCAAACAAATCAATCTTAATCTTTTGCGGAATGACTGTTTGTACTCCAGTCAACATTATTCTAAAAGTTATAAAAAAATATTCTGAAATACAGTTCCAGTGAAACTGTAGTAAGATGAAGAGACTAGATTGTACATACTGCAAAATATTTTGATGTGGTATGCTTAGCACCATGAAATGACCATGAGGAAAATCCTTATTTTCTCAGGGTTAGGGCAGGGAATATGGAGAAAAAAGAAATGAATATAATCTCTTATGTATTTTGGGGGAAGGAAGTGGTGGAGAAAAAAAAGAAAGTCACTTTAAGATAAATCTTATAAGCTATGCAAAACTAGGTTTAATTGTCTGCATCAAAGTTTTATTAGTGCTTTATCTTGATGAGAACCTTGTAATATACATTTGAGGGAGGTGAAAGTAAAGCAAACTTGCCTTAAGTGCAACTTATAATTTTGGGGTTTGTTACTGAATATTGAAGGGCAGAGGCAAGGTGGGAATGTTTGTTGTAACACTTCTCTTCTTAGTATAGTGCACGGAGGAAGTGGACTGCCTGAGATAAAGCATTGCTAAAAGGGTGGTGATCCTTCCCTTCTGTCCAGCAGTGAAGTCACACCTGGAGTGCTGGGCTTCTCAGTACATGAGAGACAGGGACGTACTGAAGAGAATCCAGTGAAGGGTCACAAAGAGGATGCGGCTACTGGAGCATCCCTCTTGTGAGGAAAAGCTAAAGCAGGAACAACTTTTAAATTCCTTTAAAGGAGAGGGGCAGGGTGTATGCCAGCCATCCTAGTTAAATTTTTAGTACTGTTTAAAGAGCCTTAGCACATCATAGCAATAGGCAGGCAGAGAAAAGAAGTGTGTGGAATTGAGTGTTTTATTTGGTTATCACAGAGTTGTCTTTTTCTATTAACTTCCATATGATAGAAGCCCTGACGTAGTAAAACAGTCTGAAGCTCTCATATGTGTGCGCTTACCTTCCCTGTCACACCTGGTATTCAATTTTCTTCTCCATTAGTGATTGCTTTCTGGATCCTTTCTGGAGCTTTCATACCTTGGGCTTAAGGTGCTTACAATCTTCTTGAAATTGAGTTTGTATGAAAAATAGTTGAACATCATTAGAAGTGTTAGGGTTGAGAAGTGTTATTTAAAATCAAAGCTGCCTTCTGGAAAACACAAATAACAAGTAGCGTTTTTGTGTTCTTTTAATTTATATTTTTTTTTCTTTCAAGACCTTTTTGGTAAAAATCAGATACAGAAATAGCCTTCATTAAGACTAAATGTTTTTGGGTGTGGTAGAAATTTCAATATTAAAACAGTTTAAAAAGCTTTTACTGATTACATGCAGGTCTTCTATGAATAATGTTAAGGTAAGAAGCTTGTACATATGTAATAAAAGTGAGCAGAACAAAAAATTTGTGAATGTGATGGAGGTTCCTAACTGTTCAAGGTGCAGGTTACAAGCAGTTGTTAAGGCAAAAGGTGCCTAAGCTTTGGTTTTTCAGAATCCTTGTGTGTGTAAGATGTGTTTGTACCTTGAATGGGAACTTGACTTTATAAAAGTGCAGTTGATGCACAGATTTGGGTTGCACTGTGCTTTCTGAATCCAGTACAATATGCTCTGTCACAGTCTGCCTTGTGTGCACTGTATGTTCTCAGTGATTATGTCAGCACTGGTTTTCATCATCTCAGGCTCCTGTTCACATTTGAAGTCTATTGGTTGAATGTTCAACTCCTGTACCTGAGGGTGGTGAATATTAATGGAATAAAAGTGCTTTGTTCCATGTTTAACCTATGTGCTTAACCAGCTTTGATACCAACACAGTTCTCAATATCATATTTATTCCTGTTTCAACAAATAATTACCTTTTGCATTAAAATTATTATTAAATATGCTATTATAAGTGGACATTAATACTATTTTTATCTGCACCTGTACAAATCTTGTGCAAATCTGAAAGGTTCCCTTTAGGAAATTTCTTCTTAAACTCCTTTGTTTTATGAGCATCAGTGTGGATGTGTGAGATGCCAAAAAAAAAGTGTAAAAGGGATGCTTTTGAAATATTTGTGACAAACTATTCAACTTATTTCCGTTGCTCAGGAAGGGAATAATGGTGTGTGATTACTTGAGCTAGAAATCCAGAAATTATTTTGATGTGTTTTTATTCTTATTTTGGTGATAGTGAGCAATAGGATGAGCTTCTTTGAATTTGGGCAAAGTTTGTCAGTTTAGTGTGTGTCTTTCAAAGTGGTAACATGTTTTGTAAAAATGAGTTAACTTTGTTTCACTAGATCCATGCCTTTTGTGTATAGATTTTGTTTATCACTTAAGCAGTTAGTGATATTTATATTGTGTCAGGTCAGTATATTTAGGAGCAAGAGACAGGTGACATCAAAATAAGGGAAGAGCACGTAGCAAAGAGCTTGCTTGAAGCCTTGCAATAGCTGAAGGTATACTTGTTATTTACATTTTGTAAGCATCCCACATACAAGCTACTTTACACCATCTGTTCTTTTAGATTCAGGTTTTAAAAGCAGCAGCTCCTGGTGAAGTTAATGGTGCTCTGAAAACTGCAAGTGTTGGGAGACTTGAATTGCAGTAGGTTTACAATTCTACTATAGTGGATAGCACTCCCACTTCTGTTGGTTGTCCTCTGTTCTTACCAAAATTGCTCCAGAATATTGATCTTTGTGGTCAACAATTGGATAACATGGCATTGAAGTATAACATACTAAGCTTCCTGCCCTTTGTCACCAACATTGAGACTGGCTATGGAGAAAAATAACCATAAAGAGCAACTCCAGTGACCAATTCTGAGTCAGTCTGTGTCTAGACTACTAAATGAAACATGCCTGGAAACTTTCCTTGATGCTTAGGGCCAGCTGGCATAAAATGGCCTGTTTGTGCTGATGTGTGCTCACCCACTAAAGCAGACTATGCATGCAAACTGTCGATTTGAAGGGTTCTCAAACCTTTTCACTGCTGAATAGTGCCTGGAAATTGGCTGGGAGACTCTGGGTTGATGTGGGCCAAAAGCATGCCAGGGAGTATTTTAACAAATTAGTGGTTGTCTCTCTCAGTGATGGAGAACACTTCCTGACCTTGCCTTCCTTTTCTTCTCACACTTTTTCTTCCTGTTGGGAAGCTGGTGAAAGAAAATAATAAGCAGGAATGAGAAGAGACACATTAAGAGCTACTGCTTCTTTGATAGAGAAGTTTTAGAGCAGCATTGCTTCACTTTAGTCCAGTTTATTGCTAGCTGATATCTCTAGTGGAATGTAGGAAAAGCAAGTGGAGCCTAGGAGCAATGTGAAAAGGGTTTCAGGTGTCCTGCTGACTTGGAAGAATCGGATGTTTTGCTGAAAGGTCTCAAAAGGTTTTTAAAAAGAGTCTATCAAATACTTAAGTATTTTTCATTGGAGAAGTTTCGTGCTATGGTGATAGTATATTAAAGGGAGGAGTTGTTTCAGGAGTGCAGTGTGAAAGACTGTTTTAAGGAGATAAGTTAATTGTCTTATCTAATGTTTTCACAACATACAGGAAGAGAACTATAGGTTTGGTAGATCCTCCTCATTTAGAAGAAGTTAATGAAGATAGTGTTTAATTTTAACATACAGTAATTTTTTTCGCTTGCATTTCTGTTGTGCTAAGTGCTTTATTTTACTAAACATTTTTGTCAATTGCAAATCTGTTTGCTTAGCGTATTTACTGAATGGGGGATGAGCACAGGTTTCGTAGTCTGTCCTTAAAACTTTCTAAAGGTCATCCCCAATGCCCTCACTGAATCTGTTAAGGCTTTATTTTACATGTACACTTGTATCTTTTATTTTTGCAGAGGATGACAAATAGCAGCAGCTCCCCTAGCCTTCTCAACGACAGTGCCAAGCAGTATGCAGGCCATGGTAAGTATGTTTAAAGTATTACATATAAAAGCATGTTTGAAAATTTGAAAGATTCACTTTCATGAAACTGAGGCTTAAGGGAGTGTTACTTGCTCTCTGATTTTGAGATATAGCAGAACTATATTTTTTAACAGTAGTGCAACAAACTCAAAGTTTTAGCCTTTTCTTTGCTGTGGGGGAAAAACTAAAAAAAGTCATTATCAGTCTTGTCACTTCAAGTGAAACGTTAGTTTGGATATCCACTGTAAAGCATTGATAGCTTAAGCATTTATGTTGTTTCACTGTAGTATCCCTTTTTATTATGCTTCTTGGATAAGTTATTGTGTGGGATTAGTGTACAGGTGTTTTCCGTTAAATTTAGAGTGTGTGGATTTTGTGAAATGTCACATAACTGATTATTTTTAATAGCTATAAATGTCAAATAACTTTGATTTTTAATAGCTATTCAGTTTTGTCATGCAAGCAGTACTTTGCCTCTTACAATTTTTTCCTTGCTGTAGGAACGTGTTTTATAAATATGGTTTTCAGCTGAGAACATGTCTTGATAGTGGAGGCCTATGTAGTCACTAAATTATTGTGGAGGGTGTATTGAGCTTTGTAATGTGCTCTTCAGAATCACTGCAGATTATTTCAGCTGTAGCTGTTAAGTTCTTTAAAGAAGAGGGTACTGCTCCCTTATGGCAAGGACATACATTTAAAATAAATTTCTGCTTTGAAATTTGCTGTGTAAATTATTCTCTAGAACTCCATTTGCATGTCTGACCCTGCAGCTAGTCTATTGTTAAGATTATAATTTTTTAAGCATGGTGGTAACTACTATAAAATGAACTTGCTTGGAAGTCAAAATTTGCAGGTGTTGTTAGTTTATTTCCAGTAGGCTTTGAGATTAACTCTGTTTCTTTTGTACCACTGAACAATTAGCTATTCAAGGCAGTGGAGGTCTCCAGTTTTAAATGCAGTCAGAGTTTGACTGTGACAGGCCAAATAGTAATGGTGATGCATGTCAAGGAGAGAAACCAGACCAACTTTTAGAAACCATTTTAAATTTTGTTGTGTCTCAGATCTTTCCCCCTCTCTCTCCCCAGCTCCGCCGAGCAGTGCTTCACTTGTAGAATTGCCCTTTTAGGGAATATTTATTGTTGAACAAACCTAAGTTCTCTGTTAAGAATTTAATGTTGAATAAAGTGTTTAAACAAAACACCAATGTTTACAGCTGGCAGTCATCTGCTAGTTTGACAGTTTTAGCCATGTAGTTTGGAGTTTTAAGTTGCATCTGTGAATGTTATACGGTTTTTGATACTTCAACTCTGGAAAAGATGAATAGGTGCAAAGATAAAGCAATACAAAGTTATTAAAGCAATGTTGTCTGCTATCCTTGGTTCTGATTTAAATTTGATGTGCAGAACAGTGACAGGACAAGCAAAATCCACATCATTATTTGAAAGACCTATTTCTATTTACACAGAAGATTGCTAATTCCAGGTAACCAGAGATCATAGAATCATAGAATTTTATGCTGGAAAATACTTTTTAAGATAGAGTTCAACTGTTATCCCAGCACTGCCAAGTGCACTGCTGAAGCTTTCCCTCAGTACTACGTTTATGCAGTGCCCCTAGGGGATGGTGACTCATGCACTTGCCCTGGGCAAACTGTTCCAATGCTTGTCAAGCCTTTGGGAGGATCTTCTGGTGAATTGGAAACATTGTAATGCATCATCTACAGGGTTAGAAACCACATGCAAATGTAAGGAGCACTTACAACAGATGAAGCCTTCTGATCAGATGAAGGCTGTGAAATGTTAGGTGGCCTTTAAATAGTGTCAACAGCAATTAAACTTACTGAATTCTCTTAATGAGCACCATTGCAATTAAGCAGTTGCACAGACTCTAATAAATGCTGTGTGATCTAGCAGCGTGATTGCTAAACTTATCTTTGTCAAAAGGATTTTTTCTATACGGAAGTAAGTTAAAAATATAAATTTTCTTTTAGTAGTGCGTACTTATATATAACACATTGGTTTTACATTGGTTTTATAGATCCACTAACTTCACCAAATTCATCCTTGTTTAATGACTTTGCTGCCCTCAGCGTGTCTCAAAGGAGGAAGGTAGGCAACAACTAAATCATAAGTAGCATATTTATATATGAGTTGACAGGGAAGAAGATCTGGAATAACTTGAAATGCTACCTGAAATAAGAATAATTCTTCTGGTGTTACTAGATTTATTTTAATATGTTGCTGCTGATATAAATAAAATCTTATTGCTTCATTTTTGCTACATAAGTGAGACTGCTGCTCTTATTAAGAAGTACTCCAGGCACTTGTAAACTGAAGTTTATAGAATATGAAACTTAGTACATAGCCCATTGAATTCAAAATCAAATTATTTTTATTCTACTAAGAGACATGTGACCTGCAAGCCTTTATGGCAGCAAGTTCAGAATACATTAAGAATCATTCTGACATTTATTTTTACGTTTTGTGGTAGTAATTATAACACTTCAAAATCCATTTAGGTTAAAAGATACTGTTATCATCGGGAAGCAAGGGTTTGGGGTTTTTGTCCATCCCTCTAATTTGTATTGAGAAATCTTTCTTTTGCTGAGGGCTAGACAGCATGTTCAAGCACCTTTGACCTGCAGCTGTGCAAGCTGTGGTGTTTCCCATTTATACACTCAATTTCTGGAATAAGAGGCAAAAGTTTGATTATGCAAGAGTTCCTCCTCATTTTTATGAACTGTCACTTACCAAAACCAGATGTTACCTTGTCCCAACCAGCTCTTAAGTTTTACTTTCCCCAATGACTTTCATGTTTTACAACTTATTAGCCAAATTATCCTGTAGTAAATAATGACAGCAAGGTACATCAGCATGTTTTGTATTATTCCTGCAGGTGAAAATTGAGCTTAAAGATAATTGCTATAGTTTGGTCCATCACACAGTTTTTTAAATGCTGTTGTAGAACATTAATTTTCTAATATTATGATGTAGCTGAACTACATGGAATATTTGCATTGCTCTTTTCCTTAATGCCAGTACAGTGCACTGAAAGTTGGATGTAAAGGACTATAAATGTCTTGCTTATCCGCTTACCAAGGCTGGTAAAAATGAAAAATTAGTTGTACATTCCTCCTTAACACAGGCTTTGAGAGCCAGTGTATACACATATGTATGTATGTACCTGGATGTAGACTTGTGCTTGTTTAAGACAAAAAGAAAATAAGCTATCAAACAGAAGTATTGCAAGAATCACCACTGTCTCTAAAAATTACCTTGAAGTTAAGCAGTACAAAGTGAAAACAAGCCAGTTAATGTTTGCTTGTAAAGCACAGATAGCTCAAATCTCAAATAGTAATTCAGAGTGCTTTCTGACTTGGTCCACTTTTTCCTCAAGAAAAAGAAGCAAATTAAGGCACTGGCTGCTAAAATAGTATTAAGAATAAGTTTTATCTGTGAAATTGATTAACTTGGATTTTTTTCTAGTTAGCATTTCAGCTATAACTGGCATTAATTGAAAGAAGTTTGTGTTTTTCTTTGCATATTAATGACTTATTTTTTATTATGACTGCTGTTTTGTAATGTATGCTTGTTTTAAAAGTTGTTAAATACTAGTAACAGGGAAGTTTTCATAAAATACAACTTGAGCTGTGTAAATCTAGGCATCCAGGCTCCCTCTATAGTCAGCACAGGGAGATGAGTAGTTTAAAGAAACATTTAGCTCTCTCTGAGAAAAATACTTTGGAAATGACCAGATGTTGGTGATTGCTTTAAGTGGAAAAAATTGATGGCTAAAGTTACGAGACATTCATAAGTTTTGTGACTGACTTTTGCTCCCAGTCAATACATGGCAAGTAGTTGTGATGTAGGTTTGAAATGTTTTTAATATTTTTATTACAATATCCAAATTGTCTGAAGTGATTTCCTTAAAAGCACTAAATGCTTTACAGCCACGTATTTAAAAACTTGTGTGATTCCCCTCTAACCCATTAACTGGGGTTTGTTTAGAGCTTAAACAATGGGGTTTATTAGGCAGTGCTTGGTGCCTGCTATATATAAAGGGAGCCTTGGTGACTAGTTCAAATGTAGCTGTTTACAACATCTACTGTTTGAAAAAAATCCCCATTATCTTACCAAGTCTAAGGTTTTGTTTGTTCTGAACTAGCTGGCAAAACCAGCATTTCCTTCGTTTATCACTGACTTGGAGGACAGATATAATACAGTCTTGGTAAGTGAATAAAAAATGATTGCTTTCCTTTAAAAATATCACAATTCTAATTTGTAGTATTGTGAAGTATTAAGTTATTTGGAACTGTGTAAAAACTGCATGTTTGTGTTGTGTAAAACTGAATAATTTCTGTAAAAGCATGTACTATGTAGCAAGCTTGTTTGTCTCTGGTTATTGTTGATCATGTTATTCTGGCAGCCCTTTAACAATGGGCAAGCCATATGGAGAAATATTTGAGATCAATAAAATACTAAACAGAACTTGATGACTGTAATTCTGAATATCCTTGCTTTGAAATTAGATAGTATTTTTGAAACTGGTTAATATGACTGAGCTATTTAATTTGCTTTTAACTTTTAGAGCAGTTCTTCTTTCTGTTTAAAAAGTAAATGTAGTCCTTGAATTTTTATGAACATTCTCGAGGTAATTATCTCTGTTTAGAAATTATTAAACTGCATTTCAATTTTAGATTTCAGGAAAGCTAAGATTACTGTTTAAAGACATTTTTATAGGATACTTAAAATGAAATCAAAGGAGCTAAGTATTTCTGTAGATGGAGCCTTGGTGGAGGTTCTGTCAACTGTAAAACCTTCTGGATTTACTGTCCGGTTGTTGTAACTCCACATGCAGTAAGACAAGCAACTTTAAAGTGAATTTCCTATAAGAGATGTTTAGGTAAGTATTAATCTACAATGCACAAATAGGATTTGTGAAGCATGGAACAAAAGTTAGAGTTAGTAATAAACTAACACCCTTTCCCAAGAATAATGGTGTCATGCTTATTTATTTTTTTCTTCAAATATATGTTATGCTTTTTAAAAATAGGGTGGCATTCTGAACTTGAACTTCCTGGGTGTTTTTCCTAAATTGACTTTAGCCATTATCTAGAAAAGTGCTCCTCTCTAAACCTGAAATGATCTGTGTGGAAAAGTTCTTGCTTTCATTTTGGTGCTTCTGGTAAACAGTTCATAAAAACTTGTGTGACATAACTGATCAGAATCTGCTGTCAAGGACATGACAGCTTAATGTACTAAGATGACAATACATTATGAAACTTTTGTTTAAATTTGTTCTGAGACTGTTGCCACCAATCCAGACTAAAAGGTTCCTGTATTTGTCACGGGTCAGCCTTACAGTCTAGTGAAAAGCATTTACTTTTACATTTTACTTTTTTTTTTTCATACCTTCAATCCTCATGAAAACTGAACTCTTATGAAAAGTTTCTAACATTGACTTATTTCCATTTCATTTTTTAATTGTTCAGTCACACCTAGAGGAGGTCCATTAAGGTGAGAATAACTTCAGTTCACAGGCTGCAAGGGGTGAACTGATTGCTGTACTGAACAATTTTAAATACAATTTTAATGCTGCTTTTTATGTATTTTGAAGAAAATTTTTTCTAGAATGCCTTTCATTGGTTTTAGGTGAGTAAAGGCAAGGTCAAAAACTCTAGACTAGAAAGGAAAGTATAAGAGAGATTATCTGAATTGTAGTTCACCCTGAACAGGGTGCAGCTGTTCTGTGCCATCTGTGGAGATTTACAGCAAGTGAGACTGGACAGCAGACTTAATTAATTTACTTTGATCAGCAGAAATAAATGTGCATAGGAAATTATTTGAAGCAAAGACTACCTGTAAGCCTAGTCTGCATAAATATAATCTTTTTAATGAATATGAGAAGAGTTTGACCTCTCAAGTTAAAAGGAAACAACAAAGATAACTTCAAGTCCTGTGGATATTAAATTCTTGAGACTTAGATGGTTGCTATTTTATTTTTGAGTGCCCTGCCTCCCACCTAGTTTTGCTACCTGTTGAGAAGCTGTATTTCTCTCCAGCTTCGTGTTTCCAGCTCTATCTTGACACTTCTATGCCTGATCGTTATCTAGTTCGGTGGTGTTCATTGAAAAGCTGTATGTGCCGTGTTTGGTCTTGCTGAATTTACTTTTAATGAAAATGTGTCAAGACAGTTTTCACCTTTCAGAGCCTCCTGCATACAATCTCAGAAGCACAAATCATGTTCTGATGAGTTGAGTGGTAGTGATCAAGTGTCAAGTGTCACTGTGTTCTAAGAGACAGAATTATGGCTTCACAGACTCTCTAATGTACCTGGCTGGGCTACGTTTATATTGCAAACCTAAATTTTTTCTTCTAGGATTTATACACCCATACTGCAATAATAAAACATTATAGTTGATGCAAAAAAAAAAAAATTGTTGCAGCAATGCAGAAAGACTATGCCTTACGAGAAAATGAATAAATGTTTGTAGCTAGTACTGTGGTTTAAAATGTGTTACAGGGATATCATGTAATGTCATCTGCTTTATATTTTTCCTTGGAATAGTTTGTTATTGGAATTGTTACTTGGTTATGTGCTCTTGCTGTCTTAGTTATTACTATTTAGATAGATATGTATTTTTTTGCTTCTAAGTGTGTCATGAGAAAATATATTATTTGCTTTTATTTTTGTGTGGATTAGTGATCATTATGATACGTAAGTCAAATTGTAAAAGCATTTCCCTCTAAAAATATGTAACACATTTTGTTGCCTCATCCTTTTGTGTATTTGAAGTCTAGTAACTTCAAATGTAACTGATATGCTAGATGCTCCTGTTTGTATTTACAAGCTTTGTTTGATCCTTTCCATGCCAAGGTGTATGTAGTCTTCAAGAGTGATTTGCAGTAAAATAATTAATATTTTTTTAAACTTGTGCACACGTTAGTTGAAGGCACTACACAAATACTTAAAGCAGCTAGAACATACACCACTTTTGAGAAATCATATGCCTGTTAAAGACCAGAGTAAAAGCTGCATCAGTCTTTAACCCTCTTACCTATATACTTGGTAACTGTCATGATTTTCCCACTTTATTTGTAAGAAGAACAAAGAAACCTTTAAACATGAAGAAAATCTGTGGTTTGCCCGTAATGTTCACTTAGCAGTGGAGTTTTTGAAAGTACATCTTGGGGTGGTGGTCTAACTACATCTAACTACAGTTAGACCTATCTGCTTTAATGGTAATAGAAAAACGTCTGCTTTTCTGCCAGTTTACATCAATTCAATGGGTGATATGAATTTCTTAGTAAAGAAGTTTGTCAGTATAACTAAATCCATGCCATGATTTAAAGTTGTGCTAATTTATACCTCATCCCAACGTAGCTAGGCTGCAAAATTGATGAGAAAGCATTTGACTTTGTTATGTCAGTTTTCCTGCTTCTGAATTCTTCAAGATTTTCATGCCTTCAGCATATATGCTCATGAAGTAAACTTTTTATCTGAAAAGTTTCCCTTAGCTGTGGTTTAAAATGCCTGATACAGTACCTGATCTCTTGCATCTCTAAAATTTGTTTAAACCAAGGGGTTTTTTGTGGTGTTTTTTTTTGCAGTGATCAGATGTGTTGCTCTGGAGTAAAACACATGTCCATGCTAAATGTCACACTTTTAAGTTTTCTTGGGATAGAAGAATACATCTTCTCTCCCTGTATGATGCTTTTCAGCTAGTGAAATTCTGTCCCCAGCCAAACCCAGGTTTTCATGAGTAGTCTGGATGGAAGGGTGTCTGTTAAATTCATGTAGCCTCAATGTGTAATATTGGAAACTTCAAAATTTTAAGCATATAGGCATTATAAATGTTAGCATAGTCTTCTTTTTTTTCACAAGGGAAAAACTCTCCACCCAGCAACAAATACTAGCCAACCACACAATTATTTTTAAGCTATTGGCCAAGCTCCTATTCCATTTTTTGTGGATATCAAAAATTTAAAAATTGCTTCAAGCCTTCAGAAGCTGAGATACAAAAAACCACAGGGGTGGTCTGCCTGTCTACCAGTAGGAGGTTATAATAATAAAGGAAGAGTAGAGAGTATTTTGGTTAGCAGTTAGCCCAATCCATGTAAAGGGGTTTTGCAGCTTTATTGGCTACAAAACTTAAACAGTTGAACTTCACTTAAAAGACAAGTTTTCTTTTTTGTATTTCCATCTTACAAATTTGTTAGGATATTCCTGTTGACCATAACTCATGTTCAGATGTAACACTTAACTGGGTTCAGTGATACATGGCAGCAGAGGTGTACTCACAATTAAGGTGCTGCTCAGCTGATTGTGCCTGTATGGGGGCTCAGTAACATATTGAAGTTCATATCTATCACTTGGTGTTTCAAATACTGTCTTATTCCAGCTAATCATTATGGTTGTTGGGTGAAAATGGTAATAATGACACCAAGAGCTTCTATTTTGGTTTTAGTTTTAAAAGCATAATAAAACAGAAATTCCTCCTTTTTCAGTAGACTAGCAGCTTAGCTGAGTGCTTTACCTCTTTTTCTAATGGTCTCTTTGCCATTAATTAAAAAAGAAGTCTTTCAGAAGTCAGCACTGAAATTTAAAATTGTATGTCTCAGATAATTTTGGTAGTACAGTTAGTAGTACAAGGAAAGTGAGTTTATATAGCCTTTTTTTCTGTCTGATAATGTAATGTTTTATAGTTTGTATGTGCACATATAGTCAACTCACTGTACAACAGATGAGCCGTAGCTAATGCTACTGTGATGTGTTTTAGCTATAGTAATTTAGGTAATGCTGCTTCATTTAGGCTATGATGGAGAAGGCTTGAGATGACTTCTGTTTGGTTTGATAGTAGAAGCACATAGACAGCATTACCATAGCTCAGACTCTTCACAATACTTTGAAGCACAATAGCCTGCTCACGTGTTTGAATGCTAGGCTTATGGGTGTGTTTTGGTACTAAAAACATCTTGTAAATTTAAATTCAAAACCTGCTAGGGGTAAATGCATTTTAAGGAACAAATGTAATTGGGGACCTGAGTGATCCTGAAAAAAATCGAGTTGCCAATCTTCAGGAGAAGAAAACTTTGCAGTTGTGTAGTGTGATTTGATCTAGACTTAAATACTACATGAAAATCTTTACAGTTTGAATGTTTGTAGCTCTTTTCTTGTTTAAATTTATCCCACTAGGATAGCCATGGAACATCTTACACTAGAGGTCAGTTTAATCCTGAATTAGAAAAAGGAAGTGTGATATTGCACACTGTCCTTGAAATGGGAGGAACTAGGGGCAAAGACGCTGTTACAGCAAATAGTAGGAAGAAAATAGAGTTACTGAACACAATCCCAAAGTTCTTGTTGAATGAATGAGAGCCAAGTAATTAAATTGACTTGAGGAATACTTTCTAGCATGGGCTAGAAGCTAATCATCATTAGTAGTGTTCTCATGTGAAGATGCGACTTAAGAAGGACCTGTTTTTGGAGTGGCTGTCTTTGTTTCAAGCGTAATGGTTTTCAGACTTTAGGGTTTATCTTTCCTAGTAATTGTGCCAACCAATAGGCTCCTATCATTAATTGCTGGCAGCAGCTTGGTTCTGCAGGGCGAGGGTTATAATTATTAGCTATGGTTGAAAATGCTTACCCTTCTCACCCTGGGGGAAGCTAAGCTGTTGCTAGCAATTAAAGGTAGTTAGCTGTTCCCTGCCTCATGTAAACATTTGAAGCCAGTAATTACTAGATCTGAACAGTTTTTTCACCTCATAGACTGTAGGGAAGGCAAAAAACCAATTGTTTTTGTAAACATCCAAGAGAAATTGTCCCCAAGCATAAAAGTTTGGTTTATTAGTCCAGATTGTCATGCCCTCTGTGTTTTATGATATAGATATATGTAGATATATGTACATATATATGTATGTTCAGAAATGAGCAGTGGTTGATGGTTCTTGCTCTTTTTAAGGTGAACTGATTGTGTTGCTTTATTTCCTTCTCTGTATAGAGGTTAGGGATGTAGCAAAGTTGATACACGTATTCAAACTTCTCAATCTATTTGCTTTCCCTTCTGTTGAATCTCTCCTCTTGGCAGATACTCTGTTTTCTGATATCCTTTAAATTCAGGCAGATCTAAATCAGATCCAAGTTTGCTCATTGAGAACAAGTGTTATTTGGAATTACTTTGGTGCACACGGACTAAACTTATTTCCAAATGTTAATATTGTATATTCCGTCTTCCAATATCTCTCTTGAATAATGAAATCTTGACCTAATAATCCCCTAATATTTTATGATAAGTAATGAAAGGGAAAAGCTTTTTTTTTTTTTTTTTTGACTCATCCAGTGTTTAATTTCATTTTTTAATACAAGTAAGTAAAGAACTATTGAAACATGAATTCATATTTGTCTCTTTATGGTCTTTCATAAAGCCTAGAATACAGTTTCATCCTGTTGTCTGGAATCTGAATCCTGTTGTAACCAAAATAGCCTTTTTCCAGACTGGCTCATTTCCTCTTTTGTTTTGGTTCTCTTTTTCAAAATATTTGTAGACAACCAGTTATTATGGAAGATTAGAAGAACCCTTTATGAATGGAAGGATATTTGGGCTCTTGTAGTCCAGTACTCTGAGGCAGATTGTGCCCCTGCATCTGCTGGAGCATGGAGAGAAGAGAGAGAGATGGGAAAGCTTCCAGGGAAACTGTTACTCTTCATTATGTTATTTCAATAGTTGGCCTAAGAAAAATTCATACTGTATTCAAACCCTGCCCTAAAGTCCAATCTTGCTTGAATGTCCAGCTTCTCAGCTCTAAGGGCTTGGCAGATTGGGATTTTAGTAGTCTTTCTGATTTAATGATATAAGTTGGCCAGCAGTTGTTTCTCCAAATAAACAACAGGTATTTAGATTTACCGTAATCAGGTGTGTGTTTGAACTGCAGGAGGACTTTGTGCTACCCATCACAGATTTCTAATTGGTATGCTAAAATTCAGTCTTGTTTATTGTTATTAAGTTTGGTTAACTCCTGTGTGGAGTTTATTGCCTTTGGTATTTCATAGTCCATGTTGGTATCCTTGGGGGTTTTTTTGTTGTTTTGTTTGTGGGTTTTGCAGGTTTTTTGGAGGGGTTGGTTTGTTTGGGTTTTTTTTGGCAAATACTGTGAATTCTACTGCGTTTTAATTCTTTCCAAAGCTTTCAGCCTATAAGGAGAAAATCTATTTAGATTTTGTTTTTGCAATCATTTTATGGTAGTTTTGTCCTGTGTTTTACAAATTGTTTCTGTGTGTGTGGGAAATCGTCTCCTGTTAGATTCTTGCCTTGTTTCCTGAGGAATAATTTCTAAAGTGTGTATGAAGGTACATGTTGCTATGTTTTCTAAGGTGCTAGGTGAAGTAGATATCTGAATAAAGGTAAGTTAAACTTTGATTACTTAGAGTGATCTATATCTAGGTGATAGTTGCACTGTCACCTAAAAATGCCCAAACAAGACCCCACAGCAAAAGAAAACCAGCCAACCCCTGCAGTTTGATCCAATTGTTGATATAATTGGCATAAAAGGCCCTTGTTTAAATATACATAGATGCTAAAATATTTCTTTTGATGATATTTACTATCTGGATAGATACACATAGGTTTGAAAGCACAGAGAAATCTAGAAAACTTCTGTACTTTACCTCTTTGAAAGTATTTAACAGGTTTTCTTTTTCATAGTGTGCCTTTTGAATTTAATGTTCATATTATTCTTTATAAATAGTTCCATTTGTAGAGATCATTGCCAATGTAATAGAAATGTCACTGTTAATGAGGTGCAAGTAATTCCTGCATGTTAACTTCCTCAAATGTGTTTTATTTTCTGATTTTTTATGACAGTTCCAAATGCATTTGTCATAGTAATTCTTGTCTGTTTTCACTTAAGACAGTAGCTGAAGTTATTTTTTCAAATATTAACCTGAGCAGAAATGCTTTTCTCAGAGTTCTGCTGTAATTAGCTACTCAGTTTTACCTGATTTTTAACAGCAAATTTTCAAGAGATGAGTCATGGCAAATTTGAACTTAGAATTTGTTTGGTAGAAATTTCAAGGGAGATGTTCATTATTATGATATGATTGAAGGTGTTTATTTTGAAAACATATTTTTTAAAACAATTTCTTATTTGGACAGAATTACCAAATTAATGTGCATGTTTCAGTGGCTGACTCGTGATGGATGGCTTTACTTACAAATAATTAGTAGTCCCTGAAGTTTTTCTTTTTCAGTTTTATAAAGCACTGTTTATTATAACCAAATAGTCAGGATTGAAAGGAAACAGTCTCAGTTAAATTTTACTTGCAAATTGTTTCCTATTCCACCAATCCAGAATCATACCACAGTGTTCTACCTGTTCTAGTGCAGCTTTAGATGAGGGTTGTTAGGAGTGGCCTGGTTTCTCTCCTTCTTTTTCATAGCCCAGGAAGTATCGACTGGGGATGCTGGATGAGAGGATAGTTCCGGTGGGATCAAAAGCAAGAAAATCAAAGAACCCTATTGGCTGTCTGGCTGACAGGTGTAAAACAGGAGTACCCATCAATATGGTTTGGTGGAACAGAGTCACAGAAAACAATTTACAGGTAAAATGATTTTTTACTAGTAATTTTTTTCAGTATTTTGGATGTTTTATTTTCAGTTCTGAAAAATGCTAGAAAGAGTTATTCCCAGTATGAGTTAAGATCAAATCAAATATTTATTTTACATAATAGGCATAATGGTCCTCTAAGAGAGTGATTTGGAGATAATTAAATATCTTCACCCATTGCTGAGCTGTATGCTTTACTGGATTTTGGTATAATCTGAGGAGAAGGAGCAAAAGTAATCATTTAATGTGTTCTAAAAGGAAACAACCACAACCTTTAATTCTCATCTGAGGAGGATTTCCACTGGTAAAATTAGTGATTGTTGGTAAAATGATTGACACAATGCAAGTAGATGCCCTCAGTACAGAATTTGAACACATTGCCATCATGGTCAGGAAGTATAAATTTTTAATTTTAATGTTGGGATAGTTTATATTTCTCAACTTGTTTGAGAAATATATGCAACTCTTACCATTATTTTACTTTATTCCTTTATCTTCTTTACCTCTGTAGGAGGGGGGTGGTACAGCTGGATTTTAATATCTCTACTGAAGGAGCAGGTAATCCTTGGGATGAAAATGAAGAATAATTGTAGCCTAGAATTATGAATGTGCTGTGTTTCCCTTAAAGTGGAGTTTAGATGGAGATCGTTACAGTGGTGGGAACTGTACCACTGCTGCTAGTACTGTTTGCACTTGTGTAGTGCCTTTGATTCCTCTGAGGTTGTTACTTTAGTCCTCTTATGATGCTTACGTTATTTTTTTGTGTTTTCTAAGTGAATGAAGTAGGCAAATTGATAACAGACTTATAATTAGAACTTGTGGCACTTTAGGATTTTCTTTCAGTTCACTGAATTTCTGCCATATGAGGACTGGCCAACATGATGCTCATACAAGCTCCTTTCCACACTGATACTGGTTTTGCATTATTTGATATTTGGACATCTCTGTGTTACTGAAAGGAACGGTCATGGGCAGTGTGATGCAGGCAGCATGATGCTACATTTAGCATTTAGGTTTAGGGACATTTGGACTTCAGTCTGTCTTGGTGCTTTTGCTGCTGAGGAAGCAGCATTGCCACTGATGGAGAAAAGATGAAGCTTAAAGGAAATATTAATAGAAGGACAGTGTTGAGAGCCTGGGAGGCAGTACTGTTTTGAAGGGAGAGAAGATTGACAAACTGAATTTGTCGTGTGTGTCTAGCAGTGAATGTAAGCTGTAATTAAAGACAGTTGTTCTGAGAAGAGACAATCAGAAAATTAGTCTTTAGTTTTCAGGTGGACATTAAAAGGCAAATAAAGTCCTATTTGCACTTCTGTCCTCTGTTGTTTTCTTGCTGTACAGTGATGCAATGAGTTTTGTTAGTCTGTTCCATTTAGATTAGAAGCAAAAGAACTTCATGCTTTTGGAGGCTGGAGAGGCAGTAGTCTGAAACTTGAAGCTTCTCGCCAGGAACAGTTGTCTTCTCAGTACCTGTGCACTCTGAAGTAGTGTTCCAAGTGTGGCAAAGGGAAGGAAGCTCAAGGTCCCCGTGCTTTCTGAGGTTTCATAGCTTCCCATGGGTGTGTGGGCTTTAACAAAGCATGTGTATGTACTCACATGTGGTGGAAATACGAACAGAAGGATGTGCCAGCCATAATAAATAGAACTGGAGGAGTAACAGGAGGGATTGAAGAGAACCTGTGGAGTCTGGCAAGACTGAAGAAGGAAAGGTGTTAAAACTTGCATTGTAAAGTAATTTACTTCTGCATGGCTATGAATTTATAATCCAGATCTATTTTGTTTAAATATGGTGTTACATTATTGAAAGTGAAGTCTGCAGAGTGAATTGTACGCTGGGTTGTGCATTAAAAAAGCAAAATACCCAAATCAAAGTTTATTTCACGGTGATGTATCCCTACCTTATATTAGGAAATGTCCTGAGCTAGTATACTATCACATGATATATGTTATAATAGCAAAAAGTAATCCTCCTTAATATAGTAGGAATAGATACATGTTACTTATACAGATTAGTTCTTCTTCACCATCAATAACTGATTATTTTTTGCTTAAGAAACAAAGAATCATAGAAACAAATTTTCTCAAGTATGTTACGTTAGGAGCATAGATCTCTAAAATTTTAGGTGTTTTTACAGTACTTTGAAGGATTTTTGTTAAAGAAACATGAAAATATTCCAAATCTAATTTTAAGGTTTACTCTTTAGTGAGATCTACTTTCCAGTTGTAACAAGACTCTGCTAATAGTTTTGTCTGAGCCTGTGTTATGGTTTATAAACCAATAAATCTTTAGCCGACAAATTTTACACAGTTTTAATGAAATTGACTCTTAATTCTTTTGCAAGAGTAGTAGAGTAAATTAACTAATAATGTTGGCAAATTGAAATTTATTAGAGCCTATTGTTGGAGTGATGTGATGACTTGTCACAGTAATTATAGTAATATAGCATGTTACACAAATTCAGTGGTGAGATAGAAGGAGATTTGCTTTGAAGTCCTTGGCGTCCTACCATGTCTTCTGGGTTGCTCTGACATCACAAAATGCATCCTTTCCTGATGTTGTGGCTTGCGAGGAATCCTTGGAGGAATTGCAACAGTGCTCTCTGTTAAGTGAATCTCTTCATATACAACCCCCTGCCCATTAAAAAAAAACAACAACAACAAAGAAACCCCCAAACCCATCAACAACAAAATAGCAGCATGTTAAGCTCAAGAAAGACCTCTGCCTGTTTCTGTATTCCTAAGAGATATTACAAAAACTATACCAAAAATAGACTGGTAAAGGAGTGCCCTGCTTTATGGCATGGGTGTGGGTTAGTGGTGGTTTTCTGTAACCATTACAAGATTATGTAATTTGGGATGTCAGAACAGATCAGCATGAATTTGGAAGTGAAGGAGAACATAAAAAGAGAGCAAAGAGGCTTGTATCCAGTTTCTAGCATGGTAAGTACATTAGCACATCCTTCTAAAATCAAATGAGATTGGCCTACTTTTTGAGTTAGGTAGCTGGCTTTAGGCTTTGGTTGAATGTGGAACCAGAAGCAAGCTAATGAAGTACTGTTACAGCCTCTGAAGCTGATGTGGTGTCTCTGCTGCTGCTATACAGCTGTGTTGAGAGGCGCTGAATAAGAAATGAGAGAGAAGGGTGGTTTCCAGTATTCCCGTGGGATCTCTGTGTGACTTTCCAAAGGCTTCATAATTTGTATGTCCTTGTGTTCCAGCTCACCTGTGTACTTAAAGGCGCTTTAAGGATTCATTTATTGATTAGTGCAGCAGTGGGGCCTTACAGGTTTATCACTGAGGAGCATGGAGACAATTCATACGTATCCAAGTTTATAGTTGATGAAAAAGGAACTTTGATTTTATTTCTGGATTGCAGAAATCTGTTATGTGCCACATGTAATGCCACATGCTGCTGTGTTGTCCTTCCAGTTATGGTCTTCTGCTTAGATCCTTGGCTTGCCCTTTGCTCTTTGCTTTCACCTGTACCTTCTTTTAAGGAGCCGTGAATTGTTTTGGGGTGTGGTTTTTTGTTTGTTTGTTTGTTTTTGTTTTGTTTTGGTGGTACTCACAGAATATTTTGTTTCTTCCCCTCAATGCTATATTTTAATTTTATTTCCTTTTAATACCTGTAAAAGCATAAAAGCCACCAGACAAAGTCTGAACTGACAGATGACACAAATGAATTGTTTAATAGTCCTGGCCTCCTTTTGTACTTTCTTGGTTCCATCCTTAGTAATTGCATCATGGCTAAAATTAGCTTTATTTGAACTGTATTTATATGTGTTTCATAAAGTTTTTGCACTCTTATGTATAGAAGTGTAGGATTTGTTTTTGTAAGGGGAGCTGGATAGACTCAGTTTTGTGGTCTGTCTTTGGAAGTTTCTTTGCAAAGCTGACTAGAAGAGGCATGGACATAAAGAATCTGAAAACAAGGTATTTAGATGAAATTTCTTAATGGAATCATTCTGAGAATGCATGATAGAGGTATTCAGGTAATAATTAGGGAAGTTGCTTCACTGCTTTAGTTTGACAGCATCTTTATTAATATACTGGAAGAAGAGGGATGAGATTTCAGTTGGCAAGGTTGAGAGGAAAAGGGAGCGATGGCAATTTTAGCAATAGTATCAGTTAGAAGTCACTTTAGGTGGTTTGCTAGAAATACATAACGTAGCTGAACACAAGCTGTACTTCCTTCTCTTTAATGCTGTTTGTTGAAAACATGTTGATTAGCATTTTGAATTATTGTATGTGCCTTTTTATGGGACATTTGCATTTGAAACTGAAAATAGACCTATTTAGCACAGTGCAGACAGTGCTAGGAGGTTTTTTTTTTAATTGTTTTGGGTTTAGAAGTACATTTGCTACTTTTTAACATGACAGTATTGCATAATCATTACATGATTCTTGCATGTTCATTCTTCTGGTTACACTTGAAAATTCTTAATAGTTTTCAGTACCCATTTTTGCTACATCTTTTGCCAATTCTAATTTATCCTGACTTAAAATTTTAAGCCTCATCTAGCATGAATAAGTTACTTTATTCTGAGATGAATAATTAATTATTAATTAAATGAAAATTGTTTAAAAGCTGTACTTGTGCAAATTTTAAACATAATACAGAATGAAGAAAATATTTTCACTAAGAAGATCTAGGTTCTTTTCATTCTTATAAAAATTTAATTTTTTTTATGTCATCCTGGGAAGTTTAGTAGGATTCTAATTGTCAGGTTCTAAAGCATGGTTACCATTTAAACAGATTTTCAGGCTTACCATTGATCCAAATGTAAAGCTGCAGGTGGAATTTATACTTTGTATTATGAGTTGACAGAGTGAAAGTAGGGTTTTTTTTCAGGCAAGAATATAATGTTTTGAATTATTGGTCATTAGAATGTGGCTAATTTTGGCGTATTTGCATGGTCATTGCTGCCAAATGGTTATCTACAAAGATTCAAAAGTAATTAAAATATTACATATTTAAGAGCTAATAGTAATATTACATTTCCTCAGTTTAGTCACTTAATCTGGCTTCATTATTTTAATTATTTTCATGGAAGAAAACTGTTTTCAGAAAAATCTTTTACTTCAAATAAAATGTTTTCAAATGCGTATAAGTTTTTAAGAACTGAAGCTTCACATAGATGTAATGAGTTTAAATGTGGATTAGGGCTTAAGCTTCAAATTGTCTGACAGTATTTGCTAGTTTTGTCCACCAATCACTAGAATTTGCTGCATTACTTTGATTAGTTTATTCTGACTAGTGACTGTGGAACTTGAGTATTTTTCTGTGTTTAGAAAACAGCTTGAAGATGGAAGGGTCTTTTAAAATTAAACTTTTTAAACTTTTGTAACTGAAAGTTAAATCACTTTTTTTACCAGTGGGGAAGGTCTTGGATTGCAACTTCATGTTTGTATCATCACAGAGAAGTAAAACAGCATTTCTTAGTATATGGTCTATCTTCATAAATCAAAGCTGTTTAGTCATATACAACATTTTCATTAAAGGTACATAAAAACAACTTAATCTTATCAGGCTTTGATGCTCATCCTGAACTGTGATATCAAAAAATGGAATGAAGCTGAATTTCCATCAGACTTGACCCATTGCAGTTTGTAATTCTACAGCATAAACCAGATCAGCCCTAGCTGATTCCTGGGTTTGACTCTTTTATTTGGATAAATTAAAACACCTACCATTTAAAGTGGAGCTCTTTCTTACAGTGAAGCTGCATTTAAAATTTTTGATGGTTATAGATACCTTTTAGTAAGTAAGTACCTTTTAGTAAGTAAGTAACTTTAAGACGTGAAAACCGGTGCTTAAAAATCAGCAGAATGCTTTGGAGTTGCGTTTGCAGATGTAGGAGTTGTTTCAATGGTAAGAGTTTAGCCAGAACGCCATGGATGGGATTTTGGGAACTCTCTCAGTTACTCTAGGAAAGTCTGAGTTGCCTTTCTAGATTGAAGGTATCTTTTTCTCTGCTTGAATGATGCCCTATGCCACTGTTGTCTCCCTGGTGAACACAGTATTTAGATGTGATGGGTCATTGCTACTTTCAGCAGTGGAAAAATGTGGGTCTTGTAGTTCTTTGGAATTGTGTTCTTTCAGCAAGATATTACAAATATCTTGCCCTTGCTCTACCAGTTGTTTTATTTGATGACTATTTAACCCTATCACTGTTTGGAAAAGTTCTACTTTATTCTTTACCACCTCTGTTACTGTCTTCAGTTTCAGTGCAGATATTGCTGAATGGTTGCATGCTAGTTTTTATCTAGAGGAACACCATTCTCTTAGTTATTTCTGTACCTAAATTCAGATAAGTCCAGAATATTACCTTTTGGGTATAAATGTGTCAGTTATGTGTTTTCAGGCTGTAAAATTCAACTTATAATTTGTTTTACTGTGTTAGTGTATATATTAGTATGTTTACCTTAACTGGGATTAAAGAGTTTTAAAATTCATGTGAACTCTTTACCCATTTAAATGTTTCACTTTGCAATCTACATATTTACTTATAGCTGTTCCTTGAATATTCAGAAACATGCACATGTAAGGTGACAAGGTGGTAAAGTTGATATCATGAAGTGGATGGTGGTTATAATTTACTGTGTGGTTAAAGGTAGAATATTTGTGCTATTTGTGTTTAAACCTGGGCATCATCTTTAATTTTACAAGTTTGAGAATCCTCTTTTTCAGTGCTTTGAAATACATTAATACTATGATACTTGGCAGAAATATTCAAATAAAGGTATTAAAATCCAATTAACAGAAACTCTTTTCAAGTATTTTCTTCACTATCTAAACTGATGTTCACACTTCACTTCTAATTTGGTACTAACTTACTCTGTTGCTGCTTTCTATTGGTAAGATCGATATTGGTAATTTAACTAACAGTTGATATATTTGGTTATTTTAAAACTGCCTGAAACCAAGGCAGTCCAATATAATTTTCTATAAAAAACCATTATGGATTATCTTAACAGTAACGCTTGTGTATTGGGAGCTGTTGCTGTCTTCTTATCTTACCTAACTTGTTTAGACACTTTTGAGAGGTACTCTACAGATTACTTAATAAACTACATCCTGTAATCTAATAATCTTCAAGCTTTTCAGAGCTTTCATGTAATAATTAATTTTATTTCTTGGCTTAATGTAATTTTTGTTCTACTCCTGTCATTTGTAATTAGCTGTCCAATGATAAGCTTTTTGCCTTTTGAGCTCCTAGGAACTAGGATTTCCTTTTTCTAACCCTCCCTACCCCAAATCAAGCAAAAACCTCACCTCAAAACAAACACCACAATCTCAAACTACAAAGCTGTCTGCACTGATTTTAATAGAAATTAAAAATTGCTTGAGTGTTTGTTCTGTGTACTAACAAATACTAATGTTTGACTATTATTTTAGTCAAATGCTTTATTTTTTTCTGTGGCACCAAATTAGACTTTATTATTAAGGGTGCTAGATAAATGAAACAGGTAATTAAAGCAGAAGTTAACTTCACAAAAACCCTGAACATACAGATCTATTTGAAATAGAGGCAGGGATGACTTTTCTAGCAGGAATCATTTTTACTCCTTTAATTTGAAATTGCTAGTTAGTTTGAGATGAAATTGCTGTAAAGTCATGGGGCAACAGTCTGTGCAGCTGTGGCAAAGTTTTCTCAGTGTCAAGTCTGTTCTCCAACTTGTAATGTAATGCTTATGGAAAGTCTTTTGCAAAATGTTGTATGAATTTGTAGACCAGCTGCTCATATGGAAAGCTTGCTTATACTGCTTCAGACATAGGCTAAAAACATATCTAAATTTGTTCATGCAGACCAGCTTCCAGTATTCTTTGTTCTTGTCAGCAAGCTGTATGTACCTTAAAAATACCCCCTGCACTAGTAGGCCTTTCTAGAAAGTATTTTCTACCAAATAGGCACTCTCCATCCCTTCTCATTTAAAATAAACATTTAACTTATTATTTTTTTTTAAACAGACACCAAATCCTTCTGCAAGTGAGTTTATTCCTAAAGGAGGCTCAACCTCCAGGCTGAGTAATGTATCCCAGTCAAGTATGTCTGCCTTCTCTCAAGCCTTGTTCTCTCACCCCTCCATGGGAAGTCCTGCTACTGCTGGGTTAGCACCAGGTAAGTTGAGAGTAATGAATTCTAGTACAGTGGTTTGTTTTGTCAAATGTAACCCTATATATATATATATAGTTATCAGATTTATCGTGTATAAGTGTAGCTACCTCCTACTTTAGCCCTTAATTTTAAGGCAATCATTACAAAACAGAGGGACTTTGTATTTATATTCCAGTAGTGTGGAAACTACATTGCAGGCTGTGAAATCAGCTCAGCCACAGCAGCATTGAAATTAACAACTTACTCTGCTCTTTTTGGGGAAAAGGGTTGCTGAATTATCACATACTGTGTCCTAGGTGGTTCTTGCCAGAGCAGTACCTGAAGATGATTTAAACTACCCATAGTCTAGAAATGCATTGAACTCTGCAATGCATATGGTCTTGGTTTACGGTACACCAATGTGCTCTTTTTTGTTTGTTTCTAGACTGTGTGATGTAGAAGTAATTTTTTGCAGTATGAGGACTTAAAAATCTGGATTAAAAACACAAAGTAGAAGACAAGCTAATTCTATAATACTGTACCTTGCAAAATAGTGTTAATTTTTGTTGTAGCTGTCACATGTAATCTCACTTTTAAGACCAATTTATAGTGATTTCCCAGATTTAAAACTCTTACTGAAATGTGCTCCATGCAGTCATGTAATTGAGTGACAGTTTTTTTACACGTCTAAGAGGTTCAAGCCCTTCACAAATCTTTTAGTTTTCTGTTCTTAAGATGTTAACTTAATTCTAATAATTTTGTTTAAATAAAATTAAAACATTTTTAATATATAGCCATCAGCAAATCTGGATAGTCCCACTGCAGATTCTTTAATGAGCTTGTGTATGTACTTAAACCTCCAGCAGTCCCTTGTGGCTACTGAGAAGCATTAGGTAATTGCCAAAAGGAGGACGGACAAATGTTATAAATGATTTTTTAAAATCTATTGGCAATTACCATTTATTAAATGAACGTCAGTCTTTCTTGATGCCAGCGTCAATGTGATACTCTGAGGTAGCCTCTCAAGGCATCAGTAGAAGCCAGCATTTAGCTTGCACGTAAAAACATACCAGAGCAGGCTGGGAAAGTGGTTGATACTTCTGCTGACCAAATGAACATGTTGTGGTACTGTGTCTGCTTGATCCTATATTGTGCTGTACCATCTTATTGGAAAACTGTTGTGTTTATATGCCTCTCAGCCTTGTCACCTGGATTGAAAAGTGTATAAAGGATTAAATAGAATACAGTAAAATGATCTACTTTTGGAAAGTGTCCAGTGGGGTCTCAGAGGGATCCTTCACAGTCCAATTTCTTTACTATCTGTAAGTAATACTTGAAAGGATAAGTAACACTGATGAAAGAAGTTCGCACAACAATTTCAGCTCCTAGAAATAAATATAGATACCAATGCTGCATACTATCTAACCTCAAATACTATTGTTTGTTTGTGGACAAGAGGGATGGGGGAGTATTCATAAGAGCTAACTTCAGGCAGAGTTGGCTTGTTTTCCTGCTCTTCCTGTATAAGTAAAATGAAAATGCAGTTCAAAGTAGGGGTCTTCGTTGGATTCTCTGAATTTTTCTTCTCTCACTGAGTGCAGAATTCTCTGAACCTAAATGTCCTATGTAAATACTGCTCACAGACATTTATTTTTATTTAAATGTCAACATTAAGGCTGTCAACAGGATCCATCCACAGAAATTCCTATTACTTGAAGGTCAGCTAGGAGATGCTCTTTCTAAAAAATTGGGCTCTTAAATAAGAAAGCAGTATCTTTGTGTGGGGAAACTTCACCACTTAGATCATGCTGGATAACAGAATAAAAAATATTGAAATACATTCTGAAGTTGTCATGAAAAAATGGTTGAGATATGTTAGCTTTCAATAAGTGAAAATAAATTCAAGGGGAACCTGTATAAAGAGTTCATAAGAATTTTCCTTTGAATAAAGATGTCTCTTTCTAGTTAAAGTGTGCATACTCTCCAGTAGAATAACCTTGCAGATTTAAGTATTTATGTGAGATTAAGATTGCTTATTGTAACTTACAGGGTACTGGAGGAAATCAAAAATTCATGAGAAATAAGGAAATGTAGTAGGAGTATTTAAGGCTTCCATAGTTTTATTCACCCATAACAAAGTAGGTAAATTGTGAAAACAGTCCTATGATTTCCTTTTTGATGATGGAAAAATGTAAGTTCTTTCACATATCTAATGTCTGAGATTTCCCTAAATGTAGGCGTAAATCAAAACTACTTTGACATCTAGTATTTCTTGTCCTTGGAAAATATTTGTTCTGCCTGTCTTGTCAACAGTACTGCAGAAATACTGAAAAATATGACAGGGGAAACCTAAAATACTTTAGTAGATAACTTGTTGGATCCATGCCTGATGTATCAATTAGGATGTAGCATGGAAGAAGGTTACTCCTACATTCACATGTTTACTTATGTAAGTGCTCTCTAGGGTAATCTCAACACAGTGTCATTCTCATCTTGATGGCCTTTAACAGAATATGGAAATAGTGATATAAAATGCAACTTACACAAGTGGTGGGAGAAAATTGTTTCACTGAAGAGTTGTAAACAGATCTTATTTACCATTTCCAAACTCTTTTTCTGTAAACTCACCTGAATACTACCTTACTTTCCTCCCTTTCCATGCTAGCAAACATACCTTGTTTGTCATTTGTGTGGGAAATTTAGTAAGAAGTTGACAATCTTCAAATAGCACTTTTGCTAACAAACTTATCTTGCCCAGTCCTGTGTAGCTTGTATTTGAGTATTAATGTCATTAAAATATGCAACACAGTGTATGAAAGAAGTTCATGAATGTCACTGAAGTGAGAAGACATCATTGCTGTGGTGAACTTGAGAGAACAGATGTATAGCCCCCAGTAGCAAAAAATATCTGGGTTATACCTAAAGAATGATGTCTTTTCCACTGATGGAAGTGACAGCAAATTGCTGTCACTTCTATATTTAGTCCCAAGTCAGGTTCTGAGCTTAGGCAGAGTGTAGGAGATCCCATTTCTGCTGCTAGTCTGAACCTGCAGGCTTAGGAGCCAGGAGTGTGAAGGTGATGTGCTTGTGTCCAGTTGACATGTCTCCATTTGTGATGAACAGGAGTGTAGTTCTCAGGGCCCACAGCCCCAGCTGGAGGAGGAGCACTTCCAGCTGAGGTGGTTTGTGGGGCTGAAGGCCCCAAGAGCTTGTTCCAGCCTCCTGGATCAGATATGGTGCAGATGAAGTTCTGCAGCCATTCCAGAATAATGTAAGAACAGAAGAAGGCAAAGACACTCTAAAATTATCTTTTTTTCCCAATTAAAACTGAAGAGGAAGGATTGATTACTCAAATTGTTTGGGCAATGGAGCAGATTTAATTAACTTGAAAATACACAGCTGCAATGCTAATGACCTAATAGAAAGCTTACAATAAAAAGAAATAGTGAATTTAAGGATGCTACTTTAAGTTCTTGAAATAGTCTGATATTATAATGTATTTTGCTTTGTCATCCTTCAAAATTTACCTAGTAGTCTGGGGTATCTCTGAAGTACAGAACATTAAAGTGGTTAAATGTTTAATTTTTGTCCTCTGAATATAAGCGTTAGAGGCATAGGGATATGGTTGTAAATTAGCAAATTTGTAGGCAAAACGTAAAGGGTTTTTTAAACCTTTAATGTTGTAGGCCAGCTGATTTGCATACACATGAGCTTAATGGAGTCCTGCCTAAGTTGTGAATTCTCATTAAATCAGAAAGTTGTAGATGCTGAGTCATTAAGAGATCACACTTGATGCCCTTCAATCCTGATTTTATTTGTATGGATTCTCAGATTCAAAATACAACCTAGCTTTTAATTCAAATACACTATGTGCTACAAAGAAACATTTTTTATTAGATTTTAACATTGTTTTATTGGAAACATTAATCTCATAAACCGTCTTTGAGCATTGTCTCAAATGCATGTTAGTCTGCCATTTCCCTTTCCTCAGTCACAATGAAACTTCAAAAATAAAAGGCAAGAAATGAAAATAAAAATAAAGAGGGATATGTAAGTGATCTCTCTCTTTATGGAAAAAGAATAGCATCAGGAGCTGCAAGTGTGTGTAGGTAGCCTGCACAATCACTGTGAATGTGGGGAAAAGGTCTTCAAATCCCACAACCATTTCCATGTTGGTGTGACACCATGACAGCTGCATACTGTGCTACCTCTTTAGATCTAAAAAGGTGAAAGAAATCCTTTCCCCTTGCAGTTCACCTTTTAAGATTGTATTTGACTTCTTCATTAAGTGTATTAAGGTTCCTCAAGACAAGGAATGAAGAGCTGCCTTAGCTGGTAGAAGAGTTTCAGGAGGGACAATTCGAAACAGGCTTTTTGATGTCTGCCATAGTATTCCTGTTGGCATTTGAATTTTAATGTAGGGGAATCTTGAACCCTCTCACAGGAAAAGCTTTATTTGTCAAGATCCCTGATATGAGAGATGTATACGTGTATATATGTATACGTATATATATACATACACATGTGTATATTTTGTAAATCATCAGTAGATTTTTAAAAGCTCATTTTTTCTTAGGCCTTTAAGTGAATAGGCATTTATATAAGCTGTGCTATTAAAATCAGCCTAATTCTGTGAGGTGTGGTTCTTTTGTTACTATTGTATGTTTAGTGACATCTTTTTCCTTGAGTATGAGTCAGTAGAAACATATAATCACTTGTTAATGTAACTATTTTCCTTTATTTTCCTCTAATTCTATTTATTATGATTAAATATTAATTTTAGTATGCTTTTAACTGATTGAAATACTAATGAAGTTGTGATCTCTGCTTGAGTTTGTGCACTCTATTAGCTGCCTTAAGTACTTAAATATGCATAAGTTTCACTGTATTAAGAGGTTTGGGTTTGTTGTGTTTTTTTTTTTTTTTTTTTTTTTGTTTTTTTTTTAGTTTGTTTTTTTTTTTTTTGTTTGTTTTTGGTTTTTTTTTGTTTTTTTTTTTTGTTTTTTTTTTTTTTTTTTTGTTTTTGTTTTTGTTTTTTTTCATGGGGTTTTTTTTTGGTGGTGGTGTTGTTGTTAACTGGGCTTTCAATAGTTATTTAGATTGTGCAGAATGTAATGCAAGTCTTCCAGAAGAATCTGTCACCTTCAGTATTTGTTGTCCCAACCTGTCCATACCCACCACAGCACTAGGAGCAAAACCCTGTAGCACGTGTAGTACATTGTTCTTGCAGAATAAAACTCTAGTCAAGCTTCTTTCATCTCCTGAACTCACTATGCATATTGGCAAATGTGGAGGCCGTATGTTCTGCCTGCCAGATGATTTTCACTGAACTCTCAATGTCCTTTCAAAATGAGATCTAACTAGACTGGAAGGCCATCGGAAAGGATTTGTGTAATGCTGTGATCCTTTCCATCCAGTCTTGCATTAATGCCTGTGCAAAGACATTAACGAGTTACGAGTGTAACTACTCTTTGGCAGGAATAAATTTTTTTAAAAAGTAAACCTTAAAGTGAAAATTATTTGAAATTATATCTGTAAAAACCACTAGAGATCTTTTTTCTTCTGGGAAACTTTTAGTAGAAGATCACAATATAATTTTTAGCAAGTTGCAAGTCTTCACTTTCTGTAAGATACTGCTTACTGTCTTGTGCATGTAATGTTTATTTTAAAGCAGAGCGGTCTTCAGTTAATATGAATCATCTGTATATATGAAGGCTGCTGAATTTTTCTTTCATGATCCCTACAGTTGGCTGTTTTATTGGGTTATTCTTGAAGCCAGTTATTCCTGTCTGGGTTGAGATAACGGGCTTGCAAGGACTTCAGTTAATACTGCTTTATTGGAATAGAGTGAAAAAGACATGTCAGTAACTTTCCATAGATGAAGAGAGCTCTTAGATATGATAAACTGTAGAGTTGCTTCAGTTTAATGGCCACTTCCATCATCCTTTGGCTTTTAATGCTAATACATTGTTTCCTTTGAAATTGATCTTTTCCCCTAATGGATTAAGAATGCATTTGTGTTTTAGTCTTTTGTTAAAAGTGTAACAATCTTTACAGTAGCTGTTGAAATATTGAAGTATTACTCAGTCACTCCAGGTAACTTTTACCTTAATGAAAACTTACATTCTTTTGTGGAATAAATTGGTGCTTTCAAAATACGTAACATTTTGCACTCATACAGTTAATTTCTAAACATTATTTTTGATTTTTAGGAGACTATTTATGTTACCATTTAGCAGTGCCTATTATCAGTCACTCTCTAAATTAGTACACTAATCAGCAATATTCTACAATATTGCTTATCTCTAAGGTGTGGGCACACACATGTACATGTATTGCTATAGAGAAAAGTTCTAGCCTAGAAAAGTGCAGACTTTTTTCCTTTAATATTCTCATAATTCTACACTTTTAAAAAAAGAATAAATGACTTAAAAGACACAATACAAAGAAAGACATATGATTTAACCTCAGTTACATTTAAAAATCTTGTTCATTTTGTTGGAACTATTCACTTTTGAGCAACAAAAGAGAATTGTGCTGAATTAATAAATATGGTTTTTGAGATGTTAAAGGAGTGAATAAGGGGAGCTAAATGAAAAGTTACAAATATTCTGTTAATATCAAAGTAATTTTTCCCAAGTTACTGCTTACTTGTTAATAGTGAAACCTATTTGCTTTTGTCTTTTGTTTTAAAAAAAGAAAAAAAAAGAAATGTAGGAGGGATGAAATTACTTTAGGGACATGATACGAGTGTGAAATCACTCCTACACATTACTGATGATGCATTTTGAGAACTCTGCATACAGTAACTCGTGACTGAAGTTAAATAAACTAGTTTATGTAACTAAAAAGTGTGTATGCAAAAAAATTCCTCTTGGTTTCATTAGTTGGATAGTTGTTTAAATTACTCTGGTTACTAGACCTTAAAAAATTATTTTAATCGAATATCTGATTAAGAACTAACAGTTCTTAATTAGAGAAGAATTCTCAGCTGTCGGTATAATATTAAATATGAAACTGTGTATCTTTCAAGAAAAAGATTTAGTGTGACTAATACAATTCTGACTGTATAGAAGAGAAAGGACATCTCAGTCTGAACTGAGCAGTCATAACTTACAAAGATGTTTTCCTTGGTGTTAATCTGAACACCTGAATATGTCAGATCTTCTGCTAGTAAGCAACTCTGCAAGGAGTGTTTTTTGAAGGGTTATCTCTTCCTCAGCAACACTCTGCAATGTCTATTTTACGCCTAATTTTTATAAATAAGCAAATCTGAGAATTCTGCATGCAATAACTATTTAAGTAATTAGACTGTTTGTTAACTAAAAAGTGTGTATTCAAAAAAGTTACCCTTGTTTTTCTCATTGATGCACTTTGTTTAAAAGCAGAGTTTCTCAGGCGTCAGTGGAGTTGCCCCTGTAATGTTGAAGGGGAACATTAGCCAATAAAATAATTTCAAAGAAATTGGAAAATCCCAACAGGAATGTTTAATAGACTTCATATCACGAGATGCTACCTATCTTTACATATTAAATAGATATTTTGAAGGATGACTTTTGAATATAATAATTGCAGGAAAATAGGTAATTACTCCCCTGAAGTTATTAATAGTAGCATGTTGTGTATAATTAACACGCTTATTTGTGTGCTGTATTATTGGAGACCTTCATAGCTGTGGAGTTCTAATAAAAGGTACATGCATAATTAGGTGAAGTGAGCTACAGCTAAGCAAACTCCATTGACTGCTCATGTAACTATTAAGGAAACACTTACATAGTCATTAAAATTTTATCTTTTTGCAGTTGAATCAACTATCTTTTAGACACAGCCTTATTTTGACTTATTTTCCCCTTTCAGCTACTTTTATGCTTTTCATTTCAGTTCTTCATGTGTATATTGTAAGTTCCCAAGCCCTATCTCTCTACACTAAGCAAAGATTTTTGGGAAAGTAATATCTGTTCAGTCATGCTCTTACTATTTTATCTCTCAGGGATTTCTATATCTATGTGGAGAGTTAAGTGTCTCACCTGCTCAGAATATTGTTGGTAGTGAAGGCTGCTTTTGTGAAATTGCCGAATTTTTTTGATGACAGATTTGATCAAGAATATCTTCTTCTGTTTCTTTAAGGAATGTCACTGTCAGCAGGATCTTCTCCTCTTCATTCTCCCAAAATAACTCCTCATACATCTCCTGCTCCTCGAAGAAGAAGTCATACTCCTAACCCAGCAAACTATATGGTGCCTACTAGTGCCTCTGCGTCTGTCGCTAACGCTGTCTCTCAGCCTCCATCTACTGGCCAGGTGATCCAGAAGGAAACAGTGGGTGGAACAACATACTTCTACACTGATACAACTCCAGCACCTCTCACAGGAATGGTATGTTGGCTTTCAATACACAGCTGTCTGGAGTTTGTAAGTGCTGCATTGGTTGATACTACGGATATTCTTTTTAATGCTATAAACTGCTTATTCTCTGTGAAGATTAGGCCTTTTAGTTATTTTAGTTGTTCTCCAGGAATCTCTGAAATATAAGGACCAGAGAATTTTTTATATATTTTTTTCATGTATAGCTGCGTAGAGCTTTCTGGGGTTTTTACACAGCAACAGCAAGAAAGCATTCTATGTGTCTCAGTGGAAACATACATAATGAGAAAACATCAAGAGGTCAGATTTTTTTTTTGATAGGTTAAATAGCTCTTACATTTAGAATGATGGGGAAAAGGCAGTTACAAAACTGTCAAAATAACCATGTATGTACCTCCCTCTCCCTGGAAATTGTTAGAAGTGAATACCACGTAAAAAATTGTAACGCATCTGACTACATATTTTTATCTTGTACTGTACATGAAGATTGCACAGTTCTGTAGTTTGAACTGTAAGAGTGAGAAAATTCTTCATTTACCTTATCCTTAAGGGCTTTGAAAAGCTTCCTGTAATATTTTGTTTCTAGGTTTTTCCAAACTACCACATCTACCATCCAGCTGCTCCTCATGTTGCTTACATGCAGCCAAAAGCAAATGCACCTTCCTTCTTCATGGCAGATGAGCTCAGACAGGTAAGATGGTAGAGAGTTTAAAGGAAAAATGCATATCTTGGTAAAAAATTGAAAATTGCTAATGGTAGAAGAAGAATAGACACTTGCAATCTGTGCAGTCAGTTTTCCCTGTGGAGAATTTGAAAAATCAAATCTTGTAGTAGGTGAAGTACAGCAGAGAGTGGGGATGAGTTACAAACATATATGATTGCAATCTAATCAGCATGCCATGATGTACTATTTTGCTCAATACTATCACTGATGTGGTTTTTTTGGTGTGCATGGGTTTATTTTTGTAGCATTATTTTAAGCTGCAATACTATTCCGTTTTAAAGTCTCCCACTGAAATGAAAGTGTATGCAGTGTATGTTAGTTGAAGAGCTCTTCTCAGGGCTCATCATCTCAAGGCTGGCTGTGAGCGTTATTCATTTCAGCTCTACTGTAGTAGGTGCTTTTGTCAGTGCCAGCTGTAACAAATGTCTTCTGAAGCTCCTTCAAGAATTTAGGTATTTTATCATTCAGATTTTCAAGCTAGTGGTCTTCTGACCTTCTCTGCCCTAAACATTTGCATCAATTCTCTATTTTAGTATGGGTAGCTAGTACTTCAAAGGCAGTGTTTTCTTAAATTATCAAAAATAATGAGCTAAATTATAATGTTCAAAACTTAACTTAATTTTTCCTTAAGGAACTCATCAACAGACACTTAATAACTATGGCCCAGATTGATCAGGCTGATATTCCTGGTAAGTAAGTGTTTCTCAAAACTCTAAACAGTGATCATGTTTTTCTGCAACCATACACATTCATCTATATTAATAAAATCTTGCAAAAAATCCACCTGTTTTTAATTTTTCATGGAGCTTTAATCACTAGCCTGAGCCGTGGTTGACCAAATGCAAAATTCAAGAAATATGAATTATTCTTCTGTCTTCTGTTGTAATTTTCTTCAGTTTTGAAACTCCTTAATGGTTAGGAATACTTCAAATTGCTGAGAAAGGAAAGCCATTAATGCAGTAAAGTCTCATGAAGAACAGTTTTGTATTACTTTGTAGCTATTAGGTACATCTTTAAATGATGCATATATTTTTCAAAGGTTGTATGTGAACTAACAAAGCAGTTTGTTTTGAAGTGACTTGGCTGGTGTGTCAGAGGAGGCTTTGTACTAGCTGTCAGGCAGAAGAGCTGTGTACTGTTTGCTGTGATTTGGCTTTTGGGGAGTTTACGTTCTTCAGCTTGGTTTGAACAGTTTTTGCTTGCTGTATCTTCTCAGATGTGTGCATAACATAATAATGATGCAGTTAAAAATTGCAGTTTAGTGTTTAATCCGGATGAAGGGCGAGAGTCATCTCTTAATCTGATTTGTAAACCTTTAGCACTTCTCTCTTTCTTTTTTCTAAGCCAGTATTTTAAAACACATGAGAGTGAAACTTGCTTTTTTTTTCTGATGAAAATGGTATTTTTACATGGTATGAAGTCTGCATCGAAATTGGTGCTTATTATTGAATTGGTGTAGGAAAAACACCAAAGAAGGGTCATTCATAAGGGTGAATTTCTAAGGTAAATGAGAAGATGGCAGATAAAATTGTGCATCTATTCTGTTGATTTTACTTGGTGTAACACTTTTTCTGAAGACAATTTTAGCTCTGTGGGATCACTTCTAGGAACCTTCCAATGTGTTGGTATTAAAGCAAAAGAGTGAATTTTACCTTCACATGCACCTAAAAGATGGTGGAGATAATTTATATATTAGTGAAAGTAATTTTAATTTTCTCTGCTACTGAGTAATTTTCTCAAAGTCAGCTGAGGCCTAATGTGTTGGTGTATAAACTGATTTTAGCAGTTCCTGCAGAAGTGGACAGCTACCACAGTCTCTTTCCTTTGGAACCACTGCCGCCGCCCAATCGGATACAGAAAACGAGCAACTTTGGGTACATTACATCGTGCTATAAAGCTGTAAATAGTAAAGATGACCTGCCATATTGCCTTCGGAGGATACATGGTGAGAAAATTTGAGTTGTCTCAGGAGGACTAGCATTCTGAAGTGTACCAGTCGCATTTCAATGTCTGGTTGCTTCTCAGCAGTTTCAGACGAAATGTCCAAGTAAAAATTTCTCATTCTAAACATTGTACTTTTAATCATGGCTTTAACTTTTTTTCTAGGGTTTCGTCTGGTTAACACCAAGTGCATGGTATTGGTTGACATGTGGAAAAAGATTCAGCACTCAAATATCGTAACTTTGCGTGAAGTGTTTACCACTAAAGCTTTTGGAGAACATTGTAAGTTTTTCTTTTTTCTTTCCCACTGCTCCACCCCCCACTCCCCCCAGCTGATGTGTTGATACTTTTTTCAGGTGTGCTTGAGTTAATAAATATCACCTCTTCCTATTTTTAAGCTTTAGTCTTTGCATATGATTTTCATGCTGGAGGAGAGACTATGATGAGCAGACACTTCAATGACCCTAGTGCTGATTCCTATTTCACAAAACGGAAATGGGGTAAGGAAACCACACTATGATATAATACTTCTGTACACTGTTTCCAGTACTTCAGCAGTAAACATCTGGTCACCAATAGGAGTTCAGCTTAATTTTTTGGCTAGTCAGTTCTGTCGTACTGAATGACTGATATGAGAGAACTCTTCTTCACCTCCTTTTTGTAATTTTTTTTAAAATTATCAAACAAGTATAAAATTGATGTCAGCATGTAAGGGAATTACAGCTCTTTGAAAGAAAAACCAGTTGGAACAAAATTGGGAGCCAGGAGCTCTGGTGTCCTTTTTGCAGGTCTGTCACCTGGTAACACCTAACATTTAATGGTGATGACTCCAAAATTCATAAGATATACTATGCCAGTTCGATGCATGCTGTTTAGCTGTCCTACTCTTCTATTCTTTTCCTCACTATGTATTATGAGGAATAGCTAGACAGTATTTTATTTGATGGTTTGAAATGTGAAGTACTACTAGTTAAGACAAGAAATGGATTGAAAAATGCCTGTACCATATTCTTTTCAGACACCAACTTCACATATTAGGTCTGATTTTTTTTTTTTTTTTTAATCATGTTTGCACATAACTTCAGTGGAGAAAACTACATCTACATTCTTAAATAAAATCTGTCACAGGATGATGTAGCTCAACAAGTAGCGCAGTAGAGCTCATAAGCTCCAAAAAAGTGTGCTGTCAATCATTCTTCCTGTTAGGACCACTTCATGACCCCTGCAGTCTGACAAACTGCAGTCAGGCGTTTGGAACACAGTAGTGCCATGCTGAGAGAGAGAGGTGGTCACTGCTGAATGGAATCACAGAAAGACTTAAGGTAGAAAAATACCCCGCAGAGCTCTTTTGGACCAACTTCTTGCTTGATGCAGGACCAGCCCTGAAACTGTATCCAGCACTAGGGATGACCAGAGGACTTCAGCGTGGCCTGTTGTTTTCTTTTTTTTTTAATTACAGCAAACCTTCCCTAAATGTCCTTAGGCTCCTGGCATATGAAGAGAAACAGAAGCTAAGGTTTTTTTCTTTCTTGTGGCTTTTGAAATTAGAGCTTTTAGCTGAGAATTCAAACTGTTTCAAAGGTTGAGATGTAGAACTTCACTTGGCTATCTCTTATATCAGAGTATAACAGTTTGGTAGTGTGTGAATATGTTCAAAGCCTTGAAGAAAAGCTTATATACATTCAAAGGGTTGTGAATACCTTACATACTGCACAATTCTCACTGACTTTGCACTGAGCTGACCAGTATAAGTGGAGATGGAACTTCATTTCCGCCACTGATTTTGGTGGTAATATTTTAGATGGAGGAAACCCTAGTTTGATGTGTCATACCCTGTGGCAAATCAGAGTGTGCAATTACAGATTCAATGAGCCTGATGTGAAACTAATTTGGTGAGATAAAACTGGAAAATCTACTGCCAGGTTAATGACTGTTACGTGCAGGACTAGACTTCTGAGCATTTCCCAGTCATGCTTTTCAATTTCCATGTAAATCAGTCCTTGTTATGTTTTTGCATCTCTCTAGAGAATCATAGAAGAATGTTTGTTCTAGATAAAATAATAGAAGTTACAATAAAATTCTTGGGAACACATTCTTTTGTCACACTGGAAAATAATTAAGTTGTGGTCCTATAAAGGGCAGTTATGTCTCATTAATCTATCAAAGTTCTTTAGAGGAAGATCCAGTAGATAAAATCTTGGAGTTTTCAAAGAAGTCCAACAGAGTCTTTAAAAGAGCCTAAGTAGTCAGGTGGCAGAGAAAGTTCTCAGTTAGGGTAATGCCTGGTTAGAATATTGGAAATACAAAGAGTGAGCAGTGAAGATCACTGACGGGTCTCACAAGATGATGTCCTGGGAGTTGTATTTCTTAACACATTCACTTGTTTGCTCTGAAGATAAATGGTCTGTCAAAATTTGCTAGTAATACCAAATTATTTGGATTGTTAGAAACAAAGGCCAATTGTGATTTTTTGCAGAAGGATCTTACAAGACTGGAACTCCTACTGATAATATAGCAGGTGATGTAATGTAAACCAATGTGATCAAAGGAAAAATGTTACTAGCTTTAAACATGAAACCATGGCCTCTGTTGTGACTGTTGCCACTCAGAAATAGGTCTGGGCCCATAGTTAAGTAGATTGAAGAAAATACTGTCCTCATGCTGAATAGCTGTAAATAGGAAATAGGTTGATGTAGCTTATTAAGAAAAGAGCAATAAAACGGTAGACATTGTATTCAGATGTGTGTGCCTGATAGACTCCTATCTGTAGCTGTGGTCCTCCTCATGTATTTTGAAGGGTATATAAGAGCAGCAAAGAAGTTGAGGAGAGAGGGATGATCGAAGATGTAGAACAGCTAGATGAGGAACAGCAAAGTGGAATAATGCTTTTCATGCTTTTAAAGTTGGAAAGGAATATAATGGGGTTAAAAATGACTGGAATATGGTCTGAAAATCATCTGGAATAATGAAGAAATGAGTAAAAAAATGTTTATTATTTCTTCCAGCCTAAAACTAAGGACTTACCAATGAAACTAGACAGGTAGTAAATTCAAAACTTGTGTAAAGATAATTAAGTCATGGACCTTTCACAGATTATTGTGGACATTTGCCTAAAGGGGGAAGTGGGCTTACTCATGGAGGAGAAATATTTGGGGACTGTAAAGACATGGTATTTACTTCTGGGCTGCAAATCATTGGAGACTAATAGAATGTTCTACCTCCTTTATGTTTATACACTTCAGTACTCACGGCAAGCTGATTTTAATGTATTTATCTTTGAAGCAGGCTCATGGGCTATATGGACCCTACTTCAACTTCCTTTTATTGGCAGGGATAATCTGGGAAGTTGGATATAAGACATCAATGTCTGTTCAAACCAAAGTATTACTTAGTTAAAATGAGCTGTTACAACAGAGCTTACGGGGATATGTAGGGAACATCTGTCTCCTGACTATGGCACTCACTACCTGCTCTTTCACTCTTTTTAGTAGATAAATTAGGGGAATAGTCACCTAAATTCCCATGTTTTGCCAAAACTTTCTGCATATCTTTGCTTTGGCCTTTCTTTTTTTTTTTTTTTTTTTTTTTTTTTTTGGTAACTGCTGCTTTCTAATCTGGTCCTCAGTAGAAGGAGCAATTTAAGAGAGAAAAATAAGATTGCATACCTATAACTTGATTTCTCAGAATTGCCTGCCTTCACGGATCCTTTCTCCATCCCCTCACAGAGTTTCTTGGCCGTCTGCCTGCCTAGAGGAGACTCCCAAGAGAAGCAGGGGAATGGATGGAAGTTGGGTACTCTGCAGCATGAGGCCCAGATTAGTACAATTGCTTTTAAAGGTTTTAGGAGGCACAACACTGTGAACCTGATCTGAGTGAACTCAGAGAATTTGATTTCAGGTATGCAACCTTATTTATGTTGAACACTTCAGTTGGCAACATGAGACCTTGATAGTTAAAAGATGAGGATTATGGTTTACATGGCTGTCTTGCATGTCACTGGTGTGTCAATGTGGTCAGTCTTGGGTGTTTTCTTCTTGCCATGTTATTTACAGAGCCTGTTACAGAACTACCTTAGTAGAGGTTTGGTGTGGGGGAGAAATATAGCAGCTTACATTTATTTTTATATTGTAAACTAATGTCTCTAACTTCTGAATGCAGTAGAATTTGTTGCTTGTGTTCTTTATTCAATGATACCTCTTCTTCCTTCAGATGGTACAGTGTGATAATCTAACGTTGTTCTGTCATATTTTACTAAATTTGCACTTGTTTTAAAATCAGGAATTTGAATTTTCAGTTAATTGCTACTCAAAGTACATTTATTTGGAAAGTTTTTTCTTGTTTTATTCACACTTCTTATATTTCCTCAAAATACTTCTTGATACTCTAAACATGAAATCTATTGTTCTGGAACCTTTTGGTTTTCATCCACTTTTTTTAATATTTCTTAGCTTCAGATTATAGTACATATTAGTGCATGTATCTCTGCCAAAATTATGTTCTCTTTGCATTAGCAAGTTAACCCGTAAGTACTGAAATGTTGCTCTTAACAGACCAATAATTGAACAGTGAACCAAATTCTGAATGTATGTACTTCAAAAGTTAACAGCCAGAGAATCCTGGCAAATTAACAGTAACCATTGACAGCTGCCAGAAAGGTTTGTCCTGATGAGTTGTTGTGGTTGGCAGAGATAAGCATGCCTTTGATATGTCCTTTGGTCTGCTTTTGAACACTGAGTAATTAAATGTTGGCGTACATGCTGTTAGTAGGAGTTTTCAGCAGCGCAGTCTCTGTTTTTCAGCAAACAAACACTTTCTGATGAAGATAAGCACAGTCCGGGAAACTTGCTTTGCTTTTGGCACATTAATAGTAGTATGTCATGCACAGAAATGGACTTCACTGCTGACTTTACAGTTTTTGCATCCCCACATGCTGAATGTTTTTTCATAAAATACCCCTTCCATTGAAAAAGAAAGAAGTTGTGTGATGACTGGATGAATAGTGTGTGATGAGAAGTAAGAATATATGAATATTGAAAGTCAGCTGATGTTTTTGAAGACAAAATATGTGATTAATAATTATCCTAAAATACCTTTGCCAATAGCGGCAACTTTTTCAAAGTAAGTTCAAGTTTTCAGTAGCTTTTGAATTTTTACAAAAAATACTGCTGCACTCTGGTAGTTCAGAACACTTCTGTATATTGAAAACTGGGAAATGTAAAACCAAACTCCAAGTTTCCCTGAAGGAGAAATAAGGGCTACTGCATTTGTCTTGTTTTCAGTACTTTAACTTTGGAACACCAAGTAAAAACTGAACAATTCACAGTTCTAAATGTAACAGACTGATTTACAAGCCTGAGAGGTTTGATTTAGTAAACAGCCAAATCTTTCTTTTTTTTTTTTCCTTCTAACTATGTGAGAATTGCTGTTTCTTAGCATGCTTTCTGACAGTGTTCCTGATGATGTCAAAAAGGTCCTACTGCTGGTGTTCCCAGGTCTTACTTCCCACCCCAGGGCTATTCTTGGATTCATACTTGCTCTGGAGAATAAAATTTCATTTGAATGCTTTTTATAACAAGCAAAAACTTAATATACACATGCACACCGGTACAGAGGGTAATTTTTTTTTTCTGTTGTCAACAGCATACCACAGAACTTAAAAATAATTGTCAGCACTTTTATTTATTTATGTTTATCCCAATGTGGCAAGAAAAAATAATGGATAAACTGTGTTTTTGAAATGACAGGTTTTAAATTTTTAATCTTCCCTGTTAGTGACTCTGTTCTACATCACAGAGATGAAATTACTGGGAGAGCTCAATCTGCCATGCAGTAAGCAGGAAAAACACAGTCTGAAATTTTTCTTGTTATAGCCATAGATTCAGCCTGTTGTGTGGGGAAGCCTTTGTAAATCAACTGTGGAATCTCTTAAAAAAACACTTTTTCAAGTAATACTCTGACCATTTGGGTAATGTTTACTTACATTCTTTTGATGTTTTTACTTGTGTTCATCACTGTTTGGAAAGCTTTCCAACTGTGGGTTTCTCCTGAAGAGCAAGCTTTTGGGTCTCATCTCCTTGGGTCCTTGCTCAAGTGCTGTCTGTGGCAGGGTGTGATGGGCCTCTTGGGACATACATCATAGTCAGCATTGCACTGCTTTTAATCATGTTTATTTTGAACAGGTAGATATGTAAGAGGGTATTTCAAAGCTGATTCTTCCCATGTTTTAGCTTGTACATTTAGTGTATGTGAATGTGGGGTGCAGCCAGCTGGTGTGAAAACAGCAGCCTAGATTTGGCTGTAGCTTCAAGGAAGTTTTTCCAGTAGTAAAATGATGTTGCTTGAGATTTTCTGATAGATGAGGAGAAGCTGTGTTGAACTCCGATCTTTCAGTGTATATTGGATATTCTCTAGGTTACGTTGCTTTATTTTGACTATCGAAGGGCAGGTGCTGTTATGCATGCAGAAAAATAACTGTCAGGTTTTGGCTTTTCTCTCTCTTTGGGATATTGTAGCAACATTTCTATTCTACACTTACTTTGAGCAGATGTAACTGTCTTACAGTATCCATGCACATCCCTGTTAAACTTACTGCTGTTCCCCAAATATAGAGTGCCTTCTGCAGCAAGTAGTAAAGAGAGTGTCAACTAATACAGGAGGTTGTGTCTCCTCAGTCATTTTATATTATCATTTTTGTCATGCTGAAGAAGAGAAAATTATGAGAGGAAAAAGTTTGCTATATGAGACTTCTGGTATGATGGTTTTTGTGGGAAGTGATTTGCATAATGATTCATCAGGGGGCCAGAAAAAAACAAACAATATCTCATTATATTCAGCTTTCAGTAGATGAGCCAGGCTTACTGCTTTTTAAAGGAGTCAGCATCTTGGTCTTCATAATCTAAACCAAAGCACCTTAAACCTGAAAAGCAAACTAAAATTTCAAAAGTGGATAAAACAAAGGTCAAATGAAAGCTGGTAACATTCCCAGCCTATCACCCCAAAGTCAGCAAGATTTCCTAGTAAAAAGTTATCAGTAATGTGTTCCACTTTTTTTCACTGTGCATGTGTTTTGTGTGTGCATACACATGCAAGCATACACACACTTACTTTGATCAAATGCACAGATGTTGATATGGTCATGTAGGAAAAGGGGAAAAAAACCTCCAACCTCAAAAACCAAAAAGAACTAAAAATGAAGACAACCAAAAAAACGCCAAACAAACAACAACAAGAAAAAAGCTTATAGAAGAGCACAGTCAGTTTACAGTGAAACCAATCAGATACTTACATGATTTTACTTGATACTGATGATACTACTGGTCTCAAAATTAGCAAAATCAGTACTGAGACAATTTCTTGAAAAGTCTCTTGGGGTTTGTAAAATTGAGATGTACTGTCTTACTCTGAGTGTATTTTCTTCTGCTTCAGCTGTGCAAGTTTCATTACACACATCGTACTTAAAATAACATTTGTGATCTGTATAATTTTTTCATCTGTGACTATTACTCAAACTGTTTGTAATGTAGGATTTGAGTGTGTGTTTGCAAAGATTTTTACTTTTGAAAGGAGAACTACAAATCCATTTGGAAGGAGAGCAATGCATTTCTTTCATATGACCCATGGAATAGGGGTCATGCAGTGATGACTTGTCAGGGAGCTGTGTCACAGCAGAACATACGTGAAGTTGTGTTCAATGATGTTTAGCCATCAAATCTTTGATTTGCCCATGTAATTTGAAATTAGCTTGTTATTTTTTTCCTTATTAGATGATAGAAAATGTTTAATTGGAAAGCCTACCCGTAATAAAGGAGGTAAAATGTTGCAGGTATTGTGGTACATAGTCTTTGTTTCAGGATACTGGTGTTTTTACTTCTGAAGTATCTGCATATTTTGATGTACCATCTACTTTGAGCAATTTCCAACCAGTGCTCATTGTAAACTTCAAAACATCATTTCCCCTGAATATGCGAGTGAAAATAATAATGCCTAATGAATTGTCAACACTTTCAAAAAACCACAAGTGAAACCAACCAGTGAAAAGAAATCTATTCCCAAACTCACCTTTAAAGCGAAATAGATGTGTCTTTAAAGGATTATTAAGAGTTAAATGAAGCGAATATGTGAGTTTATTGTATAATTCAAGGTGTTGTACTTTGCTTTTTGCACAGCAGCCTTCTATTGATGCTGACAACGTTTTGTTTCTAGGTCAGCATGATGGGCCTCTGCCACGGCAGCATGCGGGGTTGCTTCCAGAGTCTTTGATATGGGCATATATTGTGCAGCTCAGCTCTGCCTTACGGACCATCCACACAGCAGGACTGGCGTGCAGAGTTATGGATCCAACGAAGATTCTGGTAACAGGCAAAACAAGGTAATGAAAGCATTCAGTCTCACTGTGCTCTGTGTTCATGGCAGCTGCTGACTGTGCACCTGATATGTAAATAGCTACTAAGTTCTCTCAACTGGCATGAGGCAGTGAGCCTCATATCGTTTATGAGCTTATATCGTTTGTTTTTTAAAGGTCTTTTAAAATATACTTTGGGAGGACTTACATATACTTTATCCTCAAACTACAGATCAGACCCACTACTGTCAGTTTAGAAATTTGTTGATTTATTTGTGAACTGAATACTGTCTGTGCATTTTATCAGTAAAATCGGTCTTTTCTGATGCATAGTAATTTGCTAAGTACGGATGACTTTTATTCTATTCAATAACAATTCAATTCAAATAATTCAATGAATGCTAGAGGAAAAAATGAATAACCAATAAAGTTTAATGGCAGTTTTTCCTTTTCTCTCCTTGTTCCTAAAGGTTACGAGTTAATTGTGTCGGAATCTTTGATGTTTTGACATTTGACAACAGTCAAAATAATCCACTGGCATTAATGGCTCAGTTTCAGGTAAGACAACACTACCAGTTAGGTTCGTGGCTTTGCAGAGGGATTACTGCAAACCACTATGATTCCTTTTGGAAGACAAGCACTTTAATTAAACTGTAGTCCAGTGTATCTACCTGTAGAAGACTGTGTTTTTTAATTTCTGATTTGATCTTGGTTCTTCCATACACTATTCAAATTTGCTTGTAGTTTATAAATGTGAATGCTCACTTTGATGTCTTCTGCTTCTAAAATTTCAGCAAGCTCACTGAACAGGCTGAACTATAGTATTTAAAGAACACTTTAATCAGAAACTACTGTAAGTAGAAATTTCTAAATGAAGGAGAGGAAAAATCTTACATTTAGTGTTAGAGATAAAAAATAATGATTCAGTAATAGTTTTTGCTCTGTCTTTTGTGATTTTAGAATAAATACCTAAGTGTTGAATACCTGTTGAGAGGAGTACGATCTTTCAATTAACTGCATTTAGGCCCTCTCCTCATGCCTGAAAGATTCTAGTGTATCTTTATTTTGGGCTCCTAGTTTTTCCGTGCTCTCCTGGTGTTCTCTGAAGCGTGGACTGCATAATTCCTGAATTAAGAAGAACCCCTTTAGACTTAACAAAAACTGTTCCACAGTCATCTGGAGCATCACTGTGTACAGGAGTGCCTCTTTCCCTAACTTCCCCTCAGGGTAAAGTACATTACTTCAGCAGTCATCACATACCCTGTCGGTACCGGGAGTGATAGACTACAGTAGGGAGTTGGATTTAATTTATTTTCATTAATTGAGCTTATTCACTGTGAGAACTGCTTATTCAGAGTCTTTGAGTAATAACTGAAATTACTTGAACTTTGGCCAGCAGAAACTAGCTTGTTGGAGACCATGTCCTAGAACATAACTACATAACTTTTGTTTGTTTTTTTTTTAACAATACAGTAAAGCAGTTTTCAGTGTACTCTGGGGAGTATGCCAAAGGATTTCATGCTCACACACACATGCACTCAGCTACAGATCAGTGGACTTCTGGTAATAATTTAGTCGAAAACAGTTGAGAGAAGATGAAAATACATCTAAGTAAGGGATTCCATGCCTAAAAATGTAATGAGAGGGTTTTTTGTTAAAATCTAAGTACTTCTCTCTATTTTAATTTCAGCTTGGAAAGGGATTCTCCTGAGATATTATGGCATTCAAGTAAAGAAAAAAGTACTTGGAGATACAAATCTAAAAATACTTGCAGGTACATGAGTCTGTCAAAAGCACTTACCACCACAGCAGCTCAGCACATGGCAGATGACTTGCTTATAATGCCTAGTTTTGTTTAGGGGGAATGGCTTTTCATGTTTTATACATTGTTAATGTTCAAATTGTTTAGGTTGCACTGCTAAACCAGAAAAGAAGTACTCCTAAATACTTGGTTTGGAAGATCTAAACTGCAATTAGTAATTTCGGTATGGCATTTTCTTTTGTTGCTTTTTCCAAAAGGGCTAGGCTTTCACTGCCCATTTTCTTCCTTCAGAGGTGCCAGATTGAGTTAATTCCTTGGAATTTAGGAGTAATTTCTCATGCTCTACCATTGTTTGCCCTAGCAAGATAAAATTACAAATTAACAGCTGCTGCTCATCCTTTTTCCTTTCGATCCATGGCCCAGTTCCTGATTTCCTCTGGGACTCCTGTGCCTGTTAAAAATGTAGGTTATCTCTTGGTTTCCTGCCCAGCTAATAGGCGTTTCCTTGTTGTCATCTTCAATGGAGGAAGGTATGTTTGTTAGGGTTTGCCATTTTCTGGCTATTTCCCATGGTTAATATAAAGAGAGATTTTGGCCAGAACAGTGAAGGGCTTTGTAGAAGGAATGCAGTTGTTTCTTTACAATCTGTGTTAAACACATTGATCTCTATGATCATTTAAGAGTTACATAAAAACAACAATGAGGGAAGCTAAAAAGAAGTAAATAAAATATGAATGGCCACTTGCATTTAAAAACCAGGGGTTAAACCTGTTTAAACTTACTTAAAGTTGTGCAGCACACAACTTCCTGCCCCCCCCAGTCCTTAAGTTTTGTGTCAGTCAATTGCAAGGTACAGGTGGGAAAACTAAATGGTGATTCAGGAAACAGTAAAAAGGTTTAATAAATATTTCTGTATTTGGAATAAAATGTGAGACCTGCCCTTTACAAAACTAAAAAAACCTAAGTTCTACTGTTTTAACAAGGGCTGTAAAGGTACTCTTGCTTAAAATAAATATTTTCGATTTAGCAAACCAAAGTAACTTTCACATGCCCAAATTTAAAGAAACTAGTTTGAAGAGGCATTTCAAGTACTAATATTGACTCTAAAAAATCCCACCAAAATGTAGGATCTTGGAGACACTTCTAAGGACAATTCCAGAACTTATCCTTTTAAGTGAATCCACAGAATGGATGTATGGATGAGCTGCGAGCATAGCAGTGGATCAGGATAAACAACGGTAGAAAAAGTAATGTTGGTTTCAAAGTGTTTCTGGAAAATGGATCCTGTCAAAAATAAATTTTATATAAATAGCTTACATGTCTTGCTGGTAAAATCAAGTGTATAAAATCTAGAGCATTTCACATACTGGCACATACCTATTTAATATAAAAAATTAAGAAAGGCAATCAACGTTCAAGCACTCATTTGATGTGCTTGAAATCGATTTGGTGACAGGAAGACGTTAATGAAGGGGGCTGTTTCTGAGTTTATCTCCTAGGGCTGGTTTGTAGTGAATGCTATTTAATAGTTCTATCAATGAACTAAAAGCTGATAAAATCTTTACTAGCAAAGCTTTCAAGAGATAAATTAAGTTGGTATAGGTTATAGTTATGAATTGAATTACTAATTAAATGGCTATTAATTGCATGCAAGGTGCATTTTGAACAAAAGGCTGCCTGTGCTTAGAAGATGTAAAACTTTTCCTTGAATCCCAAAATCAACTTAGTATGACTTCATAGTCACTTCTGCTAGTTACCATAGCAGTTTTCTGTCAGATCTGTATCAAAAAGAACTTACAGGATCCATAGGAGCATCCAAACACAATAGGGAGTATAAACAAGGAAATTACTGTACCTAATATTGGTCTGTACCTTGCACTAGCAAGGCTACTACAGGAATGCAGCCTGTATTTCTGGTGTTCCTGCTGCAAGGAAGTCTAGTAGTTCTTGTGTGCCTTCTTTAACCTTTCCTTGCCTAGGAACAGTAAGAGCTGAATCTGCTGATATTTTCAGAGGATATGTTAGGGCCTAATAGGCATATGTGGATTGCTTAGAAACGCAGGACACAGAAAGAATGGTGTAACCCAGCTTCTGGGAAGTCATGTACCCTGTCTGAACGGATAGAGTTGGTCAGCAGATGTAGTTTAGTCGCTTCTAAAACAGTAACCTGACTCTCAGAAATCCTGAACTTTTTGGGGTCGTTCCAGCTTGTGATATTCTGATTCTCCGGTCACACAAGGAAAATATTGCCTTTGTGCTCTTGTAAAACTGCAAACGTTGGGTGTTACGATAACATTTTCTTTCAGGGTTTCAGCTAACACTGAGTAGTGAAGTGCCTCTGGAGAGCCGTTCAACAGGCTCAAAATCTGAACTATCTTACAGAGTTACAGCTGTATCTTAAATTGATTAGTCTCTTGACTGAATGTTTGAAGTTCCTAAAATAAGTGGGATGAATCCAAGCCACTTTTGTGTCTAAGGCAAAGCTAATCATGGGCTGTCATTTGAAAACTGTGTTTGGGGCTACGTTGGGGTGTCATATCCTCTCTGCTAGTTCTTCCAGTAGATATAATTTGCAAAACAAACAAAAATTTAAGGTTTTAAGTCAAATGCTCAAAGTCCCACAAAACTCAAATTTAAAATTTCCTGTCTGATGTTAACTGTAAGACTTTCTCAACCATTTCTAAAATCTGATGCAATCTGTATTATGAAAGCACCTGTGCAGAAGAAGATAGCATTTCCATAGGGTCTTGCCTGAAGTCATATGTTTTCAGTGTCGCAGGGTTGGGTGATGATACAGAATTTATATAGGATATATCCTTACAAATGACTAAAAGTTAAAAGGTACTAAGTGTAAACTAGAAGACTGCAGAAGGAAGTACAACTGTGGTTGATACAAATGCATATTTCTTCCAAATCTTTTTAGAGGAAAAAAAATCATAACAAAAATGCCATTGTCTCAGGTGACGCAGGTTTCTAGATACTGCACCAGCAGAAATCCTCTGTTTAGTGGTGTTCCCTGCTGCTGAAATTGACTACTTGGCAGCGGAAGTGAGTTCACGCTGAAAAGGAGGCTTATTGCTCTGATTAACTTCTCTTTACTAAAGGAAAAAGAAATGGTGATACTCAGAAATTCCGTGTTGCTTAGAAAATAGTCTAGTAAATGCCAATCTCACCTCCTTATCAACCACTTTGTCCTTATTTTTGTCTCATTTTCCACATCCTGTTTCTGTCTTCATTAGCTACAAGAATAATACGCTTTTTAACTTCTGACGTATTGTGTATCCATGTTCAAATTGTGCTGCTTAATCGTACTTGATATAGGAACATCAGGGACATTGAGAGACCTGGAAAGATTTGGTATTTTTCCCTGTCCCTCAGCACCTGGGAGACATGGCTTCAGGGAAGGCTCTGCTCAGCTACTGCAGCAGAGGCAGCAAGTGTGGTTATGCCCCGGGGTGGAAGAGCTGTGAGGGGCTGTGGCATGTTCACCATCACAGCACTTTCCTAAAGCTGCCAAATTCTAACCAGAACTTTTAATGCTGCCAGATTTTTTAGCCTTTCTTACAGAAATGACAGAAGGTGGATTCCTTGTGTGACTGCATTCTCTGCTAAATTGCTTGGCCTTGCTCTAGGCTGTGGAAACTGACATTCTCTATTACTACTAGCTTTTATGTCTTTAGTTTTGCGAAAATATCTTATTTTCTCAAAAAAAAAAAAAGGGAAAATTCTCAGGAAAATTCTAGTTTCGGATCTCTGGTTGACTGTTAAATTCACTCTGAGGCATGTATCCAGCATGGAAAGCTGCAGGTGTTTTTAAGTGTGGCCAAGTTGCGTGCAGCTGAAAGCCTTTCCATGGAAAGCATCAGTTCAACTTTTCCTATGAATGTCATTGTTTGCTACTAAATTAGGCTCTTGCAAAAGCAAGAGTGGACTTTAAAATCTGTTACAGCTTTTCAAAATCATTTCTCATGAGTATTAATGCTGGCTGTATTTTCTGTTACGGCAAAGCAGGCTCTATCCAGCATTTATCTTTTAAGAGCAGTTCTGCTTTTAACAAAAGTGTTTAGTCATGCAAAGGTTTCTTCACAACACAAAATGCTGTTCTGTTTGTCAGCCATAAGGCATGTCTAGTGATTTTGCACAGTTTCAGATCTTTTCATACTGTCCATCAGAGGTGAAAATATTTGAGCAATTTTTAAAATGATAATATCATGTGCTAGAATGTCGTGTGGATCCCAGTATGGAATTCACACTGGATGGCTAATTTGAAAAGATGTGAATGCAGAAAATGCTGGTTTCAATTTAACAAACAATCCTTTTACTTCTACATCGTATATTGAGAAGACTTGTTTTGTTTGCTACCAACTCCTTGACTTGTCAGGATTGAGCAGGTGGGTGGTTCAGAGATCCTCATTACAGAGCTTCTGCTGACTACACAGTTCTCTCTGGTACTGTCCTTAAGCTAAAAATAGGTACATTTTAATCATTCAAAGATAAATATAGTACTTAAAAATTGCTAGGTGTCAGGACAGATTTTCCTCTGTGCATTTTAACTACTGTAACTTGAACAATCATATTGAACTATGACTGACTTGACTAGTACTTACTTCAGTTGCTCAAATTCTTTTGAGGTTATTGAAGAACTGTCTCTCTTTAACACCATCTAGTACCATAGGTAGTATTTCGCTATACTAAGAATCTTACCTCTGTGTGTTTTCCCTATTAGCAAGCAGATCTGATCTCCCTGGGGAAAGTTGTGTTGGCTTTGGCTTGCAATTCTTTATCAGGAATTCAGAGAGAGAATTTGCAGAAAGCAATGGAACTGGTGACAATCAACTATTCCTCTGATCTGAAGAATCTGATTTTGTAAGTTTGTTTATTAAATCTTTTAAAGGATGTTGCTGCACTTTTTGTATGTATACAAATGCAAACATCAAATAGTATTTTTAAATGCAAGTAAGTTTACAGATAAATCTACTGTTGTTGAGTCGTCTGCATGGTCAGTGCAGTGTTAAACATTGGTATAATTTTTTTTTGTATAATGCTGATAAAGCTCTTAGTAAGAAGTGGGAGTGTAAACAAAAGAAATATTTAAGGTTGTCTTCAATACTGGGCTTCATTGCGTGTTCTGTACAGTAGCAGTATGCTAGTCTTATCTTACACTTTCAGAAGGTACTGAGAAATAGGTACTTGGACTGTTTGGCCAAAAGGTTGGGTGCTAGTTTTTTCTGGCTGCATATTCTTTTTGTGTTGTTTCAGTATAGTCAGCCTTTTTCCCCTTGCAGCCTGAGTAGAAGGAGAAATCTTTTCTCCTTTCCTCATTTGAAAAACAATTGCATTACAATCTGAATGTACATCTTTCTCTCTTTTTGTTAATGTTCTTGCTGTTTGAATGGAGTGAACTGCATAGTTTTGTGAAAGTATACTCCTGTCTTGTTTAAGTAACTGACTTGATATATATGTGCAAATTACCTGTGTTTGCTCTGATGGTATCTTCTTTTAAGAAGCATAACAATTACCAACTTTGTATGTTCAATACAAAAAGTCAAATAGTTATAAAATCATAATGGACTATAATGTCTGGCATTTGCAGAAAGTAATCTTTTGGTGGTTGGGTTCCTTTGGCAGGTATTTGCTGACCGACCAAAACAGGCTCCGCAGTGTAAACGATATCATGCCTATGATTGGTGCACGATTCTATACTCAGTTGGATGCTGCTCAGATGCGAAATGATGTTATAGAAGAAGACCTAGCAAAGGTAAATCATGTAGTAATTCCTGCAGAAAGACCTGTAGATATTCCTAGAGCTGCACCTTAAGAGGGATTGCTTTCTACTGGTTTCTGTTGGTTTTTTTTCCCTTCCATTTGTTTATTAACCTAAGTAATCTGCCTGAAGGCTTGGCGGCTCTAAGGTCATGCTTTTAAAAGCCCCAAAGCTTCAAGAATACTTAGTTTTAAGATATCCTCAGCTGTGCTTTAACTGAAGTAGCATCTTAATTTCCAACCAGTAGTCTTGGGGAAATTATGCTCTTGGCATGGTTAAAAATAGCATTCTGAGTAAAGAATACCATGTATGTCTTGTAGATCATGACATACATCATGTAGATCATGTAATGTGTGCTAAAGGTTATACAGCAGTGTATATACAACCCCTTAAATTTTTAGGTTTGGATTTTGGTGTCCATTCTCTCATATGTTTTGCTTTCTGAATGAATTCTAATTCATGGAGATACCATGTTCAGCTTTTCAGAAGTGTGCACTCTTGCTGTGGGGATGCCTGGTGTTCAGTCAAGATAACAAGTGCTAACTATAAAGGAAATACGTACTATGTATCAAGTCAGGGTGTATTTGTTCTACAGGAAGGAGCATCTGTTAGAAGTTACTGACAGCAGGATTTCTGCCAGGACTGAGATACATTACAGAATCTTTTCATGGCCCTGAAAATGTATGGGGTAGGGTATTACACAAGGATTTAATCAAGTCCTGTGATTCCACTCCATTATAACCCCTCACTGAGAACTTCTTAAGAGACAGTAGGCAATCCGTTTGGGATTCTGATGACTCGGTTCTCTTGATTTCTCCAGTATGGTCCTGTTGGAGAACAGTTTTCCTCTCCTTGATGAAAATTGCTGAAAACTATCAGAAGCAAGGAGCTGTAGAAGAGCCAGGCAGTATCTGTGTACCTCTAGATGCTGGGTACCCACTTTGTCAGAATCAACTACTGATCCTCCAGAGGTGTTTAAGGTCATTTGTTGTTAAGGTGGCCGATGTGCCTGCACAAAGCTGGGCAGATGGACTCCTTCCCATAGCAAAAATGGAGATTGCACTGTGACCAGCATTAAGATGTCTGTATTTTTAGTCAGGTTGTTTGAGTAGTTGCTTATCACTGGCAGATGGGCAGAGCTGCTACAAATTCAAATTGTTGCTTAGCCCCCAGTTTGGCAATAACTGTTTACCTGACAGTGATAAATCCACTTCTTAATTAGCTGCCGTGTCATACTTGTTTGTACTATGGCATCCCCTCCATTAACATCAGAGCTACAGTATCCCTTAAGTCTAACCTGGTATCCTCTGTTCATTTTTGTCACAATGCAAATGCTTTGAAGGGAGTATTAGAAAAAGACTAGCATATGTGATTTTTTTTTTCCCTCTCATTGTCCAAAACATGCAGTAATCTGTAGCTTGGGGACTTCTGATGCTGAGAATGGTTTGTATGTAGTTAATAATATCATAACACTCACTTTTCAGAGAGCAGTAACCCTATTATGCTATTCCTTTCTTTCCTCAGTTTTACATTCATCATGTTGATGTAATAGCAGTCAAAGCCTCAGTTTTTCCAAGCCCTGTGGAGAGTATCTCCCTCCTTACAGGCCACTAAGCCTGCAGAGAGGCCACCTGGAGCTTAGTGCCTGTGTTGTTGCTCAGCTGTGTCACCAATTATTGGGAATCTGCAAGGCAGTGAACTTTACACTGATGTAATTTTGGCTGTTGAGTATTTGACCACATACCAAAAAATAAATTTGGAGGTTAGACCAAATAGTAGACCTTTGCTAGCTGGACATGGTTGGTTTTCCACGTCAGTCTCTTTATGTGTAGCTACTGCTGTGGTACAAGCTGTTCTCCAGTGTGTTTTTAGACTATTAATAGAAAGCTGCAACCCACAGGTTGTGCAAGGTCAGGCTCTTATTACCTTGACCTACTTTATTTACCCCGTTGTGCACAGTAATCTACTCCAGACTGAATTCATTTGGAATCAATATGACCATGCATGGAATTAGATGCATCTTAGCATGAATAATGATGTAGACCTGAGCCACTGGAGAATATCAGAGTGATGCAAGTAATATCAGAGAGGATCTTTTCCTGACAACTTTGATTTACACTGTGAATTAATTTTTTGTTTAATGTAAGCTAGGATGTTACTGTTTCTACTGCATCCTAAGTGATGTGGAAAAACATGCTAAATCAACTTTCAGTTACATGTATGCTAAGCATTTATAATTCTAATGTTCTACCTCTGTGTGACCCCATTGTCACTGCTTTATTTCTCTCATTTATGGAATCAGCATTTATACTCTTTTAAAACTTAGATTATAACTGCTTTGGAAAAACTTGTTAGAAAATTATTTTTGCAATCAATTATCATTTGAGTATTATTCCAATGATGTTGTTGCTAAATATTTACTACTAGTGGCTTACAAAGCATCTCTGAAAAGCAAATCTGGTAGATGGTTTCTTATCTTTACCTGAAATAAGGTGGTGTACTGCATACTTCAGCATATCTTGGTAACTGTGTATGTATATATATATATATATATATATAAAAACCGCATTGTTCTTGTTTAACTTGCTGTGTTTTAGCATACCTGTGAGTGTAGGCTGGCAAGAGATTAGTCTTACATTTCCACAAAGAAATGCCTGGTCCAGTTCCTGCTGGGACTGAGAGGTATCATTAGTTGCTGGATCTTCACATTGTAATTTGAAGTGCTAAAAGGAGCATTAGACTACTGATACATAGTACAATGCATTTGATCTCTGTCTGAAAAAATTATACCCTCTTCTTTGAATAAATTAGTCTTTGTAATTAATAGTGTTCATTGGCATTATTACCATGTATCTTTTGCAAGCAAATGTCTTAATTTTGTTTGAGAGACTCTTAAAATAACCTTTTTCTTGTTTTTTAGGAGGTGCAAAATGGAAGGTTGTTTAGGCTTCTAGCAAAATTGGGAACAATCAATGAGAGGCCAGAGTAAGAAATACTTGTTTTTGTAGTTTAGAATGTGTAAAACGCAGTTTGCAATGCACTTTCTTCCTTTGTAAATTTAACCTAAATCTTTTCACCTCTATTTGCCACTGGAGAAATGAGTATTTAAGAATTCCTTGAGAATAATTAGATAAGCAACTTTGGCCAAAACTTTAAGTAGACAGAAGGCTACAAGTAGATATGTCAAAGTTGTTTCTTTGTATTTAGTATGGTTTCTCTTAGCAGTCTCTTGTGAGTGGCAGTAGTTTTGGAGGAAATCCACACCTTGCTTTAACTGAAGCAAAGGATGTAGATACTGGTTTTAAGTTAGTGAGTTTTCACTTTGGTTTTTTATTGACTAACTACATCAAAATGAAGTGTTCATTGTCTGTTTTCCATCCTGTTGCATAAACTTAGGGTTATGTTCATAATGCAGGTTTCTGCATGTGTTTTATGTGGTAAACTTGTTGCAGATAATTTTTGCTTTCTTCCATTATTTTTTTGTGGCTTTTGGAAGGGCATTAGTTTGAGGTGCTGAAACAGCTGAGAAAGTGTACGTTATCTTCTGTTTGTGGTGGGAGGGACTAATTTAATTGCAGTTTATAGCAGGTAGATTAGCTGTGCAATAAGATTACTCAGCTGAGATTGAAGTGTCATTTATATTTGTGGGGTTTGATTTTTCTTAACTTACTGAGCTTTAATATGAGCCTTTGTTTTACACTAGGTTTCAGAAGGACCCAACGTGGTCAGAAACTGGAGACAGGTATTTACTAAAGCTCTTTCGAGATCACCTTTTCCATCAGGTGACAGAAGCGGGTACTCCTTGGATTGACCTCAGTCACATTATCTCATGTCTTAACAAGGTACACTGTGCTTCAGTTAGCTTTTAAACATTTGTTTGGGTTAGCTTTCTTTAGAAGAGTATTCCACTGCAAAGCAAATTGGCATTGGAAGGTTAATGCAGTTGGTTTAGCTGGCGGTTATTTTCCCCATTTTGGATTAAAACCATGTATTCCCTAAGCTAATATTCCAACATCTATGGATTTTTAAAATAAAATTAGTATATGAATATTAAAAATTTGTTAATATAGCGTGAGATACAGTATTAACTTTTCATCCTAGAATGCATTGATTACTGTGGATAAGCAATGCTGGTCCCTTTATGCTACTCTGGTCTTTTAACACAGCATAAAGGATCCATACTACTCCTTTAACTGGGGGAGGTTTCTGATGAGAGTTATCACAAAGGATGGTCATAAGGCAGGATCCATTCCTAAACTGTGCTGACTCGAGTAGGAGACAGGAAGAAAACTGCAACAGAAATTTGTGCAAAATCCTTGCCATCTAGGACAGTGCTGGAAAATTTCTGTGGCTTAAAATGTTAAGTCCATTTCTATGATAACTCCCCTAGCCTCTCCAACCCTTTGTTTTCCAAGGTTGACTTAACAAAGCTATTTGCAGTTTTCTAAGAGCTGCACCACTAGCAGAATTTTATCTGAGCACTCTCATGATTAATAGCAGGAGATGTGTGAGAGACCGCAAGATCTTCAGTAGATGAACTTGTCTTGCTCCATAAGTTAAAAAGCATGAGTTGATTATTTTTTTTATTGATAAATCAGCTTTCAACTTATTTTACTTCGTTTTGCCAAACTTCAGTAGTTCATGGGAGACTAAGATGCTGCAACTTTTTTTTGTTGTTGTTTTTGTAGTTGCTTGGTAATTTAATTTGCTCTGTAGGGAATGATGATGCAGACACTGACAATACACAGTTTTGGTGCCCAATATTTTCTTTTCTAGGACTAGGATAGGCAACTTTCTCCTCCAAAAGAAAGTGGAATGTGTTCAGATCCTTTGACGTGTAATAACTGTACAGTTAAATCTTTTCTAAAATTGTCAGGGTGTCTAACCTCCTATTAGACCACTGCTGTGCATTTTTTAACCTCCTTTTTATCTTTCTGGTTGGTGTCTGTAATCACTTTAAAAAGGACTTTAAAGGGATTGAGGCTAAATCAAAAAGAAAGCATGTTGACATTCAAGTAGGCATTGAAATGCCATCATGATTTGAAAGCAGTGACTCATACAGTACTGTAGCAAGAGGGGACAGTCCTGAATTCATAGGTCAGGTAAGAGACAATGTCAAAGAATGCCTTGTTCTATAAATGTTCATGGCTTACCTTTTTAAACAGAGACTCTTCTCTTCTGTGGTTGTGGGCTCAGCACACAAAAAAATCTAAGGCTTACAGAACTCTGCTTTGGAAATACACTCTAAAAAGCACTTTGGAAACTATAGAAGTACTAATAGAAGTTATATGGACTTTACTGGTACTTGCCAAAAGCAAGTACCATTCCTTTTGAATGAAAGCTATTCTGTTGTTTAACAAAAACCAAAAACCAACCTTCCTTTTCAATGTGGTGTTTTGAGCATGTTTTCAACTGAGAACAGTGATTTATGCCTCCACAGGAGGAGAGAAAGAAAGCCATAAATATTGATATTTGTAGTTAGCACTGTGGCTTTCTTAATACAGACCTTCCGTGTCCTACATTAATTAAGGTAATTCATTGATTCGTTCTATGATGCTAATGGGAATAAATAGTGGACAATATTTCACAAACATCTTAATAGTGTTAATACTTTGTAATGGATGTTGGAAACTCTGGTGGTTTTATCCTACTCTACAGAAATTAGAAGATAAATGGCTTGCTTTTGTCCTTCTGAAACCAATCACTAAGCAGCAGCTTTAAACTGTGGAGGTTCCAGCTTTTAAGGTTACGCTCAAAACATTACTTTAGAAGAGAAATGTAAAAAATTTCTAGCTTGCTGTGTTGCTCCAGACAGCAGGTAGCGGAACACCTCTATGACAAATTTAATTGTTTTTCTGTTCAATACAACATTATAATACATATATTTAAACCTGCTGAGGTTGTATTTCCAAAGAATGGATTGGTAGTGTTATATCTCACTTGTCTCTGCCCCACCTTTTGTATTGAAATAAGAAAGACTGGGGTGGAACTATCAACATATTCACTAAAACAAAACTACAAAATGTTCTGCATAGTAAGAGAGTCTGACAGTTCTCTATTGATGAGCATTTCTTGCAACATGAGAAGAACATAAGAAACAGTGATGTAATGGGCTTCAGCATGTAAAGGAGGATATTCCTCTGTTAGAAATTAGGGTCTAATGGTATATAAAAAATAAAGGAGTCAGAACAAACCATGAAAAGAAATGTGGAACAAATGTTGATCTTCAGACCCAGATTATCCATTTCGTTATGGATTATACCCAAGTAATTTTTTCTTTCTAAGGGATGAAATGTACCATACACCTTAGGAACTAGAGGAAATAGTTTGTTTCCAGTACTGCCAAAAATGTGAGGTTTGGGTTTCTACCAGTTTTCAGGCTACCTGGGGCTGATCCATCCATTATCTCATTTCTGAGTGGACAATAAGTTAATTACCTACCCTTTGTTTAGGCTTGTGGACAGTATGTGCAAATGTGATGTAAAATATAGTTTTGTTCTTCAGGAAGTACATGAAATTTTTGCCAGGCTTTCTACACAGAGAAGTATAGCATTGAAGGATTATTAGCTTTGTGGAAAGGGAAGGAAACAATGGTAATCTAGTCCTGAGGTCTGGAATGTCAGTCAGGCTAAGACCAAAATGTGTCGATTTTTTGGCGAGGGTGTTGTTGTGGTGCAATTCAGATCCTTCCTTTGTGTCTTGCTAGCAGATTTGAACTGCACCATAACAATGTACTTGCCAAGAAATTGATTGCTTTTGTTGTTGGGGAAATGTTTTGCCATTTCTTTCACACTTCTTTTATTTTATCTTTTGCATTCTTGTTACAGTTAGATGCTGGTGTGCCAGAAAAAATAAGCCTCATTTCCAGAGATGAGAAGAGTGTACTTGTGGTAACTTACAGCGATTTAAAACGCTGCTTTGAAAATACTTTTCAAGAACTGATTGCAGCCGCAAATGGTCAGTTGTAGTATTTGCTGAAAGCATGCAGGACATTGCTGAGGAACTTAACCTATAGCAAATTGCACTACAGCTGAATTGTTGTTGTCATCTCATTTCACATTTGGGAAACAAACAGGAGATGAGCAAAGCTGCTTGCACTTCAGTCAGGTACACTGTTACTTGAAGGGAAGAATGTTTCACTTATCCTAGAGCTAAGGCTGCCATTGGAGGCTTTATCTGTGAAGAATTTATTTTAGATTAAGGAACACATCAGGTGCATGATGTTCCTACTTTTATTTTTTCCACTTGTATATGCACTAATTTTAATTTTTTTAAGACTTTTCTGATCTCTGAAGTTTTGCCACATTGTATACTTAAGGGAAACTCTTTGCAAGGACATTTCTGGGATACATTTTTGTCACTGAGGATATAGCAAAATTTATTCATTTTTGATATTATTTGCACCCAGAATAGCATAAAGGACCAGGTAAATAATTTAATAGAAATTGTGTTCTATTAATGACCATTTAGTTCGTAACCTCTGTAAAAGTGTGTTGTATGCAAGCTCTGTATGCCACCCACTGTTAGGTCAAAGAAATGTGAGAAGAAACAGCTTTTTAAAACCAGTCAAGTGAAGTATTGATGAATTGACTAAAAAGGAAAGAAAGTCCCCTGTCATTTGATTTTAAATTTTGTCTAAGCAAAGTGACGAAAACAGCATAATGGGAAACATCTTTAATTTAAAGAGCATATCAAACTTGCTCTAAACACAACCAGCGCCTTTGAAAAACTGTTTGTACATTTTCCTGGTAGTCAGAAGCATTTACATTTATGCAATTTTTTTAATAGATTTTTTTTTTTAAAGAAATTGATTAAATGCCTGAAGTTTCAGGAGTGTATTACTTTAGGTTATTTACAGTATAATTTTTGTATAAAGTTCTGTTCTTTGAACCACAGCTTTATTATGGTACGCTACACTGGATACAGATACAAAGACACTGTTAAAAGAAGATTAACTAAACACAGCAGTTGTCTGGCATCAAGAGCTTTTCAAGTTTTACGGCCTGAATCTGGAGGGATAATGATCTGCTGTGCCTTTGCAGTCACTGCTTAGCCCAAAGTAATATTACTTTTGCTAATACTCAACACATGAATTTTCCTGAAGTAATTCAATCTCAAAAGTCTGGAATTTTGCTCCTCAATTACCTTTCTAATTTTTGGACATGCAGTTGTCTCCAAACTTAGGTATTCATGGGATTTCTAGTTAAACACCTACACTTTGATACTGAAGACTGCCAAATATGTAGGAATTTCCTTTCTTAAAGCAGTAGTGAAGACTGTATCTATCCTTTCCCAGCACTGAATGTTTTAATAGCACTGGGTGCTCACCATGAAGAAAATGTGGAAACTCAAAAGGTCAGGACAGACTCTAAGCACTTGCAACTGATGTTACTGACATCAATTTTAATAATTCTCAATATTTGTAGTTTTCAGAGAAGTTTTTAATATTTCTCTGTCCACTTTTATAAGCTTTAAAATGATTCTCCGCCTTGAGACTTGCATCAAGAAAAAAGCAACTCTCTTCACATCGAAAGCTTTGAAGACTAGGGACATGCTTTACACATTTTAGAAAATGTGGTTGAATCCACATTAGATAGCATCAGTTGTTGAGTTTAAAAATCAATTATTGTTGCAATTTTAAAAGGAACATAATGTTTAATATTCAAACGATAACAGTTGCCAGAATGTTCTTTTTAATATAAAAGGAACAGGAACTTTGAAAAGTGAACATGCAGAACAGTCTTTTATCATTAGCTCATGTATTTGAGGAAGAGCAGCTGTCTTTTCTATGTTTTTTGACAAATCATATTGTAATTCTTTTGTATAAAAAAAGAAGTACTTGTATTCTAGAAGAAATGTGGAATGCTTAATTTATAAGCGGGCTGAGGTTTTTTCCAGTATTGTTTTCTTTGAAAATGAAAGGGGATCATCTGTTCAGTTGTGGGGTTTGGGAACCTTTGAAAATTTAATTTGTGGACCAATATTTTGTGGAAGTGTAAGGCAGGGGTAAAATAGGGCTTGAATTCTCATCCTTTTTAGACCAGCACACCCTCTGCAAGACATGTCTAAATTGCAAACCTGTATGTATTTGCATAATGTCAGTTTGCTTCAGCCCCTAGTAACCTCAGGACTTGGTTTAAAAATAAAAAGGTAGACAGCTAATAAGTTTTCATACATAATGTCAGCCAGAAAATATTTGGTGTCAGGTAATACATAAAATTAAAAAGAAGTTGAGCTTTGTTTTCTATTTATTTTATTTGGTCTGTATTTGGGAATGATTTGAACAGTCTGAAGTTCAGCTTGGGTGTTTTTTTGGGGGAGAGCCCTTCTACCCCATTTTAATTCCATTTAGAAGGTTGTCCTAAAGTTGTCGTTTGATCCATTCATAGGAAGAACTGTGTATCTGTATTTAAAAGAAGAGTCACCAGGATGTGCCCTCCCAGATGGGAAATTTATTTCTGACCTTCCTATTTTTTACAGCTAAAAGCACAGAAGGGACAACCTTTGAAATCATCTGATGTTGGTCATTTTAATTTTTGTACCTGTTTTAAATTCTGTTGCTGTATTTACTATATTGTAAATATTTTGTTGAGGGTACCTATGTATTTTTTGATTTGCCCTTGTTTCAGTAATTCAGGTGTCAACTGCTTCCCCTAAAAAGCACCAGTATGTTAAGTTCTAATGTCATGATCCCAGTATGTGTTACTCATCTTTAATCCTGTTTTCATTGTTCATGTGTACAGCAGTATTTTTAATAAAGAATACCAGAAGTAACGTGGCCTTATTTTGACAATGTGAAGTTCTGAAGTTGGATCCAGGGCTTCTCAACTTTGGTGCCGGAATTTTATTTCATTCTGTCTCATACTTCTTTTGTATTCATTCTGTCTGCAATGCAGAGTTTAAACAAACAAGAGTCACAAATTGTGCTTAGTGCTTGCCACTTAGAGTGTATCAGGTCTCCTAAAACTGAGATATTTTGTTCACTAGAAGTGTATTAATGCATATTTCCTTAACTCCCAAGTCAAATCCTGTCTGCTTTACTTGATAAGCCCTACTTTTGAAAACTCTGCTCAAGTACCCTTACTTCCATGGTTTTTGAGCCTTTTTTTTTGCTCAGTAACAAAATGTATTAATTTCTCTGAGAATTTGCACGTGGAGTCATGATAACTTCATTTCACAGAATTCTTTTTCTGTATTTTTAACCAGCAAAGGTTAGAAGATTTGCTGGTGGGATAAAATCTCCCATATCCATCCAATGCTGACCATGCTTATGGAGGAGGTAATTTTGTGTAATATATTGTGACTTGTCAATAGTCACTGCACATATTTAACATGGAGTCATTATCACTGAAATTGCAGTGTTTTAGGGATGTTTATGTATAAGCTGCGGTAAGTTTGATTGATGCACATATCCACTCTCCAGTTTCCTCGCTAGTAATGTGCAGCAGCATTTACACAACTCCTGCAGCAGTTGATGATCCTGTTATGTTCTGCATTCCCAGAGAAAGTTTCATCTCCACTTGCTTCCAGCCCTTGGAGAGCCCCTCAGATGATCAAATGCTGTTTAGCAGAGAGCACTTGATTGAACAGCTCTGTGGAGGCAGCATCCCCCCAGCTTCGGATGGATGGGGTGGGGATGTGGGGGTTCTGTGAAGAAGAGAGTCTCTACCAGGCCTAAGGTGCTGCCTGCTGTCACAGTAGCTTCAGAACAGGCTTTGTTGGGGACACCTTAGCTCTGCTGTCCTTTTGTCTGGTGTGCAGCTTCTAGCTGCTGAAGGAACCAGGAATGGTGGGTGGTTGGGTGGATGTTTGTCCATGTGCTGCTTTGTCTTGCCCCACCATGAAACCTTGCCTCTCCCAGAGGCTGAGTTGAATTTTTGTCTCTAGATAGCTGTAAGCACTTCCTAAATATGCTGAACCTAGGGGATGTCACCCACACAGGGAGCAGAAAAGTGTCTGTCACTGTAGCCGCTTTGCTGTGTGAGAAGTGTGCCTTCTGTGTGATTATTCCATGGTCTCCTTTGCTCACAAAATCAGCCTGTGGGATGAATGTGTGCCAGATGTTTGTGCTGACCAGTGCTGTGACTTGTGTGCCGTAGCAGTCTTTGATGCTGGCAGAACTCTGATATTTTTTAAAAGCAAACTTTATTACATGAATTTAGTAGTCAAATACATTATATAAAGACAGAAAATGCAAGACAAAATGGGAGTTATTCACATCTGAAGACACTTAGGGGTTCATATAAAAGTAATCTTTGTAGTCCAGTTTTCTTAAATACTTATGCACAAAAGCGTATTTATATATTTACACTGTGCAAACACGTCCTTTGAGATGCATCGTCCTGTAACCATTCCTGCTCAATTCTAGTAACAAAATAGTTGTGAAACTTCTGTTTTGTTCAAGATCAAATATGCTTTACCAACAAGAGACAGTGCAATAGATACTTAAAACTGGTGGTCTCTTGTGCAGAGATACTTAGCTCAGAAGTAGTGGTACATATTTATTTTGCTTGAATATCAAAGATAGTTTTTATTTGGAAATATGCAAAAGGTCATTTGCCTCGAAGTCTGTTAGTGGGTTACATTCACAGCTCTTTAGTTGAGTTCTGAGAGATTAAGAGGTCATATAACGTGTAGCATTTGAGTTAATGCATATTTTAGTGGACTACAAGAAGCTGAGCTTGGGCCGTAATTGATTTGGCAGATATCAGTGCTACTGTGTTAAATGTCCAACTCTCATTTTAATACTGCATTCAAAGGTGAAAGGGAATGGGTGCATCCTAATGCTTCTCCAGCAAAGAACACTCACGACCTTTCTGGGATGCTATACAAAAGTCTGTTGCAAATTAATGATACATTTTTGTTCCTGTACATACTGGTAACTTAACATGGACATTTAGGTGTCTTCATAGAAAAGCTGCCCTAACTTTACAGATTGTCTTGTAATTTCTAACTAATCTCTTCAAACTCTCTAGTGATCAATTAAAGTATGTGCAGTCTAGTAGTCATCCTGTCTTTGCAGACAGATTCCCATAAATAAAATATAATCAGTGCAGTGTTAGAAGGTCGGTGAGGTTTTGTGGACAGAGCTTGGCTTTAACCTATCTACCTTGTGGTTTTGTTCCAGTGCGTGCGTGTTGGCTTACTGACAAACTGCAAAATTCAATGTTTACTTGTTTTCAGCAGGATTGTCCAAACTGAATTGATATGTATTCCCTGTTGTTACAGCCCTGGATCTGGTCTTAGTTCTCCTCTATCTTTGCCAATTGTGTTTAGCAACACTTTTTAAATTCCTGCTTTGCAAGGCTCCCTACTGCATCTGCCATCTGGAGCAGTACGATCCATATAATGCCCCATCCCCAGTTAGCTTATTCAGCTTCCCCAGAACATCAGCCTTCCCACAAGTTTCTCAAAGTAGTTTCCATTAAAAATATAGTTTGTGGTCTGTTTCTAGCTTCTGTCTTCTTTATTTTCCAGCACAACACATACCCCAGCAATAGGATGCGCATACCTCAGTGCCTGGTGCAGATTGCCAGCTCTCTAGGGCTCCCAGCTGCCTCTCCCCATCAGGATAGAAGTGACCCAAGTCTGAGCAGAGGCTGTAATAATGGCCTTCCAGGTTTTCCTGGATGCAGAAGCACTCAGCATTTTTAGCGGAAGCTATTGGTGTTGAGCATTTGGGAAAGTCAAGGTTTAAGCAATAATACTTTGCTGTATTTTGAATATTTGTGCTGCAGTCTGTAGAGAAGCAGATTGCTGGGATTAAGCCAATGATAACTTTAAAAAGTTTTATGATAATTAAAATAATTTGGGTCAGAGTTTTTAAACTTGACAGTGTTTCATAAGAACCTGCATGTTTAGATCTTGGTCTCAAAGTACTTAAACTGGTGGCTGAGAATAATGGACAACAGAATTGTAGTCAGGAGGAGGAGAACGGCTGGCATTCATTTTCTCCAGCATCGCATAACCACAGGTGTGTCTTCGCTTGGAGTCACTGAGCTGGTCACAGCTGAAACTGCAGAAGCTTCTCGGCTTGGTTATTCCAGGAAGCACTGACTCCTTGCTCCTGCTGGCACCTTTGGCACTGTAATAGAGCAGTGTCATTGTGAGCTTTTTTAACTTTTTTGTTTTAGTGACTTGGGCAAAGCCAGGTCACAAGAAGCATCTTCGTTTATTCTCGCATGGTGGGAAGGGCATTGATGCAGATGGATGGACTCACTCAGTGGGAGTGCAGAACAGAGGAATGAGGGAGCTGTCCTGTGTTCTCTGTGAGTCCCCTTTAGAACAGAGGTGCTGTGAGTGGACATCACTGTTAAAGGTGTTTGTGTTCATTGTATCACTCCTGCTGCTTGTGGGGAGTACTTGACTCAGCCTAAGCTCATCCTAAGCTCTAATAGCTTATTTGTGGCCTGTGCTGGGGAGTGAAACTTTACTGCAGGATGAAGCAGTGGGGAGTGTCTGGCAGCTCTGCTGGTGCTGAAGTGGTGTATCCTCACATCTAAATGTTTCTTCCTAGGGGAACAGGGGTTTTTGAGCACGAGTGAAGGGATGAAAGATCTCAAGCCTTGAAGATCTACTTGAAAAGTAGAAAACTACTAATGTAGGTGTTCCCAAAGCCTAATGCTGGGATGAATTTCTAGCATAAATGGCTGATGTTTGTGAGGAAGGGCATGAGGTTTGGCTATCTCCTCTTTTTTGGCTTCTTTTGGCAGCTGCCATGAACTGCTGGTTTGAATTAAGAGTTTCCCTGTCCTATAAAAGACCAGCTATCCTGTAGGCTGCCTTTAATAAGATGCCCCTTATAAAGAGGGGTTTAATGTCTTCTCAGCAAAACCACTTTTAAAGGCACTGTTTGCCTTACAGCACTTTCTCACCCATATTCAGAGGTCACAGTGCTTAAAAGGGCTTTTTAAATAACAAAGAAAATTAGGGCAAAGAGAATTTTCACACCACTGAACTTGGATACCAAAGATTTATCTGTAGACAAAGGACAAGCTAGAGCATTTTTCCATCATTGTTTACATGTGACATCCTAAAGTAAACATGTTGGACCGCAGTGTCTAAAATTAGATTTCCTCCCCTGTATTTTTATAAGTTCATGGACAATCTACTCGTCTCCATTTATAAGGTCAGAAATATTGGCAGCCCTAGTCTTGAATTCCAGAGAAGACAGAGCATCTGTTGAGGCTTGCACAGCCCAGGGTTTTGCTTTTCATTTTATTTTGCACTGTTAGGTCTTTAAGTCAAGCTACAGAAGTAGTAGCACAGAACCATTCTTGATTACAAGTTGCTCTTAGATGTCACAGTTTCTCCAGTTCTGAACTAATAAGCCTGTGTGGTTTTTTAAGGAGTGTGGTCTCCATCTTCTTACTGTAGAAAATTGGAAGGTCTCCCTAAGAAGACCACCCCATTACATTTATTAGTAGATGAATGGAGTTCATGAGGAGGAGCGCTTGTGATGAGGATTGCAGATGCATCCCATATTTTTATATTGCATCTGCTGGCAGGTGGAGAAGTAATTGCCTTGGGATAAATTCCATAACTATGACAAGATTAGTCACAGATGCAATGGACTTTCTGTGATGGGTTTAAAGAGAAAAGCCTCTGTGATTTACATTGTAATTGTGAGTCTTTGGGAGCTGGCGAAAGTGGAGTGTGCATGACAAGTTATGAGCCTAAAAACCATCATGCTTTGATCCTTTCATCATCATCAGGCTATTGCATCCTGAGATTTTTCTTGTGAGCTAGACCTGGCTTCTGCTTTAATAAACCTTTATAGCAGTAGAGCTGCATCTATTAATTTTATCTGGAGTGCACTGCTGTACCTGGGCGTGCATTCCCACAAAGAACTTTGAGGGAGCTCAAGGGGTTTGGGCATCTGTAGTCAGGCTTCATTTTGACAGTCAGTAAAGGCTTCTCTAGCTGTGGACTACCTTCTTGCCAATCTAGGAATGTAAATTGGAAACTGTGTTTAGTTGGTCTTTAATTGGAATTGTTTGGTGAAGGAAATGGCTGCTGGTTTCCTGCCATGTTCAGGTGCAGACCATCTCAAGGCTGCAGCTCTTGAGGTGCTTGTTCCAGCTCACAGGAGGTGGAGTTCTTGCTGGTTTTCTGGCTTTGCAATTTACACTGACTCAAGGGTTTGCTTCAGCCCAAGGGTTTTGGCTTACTTAGGCTTTTTCACCAATACTGAAAAGCTAGAACACGGTTGCAGTTAGGATTCTTTGTACATTCAAAGGAGCACAGCTCAGAAAATTGCCCCCAAAACTTTCTACCAGTTTTTTTTTGTTTGTGTTTGGTTTTTTGTTTGTGTTTTTTGTTTGTGGGGGTTTTTTGGTTTTTGTTTGTTTGTTTGTTTGTTTTTTTTACCCGAGGCCTCATATTAAGAACTTCTCTTACTGCTGTTCAAAATACTATTTTTTATCTCAGTGGCATTAGCAAGTCCAAGACATGATGCAACCATTTCTATTTCGTGCTCCTGGCCACCACCTGGGTCTCACCAGGGTTTGGGCTGAAGCTCTTTCCTGTAGTGAAACCAAAGGTGAGCTTTGGCATTAGTGCCTTTCCCTAGGCAGGAAAAGTGGAAGCCCAAGAGGAGGTGCCTTGCCAAGGTCAGTGGGGATCCCTGTTCTGCTCTGTCCTGTGGCTGGCGCTCAGCTTGGTCACACTGAGCAAGCACCACTGCACATGCTGGCTCTCTCCTGCACTCAGCTGATCAGTTTCCTCTGCAACAAACCCTGGGTGTGCTTCTGGAGACGGGTAGGGTGCTCTGGGTTTGGCTCCTTCCATACTATGCAATTCTTCAGCTCTGCCCAGTCTGAATCTTCCAAAGCTTTGTTCCAGCAAAGGGATCTAACCATAGGTAAGCTGCTGCCAAAGGGATGTGATACCCTTCCTCAGCCTGGTGCTGGCACCAGCTGCCCTGACAGTGAGCTACTACTGCTCACTCAGAAACTGTTCTGACAATGTGGCAACCTGAATCAACTCCCTGCAAGAAAAGCCAAGCTGAAATGTCAGCACAAGAGTGAACAGAGGAACGCAGAGCAGCACGATGCCTGTGATGCAAGGGAAGAAGCAGGACTGTACATCTACCTAGACCAGTTTCCATGTCTCAAACCCCTCCAGGCTCCATCTTGCTCAGTACAAATTTTAGGGCTATTTATTTACTGCTCCAGTTAATTGTAAGTAAAGGATGCCTAGCTAAGGTGCTACCACTTTTAGGAATGTGTGCAGACAGAAGGGTCACTGCCTGCATTCACATCCATGAGTGCTTTTGGCACAGTGCTACAGTACCACTTGTTTAGCTTGCAGGCCAGATGACCTTGTATGATCTCGGCCAACCACTTTGTTTTCCCGAGGATTTACGTTCTAGCAGCCACTGTGCAGTTCGATTTGTTTTCTTATCCAAGCATTCCTTTTCCATCTGCATTTGAAAATGCCCCTTAAAGCACTTCCAGAAGGATGCTTGGGACACACTCCATGGATTCTGTGCCATGCAAAGAAAAAGGCATTTCATAAATTTCTTTAGGGAGGTTATCATGTTGTCTGTGTGGCTGACAGCAGCCTTCAGAAATACATAGAGAGAAAATGAGTTAATCCACTTCTTGGGAACATTACATCCTTTGGAACCCTGTAATATCCACATACACTCCAAGCTCTATAGTCCCTGGCTCCTCCAAAGACAGCGTGCCGCAACAGAGCTGAAGTCCCTTAAAACTGCTCCTATTTTCTGAAAGGTCAAGGCAGGAGAAAGGCTTTCCCAGCATTTGTTTGGAGTGGCTTGTGTTGCCCTGGCAGTGCCACGCATGAGCCAGCAGCACATTTACCCGGGCCCTGCTGTCCAGCCCTGTGAGTGTGCGCTCTCCTACACGTATTTCTGTGCCTCAGCCAACGCCCTCCAAGTCTCTGGCATTTTTCATGAAGCAAGTCCCCTCTGCCTTGACCGCACGTTTCAGCCAGCTCTGATTGTTCTTCGAGACAATGCTTCACCTCCCAGCCTGCCCAACTGCAAGGCATTGACAAGCTTGGCACTGGGGGGATGGCAGGCCGGCCTTGACCTCCTGCCAGCACGAGATGAACGATGGGTTGGGTCTGGGCAGTCTCCGGGCTGGCTGAGGGCAGTGAGCTGAGACCAGGACACTGCCAGCTTTGCAGCGGCTGGGAACTGATACAGCGCCGGCACTGAGAAAATAAACACTTCCCATTTACAGGGAGTTCATGTCAGTGCAACTCATTTCTTAGAGCAGCCCTAGTTCCCTGCTTGGGCAGCTGTCAGGAATTAGGTGGAGGAAGATGGCCAATATATTCAAGTGCTTAAAGGCAGGAAGAGAAGTGAGGCCCTCACATCCATCTATTGTAAAGTTGCCACTTTAGCATCCTGAGCCCATGGGTGTTAAATGGGCCGTGCTTAGCTGAGTCATGGAAAAGAAGGGCAAAAACAAGCACAGGGGGCCTTATCCCAGCTGGGGTGCCCTTGGGACTTGCAGAAATAACTGCAAATCCTTCACAGCCACACGTTTCTCCTCTCCCATTATCAAGGGCCTGTTTCCTACAGTTACCTGCCTCCTACCTTAGTTCAGTGCTCTCTGACACTCTGGCATTAAATTGAGCATTAAGTGGGTCAGTAAGTGCTAATAAATCCTATTACTGATGTGCATCGAAGGGGTTGAGGGTTACTTGCTTCCTCAAAGACATAGATGATGGAAGATGATTGCTGATTCAACCAAGCAGGACGCACCTCAGCAAGAGTTTTTGCAGGGACTGGGGACACCTCAGCTGCTTTCACAAGACATTATTTAGCACAAGGACCTTGAGTTCTCCTTTGCCATCTAAAACCTGAGAAGAGGGGAATGTAGAATACAGACCCAAAGAGTGTCCATTTCTGCTTGCTGCCTGTCCATGTGAAACGTTTCAGTTCCTCTGGAGCCAGCACCATCCCACTGTCTGCCTGATAATCCTTGGAGGAAAAAGGAAGATGCAGTCCTGTTAGGTGTTGACTATTTTACAAAGGACTCAGTTCCTCTTTGGTCTGATTTACAGCATCCTTCTGGTCATTGATAGTGAGAGAGCTCTAGGAGACAGCAGCTCTGTGCTGCTGGAGGTGCTGCAGTGCATGGTGCCTTTCCAAACCACCCATGCCTTGGGTTGCAGCAGACAGGTGACGTTAATGTAGATCCAGGGTGTTAAAAGAAAGATGTCTACTTGTAGTCTGAGGCTCTGGCCAGCCACCAGTTCAACCCTGTGAGGACCACTGTGCCTTTCCCACCTCCTGCTGCTTAATGCGTTCTACTGGGTCACTGCAAGCTTGCCCCAGCCTCTCATCCGTGCCTGTCCCTAGCAGGATTGGGGGTGTGTCCCATTGTTAGACATGGCTCCAGCTTGTCTAAACATCTGTGATAACAGGACTTGTTCCTACCAGGGACCTCTGATGGAAAAGGGACTCACAGTCCTCCTTTGTGCATTACTATTCAGATAAAAATGCAGATCCAAGGGATTTTAATCCCTCTCGCACACCAGTGGGATTCAGGTGGGACTCTGGTAGTTACACCTTGCAGACCTACTGGAACTGACGACTTCTTGTCAGGGAAGGAGTGTTTGCAGCCCATGACATGGCCAGCAAGGATCTCTGACCCCAATTTATAGGGCAGTGGGATAACCTCTTGTTGCAAGTACATCTAATTCTGCACCTTGTACCAGTTAGAGCTGACAAAGCAGTAACCCCCTATCCTGATTATCCCTGTATAAATCTGTCACATAAATAAAAAGAAATGCATGGCATATCACGTGGAGTCACTTACGTTAAATACAAGCGTTTCCTTGATGGGAAGCTCTTCAAATGTCTTTATGCGCTGGGGGGGGTTTATTTTGAAAGTGTTTACGTATCTGTTCAACAAGAGAAGGAGGACAACTTTTGGTGAGAGTGTGAAGTGCACAAGCAGGACGCGTTGGGTATTTCTCTGTTTCTTTAGGCAGTTCCCAGCTATCTTCAAGGCAGGTCATACAAAAGGGATTTGTTAACCAGACCCCAGCCAAATCTCACTCCCCAGTCCCAGGGTACACACAGCTGTGCCTCTCACAGGGCCTGACCCTTGTGACCTGCAGGTCTCCCTGGGCAGGGGCACTCCAAAGAGCCACAGCAGTGGGTGACGGACACTCAAGCCATCTGTGGGCTGTCTTTGAGTGTTTTGTCCCACCCAGGTCCAGACTGGGCTATGAAGTGAGCTGTCACCCCCAACAAACAAACACAGTCTTAATCTTGCTTATCTCACCTGACATTTTCAGTGCTTCCACAACTTGAGCTTGTAACAGGAAAATTTTCATTGCACAAAGGATCAGATGCAGGGGGAGACCCACTTTCTGTTGTAAATATTGTGCTGAGGGGTATGTAGTCTTTACCTTCCTAGATGCAAACAAGAAATGAAAGCGTTATTCCTGGGTCCATGTGGCCAGCTGCCCCTGCCTCGGTGACAGCACGCGGTTGTGACATTAATACCTGCTGGACATTTGCTTGCAGCAGGTCACCCAGCTTTTTCACCAGCTCGCAGAACCGTGGCCTGTCGTTGGGATTGCTCTGCCAGCAGTCCAGCATGATTTGGTAACTGTGAGGACAACAGCAAAGTGAGCACGTGGTGGGGTTACAGCTCTGCTTGATCCAGCACAGTCTTTGGCATCTTGTTGTCGATAGACAGATGTAGATAGATAACTCCTCAGCCTGCTTGGTTTTACAAAGGTTCTCCCTAACACCGAGGCCTCTTCCTAAAAGTAAAGTGGTAAGCTTTCCACAAAAAAAGAAAACCTTCCTGCAACGCCCTAGAAGACCACATCAAAAGGATAATTCAGCCAACCAGTCATCCTTTTTTTTATTCCTAATTGAGCATTAAACCTTTGTATTAAACACCTATTAACTGGCAATGTTTAGGTTAAGGTATCCTAAAAGCATCCTAAGATGACTTATATGGATGTGTCACTTCCTTGTATTGGTTGAGCCGAGCTTTCCTTCCTGCAATAAAATATGTGGAAGAGAAAAAAAAAAGAAGCTCTTATCTACTGTCACTAGGATAATAAAATTAGTCAATGGGCAATACTCCCAGATAGGCATGGCTGGCTTGCATCCTTTTCTTCTGCTAGAACTATTTTTTGGTAAGTGTTGCTATTTAGAGTCATGACATAGCACTCAAGAAGGCACCAGGACACCAAGATTTTGCCTCCAGAGGTAAAACACCCTGGACATGTTCACGGTTCTCAGTGATTTGTGTCACAGGGTGCACGTTCAGTGTGCTGCATGTGCCTCCCCAGGCAAGGTGCTCTGTCCTGACCCACACTGATCTCCAAAAAGGTGTTGGCCATGCAGTAGCAGCTTGAGACTGCACCTGAAGGCGGAGGAGCCGGGAGCGGCGGCTGAGGTGGCGGTGGAGGGACTCGGACAGCCCGGGCAGGGAGGCTGCGGGTCCCTGTCACCTTCCTCTGCCATCAGACACAGTGTACAGGAAAGGGTGGACCCTCATGGCCCCAGTGACTGCGAGGAAGCCTCCGCTGTCACTTCCTAAGTCAAGATGATGTTAATAATGTCACATTCCTCCAGCACTTATCTGTGTGCATGTCGGTAAATACTAAACCTGGCAAGGAATCACCACCTTCCTCCTCCTCCTCCTCTTCCTTGCTCAGCTCCCCTCAGAGCACAGCCCTGGTGGTCCACTGGGCTCAGCTCCTCGTTGCCCCCTACCCTTTCCTACCCTATGGGAGAGCCTGGGGCCAGGGTGGGGTTCACAAGAAGATATTGATGTAGGATTGGGTTGTTTTTCCTTAGGCTGTGTAGTAGTTTGGCCAGAAAGTGATTTTTCAGGAAGTTTTTAACTTAACAAACCAATTAGAAAGAGATACTTCTATGTGAACCTTCAGGGGTTAAATATTAGAAGCTCCCAGGGAACTGCTCTTTTCCCTTCCTGCATTAGAACAGGTAACAGGTAGTCCCTGTGGTGTTTGTGATAAACTAAGTAATATTGATCTTATGAGGTGCTTGAAGAGAGAGAGATGAAAAGCCCTCTGCACAGCTTAGGAAACTGCTAATGAGAAGGGTCACAGAACTTTCCCTGGGTGGCTGTTTTTGTGACAGTTGAAACCCACAAGAGAGCTGTTCTATGTTATCAGTGGGATCTATGGCTCCAAGAGAGACTCCTCTCTTAAAAAAATAATAAAAGACTATTTTCAAATAGTAAAACTGACTGAAAATCACAAGTTGTCTCTTTATGTTATTTGTAAGAAAGTGGACAGTTTGTGGGGAGAGGTAAAGTGTTTTAAAAGTTTCATTTTTCTTTTTTTCTTTTTTTTTTCTTTTTCTCCTTTTAGTGTGTGGATAAAATCTATCTGTTTACCTTAAGTTAGGCCTGTTCTACCTTTTGCTCCTAATCCTATCTCACAAAAAGAAGAACAAAATGAACACTCAAACCACTACACTAAATTTACCAGACAAAACCAGAAGTAAACATAAAACCACTACAGGCTGGCACAGAGTACTTTTTAGAGACTGGAACATCATCTGCAGGGCAGCCCAGGAGGGCAGTGGCACACAAGGCAAGCAAAGGCATCTTACATCTCCTCGGTGGCTTGCTCCGGGGCTCGCATTCTTGTGCCTTCCTTCAGCCTGCTGCAGAAATCCTCGTCGATTTGGACTCCGGGGTAAGGAGAGGCACCTGGAGGTGACATTGGGAGAACAGATACATGCCTTGAGTACCTGTGACCTCGCTGTGGCCCCGTGCACCTCATTCAAATGCTTGGGGTGTGCATCATCAGGCTGCAGAGCTGGGGGTCAGGGGCTGCCCCCCTTGCAGGGTCTGGCCCTGCTGGATGCCACAGGCAGGGAATTACTGCTGGTCATGCTCCAAGCCCCAGTCTTTGGAGGGAGGGCAAGATCAAGACCACAACTATTGGTGGTGCTTTCCTGGCCTGAATAGAATAAAAATGCACATGAGTTTGATTTGAACACTATCCCTTGAAAAGCCAAGGTTGATCTTTCTATTGGTCTGGACTACTCCAAATTCTAGTGAGCACGATATTAACAAACCCCAAATGCCCAAAATCACTGTGAAAAAAAATTGAAATAATTGTTTTAAATCAGATCACAGAACATTTGCATTTGTTTTTCTGTGTTTTTCAGATGCAGCCTGATTGTATTGTTGGTCTTTTTTTTTTTTTTTTTTCTGTAGACAAAAAAATTCAGGAAAAGGGAAAATGAAAGGGGAAAAAAAGGACCTTTCATAGACTCAGAGTCACCAGGTTCAAGGAGCTGGGGCTTTAAGAAAAAAAATAGCAGGTATTATGAGGCTGACCATAAAATCACAAGAGTTGGCAGGCTGACCAACAACATGTATTTAAACTAATAAATGATTGATTGTCCTGAGAATTGTATAGTATTGTTTCCTCTGCTGTTCGCCTCTTTTGTCAGCCTCTGTGTTGAACTCAATTAAGATTCTTCTCTTCTGACAGTCATTGTTGTTCCCAGTCAGTGTACATCTTGTATCCTGCCTTTTCCACATGAAAGAAAGGGGGAGGAAAAAAAGCTTCACTGGGTTTTAATTTCAGATTGCATGCTCTAGTTCATCCTGCGGCATCAGTGCAGATGCTTTTTGCCTTCTGTGTCCAGTAGCCTGCGTGAGGAGGATGCTGGATCCCTCCTGGGCTGGGGGGACCTCCTGGACTCGGGCTGGAAATGGAGGTGACAGAATCTGAGACATGCAAACTGTGGGTTTGGCTCCCTTGCTCCCACAAGAGGAATAAGAAGCTTTTGAGAGAGCGCTCAGCTCATGGCACTCGGTGTCTTGAATGCTGTCTGTGGCACAAGAGGTGGTGCCTTGGTCTTGGGCAGCTGATGACCCAGAATCACAGCTCTGTCTTATCCCACAGGGTTCCACATTCAATTAAAATGCTTTAAAAATTGCCTGATTTTCCTGGCAAGTGCCATCAGTCAGACAAAGCACTGTGACTGCTCTGGCTGTGCTGCCCTGCATCCTCTGCCGAGGCTTTCTACAGGGAAAAGTGGGGAGCTTAGGTTTTGCCCATGGCAGAAGTAGGTGGTAAAGTTCTCTGACAGCTGTGCTATCCTTTAAGGCTTTCAGCTTGGCAAATAAGCTTTCAGAGCTCTTAAAAGCACCAAAATTTCTAGTTTGCAGGGGCACCCTCTGCCTCTGATTTAGGTCTCCTGAAACACCTGCCAAAAGATCATTGAAGGTAATGGATGTTTTCCCCAAGCTGTAGTGCCCACTCCTGTCAAGCTCCTGGGGTGCAGAGTTAACGTACCCAAGGAAAATATCTCCCACAGCAAGACCCCATAGGACCACACGTCGCTTTTTGTATTGTAGATTTTATCAAATATGGATTCAGGAGCCATCCACTTGAGAGGAAGCCGAGCCTGGAGTAAAAGGGACAAATCTGACTATTATTTTCAAAGCCTGAAAGATTTTAATCATAGATGAATCAACCATATATTGTTATGTAAATAATTACCATTCAAGCAGGAACCTGTGGGATTTCCTTACAGGCAGTCAAGATAAACCCACACTCATTCATGCACTTAACAAATTGTTGGAGTAAAAGGCTGTTTTTAAAAAACATGTGGCACAAAACACGAGACATTAGAAACTTATGAACAGGTTTTTTCTTTACAGGGATGTGGGAGTGTGTAGGAGCAGAGGTCTCTTGCCAGCATCATAGAGACAGGGCAGAAAGCCCTGCATCCAAGCACCAACCATTCTGCAAGGATGCTGGAGATATTCTCAGGGAAGTTTTCAGAGCCAGAATTGCAGGAGCACATCAGCAACCCTTGGAACCCCCTCAGCACAGCTTGTTGGGGTCTCCTGAGCAGTACCAAAGCTGTGTGAACATTCCCCAGCTGATTTGCAATGCTGTAAACCCTGGAAGCTGTTTACAGATGTAGGAATAGCTGGCAGGTGGGTGAGACCTCCAGAAAGAGACTCTCTGCCTGACTTCAGTGCCCACAGCAAATTCCCATGGCATGGGTGGGTGCAAGCACAGTCTGCTGGCCCAGCCCTCAAGGAGCTGGCAGGGCATTCTCTGCCTGCTCCTTGCAGCCAGGGCAAAAAAAACCACCGAGTCGGTGCTGGAGGAACAAGTGCAAGCTCAGCTGCTCGGGGCACCGTGAGCAGGGCTTGGCCCTGGCATGGGAGCCCTGGGGGGTTCACAGCTTCTTTTGGAGGGACTGTTCTCCTTGAAGGAAGTTTACAGACTAAGGGGGTTATGGTGAGCCAGCCAAGAAATGTCTAAAAAAACCAAGTATTAACAGGGCAAAGCTGTGAAGCAGTTAGCACGTCTAAGCCTTCTGCCTGAGGATAGAAATGCTTCCCAGACCCACAACACATCTGGACAGCTCATCTTCACATAAAAACCAAGACAGCTTTTGAGCTCTTAAATTCGGGAAATATGAATGTCTGCAGGACATTTTGGTGGACAGTTTGAATTGACATGTAATAAACATTTGGGTAAATAAACAGCATCTTGACTTACATCTCCTTTTCTCACATAATCAGGATTCTTATAAATATCTCTTGCGAGGCCAAAATCACAGATCTTCACAACATTGTTCTCAGATAAAAGGATGTTTCTGGCTGCCAGGTCACGATGAATGCACTATAATAAAACAGTTTCACAATCAAACTGCATTTCCTTATTCGTGCCCACAAATTTCCTGTCTCCCATATCCTTTAAAATTTATTATTATTATTATTATTATTATTATTGTTGTTGTTGATAAATTTATTTTTTTTAGGGAAGTTGCCCGTAGTTTACATGAAGTTACTGTAAACAGCAGTAATTATTAAAAAAAAAAATTACTAAATCCAGAAAGTGACAAATTTGTAAGCCCTTTGACATTTGCAGGGAAAGAGCTGAATCATTTGGAGCTCCCTAATATATGTTGAAATTAAGGAAAAACCTACCACACCCAAAAGATCTTCCCCAATGAATGAGCTTGACCCACCGCCTTCAGTCATGATCCTGTGTTTATGGACTGTGGATACTTGGATAAACACAGTTATATTTATAATGCCAAGAGGAAAACGGCTCTTCCTTTGGGACCTCTCCCAAGGAAGGTGTCACTACAATGTAGACATGATTTCACCTCTGAATCCTGTCCTTCTACAGTGAAAAAGCCTCAGTGCAAAACCCACCTTTCTGGAGGAGAGGAACTCCATGCCTCTGGCCACCTGAAAGCTGTAAGAGATCAGGTCCTCCATAGTGAGGGGCAACTTGTACAGCTCATCAGCATCTGCAGAGGTGGAAAGCAGGGTTTGTTACAAAGATAGCTCACAGGCAGCTGATTTCCCACTTTCACAGAGACCCCATTATTCCCATAAAGTCAGAGTCTTCATGGAGGGATATTTGAAGGTCAGACACTGTCATTGGAAACAAAAATAGTGCTTGCTTTACACCCTGTGCTTTGGACACTGCTGTGTTTTCCCCAAAGATAAGGAGCAGTCAGAAGAAACAATCAGACATTTTCCTGTCAGATTTAGTAACCCTGGAAATAATCTTTTTTTAAATCTTCTACACTCTGGACATGACCCTCTGAGCATCTCCCACGGATGTTTATTAGGGTGATAGATGAGGAAAAAAATTTCAGGGATTCACAGTATGTTGTAAAAATATCACAGTCCGTGTAGGGACAGGAAGGAATTAATACCTACCCTCCTCGTCCTCCTCCACATCACTCAGACTTTTATCTTCCTGGAACCCAGAGCTCGCAAAGCTGTCGCTGCTGGTGACACTGGCCAGCCTTTGTTTTTTGCTTTCCACTGGCTCAATATCCTTTTTCTCTTTCATTGGCTCTCCCTGCAGAGAGTCCTTCAAACAAAAAGGGGAGAAGAGGTGCTACATCAGAGCGGTGGAGGGGATGGGGAGGGAATCAAGTCAGACTGCTGTTGCCTTTCTGCCCAGCTGGTGGTCTGTGGCGTGGGTGGTCACATCTCTCACGGGCAGGGGTGTCCAGTGCCACTGGGGCAGGCAGGGGCTGGTGGCAGAGCTGTGCTTCACCAAGGTCATCATCCCAAGAGGGCAGAAATTTCATGTCTTGGGGGCACCAGCACATGATTTTGGGGTAACCAGGGCAGTGGGCTGCCCTGCCGCAGTGAGGATTTGCAGGGGTATGGATGGACCTGTTTGCTGGGCTGCGGCTCATCTCAGACATGAGCTCATCTCAGAAATGAGGCATCTGAAAGGGCCCATTTCTCTCCAGCAGACAGAGAAGGAGCACAAAGAAGCAGGCTGGGAAGGTTGTGCTCACAATGGAGGTATCCCAGGCCTCTCAAACATCAGCTTTTGCTCCCAACCTGCTTAGGACATCTGTCTCTGTGTCCCTGCGCAGGGTTTGGTGTAGGCTTGTAAGCCCTTGCCATGAGGAGCAAGGGCACTTGGTGTTTGAAGCAGAGCTGCTGTTGGAAGTGACTGCCTCTCTTCAGTGCCTTTATCCAATGGTTTCTTCTTATGGCCAGTCGTGATGGTTTGAGGGGACAGCTGCAACACTGGTTGGAAACAGCTCTCTCACTGCTCCCTGTAGAGCAGCTTGGCTGCCTGGCTGCACTCCTGCTCCCTCTTACTTCTCTTGTCCTGCAACCATCTCTATTCCCTGTGCATGCTGCTGCAGAGCCAAACTTCCACCTCCTTCCTGCCAGGCAACCTTCCCAAGGGTGCCAGAGCACTGTGTGTGGAAGGGGGTAAGGGAATGACTCCACTCAGCACGGACCCTGCCCAGCCATACTCCCTGCTGAGCATCCGACTCCAACCACCGCGTGTAGGAGGAGCCAGTTGCTGTGTCTCGTGTGGAGTAACACATGGGCAGCCTTGGGAACAGACACTCAGCAAAGGCCTTTTAGAGGGGGACATCCTCTCGAGTGGGCTCTCCCACAGAGCCCTCCCCCCAAAAAAATCCCTGAGATGCTGCCAAGCTTTTGACACAGCTGACCTGCTGTTCTGTATCCAGGCTCCTAAATCTCATGCTGGAGCCCTGGATCCTTTGGAGGATTTTTTTCTATCAGGATTTGAATTTACTGGGACATTTGGATATAGGTTTGCAATAAGAAACATATCATGAATTTGATTCAGAGGGCTATGGGATGTGAGGACAAGACTCTAACCTCTTTTCCTCTTGATAGGTCTTCTCACACAATAATATGATGACTTGTAAATCCCTGAATATTCCTGTGTCTTGGGACATGAGATTTAATTGGTATTATCTTGTTTATGCTCCCAGCAGTACTGAAATAAGTGGGCAAAACCACTTCCTTTGGCTTTGCTGACCTCAAGCTCACCAGGAATGGGTTCATCAGAAGCAGGGCAAGAGCGTGTGGGGACACTTTGGACAGGATTCACTTCCCCTCGCTGTAGATGTCTCCAGCCAAATTAGTCACAGCAGTCTCCTTGCACAGTCAGGGAGAGAGGTGAATGCTTTCTTGGCACAACACATCCCACACCAAATATTAGTAAAGGTCAGGTGAACTTCACCCAAAAGTCATTTCTCTCCTTTGGTAGAGGAGAGTCTGAGGAGACCAGCTCAGAGCTGACATCTACATTACCAACACTTATGTCAGGTAAGATGGACCCTAGCAGGACCATCTGCCTCCTCACCTTGTTAGGGCAGAAAAGATTCCTTTTGCTCTTCAGATAGTTTGATAAATTCCCATACTTGCAGTATTCAACAATCACCATCAGAGGCCCTGGGGAATTAAATTTAAAAAAAATTTAAAAAAAAAAGGGAATTTTAAGCAGCGTAAAGCAATAAAAGGTGACATCAGTTCTGAGAAAGAATCTTTCATGCCCGTAACAACAAGTCCAGAATAACTGGCAACATGTCCTAAGAACTAGAAGGCTGCTTGAAGGACACTGGACATTACCAAAACAATACTGCTTCTGGAAATTAGGGCAGGGCCTAATTTTTGAAAGCTGAGTTTTGAGTCTGGGTCCTGAGGGACCCTGTTTCCTCTTCGGGCAGTTCAGACTGGAGTCCCACAGCCCACACACACTTGTTGAACTAAAACAGGTGACATATCTAAAACAAACAATCTCCCATACTGGTCTTTTGATTTTCTTAGTGTAATATCATGAAGGATTTTACAACAGCTGCATTGTGATTTGTAGTTCAGGGCCAGCAGCTGATATGCCTTGTTCCCAGCCTTTCCAGATCATGTTTAACTTGAGCTTGAGCAGTGGAGTGAGTGAGATAAAGAAGGGCAGGTGGCATGTTCCTAAGTTCACACTTCATATATTAATACTAAAAGAGAGTTTAAAGAGAGGCAATGTTTAATCACTTCATTAAATGACTAAAGTTCTCTTTTTATTTTCCTTTTTTTTTTCACCAACTACAGGATGAGCTCGAATATAAAAGTTACTAACTTGACCTCTGGATGAAAAAAAAAATGTGGGTCACTGGGTGTTATTGGGAGATAATCCGAACCCATTTTCGTAGCAGTGCAGACTTTTTTACCTCCATTTTTTGTGCAAGCTCCCAACAAATTCACAATGTTGAGATGATGACCAATGTGGATTAGGATTTTCAGCTCAGTCATCAGCGCTTTGTACTCACTTGCTGTGGCCCCTTCTGTAAATACAAAATAAAAATTCAATGAGAAAAGGCAAAGTACTGGTCCTGCTGGGCTTTACCACTTCTTGTTACTTTCCATTGAAATAATCTCCATTACTGGATGTACTTCTTGTATTGATGTTCTCTCTATTCCTCCCTGCTCAGCATCCTCTTGGTTGCAATTAAACCCATAAAAAGAGTCAGGCACTCAACTTCCTCCCAGTAGACCCTATTATATTTAGAACTGAGAGAATTTTTTTCTTACATGAATAGTTCTGACGTTTCAGCCAAAAAATTGAAAGAACAAATAAAAAGGGATTTCAAGATTATAATTAACTCTATCTAGAATTGGTTTCGTCTGACCTGACTTGAGCTATCTAAGGGTTATGTTCTAGCCTGAGCTAATCAACATCTTAAGGGGTCAGTGGCAAGAGCAAAGTATTTCCAGAATCTGGTACAGCCATCATGTTTTGTCATCTGTATAAGGGAAAGATGAACTACCCCTGGGTGATGCCTGCCCGGTTTTGTTAATTATGTAGGAAGCCTGGAGATAGACCAGGGAAGCAAATATTAATTGTTTAAAATGAAGTGACTGCATCTCACCCTTACCAGTCATGGTCAATAGCAATAGGAATGACATAAGCAAGCCCTCAAAGGAATACAAAACATTCTATTTAGTGTTGAGTGAAACTCTTCATTCCCCCTGAGCAAATTTTTTCCTGCAGAATTTAATTTTGTTAAGAAAACAAGAAAAAAAAAATATTGATTTGTGTAGGCCCAAAAGGAGTTTAGTGACACCAAGAGCAGGAGGAACAGTCCTATGGAAAAAAACCCCTCAAGCTAGGTCTTAAAGGGCTTGATTTCAACATCTGAAGGGAAGCAGTTTTTCTTGGTGTCCCAGACAAAACCTGTCTTCCACTTGGTGATCCGCTATTTGCTTGTGTGGGTGGTGACATTTCCCCTCCACCACACGGGAATTCTGTGAGGATAAGGCCTATGAATGACTGCAGAGTTCCTGGATAATCGAGTGAGGACACAAGGAATGAGGCAGATCTGCCCATGCTTTAGGTGAGATACTAAAGATACCTACAGAAGGTCTGGTCACCACTGGCTCTCCTCATTGTCAGCAGCACTGAACAAGGACTCAGCTCCCTGTATCCAGGAATCTGCCTTAGGATGGGATGCACTGTTGTCTCTCACTACTGCCAGTGAAGGGCATTTGAGTGACCAACTCAGATACAACCATCTACATCTGCACATGGCACATGTGAATCCCACCAGGAAGATTTCTTGTAGCTGCTGTCTGCTCCCATCTATTTCAGGAGCACCTACTGCTCCTTGGTGGTGCTGGCTGGCACAAGAAGCCTGCTGATGTACATAAAGAAACCTGAATCCAGCAGTCCACTCCAAGGGCTGGAATTTACATGTAGACATCTCCTGATAAATGGTAAGTAAGCATATGTGAAGCTGGGTGCCACTGGCTAAGATGGGTTCATTCAAACTATTCCTGAACAGAGCCATCAGGGTTCCAAGCCATACTGGCAGAATAGGGGATGTGTCCAGGTAGAGAAACAACACCAAAAGGATTAAGACAGGGATTAAGACAGATAAACAGTGAAGCATAAACTCCTGGGGCAATGCAAAAACAAAAACAAAAACAAAAACAAAACAAAAACAAAAACAACAACAACAACAACAACAAAACCAAAACAAAACAAAAACACTCACACACAAAAAACCCCAAACCTGCTATGATCCTTACACACATAAAGAAGGGAAAGTTAAATGCACAGGAGGGATGCCACCAGGTCTCTGGGTTAGGGAATTCAATCACAACTGCTGCAGGCTATGACTGGATATCATCCTGCTTGCTAATATCCCAAGCACCCTCTTCAAACAAACGAGGGGCTTTTGTCCTTCCTGCTCCAGTGAGAAAGTGGCAGTGAATAGCTGGGTGATGATTTTACTTTCAGATGAGCACTGGTGCATGAACAGTGCTGGCAAATCCATTGCACAACCTGGGTGTCAGCATCCTGAGCACCATGTGATGAGCCTGCAGCCAGTTCAGAGGGGACACACCTGCACAACACCACCAGGATTTAAACTGCTCTATGTGTTTAGCTTAATAAAAGGGCCTTTGTGAAGAAAAATCACTATAAAATCTAATGGAGAAGGCTAGAATGAGATGCAAAAGTCAGGCATTTGTGAATGAGACATAAGGCATCTTATTTTAACAATAACATGATCATTCTTTGGAGCAAATGGCCAAGAAAAATAGGAAAGCTTCTATCCAAGTGTCTTCACATCAAGACGGATACCTTATACTTCAGCTATTTACAGCATTCAGTATAGGGTCAGTCTAGCATAATGGTATGACTTTTTACTGAGAACGCGATTCTTTATTTCATAGTTCTGCCATTTATTTCATTTGTGGTGAAATAAACCTGAAACTTGTGCACATTTGTGCCCAAGTTTGGAGGCTTCGAAAAGTTATTGTGGAACGTTTTTGCTTTTGGCAGAATTGTATAAAAAATGCACCACTATATAAGGCATCATTTTTTCCAATGCAGCTTTGCAGCAAGATACCTTTCAGCATTTTCACAGCAACTATTCTGCACGTTGGTGATTTCCTAATTCCAAAGGCAGATGCTTGTACCACCTTTCCAAAAGCTCCGTGTCCAAGAGACTTTCCTGTAGAGAAAATAAAGTGGAGAGATACATTTGGTAAAAAGAGGAATCCTGTCAGCAAAGGGCTTCATAGATCACGAACCGAAAAATGTACTTTTCAGTGAGTCCCATAGGTATATTTCCAACATATAACTGGTTTAGGTTTTTTGATTTGTTGGGTGTTTTTTTACAAGTAAGTAGTCAAACTAGAAGACAGAGTCATCAGAAGGAGCAAGTGACAGGAGTGAACATGTCACTAAATGAATGCAGCCATTCACTGGAGGCACACTGGCTTCAAAGTTCATTTTTTTCAATCTAGCTCTGCCAGAGAAAGATTTTGCTCCTCTTTTCCCTGAGCACAGTGCACTGTGCAGCAGCCTGTGGAGCTGCCAGTTATGTCCTTAATAGCACAGACCCTCTTTGACAGTGTGCTCACATGGACAGGTCTGGCTGCCTCTGCCCTGCTACAGAGGCTGTCAAGGCTTGGTAAGGGAGATCTTGTCACCATATCAGCTAGCAACAAGTTTTATTTCCAACTGTTTTCAGATTGCTTTTGTGCTTCACCTTCAGCAGAACTCAGGTACCAAAGTGGGTAACAAGAGTATGGCAGCAGGATCTGCGGTGTAGACAAGAGCAGAAACATAACAGTCAGCTTTTCATGTAAAAGCAAAGGACAACATGTGCCATATATTTATTTCTCAGATATGCACATGTGACATGACCATCTCCACAAGACAATTTCCTATTCCTATGATGAGCAGTGTTTGACTAGCTCTCACTTGGACATCTATCTTGTTGGTATCTGACTGAGAGATGAATCTCACTCAGATACTTGCAAGCAGAGAAGAAGAGCTGCTGTCTGTACTAATTTAAATCAACACTGCCTTTTTTATGTGTATATTGTATCTAAACTGTAATTCTCAGTATGTCTGTCAGTAGGAGAAAATATCATGCATTATTGGAGCAATGGAAACATGAAGTGGAATATACTAAGCCAAAAACACCCTGGAAAATTATTTCCACCCTAGATGTGCAAAAGTGTTGTCATTTTTTTACATAAAATAAAAAACACAAAGAACTTGATCTACATGACTGAAAAGCATCAACAGACTGACTTTGGTTTGTGAAGGGCTTAGTGTTTGATAGAGAAACAGAGATGAATCAGCGTGTGTCTAAAAATCTACTGTCACCTTTTTCAGTTACTGCATATAGATTTTTCATTCAGCAGATGTGTAAGGCAAGCATCATTAAGAATCAGGTCTCAATTTTCTTGGTGAATTGATGTTTTTCAGTCCTTAATGTTTTGACTGTTCATAGTTTCTACATGAAGAATTTGCAGTTTGAGGTCCTAGAAAACCCATCATACCTTTGTTTAATCCATAGCTTTAGTCTGTTTCCATCACTGGTTAATTCAATTTCCACATCATGATAACCCACTTAGTCACCACTTGGAAAACACACCGGCTCATAAAGCTGCACAAAGCTGCTAACCTTTCAGAAAGGAGAATGAGCACTGGAAACAGCATTTCCTTCTCTAAACAGCGGTGTGATTCAATGGGAAACTGTAATAACACTGGTCTTTGCTGCTCTGCTATTGTTTTTACCGTGCTGAATGGTAGCACAGGACAGGGCTGCTTTAACTTTCCAGCAAGTAGCTCAAAACTCCACAGTTTAGTATGCAATTGTGGCTATGGCTCTTCTTGCAGAAGTCCCTTTTGCTGACATACAAAGTAACTACAAAATTATTAAACAGAGGAATATTAAGTTGCCCAACCGTCTGAGCAGTCAGTTTGTCACAGCGTTTGAGCAGCTACACAGGATGTGTTTGGGGTAATGCTCTGGTAGGTAATGATGCAGCATTTAGATACACACCAGTGAACCAAAGTGCTCTACTTAAGTTTTCCACAGTTGACTTGGGTTTACTGGGCTGCTCAGAACCCATTAAAGTGAACATACACCTCAGTCAAGAGTTTTGGATCAGGAGATTTTCCTTTCAGTCCCATTTTAGCAGGATCCTTCAAGCATGTCAGCTGCTGGACCTTGAGCATCAGCAAAAGGCAGGCACCACACCCCATGTCTGTGGGAAGGCACAGGCTCAAAGGTGTGCTCATTTCTCGGGTTCTTTGCCACTGTTTGAGTCATCTGGGTTGTCCCCACAGAGGTGTTTCCTACGTAGCATTTCCCCCGTGTTACCCAGGACAGCTGTGCACCTGCAGGAGAGTGGGAAGCGCTGTGCCCGGTGCCAGCACCGCAGGCAGGCAGCGCACAGGAGGGAGCGGGGCCTGGGCAGGTGCCTGCCACCAGCATGTGTGACACTGCACTGGAGCCAGCAGCCACACTCCCCCAGGACCTGCATCCCACTGTGTCTGCTCTCCAGGCTGGGAAGGTCAAGCCCAAGAGTAAGGGGAGAAGCACACGATAGCTCAGCTAACACAGTGTGTTGTTGCCGACCCCGCTGACAGTGATTTATAGCACCAGCATTTTTCTGCCTAATGAAAGGATGACATTTTACTCTCAGTGAGACTAATCTATGCTGAATGGTAATTACCCTGACTTCAGTGATGCCCATATGAAATTTCCTGTAATGTCTGTACCCCTTACAGATGAAGGGAGAGTCCTGTTATATAAGCATTGCATCACAGCCGTGGGCTGTGTGTATGCATGTCGGAGGAACACACATCGAAAGAGATGTGGGCTGAAAGGAGAGACTTCTTTGCAAAAGTTACAATAAATATGTGTCCTGGAGAATAAGTAGGTGGAAAGAGAAAAACAGTCACATCAGAGGCTGGAAGGGGTTGCATTTCTAAGTAAAAATATTTTTTAAAAACCATAGAAGCACATTTTGTGTTTGTCAGACACTGATCCTCAGAGACTGCCAAGGTTACTCAAAGACTGAGCCAACTGCCATATAACCAGGACTTGCACTGAGCTAATCTTGCATACTGAACATACACAACTTCTTCAAATCTGGTTCTCATTCATTGTCAACATTCTTTATTTGTTTACACCAGTTCTTCCACTTTTAACTCATTCTCTGGTCATCGTTTGTCACCTCTGGACTCCAAACACTAACCCTGCAGGGCATGGGCTTTTCCTTGGTGTTTACATTCCATTTCTGTTTGTTTCTTTCCCAATGGTCACATTGTCTGCACATCAGGCTCTTGGTGCATCGTTGTAAGAAAATTGTCTGAAGATTGAAGTCACTCCAGCACAAGGTTCCAGCATTCCCAGAATTATGTGGGACAATTATAAATCGAGAGCAATTGTATTTCAGCTGTGCTTATCCACATCTGGCCACCTTGTGTCTTCTGGCAAGCAAATTAAGTGTGATCCTAATTTTGCACGTGTTAACCAAGCTCTGTCCCTGATACCCGAGAGACAGGAGGAATCTGTTACAGCTCCTAACAAAAAAGCAAGGATTTTCTAGACCTTGCTGTAGGACAAATGTAATGCATGCTGGAAAGAACAAACAGCACTATGGCAACGAGGCTGAGCTTATCACTGACATTTTAATGTTGACCTTCTTGCTAAAATCTGTGTGGTTTCAGGAGGGATTCATCAACTTCAAAATAAGGTCCCTTCCCCCTTCCCTTCTCATCAGCCTCACACTAAGATTAATGAGGAACAGTCCCAAACCCATGCCTTTTGCTGGGACGTCTATAGGGAAGCTGGCCGTAGGCTTGAAGTTTTCAAGGATATTTATTTATGTGTGGACATACATGTCACATTCTTGCGCTTTATGGTGCAATAACACAATAATTAGAAAACTGCAGCACAGAGGGAAAACTAGGAGATTGTGCTGGAAAAAGAGGGAGAGGCAGAAACAGTAAGGGATGCAGGATGGATTATCAGGACCCATTTCTGCACAGGCTTTTTTCCAAGATTCCAGGTTGAAGAAAGGGAAGGAAACCATAGAATCATAGACTATCCTGAGTTGGAAGGGACCCACAAGGGTCATCCTTGTGGATGATCCTGGCTCTGGACAACACAATTCTAAGTAGCACACCATGTGCCTGTGAGTGTTGTCTAGATGCTTCTTGAACCCTGTCAGGCTTGGTGCTGTGACCACTTCCCTGGGGAGCCTGTTCCAGTGACCAACCACCCTCTGGGTGACAAACCTTTTTCTAATATCCAATCTAAACTTCCCCTGACACAACTTCAGGCCACTCCCTTGGTTCCTGCCACTGTTCACCACAGAGAGGCCCCTGCCCCTCCCCTTCCCCTCATGAGGATGTTATAACTGCAGTGAGGTCTCCTCTCTACTCCTCTCCTCCAGGCTGAACTGACCAAGTGACCTCAGCTGCTCCTCGTACATCTTCCCCTTCAGACCTTCCATGATTATTATAGTGAATCACCAAAATTACAATGAATGCCAAAGGTCAGGCTCCCGAGTCTAGAGAGAGAGAAACATTCAACTTGGCAGTCTCATATGGAATTCTTTGATTGATCTTTTTGTGTCCTGTTTTAAGTAAATCAATTTCCAAAATATTATATTCTTCTTCTGTGGCCAGGTGGCAACTTAATAGATGAGGGAAAGGCTGTGGATGTTGTCTACCTGGACCTTAGTAAAGCCTTTGTCACTGTCTCCCACAGCTTTTTCCTGGAGTGAACTAGTAGATAAGTCATGGTTGGACTTCATCTTAAGGGTCTTTTCCAACCTAAATGATCTCGTGGTTCTATTTTTGTTTTTCTACACGGAGTCCAAATGTGCATGTGAAAAGTCAAGTAGACATGATCTGTCAGTCCTAAAGGCTGTAACTCATCCAGAGATCAGTGCTCTCAGTGGGAGCAGATCACACCAAACCTGGCAGTACATGGTGCTGAGTGTCTAGAACACATCCTTCACCCGTAGTTACATCTTATTCAATCAAACCAAACTCTATATGAACTCTTCCAATATTACCTAGTTTTAGCCTTTCTCTTGCAATTTCCCACTTGCTGGCATCATAAGGCAGACGTTCACATTGCTCATCTAAGGGGACTTCATCAGGATCCATTATGATTGACAGGTAATGGTTGGTCTTCATTTCAGAGGAACGAGGCTAGAAAACAAAGACATTGCAAAATGAAAAAGAGGATTAGGGTATCTGTCAGCATCTTCTTGTTTGGATCAAGGATTCCAAGTTCATCCTGTTCACAAGGCTGCGTGTTTCACCACACAATGGATGGTTTGGTTAAGCTCCCTTTGGCTTTTCTATATACTGCAAGAGTTTTTATATAAAAGAAACTCCTTCCTCTAGCTTTCCTCCCATGTGACATACCAGTTTCTTCAATGGAATCCATGTGGGTCTCTATTAACATATGGTGTTATGACACAGGCTGTCTGCACAGTCAGGAGAAATACTTTCAGCAAGTTACTAAACACTGCTGATAAAAAAAAAAACAACTTTCCTTCATGATTGTGCAAAGCAAGAAGTGGCCACATGCAACAGATGGAGTTCTACTGCCAGTGTTTATTTGTTCCATATATCCTGAAAAGATAGGTCATATGTGGTTAGAAATTGTGCAAGATGAGTCGTCGGGACACTGGACATTATACACTTCACAAACTGCCGACAAATTTTTAGGATTTTTTATTTCTTTGGTATCATTTCTGAAAAATTTTCTCAAACCATTTGAGTCTGGAGGAATTTATAAATAGCTGGACTCAAACATGTCATTTGAAACATAAAATTTCAAATTAATTTGCCAGTTTAGTTTCTCCTGAGCAAATGGATTATCCACTTCACTTGAGAAATTTAAGGAAAGATGAATCTGATCTGAAAGTTTCCTGCAGTTCATCCATTTTGAAATATGTGTTCCTTCAAAGAGCATCAAGATTGCCATTCTAGTCCATTGGACTTTTCTTGATGCAGGAGTACTTATCTTTCTATAGAAAAGATCTAGTGCTTGCCATAATTTCCTGTCTATTAGTTGGAATTTATGGGAAATCTGCAGAACAGAACCTGAATGTGTTGCTTTTCCCAAACTTGTGGAAGTAGCACATGGACAAAGACATACAGGTACCACAAACATACAGATATAATCACATATTCTCTTTTGTATTATTTGCTTTAACTGCCTCCTAATGCTTTCAACTTCCCTCCTCTACAGCTTGGAAATATGTCCCTAATACCTGCATTTCCAGGCATGTTTTTTGAGAAGGATATTCCTAGCTGTGCATGCCTTGATTACAAACACAACTAGACTACAATAACAGTAATTAACATCTGCTGTTGTAGTTGCTTTTCATCTTCCCCAAACCCATAAATTTTGTCCCCAGAAGGATGCACTGATGCATGGGAAAAAGTCAGGAGGCTTAAAGCCTGGCTCCAAAACATCCACTAAGCCTGGAAAGGACATGGATAAGTGGGATATGGGTAGGAACAGAAACTTGTGTGGTGCTCCAGAAAGGGCATTTCTAGATAGAGATCTGTGTACCAGAGTGCTCCTACCCATCACATTAGAAGAGGTTTTAAGTGGACCCATCCCAGAAAAAGCAGTAGGAGAGAGGAAAGTTCAGACAGTTCCCATAGTTTTTTTCCTTCAGATGCACTCAATATCAAATTTTTGGCACAAATAGAGATTTGAAGCAACATTTTCGAAGATGAAAAATTGTTAAGGATATATTATGTCCCTGTGTGCATCACAGAGAGGCTTTAAGAAAATGCTCTTAGAGAGCATCTTTTTTTCTCTGTTGTGGCAACATATTTTTTTATCTAAAATTTAATTCAGAGCTAATTCCGGACATAAATCTTTGAGAGTAAGGGTTTATAAGAGAAACACAGGGAAGACTATAAACATAGACTAACACTAGCTGGAAAGGCTCATCTGGAAAGCTGCCTAAATATGTCATTTGGTTGAAGTCCCTTGTTCTACCGTGATGATGATATTTTTATTATCTTTTAATGATCTAACAAGTTTTGGTCTCATAAAAAAATAAAATAAAAAAGGTCTGCAACCCCTTGCTACATTTAAAGCCTACTTTTTCCCAAGATTTGCAGTCACATTATAACTTGCTGCATCATTACTGTTGAGCATTCAGTACTGGTCCCTCTTGCCTTGTAATTCCTCTTACAGCTATGAAGTTTCTCCACAGTTTCAGCTGACCTCTGCTTGCCTTTCCCCCAAACTCCCACGCATTTCTCCTCACTCAAGCTTGCAGCAGTAGGAATGCAGGCAGAGTGACTCCTGCCATACTGCCCTGATTTGGAGGTCTGCTGCTGCTTTCCCATCAGTCAAGAGAAGTCCTTAGTACCCAGCCTAAGGTACTGGCAGGCCTTAATGCAGACTGAGATAAAATGGCCTGTCAGGCTGCAGAGGACCTTCAGCAGCCATCCCTCAGCCAGCTGGGACATGCCCAGCTGTGGTGGCTGTGAGCAGATCCCCGTGCTGCTGCGCCCTGCTACCACTGGGCTGGTGGTGGAGCGGGAGTGAGGAGAGGGGGGCATGCAGCCATTTCTCAGCTCATGTCTGGCAGTGCCCCAGTACCTTCCCTCAAATCCATCTGCTCCTACAGGTTGCACTGAGATCTTCCTGCACGACTGAGGAGATGTATTTTCTGCTTGAGAAAGCTGCTGTGGTTTAGCCTGCACACACCACATGATGCAGACAGGGTGCTGTCAGCAAAAAGGGATTTTAAACCATCACAGCCTTGGACAAGAGGGAGGGTCAGCTGCAGGAGCAGTTAAATTTATCATGTTGGTACAGCAAAATATCACTTTGGAAGTGATGTAATTATACCAGACACTGTGCGAACCAGACCCCAGCACATTCTGTGAAGATCTGTCATTCCCACTCACTCAGATCTTCAAAGACATTAGGATGCCAAACCCCCACAGTTTTTATAAGGGAATGAAGATGCCTTTGGTGTGAATCAGGCACCCAAATTCTTGTGAGCCTCAGAGCCTTGTCCCCACTAGGGCTTTTCTTTCTGACTTACTCATACTCAGCCTTGCAAGTCACAGCTCTCCAGCATACATCAGCAGCCTGGTTATTGCACCAGGAGCAAGGGTGAGCAGTATCAAAGAATCATAGAATCATAGATTCCGAAGACTCCTTGAACTCTGGCAGACTTGGTGCTGTCACAGTGAAACAGAATTTTTCTTTGGTAGACTCGGCAACCCCAGCAGCCTGGGAAAGATTTTCTGACACAAGCAGAGGGCTGCCGAGCAGAGGCAGGTGCCACAGGGAGATCCCTGTCTGTTCTTACCCTCTTCAGCTTGCGAATGAAGAGGGTCAAGAGGAGCCAGAACAGCGTTGCAGCCACACAGGTACAGGTCAGAGTTATCAGCTCCAGGTTTGACCTCTCCGTTATGCCTGGGAAAATCAAGTGGGAAACATATTAGAAAATGACCTGCAAACCAAAGGCACTTCATGTTATTTTTTGCCATTAAAATAAAATACCAGGAAGGACCAGCTCTTTTCAATGGGGTATTAATCTCTGTTTGGACTGGCTCACAGAGCCAAGAAAAAAGGTCTCCTGCAGCCTCAGGAGAGGATAAGGCTGCACAGAGGGGGTGGCTCTGCTGGGCCATTCCCACAGGCAGTACAGTGGTGTGAGACCTGCTGCTGAGGTGCAGGAGAAGCTCCTGGGAGGGCTTGTTCTGGTGTAGGCACCAGTGACTCCATGTGGGACCCAGAGCATGTTGCAGTGCTGCTCCTTGGAGTTTGCTATCCAGGACCTGATGCCTTTCCTTATCCACTTCTCAGAGAGCTCTTCCCTGCTGATGGCTGAGCTCTGCAGCCTGCACCTCCATCCCAGACACGCTGTGAACCCTCCAGCCCTCACCAAAACCATCACTGGGGGTGACCTGGGGATTCTCTTGGAGATTCATGGTGCTGCCAGCAAGAGTCCTTCTTCCCATGGCTTGGATGGGTCTGATCTGTCACCTAGGGGCTCAGCTCATACATAGCACAGTACTGGGGTCTTGAGCCTCCTGCCCGCTGGGCAGAAACCCAGGGCATACGGACTAGCCTCCCTCCAACCCACTGCTCCCCTGGCAGGCTCTGTGCCCTCAGGCCTCCTGCCAGTCACACCAGCAGCACGTGGCCAGGCTCCCTGAGGGAACACAGGACCCCCTCCTTTCCCAGCAACACCCCACAGAACCCAGATGGCAAGGAGCTGGGAGAGCTCTAGAAACCAGGGAGCAGATTAAGCACAGAAAGGGAAAAACAAAAGCGACAACAACAGAAAATGATGCAGCAAGAAAACATGAACATTAGAAATCTGGGAAGTATTAGAGCCCACTGACAGATCTTTAAGAAAGCCAAAATAAAACTCACTTCAGACTGCTATTTAGGGGTTTGTAAAATAGTTTCAGAGCAGTTTGTTTTGCAAATCCTGTGATCGTGTCAAAATCCCACACTCCCCACAATATGTTTTCCATCTGATTGGTAGAAAATGCAAAAAGAGCCATCATATCCTGCCTCTTATTCTGATATACCCTTTAGAGAGGGTAAATGAGAGGACAAGGAGGAGTAATTCTAAATATGATTTCACAGCAGTTTTGTCAACTGCACTTGCAGAGTTTCAGAGCCTGGCAGCTTGGTGTTACTCCTGACAAATGAAAAAGGCATACTTGTGTCTCAATGGTGGGTCTACCAGGTAGTCCAGAGGCATGTGCTTAGAGGAGGTGTTGCTTAATTAGCTTAATGTATTCCCTCCCTAAGAATGATAATCAAATTTGTATTCATGCCCCATATCTAAGATTTCCCTGGCATGTCCAGTCTGGAGCTTTGAGAATAAAGCTCATTGAGGAAAAACATGGCTGCAACTACAAATGGAGATACAATAGTCTCGAAATACCAAGAGAGTTCTTTTTTCACAAGTATTTTTTTAAGTACTTGATTTAGATATGGAACACAATGATAGCATAAATAATAGAGCCTGATGCAGGTTGCCTATTCTCTGGCATCAGCATTTCCTTTTACATACGGATAGATTCCTCTTGCTTTGGAGCAGCACTCCTGCAGATGGCAGACAATAGGTTCTGATATTTAGTCAACAAAACCTGGAGGGCCTGAGGGTTCATTGGTTGCCACAGCTTCATATGGCAGGACAAAGAACACCCACGAGGTAGAGCTAGGCCTGGGGTGGAAGACAGCAACCCTCTAACCACTAGAGTAGCTGCCCAGGAGTCAGCAAAGAGATGAGATGGTGCTGTCTTTGAAATGTTAGAGCACGTGTAGGCAACCAGAAAGCATTTCTCCAGCTGGGCTGGGTTATCAAATGCCAGAGTCCTAGTCTTGCTGAAAGCCTTGAAGTCAGAGCTCTCTGAGTGTCTCTCAGCTGTGTAGAAAAAAGGTTTAATTTGAGGTAGAACATGCAGAAACACTCAGAAGAGCCCTTAGGATTAGCAGAGTTTGGTGAGGCTGTGAACAGTACTAAATCCCTCTCTCTGCCTGGTAGCCGAAGATTTCAGGTATTCCCCCTACAGCCCCATCCCAGACCTTTACTCACCAGACACCTCATCACACAAAGACTTTTCCATGTGCAGCTCTGTCCCATCTGCCTGACTCTGCCCCAAGCAGCAGCCCCTTTTCCCCTCCAGAGCCCCTCCAAAAGCCCCCTTGCAGCACCCCTTGTCTGCAGGGCTGCAGAGGGGTGAGGAGGGGGCAAGTGAAGAAGTGACACCAGCAGCAGCCTCTCTCTTTCAGTAGAAACAGAAGCCATCAGAACTGTGCAAGTACACCAAGATGAGAGCCTGGATTAACCTGCTGATCCCTCCAGCTACAAGCTCAAGCCTTTGGCTGATATGGGCTTTCTCATTAGGATTTCAGCTCTAAACACCTAAACACCTAAACATTGCAGTGCAGCTCAGGTGTCAGCCAGGGAAAATCAATGCCTGGGGCAACAATGCTAATCTGCTGCACCTAAAGCATCCCTCACCCCTACCCCAGTGGGATCTACCCTACTTAATCCATGTGATCTCACAATTGCAGCACTGCAGCACTGGGGTGAGTGCTCAGAGATGCTGGGGACTGTCCATCCTTGGAGGTTGTCATAACTTAGCCAGATCACTGGTGATGACTCTTGTTTGAACCGAGGTTGAACTGTTGACCACCACGACTCCATTCCAGCCCTCTTTAGTGGACTTCTGACGTAACAGGAGTCTTAGTGTCCCCTGATGTCCACCTCTAATCTTGCAAACTGAAGTCATAACCCAGGCTAAACTTCGTTTAGTAGCTGTGAGAATTCCAGTTAAACTTCATGGAGAAGTTCCTGATGGCTTCAGCGTGACTAAAAGGCACTACAGCTTTTTGAGATACAAAGTCAGAAGGGTTAGGTAGGTATTTAGGTAGGTAGATAGATAAATAGATAGACAGAAAAGTTAATTAAAAGAAGTAATTTAAATAAAAGTTATTTTAAAAGCTAACACCACTTTCATAGTGACAGAATAGTTCAGTGAATACTTAATAAACAAGATGTTTTTCTTTTCATCAGCAGGATTCACATTAAGTTATCAAATATCATCTTTCAGACAGGGCACATTTCTGTATTCCTTTGCTTGTTATATGCCCATATTTCAGTGAGCATGAGCTGTAAAAGGTACTCCTTTATCAACACATCTTCAAAGCAGCACTTTGCAACTAACTATCCCTGGGGCTGCAAGGGTCCTCAGTAGGGGAAGCAGGAAATGGCTTTCATGGCCACTCTGCAAGCATGTTGACCCCTCTAAAAAAGCTGCCCAAGAATCTGTGTTACCTACATGCCCAGCAGCATTTCTCCCAGACTTTTAGGAATACAGTCCCCTCCACCTGCTGGGTGCTCTGGCAGCCATTTGCTGTTTCTATTCTGTTTTAGCAGATTTGCTGCCTCTTTGGTTCCTCAGCCAAGAGCAAGCAGAGAGATTGTTCTGACATGCCCACAGACATGGCCCTTCTTCTCCACAGACAGCCCAGGAAGCCCTGCTTCCAAACCAAACACAGCCTGCACTTATTTTAAAATGGCCCTTTGATTCCACCATCCATTCATCCATCTCGGACACAAAAATAACACATTGCTTTATCTGTGAGCATAAGAATGTTTTTTCAGAGGAAATAAGGAGAGCAGACAGTTTCCTTCCTGACTCATTCACAAGCTGCTCTTCCAGTCTGCTAGACGTGGCCATGGACATGAGGCGCTGCTCTGTTCCCTTTGGATCTGCAGCCCCACCTTCTGAGAGTCCCGGGACAGAGGCAGGGCTTTGGTGCTCACAGCAGCAGGCACAGGGCCTGTGTTTCTCAGAAAGACAAGGCAGTGGCAAAGCTTAGAGAAAGCCCCACATTCAAGCCCTGATCTTGTCCCTCCAGGCTCAGGGATGAGGTGGGAGGTTGTCATTTCCTGGGAGAGGGACAGACACTCCCAGAGTAGTGTAGGAATGAGCAAAAAAACCTCTAGTGGCATCCCTTCGTGTAATAGGAAAAGAGTGGAAAGACTCTTTCCATGATGGTAGTAGGTAGGATAAACTGTCTCTCTTTTTATCATCCAGTCTCAAAGCCATAAATTTCAATGTGGTAGCCCTCATCTCCTGCTCCAGTAGAAGTCGTACAAGAACATTGCTTGTGGTACCTCAGGACACGTAACCACAGTTACAGCCTTCCTGGCTACTCTCTTCCCTCTCCTCTGTAATAGGATATATGACTTCCTAGAAGCCATCTGCCAGAATGTGTGTGGTTGTAATAAACAACTAAGCTTCAATAATGTTAAAAATCAATGCAATAATGAATTACATTGTCCAGGACTATGAATAAGCGTGATGATTCGGACAGCAAGCAGCTGGTGTAAGTTATTCATTTAGCTGCTACAGCAGCTGCAAAAACCTTAGTATTACCAAGGCACTTAGAGGGAGGTGATTCTGCCAGTCTACTCTACTCTACTCTACTCTACTCTACTCTACTCTACTCTACTCTACTCTACTCTACTCTACTGTTATGGGACCCAGTCTGGAGTGCTGCATCCAGCTCTGGGGCCTCCAACATAAGAATGATGTGGATCTTTTGGAGCGAGTCCAGAGGAGGGCCACAAAGATGACCAGAGGGCTGAAGCACCTCTCCTAAGAAGACAGTTGGCACTGTTCAGCCTGGAGAGGAGAAGGCTCTAGGGAGACCTTTTGGCAGCCTTCCTAAAAGGGGGTATAGAAGAGAGCTGGAGAGTCACTTCTTCCAGGGGCATGGAGTGATAGGACAAGGGAGAATGGTTTCACTCTGAAAGAGGACAGGTTTGGATTAGACACTAGGAAGAAATTTTTTATTCTGAGGGTGATGAGGCCCTGGCACAGGTTTCCCAGGGAAGTTCTGGGTGCCACATCCCTGGAAGAGTTCAAGGCTGAGTTGGAGGGGGCTCTGAGAAACCTGGTCTGGTGGTGTTCCTGCCTTCCACTAGACCAGGCTGGAGCTAGAGGATATTTAAGGATTCTTCCAACACAGATCTATGATTCTATAGTTATTCTTAAGGGGATAGGTGTTTCAACTCCTCAATTTCACCAGTTAGGCTGGCAAGGATGTGCCTATACTTATCCCTGACCTTTCAAAGCAAAACCATCATTGTATCATCACCATTAACTCCAACTGCTAACACACTCATGGCAAAAAAATTCAATACTGAGAAGTATTCAGACACATTTAACGATTATATGAGAGCATCCACAAGCATACAATCTCTGCCTAAGAGGCCTGGTGATATTCAAATTGTGTTCTATAAAGAGCAACTAAATACATCTATGACTACTCACTTAACACCAGGTCAGTAAAATAGATTATGTGAAATTTAATATATGCACAACACTGACTTATATGGAGAAGGTCAACCTACTTTTCTAATCTCATAATTCATGAGCCAAAAGGGTACTCAATGCAACTGAAAGGTCAGTCAATAAACTTTATTTTTATTCAATGTAAAATTATTTTATAGAAATCACTGCCACAGGCATGAGTAGAGATTTTCAGAAGGCGGAACAATGCTGGACATTTAAATGAATAGCAAGATAACTCAAGGAATGGTTACAGAAATAACTAAATCAATAACTACTTTGTAGTAGTACCTTTGCATATGTAGCTATTGCTAGGCTAACATCTTCCAGTCTGATTTGGCAGTTCACTTTACACGATAATAAACATATGAGAATATCCCAGGCCTCTAATTTCTATGGAATTAACCTGAAATGGGAAAATATGTGGGTAGGAGAGTGTTACTTACTCTGTTTTTTGTTTGTTTTGCTGATACTAAATTTACATTTGTCTTCTACCCTGACCTGATCTTTGTTGGGTTGAAGCAATTCTTCTTTTTAGGTCAGTGTAAACACACTCTGAGTTAGCATTTCCTGCTGGGCTTCCTTTCCAACCTGGTATGCTTCCCTTGCTAGGACTTCCTTCAGATTGCTTCAGAGATCACCAGAGGAGTCCCAGGTCATACCCCTGCCCTTCCAGCCTAAGAACATCACTCTGGAAGACTTGCTCTTCCTAATTTAGGGTGGTGCTTTACCTTGTACCGTGACATACGCCGCACTCTCCACGGACCCTTTCAAGTTGGTGGCTATGCACTGGTAAAGTCCTTCATCCTCCTCTTTCACTCTTTCAATAAACAGCATTCGGCTTCCGGGTCCTAAAATTATTCCTGTGAAATGAAATATTTTGTAATGAGAGGGAGCCAGGATATAAACAAAAGCTGGCCCTTGTGCAAGAATATCTGCTTCAAGTTCTTCTCAAAAGAGCCACAGACTGCACGGCACAATGTTATCTGCAAGAAAGCCAAATACACTTGGATGCTTTGTGAGTCTCTTGGAAATCAGTGTTTACAAAGCACTTGTGGGAGTCAAAAAGCTCAGCCTAAGGGAATGCTCTTGGAAGCACTTGGTACTGTTTATGTTGATAGCACTGTGCCTATGTTTTCATCCTGGTGAGCGCTTTAGCACCTCTGCAGCTTTTGGAAAAAAGAGAATCTGATTACTACACCTACAGGCCCAGGTCTGCTCCAGGAGCAGCTCAAGCTTAGAGTCCTTCCAAAAGCCATTCAGACTGTCCCTATGGGTAGCAGACTTGCTTCAAATCTCACCTGCCCATGTGGCACGGAACAATGGGCTCCTTCGCAGAGGGGCTCCAGATAGTGTGAAGAGAATTCCCATGAGGTGTACCCTAAAGCACAGGAGTCACCTGAAGTTTTAAATATCTTGTTTATTCCAGCTAGGTCAACCCAGAAGACAGCCTGGACAATACTCCAAGAAACAAGGAAGAGGCAGGGAGCAGATTTGGCTTCAGGACTGCTGCTAAGGCACCCTCTAGCCAGGAAATGTGCAGTCAAGTACACACTTGTGTTTGGCTCCATCAGAACTACAGTCCCATCAAAATGTATTCCCACCATCTATTTCAGGCACCTAACTGAAGTGCTCTGACCTACCCTCCGGAGACATCTCCCTGGCTCCTAATTGTATCTGTTCCATTACACCCAAGTTAGACACATAACATTCATTTTGGAAGATAGTGTTATTAATCCACACTACAGTGATGTGATCATTGTAAATCTTCACGGAATCTGTCTCTAGATTAAGCTTAGTGCCTGGGCTGCAAGTCTGCACAGGCTTATAATAATTGGAGAAATCTTCAGAGTTTTTTCCAGTTGTTTCTATTCATGCTATAGTAGTTTCCAATAATTCAGGACACAACCGTAACTACAAACTTTCTAAAATGTTCTGTAGAAGACTACACTTTAAATTCAAGTTCCTATGGACCAAACCTCCTTAAACATTTTTGCTGAGTGTATTAACACTATCTCAGTGTGTTCTTCTGAACCAAATGTGCATGAATTCCCATGAGAAAGCTTTTACCTTTTCCTCCATCATTCATTTCCATCTGAAATATCCAAGGAACACTTCCATGAGTGTGGTGCCAGCACCTGGATGTTTAGCCTTAGTTGATCTTTGAAGTCACATTCCGGAAACAGCAGTAAGCAGCTCCCAAAGTTTTCCTGTTGTTGCAACATGCCAGCTGGGAAGCTGTTCCTTTCTGTTGCATGAGATCTGGATTCCTCTGCTGCCAGTAGATGCATTTGGATTTTGGACACCCCAGACGTGGATTTAGTCTCCTGGATAGCTTTTGACTCATGAACAGATTTTGAGTGCCTGAGCACAGACTCCTGCTAGTACTTCCATACACATCACAAGAGCTTGGTTTTCTCTTGTCTAATTATCTGCTGGCCAAGACACCTGATCCTTTGGCTCCCTCTACAACCAGTGGAGGGAAATATGTTTCTCTGGAGATGACTCTTATAGATGAAAATTCTTTCAACAGTTTCATAGACACCTTTTGTGCCTAGATCTCCAGCCTGGCTCATGCTTTGGAGTGAGACAGAACAACCTGAAGCACCTGGGTTGCTGCCTGACTGCCTCCCTTACATCTAGGTACTGATGCCAATGACTCTGCAAATGGCTACCTAAGGCAGATGGTAAATAAAAAGCCTGCTGTAAGATGTAGGTGAGTACATAAAGCTCTCACCTGGTTCTTGCTGTATTTCCTCATGGTTTTTAAACCAGGATATCTGGGGCTCAGGAATACCACGAACCTGGCACTCCAACATGGCAGAGTTACTGGCGTTCACTGTCTGATCCGAAAGCTGCCGCAGCAGGGCTGGTGCCTCTTGAGCTATAAGACAAAACAACACCTTTGTTTTACATTCCTGTAATGGTGGGGATTTAATTATCTCCCCTACACTCACTTTACTGGTGTTAGAGACTGCTATGGCTCTTCTACCAAGTTCATTTGTCACTGATTTTATTTACTGTTCCACTTTGCTCAGGAGGGTTTGGTGTGTGCAGAGAGCTCCCATTACTCAGCAATAGCATGCTATGGTGACCAAGGAAGACCCAGTGATGACAGTGTTCAAAAGATTTTCTCAATTCCATGACCAACCATGCTTGTTTATACCAAAAGCAACAACTTTCTATGAAAGCTCAGTTTTTCATCATAAAAAAAAACAAACAACAAAACCAACCAACCAAACCAACTGTGACACCAAAGATCTGAAGAATCCTCAGGACACCCTTGTAGCAGAGGATCTTGGTGTTGCTGACAGCACCTTGCAGCTCCGTACACCATGATATCCATGAATGTGACTTTGATGATTTACTTACTTTAAAGAGTACAGTTACAAATCATATTCAGTAAACTCACATTATCAAAAACCAGTATCCATGAGCACAGAAGCATTGTACCAAATAATTCCACTGCTGTGTTTCACATATTTGGCTGAACATAACCAGGCCTGGCCAAACCACATCACAGCATTTCAAAAACACACTACAAACATCATGTTAAAATCATCCCTGAAAGAAACAAAACAATCTCATGATCTTTTCAACCCTTTGCCACTCCTTCCATCAGTTCATATAGTGCCAAGGCTGTTCTAACAAAAGTCAAGATATTTACAAACCTTTATGCACATTATATGACAACATCTTTCATTCATATTTGCAACCCTCACACAATTATTTTTGGTATTTTTGTCCATTTAAAGCAGTGATGGAGAATTCAGGGAGCCTCTGAGCAGTGCCACAGATGGAAATGCTCTGAAGGGTCCCTCAAATACCCCAATTATTTGCAATCTTTCCCTTCAAGGACACTGCCAGGGTCAGCAATAACTAACAGGGTAATACACACATTCCAAATATTAAACAGAACAAAATAAAACCTATTTGCAAATATTATCTTTCAAGCTGCAACAGATGCCAATACACGAAGTTCAGTATCAGCTGAATTTCAGATATCCTGTGTTTGGAAGATTCTTCTTTATCCTTACAGAAAAACTAGCCATCAGACATTTCCATCTTCATAATTATTCTGGGACCAGCCATAAATAAAAACTCTCCAGAAATATTAAACCCCTATGTACCACCAGCTTATGTGGTGTGCGTGAGACCCACAACACTAAAAGCACTTTTAAAGTGAGCTATCTTTGCAATGCCCTTACCCCTTGAAATTAATTCCAACACAGTCATGTCTGTGCGGTGACTACGGCTTTTGAGCTTTTCTGAGCTGCAAGCCAGTAATTTCCACAGGCAATCATATTTGTTGTTTACAGCCTGGTAGAAAATTTGTTCTCTCTTCCCAAACAGCATTGCTTATGATAGACACTATAAATTCTTCGTCAGATACCTACACAATGACATAGTCAACTATAGTTGCCTTGCAGTCAAGAGGACTGCCTTCTTCTCCTTGATACCTGGCCTCAGTTGTTGTTCAGTTCTCGTTTTTCACAACACTATGAGCAGGTATGGTCTGAGGCACATCCACATATGTGTGCTGAGAGCTCCACATTTATCAACAGTTCCTGACAGACACCCCAGCCCAGACGTTCATAATGAAGGTGGACAAGATGACACAACAAAGGCAAATCACACGTTCTGTGAGTTCTGATTAATTTTAATTTGTTTATAGCCATACACTAAAGATGGGATTTCATATTAAGAAAAACTTTTTTGCTTAAAACTTAAGTCATCATTCACATACTTTCAATAATTTCTCAGCTACAATCAGCTGATTTTTCAAGGATTTGGTCAACCTGAGGATTATTCTCTTTTGCAAACCATCTGTTTGGTTCATTTTTGCAGTGAAGCCAAGGGGGACATTTTCCAATGTCCCACTCTGCTCACTCCAAAGCCGAGGGGTTGGCCTATCCACCAGCACAGTGTGGGGCTCAGCACCCAGGGCAGCACCCCAGACCTGACCCGAGCCTTCATGCTTGCCCAGGAATGCTGCCTTGCTGGCCAAACTCTGCTCTCAGTTACTCTGAGGAACTTCATGGTAGGCAGAATTTGGCCCAGGGGAGTGACAGCGGGGTCACAGAGGGGAGAAGAGGACACTAGTGTCAGAGTACTTGTCTGACCTGGGGTGGTAGGGAGGGGAGATCTGCATTTTTAAAAGCAAACAAAGGGAAAAAAATTACAATTCATTAATTTTTGGGTTTACATTTGCATTCCTTCCATTTTTGCCCTTTGTTATGATTATGTTATCTGTTCACTTATTTTTTATTAATCCATACAAAAATATAAATACAAGCTTTATTTTAAACACTTAAAAAAAAAAGAAAAGAAAAGAATAAGAAATATAATTCACACCTTTCTCCCTAAATAATATATTACACAATAGAAGGCAGAGAAACTCCCCAAACCCATGAGATTCTCCAGTTATCCGAGGACATCAAAAGTGACATCAGTAGTTTTTATCCTGCCACCAAGAACTGCTTTCCTCAAAGGTTTCCAGTGAGCTTTCTCTGTGCCCTCCAGCACGGACAGCCACATCGGGATGTTACGACATCCTTGCACAGCATGGCCCTCTGAGCGCTGGTGGAGACCAGGCTGGTGGGACCTCCACTCAGCAGTGACATACATCATTGCAATGCACAACAATTTCACAGAAGAACAGTCTAATTGCCACATCTCTTTTTTCTTTTTTTTTTTTTTTTTTTTTTTTTTTTTTTTTTTTTTTCTTTTTTTGACCCAAACTCATATTGCCTGGCAACTGGCTGCTACAAATCATCGTGCTTCAGCTCCCAAGGCCATGGAAAATTCATAATGTCCTGTCATCACCGCCCACCTTGCCATCAAATGTCTTCCCACAAAATACCCCAGGAAAAAAGGGGATTCTGTATTGTAGTTCTTCTGAAGAATTGCAAATGCTAAAGAGTGCGCTTTCTTCATTTTCAAGCGGTCGCCAACGACTTCACTTGCATTTTAGGCATGTTTTAGGAAAAAAAGAGAGCCTGATCCCTTTGCAAGAATGCATTGTTTCTGGGAGCCATCACGCGAATAATGAACAAAAGAGTTACTGTATACAAGCAGGCTATAGGTGACATTTCAAGATATAAATGATTATTCTTTTCTTTACTCTGACAACTTCCAGGTTATCAATTGTTTTCTAAGCATTTTAGGCTCCATGAAACTGGCATTATGGGGAAATGCTATTGTTTACCCTTTCACACTTGACAAAAGCAATTCCCACGTGAAAGGCAAGTTTAGCCGTGGGACACGGTCTCCATACCTAAAGGAGGAAATAGTCTGGTGAGTTCCCAAGCGCAAGGAACTGTCATGTTGTCACCCTCTATTTTAAAAGCACAGCCACTTTGTTCCTTTGCTGTAGCTATTTTGGTCACTGTGGTCTGTTTTGTTATGGCTTATGTAAATGCTATATAAATGATCGATCATAAATGTAACCAAAAATAATAAAAGCTATGTATTGTAAAAAAATAAAGTTATCAGATCTATTAAAAATAGTAACTTCTTCCTTATACAGAATTTATAGCACACAGAAACATCTCATAGCAAAATCATGACAAAGGAAAAGGGGAAATGCTCACAAGGAATCCTTAGGTTGCCCTTAATTGTCCTTCAGCAGTTTTGCTGGATCTTAATCCCCATAATAAATCCAATTGTCATTTGCATACCAAAAGCAATGAATATTTTTAATGGCTTCAATTTTGATTTGTATTTTAAAAATGTATTAACTAACCGTGCTGGCTAAACCTTGTCAGTCATGTTAGTGTAACATTCCTCATTTAATAAAATAATTACACCATTACAAACTCCTGAATCTTCAGGCTAGAAGCAACACTCACACTTTTATCAGTAGTTTTTTGGTTTTTTTTTTACATTAGTGCAGAACTGACTTTAAAAATTGACCAACACAGCAACTGGAAGTCTACCTGGATTTATTTGGAGAAACATGGTTCATGTCTGTCAGTTGTAAAATCATCATTATTATAAATGATATGATAGGTCTGTGCATTATATCAACATTTTTATTTCTTCCCTGCATACTTCTTTTAGAAGATACTTTTTTAAGATTAATGTACTTTAGTGTAGAAAATAATTTCAAATAAATAAGTATTAGAACTTGCTCAGCAGGTAATATTTATAAGTCCATCAAGATCAGATTAAAATAAAAAATATGTAGTCCAGTCAATCTCAAGCTGAATTGTGCTCATTCTGCACATTCAAGTTAGCTTATTAAATGTCCATTGTTGACTGAAAACAGCAGTTTTTAAAGTTAATCAGTTTATTCAGCTTTGACACTTTTGATGAGGCCGATATCAAAGCGGAAGAAAAGATTGATCCAAAGTTTTCCTTATTGCTCAGTAGGAGACAGCAAGAGAAAAAATAACGACATGTAACATGTAGCACAGGGGATCTTCCAAACCCCAGCTTCCATGTGCCTTTTCAAAGCAGAAAACACCCGTCTGAACTCAACTGGAAGCTCACGCGTTAGGATTTTGTTTGCTATTCCTCCTATTTCCAACCCATGGGGAAATGAGCACCACCTCAGGGCTTGAAAGGTAGCAACAGTAATAAAAAAAAAAATCAAGATGATATGAGACATCTCTTACTGTTTAATGAGTCCTTTAATGTTTTACATTGCTTTGTGTTGTACAATCATTCCTTGTGCTTTTATATTTGAGGATCCGAGAGTAAACAGCCTTTTTGTTGCAGTGCTCACCTCTGATTGTAACGTCTTTCTTTTGAAGCACTTCTTTCCCCGTGTATACGTTCCTTGCTCGGCAGGCATAGGTGCCTGAGTGTGCCAGGGAAACGTTTTTGATGGTCAGAGTGAGGGTGATGGAGTACTCCCTGTTGTGAGACTTCTTTGCTTTTGTTTGATTGTTGACTGTCCTAGGTAAAATCCAAGCAATGTCTTTGTACAGGAATTTGTTGGCCGAACAGGACAATACCAAATTCTCTCCTTCAATGGGCATTTTTTCCAAACTAATATGGAATCCACTTGGTACATCTGTCAAAAATCAAGAACACTTTTTAGCTTATTTTAAACTAATGAGCCAAAATTAACACAGCATGTATTTTCCTCCTTATCAGGAAGTCTTTGAACTAATCACTGTTGTTGTCTTCCTGCTCAGGAGTGTAATCTTTCCTTTCATACACTCAGCTCCAGTTATTCTTATAATTTGTCTTGGAGCTATGATATGCTTGGCCTCAGATGTCAGTTGGTGTAAACTGAAGTTGCTCTTGGAAGTAATGAGTTTGTGTAAATGCTATGCCAAGTTAAGACAGACTGGGGCAAGATACCAAAAGCAGAATTATTTAAAGACAGCACAGTGGGACTATGAAAAAGGAGGAATATTCTGATCACAGCTCCAGCTTGTGAACTGCATAAGAGAAAAGGAATCTCAAGAGGGCAGTATAAAAATACTGCATTTCATCATCCTTGGTTATACTGTTTTCTTGTTATTCACAAGTATTTGGATAAAGTATGTCTATTTCTTAAAAATGCTTCAAATCCTGAGAAATTACAACACCTGTGATCACGTGCCTGAGATTTCCCTTGGAACAGAGGTGTTTACCCTCCCCACATTTAAAGCCTACCAGCCACCCAAGTAAGCAGAAGCAGTACCCTCTGCCCTGGGTGGCTAGCTGTGTGTGGGCAGCACTAGGATGAAGATACTTTGTTTAGGTGGCTTGGCATGAACACAGGTGAAAGACATTTTCACCTGAGAGAAACCAAGGATCATTGCACTAACAATTTACTAAGTGTAGACATAGGTTGAGTTTTCACTTCATAGCAGATGGTTCAGGCAGGAGTAATTTAGCTAACAAGGTAGAAAGTCCTACTTGAAAAGGTTCTGTTTACAGTTTATTTAATGTCACTTGCAACTTCCTCCCCCTGGGGAGTGGTGCAGAGCTGTGGTGGTGTCAGCTGCCTCCACCTGGGGCTCATCCCTCTGGCGAGGCACTTACACCACTGACCTCAGTGAAAGTAGAAATAAGTTCCTGAGAGAAAGCACTTCCAAGTTTTACTCTGAGAATGCAACCTCTCTTGGTTTATTTGTAGCCAATATTCTGATAAACTCATTTCCTTCTTCTCGGTCAAGTGACATAGACTGTGGCCATTTTCAATTGTTCTTTCACTACTAATTGCTATGGCACTTGGCCGTAAACTTGACTTGAAAGCCCAGGAATGGCCTCTTCTTTCATGAGGGAGAATTATACCTTATATCTTTTCTTGTTTCTTAGATCATGAACAGCTCAACACTGACTTCCATTCAGTTCATTCCATTCACTTCAGCAGGAATGTGTAAAAAGTACCTCTCAAGGGATTAATATCTCACATATTCTTTCATTAACCTCTCTCATTGATTGACTTATCCATCAGAAAACTCCTCCCTAAATCCCCACGTTGCAAACTGGGCTGCCTTGCCTCCCAGGGGAACCATGCGCATAACCTGCTCACTGTTCTCTGCCTATTGGAAGACTGGCATCAGTTGTTCCCCTTAACATCCTCTTTTGCACATCTAGCCCTGAGTGTTAAACAGAGGGTCAATGAGCTCCTGCTAGTCCTGGATTGAAATTTCTCCTGACAGTAGATGCCTTTCAGGGAGAGGCCTGATTTCTGCTGGTTGACCTCATCGTGCCCCTGCAGTGGGAGCAGAGTGTGTGCCTGTCATTGGCTGTAGTTCAGGTGTGCAGTCCAGAGATCAACCTAGTGGAGGCAGTGACACTAAAATATTAGACCGGGTTTTGAAGCCTGGGGGTTAAATTGTTCCACTTACATTCCATCAGGACACCAGTTTTCTCTCTCTGGCAGACAAAGCTATAAGAAAATCTTCAAATTTCATGAACTCACCTATGACTACCATCAGGATATATAAGATATGTAAGAGTGTGTGGTGCCAGATTCTAGTCTCAGTTAAGAACACGTTGACTGGGAGTGCTATTAAGATGAAACATCTCCATACACGGAATACAACATATTTAGCCTCAGCTGCCAAAATGTAGACATCTACTTGAATATAGACCTTCTGTGTTCTGTATGTGGGCAGAAGTTTACAGTTCATGGGGTGACACAGGCTTCTCCAGAGGACAGTGCAAACCATCTCTTTAAGATGGGTCAAATTCCAGAGATCCTGATCCCTCAAGCTTAATTATGAAGAGATCCTACATGATCAGCTTAGGCTTAGATACCTAACTCTAAGACTTAAGTTAGATGAAGTGAATCCTATACTTGATTTTGTTAAAAAGCATTACATCCAGATACACTTAAAAACAATCCAATGGCCAACATTTTGAATATGGGTAAGTACCTGGAAGAAAGAAAGTGCTGCATCTTACTCACAGTACATTTCAAATTGTTCTGATGTGTGTTGGGAAAGCCAGGGTATTGATTAGAAATAGTGGTATTTTTTGCTTTTGAGGATGCCAGTACTCAGTAAAAGCTAAGAAGAGCCAAGCAAAACTCTTAAGATGAAACTAGAGATCCCTGGGGACCGAGGCAAATGAACTATTTTTAGCTTGAAAGGATAGCATGCCAACGGAATAATATAGTTACAACTACTTTTATGTTATCAGGTCTGGAGCTCTTCCTCAATGTGCCTTCTGTGAAAACAGAATTTTCTATATTTCTATAAATCTAGGGACAGAAGCAAAATGCACAGGATTCCAAAAGAATCATTTGTTTAAATGCTATGAGCCTCCTAATATATGACACCTCTCACCAATTGTTACAGGCTCAGGCTAGCTAAATTAACGTGGCTGGGAATAATGTAAAAGGGTTTTATTTACTTTAGTGATTTGAAGCTTCCTGTGGAAATAGCTCCCAGGTTTCCTGATGGAAGATTTTGTTTATCTTTGCCAAGCACCATCAGGAATCTCAAAATAAAATGCGCTTAGTGACATTGGGAAACCAGGGAGATAAGGCAGAGCTGTTCCTGTTTCAACCCTCTGTAATTGCAAACACACCCATGGGCCTGCTATGTGCCAGCAAAACAGCCCAAAATGTAGGGAAAGGGGCAGGCTGGAGAAAAGGGTGCTAATACAATTAAATTTGGCATAAAGGTGTTGTTACAGAGACTGCTTCCGTACCAGTGAGCAGGAGAGCTTTCAGAAACCACCTTTCTACATTGCTTTTATATAAGCTTCACAGCTACTTTTGAGTCTTGAACAGTGATTTGCTTTTAGAGCTATGTCAGCGACAATACACCAAAAAATGCCCTTCATCTGACAGAAGACATAGGAAAGCTACTCCAAAGCCCATGGTCTTCGTGTCTTACACTCTCAAGCACAGTGTTTTAAATCATGTATATCACTCAAACTTGCTACAAAAAAGACAGGCAGGTTTCACTTTAAGCCCAGAATTAATGATATTTACAGTAACTACAGAAAGTGCTTGTTCTTCCTAGGTTCTCTCTGTTGGCACTAATTTCCTCATGTTTACCTTTCCCTGAAGGAGGGGAACTTGTCAACTCCAAACTGGGGCTGCTGGGGCATGTTCTGCCTTCCACCACCTTCCTAATGGTTTCTGCCTACAAAAAAGAGACACCCTTCCCAGCACTGCAGCCACTTCACTGGAGTACGTGCATTTTCTCATCCCCAGGACAAGGGCTGAGGGAGATTGCCTTCAAGGAAAGGGATCTTCCTGTTAAGAACAGGCTTTGTCTCCCTCTGCTCTTTGGAGTCATTTCTGGCGTGTCCCTTCTACAGAGGGCAGCAGCTCCTTTTCCTACAAGGAGTCATCCCCTCCTGCTCAGACACTTCTCTTACTTTTAGACACTTTTGTGTGGCTCAGGCTGACTTCAAATGGCGCCAGCAGACTCAACAACATAAGATAAACTAGCCCTAAGCTGTCACACAAAACCTGAAGTATTGGTTTTGGACTCATCAGAAGGAAATACTTTGCAGTGTCCTGTTCGCATCCATCAGCATTTAAGGCTCTCAGGTTTTTACTCCCTCAGTGCATTTTTCAGCACATTCTGGACATGTTTGTTTCTTGGTGTGAAGCACAGGCTGTACCCAGCCACAGCAGTTTGGTCTCAGCCTGGTGGAGGAGAATTATGGTGAGCATAACTGGATTTTTGTAGGTATTGTTTACACTGCTTTCAATCAATGCAAGTGAGTGTCGGAGGATGATCAGGACTTTCCATGTCACACAACTGAAGTGCTCAGCTCCAGGAACTCACAGGAGAAATGCATTTCAACTTCACTACCCTATGAAGAGTGTTTGCCATCAGTTAAGATGTTAAGAAATTCCAAGCCATAATAAAGGTGACACACCTCTTCCAACATAAGGTCCTTCAAAGGAAAGTCATCCTGCATGTTCTCATGAAAGCTTTAGTATCAAGGAGAAGGATTTCCTTTCATCCTTGGCTAAGATGAGAATGTTAGGTCTAAGTAGGAAAACTAATGCCTTCATGTCACTGCACTAAAACACTTGAAACCACCATCAAAACTTTGAAAGGGAGACTTGGATACAGTGAATGGTATCCATCAAAGTACAGCTTCATTTGGTTTCAGGATCTTCCATGTCATATTGCCAAATTCAGCATCTTGCACGTTGAAAGAGCAGCATTCTCAGTGAATGACTCTCAGTGACTTCTTAAAGTTTCATGTGAAGTACCCACACAAAGACAAAACTATCATTGACGTTAATTTATGAAAAACTATGTGGTGTTCAGCTTTCTGTCCAAACACACACAATGTGAGGATAGGGATGAAAGCAAAACAGAGAGTGGGGACAAGAGTCATCTTCAAGGTGGCAAATGTTCTTGTCACTTCCAATAATAGAACATGGAGATATTTTTCTTATTTCTGTACTTTAACAAACAATCTGCCTATGTGTCACTTATCTGTTTATACTTCTCATGCTTCTTACCAGTTTTCTGTACTTTTGGCACTTTCTAAATGTGAAAGTGTGTTATGACATGGAGCTTTAACAGCTGTAGACACCCACAAACAAAGTCTGCCAGGTGAAACTGTACGAGCAGCACAACAGTGGATACCTACAAAAGAAATGATGAGCGCTTGCAGTGGTGCCCATGTGCTGGCATGACAGGGAGTTGTGCTATCTTCTGGTAGCTAAGGCCTGAAATCTTGGTGAGACGGTGCCACAACTTGTCAAGAGCACTTGCTACTACTCATTGCTACTCTTCTGTGAGGGCAGGAGTGAGACCACAAGCTGGATGGAAGCCAGATGGAATCTGGGCCGATTCAAGGAAGACTACAAAATTGTGGAGGTGCCAGAGAAAGGTACTGATGCCCAAACTATCTTTCCTTCTCTTTTACCAGTTAGAGGAAGCACAAAACCAGTTCATCTGGATCAACAGATCTTACTCAGCTCTGTGGAAAGGGACCTGGAACGGACAACAAGCTCAGCATGAATGAACAGGGTGTTGCTGTGGCAAAAAAAAAAAGTCAACAGGCTGCTGGGTGGCACCAGCAAGGGCATCACCAGCAGAGATAAAGAAGTCATTGCACTCTACTCAGAACTTGTTGGGCCACATCCAGAAAACTGCATTCAGTCTGGGTCCCCTCTATACAAAACAGATGTGAAAAGTCTGGAAAGGGTCCAGTGAGGTGCCACAAAGATGATCAAAGGACTGGGAAGTCTGCCATATGAGGAGGGGCTGAGAGAACTGGGTTTGTTCAGCCTTGAGGAAAGGCTTGGGGGAGACCTTATCAACATGTTCCAGTATTTAAAGGGTGGCTACAAAGAATCTGGAGACTCCTATTTTCCAAGAAGACATATGGAAAATATGAGGGTTAATGGGTACAAGTTACTGCTGGGGAGATTCTGATTGAACACAAGAAGAAATTTTTCATGATGTGGACAATTAGTCATTGGAATAATGTCCCCAGGGAAATGGTGGATTCCCCAAGGCTGGACACTTTTAAGATCCATCTGGACAAGGTGCTGTGCTTTTCGCAAGACATGTTGGACCAGATGATCCTTGAGGCCCCTTCCAGCTTGGTATACTATGATTCAGCTAGCCAGAATATTTTAAAAATACAGAGTTTGGGAGAGGGAAAATTTTTTGAAGTAGCTTTTCCTTTTTTTTTCTTTTTTTACCAGACCTAGTGAGTGTGTGTCTATTCTTTTTTGATATCGCTCAGAATAGAAATAAAATGAGTATCACTAAAATCGCTCATCAGAATTACAAGCAAGAGAATGACAACATAAAAAACCCCAGAGATCACAATTTGGGGATTAAAGCATCTAAATATTTTAGCCTTTATACTTTTTTCTCATATTTTCAAATGAATTACATTTCTTTAATGATCTACCCTGAAAATTGCCAACAGTCTAAGTTTATAAAACTACCGCCTTATAAACAAAACAAAACTTTTGACAGAAAACAAATCCTTTGTAATTGCATGTGCAGACTTTATGTTGCTGAATAATGCAGTAGTTATTCCCAAAAACACATTGTGGTTTTTTTTCAATAATTCCTGAAGTAAAACATTAAGTCATTTGTTTGTGAAAGCTCCAAACACATCTCGTAATGCAAAAATAACAGAAAGCATACGTGAAGATAACATGATAAGAATTCTCAGTGCCATGGCACAAATGACATTCCAGGCTGTCTTTCTCAGAAGAGGAAACAAAACTCTGTAGTCTGTATCCTGACACTTTTCCACCTGTAAGTTGCCATTGTCCCTGAGATCTCTGAGGGGTACCCCAAGACACTTCTAGTACCATGGTGCCTGCAGACACTGGCACTGTTCTAGACACTGTTGTGAGGTATTCCAGTGGACAACAGAATGAGGCTGTAGACACCCTCAATGTCACTTGTGAAACTGGCTTACTTGGTGGGCAAAAATACACTAAAGTACACTAAAATTTAATGTATGAAATGACTGCAGAGATGAACCAAAATGGGGAATTACTCACTGCTGTATTTGCGAGTAATTTGTGTCATGCTTGATACTTGAGGGAGGAATGAGTCATTCACCAATTTGCTGTCCCTAGAAATCCAAACGGGCTGCTGTGAAACCTACCAGCGTCACCCAAAAGCATGGTATGACTTACAAGTGCATACATTACAGCAATTCTGAAACCATGGTATATTAAAAAGCCACAACAGCCTAACTGTTATAATTCCAGGGCCAGGAAACACGTTCAAGTCTATAGAGGAGTAGATCTTACCTGTTACGATAAAACTGACATTTCTTTCAGATTTTCCCACTTTATTGGATGCCACACAGCTGTAGATTCCTGAGGATTTGGCTTCAGCTACAACGAGAGTGCTAGCAGTCTGCAAAAGAAAGAAGAGGTTTAGTTCTCATTGGCTCAAGAACCCAATTAAGGCTTGCCTTCTCTTTTTCCTAAGTCACCATTGGCAGCCCCATGATCCACTCTTTCCACTGATGAGCACCTCTGGGGCTATTTAAGGGAGATGTCACCATGTACAGCTTTGCAAAGGATAGAAGAATAACAGGAAACAAGCTCCTTGGGTGACCCTTATGTCATCAAAGCCGTCACGACCAAAAATGTTTGAACGTGTCCTTCAGATTGATTTATCTCTCGCTGGTGATGTAATGGTAAGCGACGAGACATGAAGCACGACACAATGTGCTTCACACAAGGAGATAAGCAGCCTGTAGGAGAGCCAGACTGCAAAGGGAATAGGTGAGGCATGCCTCAGGCATTTGGATAATCCTGGGGAAAAAAAAAAATAGCTCAATTTGGCACTAAACTAATTTGATTTCTTTCATTTTCCCACATACATGTCAGGTGAGACAGAACAGTAGTAAAAAAGATGTTTACCCATCTTCTTTTGTACTATATTCTGTTCTGTTATATTTAATAATATTTCTATTATTAAATAATAGTATGTCAGTTTTATTTATGCTATATTCTATCACCATCTTAAGAGGACCAGCACAACTAAATATTTTCTCAGAGTTATATGACTTGAAAGATAAGACCTTGAAAGGCCAGGGCCCAAAAGCACCTAATGTGCCCTTAGAAACATAAAAACCACTGCAACAGTAAGAGTTATACTTTCAGGGTGATGCAAAGCCATGGTCTAATGGCTTGAGCACTAAGCAGAAGAGGAAAGCTATGCAGAAATATGAGACATGTCATTCTGTTATGGAGCTGAGACATGAGAGATGGACATGGACTTCATCAGTGTAATGTGCTTCCAGTTACAACTTGGTAGCTTAACTTTCTGTCTTTCTGTTGCCATTTTACTTGTTCTGTAAAACATGGTTTGGCTGGAGTTACAGGCAGAGCTGGGACAGTGATGAAAGGAAATTGTGGGGCTTCAGAATTCCACTGTTTGGAATTTTTGGCTTTTCTAAAAATCTTAAAAATAAGTTCTGTGCAATTAATACATTCTTTTAAGTCTGCTTGATTGCTGGAGTTCAGAGACAAGCACCAAGAGGGTGAGGCAGTAATAAATAAGGACAAGTTATCCATGTTTTCACATAAACACTGACTGAACATTTGCACTGCTTTTGTCTCCTGCTGGGAGAATCCACAGCTATCCCCAAACTCCTCTTGAGCCCCTAAATGACATATATCTTCTGGTTTCCCCAAATGATTCTTTAGTAGAAAGAGTCTATTACCTTTCCTACTACTCAAGTATACACTGCTGAAGCAAATAATTTGGTTTTGACTTATTTGTTTTAGAAGACTTTGCAATGGTAAATTCACTACAAGTAATACTAACAGCACCCCTATCCTGTTAAATTGTCTCAGTGGCCAACTACCCATCTGCTAACACACCACACAATATTTCTAGCTATAATTTTTATGAACTACCTTTCTGGATCTTCTGTGAGATGAAAGAGGATCAGTAATACCAGATAGATAATTACAGCCCTTAGGAAAAAAATCATCCTGTTTTGCTATATTCAGTAGGCAAGGGTGGGCCCAGCCCAGTCCATACTTTGTCATTCTCTTTGAATTTCTTCCAGGTTCTAAACATAATTTTTTTTAAGTGTGGACACAGAGCACAGCACCAGGATTCCTGTATCTTTTTTATCAACACTTACTCAGACCAGAAGGAAGTCCCACAATGTCTGCCACAGAAGGCTAATGTGGGTGGTTAAAAACTGCTTCTGCCATCCCAGACTTTCCAGCAAAAAATAGCCTTTTTTTCTGTTAGTTGGTGTTACCTCACAGCAGCTTTCCCCAGGAAGCAACGGTGACCTAACATGCAGAGTGAAGGAGAATGAAGCTCTTGCTCTCTGACTCCAGCACGCTGGCCTTTACTATACACAGAGGCAGAGCATTTCTGAGCCTGAAAAACACATGCTGACTATTCCTCACACAACTACTCCAAAGGTCTGAAAAGTTTTTAGAAGTCTCAGACTCTGTTTTGTCCTTATACCATTAGGTATCACTTCTTAATGGAAAACTGTGCATACTGTCTTGAGTTTTACTGCTTCAGCCCACTGTGATGAGGTGATTATTTTACCACACTGAGGATGGTGCATAGAGGTATGCTAAAGCAGTATGACTGCAGTGACTTACAGATGATGCCTTTTCTTGTGTATTAAATTGCCTGAGAGAATATTCATTGGCATGGAAAACCAGTGATTTAAAGAGCCAGCTTTTCCCCCGGCAGCGTTTTGGTTTTGTCCAACTTTCACTGTCCCAAACACTCCTTTAGCGTGGGCCAAGGATCACTTCCAACAGGCAACCCCCATGCAAGCAATGGCTCTTTGGAAGGCAAGGGAAATAAATGCTGTGAGCACAGGAGGCCTTAGTGCCAGAGAGCACACGCTGCTGTGTTTACTCGACTAAGGCAGAAAAAGCCACGGTGTCTAGGGGGAAGCAAGACTGACTTCTGAAGCAGCAGAACAGAATATTTTAGAGACAACACATCTCTGTATAAATCTTTTAGCTTATAAATTAGTCACAAGGATAAGATAACATCTCTTTAAATAGTTTGTGAGCCCTCCAGTGGTGCAGTCTGTGTTTTTCATTGTGGATGCCAGCCAAAACCCACCAGAGAAGCTGTGTGTACAAAACAAAGCCTGGCATCTTCTTTATGGAGAAACTATGGCTGTTTGAGATCAGTTTGTGCAGCATGGTTGCTCTGTACAGCTATTGCTGCAAAAAGAAGTAAAAGTTTTTGCAATTTTGTATCATCTGGCATCACAACAGGGAGTTTCAGGCCCTGGATTTGCAACCACGTTATATACAGAATGTCTCAATTGAGTTGGCATGATCAGACACAACAGGCAAATCCCTCCTGGCATGCTCAATATCTTGAGCATCATCTGTCCAGAAACCCCATTTACCACCAAGTTTTGTCCCTTTATGCCTTTTTTCTACTCCCATCTTCTCGGCTGAAGCACCATGTCCCAGGCTCATCTCAAAGCCGGGGGCTAGGGAAGTAAGTCCCATACTGCTGCTGCTTTGCTGGGCAAATAAAAGAGGCATAAGGCAGAAATCCTAAGAGATGGAAGAGGAATTTACAGATTTGTTTGTGGTGGAAACTGATGAGGAAAAGACTGGGGAGGCAAGGAGAATGCAAAGCAGCTGACACGATCATTACACTTGGAGCCTCGGTGGGCTGGTCTTTCCCCTGGAGGGTTTGTTTGAATTTCTCTTGTCTCAAAGTAGCTGAGATAGAGGATTCCCAGTGCTCCAGCTGACGGCAGAGAAGGAAAAGAAGTTTTCAGAAAATATTTGGCAACCTGGCTCTTATGTGACTCCCAGAAGGCCTCTAAAGACACTGACATGAACTTGCTCTGTTCAGAGGTTGCTTCCCTGACTTCTTGAAACAGTCCATGTATTTAAAAAGCAAAACACTGCCCTTTGAACATAGAGCAGGGTTAGTGCAAGTCTGTCACTTATTGCCAATTCCCTTCTAGCTATGCTTTTAAGAAGAACTATTGGTTAAAAAATAAAAAAACCAACAAAACAAACCAGGAAATAAATGAAAATATGCTCTCTTTACACACTTGCATTTATCTTTGTCTAAAGGAATATTATTTAGGAAGATCCACATGTAAATATTGGTAGCGCACTGCTGGATTGGTCTGTGCCAAAGACATATGATCTGCATGCCTCACATGTTGGCAAGGAGCGTCAGTGCAAAACATCTGGTCAACATGTTTCACCTTCAGGACCACCATGGAAGAAACACCAAAACATCCACAACAGGAGGACATGAGAATGCACAGGAGAGCACCCACTTTCCCCTGGGGTCAGGCAGAAGAATCTCTATGAGTTGCTGCTGTATATCAAGCAGAGCCCTGTTTTCCCTCTGCATCCCGTGCTGTCCTGCAGCTCAGCAGCAGCAAGCCCCAACTTCTGCTGGTTTTAATCTCATCAAGGGCTTGGCTCTGCTGGTACCTCCCAAAGATTCACTTAAAAGTGTTGACAGCAATTCTAGTAGCACTCGTGAAGGGTCTAGGAGAAGTTACAGTGTGCTGAAAAGAGGCAAGTGGTGCTCCCACTGCTATCTTTAGCCTGGGTTCTGAGGAAGATCATACTGTCCATATGTTCATCTGTCTGCCAGCCTGTCCATCTGTCTGCCAGTATCCTCTCATCCCCCATGTGCTCTGTAAGTTTTGAATCCATTGTCCAGTTTCAACCAAAACTTATTGACAACTCAAGGCTCCTGAGATCTCACGCATTTCATGAAAACCAGATGTTGGGTAGAGGAGAAAGATCAAAATGCTGCTGTAGTGAGCTAAACAGCTTTCTCCTCCTCTTCGGGTTCCAGATGGCCAATCTACACAGATGTACTGGCCAGACAGCTGGCATGTGTCAGGACTCAGAACAGACACAGCACATGCTTCCTCATCTCATCAAAGTGGGAACTTGGAAGAGAGGTAGATGTTTAGGGCTTGGCATAGAAGATGCAGGAGAGATGGAACCCTTCTATTCTGCATGATTACCCTTATCAGTCATGTCCAGGAAGGATTGACTCTTCTGACTATTTAGCACTCCTCTTTAGAGGGCTACTCTTTTTAATACCAGTCAGGCTGACCCATCTTTGCCAGCCAAACCAGAGATTCATAAGGGTGAGTCTAAATTTTGTCTTACAGAATCAGGTTACAGGGCCATTACTTTCCATTTTCCATGAAGTCAAGTGGCTTTGGCATTCCTAAGTGCTGGAACCACTAAAAACCTGTGTCAGTTAGGTATTCATGCAGTGGAAAACAGAGTCATAAATATATATATATATATATATATATATATATATATATATATATATATATACTTTTACACACACATGGAGACACATCCACATATATGCATGGTAAGCTCCAATTTCATGCATTACTACCCTTTATACACAATACCTGGAGGCATACCTTGTGACACAGACCCAGCTTTAGTGGTACCTGCTGTTGGTCAGCAGTACTCCAACATATGCTAGCAGCAGAGGCATGAGGCAGTCAGGGACATTCTGTTCCACTTCAGATTCTCAATAGGTTAGTTCCCAAAAACAAGAGGGTTTTCACTCACTCCCTCCAACTTTTCCTTGTACTCAACTGCCCTCCTGTCTACTGTCTCCTTCTCTTGGATTTATAATCCTTTCTTCTTGCTTTCCCTCATCTGAACTTGCCTTCTTAGTGATCTTCTGCACATGCTGCATGCCCAGGATCCTTGTTGACTTCTCCTACAGCACCCTGTCCCTTGTACCCCTGCACAAGGAGTACCAAGTGCTTTCAAAGCTGTTGATAAGCCAGTGTGTGCCTGCAGACCCGGGACAGAAGGCACTGAGAGCATGCACCGCTACCAACCGCATGCACCGGCACAATGAACGCAGCAGCTCTCTGTACCTTACCATGGCAGGTCATTCACAGACTGACATTCTGATGAGCACTGGCTGTGCTAAGAATAATAATCAGCGTTGGCCCTCAGTTAGACACAGCAGTCAGCTTTAACTGGGAACACTGAGAAGTGATGGGTGTTAGTGGCTGAATGACAGGAGAGTGTCTGTGGCCTGTTTACACGATAGGCCTAAGAATAGCGCAACTTTGTAGGAAGTCGCTGAAATGTCCAACAAAACGAGAATGAAAACACTGGGTGGGGGAATCAAATCACTTCAAGAGTTGTCTCGTGATGAAGTATTATGGCTTATGTTACGAAGTTCTTCCATTGTACCACTCAAGTTTCTCAATGTCCGCTCAGAGAGGCTTTTGCGGAAATGTTACTAAAACACTGTTGTCACGGTTTCTCTGTCACCAAAGAATAATGTAGTGCAGGCTTCCTGCACTACTCTAACTGCACAGGCACAAGGCTTGAGGTTTTTCTAACTTTAAAATATACTCGTGGCTACCTGGATAACCACAGACAAACAAACAACCTACCACAGCAAAGAGCAGAACTGGAGGCACTTAGATGTTGCACATACAGGAAACACGTGGAACTGGCACAATGTCTTTAGGAAGGTGAAAACAGCTACCTTCATTGCTAAAGAAACCTGTTGCTCATTCCTTGTTCATCTCTTCCCTCACTTAAAATAATCTCATCCTGTGACCACACACATTTCTCCTTTCATGCTAACCCAAATGTGAAACTTTCTGAGTTTCTTCATTCATTTCCTATCTCTTTGTCTCTTACATCTTTGTCGTTTCCATTGACCTCTGAGATTTTTTACCACGATTGCTGTGTTGGGATGTGGAAGTGGGATAGACACTGTTTGTTTAGCAGGGCACCACCGATGTGGGAGTGCCTCAGAGAGCTGTTCACAGCTGCTTGCAGGAATAGAGCTGCTCACAGTAGCAGTCCATCAGAGACAGACACTTGTGATGACGTGCTGCATTCAGTGAGCTCAGTGCTATTAACACCCCGACAATATCGCTGCAGATGGGCAAGGGCTCTGTCTGAACTGTCTCTTTGAGTTTGCTCAGGGACACTGAGAGTGAGTCTTGGGCTGCGAAGAGTGAAAAGCCATAAACTCCCATGGATTTAAAAGAACAATCCTGGATGCTCTAGAGCAGCTGTGTGTGCACTAATCATGCAACTCTCAGCTTGGCCAGGAGCCTGGGCTTAGAGAGCATTTTTTTACCTACAATAGCAGTCCAGCTGTGCTTGAAAAGCTACGGAAGAGCAGCAGAAATAGAGAAACTTTAGAAAAGCTGTGAAAAAGCTGAGTACAGAGAGTGTTTTACTAACCTCCCCCTCCCCACAGGGACTAGGAGGAATAAAGCAAAACATGGTAGACCTTTCTTAGTTGAACTAAAGAGCAAAAAGACAAGGAATACCAGGGAGGACCAGTAAGTTTCACTGCAAATGCTTCCATGCAGAGACCATTCCTTGATTCATTTCTGGGCACATTTTTAAAAAGGGCTGTTTGCCAAAGGCTTGCAATGGGTCGCAATGACCCATTATTAGCATCTTCCTCCAGGGAGAAGTTTATTTGCTGTTGACTGGAAGTTGTTTTGACATTTTAGCCACTCCCCTTCCACTGTCTCCAAAATGCATGGTACACAAGGAGAATGAGATGTGGTCATTAGACAGCTCCTTCTGCACCCAATGAACAGGTAGGACTGCACCCACAGCACAGGTATATGACTGTAGGAAAAGAATTGATTCTCATCATCTTGTTCATCATTCCCCCTGTGGAATAGACTGTGTATTCCTGTGCCTGAAATGATTTGCCTTTCCTCCTTCAAATCCCTTCTTAAGTTTAATTTTTCGTGTGCTCTCCTATGAGAGTGTACCCTAGGAAACTGTTTGCTCCCATCTTTGCCTTGATCTTTAGGCACATAGAGCTGGACAGCTAAATAGAGCAAATGTCTCACTGGGATCCAGCCTGTTCCCACACGCTGGAATGGTGCCATGAGCACCTGTGATACTTTCTAAATAATATAACAGCCGGAGAAAATGCAGTCCCAGATCTGATTCTTGGCTGCACGTAAAACCCTATTTATTCTGCGGTGTGTGAAAGGGCCCTGACATGAGAATAACTACAGATTATACCCCTTTTCATGTGCAGGAAACTGAAGGCAGCCATCAAGGAAAGGAGACCTATAACCCCAGTGCCCTTAGGATTACAAAAGCATTTCGATGTCACTAAAAATGAAAGGCCTAAAATAAGATAGGCTTTAAAATTTATAACCACTTTAGCTATTACTGCCACAAACCAAACTAGGCTGTGAAAACAGACTCTGTGATAGTGTCATGGCACCTGAGCTGCTCTGTAACACAGGCCACCCAACCACACCAAATCAGTCTCATGTCTATCGCAGGGAAGTGCAGCTGATCTAGGGTATCCTTGTTTTGAGGCTTTCACTGATAAGTGTCCTTAGCCTTTGGCAAGTTAATCTCATAGCCTTTCTCTTCCACATTAGACACCAACAGACTACAGGCCCACACACCCTTCAGAATTATCTGCATCTCCCCACGATCCATAAAGGGATGCTTGGCTTGGACTAACACCTAAATTTAAATGGTTAACACTGCTGGGATAAATCCCATCTTGCTGTCTCTGACTGAGACCTCTCCTAAACTTTGCTTCCATAATCTGGATTCCTTTGGCTCTTTGGAATTTTTTCCGAAAAAGACTTGGCCATCTAATCATCTAGGACCACATCTGTGAATAAACTGACTAATGAGAGTAAATACTTCAATTTTCATAGGAAAAACGACATGAAATTGTGCAATTGCACAAAATGAGGCAAAGATGGCCTGGAACCCTGCCCCATGCTCCTGAGGCACCCCAAGATACTTCAGACCATGAATAAGAGAGCAGATACAGTGAATCCCACTGATACACTCTCCTGGCATGTCACTTACCTTAATACGACTGCCTCCAGAAAAAAAATACTCTCAGCAGATAAATACTGAGTATGAAACTTATCTGTATGTATACAAGTCCTCAAATCTAAACAAGATAAAAATATTGGCTTCTTCTCTGTTACCTTGGTAGCATCTTACAGTGCCTTTTCAACACATGCTGTCACACAGGAAGGTTATCTGCTCCTAGGAATCATACCTTATTTTTGCCCTCTATTACAGCCGTTCTCTCAGTGATGCTCTGGATCCTGTTTCCTACGTTGCTGCCAGCTTTCAGGATAAAAGATCCTTCAGTATAAAAGCAAAATCCGTGCCTAGAGATAACAAAAATTGAAATGGTATTGATTTGGTGATAGAAATTCAACATATAAGACAAAAAAATTGTTTTGAAAACTGATCAGTCAGGAAAACTACAGGTGTTGTGATGACCAGGAAAGTATAATTGCTTTTCATTAAATCTTGAGGTTTGGAACCTGATAATTGGATTCATTTCCACAGCCACTCCTTGAATATTAGCTCTCTGGAGTCAATGTTGATATTTAACCCACTACAAACTGTGAGGCCAGAATTTACAGTCAGAGCCTAAATATAGGGCTGTACAAGACCAACATCCCATTTCCAATGCTCCTGTTTTCAGACATTGCCAAAACATGAGTTCATACTATTTTTAGCCTTTAACTCAAGACAAATTGTATTTGTTTCAAAATGCATTCCATAATTCATTGGATGCCCTTTTACTCTGTGCAGGTTCTTCTTGTTTTAACAAAAGATTATGCTAGTTTTCATTTCTGAGTATTTTTTTTTGGTTCAGTTTACAAAACAGTAAGATATTAATACTGAGGTTCAGTGATTACAAGACATACAGCAAAAATAAGCATAATCCTGCAAATGAACAAAATGAAGGTAAACAAAACTATACCCAAATGACAAAGGGATTTAAATGATAATTCAACTGGAAAAAAATCAAATACATCTTAATGAATGGAAGTCTCAGAGAAAAAATGTTTTTGCCTTACGCAACAAATTGGCTTGTAATCAGAACATTCAGGTGTGGTCATGGTAGAGCTAATTTGTTTCTTGAAGTCTGATTTGGTACACATGGAAATAAACACATTGGAATGCTTCTTAAGTGCTGCCTGACCCTGTTCTTCTTTGAGAATATCTACTTCAGTTTTTCATCTAGAATTTAGTTGTTGCTCGTTCAATTCCAGCATCATTGGCAGAGATTAACCCTTCAGCTTGATGAAGTTCTTTCAAATAGACTATGTTCCTTGGATTTGAAAGATAGTGGCTTTAGTATCTGTAATCAGATAGTTCTGACTTGTATAACAGTTGTTTGAAGAAATCAATTTTAAAGCCCAGTGACTGAAAAACAGAATATGATGCAATCCTGACCAAAGAAGGAGGTTCATTTCCCTTCAGCCAACTGTGCAGCTTGCTTTGCGCTGTAAACTTTGTGTTGTTTAGAATACCAATGGTACACCAACTTTACATGATTGTTTTTAATGGTGCAGCTTTGCGTCAAACTGGCCAATGACTTAGCAGATATTACAGCTTAAAGAAATAATGACATGGAAACTAATTTGGACTGCCCAAATTTCACAATGTGCACTGAAAGGATCAGCGTGTCAAAAAGACAAAAAAACCCTCAAAAAAACCAGGAGAAGGCAGTGGAGATTTGTTGCCACGCTTCGTGCCTACCATGTTTTGGTTTTGGGAAATTCTGTTCCCAGGCACTCTCCTGGTGCACAATTTTCCCAGAGGAGAGATTTTCACGTAGTAGTCTCTAGAACTGACCAATAGTTCCCAAAGGTCCCACCTCTAAGGTGGGCACATCTGTAAAAGTATAAAAGAAGCCCGAGAAATAAACGTGTGGCTCCTCCATGAGGAGTCCACTGCAGCCTTTTAAATCACTCCCTGCCTCCATTTATTGTGTCCCACAGCGACAGAGATTCATGCATGGAGAGAGGACAGGGAGCAAGAGCGTGGCAGGAAAGCCCTATCTACACGATCACTTCTTTCAGAGCCTGGTTTAAAAGCCAACTTCTAATACATTATTGTTGAGGCCAGGGTGAATGAAAGACAGGTGCATTAATAAGGGCACCTGTCGCACTCAGATGGGGAAAAAATTGTTAAAATTATTCAGAAAGGTAGATGTCTTTCACTTTGCACATTTAAAGCTTTAAGAAGTCTGGTTCTGCAACAAGCATAAAACACAGAAGGCATGATAATTTGGCTAAGCTGGTAACATTTTCATGCCTTAGAAGACGTCAAAACTCAATTTGGGATGCCAGGCATCAAAAGCACATTTGTGACTGGATGCAATCTGCACAGGAAAATAGAGACACCAAAATCCCACTTCACCCATATTAAAAGGAGCTTCCTAATTTATTTTTTTTCCTATCCCCACAGATTGCATTTTTGTTTCTTTGTTACAGTGCTGAAATTTTGTACTCTTTACCGTAGAAGTCCATTCACATATTTTGGTAAAGGACAGAAAGAAGGCATAATGCATATTCAGAAGCTGCTTGTGAATCTTTGAAAAGCATCTCCAATTTCCTTTCTTACAGCTCTGGAGCCTCCAGACTCGGTTGCTATTATTACACTCTTCCTCACAATTCCTTAAGAAGAGTGTCTATATTTAGTTTGCCATGTCTTAGGGATGAGGACAGTCTCATGTCTTTGTTGATGCTTAGCAAAATAAGGTGCTGATTACTCATTAATACCAGAATGCAAACCACCAGCATAACTACAATAACATCACAATAACAAGAAAAACACATGCAAAGTGCTAGATTAGCCCTGGAGGCACATATGTGAACTGACTCTACTGATGTCACATTCCATTCTATATCCAAACTGGCGATTACAACATTAATGCAATTAGAGAAGAAAATGGAATACACTTCATAGCTGTTGTTCATGGTTTTAGTAAAAAAGGAGTCACAATCAAGCTGAGAATACCACATCCAACAGCACACAGCTGGAGGTGTGAGTACTGTTGTACACACAATGTCAGCTCCACTGACTGCTGGATCAGCAAACGTTTACGGATCAGTTGCAGCACGGCTGCCAGGCAGAGTCTAGGACAAGACTCAGGCTCATCCCTCTGGATGCAGAACCAGATGCTTCCTCTCATGAGCTGCCAAATCCCTTCACTTTAGCCTCTAATACACTAAAATAGCTCAGGGACAACACACGAGCTGTGTCCACTATCCTGAGCTGGCTACTCAGGTTAATACTCCAAGTCATCCCACCTCTTACTGCTGCCAGGGGTGCCATGTGAAAGATGCTGCCCAAGCCAACAGCATCAGGTAGAGATGGGGAAGGGAAAAATTAAGTCAAAAGTCCTGCCTCTTAACCTGACCTCAGCTTCTAACAATGGGTATTTTGTAACAGAAAGAGAAAAGGTTCTGCTGAACTTAGATGTAATCATCAAACCAAATTGTTTGTGTTAAGCACAGATGCTTGGAGAGAGAGAGAGAGGGAAAAATGAAAACACAAAATAGGCAATCATCTTCCTGTTAACTCGATTGATGTTTCATAGCATGTCCTCACATAACATCAGCTACATATTTTTCTGATTTCAAGGAAATTACCGATTTCTTCAAACTACCCGCTCAGTAAAATAACAAGGGCATTGCATTTTTAGCAAGAGCCATCTGTGCTTGCAGGGAAATCCCACTGCATTTTAGATACTTGGACCTTACTCCAGATACCTCCAGAGTACATGAATTCCTGAAATGTTTTGTTGTGGGATGAGCCTCGGTGCTTTGCATCTTCAGGAAATCTTACAGCAGGGTTACTGCCGGGTCAATGAAGGAGCACAGGGTGTGCGCAGGGATTGATAAACAAGCCGATATCCGCCTGCACATTTCTACGCATTTCTTTCGCCTGTGTCCCTGCAGGCCCTTCCACGTTTCTACTTCGTGGGTGCAACTCTGCATGTGTAGAGATCCCACGTAGCAAATGCTAACGGGGGTGTGTACAAACCCAAGTTTATAAAAATTATGCAATCTCAGAGCCCGGTAATCAGGCTCTGCTGCCTTAGTGGAGTGCTGGTAGCAGCGGAGCGCTCAGGTTAATCACACCCTAAGTAGTTTTTCCCATGTGCCTGCATGCGTGCTGGCATGCACGCTTGCAGGTGTGCACCCACACAGGCTCTCATTGGCCTTTGCGTCAAGAGCCTGAGGAAAAAAGCTATTCTTTTGTAAAAACAGGACCCACTAATTCTCTGTAAGGCTTTGGAGAAGCCCAGCACAGGGGGAAAGAGGAGTGAGAGTGGCTCAGCCTGTGGCAGGGTGAGTTCTGCCGTCAGACCTGCTCATCGCCCAGAGCATCGGGAATTTACACAAATTTGGAGAGGCTGGGGGTGATTTATGCAACCAGAAGTAAGTCCAGCTTTATAAAACGTCTGTGATGTGTGGAGCTGGCACCCGTGGAGGCCCTGGGGAAGTGGCCAGGGGGAGGGGAGCCAGCCTGCTTCTCGAGAATACATCAAGCCCTTGAGGAAGCAGAGTGTGCCATGTTTGAAGATGCAAAGATAATCACAGTGCTGGGAACCGTCTTGTGTAGCGGAGGAAGCCAAACAACAAGAGGAAAGCAGCATATGCTCGTGATTTCGCACAGGAAGCTAGCAGCACCTCCTGCCAAAGCGAGATAAGAAAACTCCCATGGCCTATTCTGGACAAGGCTGTGGTGATCAACCTTCGCTTCACACTGTCCTCGCTCCGCTCTGCGGCCCGCTCCCTTTCCTAATGAGTTTCAGAGCCCTCATTTCTGTTAGCATGCAGCATGCCAAGCACAATAGCATGGTGTATTTATAACTAGCAACGGGGAAAAGTTTCCAGGGTAAGAGTGTACTTCATGTCATCTTGATGTATTTCACCGAAATCACACTACAAACCACCTCCAAGCTAAAGCCCTGCCGATGAAACTAGTGGTCTCAGAAGAAAAGCTGCTCGGTGATTTATAGCCAAGCACGGGAGCTGAGGTAAGCAATTTGTCCAATTATTTATAGGATGGCTTGACCCCAAGTACAACAGTCAGTTCTGATTGAAAGCCCCAGATCTAGCCCATCCAGACACATCTTCCCCATCCCAAAGACAGTACTGCAGGTTTTTTTGAACTGTTGCAGTTCAAGCAGTGCAACAACAAATACCAGTGAAAGAGCCTCAATCCACAGATCAGTTGGAAAAATACTCATCTTTGGTCTCCTTGTCTTCCCAGCTTCTCCCTCTCAAGCCATCCTGTGTGATTCCAGGGGCCGATAGAATCATTACCTCGTGCAACATCTCATTCAACTCTCAAAGCCTTGCTCTTGGCCAAGCCCCTGGCAGCCTCACTCACACTTTCATTCACTGGGGTAGTATTTGTTGGGAGGGAGAGGAAATCATCCTGTCACCAACAGTGCCCATTTTTTAAAGTGATTATTGGCAGCCACCATACTTTTCTCAGCAGCTGTCCTTTTTTTTAGGGCAGCAATTCCTAGCAGTGTCAGGGCAATGTTACTACAAATTCAAGCTGGGCTGACTCACATCTTTTAAGAGGCAATGGTGGTGACACTAACACTAAGGAACTCTGGAAATTCCTGGAATTGCAAAGAATACATAGGAACCATTTTTTATTTGCAAGTTACAAAAAATATCTGAATGGTGTGGGCCATGCCCATCCTGTGCCTCAGTGTCCAGTGCTGTGCAATTGATAGCACAGGGCTGGTGTAGCCACATGTCCTTGGGAATACTGAGTAATTTGGAGCAGGAAATGGAGAGGAAAAATAGTAGCAGGGAGCATGTACAGTTTGCAAAACGTGCTTTTATGGAGGTGGGGGAAGGAGAACATGCGCTGGCCCCCTGCCAGCTTTGTCCATGCATGTGATGCTCTGATTCTAAGTAGCTATGGATCCAGGTGTTCCTGCTCTAGGTCCAAGTCAATCAGTTAGAGGCTGAAATACTGGCCTCCTGAAAAACTGCAGCTGGGAGCTCATCCCAAACACCTTCCCTAATATGAGCATTCATGGAGCTAGGAGGAAAACTACAGGTGGTAGGAACTGGATATGTTTTACATTGTTTATTGTTTTATTTGTTTATATTTATGTATTTAGGATCGGGTCCCTGATGTCCCAAAAGTCTCATTCTCCTGAGGGTATCTTTGAAAAGAGTAGAGTAGATGGCATTTAGAGCTTTGTTATGTATTTCCATGGCTCTATTGAAAAAGGAAGCATTTGGTAGCTGCACACTGCCTTTCGTGCTATTACTGATATGCAACCAGTTAACTGGATGGTGTTTCCCTTTCCTACTCATCCTTTCCAAACTTTATGACTTGCCCTTAACTATCCCAGTTTGTTGCCTGGAAAGCTGATTGATCTGAGCTATCTCAAAAGAAGCAGCAAGATGAACAGCAATGTGACCTAACCCAGCTTTCAGTATTTCATCAGCCCACACTCAGATTTCCACAGGAAAAATATCATTTCTGTGGCTGCACACCTGGGCACCCTGCAACACCAGTTACTTGCAACAAAAAATGCAGATGACTGAGGCTGACAGTCACCAAAAAACCCCATTTTGCTTCCAACTTCTTTGCCATTACTTGAAATCTCTGGCCACTAGGGAACATAAACAGCATTTGAAAGTAATTTCGGGTGTCTACACATACTGAGGTTATCAGAATTTTTCACCTTGTCTTATCAGAACATTATATTTTGCTTCTTGATCCTCAATTTTCTGCTTCACACTGCTTAGCATTCTTCATGGATACAGGATACCATCATATTTCAGCCAAACCTACCTTCCTTCCTTGTTATACAACTCTCTTCCCTCCTTTACTAAACTGTGTTCACTCTCATCTCCCATGCAGCCACTGTGATTCAGCCTCCACTTTCGCTGTGCAAAAGGAAAGATCATGTCCTGCACAGAGAAGCAGGATGCTGGCTGGAACTGTAGAATTATCACATGAGATTTCCACAAGAACCTAGAATTTCTTTCAGGGGAAGAAGTGCTTGATTTTGAGAGTCTGTAGTATTGCAAGGAAGAGGGTCTTGCAATTTGACAAGTCTCTTTAGGATTCTGACTGTTCAGAATGACAGTCAGAATCCTAAAGAGAAAGTCCATAAAAACTCTACATACAATGGCCACTCTTGCACTCAGTTTAGGTTTTTTTTGTTGTTGTTGTTGTTTTTGTTTTGTTTTGTTTGTTTGTTTTTGGTATTTTTTGTTTTTCTTTTTTTTTTCTCCAGTTTATGTTCCGTATAAATAAAGTCTGAGATATTGTTCAGACCCTTTTAGTGTAAGTTATTTTCCTTGCACATCTCACTTCTAATAACGCATTCAGCTTCTAGACATAAGCTTACGTCTGTATTATTCCAAGATCCAGGTACCCACAACTCCTTCCTTCTCAGGATGCCAAAATTCCCCTTCTTTCCTTTGCTGTCCTAACTGAATCTTCTTGGTTCTAGAAAGGATTAACTCTTCAGTAGCCTATTTACACAGTCTTTCATACTGCCTGTCTTGCTGACAAGCTGGAAGCACAACTCTCACACTTTCCACTTTCCAATGATTAGCAAAGGAGACAGAGGAGCTGTTGATCCACTGAGGTTGTGTTTTTCAAGATAATTTGTTTTCAACTTCTCTTCAAGTAGATGTCTGGGAGCAACTCTGGGCTGAGTGAGGGAGAGAAGCACAGGCAGAAAACAAGGAAGGGATGAGAAAGAATGAAGGGAAACATTTTTAAGGAGAGAGGGGATTTGATTAGAGGGAAAACAGGAAGAGAAAATACTGACAGACATGGATGTAAGACCAAGGATCCATCTACCCCATATCCTGTCCCAACAATGACCATATGCAGATGGTTGGGGATGAGTAAGAGCGGGACTAACTTCAGATATTTCCTTCTAATACTCCCCCAGTCACCAATTATTATCAGTTCAGGAACTTTTTGCAATATAGACTGTTTCTACACTTGTCTTCCAAGACTGTAGAAAGTATTCAAACCCCCAAAATCTTCTGGCAAGGAGATTCACAGATATGCTATCCACTACGTGAGGAGCTATATCTTTTTTCAGTTCCAGATTCTGCTCCTCCTGTCTTCTTCGAATGGCTCCTTCCTCCGGAGTTGGAAAAGATATACACAACTGATCCTCAGACGTGTGTCCTTCACAAGTCTGCAAGTCTCCATCCTGTAGCTCCCAAGTCACATCTTTTTTAGTCTGCAAGGGTCTTAATCTCCCTCCTCACTCATCCTTCACACATTCCTCTCATTCTCTGAAATTCCTTTGATCCTTTTTGATGCTATTCCTGGTGTACCTCCCAGTTTGGCCGCGTCCTTTGAAATGAAAGGATCAGAAATGCTCATAGCATAAAAGACATCAATAACTTATGGATTTGTGGAGTTATCATGGTGTTCTGTACTGTGGTCTTTATTTCTTTCCTGGTAATTCCTAACACTTGATTTTCTTTTTGAGCTGCTCATGGTGGTGTTCACTTTCACAAACCCATCTATCAGAGCACTCAGATCCCTCTTTGTAGTAGTAATGATCAGCCAACAGCTTTTTAACATGTATTTTACATACGAAAGCAAGATTTCTTTTCCTATGTATATCATGCACATTTATCTTCAGTGAATTTCACCTGCCACTTTTTCACTCAGATACCCAGATTCCTAGAGTTCTGCATTTCATTGCAATCAGCCCCTCATCCTTACAAATCTAAATAACTTGTCATCATCAGCAAACACTGTCACCTCCTTACCACCTTTTCCAGGTTATTTCTGAACATGTTGACAAGTACAGACCCCAGCACCAGCTCCTGAAAAACCTCGCTGATCACCTCCCTAAGCTGCAAGAACTGGTTGTTCCCTCTTAACCTCTGTTTTCTATTTTTTAACTGAATATTTTTTTTCTGAGCACGATCCTACCTCACATGCCTGTTCAAAGCCTTCTGCAAAGGCTTTTTGAAAGGCATACACATAAAAGGAAAGAGGATGCTAACTAAAGTTTGTATATTTTTGTAAAAGGTGTACTCGATCCAGTAATAGTACTCCATTCATAATCACTCCTAAGCACACACAGGGTTTGACCTGGTGCCTTCCTTTGGCCAGGAGCCCCTGCTAGTGCAGGAGCAGGCTTCTGGCCACGGGCTGGGACACCCCACTGGCTGAGACCCTGCCAGCGTGCGGGGCCTCGCTCACGTCGTGCAGTCCCCATGTACAGCCTGTCACACGCTTTGTTTCCTATGGGCTGGGCCGCACCGAGTAAAAGATCAAGCAGAAACATCCCAGCACCTACGTGACCCTTAAGTGTTTTTCCTTAAGGCTGGGTGTCAGACTGCACATAGTGAAGCCAAGAGACCACCCTGTGAAGGCAACAAGGAGGAATAAAATAAACTGGGGAAAAATAAAAGGAAGAGCAAGCGAAAAAACCCCAACATAGCCAAGTGAGAATAAAAGCGTGATTCTAAGCAGAGTATCCCTGACCATCTGGATATTGCTGTAGTTCTTATGTTTGAAGATTGATCAATGACAAAATAAATAATATAATGCTTCTTGTCTTAATCTTTTTAAAATTTTGATTTAAAGCCATTTGGAAACTAGCAATATTGAAACTTGAAAGCTTAAGGTTCTGATTCAACTACGACCCATAATGAAATAGTTTATACTTGCAGAATAAATTCATCAATGTGTAACCCTGTGGACAGACTGGGGCAAACTGTACTTGGTATAAAGCATGCATTTGTCAAGCTTATGTAACCATATGGATGTGCCAGATCTGATTCAAACGGCATTTTGCAAACAAAGTATTAAAAAGTACTTTGCAATTCCAAAACAGTGACTGAAAACAAGGACGTAGCTCTACTCAGAGGAAAGAATGCGTTCACAAGCAAGCATTGGCTTTTGGCTCCCAGTGGAAGTGCAGAATGAGATACTTGAGCATATTGCTTATTCAGGCTGAAGCAGATCAGATGCTGCTTGACTCCTCTCTTTCCTTTGGCTTCAAGTTGCCTGGAAGTCGATGCTGCTGCAATGTTCCTCTGCATTTTTTAAAATGTTATGGTAAAAACCACAGGGTTTCACTTTTATTTACACTAATCTATTTTCCCAACCACACCAAAATAAAGGAATAGCTAGAATGGTTTTGGGTGTAACAGTAAGTACCTTTACATTACTAGATTGTTGTAAGATTATTTTCTTGTAGCACAGGGTCGAATGCACAAAGGCCACCAGCCAGATGCTCAGCCAGTGTCAATGTAGAGCTGAGGATCCAGCCACATGTCAAATTAAACAGGCATTTTAGAGCTACCTGTTTGTTAATGGCATCTGACCTACTTATACCAGCTCCAAAGACTCAGACTTTCCCTTCCTGAAAATAGAAGGTGGCACAGGGAACAAAACCAGTTGCTGTGGACAAGCTAATGGGCATCAGTGTTTGCAGACATCCAACAATTAAATTTGGGTGGTTCAGTACATTCCTAATTAAGTACAATTAGCATTTGTTCTTTCCTTGTTCATTTTACATACCTCACTGATGTTCCAAATCTGGTCTTCCCTGATCATCTATCCAAGCACATCCTAATGATTCTGCCTTTCAATCCTTTATTATTACTCTGACATAAACAATGCAGAAATGCAATTAGACTGCTATGCACACATGGCCTGCCTCCTCTTTCACTGAAGCTGCTGGGAGTCTGGCCATGCACTGTCATTATGATAGTTTCAGTCTTCCTGTACCTCTGCAGAAGTTTCAAGGAACACCTCTGGTTTTTTTCCTCCCAGATGGTTCATGTACTCAGCTCTCCATCTCCAATCCCACCCTTAGGTGGTTTTACCACAAAGTAGAGTTCATGTCTTGACACTAGCCAGGAGAGCAGAGAATCATGTACCAGTTTCCCCAATTACTTAGTTTTTGTAAGCAACTCTAAAATACTGTTACATTTCTCTCTCCCTCAAGCAAATAAATGTAGAGAAAAAAAAACCACCAAAAACAAAACCTCCCAAAAAAAACCAACCGAAAGCCAAAAAACCACAGATTGATGTGATGGCAGGGTTGTAAAATAATAATATAACATTCAGTTTGAGACTAAACAAAACTGATAGCTCAAGAGGAGGGAGGCAGCAAGGTGATGGGAGAGTTGAAACACCCGTGGTAAAATTTCAGTGTTGCAACTGTCTGCAGTTTCTGAAGGGCCAATCAGTCAAACCATCGGCAGAGGTTGAGGATCTTTCTTGAACTACCCACATATAAATGTCCTGAGAGAGAAACTGGCCCCAAACAACACTGAACAGCTGCTGAGCAAGCCTGTGTTTCCAGTGAGCAATTGCAGTATCCCACATGCCTTTCTTGGCAATTTCTGCCAGGTCAGTTTAAGATAAACAAAATCTACTGAAGAGATTCAAGTCAAGAACCATTAACATCAAGCACGTTCCTGGCATGCAGATACTTGTTCTGCAGCCTCAGAACTGATCTGTTTTAGGTGGATCTCACCCTGCCTGGCTCTGGAGACCCTCAGCAAGCCCTGCTGCTGTCTGGCCCCATACACCTCTGCTGACAACCCAGCCTGAAACAAATTCAGGATGGGTAGGATGGCTCCAGGGTGGTAGAAAAGAGGCTAAGGAGGCTGCTGGGCACTTCAGGACAAGTGTCCCACTGGGCTCTGCTCTTCTATATCCACTGAATGCCTGGGGGCTGCCCAGCCTGGGAATGTGTCTGCTACAGAGCAGCAGCACATGCTGTAGTAAGACAGCCCTGGAAAAACAGTTTCTCAATCATTTAAGAAAGACTAATGTTGTATCTTTTTAAATAGTTTTTAATTTTATTTTGCATTGTGTCTTCTACTGTCTTTTGGCTGCCATCTCTAAGCTCAATAGCTCTGCATAAGCTGTAAAAAACCCCAGAACATTGCTTTTTGCCCCAGACAGATTTCCTTGACTCTTCTATGTTTCCTTGTTTGGGTGAACATCAGAAGAGAATCTTTCCACCTACATATTTAGTTAGCTAGCTAGCTAACCAAAGGTTGATTAATGGCAAGAGTTGGTTTAAGCAAAGTAATTGTAACAGAAAACAAAGAACAGTGAATTTTTAATGATGTTGGTCTTTCCACATTTCAAAAATTCACATTTGTTGAGCAATTTTACCACTTTTTTTTTTTTTTATTTGCTATGAGGAAACTATGGAAATTATTTTATTTGGCCAGTCTCCTGTTACTGGCCAGAGAGAGAAGCAGAGAGAAGAGTTATGCAAATTGATTGTATCAATCAAAAAGCATTAAACTATATCTGCATTTCAAAGCAATGGAATTCATTGAAGTATTTTTAGATTTTTGTAACTGAAATATTGCTTGGAAAATAAAGTGAGAGAAGTATCCACACAAGCTAAAGGTTGTTATTAAAGGAGGCCATAGGCACCAGTCCTTCAAAAATAAAATCATCTAACTTAGGCAGTCAGTCCCCAGCTTGCAGTGACAGTGCTCAAGTGGTGTGAAGTTAAGCACACATATAAATATTGGAGCAAACAGATCTTGGAGCCAATAGTGCACTGCAAGGTCTTTGCAGCAACAGCATCTTTTTATTTGGAATTGTCTTGGGTTACAGAACCTAAAATGTGTATTCTATTTCATTTGCTGAAAGCAGTTGAGGAAGTGTTCTTCTTTATCTCTTGTAACTCTGGGAGGAGGGGGGCGGGTGCCTTTTGATAATGGGCCAACTGTTAAAACTAGGTGGGGCAGTGCTTCTTATCTCTTTCACCACCCTCCTCCCTCCACGGGGATATTTTCTGCTAATGGGCCATTAAGACACTCTTAAAAGCACACATCCCCAAAATAGACTATCCACATGACATCATCCTATTGTGAGATGCTCCACCCAGTGGGGGGAGCCAACCATTCCTACCTGGATAAAACTGAAACACGGGAGCATGAAGGCACCTAGCTTCACCCAGTTCCTGGAGGAAGACTGGACTCCTTCTCACCACCACTGGACCCTTGTTCTACAGGACCATTCTCTACTCCACCAGAACCACATCTGCCACTCCAGGAGGACTCACTTTTGGACTGCTTCCAACACCCTGACCAACAGGGTGTCAGGTTGTAGCTCTGACTCTGTCAGGGTTTTCCAAAATTGTTGTTTGTTTACTGGTGTGGTTGGGTGGTTTTGTTTTTCTACTATATTTGTATTGTTAATATTCCTAGTAAAGAACTGTTATTCCTATTCCCAAATCTTTGCCTGAAAGCCCTTAATTGCAAAATTATAATTTGGCAGGGGTGAGGGGTTTACATTCCCCATTCTAAGGGAAACTTCAGCTTTCCCTGGCAGATACCTGTCTTTCCAAACCAAGACAAGAATGCACACTCTATCCTATGACATGGGACTCAGAAATTTCCTGAGGATCTCTACTGCCTTCCACTGAAGGGTAGCCTGTGGGGGTTTATTGACTTAAAGTACAAGGTACATCTGTGTACAGAAACAAGCACTACTTGAGCACAAATAGAGCAACATTTTAGTATTGGAAACCTAACATTGGGCAGATAAATCCAAAAAAACTAATGTAATGACAGAACAAGATACGTTTCTTGTCTCCTGCACAAGGTACGCACACATCAAATCTGTTGTTTAGGCAAGCCTCCCATCACACAAAGAGGGAACTATAATGAAATAGGTGGGATTAAAGTTCTTCAGGGAGAACACCTGAGCCTGCACAGTTGTCAGCCTGAGCAAGTTGTGCCAGCTGCTAAGGTACTCCACTCTGCTTCCTTCCTGGAGCAGGAGACAAAACGTAATTACTCAGGTATTTCTGCCTTTCTGCAATACTAAATTTTCACGTTATTCAGAGAAAGTCATCCTACTCCTTTTAGGCAAAGCATTAAAAATGGTGTTCTCCAGACTACTCCTTCAATGAGTACTTAAAGGAGAAGGAAGAGGAGAGGGTTAAAGGGAATCATCACAGAACAATTATGAAGGCAATTTGGAAGCCAGTCTGGAAACAACATTGTAACAGAGCCAATAGCTGATTCAAACTGTTGCATTTCTCCTTTGATCACCTGCTCAAACACACTCCTAATTAGCCTTTAATGGAGTTTACAGTTCAGCCCATTAGTGAACACCTGCGTGCAGATGTTAATTCCTCTTTCTGAGGACACCCTCTCCTGTGCTGGAGTGCAGACCTGTGCTTGCTAACAGAAGGAAATATCTGACAACAGATGAGCACCACCTCAACTCCCAAGGAAGAACCAACCATTTCTATAGTGCTGCACTGGATTTCAATCCAGAGTATTCATAGTTGTACAAACTCTTGAAAGAAACGAAAAGACTGAAATTTTTCATGTATGCCTTTCTCAAGGTTTCTCTAGTTAAAAGATGATGTGATTTCTCTTATCTTACCTCTATTAGCAAATATATATTTTGCAACTTGTCCTTGTAAGGTAACATACCAGACAGAGGAAACGCAGCTCTCACCTGTCCTTGAAATGGAGAATTTCAGGTAATACCTATTCCAGCAAGAGAAGAGATTGCTAGTGCCACCTCTTGGTGAGAAGGGCACAGAAAGAAAGCCATTAGCCTAATCCCGAAGACATAGTGGGAAAAATAACATGTGCTTCTAGAAAGCACTGACCACTCTCTCACTGACCTCAAAGCACTTACAAGTATTCTTAGTTTGAAATGTTTAGTATTGAGACCCCTAGTATTGAGATGTCCTATTTATTTGAAGGATGTGTCTTGTACCCTTGCAATTAAGCATGTACTTAAATATTTGCCTGGTGCTAAATCCCAATTCTATGAAAGCATTAAAAAAGTGAAATCCTGGGGAATGTGATTATTCTTCAGCTGAAACTGAGAAAATGTTGTATCTTGAACTTGTTAGGTTTTTAAATATCTTCGTTGGGCTGTGATCCAAATGCCTTGCCTGTTTGAACCCTCCAATAGCAACTTAATGATAATGCTGTTGTGGAGGTTGAGTGTTAATCATTAAGTTTGTGTCAGATCTCATGATGCAGGAAGAGCTGTGGATAAGTGAGTCAACACAAACTCCTAACCATAAGAAACAGAGTTCAAAAGAAAACTTAAATGTGGAAAGAGGCTTAGTTGAGCACCGCATCAGCATCAAGTAAGCTTGCATGGTGCCATTTATTCTTTACCTTGTTTAATATAATCTGGAGAATGCTGGGCACATTTAGCTTGCTGAACTGAACCTACGACTAAACGTATCACAGGGCATATCTGACCTTCATGATGGAAGAATTTCCTACGATGTTTCCTGTTGATTTCAAAAGAAGCCACACATAGGAGTCACTGTTCATGGAGAAAAGCATGGAGGAAAACTTCTCCATGTGAAAGGGTGTGAACTTTGCAAGACATTGTCTTCTCTCATGAAAATGCAAAAGCAATTATCGCTTCTGGACCAATATTACATGCATGAATAGTGGTGAACTGTAAATAAACCCAAACAGCAATACCAAATAACTGCTCTGCCTTCCATTTTCAAGTAATGATGGAGAAAAAGTTAAATTGTCACTACATGTCCACTGAAAAATACCTTGATAAAAAGTAGACAATTTTATTAACTAAGCAACGTTTACAGCAAGATTTACACTTGTAAAATAATACTTAAGTAAAAGAAGACATACTAAATAAAAAGAAAGGTGTTGTCCTACCTTGTTCTAGAATGGTTCTGTTTACAGGGATACCACATCCATGTAATTTTAGGTGGAGGAATACCATACACAGTGCATGTCAGCACTTGTTTGCTGCCTAGCAAATGCAGATTGGGATCAGGGAATGATGACACGGCCTTTTCATATATCTGCGGTTTCACTGGAAAGGGTCAAAATTGGAAAGCAATTAAAACCAGCTTATTTCCAACGTATTGCACTACTATAAAAATACTACATTCCTGCATTGTGAGTAACAAGAAAAATCCCCAGGAGAATAAAATAAAATCACAGTCCTAAGTCAAGTCAGATGAGTGATTAGTAATGCATTTAAGTCATCAGGAACAAGTATGTGGCTGTGGAAGACAGAAACACTTCTAATGAAACCAGCATCCATCTTATGGTTCAAAGACAGGTCTTTCACCCTGCATATGAGGCTTGGGTTTGAGTCCATGAGGTCAGTAAGAAAACCCACAATCCCTTGATGTGTGCAAGATTGGTGACAACCCAGCTCAAAGGAAACTGAGCATTCACATGTTCAGGAGAAGCATGGGAACATGTTTCAGACTTACCATTTACTGTAAGAGTGACTGTAAGATTCTTTGACAAGTTCCACTGTCGAATGCTCAGTATTATGGTGTAGTTTCCAGCATCCTCCTCAGCAACATCCTTGATGACTAACGAATAGTCTTTAACAACGTACCGGGCACATTTTTCAGCAGCAGGTAGCCCATCTTTTAACCTGTTTCATGGAATTCCAGAAATCAAAATTCTGAAAAATATTTCTGCTTAAACCACCCATGGTACATCATATTCCTCAGTCTGTGGGAAGGGATTGGATTTCCAATCTGAGATTCTGTTTACCAGAGGCTTGTCTATTCCTTTCAAATAAGATTGCTGATATTTGTAAACCACTTTAGAGAATACTATTCCATACTATTCCATCACTAAAATTGATGAGAATCTGATGTGGCTCTCTGGCATTTGAGACTTGCTGAAAATTGCAACTCTGTCTCTGAAGATCCCAGTCGTCCATGGCTGTGACCACCATTTAGTCTAAAAGACAACCACTCTGGCTAAGAGTTGGTCACAGAAAACAAGGTTGCATCATCTTGCACTGGCCATTTCTCTACGACCTCAGAATACTTCCTGGGACAGCGTATCACAGTACTCTAAGAACAGCTGTGATTTTAGGAAGAGGAAGTAGATTAGATAAGCACTCAAGAATCAGATATCCTGCTATCAATTGAATGTTTTTAAAGATAACAGAAAATCCACGTAGAAAGTACTAACTGTTGCTCACACAGAGATTCCTGAAGCAAAAGATCAAAGTCTAAAATACAGTGCAAAGTGCGTTTTAACAAGCTGCAAGAAGGTTAACATGATGTTAGTAGAAGGGTGCAACACATATTCATTATGATGATGGATTTGATCTAAATGATTCACAGCTCTTAGCAAGTATTTACAGAAAACTCTTACTGTTATTGGAGGAGTACTAAAATTTGGTCAAAGGACTTATGGATTTAGGCCTTTCACTGTATGTGTATTTTACAGACCCACAGAATAGCTGCAGCTGAAAAAGTCTTTGGAAGTTATTTAGTCTAATGTCTACAAAGCAATGTCAGAAGGCTGCCCCAAACCATTTTCAGTATGGTTTTGTGTATCTCCAAGAATGGAGACTCCATCACCACTCTGGACTATTTATTCCAATGTTTGACCAACATCAATTTTAAATTTAAAAAAATTTAATATCTATTAAAATGTTCTGAGGTTTTTTGTTTGTTTGTTTGTTTTTAGTTCAGAGGTTTTAGATCTGTATGTGTAGTCAATAAACTCAAACACTGGAGAAACAGAAAATGGTGTGTGAATGGCTGACATCAGTGTCACAGCCATCTCTTGGTTTTCCACGTGGAGCCATAAGTGTAAAAATTTTGTAAAACAGGATAACACTTTTGGAATAAAATTAATTCCTGGCTATAACATGAACTCCCACTGTTCATGTATGTATGGTTTGGTTTCTTAATCAGTCTTGTCATAGACCCTTTGCTAAAGTTCAATGAATTGAGCCAGAGCTACTGGTGTTTAAAACTATTTAAACAAAATATTTTGCAATAGTGCATGCCTGTATGACTCAAGTCAATCATTTATTTTAATGAAAGCCTTATTTTCTTTCTCTTACTGTCTGAAAAGCAAGTTCAGTTTTCATATCTAGGTCTAAGTGAAGCTGGATGCAACACTTCAGTCAAGGCTGGCAGAGATATTCAGTTGTAGAGTGTTCATGCATTTCAAGAGGAGACATACCCAACCTATTTGGGGATCTCAGCTTTAAACTTTCCATGTCTCCTTTCTCGCACTTGCGAAATGGAGGTAATGTTCTCATAAACTGTTAGAACCCCAGGCAGCTCTGAAACTTCAAAAAAATCCTCCCAACTCTATTATAAAAAGATGTCTAGGATGCATATGTGGAAGTAACTGTTGTCCTACCATATAACCTCTGGAGAGGGAAATGCCTTCACTTTCATTGACAAACGATAGGATTTTCTTCCAGCTACGGCCTCCAGCGCAGTTTTCCTTCGACGTTTCAAATTAATGAACATTTTATCTTAAACAAAATAAAAATATGCTTTGTATTACTGATTTTCATCCTTCGAAAAGAATAGCTATACTAAAGAAAATGTGACTCCAAATAAAAAATTATCTTTAGCAACTTTGATGTTCCCACATGTTAACAGTAAGAATAGAACCTAACCTCCTAGAGATCTATAAAATAGAGAAGAATACCACAAATATGCAAGAAACTGAGATGCAGTTCCCAGGGCATGAATCTGCTTGGAGAAGATATACTCTAGCCAAATTCACATTGTGCTCCAGCCAGAAAAAAAGGCACAAGAGATAAAGTGGTCTGTAGTATGTGAGAGGTTGAACTGAGGATGATCAGATGACCTTTCCACTCCTACAGGCCAAGAACCAATGAATGTTCCTAAAGAAAATATTTTGCCAGAGAGGATTTAGGAGACCTTCAGAGAAATAGCAAAGGAAAGGGCAGAAACTTTCTGTATCATTGGTAAACAGCTCTTTCATCAAACAAAAAAATCTTTGTGACTTCACTGGAATAATATCAACCTGTAGGAATTTGTTCTTTTCCAGTTGTTCTGCCCCATATCTCCAACTCTCTGCCAAGTTGATGGCTTTTACCAGAGGTAATAAAAGATAAAATTAATACAATAAAATACATTCATACAGTAGCTCTTTCTCCCCTGCCAACTTGTGCAAAATATGAAATTCAAAGTATAAAAAATGTTTGAGTGTCCTTTTGCAATACCTGGATGCAATATTCACTCACATTATGAACTGCATAAGGATGATGGATATCCCTTAAACAAGTTCAGCATTTAATCACATTTACCACATACACTGAAAATAATATGCACAAGACAAATACGTAGTTTATTTACACAAGTCAAGTTATAAAGATACAGCCCTGATTCTGCAAACCTTTATTTACACAGGCTCTTTCTAATATGGGTATCCTGTTGATGGTGCTGCTTACGTGAATGCAGGCTGACTTCAACAGTCCCAGCTTCTCTGACTTTAATTTTAATCAAAACCTCAGTTTCTGACAGATGTAGTTTGTCTGTTTAAGATGCAGTAAGTTGTTATCATGATTAATCCTATGCTGCCAGTGCCTTATTCCAGAGCTTAAATAGAGAAAATGGACCGAAATTCTCTCTAAGAATACCAACACCGAGGGCTTAGTCTGCACTTCCAGAAAGATACACCACTGAAAATATGTAACAAATCCATACTCTGACCATGAGTCATCTGTTGCAGAGGAGGCTCACCAGCTACTTGTTCTTTAACATTAATAGTGCTACAAAGATCCTGGGTAGTTATAATTGTAACAGGGTGTCCCAAAGAAGGTCACTCCCCAGAGAGTCCGGATGCAAAAAAGTCCTTATTCATATACATTTGAAATAATATCAGAAATTTCCAGATTTCAGAGAAGGCACAGACAAACCATAGGGAACTTGATCAAGGATCCTGCTGTAAAACCATACTAATGATTTGTGCTTTTTGAATGGTCTACCAGCTACCAGCTCCATGTAGGTTTAGGGTATTTATTTCTTTATTTTTTCATAGAAAGAAATGCTAAGTGCCATAGAAGAGGAAGTGGGATTCTTCTATTTAAATTACGCTTGTACCTTCTTTTTCCCCCTAAACTAGAGTTTCCCTGATTCTATCTGCTAGAACTGACTGGGGACAGTGCCATCACAGCATTTACTAGACAAAAGTGATGAAATTGAATATTAGCATGTCTATTGCCAACAGTACCAAACAGTCATGGAAGAAATGGCATGTTTTCCCTCCTGGAGCACCTCCCTCCTTTGTTTCCCTTTTTCTGCCCGTGTTGAATGTGCTACAGATTCGCTTCTGTCTCGGTGTGAAACTACCAGATGACTGAGCTTGGCACATGAGCATTGAATGTTCTACAAACGTGCAGCACTCCTTACCATAAACAATGACTGTTGTGTTGACAGCCTTGATTGATGGCCCGCTCTTCACGTGGCAGGTGTACTGCCCTTTATCAATATCCCGCACTCTGTCGACAACGAGGATGCTGTAAAAAATGTTGGCCTCTGAATTCTTCTGGTCAATACGCTGCATTACAGAACCTCTTTTCCTTGTCTATAAAAGCCAAAGAAATGAACAAGAGAGAGCTTAATCAAACCAATTTTCATGATTATTGAGATTTTTTATTTTTCTGTACTGCCACTGTAACTTAATTAAAAAAAATCCCAGATGCCTTTGTACAGCCCAGACAAGCAAAAGACACTTGTCCAGAGGGTCAACAATAAAAAAATATAAGCAACCTTATAGGGCAATTCATGCCTGTCTTCACCCAAGTTGTCATGGCATCCAAACTCGTACTTTCCAGAGGAAGATCCTCCCTTTTGTGTAGCCTGTCATATCAACATGCCCAGCTCCTCATTGCCATTGTCCAGCACTGCTCCTAAATATCCCTAAAGCCATGATATGAAGAGCAACACATAGTTTGGTGCCTGGATTCAGTGCCATAGGAAGCAGACACATAGAAGTAAAGGACATTAACACAAGGAGGGGAGAATTCTGGAAACACTACAGACGGAAAAGGGACTAGATTTGGCAAGGGAATAGCAGGGTGGAACTGAAGATAATGTGACTCTGAGGAGTTATTTCCTGCAACTCCCCCTCAGCATTTGGCCTCAAAGTTTATTTAACCCGGGACATTGTTGATGTCTTATAAATACTGAGCACTGTTCAGTTACCATCTAAATAAAAACAAAGCACAATTTCACAAGTGTGGTGCCCAGATAGGGCTTGGTAGGGCAGCAACGAGCAATATAATATATTTTGAGCATTTCTTGTTGCTAAGTTGTTTATTTCTGAGGTGAAAAAATGCCAGGGAAAATGGCTACAGTAAGCAATAAACAATTACATTAATCTTCCCTATATAATGCAATCATAATTTCAGCCTGTGATTAGATACAATGAGTGACATAATAAATGATCTTGACTTGAATCACCAGCATAAATCAAACTGACGTGAAAGGAATGGGAGTTGTAAACCTTAAGCTAATGTCAAATTTCTTATCAGTTTTACATGGACTCCCTGGCAGTTATTCTGTAAGTGACAAATATTTATGGGGATGCTCCCAGTGTGGGGGGTGGACAAGCACATTCAAGATCATTCCTGTAGTTGTCAAAACAAGAGGATTGTTCGTGTGACACTTAACAAATGAGATTTTGGCTAGCTAAATCAAAATATCTTTTCTAAACATGCTCGAATCGGGTGCCTGACTGTCTGCCAGTCTTTGAAATGAATGTGTTGAGAAGACAGCCTCACTGAAAACGTTTTTGTCACAAGAGAGAGCCCCTGCCTGGGACAGGGTGATAAATTTCTCTTGTTTCTTCAGGTCTGAAAGAAGCTCCCAGAGATGAAACAATTCTAGCGTTTGCTTGTGATTATGCAATATAACCAGAGCACATTGTGTAAACATGTTTACTTATGAAATTAAGCATCAGAAGGGAAAAAAGAAACCTTAAGAGACATGTCAGCAAGGGTCAAAATGATGGAATGCGAACAACGGCAAGCATTCCGAGGCAGAATTCCTCCTGGGATGCTAAAGGCAGCATGATCTGTGGGAAACCTCTGTCTTCTTCTTTCCAATCACAGCACTCACCTCTCCAGGGTAAGTCCATGTCATCTGCACTCTGGTGTTCCAGGCTGCGGTGACAGTGCAGTTAATTGCTAGGCTGTCTCCCTTCAGCAGCTTGACAAGACGTGGGGTGCTTAACTGAACATCAAAAATGGTGTTGGCTGCGTGTGACAGAGAGGGAGAGCAATTAGAGAGGGCAGCAGGGCAGGGGCCTTTCTGAGGGGAGCGGGGTGGAGAGTGCCACCTACTTTCTCTGTGGGTTAGGTACTTTGTGCTGTAGGTGTGCCCACCGACGGTTGTCTCACAGCTCAGGAGCCCGATGAATTTGTAAGTTGCCTTAGGTATCCTGAAGCCTTGCATGCTGTCCCAGATCACTGTCTTGCCATCAGGAATAAGGGTTTCTCGTGGAATCTGGAGGTGCCAAACATACGTCATAAAAACAACTCATCCTCATGTCTACTCTCTAATCAAAGCAGCCTAGTAAAAAGGGGATGGGGGAAAAAGCACCCAAAAAAATGCCAATCAACATGAAAAGGCTGACATTGAATCATGCGGGCTTTTCAAATCACATTTTCATCACAAAATAAAGGAAAGACCTGGGTGAAAAACGTGAATGTTGCATTTGTTTCCAGGATTTCATTATTTATAACAGGATGTAATTTATGACACAATAGATTGACACCACCATTAGCTTCAGCACTTGGGCTGCTCCTGATTGGCAGCTAAAGTGCTCATCTCCAGGATCCTTTGCAATTAAGTATCCTAGTTTCACTAAAGAGAAACAAATACACACTTTTCAATGGAGATGACAAATGTACTTAATTTGCTGTCATTTTCTGGCTTTAAGAAATTCCTGCCAGGATTCAATTCTATGCATGCCATATTTATTTTGCCTAAAAGACTTAAAAAAAAATAATAATTTGCCATGTGGGATCAAATGTTCACTTTGTCAGCAGTACAAGTTATCTTTTACATTATGATCCTTTGCACTCTAAGCCCCATTTTAATAAGGTATCAAGAAAACCCTGGAAAAGTAAAGCCTACCATAGCTAAGCCATTGAAGCTCAGACAAAACCTCTAATTTTCAGATCATGCTATTTTGTTATACCTTATTGATGGAATAAATGCCATCATTTGGATAGCACAGAGATCAGCCATGAGTACAAAGCCTGGATATGACTCTACTTTGATAACACCTGCTTTAATGGTGAAAATAAGATATTTTTGAAGATGGCACGGAGCAGAGTTTAAATGAATTACTATCATAAGGAAAGATCCCTGGACCAACTAAGCACCTTGCAGCCCATCACTTTCCACTGCGCACCAGTCTCATTGTGTCCCATTATATCTTTTTTCCCCTTTATTTGAGCAGAGGACTTACATTTTGGACAGCCCTCTCCTTCCTACAAGCAAAGCTAGCATGGGTGGGGGTCAGAGGCTGGGGGAAGCATGAATGTCTGTCTCCTTCCCGTGTGGTACAGCTTCTCTCTACAACTTGGCACCCTCGTGGCTGCCTGCTCAGCCTGTGCAGAAATACACCCTAGAGACCACATTCACTCATCTCATGCCATTTCCTCCAAAATAACTAAGTGCATGATGAATCAAATGAACAATAAATACAGAGCACAAAATGACGTGGTAGAATTCCTTATCTTTACAACAGCTGATAAGATGCTATAATAAGCATGCAAATCACAGGGAAGTGTGTGTAGCACACACACAAGTAAAGCTTGTTACATTACAGCCTGCTGGCTACCATTCAACAATATATTTGTCCCTACGAGCTCTATTGCCATTCCTGTTCTAAAAAAAATAAAATAAAAAAAAAATTCAGCTTTGGTTTAACTAGTTTGTAGTTATGTTATGTTATCAAGAGCTTCAGTTGGATTTCTCCTCTTGCTGCTAGAAACCAAACTATTTCTAAGCATATTTCTGTATAGGTTTCCATGAAGAAAGTGAAGCCAGAAGGTCAGAGATGATAAGCTTTCTAGACTGATATTTCCCAGGGAATGCATTCACTGCACATTCATTACTTAATTGCTGTATTACTGACTTTGTATTAGCCTTACTCCAGGAATACAAAAGTAACAAAATACTCGTAAGAGTCCTATTTTGCAACTTGTAATTTTGTGAGTTGTCTGGATATCCACTAGGCTTACTTATCCTGGAGGCAAATCTTTGCCTGTACAGTTTACTCATCTGACACCCCTCAAAACCACTAGAGCTACATCCTTTTTGTATAATTTTTTTGTAGCTCAAAGACTAAGAAGTTACACCCAGTCACCTGTGAAAGCATAACACAACACTAAGTTACTTGAAGGAAAGCTTCAGAAAACGGAGGTCTCTGACTAGCAAAAGACCACTGTGACACAGCTGGTCTCTGACCAAATCTCAAGGGGAAAAACCCAAGATGCTGCAACAAGTCCCTTTTGGAGGGTGGAAATACCAGGACCTTGTCTCAGATGAGAAGATGGATGGAGGCTGGTGGCTCAGCCTCAGCCCTTCACAGCTCTACCCTCCCTCCCTGCTTGCTTCAGTTTCTCACCCAGCTCTTCTCCATGCTGCTCTCTGCCAACCCCACTGGTTCACATTGCCTGTTTCCCACCCTCAGAGAACCACAGTTGTTTTGCTCTGCCCCAAACCAGCTTTCAGACCACCAACTAGAAACATGGTATGGACATCACCATGCTGATCGCTGCATGGATGGTACAAGACAGAGGATCCAAGAATCACACAGTAATTTAGGTTGGAAGGGACCCCCAGAGGTCATCTGGTCCTGCCCCTAGGCAGAGCATGGCCTGCGTACTTCAAGGCCTTGTCAAAAACCTTGGCTGTTTGGTCATCACAGAGAGAACACCTATGAAGAAACACTGTGCTGTAACAGTGAGACTTCCACTGAAGCAGCAGAAGATAAATTCAGCCACAATAATAGCTTTCAGATGGGAACCAAGAGTGAGTCAGAGGCATTCAAAGAATCAGCTTGTTGCGACGGCTGCATTAACATGGAATTTATTGTCTACATACTAATCTTTGTGAACCATATCACTGAGGCTCCCTTGTGCCTTGTGCATTCTTGGCCTTTTACCTTCTTTGTACTTTGTTTCTAATAAAACTATTTTTGGTATAGGCTGTGCCTCCTTCTTTGCTCAGTCTTCGCTGAATGTTTTTTGGCACCTGGTGGCATTAACAGCTACATACTGTATGTACATGTGGTCAAGAGCTATAGTCAAGCTGTGGTTCCCCACATCTCTAAAGGCAGTTTGTACTGGAAAGAGACAACTAAAAGTTTAATAAAAATGTACATTAGAGTCTCGAATGCTTTTCTTTTATTTTATGTTTCCCTTTCCAATTTGGGAAGGATGAGGTGGTATTATTAAGAATTTTGATTGTCTGGGTAAGTGATTCACAACACCCCTTGGGGTTTTTCCACTTTTTATTCCTTGTACTGAAGCTTATTTACTTCTATTCCTATGAATGGATTTGTTTTTATGATAGAGAATCCAAAAGGATTCTCAGTAAATGGACTGGATCATTGTATCAAAAGTTGATACTTTCTCCATTTATCAAGTTAAGAGCAAATGAAGAGGTAAGAGGAGAAGTGCACAGCTTACTTGCAATAAGTTTCATCTTATTTTATGGATCCTGAACGAGGCTGCCAGAATCATGTCGATAGGAATGATGGTTTCAGAGGTTCTGAATATCTAACTACCAGATCAAAACTATTAATTGATTTCACAGTTCTTCATATGATAAGGAAGAGAAAAGGCCATCAGCTGCTGCAAATAAAGGTTATATTGGGACCTGAAGGCTGAATTTGAAATCGGAATTAAAAGCTTCATCCCCATTTCCATGTTTTATTACCTTCTTGATTTTTGAAGACCCCCCCCTCGTATGCTATAAAATACAATCTGCACAGATGTAGAGCCTGAAAATGAAAGCAACACAGCATCTAAAAATGTTTGCCTAAGGTAAAGATGAAGTTTGAGTAAAAAAATAATTTGTAGTGTTGAAGATGGGTAATAAACCTTTCCCACATCAGTCCACTAAAACTAAGAAGTAGCACTGCAAAGAAACAAATGCTGGAGGCAGTGCTCATGCAACTGTAGGTAACTCTTCCAGAAGAGATAGATTATTAAAAATACTTCCTATTTTTGCTTCCTGGCAATTTAGAAGGCGAACCTAATGACACTAAAGCTGGGATTTTCTTTCCAGTTCCAGAGGGCTGCATTATGGGGACACCAAGTTCTTCCCTCATCACTGATGGAAAACACAAAATAGCTCTTGCCATTTCTCCAGTGGTAGTAATGCCTGCAGCTGTGGAATGAATTTAATGCATCTCTTAATTGCTATGTGAGTAGAACCTTGCTGGAATCTTCATATAAGGGTGTCATAGAAGATAAATAAAGTAAGATATGATGTAATGCATTGTAGCTTACATGCTTCAGGAAATTCTAGGATTAATTAGGGAACACATTTGTTTTTCCTGGAATGCAAAACATGTAAGCAAGCAATCCTTCCTTTCAAGACTTGGCTCCACCTCTTCTCTCTCCTTCTGAGAGTATTACGTCTGGTTTTGATGGTGCAATGCTGTGCCTTACACTACAAGCTCAAGCTAAAGGCAAGTTGATATGAAGAGAGTAGCTACGTTCACTCTTCTCCAAATAAGGAGATTTTTTTTTTTTACATTGTTTAATGAAAGAAACCTGACAGGAATTTTCTCATCTAGGAATCTAATATGCTGAGATTTCAGATGCAACATTACAGTGCCCAAATAAATTCACACTTTACAGCACCCCTTCTATGGAATGCTAAGTCTCACTTGCTTTTGATTTTATCACCACACAACCTTGTGTATCTTCCTGCAGGAGAACTGTGTGTGTGTCTTTGTGTGTGTGTGTGCCTACACACATCAGGCAACGTCCTGGGTCAGATCATGTTTTTTCTTTGCATTTTGTTCTCATGGGATTTAACAGGTGAAAACCAAGCAGCAAAATCAGTATCTCTATTAGCAAAGCAGCACTTGAAAGAATTGATAAGATTTGTGGTTGATGTAAAGCTCTCAAGTCAAAGAATAAAGAAAGATTTGTGTTGCACTAGATAAGCATCTTACAATGGTATTGTTTGGCAATTGAATGTTATTCTATGAAGACACAAAACTCTTTTCCTTTTAACAGTGATGAACTTTCATTGCCACTATGAACATAACTCTCTTAATTTAGAAACAAAACTTCTTTGCCACCTCCACCTAATTTTTAAGCAAAAAAAAAAAAAAAAAAAAAAAAGGTCACTTTAAAAAAATGCCCCATTCTCTGTCTTAATGCCGGGTACTTTACTACATACATATGGTTCAGTTAGCTCTCCATGTAACTCTTAAGGCATCTAGGAGACAAATGTTTTCCTAGAACATGGAAATATCTTCTCTTTTTCTCCTAAAACTAGTCCCACCATCTTGATCTTTGCAGTTTTCCTGCAAAGTTTCCCCACAAAAGAAAGCCATCCCTTGTCTAAGTGTGCTCAAATGTAAAAGGAAGCAACAAAGTCTCTGGTGGGAGTGAGGTAGGGCAAAGGCTTGCAAAGATCCTTGTACAGCCACAGCAAGTCTCCAGGGACTCACCGGCTGCTCCAGAGGACAGAAGAGGAAAAGGGAGGAAGGGCAGGGGAAGAGGTGGGAGGAAATCTCTTCTCCTAACAAGAAATTCCTTCCTGGGCTTAAGAAACCTTTGCCAGTGAGGATTTAATAATGTAGTATGAAAAGTTCAAGTTTCTTCAGAAAATTCCCACCCTTTGTAGGAGATTTGATGAAGCCCTTCTGTGGGACTCAAAATGAAGCCTCCAGGGTTGAAATATTTCTGAACACACTGACACCCAGAAACATTGCATAAGAAATACTAAATTGTTAAAATATTTCAAAAGCATTACAATAGTTGTAAACAAACAAAAATAAAACATCATCCACAGTAACACTTTCAGAGCATGCTTGGATAGAGATACCTTTTTTAAAGTAACAGCAAGGTTTGGTGCTGTGACTCTGCATGGAATGATCATTTCTCTTCCTACAGCCATGTTTATTATTTTAGGTATATCACTGTGCATCTCTACAAATGGATTGCTTGTATCTGCAAAGGAAGAAAATAAAGGTTAATATATGAAATCCTAAGGCAGTGTATGGGAATTGTAACACTACATACAGACTTAGAAAACAGACTAGCCCTGTTTGTAATGAAAGCTAAACAAAGTCCTAAAATCAATCTTCCGTTTACTTTTGTCTAAACATGCTCATCAAACTATTATTAAGTATTTGAAGACATATTTATCATTCAATATCAGTACAGTACTGTGAAAACTTCTTTGAATTTCAGGACAGTCGAAGTCCGTTTTTTCAGCAACACCTCTACTGCTGAGATATGTGCTTCTTATTTCATGGCATTTGTATCTTTTGATCACCAGGAAAAGTAAGTGTATTGGAAGTGAGCTGAAATTCACTTATCAGGAATCCCCTACAAAGGACACCTTCCTGCTGTCTGCAAGGAAATTGATAGGAAAAATTCACATTGACTGCATCAGGAGAAAGAATCTCCTGTGATTATCCAGCCATATTTTCATCTTCGAGAATACCGACAAGAAAGAGTTAATTCTTCTCCTCCTTCCCACTATTACAATAGCTATGTGTCTCTTTTTTATATGACAAGGTAAATGAAAATGCCAGGAAAACATTAATTCCTCTTGACTCAAAACTAAAGCTTGGCAGAGTAATTTACCGTCCCTTGAACAATCCCTTTAACAAAGGGCATTGTCATAAATAGCTTGCGCTGGGAACAGGGAACATTGCTGCCGCTATTGTTTGGGCCACTTAACAAAGAGGGGCTCAAGCCACAGGCTCTGGCTCCAAATCTTCTTTGCAGGTGTTCAGATCTGAAGTTTCATTTTGACTCACATCGCAGATAGACTACCTCCAAATTCACATAAGGTTTGGTTTTTAACTCCTAAAAAATGGAACATTAAGATCTTAATTCTGTGCTTATCTACAGCTCTAATGTTTTTTCAGGCAAATCCCATTATTTTCACTCAGTCAAAAATCTTAGAAATAACAACGGCAGTCTTTCTTGGATAAGAAATTAGTAAAGCTAGCAAGAGCCAGTCCCTTAAAAAACCTCAAACTGCAACGCTTGGTTCAAGTGTTCTGACCCCAAACTTCTGCATGTTGGCCTATATTCACTCAAGGAGTTCTTCAAGTAAGTTACTTTTGCTTGTCTTTCAAAAGTATGATATGCACTTCCCAGGGTCATCAAACTGTTCTGCCCTTAGGATCCTCTTCCCTTACTATACGCAATAATATTTTTGTTTGAGATATCAAACAGGAAGATAAACAGATTCTGCTCTAATATATACTGGTGAGAATCCTAAGGCAGAGGATGTACACTCAAATGTACTCCAGGTTACAGAAAAAGTTTTCCTACAGTGGTTTAATGCAACAGTTATACAAACTTTCTGAAATGAAAGCCACGATGTATTATTTAATAATAGGTATTAAATGTCCACTGAGATAGCGAAAGGAACTTATGAGTAATAGAGGATGCATATGTAATAAAACATGCCCTGAGGACTTGTTAGGCCGACGTTTCCTCTGCAGTACGATTCAAGGAAAGACCAAGAATGAACCTGTTTGTAGCACAGGGAAAAGAACCTTTTTTGTTTCAGGGAGTGCAGCCACAGAAGAGGTCACCTGCCCCTTAACATCACCAGACAAACCGATTTACTACTCCCCAAAGACTCGTTTGTCTTTGTCACAAAATTAAGAGCTCCTGCCCAAAAGCAGCAAGCTTTGCAAAGTGGTTTCCTGTACCATAATCTCCAGATCATTGTAAGTGTGAGGAAGAGCTGTTCTGGGACTGCCGGTGCTGCCTGCAGACAGAGTATCACCACTGACTGATGCCAATATCGAGGCAGTGGGGGTTGTGCAGCTCAGACCTCACAGGATTCCTGTCCGTCCGAAGGCAGGGACAGGAAACCAGCATAAAACACCATGTTTGGCTTTTCTTTCTTCTTCTTCTTCTTTGGTGGAAACGCACGTCCATGCCTGGAGAAGTCAACCAAGTGCTGTATAAAAGTGGCCTGAGCCCTAGGCAGGCTCCAAAGCTGGGTCACAGCCTCTCCTGGTGCACTCGCAGCCGTGTGCGCCAAGGCGTCGCCGTGCCCCCGCTATTCGCGTGCAGAGCTCCCATTGACATCACCGGGGACTTCCGCCGTGGGCCAGAGGGCAATCGATGGCCCCGAGTGCTCCAAATGTCTTCCTGCTTTTGATTAGAAGAAGTACGCATCATGTTTCCTAGCACAGTTTTGTTTTCATAATGAGCATGGAGGCTTTTCCTGATTCCCTTTGATTTTATCCTCTTTCCATCTTAAAGGCCATAGCGGGATACTCTTGGTGCCTCAAGATCAGAGTCTGGTGCAGGCTTTACCAGCCTGGATCCGGCAAAGCTGAACACACAGCAGCGCTAGGGCAGGCTATGCCACCTTGGCAGGGTTTGCCAACAACACGGAATTCTTCTGTCCCCCAGGCAATAGCTCTCCTTGCCTTTTTTTCCCCTCTTTCCTTCCCATCATAACCCCAGCTACTGCCATCAGCTCCTACTACATTTCCTCTCAGTTTCTTCCTGAGGGGAGGTAAATGAACCTTCCCCACACAGCTTGTTGGCAGCACATCTGGGATGACTTAATTTCCCACCAGCAGTCTTTTGGGCCAGCTCCATTCAATTCTATGTTCAGAAAGCTCTAGATGTAAAAGAAACATCACAGACTGATCTATCTTGAAGACCATGTCCAGGCTGCACATTCAGTTTCGCTGGGATTTGGAATGGAAGGTCTAAGGGGGTTGACCTTGTTTTTATGAATTATTGCTTTGGGATGATGGTTTGTTTTGTTGGTTTTGTTTTTTGGTTTTGTTTTGGTTTGGTTTGTTGTTTTTTTTTTCTTCAGAGCTGCATGTGAGGTCAGCAAAATGAAAGCTGGACAGCCAGAATATTTACATATGTAAAAGGTTACTTTAAAAATCAGTTTAGTATATTTTTAAATTATGCCTAGAATGAATGACTGTGTGCTGGGTTGACTGTGTTCCTTACAATATCTCTCAGTTACAATCAACATGAAACCACAAAGAGCACTCATGAAATCACAAAATCCATGAAGGTCATTTGCTATATTGTTAAAGAACATAAATAGCAGCTTTTTTGCTAAGCTGGTTGGCAGCCAGATAAAAACTTGATAAGAGACTTAGCACAAGCAATATTATGTCTGGTATCAGTAACCTGTCTAGGCTATTTATGGGGTTTGCACAAACAACTAAATTAGCCAACACTGAAATGCCAATTTCAGAAAAGAAGGAGAGGGGTTTTCTTTCCACAAGCTTCAGCTACTGTTCTTGGTTTGTTTTGTTTTTAATAATCTGAGCTATGTAAGTCAGAGGACTTATGCATACATTTGCAAGAAGAAAAGTCTCTGCAGGAAAATCTAAGCTCCTTGAAATCTCTAAAAGCTTATCCTCTGAAGTTCTTCCAAAATACCTACTTACACTTGGCTCATCCTTAAGATTCTTTTCAGGCTAAAAGAGGTGAAATATTTTCATCACAGTCACAGAACGGCCTTTTCCCTCATGCATGTGAAAAGGACCACAGTCTTTAGTAAAGAACAGACATGCAGACTTCATTGAAGTTCGTGGGCCAGCTGCCACATTCCCTTTCCATTAGAGGGATTAAACCTCCTTAACTTTATTTATCCTAGATAAATTATTTGGGCTGTTCAGAAGTAATTCTAAAAGAATCTTGCACACCAAGAGTCATTCCAGCCTCACTTGCACATCTACAATACAGACACCTCTCACTGAGCAAGGAGCCAAACTGTTAGTGCTGTCCCTAGTGAGAAAAGGGGAATTTCGCAATGGGACTCATCTGACCTGTTTTAGACATCTGCTTTACCATGAGATGAATCATGTCCTAGGAAATATGTCTGTTGAACCGGCTCATTTGCCTAATTTCCTTAAAGAAAAACAATCCCATTTTGTATATCTTATTCTAGAAGAAAGGGTGTTCCACTCTTGCCTCTTCTTACCTGTAAAATAGCACTCTTCAAATTACAAAGTATGTCTAAACCTTGAAAGAAAACCTGAGACATAAAGTATTCCCTTCCTTTCTTGTCTTTCTTTCTTTTACCTGGACTTAAATGATAACTAATTTATATCTAGAACACATTCAGACACAAAGAATTTCTAATAAAATTGTACAGCATTTTTTTAGGCAAGATTGGTTTGCTTTCCTTTGAGACCAGTCATACTATGCTATCACTAACATATGACCACGACACAAATAAAACACAGTCAAAAATCTTCAGGAAAAATAGTCATATGAGCCAGGAAATCCACGATAGAGCGATTACCACATTCACCGAGCGATCCCTAGAAAGGCTGACGGATATTAGGGATGCCCTTTCAGATGTATCCCCCCATTGTGATGGCTCACCCTGGAAAGGTGCTTGTTTCAGCAAGAGCTACGAGCCGTGGTGAGGGAGAAGGAGCACGGAGGGGTGAGTGCAGAGCGTTGAACGCTGCCCAAGTGCCTGCACAGGCTGGGCTCCACGCGGTGTCCTGTGATAGGGAGCCCGCGTACACGCAATGACAAAAGCGCGGCAATTATAGGCCATTGACGTCAGCAAGTCCTAGAGGTCTCTGTTTTGTAACAGGAACCTCATTAGAAACTAAAAATGTGTCCGCATACTTGATACAGCTGCAACATAGTTTAATTCCAACGAGTTTCCTCTCCTTAACAGAAGCGCTATCATAGTATTGACTGTGACGGGTGTAAGCCAAAACCCTACTGCTCACATGTTAACACTGTGCCAAAAGCAAAGACAAAAAAAAGGCAGGGGGGAGGAAGAGTTTCCCAGGCTTTAGCAGGTTCTTTTATCAGTGCATTATTTGTAAATAAGAAGAAAAAGGAAAAAGAAGGAAAATCTCCCTTTTTTCTTAGCTCTCTCAGGGTGTTTTGTCTTACTGCTTTTTTTACCTATTTAATTATTTTGACTTTGATGCTTCTGATCTAAAGAGACCCTTTTGCAGAACTCTTTGGATACTCTCCATGTTCTGCAACAGTAGTGTCTTTAGGATTAAAGGAGTCAATCTATTCAAGCTAAATCTTAAATGCATGTCGGTTCTGTCGCATGTTGTGTCTCTGCCCCAAGGTGGAGAAAGGTCTATTAGTCTTTCAAAACTTTACAGTTTTACTTCACAGAAAGAGTTCTCGAGAAAGTTAGAAGGAAATGTTAGTCTGGATCCAGCTACCTGTCAGCAGGAGGACCTCCCAGGGAGATGCCCAGGAAGTTCTAAAAGACTCAGAACCTGCAGCACACAACTTTAGTGTTTGAAAACAAGCTCAGAATCCCAGATGTTTTGGGATTTCAAAGGCTTACATTTTGAGCAATTCCCTAATGATAAAGCCCCTCATTTTGTACCACTGAGCCCAAGACACACATCCAACCAAATACATACAATTACTGGGCATGTTTGACAATCTAGGCATTGCTGAGAACAAGTACTCTCAGGACTTGTACCTTTAATTACACAGCTCTGATTTGCCTCACCTGGCTTAAATCATCCCAGAGCAAGGAACACGTCTTATTCTGCAAGGAAAAGTAATTAACCAGAAGACACACACTGCAGGATTATGAGAGAAGACAAGGAGAGGGAGAGCACTGACTAAGAAATGGGCTACTACCCTAGAGCCAAATATAATTTTACTTTGAGAAGAATTCTGTTCTCTGTTGCACTGGAATTAAGATTTTACTCTTGTGTATTACTAGCTGAAAGCGGTCTTCATCACAGAAAATAGCAACACTTCAGCTTGAATCACAGTTTGCTTAAATTCATGTGAAAATCTAACTTTGACATGTCAATGTAATTGAACTTACAAGCTTTTCCTCTGTCATACCATGGGAGCAATGGTTCAAAGGCAACAAATTATGAGTTGAGAATTAATAGTACTACACATTTTTGAAGACAGTGAATGAGCTCCAGCAATTGAAAAGTGCCTTGGAAATAATGGGACAAAGCAGACAGGAAGAAAAGCCCTTACTACTGTCCTCAGGGAAATTTTCACAGGATTCAGAATAGCCTGCTGATAATTTGGAGTTTCTTAAATGTCTTTATTCCATCATTATCTCTTTCCAAGCAGAAAATTCCCAATGCCTCACTGCAATGTATGCAGTGAGCGTTCATTGCAAATCTTTCCTTTTACTATTAGACTGCAGTTCCCTTACAAAACAAAGCTCTGAGCTGTTTTGGGTCCGAGACAGTGGAGAAATTGGCAAAGAGGCTTTGCTTCATTTCAGATTTTTCCCATGGCTCATGGGGGAAGTCAGGCCATCAGTTTTCTTGAGGCAAAGTTGAAGACTCTTAAGAGAATTAATTTCACTCGCTTAATGTCTCAATTCCTGAGCTGTGTGGGGTCAAGAGTTGCCGAGACTCTCTGTGCACTCACTCCCCTCTGCAACTCAGTAGTGACCTCTCCAGCTGAAAGAAGGGTGGTGTCAGGACTAGCTCCTCCAAGGCAAGTCACCAGCCTGCCTCTCCTTGACTCCTAAAAGCAGAACTTCAGAAATGCTTCAATTCATCCTGGGGTCTGCAGTCTCCTTCTCATTGCCTTGCATCTTGTTTTTGTCTATACCAGATCATTCTCTGCTGTAGCATACATTCATCACTGAACCAAAGGTCTTACTGGGTTTATTGTGGTCTGGTCTTTGGGCTTTTTTTTTTTTTTTTTTTTTTTTTTTTTTTTTTTTTTTTTTTACATCCAGTTCATATTCAGTATCACTCCAATTACGGAAATGAAGAACATTTTTAAAACAATAAGTGATGACTTCCTGTACAAACAATATCAACTTTCCTGATTCGGATTCTGTGTTTGTAAATAGCAACTATTTGTTCTCATCTGCAGCATGCTAAGACATGGGAAACAGGCACCTTGGTGATCCACATGGAGCTAATATGGGAAATGGACTGACACAACGTCCTGTCACAGGAAACAATACAAAACTAGGAGGGACCCATATTTCACAAATGTTCATTTCCTAAACACCCACAAATTAATGCAAAGTAAAATACTAAACTCAGGAAAGGGAATCTTCGTAGAGGATTTTGTTACTTCCATCTCAACCCCACTTGAGCCAGGCAATTGAATTTCATGCATGCTCATAGAAAGAGTGGCTTCTATTAAGAGACCGGTAGAAAGGAGATAATGAGATAGCAGAGAGAGAGAAAATACTTTTTCTAATGCTACACTTATCAGAAAGGGTGAGTTTTGATAGTCAGTATCTTGTTTCCTTCTAACTTTCTCAACAACTCTTTCTGTGAAGTAAAACTGTAAAGTTTTGAAAGACTAATAGACCTTTCTCCACCTTAGGGCAGAGACACAATTAACACTTAAATGTTAAGAAGCTGGTTTTCAATCAAAATGATTGCCAAATTTGGAAAACTAACATGCCAGAGAGGTCTAAGTTTGCTACAGGCTTGTTCCTTAAACATTTTACTACTTTTTTGGCAATGAAGGTAGGAGGAGTTATAAAATCTAGCCATCTCTTCAACAGTGACATCATGATTTATGACTGGTTGTCCTTGAAAAACCAACAAAACCGAGACACTTAGGCAGCCTTCTTTAAATTATTAGAGGGGATGGAAGGACAGGGCTTGACTGTCCTAAAACAATCTCTGCAATGATACATTTCTTTCACATCACCATGTGAATTCTGCAGATAACCTTGGTTCTAATCGAAGGTCCCTTTCAGATGCAGGCAAGTTGGGAAGCAGTGAAGAGCTAGAAGGCTGGTTGTGTCTCTCACTTGTAAAAATTTAGGATCCAGAAAAATTAACTCTTCAAACAGGTAAAAGACCAAGAGAATGCAAAAGCATCCCTTGTATCGTAAAATCAGTTTAGCAGAGAGGTCCTTCTCATATGGTGAATGGAGAGGATTGTGGCTGGGTCTCAGACAGGGATGACATCCACGGTGGGCGGCTCAAGAAGGTTCCATGATGAGAAACTTGCAAAAGGCATCCAAGGAAATTGTACATTTTCCTAGGCTGTGGGCTGTTGGTCAGTCACTAAATAAATATCCTATTTTGGCTGTTCTTCCACTGATGCATCTGTTGTTGGATTTACAGAGAATTATGTGAAAAGAGCTGGGTGACGAAAACACTCTGCAGCATATTTCAGATGAAGGAAAGTAGAATGAACAGCATGAAATAGCCAACAGTGCTCAATAAAGCAACACATGGTAATGTGGAGAGCTATCTTCTTTTCTATCAGTGTAGTGAGGGGTCCACTTCATTCCACTTTTTCACAGTGCCAGTCTCACTCTTCATGTCACAAAATGAAAACAAAGGCTAATTCACTCTGATGTGAACTCATTAGATGTAGCAGACCCAGAATTTGGAAAACTTCCAGTTGCACGTTCTCTGTAATATGGGCTTTCAAAATCTGTGAGTCCTGAAATACTACAGCGATCTATTAATTTTACTCTGTAAAAATAAGGAAAAACTGAAGTATTAATTAAATCCCTAAAGTTTCTGTAATTTGTTCTTTTATTGTTGTGTCTATTGAATTCAACTCTTCTCAAAAGTGTCTGATAAATACCCTGTAAAGAAACAGGATCAGAAAGAAATTTCTTTTATAGTCTAACTGACCTAATTCCAGCACTTCCCATACTAAATACTTGTTTCCTGAACACAACTCTGTGTTTAATTTGATACCATTTATTCTAGATTTTTTCAATCTGTGTGGCATGGACTACAGAGGACATTTTTGAATATGACTTCACATGCAAATGGTAATTTTCTGCAGCATGAGGCAAGTCAGTGATCTGGACAAACAGCTTTAGCATCCTTCAGCTGCCTAGAAATCACATCACATTCAGTCACGTAGGATATGGTTTCTGATACCCATTTCACATATTCACTTGTAGTCCACTTCCATCTAGACTCCTGTTTACTCTAGGCAAGTGGTTGGATTGGGTCTTTTTCTTGCCTCAATTTTTTTCTGACAGATAAAGCACTACCATTTGTATTTGCAAAAAAACCAAAATAAAACAAAACAAAAAAAAATCTGAGAAAGCAAATGGGTAAATTAACATTTTGTAAAGCTGAAAATTCAAAACTCAGCCACAGATGAACTGCCTTACTTTTCCACTTTGCTGTATTAACGAGCAAGTACCAAGAAGTGTTAAGAAACCTTAATCTTACCGTTAATAAATACATAGACTGTAGATTCCTTCTTCTTTTTTGCTGGACTTGTTGGGTATTTGCAGCTATAATTTCCAGTGTCACTTGCTTGAGTTTTGCTCAAGGTCAGACTGCTGCAGGACTGCTTCCCATTCCTTCCACAGGCATATTTAATTACTTTCAGCCTTTTGCTATCCTTGCTAAGAGTTTCAGGCAAAGACCATGAATGAACCATTTCCCCCCTGCAAACACAGATAAGGAAGCAGAAACAATTATGTTGGGCTGCAATTATATAGCTTCAGTTCCCAAGCTTTCTTTTTTATTATATCAGGCTATTTATGGGGTTCTCTTTTATCTTGTTTTCCAAAAACAACAACAGAAACAACAAAGAACCATTAAACAATTGCCATTGAAGTTCACTCCCCACCTTTCCCCACAACATAAGGTTCAATTTTTTTTCTAATTTCAGTTACAAAAAAAAGAAAGTGTCAGGTGCATGAAATCCCTGCCAAATTATCATAATCCAACTCAGTTGGTTACCTGCAGGTGAGATTTAAAGTCTGGCCAGCTTGAACAACGTGCTGTATGCCATTTATGCTCAGCTCAGGAACTTTTAGTTTTGATCCTGAACTAGATCCTAGAAAAACAAACAAAAAAATCAAAACATTAACAAAGACAAGTAATTCTGCTTCCAGCCCACTCACATCTATGGTGTTATACTGGAAAGGAAAAGAAATTAAAATTGTGCCTCTCTCACCACACATACTCTCTTCCTGTGAGCAAAGTCCTGTTGCCCTGATTCAGGGCTCAAATAACCTTCCAGCAGTGTTACTCAGGAAAGAAAATAGAATTGACAGATATCAGTCAATTACTTTGCTCTCAAATTTTTCACTGAACATACCATGAAGAAACTTGAGGACCTCCTGGCTCCACATCTAACCAAGGAAATGTGCCCTCAAACACCACTGGCTGCATTTCCCCAGGAAACACAGCCATGGCAGCCCCTACAATGGGAAGGGTAAAAGTCAGCCACTCCCATGGCAAGAACCACATACTGACTTCTAAGAGACCAAAATCCCACCCAAACAACTTGCTACAAAGCTGGAACTGATGTGGAAGGAGTGAAAGGGCTTTGAGGATCTTCCCTTCCTGACTGAAGGTCACAGCACTGTTACCTATGGTCCCTCGCCAGCTGCAGGCTTCCTCTCAATGAAGTAAGGGTACAGCTTTACAGTAAATTTTGAAAACAAGATCAAGACACCTTCCAGACCAGATCTGTTGCTTATTTGAGAAAACAAGCATGTTGTTGTGGCCAGACCATTATGGGTGAAACTCTTGGTGTCAGCATAACACAAGGTGGCTTAGGACGCCTGAAATCATCCAGGTGGGCTTTGCAAAGGCTACATGGAGGCATTTTTAAGAAGACCATGAAAAAGCCCCATGGTCAAAAAACCAGAAGAACATGACTTCTTCCCTCTCATCAAGTCAGGAGGTGCTGGCTGGAAAGACATCATGATTTATCTTTGCCCTATAATAGGCTACGGCCACAAAAGCTTTCATGGCAAGCTGACAGAAGAGCATGCCTTAGGGAAGAAACAGTGCTTGAACCATCCCATTGCCCTTGCACTGACAGCAAAATGTTCTAGAAGCTGGGAACATAACATAACATAACATAAAAATATTTCAAAACAGTTAAAAGTTGAAAACCAGTTGTAGTCTAATTGGGATTCAAGTGCAGTTTGTAAAGATTTCAGCGTTGAGAAAAAGCAAGAGCAACTACCCCAAACCACTGTACTCCAAGGGAAAGTATTGCTCTGTCAACATATGGGAGAAGCAGCATCTCACAGTCAAGAGTAATGCAGATTTTTCTTCTAGAACCCAGCCAAGTACAGCCTTAGCTTAGCTATTTTAAGTCCTTCCAAGAGGTCCCTGCCACAGCCAAGTATGAACAGCTGTATGCACCAAACACAGTAGAAATACATGAACCTTATTTGGGGCTACAAATCACCCACCAGAAATGCCTCCCTCTTTTGTTGACTAGAGAAGGAACTTTTGGACACCAGTTCCTGCTGAGACTGGTGACTAAAATGTATAAACATGTCAAAGACAATGGCAGCTCCAAATTCAGGAGCTTTCTTTTTAGCCCTGTGTATCTTATTTAAGATGTGGCTCCAGGAGTTTTCCACTATATTCTATCACCTGTGCCAATTCAAAACAAGATTTAAAGGGTACATTTGAACATAGATGTAAACAAAATTATAGCTCACTTGCACAAGCTGCAAGCAAGGGCATAAGACAACTTTTCAGAATAAAGAGGTCTTCTGGACTGCACCACAAATAACACCATAGATTTGAATGGTGAGACTGTATATATATACAGACTTCCCCTGAGATTTGTCTAGACAATCATATTTCTAACGAGAAATTAATATATTCTGCCAGCTGATAAGTGGGGAGAAAAATGGTGCAGCAAGTCTTTGAAGAAGTAATTGTTATGTGATATGCATTGCAAACATACATTTTTCACACCTGCCCTTTAGGGATCTCAGCTCTGAAGGGCTGGCTCCCCCAAAGTGCTTTTTTGGGATAGTGTCCCATAGATGCTTACAGTCTATGAGTCTTGTCATTCACCATTCAGAAACAATGCCTCTGCAGCTGATCACTGAGGAACTGAGATACGATATTACAACAGCCTAGGCAGCTTCTTGGAGAGCAACCCAGGCACTCTGGTTGAGAGGGTTTGTCAACATCCTCCAGCTAAACAATCTGATGGTTTTGTGAAACTCCCACATTCCCTCATTTCATCTGCATTCCTCTTGTCATCCCAGAATTGAAGGGTCAGATGTTCTCCCAAGAAGGCAGAGTTTATATCCAGCTTTATGAATCTTGGTTTTTACTTCAGGGGAGACTTGACCTCAAGCTTCCCTGAACTGCTCCTTATTTGAGGCTCTGGAAAAGCTGAAAGCACGCAGCAGTGTTTACAAGCAGCTCAATATGTAAGAAAAAAAATCAGTGATGGTCTGCCAGAGGAAACCATTGGGATCAAAGCCCAGCTGCTAGAGCTGCAACACTCAACTTAGTTGCTAGAGAGCAACGTGTAGGTTGCTTCCTGTGTAAAACTGGTGGGAAAGTGGAAAAATCCCTGTGAGTGACAGGTGTTGACAGCAAGACAGGAGAGCGAGTCTGCGGTGCCTGGTGGTGCCTGCGGAGCTGAGCGCTTGGCTGTGCTCGGCACTGGCACTGCCCCATGCCCAGGAGAAGAGCCACTCCTGCAGCACCATGCCCACGTCAGAACCATGCTGAGACCAGGAGTGCAGCCCTGGGAATGTGGGCTGCTGCTGTCTGCAAAGTCTGCCAAAGGTGACCAGCACAAAACCAACATAAAGGTTACAAGGCTTTTCTCTGCATAACTTTACGGTGATATAAACAAAGACATGAAAATCTTAAGACGTATCTTAAATGTAGCATACAAAACAAGGCAGCCTGGAAGCCTGTATGTCAGATCTGCCTCAAAATTAGTAAAATCAAAGAAAAAACATAACTAAACCACCTACCTTTTCACCCCATCTTGTAGGCAAAAGAAACCCAAATATACTGGATACATACTCAAGCTTTTGCCCTTTTACACATTTTATATATATCAAAAAGACAGGACAGTATTTATAAATATTTTGTGTGGGATCTTAAAGAGTGCTTAGTGTTTGTCTAACTCTGCTCCCATTGACACAAGCCAGCATCTCATCATTGATTTCAAGTACATTCTAGACACTTAACTCCAGTAGTTACTCATATTAACATTCAAGACTTAATGTCAGTGTATTTGGCAAGAGATACGAGCCTGGTTATATATTCATTTATTTAGTTTTTCACTGACAAAAAGCTGAGGTCTTATTTCAAGCCAATATTGTTGCTTTTACAAGGATGGGAGACAATGCTTTTATCAGCAAGATGCTATGTCTTGAAGAAAAATAGCTTTATTTGACATCCTATCTATTCATGGGTCATTAGCTTCCTTACGTTTTTAAATGCTTCAAAACTGATGCAGAGTACAAATGCAATAGAGTTTGACGTGTTTACCAGGAAAGAAAAAGGAAGGAGAATAGCAGGGAAATTCCTACTGTCAATATTTAGAAGCAGATTATGCCTTCTATGTACCTTCTGTGGGCATTTTACTTGACACTGTCTTTTCTGAAGGGTCATGGCTCAACAGGACACATTCACTTATCATTGTGCCTGTCACTAAGCGACCATCAGCAGCCTACCCTCACACTGACCTACATTGAGGGGTGCAACTTCTTTTCATGTGACAACAAGAGAACTAATTAATCCTGATAACTGAGGAATCTCCTCCCATGGGGAAAGGGGTGATTTTTTCGGGCACATTTTATTTGTCATGGAAGGCTTATTAGATACATGTAAAAGTCGGTCAATGGGATTGCTTAATTAATGAGCAAACATTAATTTAGATTGCAAAAGTTAGCCATTCTAAGTAAAGTAAGGGAAGGACTTTTTTTTTTTTTTTTTTTTTTATGAAAGCAGAGAGGAATCTGTGATTTGCAAGGGAAAAAAAATAAAGCTTTCTTTAATTAACTTCTGCCCTGAAAAAAAAGCTAATCCTATTCTGAATGAAATAAATAAAAATTTGAATTATCTGATAACCAAAAAAACCTCTGATCACAAGTCATGAAAAAAGATAAAATAAATGAATATGCATACATTTTTCCAGTATGTTATATGTCCAGTTCTACAGGAAAATGAGTAAGCATGCACGCATGATGAATCTTCCACTGATTCCTGCTAAATCTTGGTTTCTCTTAGAAATGATAGATTTGCTGAACTCAAAATTGGGACCACCATCTGGGTTATTATTCCCATTCTGATTTTCCCAGTTTCTACTTCTAAATTTCTTTTCATACACAGAGAATTTCTGATACCTTTGACTAAAGAAAGCAAATCCAAAAGCTAGCTTTAAGACTTAGTTTAAAAAAAAGTTACAATATTAGAAGTTATTATAAATCTCCTTGACGTTAACAAGTTTGATGACTTTCTAGCATCTTTTCTGTAACCTGGGGCTGTGACTGTCTTCCAGTCACTCCTGTTATCCTTAACATGTTGACTAATCTTTTTTTCACCTGCACAATGAGAGGTTAAGGAGAATGATCAGTTTATCTTTGCAACTTCAGTGTGTACAAAGAATCTGACCTTCTGGGTTTAAAGTGCCATCTGTGGGCAATAAAGTTATCCATCATGAAGTAATGGTTTCAGTCACTGGATTTGCACATGTTTCACCCCTTGCGAAACATAACTGAGCCTTTGAGGGTTTTACCATCAAATATCATTTCCTCCTGATTCAAACTTTCAGCAAAAAATGTACTTTGTAGAGGACACTCCTGCGTTGGAAGGAGAGGTTAAGTTATTTCTTAACAGGATCTCCACCTCTCTGTGCTGCTTGAAACATCAGTCACTCAGTTCAGATGCAGCCCAGGACTTTACTCTTGCTTATGAGCCCTTCCCTATGAGTCACTCCACTGAAGGGAACGGGAATGCCCACATGTGTACAACTAATAAGCAATTGCAGAATCCTGACAAAACGTAAAGGTACATGACAGTACCCAATTGGTTGAATTTCAGTGCATCTCCAGTGAAAATGAGCTGACTCTGATCTGCAGCAGCACCTTAACCAGCTAATCTCAAATGGCTTTACCCCATTTTGTAAGGAAACCTGGGATATCAGTTTTCTCTATTTCAGAGCTATTCTTGACAAGCTGTTGTATTACTGCCTCTTCAAAAGGTTCTTCGATCCATTCTTTAAGTAAATGTAACTATTTTTTTGGTCAGTTGTACCTACCCATAATAATTGCATTTTTACGTCATTACACCAATTCAGTCTATTAAAGAAGAAACAGGTACATAAAGAGGAAAAAACTCATGGTCAACTCTTAAGAGCCACCTAAAGTTTCCGTTTACATCTATCTGACCATATGAAGAAGTCTCGACCAACAGATCCTTCTAGTTTAATCAACACTGAGATTCTCTTCAGCATTAATGCTTGCATTTATAAAGACAGGAGAACTTCTAAGGAGAGTTGTCTTAAAATCTGCCTGGTGAATGGAAAAGAAAACTTTGTTTTCCTGTTTGATGTGTAACTGTCTGGTCCTGCCTCAGGACTAGAGGGAAAAGGGAGCATCCTGGATAATGAGGCTTTCTACTTCTGTGAGTGCTGGTGGCTAGGAAGAACTACTGCTGGAAGGAGACACTCTTCTATCCCCATGGCATCAATAGCCCCCATCTTATCTGTCACCTGGTTTCTGATGCTCAGGTACATGCAAAGAAGGCAGCAAAGCCTGGTTTCTGCTCCCTGGGGTAAAAGCACCCTCTCCATTGCATCATTCCATTAGGAACAGTCTCCAGGGAAGACCTACAGTGCCAAACCACGAGCCCTGAGACTCGAAGTGGTATCTCCAGGTCTTTCAGATGCCATCTAAGTCCCCATTCTAAAGGAAATCTCACAGTCATTTAATTTCACAGCACTTCTCTGAAGTAAATCCAAACTTCACACCTGAAGCCTGAAGAAGAGAAACTAGGGCAGCTTAACTGTGAGAGAGCAAGGAGGTGTGATTTTGTCCCAAGCTGACAATGACAATGGTCCAGATGAGCAAACTCATGATCTGAAAGCAGCAAAATGTAACCACTATTTCTGTTGAAGCAGAACTTTGCAGGTCAATTAAGAGCCATGGGGATTTACAAGTGTTAACAGATACAGGTCCCTGGGCTCAGAGGTAGTTTTGTACTTGTTTCCTGCTGGTTGCTGCACAAAGAGAGGCACCATGTGGGCTGGTACACAGCTGGCAGACAGGAATACCCTCAGAGTAGAAGCAACAGCTCAAGCTGTATCAGTCCTTAACAGAGCCATCACTTACACATATCTCTGTGGTGATTGAAACTTTCTTCTCTTTTGCATTCAAGACCAAGAAAACTATTGGATGCTATTTACTTACAGAGGCACAAAAATTATCATTTCATTGGTTCATCCCTTTCATGTCTGAAAGATGCATCCCATTCATCTAATCTGATGTTTTGCAACACATGCCAAGTGATTTCTGGATCAAATGCTTTAGTTTGATCAATCTCAAGTATAATTTAAGAATGTGAAGTACCATTAGGCCATAACAGCCAGCCAAAAAAAAAAAAAAAAGAAAGAAAGAAAAAAAAAAAGGTTAGTAGATGGCAAAGCTGAGCTGCTCTGTGATACACACCATAGTAAAGCCTCAATAGCATAAGGTTGGTGGCAGTAGATTAAATGAGTTCTGGGTGGACTAAAAGCCTTGACCATGACTCCATGCTGTGGAACTAAAATCAGCCGGTAGGGAAAACGGATGTGCAACTGCTCAAAACAGGCATAGAAAGGTATTTGAACAAGTGTGTCCCTTCCTTTTTAGTTCAAGATCTCAGAGCAAGTTACAATTTATTTGCTCTCTGTATGCATTTGCTGCTCCTGGATGAGTACACACACTGATGTAATATTAAACGTTTTAGAGCCAAAGCAAAGCACCCAGTGCTAAAAAACCAAAGCAATTGGTTCTGACAATACCTCATTAACACTTCTGAGTAGTACACACTTTCATGCCAATATGGCCAATAGCTGCAAATGTAAACAAATATATATTTCCCCAATAACTGCCAAACATTTTGCCAGTATTTGCCCTAGCTAGGTCAGGTTGGTTTTATAGAAGCTTGTGGTAAAACCTTTCTAATAAAGAGCAGGGAGGGGTTGTTCATTTAAAAGTTCAGATGTAGGCATTAAACAAACTGAAGCCTCAGCCAGTTATTTGACATAAATCTAATTCCAGTTACTACCAGTTGAAATTATTAACATTTCCTGTCATACCTGGGCAACCAAGGCCATGCAGTTCCATGTTCTGTGCCCCACAAGACTTGAAAGCACTTGCTTCACCAGCTCATCAGAAGTTGTGCCTTGTTTGCCCTAAACTCACCAGGTAACTTCCATCATGAGCACAGGCACTTTATACAATGCCAACAAAAAATAAATTTCAATATTTAACAGCCAGAGATCTGAGAGAAAAATAATCTTGGTTTCCTCTGGTATCCAAGTTTTAATATCTCTAGAAATACAGGATCTGAAATGAGCATCTTGGCCAACATTTAGCCTGGTGAAGGTGCTCATTTCATCAACTACCTAAGGAGGATATATTTACAGAGAAGAAATAAAACCAGCCATAATCACAAACTTTTTCTTTCCCATTGAGCACATGGAATTGAAAATGGATATCCAAATGCACAGTCTGACACCTCCATTATGAGCCCTTGTGGGACCACTTTGGTAAACCACAGCCAGAAGGCAAAATACACACATATACGTGATGTGCATTGAGAAAAGAAGATAAATACCACAGTTGTGTCCTCCTCAGTCTGGTCTTCACTCCAATGGAGTAAATGCCCAGCTTAAAAACAAAACAGGTCAGCTGAGGCTGGTAATACCAGACCTAGGCTATAGCAACCCTTTCACAGCCACACTCAGCACAAATCCATGTGGCTACCATACCCTTCCACCTCGATGTGCCTGTCCTGGCCCCTGCATGAAGATCCTGCCCAGGCTATTCAGATGAGAAGTGGCTGCGACTCCGTCGTCTGCCCAGCCAAGGGGATGCTGTGTGATCAGCCAGTGGCACTCACCCAGGAGTGTCACTTCGTGCCTCCACACACAATTCAGCCTGTGCTGCTTACACAGTGTGGAGAGCCCCATCCAGACTATGCCTGTGAATCATCACACCTACCTACTGACATGTAGCAACCACGGTGCCTCTGCTCTAATTCCACCGTGACAGATCCTAGCACACCAGTTCAATCTCTTCAGAAATTTTATCCCATTAATAAGTGAGTAGAAAAGTATTGATATAGTATAAAAAGAAAGCAAGTACACTAAAATTGGCACAAAACCAATTTAGAAGTGAATCAATATAATAGGACTGAATTGGAAGACTTTCATAAAGACAGACAAACAACCTACCTGCCAGTAATCTACCTGCTCAGCCAGCAACACAGGCCTGTCAAACTCATCTGGGGCAGTAGTAATCACTAAGCTGTAAGCACAGAAATAAATTAGGAACTATGTAAAAGAAAATGTAAAGCAAAATTGAAGGAGTTACACTTTGCTGAAGGCTGCTGGTTATTATTTCCAAAGCTCCATCTTTATAGCTGAACTGTCCTGTAGTGCTCCAAGACAAAAAGACAGGAAACCGCCTTTCCATCCACCCCATATAAACCTATAAAGCTGAGCTATAACTAAAGCCCCCAGATTCAAAACAAGAGAAAGTAAATAATGCAGCACAACAATTCAAAATAGAGAGGTGAGAAGAGCTGGAACAGTCTGCACAGAGGAGTCCCTTGCAATGGCTTAGGAGCAAAACCCACTTTGCTGTTAAATGACATCTAAAGCACCAGGTCTAAGGAGGTAGATGCACGAGCAGAAATCTTATGGCAAGATTGCCTATGGCTAATTATATTGGGAAATGACAATCATTAATATCTATCAAATAGATTAAGATGATTGTCAATTGCAGCACTGCATGAGGCAAAGAAAGGTGGCCCAAACACTTTCAGCACAACAGAACAAAAAAGTTCTCTGTATTATACTGTTTAATGTGATTTGTTTCCACTATGTAGTATCCACTTGCATAAACACAGACAACAACTAAATTTTAGTTTCCTTGAACCTCAATCCCATGGTTTCTTATGAAATAATATTGGATTTTAGATTATAGTACAAAAAAAAATTCCCCTCTTGAGAATTTTATCAGATAACTGTTTCCTGTAAGGCTTCTTGAACCTTTCCTGAAGATCAGTTTCTGGACACCACTAAAGATGTGACATGAAGCTAAAAAAGCCCTTGTCTGATCCAGGATGGCAACTCTCACGCTTCTGTTAACATTAGTCTATGGTGATCCTGATGAGAGGTTTTTCCATAGAAGAATGACAAAGGGAACAAAAGGGGTGAATTCCTTCAGTCTGTGTCAAGGAAGAGTCCCACAGGAAGGACGCTTAAGTGAGCTATGTGAAATTGTGAAATTCCTCTCATGAAATGCCCTCACACTCATCCCTTGTCGCTCGCCATGCACCTAGCAGGGGGTCTGTTCCCAGAGCATAGGCTTCATGAGAGAACATCTGAGAAGCAGAGACATCTGCTCACAGGTCCCTGGCTCTCAAGGACCACTGTGCTCTGCCTGCTTCACCTGCTTCCAGCATGGAGTAGAAATGATGGCACCACATTTGCCACAGCCTCTTCAACCCACTGAAATCCTAGAAGCACCTGCCCTCTAGCCCCTTGCCCATCCTTCAGCTGCTCCAACAGCAAAGAGAGCCTTCTTTCAAGGCCATAGGTCCAAAAGAAGGAATACAACTTAAAAAGAAGTCGTATTGCACTAGTGCTTAGTGCCACATACCAATGACTGATGGAAAAGCAGCCCCACCACCCAGAAAAGCCAAGCCAAGAGAAATTGGTGTAAACAACATCACACTCCGTTATGCTCTAAAATATGTTACAGAGGTGACTTAACATTGTGGATATGGATTTCAGTAATGAAAAACCAACTGTGATTTGAGGGGAAAACAACAGAGAGAGTAAAATCAGCTCACAAAAAACATGAACCTTTTGCTTTAGCAGTAACACAAGACAAACCAAACTCCAAGAAAGATGATTAATTAATCTATTAACCATTGCAAAAGCATCTATAATGGTCTTGAATGCACTGATGCACCACAAGCTAAATCATCCTCCCCTTCATCTTTAGCCTGGCACATCTCCACTCATTGTACCATACAAAAAAACCACCCCAAATGCAAACATTACTTAATGCAGAAGAAACAGTCATGCACATTCCCTGTCCAAATTTCTCCAAGGGCTCAAGACCTAAGTTTCAGGCAGAAGTACCTCTGAGATCTATAGTTTCAAATGTCTTTGCCCTCACTGTTGATTTCTCAATCTATTAGCACTTTGCTTAGTTCTTTCTGCTGGTCACAAAGGCATGGTATTATGCCATGCCTGGCTTTGGAGAGAGCATTAATGACTGCATTTTCATTTTTCCAACTCCTCCTTGCAGCATAGCTCTTTCTTTCAAGCATCAGGATTTATGCAGTACTGATCTCCAACCGCAGGGGAATGAAACTGAACCTCTGCATCTCAGTAAAAGAAAACTGTGTGGGCACCTTCCTGGCAATCACTGGACCAATTTTAGGATAAGCAGTTAGTTCCCCATGAGGCTTCAAGAAGCCAGACCCTTCCCAGCTGAGGATGCACGGGAAAGGCTGCTTCCCAGTTGCAGGAATACATGCAGCAAGGATGCATCACAAGGGCAAAGAGCCTGGTTCTGTCTGTGGGTAAAATTCATGCTCAAATATATAGAGAAATGTTTCTCTGCATCCTCACAAATATCAGTAGAGGGGGGAAAAGGAGACTACTGGGGGCAGGGATGAGATCTAAAGATGAAGCATGTCGTTAGAGGGAGCAGTTTGCTTCTTGAAGGTCTCACACCAACAGGAGAGGAGAGACTTGTCTCCAAGAGCATGGGTGACAGTGATTAGGCATTTCATGTAAAACCTACTCTTGCAGCAGTCTTGCTTTCCATTCCCTCTGGGCCTGCAACAGGAAGTCCCAAACCCTGACTCTGGGGGATTCAAAGGAAAAATTTTGCTGCTGAAGTCCCATCACAGCCCCTTTGGACACAGACTTCTGAAACACCGAACCTTAACCCTCATCTGCCGAGCTTCTTCCTGTCCCAATCTCAGCTGGACATGAAAACCAGCAAGCTGATAAACAGTGTGCTGGAAGTTTCCAAACCACATTAAAGTGTAAGGACTTATCAACTGTCCTCAAAATCTGCACGATTTCCTCTTGTCCTAGACACCCACACAGTGTGAAAGGCTACTGGTTTGTCTTTGAAGCATCTGACAAAAAATAGACAGCTTGTTTGTTATTGTTTGGATGCTAAAAAAAAAAAAATCAACACCACCAAAAAAACTCTCAAATCTCCTCCAAGGCAAAATTTTAGGGTGCTAAATATATTGGGTGCTTCTAGATATGAAGACCTTTACTACAGCACAGGTCAAGTCCTGATTTTATCCAACACAAACTGTAAATCTGAAGATGCTAGCCCAGCCCAAAGGAGTTGCTCCAGATTTACACCAGCTGTAAGGGAATGAAATCTAGCTTTGTGTGGAGCACATGGGCAAAACACCTGTCTGGTAAAACATCAGCTGGGTAAGTGATTTCTTTTAGCTATGTCAGAAAGTTTGATGCTTTAACCCCATACACACTTTTTAAAAAAAAAAATCTCTGATACAAGTCTTCTCCTTTCTGTGAATACAGATTGGAATTTTTTAGGGAGCTCCATTTCTATGAAGGTTCAGAAGAAGTGGGAAAGCCAGTTTTTCTCAACTTCGTTAAAAACTCTGGCTCTAATCCCAAATTGGACCATTCTGTCTGTGTCATTACTTCAGTAAGTACCCAAATCAAATCGAAACCTTAGCATATTAACTTCCATCTGAACAGCACTTTCAGAAAAGTCAGGTTAGTTATTGCAAGAAATTAACCTCAGCACTGATTAGATTTAACCTGGAATTTCCTCCTTCATTTTTTCCAGCTGGCCATGAAATTGAAAAGTCCACTGGGGATTTTGATGTTCTAGTTCCAACTGAAATAACTCAGCTCACATAATGCTGTTCACAGATAAGACCATAATAGAGTCTATTTATCTTCTACCTGCAAATTGTGAGGTACCCCTTCTGTGTGGAAAGCCAGAAATACAGATGGAAATAAAACTAAACCATCAGTTTGTGTTTCTGGAAACATGGTGCTTAAGACTTGATCCAGGCTGCAGTGTCTGATGTTTTCAGGGTTTAAGCACAGTCCTTCACAATCCCAAATGCTAGTGATTAAAAATTATAGTAATACCAAGTTGAGGACTGGGAGATTGAATTTAATACAGCAACCATATATTCATGTTGACCATTACGTGTGCACTCATTAGCAAGCATATGCAATAAAATTTATGGAATAAATAATTGTAAGATGTAAAGAAAACATATGTGAGTACTATGCAAAACCCAGAAAAAAGTATTGTTCTTTCCCAAGTTAACCAAAATATGCATGTGTACAGGAGAGCTGAAGTGCCCAACACTCACATGTCAAATGAATTTAATTTCCTTAATCTCATTTTTCAAATGGGGGTTCTCAAAGCTTGTAGGCTGCATGTTGCTTTGGGGAATTTTAAATTATTAAGTAGATTTATATGAGCTGGAAGACCTTCTTCTGTTTCCTCCTTGTGGAGGTCTTTTTAGTTTCTTTCTGAACCTGGCTATTTCTGAGAATTTCATCTAGAACCCGTCAGCAAATGGAAGCTCAGCAGGCACCTGCAGAAAATGAATTACAAGAGGGGACCAGTGATGAATTGAATTTCATCAAGAGCACTGGAAACAGCCAGTTGCCAGTGGGTAGCCTGAGTAGGTAAATAAGCAGTGAAGGAGGGTGAAATGGGAGGAAAAGCCCAGAGAGATGTATGGTGTAAAACATCCCACCACCTCAAAAATAACTTTCAAACACTCCATGCAAAGGTAACTCTGGAGAGTTCTGTCAGTAGCTCAGAAGAAGCATGATCAACCTATTTGAGATGTCCAAGCAAAGCTGAAAAGAACGCTTTTCTAGAAAACAAACAAAAAAAGGGCAAGAAATCCAATGAGTCTGAAAACATTTAAATTCTGAATTGAGCACGATCTCTTGTACATGGGGAGGATATAAATTTCCAGCAAAATGATTGTAAGGGCACTCAGCCAAACTAGAAAAGCAGCTTTCCAATGCCTACAGCACCTGAGCCAACCATCGGGATGTTTGCCCCCAGCACCCAGAGCCCCAGGTTGTCCCCTGAGCAAGCCAGGTTTTTCCCACTGGGATTGACCTATGGTGCACATGGACAGGAAGGTGAATCAGGGTCTTTCTCACAGCCCCTGGCTCACAGAGCCCACCCTCTCCCTGGGCAGTGGGCTTGCCACGATCTGCACAATGGAAAACCTTTCCGACAGGAAAGAGGAAGCCAGTCCCCTAGCAGAGCTGGTCACTGCAGGAGCCCATGCAGGAGCAGGACGCCGAAGTTCAAACTCAAGCTGTGAAGGAAGCCTGGCAAGGATCTGAATCCACATTTCCTGTATCCAGGGTGGGTGTCCCATGCCTGTGCCTATTTCATCCTGGGCATAAGAACCTCCTAGGCAGAGACAAATAATGTGGGGAAATTAGCACTTTCCTGGGGAAAAGAAAGAGGAAAAAAAATGTAGAAGAATACCTATGTATCTGTATCAAAGCTGATGAATCAGCACTTCCCGAGCAGGAAAACGTCTCGTCGGAGCGGCCCCGCCAGCTCTCCTCCCGGGCAGCCTCGGGCAGCGGGACCGCTCCCCTGGGCTCAGCGGCGCGGAGCAGACCGAGCCCCCGGCCACTGGCCAGGGGCTGAGTGGCCGGGCGGGCCCGCCGCTGGCCGCAGGAACGCTGGCCTCGATGGCTGTCCCGCGGGGAGCTCGGCTTTTCTCTTCCCCACCCTGGGTTTGTTCTCGCTCCTCTCCAGCCCCTTTCTGCTGGGCGCCGTCCCCGCGGGAGCGGCCCGGGCCATGCGCGCTGCCCCGCGGTGCCCGTGCGCGGACGGGCTGCGGGACCGCCCATCCGCCCCTCTCCGCGGGCATCCCCGCGGGTCAGCGGCCCTGCCGAGCCACGAGCCCACGCGGGACCGGCCTTTGCCCGGCCGCCACGCACCCCTGCTCCCAGGTGACCAGCCACGCAACGCGGGGACGCGCTGCCCACCACGGCGCTCCCGCCCAGGGGGACTGGCTCTTGGCTCGAAGTAAAATAAAACTCAGTTAAGGCCATCAAATCTGCAATGATCCATCCCCATCATTGTGGGATGCAGACACCGGAGAGCAGCTCCATCCCGCTCTCCAACAGGACTCGGCAGCCAGCCCCGCAGGGAGCGCCACCGGTGCTCCGCAGACCTGCTCGTGCGGGAGGCAGCAGGATCTCGACTTCCGCGAAGAAAAGTTACACCTTTGCCGCTTCATGGGCAGAGCTGGGACACTTGAAAACAAAGTGCGGAGGAAAGAAGCGTGCCCTGCGGCTTTCTTTCCGTGATGCCCGGATCGGACAACTCCCGATGATGTACAGGGTGCCCTGTGCCCGGCGTGGCTCGTCGCCTCCACGCCACCACTGCCTCGCCTGGAAGAGGAGAGGCACCGCGGCTCCAGGGGCACGCCGATGGGGATCCGGAGCATAGCGACCGCTCGGGGATGCGGCGTTTCTCCGCTCCCTGGAAAGTAGGGATCACTTTCCCGGCCCTGGCCAGAGGAGAGGGGGAAGGGGAGGCAGGTGTCCGCCTGCTCCAGCCGACAAGCGGGGTGCGGCGGGACCGGTCTGGGGCGCGCTAGGCGCAGCCGAAGAGGCACATCTCTGTGGGCCCGTCGCAGAGAGCTCGGCGCAGGACGGGGTCTGACTGGGGCAGCGCGTATCAGCGGTCCCTTACCTGCGAGCAGGAGGGCGGCTCCCAGCAGCACGGTCCCTGAGAGCAGCTGGCGGGGCATGGTCCTACCTGCGGGAACGCAGGGCTTTTCCCCTGCCGACGGCGGCGAGGCAGGGGCAGAGGCGCCGGGTAGGCTCCGACGGGCTCTCCTCGGTCCCGGGCGCTTCCCGCGGTGGCGGAGATAACGGCAAAGCGAGGCGCGGAATCCGCATCCAGCAGCCCCCGAGCCCTACCCGCCCTCCCCGGCCCGGCCCGACCCGACCTGCGGAAAGGGAGTATCCGCTGCGGGCCGCCCTGCCAGCTTCACCTCCCACGGGCATCAGATACCCGCCAGTCCCAGCCTCGCTGATTTATAACTTCTCCACCCCTCGCCGCGCACCCCTCCACCCCCCCCCCCGCCCACATCCTCCGCCGGGAGCACGCCCTCCCCGGGACGCGTCCCCCGCCCGCTCGCCCTCCCGCCCGTCGGCGGGCACGGTGTCGCTGCCCGCGGGTCTCCCGCTCCCGGCCGCTCCCGGCCCCCAGGGAGCCCGGCCGTGCCGTCCCGCCGGAGCCCGTCCCAGCCGCCGCGCCCGCAGCGCTGCCGGGCCGGGCAGCGGGACTCGTCCCTCGCACGTCGCCGGGCTCTCCTGGGGAGGGCGTGCAGCGGACTTGCGATTCCTGGACCGAATGCTGAGCGGTGGGACGCCGGTCCTGCGGAGCCCCTCTCCGGCTCCGCAGGAAAACCTCGGTAGCGCCGCGTCCCGTCACCGGCTGCTGGGCTAGGGCCGTTTGCAGCCGTTCCCCGGCTGCCGGGCGCGATGCTCGAACTGCCCAAAAGCGCTGCCCGTGCCCCAGGGGCCCGGGGCTCCGCTCCCCGGCTATCTTGGGGAGAGGAAGCCTAGAGGCAGACCGCTCTGTGCGGGGCCTGACCCAGAGCAGCACGGGTCCCCAGCCAGCAGCGCTCTGAGAGCGCTCAGAGCCGGGAAGCCAGGAAGGGGCAGCACTGGCTAAGGATGCTTAGAGAGTCTGCCCTGCCAGCTCTCCTGCTGGCCCTCACTGACTCTGGAACGTCCATATAACTCTGGAAATATATTTCTCCCCCACTATGCATATACCTCACGTTTCCCATACACGTTTTACTTCGTGAAAGATCAGCAGATCTTTGCTCATGACAGCAAAACTCAAGCCCTGTGTTTCCACATTTTCCTTGTGTCGCCAGAGAAAGGCTGTTCCGTGAGTCAGGTCTTCGGTTTGACCCAGTGTGGCCCTTCCTATATTTTTATGCTACGAAATAAGCCACAGGAGTCTCTGCATGGGGCAGGTAACTGTGATCATCCCCTCTTACACAGAAGGAAACGGAGGCGCACAGAGAGGTTAGGCAGCTAGTCCAAGGTCATAGGAAGCTGGTGACAGGAGACACAAATAGAACTCAGACCTCCCGTGTCCCACCAGACCATCCTGTGCAAGAAAAAAAAAAAAAAAAAAAAAAAAGAAGTTGATGTTGTTTTTAACTTGAGAACTGTTTAGCCTTAAAGTTTAAAGTCTGTGAGAATATTTCCTGCACGCGTCTGTTTGACTCCTATTCATAAATTACACCCTAAGCTACAAATTTAAGTCTGCATTTTCCAATCTTCCTGCCCCCAGCTGAGACCTTGAAAATAAAATAGCTATGGATACCTTCCCCCTCAGCTGCTCACACCATGGGGGGAAGAACCCAGAGGTTTCTTTCCCGAAGAGGATGACTCACACAAAGTCACCTCCTCCACTGGAGAGGACAGCAGCTGGGAAAACAGTCAGCCAGGGAGGACAGACCAACAAGAACTAGGACATTGAGCATCCTGACAGCTTAGACCCCCTAGGAGCAAGAGCCCCCCTATGGAAGGACCTCAGGGAACAGTTTGTGCCTGCCTTTGACCAACCCAGTGCTAAGTACGTGCTGAGTCTGAGATGATGCAAACCCAATCACAAGCTCCGCAGCCGTGCCACACCAGTTCCTCCCCATCTTCTTCACACCTCCTACATCACAGCTGCATTCAGTCATGGCCTTCCAAAGACCACATTTCTTTGGCAAGACATAGCTTCTTCCTTCTCCAATAGATGTCATCAGCTCCTGATCCACTCAAGTAGCTGAGGACCAGGGAGGCCAAGCCTGAAGATCTGCTCCTAATCTCTTTTCACTCTTTTGTATGTTAAGGTCAGGGAGAGATGAGATGTGGAGCTGATAGAATGGAAAGACCCTAGCAGTGAGATATGGGAAAGAAAGAAGAAGCAGATATTCCCATAAAGCAGAAGGAAGGTACAGTGGGAAGCTTATGCCTGTAGCTGGACAGTCTAACCACCTAAACTGGAACATCTGGACAGATGTACAATGCATATGTGAAAGGAAGGGCTGTGTGGAATGTACTTGACTTTTTTTTTTTTTTTTTTTGTGCTACTACCATGCAATTCAAAACCCCAGTAGGTTGCAAACAAACACTAACAAGACAGCCATAGATCTGTCCCAGGCAAAGTCTCTCCTGCAGGCAATATGATCTCTTCATAGCAGAATCTTGGGCCTTGGATTGATCTTAAGTAGTGGGTGGCACATGTGAGGCCAAATTTATGATTGGAATTCAACCATTACTCACTGAGGCAAACCGCTCCAGTACAAGCACATCTCATAGCAGAGCAGGGGATCATGGAGAATAGGGCGAGTTTCTAGAGCCAGGGGAAACCCAAGAGAGGCCCACATGGAACTGACAGCTTGCACAAGAGAGGCTGACTCAGCACGGGATGGAGCCAGGGGCCCCCTGGGGAGCATGAGCATGAATCTGGAGACATCCCACTCAACTGGAAGCTGGCTAATGTTCTAGGCTTCAAGGAGGGCAAGAAGGATGACCCTGATAACTACAGGTCTGCCAGGTTCTGCTGGAGAGCAGAGCCACAGAAAGTCTCAGTGGCAAGTTGAATATAAGTCCCCAGTGTGACTCCTATTAGTGACTCGCATCAGTGAGTCCTGGCAGCCAGGAAGTCAAACATATCCTGGGTGGGTGTCAGGCACAGCATCACCAGCTGACCAAGGGAGGAGATTGCCCCGCTCTGCTCCACACTGGTGGGCCTCAGCTCAAGTGCTTGGGCAGTTTTGGGTGACACAATATAAGAAGGACATCAAATTATTACAGTATGTCTGGAGGAATGGGACCAAGATTGTGAATGCCCTCAAGAGCAAAACTTGGAGGAGCCCAAGTGACTTGTTCGTTCAGCCTAGAGAAGAGGAGAATGAGGGGAGACTTCATAGTGGTCTCTAGCTTCCTTTCAAGGTGAACAGGAGGGACAGTGACAAGTAATAGGCCCCATGGGAACATCACAAAGCTGTGTCAGGAGAGGTTTAGGTTGCATATTAGGAAAAGGTTGTTCACCCAGAGCATGACAGGGCACTGAAACAGCTTCCCCACCACACCAAGCCTGCCAGAGTTCAAGAAGTGTTTTTACAATGCTCTCAGGCACATGATGTGATTCTTGGGATGTCCTGTGCATGGCCAGGAGTTGGACTTGATGATTCTTGTGGGACCCCTTCCAACTCACAGTATTCAATGATTTTATGTTCCTATGAACAATGGATGCATAACAGTTGCTATGTTCCCTTCAGCTCTGAAATGCGGGAATTTTCATTTTTCTAGCATTTGTTAAAAATACTATTACTAAATACTAGGAAGGAAAACAGCCAAATTTAGCAGCTGAGAGTAAGCCCTCTGAAACATATCAGGCAAACATTTTGCAAGACTGATCATCTGCTCAATCTCCAGCACTACAGAAGCTGAAGAAGAGAGAGGAGAAACAGCCTTCTCAGTAGACAACATTTGTTTTCAGTGTTCACTTGCAGCCCAGCAGTACCTTGTACTGTTGAATTTTACTCTGCTCTGCTGGAAGATCAGAATACAGCTTTTGCTTGAACAACCCACACATCTGACACTAAAATCAAGTTGTCAGGCAGCAAAAGCACCAACTCTCCCATTTGGACCTCTTGCCCATCCCTGGCCAGCATGACTCATTGGAACAACATGGAAAATAAGCAACAGGAAATCTGATTGAGAAGGTGGGTAAGCAAGGCTCAACCTTAGGTCCAGGTTGAGCAGCAGACTACCATGACAAAGGAACAGAGACATCACCCTGAGCATATTGGACATTTTGTAGCTGAATACTCAGCCATCCCATTGCCTCTTGTCTGGTCTCCGTCTCTTGCATGTCTGGCTTCAGGAGGTAGATGGAGTGGCAACTCCCCTATGGATAGGACTTAGTCAAGTCACTGGGACACATTCTGAGGTTGTGGTTTCTACTCGTCAATGGGAACAGGGCACTTTGAACACCCTTGCTTAAAGCTTTACCAAGTCTTCTGGGAAGAATTGCTTGGACAGTTCCTGTGGACCTGGCAAAAATAAAGAGCCTGGAAAAATCTCATTCACACCAGAAGTTGGTACCCTCCCAACGTGACTTGACTCTTTCTACTCATGGCAACAATTCCTTATTTGCACCAATGCTCAGAATAGTTCCTTGTGGCACTGGTGCCAATGTTCAGAGCATTATACAAAGGTCCACCAGCACCTGCAACAGCAGGTGCCTGCCCACAGAAGAAGACTGCATGGGTCAGAGTTACAGCTGAGGGACCTCATGATGTGTGTTCTACTCCCAGCAGAGAGGTAGACACCTCACAGGAACAGACTAGACTCTCTCTGAGATGGTCCCAAGCTCTTGCTGTCAGGAGAGAAGGAAAGATGTCAAAGCAGAGCAGACTGGGTCTCCCTCTGCAGATCTTCTGCAGAATCTGCATCTCCCAACTTAATTTGACTGGATGCTTCCAGGATTGAAAATTTAATCAGAGCAATGTTTCAGTTGATTATCTGAAAACATTAAAATTTTTGCAGGATGAGCATGAAAGGTTCCAATGCTCCCTGTCTACAATACTCCATCCCCATGGTCCCTGAGACCATGAGTCCCAGAGTTGTTTCTGAGGTTTAGAACTGTTTCTGGGGCTCAATTTAAAAGAGTTTGGTGAAACAGTCCAGGACTGTAACTTGCTTACTTTCTATGGAGAGTCACTTATAACCTGGGCCATTTTACTGGTAGAGCTTACAGCAAGCACACCCATACAATGGGAAACGCAGTGAACTGTGAGGACTAGGAGAGTATTGGCACTTTCTGTATTGATCTAGCTACTGGGGAGACTGTAACCTGGAGCAAGAGGTAAGATGAGATGGGCTGGTCTAACCGAGACCTTCCTCTGACTCTCTTTTCCTCTCTCTTTTCAATGAGGTGTTTCCAATCACCATTATTTTGACATCCTCTGGCAGGAACAGAGTTCAAGAAGCACTCTGTCAAGGAAATCCCATTTACCATCATCATTATTATTAGTTTACTCAAGGAATGTGAGAAGTATGGAATACTTGGGCCTGGAGACTATCCCTCTTCCAGGATTTGCAGTGGCTGGAGCTCTGCTGGCCAAGTAGAAGGTCACTGCCTTCACTGGCAGTAGGCGATGTGGAGAAAGCCAGAGGAGAGAGTCTGCCTCTCCTGTTCCTTGGGAGCTGCTTTGAAACTGAAGCCATACCTCTGATCCCTGCTTATGCTGCCCCCCAGCTCACACGGGTACATCTGTGCCCAGTCTTGTACCACTACTGGGCAATTAATTACCAGACATGGTCTGACCCTGACCACTGTCTCTGGACCCAGTCCTGACCTAAACTTGCCATTCCACATTCTGGTTCCTTGCTGGTGCTCTTACCTGCCTGTTTGCTGCCCTTGGCTCCCTTGAGAATCAGTTGGCCCTCACTGTGCTCTGGCACATCCAACATAATTTTGGCTCTGCCCACATCTCCTCTCCTGGTCAGGGCCACACAGCAGAAAGCCAATGATTTCAATACCCTACTAAAAGCAAAATCTACTACAATGCACATTTTCTTACAAAATACTACACAATTGGTTTTATATGTGCATTCAGCAATATTTTACTGAACAGGAAAGAAAAAAGAGTGGAACAAGATTTTTTTTTGTCCCTGAAAAACACAAGTACAATAGAAGAATGCTAGTAAGCATTTCCACTGCATGCTGGACCCCACTCACACGCACTCACACCTGCATCAATATGGGAATGACCTACTTTCAGCATAGCAGGGTTAGTGTGGTGGTGACATAGTGCTCTTGGCTTCATCTCCCAGGCATCTGAAATTTAGTTCCCAACCATTTCTTCTTCTCTTCATCCTAGAAGATATATATATAGGCCCTTCCTAGAGCCATAAGCGCATGAATGTACCAGGATAAGTGCTCAGAAAGAGTCAAGACCACATGAAAGGATCAACAGCATATCCTCTCTGTGGCATGGGGCCAAGGTCACTGCCTTTCAGTGGGAAAGACAACCAGAAGGTCAGCAAAAGAACCACAAAACCAAACCAAAACACGTCAAAAAGGGAAAACTACCCAAGAAAATATTGAGCTATGGAAAGAAAACCAAACTTACAATGAAGGGCTCTTTCCCTCTTACCACCCCAATCACTAACCCCCAGAGGTTTAGTTTCCTTCACCATAACACAAACCAGGCCTCCGTGCCGGGAGCCCATGCAGCTGCTGCTTCAGAGAAGCTGGTGAGTCAGTGATGGGCACAAATGCCTAGGCCCTGATTGTTTTGGAACAAACCAGATACAAAATGTGAACAAAAGCAAACAGTTATCTGACCACAGAAATGGTGTTCACAGCAGTGTCTTGGGAGCTGTACTGGAAATGTGGGATGCATACAGCACTCCTGTATCTGTTGCCATGGTCCTGCAACACCAGAGTAATGCATATGGTTACACCACATGTTCCCCAAATAGAAGGACCATGCTCCACGTGCTGGTTCACTAACACAACCATAGAGAAAGGCATTTCAGGAGACAGAGCTCAGGACAGAAGTTTGGTCCAGGGATAAACTGGGCAAAATTAGTAGCAATGCAAGTCTACCAAACAGGCAGAAAAAAAAAAAAGAACAAACACAATGTTTGCCCGGAACCTCACATAGCTGTCTCTAGTTGCAATGTTTGTCCAAAACCATGTCAGAGATATCTCCAGCTCTGTCTGCAAGTAGCAAGGATGACAATGTACAGAGGAAGACTAAGGAGATCTCCACTGGTCCAGTGGGAGTAAAAGCTCCAAAATGCACTAAAATGGTCTTTTCTTTCATTCTCTAGCCATAAGCAAGATTTTCAAGACAACAATTTTAAGACAGTAAAAGTACCTCTTTTCCACAGAACACTTCCTTGAAAATAGGCAAAAAAGGTAAAGCATAAAAGTGTTTAAAAAATTAAACTAGCTGACAGGAATAGTAAAAAGATTGTTTCACTTCTAGTTCCAGGAGATACTCCTGGTGATGAGGTCAGTCATTACTTCAGTGATGCAACAGTGTCTTTTCCATGCTACGAAGTTAGCATCTGGGAGATCAGCATGAATGGGGGATGCAGAAAAGGGTTGCCCACTGACTTGACACCCTCAGAGCTGCCCAACTTATGCTTAGAAATTTCATCTGGAAATGCTCTTTTGTCACTAGGTGCAGCACACAGAATCCATTACAGGTCTAGGAGGGAGAATGGTCTGTGCACAAACTAAGCACGAGGACCTGCTGATATGGCTCATGTGTGTCTTTACCTTGCAAAGACAGCAAGTCATCCCCTGAAACTAAGGTTTGGGTTGTTGTTGGGAAAAAAAGGGGAAACACAAAGAGAGCAGACCAGAAGATTTTTGTGATGGGAGTTCTCTTGAGACGCTCAGAGTTTGCACTGACTTTTCCTCAGTCCCAATAGTGGGCAGAGGAAAGATGGAGAAGCCATTGGTCACAGAATCCAAACCTACCTTTGTGTGAACACCACAAGGCAGCACCATAACACCATTTGAGGAACAATTTTGGAATGTACATTCTCTTTTACACGCACACAGTCTTTTTGAAGTCAAATTTGCCCCAAAGATCTATGTCTATACAGGGCTATGTGTTTTTTAACCCCATAATCTCTCCTGGGGAGAACTGGATTAGAAAGACATTGAAATGTTCTCTTAAAAAGTGTGGCTTCCCTGGGACAGCCATTGTGCAAAGACTAGCATCCTTAAAAGAAACTGATTAAAACCTGTTTTGTGGAATTGGAAATTACAGGTACCGTGAGTTCTCAAAGGGCAGAGCTCTCCGTTCGTTTGTTTTGTTTTTGTTTTATTTTTAACCCTCCAACTGGAAACAGGCACGCTTTTTTCTTAGAGTGTTTTGTTTGTTTGTTTGTTTTGGTTTTTTGGGTTTTTTTCTTTGGGTTTTCGGTTTTTTGGTAGGTTGTTTTTTGGTGGGTTTTTTTTTTTGTTTTTTGGTAGGGTTTTGTGTGGGGATTTTTTGGTGGGTTTTTTTTTTTTTGGTAGGGTTTTGGGTTTTGGGGTTTTTTTTTGGGGGGGGGGGTGTTTGGTTTTGTTTGTTTGTTTTTTGGTTTTTGGGGGTTTTTTGGATTTTTTTTTTTTCCCCCTTAAGGAGATAAGCAAGCCGCGTTCTCCCTCACAGAACAAGAGAAGCTGTGCGTCTCCGTAGCAGCTTCAGCCCAAGGCAGCCGCAGGGTGGGTGCCGGGGGATGCTGCTGCGCGGGGCGGGAGCGGCGGCGGGCGCGGGGCAGCGGCACCACCCGGGCACTCCCGCCCCGGGCGGGGCGGGGCGGGCCGCGCTCGGGTCTCCCCCTGCGCCGGGGAGGATGCGGAGAAGAGGCTGCTGCCGCTTCCCTTCCCGAGAGCCTGCGAGCCGAATTTCCCGGGGTGTGTACGGTCAGCAATAAAAAGAGAAACGCACAGTCCAAGTTAATTTTCCACCCCCGAAAGGAAATGCTGCTTCCTGTATTATGCAAGGCTGGTGCCAACAACACTGACACAGGAGTCTATTGTCCTTTTCACAAAGCCGTGGTGGGGAAGGGCGCCTGAGAAAATAGTCCTTTTGCAACAGCAAGGAGCTTTTGATCTTGGGGGGGGTGAGTGGGGGTGGGAGGGTTGTGGAGAGAGGAGCGGGTGCGGGCTGGGAGCTGGGAGCTGGGAGCTGGGAGCTGGGAGGGATGCGGCTGCGGAGCAGGGTACCGGGGTGTCCTTCGCCGTTCCTCCAGCCCCGCTCGGGGAGCCAGGATGCGCAAAAGTGCCTGCAAATGTCTTTCCTCTTCCATGCAAAGTGATCACGCTGCTTCGGCCCCGCTTCCTATGTGTGCAAGCCGGAACAAAGACACCAGGAATTAGGAGCGTCTTCCTCCTCCTCCTCCTCCTCCTCCTCCTCCCCCTCACTTAACCCCCCGCTCTGATGTAGATTACAAAGCCTCCGTCACCGGGAAGGAGCTAATGCCTCCCTCGCCAGTGCTGCGGCTGCACGGCCGTGCCGGCGCTCCCCGGCGGGACCCGGGCGGTGCCGCCGCCTCCCGGTGCGGGGGCCGGGGGGGCCGGGGGCTGCCAGCCCGCACCGCTCCGGCGGGCCTGGGTGCCCTCGATCCCCTCCCCGCACCCACCTGGGCACAGGGCACACGGTGCTCACGCCAGCTGCAGGTCCCAGCAGTTTCTTAGCAGGAAAAGATAAGTAACATCTGAGGAAGAGCCACGGTGTTTCCAAAAGCGGTTCGGGACACTTTCCTGTCCCAATGCTTTCCTGTCACAGGCTTTAAAAATATCGTGGCTTGCTTCCCTTTAAGTAAGTAATAAAGACATTTTATTCCTACTCTAGAAGGACCACGTCGGTCCGAAAGAGGATTCTTTTGCATATACGGATAGATTCAATGTTGCTGATGCTATCCATTGTTAAATAATTCTTAAAGAGTTAGTCTTTCTTTAAGAGAGGATTTGAAAGAACAATTCTTATTCTTAAAATAGTTCTTATAAACTTTCTTATTAGCTCTTATTAAAAGGCGAGTTCCTGCCTTTCTTAATGGGATACAAAACCCATTTCCAAGGGAAGTCTATGTCCAGTAAGAGCAGCAGGGTCAGACTCTTGCTTTGAGTGTTTTCTGGCATCTGGCTACCTGCAGGCTGGAATCACTTTGGCCGACTAATGACTGACAGTGGCTCGTCATGAGAAAATGCAAATAATTTTCTTTAAATGTGCCTGCTTGCCATCAAAAAGAAAACACAATGTTCCTCTTCACACATGCAGATGGGCTGAGTTAAAGGAATTTTAGGGAAAGAGGATATGAGGAACCTTCAAGAGTGATTTAGAAACCTTTCTATATAAAAATAGAATGGGATTTCCTATGTCCAAAGAGCAGAGTCCTTAAAAAAAAAAAACTAAAACAAACGAACAAACAAAACCCCACCAAAAAACCCCAACCAAACAAAAAAACCCAACCTAAAAAAAAAAAAAAAAATCTAAATGGCGCCCGTTTTCTGTGTCTCCTTCGTTGTGAAAACAGAACAAAAATCCCAACGTAAAACAGATCATCCGGGTTTTCCAGTTGCTTGCAAGGTGCTCACGGCTGGGTACAGCTGGTTGTGGAAGGTGCTGAATGTCGCTGGCGGTCTTGCAACCCTACAGCTGTATTCACCCACACACTCCCTTGCCTCGCTTCACGCAGACACGGCTTTGGGTTTTGTTACAGTTTGCAACACCGTGTCCGACTCTGGTCCGTGGTCCTTAGCTCTCGTCTAAGGTCAGACAGTCACTTTTAAGGCAGTCAGCATGCCAGCTCTCCGTGCTGCTTCCAGGCTTTCTGGAAAGGCCAGGAATGCTGCAGGCAGGAAAAGCTGCGCTCGTTCTGCCGGTGGCAGCCCCTGCCCTTCCCCCCGGCCCTCAGATGTGGGCAATTCAAGTTTATCTCCCACCGACTCTGCCATAGACTTCTGTTATCTGGAAAAAGCCCCAGAGGCACAAGTCCTTAAAGGCATTGAAGTGCCTAACTCCCATCAGAATGAGGGATGTAGTTGTCTAAATGCCGCTGATAATCTACAAAGTCACTCACGATTTGTGTAACAGAGATCACGTAAGTACCCACAGTCTGACACAGGCAAAGCGCTAAACTTGCTTTTATTACTGCTGCTGCCGCCGCTGCTGCTGTTATCCCACGTCCGTATACTCACAAGTCCAAGTCGGTGGTTAGGAGTCCACTGGGAGAAGGACCAGAAGGAGAAAAGTTTCTGCTTACGAGATTTCACAGCCAAGAAACAGCTGAAGAAGCAGCAAGTACGTCTGACACAGAAGAGGGAACAACGGGGAGACTGCCAGGAGCACATGAGCATGTTACTACACCAGCCACCTTCTGCTTTCAAGGGGTTTTCAGGCTTGACCAAAGAAGTAAATTTGTAATCTTAAAAGTGTCACTCCTGCCCCTCTGGTGATGGCTTGGTCACTGAGCATCAGACAATGCTTAAGGTAACATCTGTCACCAAGCCATGGAAAAAAAGCTGCCTGCTTGGGTCTCTGTTGGGAAGGGGTTGGAAATGGGAAGGATGGTTTCCCTGCACTCACCCGTGCCTGTATGTGGAGGAACTCCTCATGGCAAAACACAAAATGTGCTTCTGATTTCAGAACCTTGGGAAATGGCCAGTCCTTCTCTTTACACTGGACTCAGCCAGCAACGAAGTTAACATGCCCATCATTTTGGAGAGAAGGATGAGGCTTATTAAGAGAGGAAATAAGCACAGCTCTAAAAGATAAGACATACCAAATGAATGCCTAAAAATAAACACACTGTATTTTCTGTTCCATTAAAGCTATTGTTGAAGTTGACACAGAAATATCTCATAACTGTGAAACAGAAAAACACCAAAAAGGTAATCTCCCCTTTACCTGGAATTTCTCAGAACAGTATAAACTTACAAATTTCAGAGTGTTTGAAATTATCATTACATCCAGATGGTGCATATCCACAACTGTTCATCATTAATATGACTCCCCCCCAAAAAAAGCTGCTGTTAGTAACATATCTAATTCAAACAAATAAAATATGATTCAGCTGAAGTTGTCAGTTTGACTGCTTTGTGAAGGGTAAATGTAAGAAGTTAATATAAAAAAGAAATTATGTGTCTCATTTCACACAGCATGAGTGACTGGGCCAGAAAATGTTTTCTCTTGGTGAAGTCATCAGATCCTCTGCAAACACATTGTTCAAACCCTTTCATTGTGTGACAGTCTCCAGTGTTAGAAATACACCACATACGAGCAGAGGAACTACTGAAATCTGTTTTCCAGTGTAGTGTGAAGCTCCTGTGTTTGAGAAAGTGTGAGCTCTGCTCAATGCCTTTCCCATGGCATTTAAATGCCCTAGTGAGCTCAAGGACACGCTGCTGACAATCAGACCATGAATTCACGACTTTCCCTCTATTGCTTCTCATTTGGGTTCTCTCTACCTAGCCCTTATTTTCATTAAAACCTTAGGAATATAATTACCTTTAAAGCCTCTTCCTTTGCATCAGCTTTAATTCAAACAGGCCAACAGATTTTAAAGGAAGAAAGAATTTTTGTAGAGGTAGGAGCCATGCAGATATTTGCATTGCTCATACAGCTCTCACTTCTTTAGAAAACAATGCTAATTGCTTAGATTGTTTGCTGTCACAGAACCTTACTCCCCTACTTCAGAGGATTTCTTCCAATTTCCAGCCTAAGTTAATTCCTACTGAAATTACATTTTCCTGGTTTCACACTGACTTTTCCTTTCAAGCTTAAATACTGTTTACAGGTATTTATTCCTTGATAAATACTTACGTTATACAAAGAATCAACTTTATTTTTACTATAACCCTCTTCTCATGGGACAGAAATGTCTCCACAGACATTCCCTACACCTATCCCAGTTTTAAATCAGTTTAGTCAAACATGCAAAAACACCATGGCTTTTCATGGCAGTTTCACACTGATGGGTCACGACAATTCTGAGATTCTGAATACATCTTCTTCCCCCCACAATGTCATTGCCAATATATGATTGCCAAATTTACAGCAGATATTTCTGAGGAATTTTCTCAGAATAAGTCAAAGTACTTTTTTGCTTCCTGGTTCCATGAAGTTATGATTGACTCACAGGTTGACTCACAGACTGTCCTAAGTTATTTTAAGCATTATGTACAAAACTATTACATTTTGGAAGTTAGTTTTATTGGGGATTTCCTGCTCTCTCATACATATATACAGATAGCTTTGTAATGTGAGACTTGCAAATATAGGGAATGAAATCTAGGTCTGCCCAAGGAAAGATATATTCTCTTCCTGCAAAAAAGAAAAAAGAATATTGCAAGAGAGAACAAAATATACTATTGTTCCAGGAGACAAACGTCCAAAAATGAAACTGAAATTTCAAACCACCAAAATTGCCTACTTTTTCAGAAGACAGTTGCACAAGAGAAACCAAAAGCAAGGTGCTTTAAAAAGTCCAGTCTATTAAAAAACAAATAGGAGGATCTGAAAGTGAATGCTTTAGTTTGTGCTTCACAGGAAATGTACCTGTTTGCACTTCTGTCTTTCCTTTAAGGTGAGGATCCTGAAGCTATCTGTTGCTATAAGAAAGCAACAGATGAACTTTTGCAACATTTTGAAAATAAGAAAAATACTCATTTCTGAACCAGTCTGCTTCTCAATTACCACATGTACTGAGGGCATGAAATGTCTTTGCCAGCTCTGTCTGATCAGGACAAATTGCTCCTTGAAGACACATCATGTGAAATATTTCTTCCTTCAGCCCTGCTAAGGAGACAAGTCTTCAGATAATTCTTGGTATTCCTTAAGCAACCCTACCATTTTGGTCCCCACACAGGGCCAAACACAGGTGTCTAATCCTACCTGTAATAACCTGTGGCACATGAGCTGTCCATCCAGAGATGGATGGCTCCAGCAAGCCCAGGCCTCTCAGGAGCAACAGACAGAATCCAGAAGGGATCCCCTGGGGTGTGTACAATGACCAGATGCCAACGTTTGGACAACAACTCAGTTTTCCCTCAGGCTTCCTTCTTAGCATGTCTCAGATATTTCTATCTTCTTTTCTAGCCAAGACATTGCTGAATGCTTAATACCTAGTATTTTCTAAGGAATTCACTTGCAAAGGCTTTTAGGCCTAGATTTAAATTAAATCCTTGTAACTGATGTTTTCTACTGTCTGCACACCACTGAAGGCCTGGAGTGAGCCAAGAGAAATTAGATGTCACATGGACCAAAGTGGGCACCCAACCATAACTTCACCAAAGGATGCAAGACAGACCTCAACTCCTCCTGGTAAGCAGATGAAGGAGTTGAGTTGACTGAATAAAGCCAGCCTAGATCTGGAAACAGTACAGTCATGTTTGGTTGATGTTACTTCTGAGTTAAACACCCTACTGCAAAGTGCTCCATGGACTTGGCCTGGTTTCCCCAAGGAGGATCTATCTACCTTCTGGGTGTTTTTGTCTTGTGGAGACATAATCTTTTTTTTTCCTTAGGATGTTTTTCTAAGCAAAGGTCGAATAGCAGTTAAGTTGGATAGTCTTTAGGCTGCCTATTTCAGCAACCAAGCCTTGCTGAAGATGGTGAATGCAGTTGCACCATTGTCAACTAGAAACACACCTCCCAGAAGGCAGGAACACTGAAACACTTCTGAATCTTTTTCCTTTCTGAGAAAATGCTTTGGTTTAAAAGCTCTGATGCTTTTCCAGTCTTTCTTTAGGGTGCTGAAAACCTTCTTCTGTCAGTTTATTGTGCTGTGTTGCCAGGATAATCAAGATTTTCTAGAAGTATCCATTCTGTGCCTACCTATTCTTTTTCACAGTGAAGTCAGCAACAATTCAAACCAGAAATAGTAACTGATACTGATTTCTACTGCTGAAATCTGAATCGAACACAACTTCTACTTCCTTACATAAACCTTTGATGAAGCTCCTTGTTGTAAGGGCTTATCCTAAAACCTAAGGTATTCCCAAATATATTTGTGTGGTGATTACCTAAATTCTGTCTTTAAACCTATAAATTGAGTGAGGAACATCTGCTGCTGCTTTTTTTTCTCCCCTTCCATGTAGCACTCTGTTTCAGGGCCTGCCAGTGTTTTCTAATGTAAAGAATACCCAATCTTTCAGGCAAAAAAGACAGCCACTAGTGGGGTTGTTACAGAAATTTTCAGTTAATTCAGTGAAAAGTTGTCTAAACTGCTTTTATGTTTGTTTTCCGCTGATTCATTTGACTTGCCTGCTTGAGTGCAGAATGCTTGTGCTTTTCTGGCTCATATATGGAAATTAAAATTACTCTGTGGTTTACTGTTTCCAGGATCAAAATTAACCCACAACAGTAGCTTGAAGAATTGTGGATGAGGAACTAATATTCCTTTTAGAAATTGAATCTCTGCTCCCCTTATTAGACAGCAGTTGTTTTCTTTATTTTGCTTTGGGTAGTACTGTAGAAGGCTTGTCTGCCTCTGAACAGTGTGTAGCAGACTGTAGATGCCACAGTCACTTTGGTCACATTTCTTTGTCATTGTGTTTACAACTTCCTTTTATTTCAGAGAACAGAGACTTAATGATGTTTCCTCATCACAACCATCAGGACATTTAAGTGTTTCCCCAGAAGTTAATCCTCACCTGCACATTCTATTTTTTTTTTTCTTTTTGGCATCTTTCACTTCTATTGTGCTGGGAAACGTGACAGTGTATAGTACACTGTTTCATTTTCAGTTGGCACTCATTTAGAGTGTTTTGTCTATAGTTTCATTCTGTTGGGTTTTATTTTTAACCATTTCCAAGGTCTCATCTTGTTTGGTATGAATTTGCAAGTCAGAAGGCTGCTGATCTGAAAGCCCGTTTCACTCTTCTCTCCTTCACAAATGACTACTTCTTTGGTGACATTTTCCATATATTTATTCTCTCTTCTTGTTAGTGCTTTGGTTTTTTATCTAATAGAGGCTTTTATCTTTATCCAGAAGGGGTATTGCTTCCTTTTATTCTTTTCTCCTTTCACACTGTCCTTATATATCTAGACTTCAGTTATACTTGCTGGGAAATCAATAATTCTTATTGAAGCAGCTGAAAGGGACCTGGCATCTTCCTATCTTTTTGAAAGAAATAGAAGAACAAGAAAATTGAAATATAATTCCATAATTAAATAAAAAAAAGTCTGTCATGGAACAGAAAATAGAGTCCTTCCCATCTGGCTTAAGTATCATAACTATACATTTATCTTTTTTTCAATCTCTCTTTCTAGTTGCTGCAATTACAGAAGAAAAATGTCAGGTCATAATTCACTTCACTCTTTTCAATGTTAATGTTTTAAATATTTAAGCCTGTAAAATTGTTCATAACAGCTTTATAGAGTAGTTCCTCAAAGCTATCATAGAAACCATTTTCCAGAACATACCAATACATCATTTTGTGCTTTTCTTCTTTGTGTTTCCAGCTACTAATTAAAAAAAGAAAACATTAAGTGTGTTGAGAGACAGCACTGGGCTTGGGCACAATGACAAAGAAACAATAGTAACGTGATTGCTATAGAAATGGCAGTAGTCATTAACTAATCACAGGGCAAGAAAAATAACACTAGCACCAGAATCAAAGGATATAACAGGAGTTAATGCTGTAGAAACAGGAAAGATTTAAAAAATAGTCCCATAAAAATCAACTGATGTGGTGATTTGACGATTAACAGCAGGCAGACAAACCAATCCTTTGTCAGTGTATTTTTCTAAGAAAAAATATGGAGAATACCTTAAAAAATATTTTTCTTCTGCTCGGACTACTGGAAGTTGCTGGAAACCACTAAGAAGTAATATTTTTCTATTCCAACCCCAAAATTTCATTTAACCCATTGCAGTTAGCAACACACCCCCAAGCACCATAAACAGAACTTCCAGAACAGATTACCAACATAGGACATGAGAAAATTTAGAAAAATGATCACGATTTATAGAAATGGGGATTATTTTAATGCCTACTTCCTCCAATCATTTATCTTTTCTTTCTTTTTAAATTTTTTTTAATTATTATTTTTGACTTTTAGAAAAAGCTCAAGAACAAAAGCTATATACCCCTTTCCAGTCAAGAAAGACTGGAGTCATTCACAGACCCATGCTGCTGTTGAATCACCTCCCCTAACCTAGCCTGACTTTCTTATTCAATAGGATTTTATTCAATCAGACACTATCAAATCCATTATTGAAAGACAAAACTCAGCTCCTGTTTAGTCTTATAACTAAAACAAGGTTATGGCAAGCCCAGGTTTCTCTAAATTCAAAAATTGATAAACTTTCTATTGCAATGACTCAAAGGCTGACTAAAGTCAGCCTTTAAAGTAGTACATCATAAAGTAATGATGGATATTCCTCTCGGTCCATGGACTTTGATGGAAGAGCTGTGAGAATCATCACAGAGCACAAGAAGTAGCCATATAGAGAAGAAAACAATCATAACATGGGCTTCTGTATCCTTGAATGATCTTGTCAATAACCAAGCTGTCCTATGTCAAAATGCTTATTCAGAAAAGAAACACACCTATCACATCCAGAATTTCCACCACTGAAGCTGAGCACTGATGTTGGGCATCCTAGTTATAAAGGCCAACAAAAATTGATTAAGTGGATCTGGTTTTCAGAAAGCAGCAAGGTTTGAAATTCAAGAATTTTGGAGACTGGCACTTAAGCTGCCCACAAAATTAAGCAACAAAATCATCTCTGACAATTGGCAAATGTAGTAGTTACTTCATAATTTCTTGAGTAGGAGTGATAGGGGAGCCAGAGATGACAGTAGTATCAGGAGATGGAACTGCAATAGCGGGAAAGGCTGTAAACCACAGAGATACTAGTGGTGGCACAGAAACTGTTACACTAAGAAGGAAGAAACTGGAAGAGAAGTATAAAAATTCCATCCCAGCCCATGCAGTAACAGTAGAATTGCCCTAACTTTCCTGTGACTGAAAGTAGTAACTTCTTGATCTCAGAGTTTCAGACCATTAACAAAATAAATCAAAGCGAAGTGATGCAAGAATGAGAATGGAGTGCACAGGTTTATCTAGGGAGCTTAGAGGCTTTTGTTTTCCTGATCAGCTGTTGGATACACCATATGTAGCTTCACCACACTCAGCCACAAATACCACAGTCAGTCTCCAGCCCTGTCCAATATCACAACAAGGTACAACGTAGCCCACTGAGTGCAGAAGCACCTTGCATCAAGCTTCACCTACAGCTATCCCTCAGGGCTAACTAGATGTGATCTTCTGTCCTGTAACATGGCTGCAAAAGAACAATGTCTCTTTAACCCTCATGAAACTCTTCTCATTTTGATTTTTTTCCCTCCTGTACTGCTGATCTGAAGGCAGACCAAACACATTTCCATTAGATGCAAAAAGTACATTTCCCACGTTTGGTAACTGGGAAAAGTATTCTTAAAATTTTACAGTATCTCCTGCTGACCATTTTTGTGATTATATTGACTTTATTTTTTACTATTTGGTATGACTTCATTCCCTATTCCCTTTCACTCCAGATAATGTAACTTACTGTTCAAGATCTATCTGCCTATGGTGATTTCATTTTTCTGTAGTACATGTAAAACTGGGGGACATCTCTGCAAACACTTTGGCAAAACTTCAGCAACTTTGTTCTTTGCATTCCTTTCCCACTGAAACCTATCCTTCCAACGCCTTTCAGAGCAGCAGTGCAATAGGGAGGTAGTAATATACAATTATTTGAAAGCAAATTGATCATCACTGTGGCATTTCCCTCTGAACAGAAAGCAGAGGCACAGTCTACTTAGTAGCCCAATCGAGGGATTAATATGGAGTATATATTACCCTTTTTGCTTGTGGACTCTTCAAGTCTTCTGACAAAGACTTGTAAGTGTGACAGAGGATAAAAAGTTTGTACTGAGGTTTTTTTCTCAGCATCAATACACATTTCCTTCATTCTAAAGGTGCCAAGAATTGACATTGTTAAATGAAGTTAATGGAAGGTACAAACATTCCTCCTTTGGAACAATAGGACATAGTCACCTACTGGGTTGTCTGGTTTTAGATATCTGTGGTTTAAGCAATTTTACATGGTATATCTTTTGGGGTCAGAATGAAAAGAAGGTAAGCCAAAAGGAAGTGGGAGCTGAAGTAAGAGGTAGGATATAGCCTCAGAATAAAATGGATCGGCACAGCATATTTTTAGATGCTTGGGAATGGAGCCCAAAAAGAATAAAACTGAGCAATCAAGGACGCTGCTTCCCCTTCCAATCACACACACACTCTCTATATTGTATCTAATCACTTACAGTTATGGAGTCATTTCCTTAGGAGTTCTAAGGGAATCACGTTTGGATTCCAAAATGTGTAAGCAATGCATTAATTTGATACCATAGAAACTTGCATCGGAAGTCCTTGACCAAAACACTCAGCACTACGAGTACAGTGTCATTCTTTCAGTCCCTTCGGAGTTTTCCCCCTGGTATGTTTTTCAAGGATGCATATAAGCTTAGAAAAAATTAGCCCAAAACTGATAACGAACCTTTGCATGACTTCATCGTCACATTAAGGAATGCTTTTCAAGACAAATAAGAGGAATCTTGACTAATTTTAATGTTTCTGAGTAAAGGCCTGTAGAAGGAAGTGTGGGTGGCTGAATAAGATCCCACAAAGCATTCAGCATTTATGACAAAAAGGCAAATGCATGGACAAGTGAAACGAAAACTCAGTGTGTTATGGCTGAGTCACACATTGAGAAGCATGTCTGTTGACCAAGAACATAGAAAATATCTCAAGTGTATAGTATATTGACAAGTAAGTCCTTACAGAAACAGCAGAATGTAAAAGGATTTAAAATTGTTACACACAATCGTTACACAAAGGGGAATCTGGCACTCATGCTCTCACTAGGACAGACAGAAAAAAATTAAGTCATTTGAAAAAAATCACTTATGGACTGAGGCGTAACAAGCAGATATTTTATTTTGTTAGTAATAATATCTGAAACTCCACCTTGTTTGAAAAATCAGTGTAGTTTTGAAAGGCTGCCCTCTGTATGACTTATAACTCAATTGGACATATGTTACAACAATACAGGCACTGCAGTAATATATAGAGAACTAATGATTGTTATTTCACTTTTGAAAGTCACTATGCCCTAGGGCACAATTAACAGGCAATAAATTCCTACATGCTACTGAAGTTCAGAGATTAGTGTTTGCCTGTCAAAGCATGGAAACACATTTACACCTAATAAAAACGGACTAATTAGCTGTTTAAATAATAGGAAATGTCAGTCAGAGGCCACAAAAGACTATGAACAATAACTAAACCCACCCCCCAAAACTGACACGTGTGTTTACAGACAAATATTAAGCATTCAAAAGAGCCTTAAATATTTGCCAAGTCATCCAAAAGAGAAGGAACTTTATATAAACAGTGAAAGCAAAAGTTAGTGCTAGAAACTCCCTGGAGTAGGGCACGTGTCACTACAGCCTGTGCACTTCTTCACAGATTGACTTAGGAAAACCTTGTACAAACTGGACAGGAATTCAGTGAGAGTTTGGAATATTAGAGATCATTAGAATATGTTTTGGCTTTGTCCAGCTCTGGGATTGCAGGTGAATCAAGGAGCATATCTGAACTCCAGGCCAGGAACTACTCTATTTGGTAGAGGTCAAGGATGAAAAACTGGATCCTAACTACTGCTAATGTTGAATTTGTACATCCAGATATCTGACTAGTTTTTAGGAAAACTACAAACACTATTCTGTTAGCTTTAACATCTTCTAGTGTTCTCCTTCTCTTTTTTCCTATTTTTCTCTAGCTTTTAATGTCAGAGAGGTTGAAGTAATCATTAACCAGCAACTATATAAAGCGACTAATAGCATAATTTCTGATTGATTTAATGATTTAGTCTTCTATGCAGTGCTTATAATCTGATAAAAAGAGGCTGTATCACTCAACATTGAACCTACACCATGAAGACATACTTTTTTTGCTGGTGTGAATCCCCAAATGTAAAACAGGTGCACCACAAATTGATTTTTGTCTGAGACATTTGAGTTTGCCAAATTCAACTGAGCACATCCCTTACCCAAAGTGTTAAGCACCTTTCACAAACGTTAGTGAGAAAAATTTGTGGCTCAGCAGAGGCACTTGGCAGGCATACATTAAACCAATATGCTGCATTAGGCAGTGACAAACTAATGCATAAATCATCAAATGCAGTTTTGAAACTAAAAAGGTTTTTGAACCAAAGTTCAAAGGCAGTCAGTGTTTGCTGAATTTGTGGATCTTTCCCATTCTGATTTTCTCCTTGTTTCTGGCAGGAGTCAGCCCTCAGGCAAAGAACAGAAATGATCTCACATGGTTATAAATAAATGCAGAACCTGCTTGGTGCTTGCGATTTGTGCCCTCTCTTCCATGTTGCTTGCTCTGCATCTGTACTTCTGTGCAGCGCTGAACGAGAGCCACGCGCTGCATCAGGAAGTGCACAGCCCGCAGACTGAGCAGAGTGGTGTCCCCCTCTGGTCAGTGTGTATGAGAGAAATCTGAAAGTAACCTGATTTGCTGTGTCCAGTGTGGGGATCTGCAGTACAAGAAGGACTAGAAGCAAGAGCAAGACTGGTAGAAAAGCTACCAAAATGTTTAAGGGGGTGAGGACATGACATAGGAAGTGAGAATGAGAGAACTGGGTTTGCTCAACTTGGAGAACAGAAGCCAAAGGAGAGCTCTGATTGCTATCTACAACTAATTAATGGGTGGTTATAGAAAACAGATTCTTCTCAGAAAGAAAAGTTGCAGCTGGGGAGCTGTTAGTAGATGTAAGGGAAAAATCTTCCTAATGAGGTGCCCAGGTGGGAGAAGAGGTTGCAGCAGAATCCTCATCCTCAAAGCTGCTCAAGGCCCTGACCTACAAGGTGTAACTCCAAAGCTAACTCCACTTGGAGTGGGGAAGTGGGCTTAGGCCAGATGAGGTCCTAAGATCCCGTCAACTCAGTTATTATATGACTACATGATTTACAGGGTCATGAGAGACACACAATGCAGGAAGACACATGCTGAAATCCAGTTTAGTTTTTGTAGCATTTAAGTATGTGTTTGAATTATTGCTGAAGCAGAATCAAGAGAGAAATACAGCTGCAGGACATAGAGAGATACAGTGCCAATGTACAGGTCCCAAATACTTTGAAAATGGGAAGGATGTTCTGTCTAGCCTGCCAGATTAGAACCAAAGAGATCTTTTGTCATTTCCAACATTTTTAATAGGCTCTTCTGATTTGGGGCAAATATCTTTATCCCACTATAAGTCAGCTGCTGATTTATTAAGTAAAAGGATAAATCTGTTAATACTTATATATTTGTGAATCCTTCAATAATACTTAAAGAAAGTGCACAAGTGGATTCCAACAGGGCAAAAGAGAGCATGTATCTCCTTAAGTTCTGAATCATTTGTATTACTGTAAGACAAACTGTGCCATAACAGTGTCATGGACAGAAAAGCTGGAAGGCTTAGGTCCAGGGATCTATCATGTAGACATCTGGATTTGGTTATTAGAGTCTCACCCAGGAAGATATGATGCAAAACCTCTTCCTCAAGCCTTCAGACATAGCATTAATCAGAAAAGAATAAAAAGTAGGATTGATCTTTCTTCTCCTCAGGGTCTTAATAATTGCTCTTGGTGATGGGGTTTTTTGGCACCATTGGAAATAATACATTAACAAAACCACATTGTAATATCCGTATTTAAAAGCTAGATCATTAAAACCATACAGCTGTCCCAATGAGTTCCAAGAAAGAAACTTCTGGATGAAAAATGAATGGTTCCAATTAAACTTGGGTTAAATATGAATGATTCTTGGGAAAAAATATCTCTGGAACTGTCTTAAGACAATGTGATGGTTTCATCACTTGCTATATTTTATGTGACTAGGAGAATATAAAGAGCAAAACAGGCTTATCTTAAAATTACAAGGATAGTTTATTTATACACACTAGAAGAATGAAAACAAGAAAAAAGGGAAAAAAAAAGACAAATGAAACTTTCAAAACATCTTTTTTTCTTTTTACAGGTGTTCACTTTCTTACACTCAACACAAAAAGACAAAACCTGTAATTTCAGTCAGTTTTACTATTTAAAAATAATCTTTTATCAGTTTTTTAGGAAATGAGTTTTTCTGGATTTCATAGAGGTATCATCACAAGAGGAACATTTGCAAACTGTGAAATCTTACCTATTTTTAAGTAATATTTTTTACTTACTATACTTTTCCAACACTGCACATGGGCTATATGGGCTTATTTAGGGGTACTGTTTAAGGATGCCTCTTCTAGTATAACACAAAGATTTTCTTCTTTTATTTCTAAAACTGTCTCCATCTCAAAAGAAATGGAGACCTTTTTTTTACTCTAGGAGCACAGGGCCTTACATTGCTTTCTTTCTAAAATCATCTTTGTTTCAAAGCTGTTGCCAAAGGCTGGATGTTACCTGGCCGCTCACCTGAACATTCTCCCACACATTCTCAGCTTTATATGGGTATTACTAAAAGTGGCATTCTATTCTCTTAGTGGTTAAACCACACGCCAATAACCAAAAACTAGCTCCTGATAGGTTTGTCTTTTCTAAAAAAACCCCAAACTGTGTTAACCCATAACAGACAAGTACTCTGACTGCTTACAAACACAGAGATCTTTTCAAGTTCTTTAAACAGAAAAAATCTTGTCGCACTGTGCTCTTTTAATGCCACGATCACCACAAAAATGAGACATGACTTCTTCCATGTAATGCTTAGTAGACACTATGTCCTATATTTCCAAGTGGTGGTCTGTCTGCCTGCGTTCTCCGGAAATCCCAATGTGATTTTTCCCCAGGTGAGTCAGTAGATGAAGCAATATATAAGAGAAGCAAAAGTGAAACTCTGCTCACAAGCCTGAGTTCAGTAAGAGAAAGAAATCTATCTTGGAGTGAAATTCTTCTCCCAACGATTTTATCATTGACATAAATGTAAGGAGTTGTCTCAAAAGCAAATTAATCTACTGACTTCTCTGCTGCCAAGATTAGTTTCCTAATCATGCTTCTAGAATGTCTCATCTCAGCTTTCTCTCCTGATACCTTCCACTTTGACATTCTTCCTGGAATTACTGTTAGCCTGACTTAATTTAGTTAGCTAAAGGTGATTATAGAATCATCAGGCTTGAAAGGACCTTTAAGATCATTAAGTCCAACCATTACCCCAGGGTGGCCAACTCCACCACTGTATCACATATCCAAGTGCCACATCAACACATTTTTGTAATACTTCCAGGGATGGTGACTCAATCACTTCCCTAGAGTAACCTCTTTCAGTGTTTGACAATCCTTTCAGTGAAGAATGTTTTCCTAATATTCAATCTAAATCTCCCTGGCCAACTTGAGGCCATTTCCTCTTGTCCTGTCACTTGTTACGCAGGAGAAGAGACCAACCCCCACCTGGCTACACCCTCCTTTCAGGCAGTTGCAGGGAGTGATGAACTCTCCCGTGAGCCCCTTTTCTCCTGGCTAAACACCCCCAGCTCCCTCAGCCACTCCTCATAGCACTTGTGTTCTGGACTTTTCCCCAGCTCTGTTGCTCCTCTCTGGACATGCTCCAGCACCTCAATGTCCTCCTTGTAGTGAGGGGCCCGGAGCTGAGCACAGGATCCAAGGTGTGTCCCCTGTGACAAGGACAGGGGATCATCACTGCCCTGGTTCTGTTGGCCACACTATTGTTGATCCAAGCCAGTCACTGGCCTTCTTGGCCACCTGGGCACAGCTGGCTCATGTTCAGCTGCCATTGACCAGTACTCCCAGGTCCTTTTCCATAGGGCATATTTCCAGCCACTGCCTCCAGTCTGTAGTACTGCCTGGGGTCATTGTGACCCAAGTGGAGGACCAAGTGCTTGGTCTTGTTGAACCTCATACAATGGGCCTTGGTTCATCAACCCAGCCTGTCCAGATCCCTCTACCTGGGGCAGAGCCTTCCTACTCATGATGTAAATATCTTCTACCGCAGACTGACTTACGCTGTTATAAGGTAAGAGTGTATAACGTTGTCTGTATTTCCAAGGGCATTTTAAATTCTCAGCTATGATACAAAAAATTAAAGGTTGCAGGGCTGGTCTACAAGCTCCATCTCTTGACTTTTCTTAAGCTTGAAGTGTAAGCATCTTACAGTAAAAATGATTTTTTCATTTTCTCTATTTGTATTACCTCGTAGACTGTGACCCTTGTCTTATATTGCAATGCCTGCATATTTTACACAAAGAGAAATAGCTCATATCCATAAGCAACATTTTTTTTTACTTTTTTTAACTGACAGAAAACCTGCATGGGAAGAAAATTACCTCTAGCCTAAGAAACCAGCAAAATCTGTGTATTCATAGAGAAGTAAAATCTGGGACACAAAATGATCACAATCCACTGTCATTGCTTGCAGACCTTAATGACCAGATATGATTCAAAATGCTTAAACTTAAATGCTTAAAATGCTTAATGCTTAAAATTATAAGGTAGGTTCATTCAAGTGGGTAAGAAAGGCAAACGTATCACTACAACTTTTCACCACATTCTGGGTTTCTACAAGATCCTGGGCAATCCCAGTGAGTGGGAGTGTGTGAAGCATGTGGGCTTTCTTATGCCACTGCCTGGTTTCCTCATCCTTGAGAACAATGATATGAATGGGACTGGGAGGGCAGGAGAGAATCCAGCCCTGGAGGACAGCTATTCATTCTGCTCCAGCCAGAGGCCTGTCAGCATTTCCACTGTTTCACACGAGTCCCAACTTCAGACAGAGATGACTTCACTTTAGCCACTTTTCTCACATTTAAAAAAGTCAAAATTAGTCAAAACAAAAACAGCAATCATGTGTGCTCAGGGATGTGAGCGGAGAAATAAGGATAAACAAATCTGCTCTCTTGCATATCCTACCAGCAGTTCGTCTCAGCATGATCCTTAAAAACAGCAGGGTGCCTAGCCTCAGCTTTTATCAAATAACATTTATAGGACACCCCACATTCCCTACCAGTGGACCACAAAAAATCAACAGGGAATGAATAGGCTGTCTTTTATTCTTGAAATGCTAGGGTCCAGCTTACTCAAAAAAACCCCCGATGATGTATTTTATTTTGTTTTCTTGTGCTTTATAGCATGGGAAAGAATGGATGAGCAGTGACCCATACAGGCTTACTTATGAAAAATTATGGTTCATCTTACAGGCATGTTTATGAAAACAACTGTGTGTAAGGACAAATACCCCTCAAAATCAGTTCTGAACCTGCATGGACACAAGATGGTAGCTGTAAAGTCTGTTTTACAGGAATGTCATCTCCTCAGTATAGGAAGAGGGAAGGCATGCTCTAGTATGTCTAGACAGATGTATCCAGGGCTGTTGTCCCTAGACAGCAGAGGATATATGGCCTTTAAAAGGACAAAGATTGGCTTTGCTATAAAAGAACAAGCCACTTCCTGGAGAGGAAGATACAATGATTTTTTAGGAAAATGCAGACACATTGTGAGCTCCAAAGAACAGCGATCTAGAGAGGAAGGAAGAGGCTACAGTGTGAGGACTAAACATTACCTACCTAGAAATTTTGTAATTAAGGCTCATAGCCTGACTGAAGCACATAAGCACATAAATGACTTCTAGTACAGTTTTCACCTAGATGACAAGAAGAAAATACTTGATGTCTTTATTGTTTTTCTCTTCTCCTTCTCCCCGGCTTGAAAAGAACAATCAGCTCTTAAAGTATGCCTGTAATATGGATTTCACTGCTAGTAAGGAAGAAGGCCAAAGTGCAGTATGCATTGCAAGAGAAGAAAAAGGCTCCGTGCTCAGGAAAAGATAAAGAAAGTAAGAGGATATAGAGATAACCTGATAATGCATGCCATGACTCCATACTTGGACACTGACTCCCTGGACTCTCAAAGCTTCAAGGAAAATCTGGCACTGTTGTGTTCACAAAATTCATGCAGAAAATAGGAAATGTTTTCCAAAATTTTAATAGCATATTTTGCAAAGTCAGCAAGTTATGTTTTACTACAGGAAAATTAGGAAAAGCAAGAAAAATATGTGGGTGGGAGACAATGGAAAACTGTTTTTTAGCTTTCTTGTTTCAGTAAGTAAGCACATAACATCCTTCCTTTGGCTACAGGACAGCTATGTTTTCTTAATATTTTATTGTGAATAAACACAGAGGAGGTTCAAGGAGTTCTCTTCCATAATTATTGCTGTGGCTTTTAACTGCTGAATTAATGTATTGGGTTGAGTTTCTTTCTTCATAATTCTTCAAATAATAGAATTATTTTAGCAGTATTACAAAGGATAATGTATTATCATAACACAGTAGCTTGTGGTTTTAAATGCTAGGAAAGGAAGTGGGGGATAGGACAGATGTCAAATCCTTTGAACAGAGAAATAATCCTGAAATCTACTCTTCTCTTTCTTATCGCCTAACATTCACATCTTATTATGTTCAAATATGCCAGACAGTAGCTAATAACAGATAAGTGTATCTAGAATGAGGGCCAAACACATCACCTCATGCTCTTTATCTCTGTAATCGTCCTTCAGAGGAATTCTCTCCTTCTGGAATCTGGAGCAACTTTTCGGGAAACCACAGTGATACCAAACTCAGCAAGTTATCAGTCCTTACAATATGCGTGAGTTGCTGCTGGAAGCAGAGCAGATGAAGATATCAACTGACAGCAGATTTTTTTCCCACAATATCTGTCATTAGAAAGTATTTGTCATTAGAAAGACTACTAAAGAAAGTATGAGCTCACGGCATATCAGGTTTGAAATGACAGATGAATAATTTCACAGGCTTTCAGGACAACTGCCAGAAAAAGCATTGGAAAATGTGGCATTGAAACAGAATAGCAGATTATTGCATTAGCCTCTCACTACCAGCTTAGTAAGAAGCTAGCTGAGCTCCCGGAATCACAGAATCATTTAGGTTAGAAAAGACCTTTGAGATCACCGAGCCCAGCCTTTGACTGAACACCTCCTTGTCAACCAGACCATGGCACTGAGTGCCACAGCCAGTCTTTCTTTAGACACCTCCAGGGATGGGGACTCCATCACCTCCCTGGGCAGCCCATTCCAATGACCAATCTGCCTTTCATCATTAATGGATGAATTGGTGGGCTGCATTTTGTAGACCTTCAGAAACCCATTGGTATGGGCTGCCCAGGGAGGTGATGGAGTCACCATCCGTCCCAAGGAATGAGTATCTTTTTCAGTCTTTCCTTGAAAACCACCCAGGAATGTGCAGAAGCACATACTTTGGGCTGAATCTGAGCACTGCTTCAGGGAATAAACAAAATGTGTTGGCAGGATGAGCTAAGTAAGAGTAATGCAAAATGCTAAGTACACTTGATGTAAGTACAATTGTCTATTTAAAGATTGGAAAAAACATGATCTTTAGAGTTTTGGAAGCACACTGGATAGACTTTGTTTTAAGAATCCTTGGGACCAACACTGGCATAGTGTAGTTATTGCATTTGTACTGTGAGACCTGGTGTTTCAGTCTTGTGTTCACAAAAATGGGTATGAAATAAGACAGAATAGAAGCACAGTCAAACGTCTACCATTCAGAGAGAGAGAATAGTTGAAATAGCTTATCACCCAATTCCAGTACTATTTTTCAACATATAACAAAAAGTAGGTTGTCTCTCTTGGACACAGAGCAGATCCACATGTTCTCTCTCTACTACGAGAAGAAAAATCTGTCCCCATTTAGCCAAATCTTGTGCACTGAGAAGCTACAGTCCAGCACATCATTTAGGGCATGATCCTTATTTATACTCTTTAGACATAAATATCCCAGAGGAGAAGGCTCCAGACACTCTTCCTTCCTCTCTTTTTTCAAAAGGTTTTTTTATCCTTTCAGGATGGTCAGTGTGCTATTCCCAAAGAAAAAGCCAAAAGCTATAGCTTTTACTGCAATTGACTTTAGTAGAAATCTAGAGGGAAAATCAAATCTGGAAAAAAAATAATCATAATTTTAGTGCAGATGTAGCTGTTCCTGAAATTTGGTGTAGATCCAATCTCTGGTCAGGGCAGAGCCACCAAAAATGAGTATTCTTCCTCAGTTTTCAAGCAGAATGAGAAAGTATGGGATCACAGCAAGACTGAATGCTAATTTTGAAGAAATCTGTAGAACTGAAAATGTCTATTTCCAAGGTGCCAGAAAAAATTTACGAGCTGAATAACCAAAATGTCATCGTCTGGGTGATTTTCATCCTCAGTTTTCAAAGAATCAGCACAGCAATCACAAATCTTACAATAAGGGTTTTCAAGAAGTCTTATAAATATTGGTTTTATCTGTTAGTTTGAAGTACACTTAGGAGTTTTATTTAGGAAAGAGGGGGAAGGAGTATTTTAGATAGCAGTAGAACCAATAATCTGATTATAACAATACACATAATTTTATAATAAACTTTGAAGGAGAGTGTAATTAGACATTGGATAATTGGAAAATGACATAGACTAAAAAAATCAATTTTCAAGAGGAGCCTGTGTCATAGCAATAAAATATCCTTACTTGACTGTGAAAAGGAAGTTTTGAAAATAGTAAAGTACAGCTCTCATCTAGCGTAATTTTAATTTAATACTCAAGACAACATTACTAGGAAAAAATGTTTAAGATTGAGAAGAAGGATGGTAATGGTAGAATTGAAGTTTGAATAGAACTTCTCAGAAGACTACAATGAAGTTCTTTGAAATGTGGTGATTCAGCATATATTGGAGTTCCTTGGTATCTATTTTTAGGATCAGTCTTATTTCATATTTCCATAGCTGATGGTCCCTCAAGAAATAGAAATACATTAATTAAAGGTAGAGGAACATCAGACTAATCACACATGAATGGCATAAGAATAATAGAAATGTAACAGAATAAAAGATCTTTGACTAGAAATTAAAAAAAAAAAAAAAACAAAACCTTCCCACAGCAAACCAAGTGCTTACAAATCAAACATCTGAGATGAAGAGAAAACCTGAGAGTATTCTATAAAGCACCAGTGTGAAGCAATGATAAAAAAACCAAAATGTGATCCTAAACTGTAAGAGAAGAATTGTATTACTGTAGCTGTGGATGCATGGATGCGACTTCATCTGAAGCACTCTACAAAAGCGTGACTACTCATGTTCTAGAATGTTCTCAAGCATATTCTTGGAAGGGTTGTTGGCATTATCAAGGAACAGATGACACAGAGTTTTCATGTCCTCTTCCTGGAGAGAGAACCATGTGAGCTAAAAGCCACCAGAACAAATAGGTATAAACTGTCTTTGAGCGATTTCTTTCCAGACATTAAGTTTTCATGACCTCAAACAATGAGGTCTGAGCACAACTTCTCATAATAAGAACAGTGAGGGAAGAAGAAAGAGGAACGAGATCAAGTTAACTTTATATTCAAGTTTATTAAGATGTTATGAAAATAATTATACCGCATGGCTCTTTGTAACATCAGTGGACAGGACTCAGTAAGTCAAGAGGAGCCGTTTAATCCAAATGTCGACCTCCTTCCCCCTCCTCATCTCCCTTGAGCTTGTATATTGCTTTGATCTGCCCACTCTGATCCTTCACCACAAAGGTATTCACGCAAAATTACTCTCAGAGGAGGATATGACAGTCTGTCTTGAAATGTCCACTGTATATATTTCCCAAACCCTTTCAGGACTGTTTGCTTCTTTGAATAAATGGCTTGGGGTTTGTTTTTCCGGTAATCTTTCACAACTTAAAAAAGTCCTTCAGAGGAAGAAATCACACAAGTTTTCACAGTTAATTTGCATCTCCTTTGTTCCAGCCTAAATCTAATTATTTAAATTTATTTCTTCTTTTCTTTCTTTCTTTCTTTCTTTCTTTCTTTCTTTCTTTCTTTCTTTCTTTCTTTCTTTCTTTCTTTCTTTCTTTCTTTCCTCTCTTTTCTTTTCTTTTCTTTTCTTTTCTTTTCTTTTCTTTTCTTTTCTTTTCTTTTCTTTTCTTTTCTTTTCTTTTCTTTTTCTCTCTCTTTTTCTTTTTCCTTCTTTCCTTATTTCTTTCTTTCCTTCTTTCCTTCTTTCTGTTGAAGGTCACTCTGAAGCTGATCCACAACCTTCCTCTGCAAAAATAGAGCTAAAACCAGAATTTACCCAGTGGCATTATCGTAATTTGTTTCTTTTCTCTTTAGTTTCAGTTCAGTATGTTAAATACAGAGCTTTCTACAACTTTGTAATGGTATGTGCTTCAATAACTGTGAAAAAAACTTGCGTTGGCTCTTTGTTGCAATATTCATTACTTAGTTAATATAAAGTTGCCACTCCTTGCATTCACTGATGGTTTCTGTCACAAGCATGATATAATATAAACTGAATAGGAATTCTCATCGCGACAAAGTTCGATCAGCATCTCACGATAATAAACTGGAGCATAGGAACATGACTTAAGCGGTTGGTATGACACATACAACAAAAAAGTAATTCATGCCACGGAACAGGCAGCTGTAAAGACTCATAATTAAGAGACGCAATACGAAGATCAAAACAAGTTAAGCCCATTATGTGGAAAACTTGCAGTAAGGAAGTACAAATAAAATCATCCATGAAAAATCTATACTCATAGTTTCAAAAATAAAAATAAAAATAAAAATAAAAATAAAAATGGTAGGAACAAAAACCAAAATTTGTGATACATTATTTTCTCCTTAGAAACAATAAACTTCCAATATAATATAATATAATATAATATAATATAATATAATATAATATAATATAATATTGTTGAGTGCAACAATACAATATTGTTGAATGCAATAAAAGCTTTTCCTGCAGAAACAGTGGAATACTTCTCCCTACATACAATACAATGTTGTTTTTTACTCCTTCAGTAAACTCCATTCTCCAGTGTGTGGGATCATTGCACCTGTGTGGAACTCTCTAAGTCAAGCAAGCCCTCTACAAGCGTCCGGGCTTGCATGTGAGCTCACTGTAAGCTATGACCTCTGTCTACCTAGAAGCTGGCAAACTGCAGTTTTCTATCAGGAATGAATCATCAAATTTAAGCCTAAGCCCAAGCCCGGCCAATGTTTGAGAGGCTCAAGACGTATTTCTGATTCTGCTGGTTAAACCTAGGCACTGGCTGGCTCACATCCTGAGGAGTTCAACACATTATTGCCTTTGAAGTTTCGAGTCTTAACTATTTCTAAGCCAGACGCCACCATGGTATCCGTGTGCCTTATTCTTAAGTAGCACATTGTGGCTGGAAACTTTGTCACAATTTCGTTTTTAAAATAACAGAAAATGCACATGGAGAATATTTTTGATTGACAGTTTCTTAGAAGTAAAAGAAAAAATATTCTTAGTGATGCATATATTTTTGCTGAAAATGCCTGTTTTCTGTGCTGAATGCCAATTTTCAGTTTGGTGATTATGGTTTCATTTATTCCGCTACAGGAGAAAATTAAGGTGACTTCTGATTATTTAGCTGCTTAATGGATATGGTTATGAGTCAGAGCAGTCTGATTCCCCTTTTGCTACAAGGCATTTTGGCAAACTCCTGTGGGGTTTTTTAATTTTTTTTTTTCCTGCACAGTAGCAGGACTAGGAAGTAATGTTCCATTCAATTCTTTCAGCTGTGACTACCATTAATTACATTCAAGGTTTCCCGTAGGAAGACACCCTCACAGGAAATGTGCTCTTAGTCTCACCTATATGTTCAGAGTGGTTATGCTTCTGGGAGAAAAATCACTCCAGACTGAGGGGAAACACAAAAATATTTTCCTTTGAATTCTCATGAGGGAGCTGGTTTCACACCAGAGGTCCTGACTACGTGAACACTGGCTTGGTTAAACGTCGAACTCAGCCTGAAGGATTAGTTTAATAGTGTCACAAGGAGACAGAGCTTACTGTAATAGAGCTTACTGAAAACAGTTATCAATCCATTAAGTGGGAAATAAGCCTACCGGCATTCTGTCAAAGGTACTGCCCGAATCGCTTCAGCTGTTGCACATACCTTGCTTTTTATCTTTTGACCTTGTTTTTTCATGATTCCCACAGCACTGCGAGTGAAAAAGTACTCAAACCCAGCCAGGAGTATCTGAGCGAGGCTGAGCAGAGGCGGCTGGCGAGCGCTGAGGGAAGCAGGCGCGGCGTGTTCGGGCGCGGAGCATCCCCTAGTGACCAGCTCTCCCAGCGCAGCATCCTGCTTTTCTGAGTCTGCATAAAGAGCGCAGGGAAGCCCAGATTCGCAGAGTACAAACAACGGATTAGTACAAATAAAGTACTCCTTGACTTACAAAAGCACGGACAAGCTGCAAAACAAGTCAACACTTCAAGAGAACAAGGACTCCTTTTCAATCCAAGTACATTACTTGGATCAAAACACAACTGGCTTCCCTTGTCTGACCCACCAAAAAGGAACTGAAGACACTTAAACAGTTATCTTATCTTTTCACTTAAATTTCACTGATAACTTATATATCAGATAACGAAATGAGGGATTGTCAGCATTATATCTCCACTAGACGTTACAGTATATTAAAAAAGTCTACATTCACACAGAGATCCTGATGTTCTCTTTCTGGTCACCTATTGGACTGCTTGCTGCTTTTGAACGACGAGGATGGGAAGGTTTTGACTAAAGAAGAACCTTCAAACTGTAGATTTTGCTGGTAAACAAACAGGAAAAAATAAGCTCCTTCAGCAATAAGTGGGATTTTGTTTTTTTGTCGCCCTGCAACAGTAGCTTTTTTCCAAATACTTTCACCAGCTTCAGGAAAGGGTGGGTTAGAGACAGGGGTTTCCTGAGCCCTTTCAGAACACGGTTTTAACGAAGCCATGTGTTCAGAAGAGCCCCAAGAGAGTCTTGTTTTGGAACAGTCTGACGCCTACACGTTATTATCTTTGCTACATTTTGCAGTTTTGTGTGAAATTTATTTTTAATCTTTAACAAAACATGCTCCTGTTTATCTTAAATTCAGAAAAGGTTTAATAATGTAAAACAAAATAACTTTTTAAATAATTAGATTTACAATGAATGCCAAAACATAAAAGCTTAAAGCAAGTTAACAAGAAAGGAGTTCTTAAAGATCAAAGAAAACGTGTTTATTTGATTTGATTAAAAACAAATAAAAAGTACTTTCACTTTAACAAGTTATAACTGGCTGTTGACAAAAACCAGTGAAAGAGTTTCCCAGTCCCACAGGATAAAGGTTTTCTTCTGATAGAGGTTCACGTAGTCAGAACAGATTGCTGACACTGATACGTCAAAGGAGTTATATTTTGAAAAGTGACAAAGCTGCATCAGTCTTGAAAAACATGGATACAAAGACAAGTTTCCTTGGAGAACATACTCCTTTTGTAGCCTTTGCCCTGCACAGGCTTAGGGTTAGGGTTAGGTAGCAAAGGCTGGCCCATACCAGCCTTCTCTACCCATGGAAGAGGAGATCTGCAGAAGCCAGCTCTCTTCTGGGAACTCTACTGCTGTGTTAAAGCAGGTTTTGAGCTAATGTTGCGCCTCTCTGTGACAATTTTTGAATCCACCTTTCTTCTGGAGGCTTTGGCGGGAAATGTACGGACCTCCCATGAAATGATGCCATGCCAGGATCCAGGCTAAATAACTGAAACCAGAATTTGCTTTAGGCCAGGCTGTCTAAACTTTGTTAAATTGGGGGGGGGGGGGTTTGTTTGTTTTAAATTCCAATTTAACTGAAAAAAAGACCACTTGGACTTTTTTTTAAAGAGTACACACTTCACCCATTTTCAAAAGATAAAATATCCACAGTCTAAAGATAGCTTGAATCTTCAGTGAAAGTCCACAGCTGAACCAAAAAGACCAGATTCGACATTCCAAAAATGCTGTGGTAAAAAATATCCAGAAAACACTTGAAACAGTCATACATTTCAAACCTTCTCTACACAAAGTGATGAAAAAAATCTCAAAAAACAAAAAAGACATTTGGAATTCATCTCTAAAGGCAACATGTGAAATTCATCATCCTAACTTTACCGAAGTCACCAATTTAGAGGAGCTACAGTTATTTTCACACTAATTTTAAGGTGTCCACATCCTCTTGAAAGAGTGTCCCCAGACAAGACTGCCCCTTTAGCAACTGCAGTCACTGCATCTCACTTTCTGTCGTGTTACCATCTGCCAGGGAGATGCCTTCAGGCAGAATGCCCAACCCTGCAGCCAGCATGCTCCCCAGCAGGGAGGTTTCAGCACGGAGGGTGCTGTGTGCCGGGGCTGCTGTGTCTGGTGCAGTGCCCGTGGGCTCTGGTCTGCACTCTGGTGAACCCAGTGCTGGTGGCAGCCTTGAAACCACCTGCAACACGCAGAGCAGCCGTACCCACTGCTCATCACTCACCACGGGCTCTCATTTCTGATCCCAGGTTTGGTCAGCCTGACAACTGCTTGAGCAACTCCTATTTATTTGCAGTGGGGCTGCAGAGAGGCACCCAGTCCACCCACTGTTGAGATGCTCACTATAAGATTGTTAAAGCAAAGTTGGTTGTGAAAGAAATCAAGCCTGGCTCCAGTTTGAAACACTTGGTAATCTGATGAGAAAAATACGTGTGTGATTTGTGTTTATGTCTGGAAGTTTTCCCCAGTGTGAAAGCCTCTAGAGGAAAACCAGTTCTTTCTTGCAACGTATGTGCTTTTATGTTATGCAGCCTAGACTGTGGATCGCAGTGATGTCAAAAACGTACATGGAGTGATTGCATCCTGTCTGTGTCCTGCAAGAATGACTTTGAAATTTAGATGTTTCATCTCTACAGTCATATCCTGAACAACAAACTCAGTCAATAAATAAATACATTTAGTGACAAAACCTAGCTTTCTGTAAACTGCAGTTAAACAGGAACTTGATTTGTTTTTTGTATTCACATCTATTCTATAATAATGAATCCAGCACCACAATAACCAAGTACCCATTATAATTTTAAGATCAGAGAAACCTTTGTGGTACTCATTTTCCGAAAAATTATTTTAAAAACTCCAGTCCTTCATTCGCATTCTTTTGAAGTTTTTGCTTTAAACCTAAGACTTAAATACAAAGGGCCAGAACTTGGGCTGAGAATGTGAGGGGTGGGGGGTGGAGTTTTAAGAGGTGTACAGATTTTGCCCAAGAAAGAGGAAAACGGAGTATAAAGTGTATTAATTTTTCAGGTTTTTTTTTTTGTTTTGGTTTTGTTTGTTTGTTTGTTTGTTTGTTTGTTTTTTGGGTTTTTTTACCAATCTGAGTGCCGCTAAAACATATATAAAATTCCCGCTTAAATATTGCCTCTGCATCTGTGTATGCGAATGTGTGAGGGAAAGAGGTGGCGTTCAATTGCCACGTATAAAATTCACAAAAACAGGTCAATTTGGGTTACTGAGGGTAACCCAAATTAAAAGGTTAAAGGGTGGAATAAGCTACACATCTCAGAAGAAACAGATAAAATAAATACCCCATGTAGAGCTATGCATTGAAATACATGGAAAACTCTCTGGAAGCATCACTGCCCGGTTTCACCACTCAGGCTGTCAGCACTGCGATGCTTTTGGTGGCACTCAGGCAGTTTTTGCTGCCTGTGGCAGAGAGCGGCGGGATGGGTTTGACTGACTCAATCTCCCCACACCGGACACCACGGGCATGGCTCACCCGGCCTGCTACGGGAAGGTGTCAGTCAGCTTCAGCTCCAGCTTGGGGCCTGGGCAGCTGGCCTTTGCTGGCATGTGAGAACGACTTGGAGTTTTAGCCTGGAAAAGAAGACCTCAGGAGTGACCTTATTGCTCTCTACAACTGCCTGAAAGGAGGGTGCAGCCAGGTGGGGGTCAGCCTCTTCTCCCACATAGGACAAGAGAAAATTGTCTCGAGCTTTGTCAGGAGAGGTTTAGGTTGGACACGAGGAGGAATTTCTTCACAGGAAGGGTGATTTAACATTGGAATGGGCCGCCCAGGGAGGTGTTGGAGTCACCGTCTCCGGAGGTGTTAAGGGAAGGACTGGAGGCGGCACTCAGCGCCATGGTGTCGCTGACATGGCAGCGTTCGGTCATAGGTTGGACTCGCTGGTCTCACGGGTCTTTTCCAACCTAACTGATTCTGTGCTTCTGTGAACAGCGCGTTCCGCCATGGCCAAGGAGGGCACAGGCCGGGAGATGAACCCCTCACCCCTCACACCGCGCCGGCCGAGGCGGCACAGCCACCACCCCCCACCGCCCCCTCAGCGCCCCATCGCCCCGCGCGGCCCCGCCCCTCGCGCGGTGACGCACGCGGGGGCGGGGCGGAAGTGAGCGGGCGGCGGCGGCGGAAGTGGCTGCGCGCGTCGGGGGCTCAAGATGGTGAGTGCGGGCAGCGGCGGCGCCGGGCGGGCGGGGGTGTCCTTGTGCCGGACCGCACCGAGCCGGAACGAACCGGACCTCCCGCCCTGCTGTCCCCGCCAGATCCCCCTCCCCTCGCGCTCTCGGCGTCCCCGGACACAGCGGGGCCATGCTGAGTCACGGGGGTCCGGCGCGGCCATGGCGGGCTTCCTCATGGGCGCGGGGGGCCGGGAGGCGCGGAGGGCGCGTGGCGGCTGTGGTTAAAGCCCTGCCCTGGCAGCGAGGGACGGGACGGGACAGAACGGGGAGCCCCGGCGGTCCCCAGCCTCCCGCAGCCGCCAGGGAGGGAGGTCTCGCCTCGGCCCTCCTTGGTGGGCAGCGGCGCTGGGACCGCCTCAGACGGGCCGGGCACTGGTGTGACTCGAGAGTGTTGCTTTTGGGGAGTGTTTCGTGGCTTTCTCCGTGAGTTTAACTTTGATCTGCTCTCTAGTCACGTCCCCCAGGTACCGTATCTCTTTAATGCTTTCATTTACAGCAGTCTCACAAAGGTCTGGTCAGTGCTGAGTGTGTAAATTGGTAGATGCTTTATATGCATATAACAACAGGAATGTTAGGACTGTCTTACAGCTCTTATATTACTGAGAGCTCACATGTTGGAATAAAAGATCTTAACTGTTGGCTCTGACAGTGCTGCTGGGGGAAACCTTTGCACTGAACTGCTCATCACTCACCTTCCAGAGATTATTGCTGTCACCTTCTTCTGTTTATTAGACATTGTCCTATTGGTGGAGCAGTTTTTATGAACAATCGTAAAATCACTTCAATAGATTTGGGTAGGTTAGAGTGAAATTAGTGGCCTAGGTTACTAGTAAGCAGTACTTAGTAAGTCTGTGGATTTCTGGTAATGCACTACAAGTTACTGTTTTCATTTGTTCTTTCAGTTAATTGGCACACTAGACTGCTCGAATACACCTTGTCCTCCTTTTGGCAGCCTTAAATCGTCACAAAATGTGATTTTGTGTCAGTATTGCAGTAAATGAAGGAATGCTCCTTTCTGTCCTGTGAGGTGTCAGGACTTGCCTCTTTCCTTTCCATCCCTGCAGCCTGGGGTGGGAACACACAGGGGGTGTTTTGTGACCCAGACACACTTGGTCTGGGTCAACCAGATCCTAAAGTGTTGTCAGTACCTTTAGTTTTTATCAGACTCTCTGAAAGAATTCTCTATTAGTGTAGGGTTTACATTTTTGGGTGTTGGTGTGTGTTTTTGTTTTGCTTCTATTTTAAAGCAACGCCAAAACCTAGGGCTTGTCCAGGAGTACTTTAAGGAGTCTTTGATTCTTCCTTTAATTCAGCTGGCCTAATGGCCTAATGGTACAAAAGTGGTCTGGTTCTTTTGAAGTAATCCTCTTTCTTTTTCTTTTTTTTTTTTCTTTTTCTTTCTTTTTCTTTTTGTTCCAGAATTCCAGAGGCACTTCTTCTCTGTTGAAGGATAGTATCTCATTTACAGAAGTTGCAGCTTCAGGTCTATATGAAGGTCATGATCTTCTGCGCAGAGGGTACGCTTTACTTCTGCTTGCTGAATTGTGTCATAGACAGTGTTGAACTGAAGTAAATGTTAAATGTTGGCTTTTTGCAGAAGTTTCTTGCGAGGTGTGTTGCAAACAGGAATCTACCTCTGTGATCCTGTTCTTTAGAAAAGAAGCAGCAAAGTATTGATATTTGTATTGAGAAATATCTGATAGTTTTAATATACATTTATATAAGTGTGCCGTAACACTGTGGGAAATGATTAATTTCGGCATTGGGACAAGCCCCAATAGTAATATAATAAAAATAGTTTTGGGCTTGCCATTTTTACATGAATGTGAAGCTTATGTGTCTGTCTTGGATAATGAATCCAAAAGAAGTTCACAGAGTTTAAAATGCCGTACAGCTGGCATTGGGGGGAGGGTGTGTGCAATATTCCATTGCAAAAGCTTGGAGACTTCAAAATAAGATACAGTGTAGCTTGGATATAATTAAAACTGTAATGATTTCATTTATTAGTGTTTTCATCTCTTTTTGAAAGGAATCAAGGGAGAAAAACACATTCTGTTTTGTCAAGCATGAAGGATGTTTGAAACTTTTTCTTCTGGTAGTGCTGTAGTTAGAGGTTTTACTTGCTGCTTCACTATTAGTCTTTTTTTTTTTTTCTGTAGTTCAGACTTTGCTAGTTGTGTGTCTCTGTGGGCTGGTGTTTGTATCTGAGATTGGTTTTGGAATGCAACTTAAAAAGCCATATCCCAGTTAATTTGAAGTTAACTTTCCTACTTGTTCTTCTAGCTTTACAAGTGTGAAAAATGAGTTGTTGCCCAGCCACCCACTGGAGTTGACAGAAAAGAATGTAAGCATAAAATCAAATGTAGCCATCTTCACTATTAACTAGTTATGAAGTTTAAATTAACAGTGTGATTATCTGCTTTGTGCAGTAGCAAGTAATGAGCAGGGTCTTTAACAGAATGAAGGTGTTCAACAGTAGTAACATTTTATTTATACAAATAACATTGTCAGCAAGTCTGTTTTAATATTAATGTCTTACTTGTATCTCTCCCCACTTCAAGTGTGTAAGCAGGCCTCCAAGCAGGGATTTGTGTGGCCAGGTTTAGTCATCTAAGAGTGTGTGTGCAACTGCCATACGCAGGCCAGGGACACGCCTGTCACCTCGTGAGGGCTGATCCTCCCGTTTTGTCTGTAGATTTACCATCTAGCTTCATTGTCAGACCTTCAGCCTGTGAACACCTACGTATTTTTCCATAAATTACTCCATCCCATCTAGACATTTTACACCTATAGTTTATCATAAATGTTTGCAATCTTGTCTGGCTCAGTCATCTCTCATGGACCATTACAAGTGGTCTGTGGAAGGAAGAAGGAGGCCAGACTTGGTGGTTGAACTGAATGTCTCTGGTGCCTGTTTCATCGGCACAGAAGATACAATGTGTCAAACTGTCCTGAAGCAAAGATGTTATTTTGTTAGAAGGTACCAAATTGCGAAGTTGAACAGCAGGACAAGGTCTGACGGTAAAGTCTAGTGCATTCTTATTTTAGCCAGTGTTAGTGTTGCCTTGCATTAAAAGGATGATGTTATTGTGACACAAAATTTGTGAGCTTTTTATAAATAATGTAAATGTTTCAGAGCTATTTTTGGTTGGTTTTGCTGCTTGGTTTTGTTTAAACTGATTGCTATAACTTAGTTTTTAACTCTGTTCTTGCCATACAAAACCTGCACAAATAAAGGATCACATGCTAAAGAGACAAAAATGCACAGAAATATAACAGGCCATGTGATCCCCTAGGAAGTATGTGAGTCTTCTAAATTGTTTCTCCCATGTTTGGTTAATTTTTTTGTAAGTTTAAGGCCAGTTTAAGAATTATTTTCATGTATTTTTGAATGGGAAAATACTTAAGTTGGCCTGAGATAGTTATGGTTGCTTTTGCTACTATAAATGTTAAAAAGGCTTTTCAGGTATCGCTGGTGAAAACCAAATGTTTCTGCTATCCAAAAATCCTTCTCTCTATGAAATAAAAGAAATGGAAAAATAATGTAACCAGAATTATAAGGTTAGGATGAGGCATATAAATAGTATTTTATGCTAACTTTGGAAGAGCATTCAATATAGATTGTTACAAAGAAAATGCTTGTTATGTCTTTGACTTGTATTTTTCTGTTGGTTTTTGAGATCTCTTCTCATAAATATGATGTTCTCATAATAATAATAGGCTTTTGTCATGATAATGGAGTACAGATTGTAAAATTAGAGATTTAAATCTTTTGATTATTTAACATTAAGTGTAACTTCTTTGTACTCCAGTATACATGAATGAGCACTTTTTCTTTAAAATGTCTCTGTTAGGTAGGTTTTCTTTGTCCTACTGGTGAGTTTGAGAGCAGTTGGGAAAAATACAAGTTTTCATTTGCTTTTCACGATCATAAGGAGTGTAAGTGGTGCTCTGTTTTCCTGCTTGATCAGAAAAGAAGTGCATCAAGTGTTTTAAAGTAGTCTTTGATGACTAACTAATGACATTAAATTGGCTTTTGTGATCTTTAAATTGGACTTAGCTTCCTATTCATCCAGAAAATATTGTAGTAAAGTAGTGCAAAACTATACCACTTGGTGGTGTTACATCTCCTCATTATCAAAAATAACAAAATAAAATTTCTGCTACTAATTTGGAATAAAATCCGGCAAAAAAAAAAATTCAGCTTCACAGAACAAATCTTGCTGCATCACTCTCTTTCTTGTACTCTTGAGGCATGTTTGATGGTATTACTGAATTTTTACATACAAATTTACTAAGCAAGTTCTTTTAAGTAGGATGTCACAAATTTCTTCTATGGCTGTACTTTAACTTTTTCTAAAATAAAAATCAATACTGTTTGTGACAGTTCCAGTTAAATCAAGATAAAACAAACTTTGCCACGCTGAGAAACATCCAAGGAATCCATGCACCTTTAAAGCTGCAGATGGAATTCAGGGCAGTGAAACAGGTAGGCATTTTTATCCAACTGGTATAACTTAGGCCATTTGAAAAAATGTTCACCTTGAGCATGCTTTCAGAGACACATCTTTCTTTGTTGAGGTACCTTATGTTTCCAAAAGAAATTAATTTACTGTTAAGTTGCTGTTAAAAACAATGTACCAAACAGTGCAATTACTAGTTTTTAGATCAGTCAATATGCCAAAGCCTTTTAGCTGCTGTTCTTTTGTTGGTTATTTAGTGAAGTGGTAACTCTGGTGCTCTAGCTTTGCTGTGGAATAGCTTCCTGTAAGCCTTCAGAGAAAAAGCAGGAGGAATTGAGTATTAATTCCTAAATTTAAGACTTAGGAGTCTGAAGCAGGTAGTGATTTGGGAGTAGATGTAGAGGTAATGTGAAAGCTGAAACAGAGAGTTTGCTATGTGCTTATTGTTCCTCAGGCTTTGTTGTAAGATCAAGGGAGGTCTACAGGGAGTTAAGTTCAAAGGTTTTAACTCTTCATTGAGAAGCTGTCTGTCTCCTTTTCCTTCTTTTCTCCTAGGATTGAGGGTAGCTGGAGAAAGGGAAACATAGAAAGCTCATTGGTCCTAATAAACTTTTCTGTGTTCTTGAAGGTTGTCAAGCTACTAAGAGTAGATTTTCCAAATGAGTTAGAGCAATTTTATGCTCTGTTTGAGTGATGAGGTGCTACTAAACCATAGTGAACTGCATTAAGCTTGGCAGAAGTTACTGGTCCTGAAGATGTGAAAGTCAGGATGTGAGATATGAAAACATCCCTTGGTCTCAGCTGTGCTGTCTTGAGGAGTATTTTCCCAACTAATGTTAGCACATTGCAGAGAATGAGGGAGGTGAGGATATCCTGTTAGTCTGTGTCCAGAGGTGGTTTTGGGAGATGGCTGGGGGAAATATGGTGATCAGAAGGTTTTTCACTTCCAGATTCATGTTAAATATACAAGTTTTCTTGTGGTTAACCTAAGTAACTGTAGTAGTAGTGAATGCATTTGCAGAATATTTATGCTCTGAAATCTGTGTGTGCCACTTTAAGTTTTGTTGTTTTTTTTTTTTAATTCTGTGAGTAGAGGGTACAGAAGACTGTTGAAAGTAACTGGGAGTGGACTTGAATCTTAAGAATTGGTTGAGATCAGACACATAATTATGATTTAGATTAATTAATAGGAGGAATATGTTGGAATGTGAAAGTCAATATAGCACTTCTACTTGAATTTCTGACCTGTATCAGAGACATAAGAGGATTAGAACTCTGCAGTATACATCAATTGCCTGGTACTCACCTCAGAGTGTGGAGGTTTGCAGTGAACCTCCCCAACTTTGTGAGAGGAGCTTTACAGAGGAGACAGAAAATACTTCATTATTTTTTGAAGTGCAGTATTTGCTGCACTACCTAGACTGCAGTGAAAACTAAAAATCTTTTAGAAGGCTGTTCTTTTCAAACAGATAACCAAAAGAAGATGGTGGTGTTTGTGTGTCTTTGTGTGCCAATAGTTCTCTTATTCTAGCGTTGTTTTTTCTGCCTGTTGACTTCTCAGTCACTTCAGACTGGGAAATCCAAATATGAGCCATTTCTGTTTCAGACTTGCAGAAACTTGAACTCTTGCTTGAACTCTTTTTACAGGTCCAGCGTCTACCATTTCTTCACAGCTCAAACATGGCCATGGATATTTTGAGGGGAAATGATGAATGCATTGGTTTTGAGGATATCCTTAATGGTAAATACATTCTGGCTTTAATGTTATGGAAACATATAAAGGTAAAATTTGGGAGCTGTGAAGTTCTTTGCCTCTGCTGAACAAGAGAATTAAACTCCCCAAATACAAAGAACAAAATTAAATCCTAAAAGTGAAGAAGCACTGGAGAAGGAGAAATAAATATAATTCAGCTGTAAGTTATGTGGAAATTAATCTGAAATATTGAGCAAGACAGTATTTGCTTGTAGGCTGGATTTCTAAAGGAGTAGATTGTGCATGTAGGTTGTATGCCTCTTTCCTCAGAAACTTTTAAAGTACTTCTGCAGATTTTGTCAAGCAGAGGTTGCAAAGTTTTTTAAGTTCTGTAATTAAGAAGAAATGTTAGAGAAGAGGAATAGAACTAATGAAACAGATATTTAGCAGGGGAAAGGCTCCCTCAAATGAACTCAACAGGCTGCACTTGTGTGGCAACCTACTGACTATTAGTATGTGTGGAATAGAATAAACCTGGAAAAAGGGTGAAGAATTTCTAGCTGGTACTTAAGGACATGGAGGGATGCCGAGAGTATCATGGAAGGAGGCAGAGAGTATTTTGAAGTGGGATTGGAGAATGGAAATAGCTGGGGAGATAGGATGCTGGAAATAACAGAGGATCAAATCTGAATCTAGAGGCGTGGTGTAAATCTGGGGTTATTTTCTGAGATGGATATACAGGGGCCAAGGGAAGCAATCTTGGGCTATTGTGGTTCCACAGGGGTAGAGCAATGTTTAACATAATTTGTAGAAATTTGGTTATTTACCACTGCTCACAGCAAGCTGTTTGATTTTTATAGAGTGCTGAGGAGTGAGTGGGTTACAAGTGTTTTTGGTAAGGCTTTATTTGTCAGGAAATGGACTAGATATTTTTGTTGTCTCTGGAGGAATCAGAGGCATCACTACATCTTATTTATGGAAGGAAAACATGATTGATGCACCCATAAAGAAAAATGTATTTCTTCCAAACAGTCACAACATGTGTTCAGGCCGTGGGTTTGGTTTTTCCTTTTTTTTTTTTTTTTATTTTTTTATTTTTAATTTTTTTATATAGAAAATAAGTTCATACTGTCAGTATTGGTCTCTCTTCTGTCCTCTGCACATTCCTTGGTAGCCTTTGAGTGCAGTGGCTAATGTCAACCGTACTTTACAGAGTGGAGGAAATCTCAGAGATATTTATGGGTGTAGAATTTCTGTGAAACCAGGCAGTTGGGTGGAGAAGAGAAACCAGGAGTATGTCCCAGCTAACAGAAGGGAGGACTGTCCAAGAACATGGAAACTGGAGTTTTCATGTCCTTGGAAACTTCAGAGAAGTTGTGTTGGAAAGAGGTGTAGGGCAATGTGCTTATGCAGAACTGGTTGGTTTTACTTGAAATGTGTGTGTGTCCTTATGCCAAGCTGTTCCACAATATATATATGTTTGTTCTTGATCAGTGCTTTGGATAGAAGCTTCTGAGTTATAGATCTACACTCTGCAACAATGCCAACAATCAGTCAAGTAACTGTTGTACTAAGCATTATAATGAAAAGAGATGTTCACCTTTATTAGTTGTTGTTGGTCTTTGTAGCTTGGTAAAGGCCTCATGCTGTCATGTTTTCTTTTTCCAGATCCTTCCCAGAGTGAGATTATGGGAGAACCACACATGATGATGGAGCACAAGCTTGGTTTATTGTAACAAAATCTACTTCACAGAGATGTTTTGTGTGTGTCTTTCTAGCGCAGATCTAAGTACATGGTACTAAATTGACACTCACAGTGTTAAGCAGATCTAGTTATCACTTGCCTTCCTTAATGAAAAGGCACATTAAATGTTTAAAGTCTATAAATTGTTTTGTGCTTGTTATCAATCATACAAATGTCCTGTAACTAGGTAGTTTAAATAATGCCTTTTCATAAACTGCTCAGGACAATAGCTTCTTAAATATGGAAATGCTATATATGTATACAAGAAATTCAAAAATACCCAGGCATTATAAAACTGACTACTGTGGTAAATGCATTTAATGGGGGAAGAGGAAGGTATTTTCCATTGCATAACTCTTTGTTCATGAAAATTTCCATACACTTTTTAAACTATTGAATAAAAGTTTGCTATAAATGCTGTTGCGTTCCAAAATATATTTAATCCTAAATCAAGAATCTCTTATCCATGACCCAGTGTTGTCCTTCTTATTGCAATATCTTTAAAGGTCTTTAACTTCGGTATTGCTGGTTACATACATTGTATCCCTCTCTTGACAGCCACTTATGAGTGAGTTGTTAAGCTTTTGTGCAGAATTGGAAGTATTGCTGTAAGAATAGAGTCAAAGGTCTAGATTTTTTCATGTGTGTGCTTGAGAGGATATTTTGGTTTCTGAAAGTAGAAGCCAGTTCCGTTTGGGGTTTAAAGAGATATTTTAAAATCTGTTTGAACATAAGCCAAAAGAGCGCTCCCAGGTCTAGGTATTTTAGTATAAGGAAAGAATGCAGATTTATGAAAGTACCTAATAAAGCTGCTGCAGTAAGAACATGAAGATATGGTGGTACAAGTACAGAAATGATTATTTGTGGTTTACAAAAATCAGGTCTTAATTATGTAAGAATGAGAGATTTATACTTAAATACACCTTTTAAAGGAGCAGACCAGTGGAAGGGGTTTTGCATGCCTAAGTGGTTTTATTTATTAAATTCAGGGTTGTAACAACTATTTCTGGTGTCACATGTGTGTATATGTTATATCAACTTTGCAAGGCAGCTAATACAATGTGGCATATCAGGAAAAGAAGTCTGTGGTTTAAAAAATGTTACCTATTTTCAGATATTAAGAACTTGAAACAGAATTTCTAAAACAGGAACTGTCTTTGTTCAGCAGGTTTTAATGACTTGGTTAAATGTAATTAGTGTTTTGTTGTAGATAATTTTAGCAGGAATGTTGCTATAAACCTCTTTCCACAACTGCAAACATCCCTTGTGCTTTTCAGTAGGCTTATAGCTACAAAGTCTCTAGCTTTGTGGGCCAAAGCCTCTAGCTTCTGTCCTGTAAATTTTATAGTGCTTTTATGTGCAAAAACATTGCAGCATTTTGGAAACATTAAGATGATGTATGACTCACTTTAGTGGTGGTCTTATTTGGTTTTATATTTAAACTTCTTTCATTTAAGAAGTGAAGTTTCTAAAATTTTCTTTCACTTGAGACTTGTAGAGATTAGAGGCTTGTGCTATGCAGTACAAGCTGTTCAATTTGTTGGGTCTTTTCCTTGGGGAGGTTAAGCAGAGGACCAATAGAATATGCAAGTGTAGACCTGCTCACATTTTTGTTTTCTACAGCTGTCCTCGTCCTTCTGTGAGCTGATACTCTTTATTAAATATCAGAGCTGGCTGCTGTTTTATAATTGACAAGTTCTTCTGCAGCTTTGTGTAAAGCAAAACTGAACTGTTGTTATAAAGCAAGCTTGGGGTTCAGTAGGCTTTGTGGTGCTCCAGGTCCAGGCCAGAAAAGCTGAGGGATTACATTGCCAGGTCTGGGACAAGTTAAAGGTGCTGGCATGGATTTTTAGGAGGTCTGCCATCTTACCAGCACTGTTCAAGAAAACAGGGAGCCATCCAGCCATCGGACAGAATTACTGGTACCTTACAGCTCCCCACCTCAGCATATTGAACTGGTTGGCCTTTCCTCGTGTTGGCTGACAGATCTAAGCAAAATTACATTAAGACAAATAATTTACTGGAGTTTCTCATTAGTGCAGTGTAAAACCAGAAGCAGCTTATGAGGCTGCATGCAATTTCTAGGTGGTTTTGTTCAATGATTAGTATACTTTGTAATAATCTTGGGGTGAGATAAAGCCATATTCAGAGCCAGGAAGTTGCATTGTTCATTATGTCTGTAAGGAAGCTAATCCCAGGGGCTAGCCAGGCTGGAAAGCAAATAGTATGTGTAAGAGGCCCTTGTGAGAATTTATGCTGTTAGAGAATGGGAGTCAAGCAGGACTGAGGCAAAAAGCTTCTGAGGTAAAAAGGATTTCGTTTTCTCAGTGCTGCAGGCGGTTGGGCTGTGGACTGGGCTTCCTGCCCCAGCCCATCCTCCCCATTTTGTAGCAGCCTCATTCTGTAAAGAAGGTGCTGCACGGAACAACCCACAGAGGCAGCAAAGCGGGGTGTGCTGGCCACTGGAGCTGGGACAGATCTGGCCTGGGTAAGGGGAGGAAGGCACTTCCAGCTCCCCTGCTCTGGCAGATGCAACACAAGCCCCCACGCTGACTTCTTGCCGGTCCCCACCTCTTGGTGCCGATGTTCTGGGCAGCATCCTTTCCTCTCCTCAGGTGCAAGAGGGAAGCAAAAGCACATCTTCCTGCTCTGCTGCTTGTTTGTTATGACCATAAAAAATAGATGGTACCATAGTGCTGCTCCTGTTTACACAACAATCCTCTATCAGTCATGCCACTGGCCATTTGTCAAAACAAAATTGAAAAACACAAGAACTACACATGCAACAGAATTTAAAAAAACCACACTTTATTATGTCAAAATAATTTGTATTTATACACAAATAAAGAAATTATTATACACTTAGAAGATTTTACTTTAATAATCTGATGCGTATTAGTACTTGGTTCTTCAGCTTGCACCATGCAAGGCATTTTAAAAACACAGTTCATATCCTCCATGTGTTTTGACCTAAATTTATAGCCAGTTCTAAATGTTCCATCTACCAGAAATACTTTGCAAACAGCAAGTACTTTGTGCAGTTAAATCAAATCATAACAAAGCCATTCCTGAGGTGTACGTGCTTGTCCTCAGCTGGACTGACACAGCACCACTGTGGAAGTGGCTTGCTTTGTTGTCAGCTTCCGAGTGCTAGGAGAGGTGTGCACTGAAGAAATACAAGTGAAGGTATTTTTTATTTCCAGGCAGTTTTGTGTGAAATAGTTAATTTCAAAAAGCCTTACATAACTGCATAATGAAGAGGCAAGAAGACAATGTAATGTTTGTGCTAAAATCCTTTACATCAGTGTTTTCTTAATCTCTCTACAAGTACTCATTATGTTTTGGACCCACTGGTTATTGTAGAACTTAGAACTCAGCTCATGTTTCCAACAAGTTGGCAGTAGCTTGGGCACCTCAAAGGCATTAAGCAGTTTTATTTTCTGGCTCTTGTCTAAACTACTGAGAGAAAGGTAATGGTGTTTAATTGCCAACATCAGTCTTGGGAGTTTGGGACAGAAGTGCAGGAGCTGGGTAGAGATGTTAGCACATTCCCTCTGGCCTGGATAAATGGCCTTGTTTTCACCTGTGATGACCAGATAGTCTCCTGAATGTTGTAAGCTCTCCCTCTAACTTATTTGAACCTTCTTCCAGGCTTCTCTGTGATCATGATACGTAACTTGGAAAGAATGAAATCATTCAGTTATAAAGGATCTATAGAAGTATCATCATGATTTGGTATTACTATTTTTTTTTTGTTAGAGTACTATTGAGAAGTTCTGTAGGAGTCTCTGTTCAGAGGAATGCTGCTGTAAGCAGCTCATCAATTATCCAGCACATGCTATATCTGTCTGCATTTTTATCCTATGCTGTGTGCATGTGAAGTAATTGTAGTTGCTTTCCTAGAGGTTTCATTCTCTAAATGGCAACCCCTTTACATTGTTTTGCTTTTTCTACTTAGTCTGTTTTGGGGGAAGAGTCACACACAGCCTTGAGAGATCAGAACAGTATTGGCTGTCAAACTCTTAACAAAATCAACAGATGGGAGTGGTCCTTAACATGGCATTATATTCACACTTCTGCTGTGCTGTGCATTCCAGAACCTAATACTCAGGATAATTTCTACTTAAAAATCTTAAGGGAAAAGGTGAGGAGTCAGTGCTGAAACTGATTCCTAGGTTTGGCAGTCTCACCAGTTTGCACTGGGGCCCTGGGCATGTCACTTGTCTTCTCTGTTAATTTCTCTTTATGCAACAGAGAGGATAGTATCTATTATGGAAGGATGTTTTGAATAGCATTCGTAAAGTGCTTTGAAGATTAGAAGTGCTGTTCAAGTGCTCATAAATTGTGCTGCATTCGTTGCAAGATGATTAGATTCGTAATTCTGATTTCGTCACCTCATTTCAGGGTTGTTAAAAAAATAAAGATCTGCAGATAAGAAATGCTATCACAGCTTTTCATTGAAAGAAACATCTAAGCCAAGTAACTAGAAAACAAGAACTATCTCTGGGACAAAATAGAGATGTCTGTATGCAGTCCTTAATGTATGGAAAAAGACAAATGTGCAATATGGCCTCTGCAAAATGTAGGTTTAGGCTGAACTTCACACTCTACAAGATGGAAATTTTCTGACAGTTCTGTGTGAAAATCAAGAACTAAGTCACAGGCAAGGTCCACACGTCTTACGTTAAACTTACACAAACACTCTGCTAGCTGCAGAACAGTAAGCGTACTTACTGCAGGTGTAAGTACTGCCTCCACTTTGTTTTCTGAAAAAAAAATACTTTTTAGTTTATTAATGTTAGACAGTTTGGGGGCTTCACGTTAAGACAGGCCTTTCAAGGTGTACACGGTGGACCACATCCTCAGCTGGCACAAGCTGCAATGGTTTCAGCAGGATTGCCAGCATCCTCTGGGCTGCTAAACTTATCTGCTAAACAGCTAAACTGTCACCCAGCTTGGAGTGATACAAGATGTATCACAATCCATAGCTGACATTCTCGGACTTGAGAAAGGGTAAGTGGAAAAAGTATCATCCTACCGTATTTTTTCCTTCACGCTGAAGCAGCATTATTCTCAATTGCCAGCCTGTTTCCATAGTTAAGAGCTAGTTTTAGTCAAGTGCTAGAAAGAGACTGGGTACTGAGTAGTACCAATTTAGTGCTTATTGCTGCAGGGCCACTTGGAGACTGTGCTGTGTTATCTCTGTGGTTTCTGTGTGACATAACGATCTCTGCCACTGCAGGTCAGATTAGAAATCCGGGGTATGCGGATCCTTTGTTCAACTATCAGCACTCTCTATGCTGGATACTTCTTCAGGTACCAGCAGAGCCAAGTCCTCCCCATTCCAGCTTGTGCACAGAAGCCAGCTGCAAGAGAGAGATAAGACAGGTATCTTTAGCTGAGATAGTTCAGTATAGCATGCTGATTCAGCACCAACAAACACACAGGACAGCTCTGTGCAGCCATCCTCTGTGGCACAAAGCTGGTGATGTGTCTTAGTAAACAAAAGCAATGACACTATTTTCCCCTAATTACACAAGTCAGACAGTATCATTACTGCTGCCTTTGAGCACAGTACTAAACTACTCTGCCTGTTACAGACTGGAACAACTACCCTTTCTGCTCTCCAACTGAAACACTGCATGACACTCTAAAAATAAAGGTGCAGAGAAAGGGTATTCAAAGGGTCAGATATCCAAAACTAATAACAGAAGGCAAAGAAAAATAACTTAGAAATTTATGGTGGTGTACTACAGTACTGATTGTAAGATAGACTGATGGTAAATATCTGTTACCTTTTCTGCAGTAGAGTTTGCTTTCTTAATAGACACTTTCTCTACTTAACACTGAACTAAACTAAGGATAATATTTAATAGAAAAAGTACTTACTGTGCCTTTGTTAATACAACTGAATTTCTCAATTATTTTATTACTTTAATGGAAAGTATTTTACTCACACATGCAAGACCCCTTTGCTTCAATTCCCTCAGGTCTGAGACCCATCACTACCTTAAATTACCATTAGTTTAGCCTCTCTCTGTAAAGACTGTGTAAAGAATTATACTGAAGCAGGAATAGACATGTAATTATGTGAAATGTTTTAAATCTACAGCATTATCACTGCCTATTTATATTTTAAAATGCAGTTGATGCATGAGATAAAAGCTGACTGTGGTGAAGTCTGAGGAAAAAATATACAAGTCTCCAGCCAGAGTGCCACCCTCTTAAGAAAAAACATCTTTTCCCTCCAACTGTAAATCTATTTAATGAAAAGTGATTCTTCTGTCATTTAGATTTTTGTGTCAGCATCCTAAAAAGAAGTAATTTATACTGGAGATAATGTAAAGTGATCTTTGCTTTATGAGTACACATGAATGGTATTTCACTGTCTGTATTACTAGATGGTCACTAGATATTATTAGACACAACTGCTATAGAGGCCTATTTTTAAAAACATGTTTAGAGGTTTATTCTTTTGGGCTTTATAATCTTTTACAGATTTTAATGGTACTGGGTCACAAGGTACCTATGACCAAAGACCAGGACAAATAGCTTTCCAATAAACCCAGTGGGTGACTGTCATGTTTATAACCCTCATTAGCATCTAGAAGAGCTCAGTTTGCAGAATAAGGCTTGTGCCTTTCACGTGATCTGTTGGAAAGGCTTTCCTGGAAGAAAAAAACCATGTAAAAGTCTTAAACCAAGGGAAGGCACATGTCAAAGGTATGGTTTATCCCACTGCCAGTACATTCAGGATAGGCTTCAGCCTGGGGGAAATTCACAGCATAGAGCTGAAGGAGGGTAGCTGGATCAGGGAAAAGGTGTGAAGCTAGAGCCACTACAGCACACTAGCAGATAGGAAAGTTTGAGAACTACCGCACTAAACTATTCAACTTCAATTCACGTCAAAATAGAAATTACTGGCAAAGGCAGCCAGAAGAACCCTCCTGATCCATACTTACCACAGGACAGACAGTGGAATTAGACAAAGGCCTGCAGATAGGAGGAAGCTAAAGCCTGAAAACCATGCAACAGTAGTTGCATAGAGAATATTAAAAATTGAAATTGACATAGTGCCGGTCACAACTTCTAAACAGGCAATACAAGCAAACACAGCACCTGCCAAAAATAAATGGGCAAATTACAAACAAAGCAAAATAAAACAAAATCTCTTCAAAGTACTAAAGTTTATAAACATGGTTCAGAAGATGCATTAGTTGACAATATTTTTGCAAGTATGCAAGTTACAAGTACTAGAGGATCATACTTTGCTATGCAAGTGTCTTCTGTGGCAACTCCTACAAATTGCTAGTTCTTCTAAATGACCAAAAAACCCCCAAATAAACAAAAAACCCCAAATAAACAATAAACAAAAAAAAAAACAAAACATTTTGCTGATGGAAATAGTTTTTTTTACTATTATTCTGTCACCATGCCTTCTTTCTTGAATTTGCTTATCACATGAAGTTTAACCTGTTCATCCTCCTACCTATGTTGTGCACATCTCCATTCTTTACCCCTTCCAGTTCTTGTCTTCATTCTTATTTTTCCTTTTCTTGTTTATTCCTTCTCTAATCTTTACTCTTACATGTGGAAAAGACTGATTCAACAAGGACTGCTGGTTCAGCTTAAAACCACTGCCTTCTCATTTTTGAAAAGAAACAACATTTTTTGGACTGAGCTACCCTTTGGGGTGGCAGTCTATCCCATCGGTGTCTTGTTGAACACATTTTCCCAAGCTGCATTTATAGTCACAGGACCATAACCAAAATCACACTAGGTAAGCAGAAAAGCATGACAAGAGGCAACTTGATTCCTGCATCAAACTACTCAAGTAGCCAAAGCCCTGAAGAATGCCAAGAAACTCAATACCAGAGGTGTGTTTTAGCACCGCTAGTACAAAGAGATCTTTGTTTTAGTGTATGAAGATTAACCTTTTAAAAAATAAAATCAACTCAGGAAAGCATGTATTTCCCAAAATCTAGAAAATACACACTCCCACAAAGCAAAATATGGGATATTAGAGCCATATTTTGAGGCCTGACATGCTTTTTTCTGTGTTCCATAAGGAAAGGACTTTGAGAAGTATTATGTTACATTTCTTGGGACATGTTTAGAAGCCACAGGCCTGAAGTTGGGTTCCTGCTCCATAGCTGAGGATCCAAGTCTAATGGTTTCCAAGTGTTATGAAGATTGACCACCTACTGCTTACCTTTCTAAATTAGTGAGTGAGAAATCAACTAAAGTGAGAATTGACTAAAGAACTGCATGCCAAAATCTTGTGAATGTAGAAGCCCTTGTGAAATCACACTTGTGTAAATCTCAAGCATTCTTCTGCTTCAAGTTCCCCATAAACTTTAAGAACAGTATTTTGTTTGAAAGTTGAAACTTGCAGTGGTTTTTAACACAACGTTGTTTATATTAAATTCAGAACCAGAAGCCATTAATGTCAAGACACAGGCCCATATTATACTGAACTTGAATGAAAAGCAATCTTAAAATACCAAAACAAAATACCAATCTACAAAAACCAATACCTTTTGTTTAAAGGTAATCTTTGTGCACCTCTGTTCTGAAGGACCCTATTATTTTATTGTTTAAAAACAATTCTACTTACCCTGTTCACCAGGGAGAACCACTTTTGACAGCATGGATCGGAGAACAGGTATAGGCATAAAGCAGAACAAAGATGGCACTCTCACTGTAAAGCAGCCATGAGACATTGACGTAATTAAAATCCAGGAGTTTACAAATATATTGCAACTCTATTAGTCATATGCTTTTGAACACTTAGTTCCCCAAATAGTAAAAGGCAACAGAAAAGTCAGACTAGATGTGCACTGAGACACAATTTTCCAAGAACAGAGAAATTAATAAATCAAATACATTTCTACGGCACTAAAACCAAATCATAAGCAAGTAATTCCATTGTTTCTCCACACAGTTCATCTTTTAATCAAATCCTAGATCAGTCTGATCAACCATTTATATTTTCCTCTCTATGACCCTTTCAAGGTGGTGCATGCAATATCCAACACCTCCATTCACTACATATAACACAGCAATATTTTCATATACATTGTTGACCATGGAACAACCCATTCTGAACTCACCTAAAAACATGAGCAGGGTAGTTTTGGCAAAGGCAGCCATGATCATTCCTCCAATGTAAGAAAACATCCCAATAAAGACAATATAAATGTCTTTGAGACATTTGGAAAATAAGTATACTCCTAGAAAGCTGGTCAGCGAGACAGAGGTGAATGCAGCTGCTCCATACCCAATGTATACTTCATTCCAGCAGAGCGGCTCATCCAGTTCATACAGTGTAAAAAGTGAACTCCCACCCAGCAGAGTAAACAAATAAGTCATAAATGTAAAAAGTAACACAATTATTAAAATTCTCTTTTTATAAGGGGCGGTTTTAAAAAGCATGTACACTCCAGAAACTGTCTCCCTAAGAAGTTCTTTCCAGGATACAGGTGCTTCATGCTGGAATTGAGATACGGCTGTGGTATCTTCCAGAAAAAATACAATATAGATAATATTAATTACATGGAGCAGAGAAGCTATCACAAATGTCCATGCAAAGCCTATTTCTCTTAGAAAGTAGCCAGATGACAGTCCTGCCAATCCAGATACAACTCCAAAAATCAAATCTACTACAGCTATACGTGTTGTTTTCTGCTTCTCATCATGACACTCCTCTGCTATGTAAGCAAAGCCTCCTCCAAGGAAAGTTGCTATACTCCCAAACATTCCAGTAATAAATGCAACTGCAAATAGGACAGAGAGTGACAAGGAAAAATATGATATTGCAGTGAAGCTAATACCAGAAATCAAAGCTCCCATTGATGGTAAGACTAAAGACCTTTTGTGTCCCTGGCGATCCCCATTAGCTACAATGACAAAGGCAACTGTAAGGCTGGGAATGGCTCTAGTTAAGTCCAACTGCATATTAAAAACAGAGGCTTTTTCTTGAACTTCCTGCAAAGAGAAAATAAAAATAATTGTAAATACTATATTACATTGAGAAAAATAAATCTGTAGCAGTATTACTTACATAATTATTATATGCAATATAATGAATATCACTATACATGTTTATAGATTATAAATTATACTATTATAAAACATTATACATGCAATGTAGTTTTATAAGATTATATGACATTATGATATACTAGGCTATTAAAAAATACGTTGATTATTCACACTTTTGTAATTTGATCTTCAATATTCCTCAAACATTCCCTGTTACATTTTAACCCAAAACTTAATGCTTAAGATACAGTCTTACTAGTGCTGTTGACAGAGAAGTTTCAATGCAGGTTGTTCAAGAGAACAACCCTTTTGAACATGCACTTACAAGAGCTGTAAGTAACTGCAGTATCTCCTTCAATACAGGGTATGGCAAAAGGGCTCTGGGCTATTTTAATACTACTCAGAAATCAGTAGTAAGCCAGTCATCGATTAAGGAACACACCCCATGCTCCCTCCTCACAGGAGTTCATTTCTCCTCCCAAATAATTCTACTGACGGGGTTATAAGAGACAATTCATTGACTAGAGCACACTGCAGGTAAACAGATCACGATCCACTCTAACATCCCACTGTACAATCTTACTACTACCACAAACACTAGTAACAACCAAAAATATGAAATACACCTTTAAATATTATACTGACTCACAGGTATGTGAATTAATGGATTTTGCAAACACTGTAAAGCTCTAAGTTCAGAAATTGCCCAAATCAGTGATGTCTCTACAGATACACCACAGTAGGTAGTCACATAAATAATAGCAGATAACACTACAAAAATAAATTTACAAAAAGTAAATACCCATTATGGGGAAGAGTTCAGAGGTTTTTTTAACAGAAGTATAAAAATCAAATATAACTGAAAAACAACCATTTAACAGAGCATGGATGGCTGCAGAAAAAAATAACTAAAGAATGTTTAATAAAAAAAAATGTTACGAAGCTAGCTGCTAAAGGACACTCATCAAGATAATTCAGATCTTGTTTTTAATGCATAGATGCAGACCTGACAAGAGAGCAGCCACAACAGCCCTTTCAAAGACACCCACCTGATCAGACAGAAGAACTACCTATTCAGACAGCAGAGCAAGGGAAAAGGAAGCAACTTTATTATATTTATATTTATATTTATATTTATTATTATACAAACCCTTTGTAATAAGATAAAGTTTCAGATGCAGAGAGTAAAGTCTGCTGAAAGGCTTCTTGGAGTTTTCTGAGGCATAACACTGATGTGGGCAGGCTTGTTTGTGCTCTTCAATCAGCAACAGCTACAGTTGTGCAAGTCTGCCCACATCCTTCTCAGCCTGTATTCAAGCCACCTATAGTCCAGGTTTCAGGCATCTCCTCTGTAGCTAATCCTGACTGAGTAGCAACCAAAATGATGAAAACTCCCTAAAACTTACAGGAATGTACTTTGGGCAATTTTAAAACTGCCAAATACTTTATAAATTCATATTTATAGGCAGAGACCATGAATTTCTAGTTCAATCTCTTCCCTTGCTTACAAGATACCAGGTTTTATTATAAGAGAAAAGTTCAACTGATCCTGAGGTTCTCAAGGAAAGCCTTTGAGATCCCCAGCTTTTGCTCCCCAAAGTCTTTTGCTCCTTCTCACTGCCTTAGCATTCATGACATCCTGTCCACTGGCCAGCAGTGTTGTCACTCTGGAAGGGTCAAAACCATGAAGACTGAACAAACTGAGATGGAAAATGTTATTCTGATCTTTAACTCTGCTGCTGACAAAGAGAACTCTGTATAGTTGCAGACATTGCTTCTTTACTAGGATTGTTTTGCTCAAAGACATGAGCATCAAACAAATGCTACTACATAAAAAATAAAATTAAATATTTAATGTATCATCTCAACCCACATTAACCACGTAATACAAAGATTATTGCCAGACCATAATGAAGTGTAAAAAGTGAAAGAATGAAAAAAAAACAAACAACCCAAACTTGGGTGTCCTGGTTTTGGAAGAAGTTGTGCAACACAAAAATACATGGCTACACATCCAGGTACCACACGTGACCATGAACTTGCTGAGATAAAAAAAAAAAAATTATGTCTGCTGAAAAGAAGACTACAGACATAAGTACAAGAATATTCCATTTAGACTGTAAGGCATGCAATTGCCCACTCTGTGGTTTTATAAAGCTAAAGGAAAAGAATATAGAAAATGATAGGTCAAATCTTCAGCTGCTTTAAAATCACACAACTTCATTAAATAATCAATGGAACTGCATGTATTTGAAGAGAAAGGCCTAGTCTTTTAATCTCCAAATTCATTCTACTTTGAAAAATTACAGTGGACAGAAATAGATACTAAAATCACCTATTTCAAAATTAAAATAATGAAAATGAAGAAGCGAGTAACTTACATAAGGATTAAATTAAGAGAGAAGTGCAGCACCTGAGACTGAACAATATGAAGGACATGATAAACTCAGAGGCTCATAAGATAAAATATTACTGAGTAGCAGGAGGAAATGAATCAATTGGATAATAAATCAGTGGGATGATTAATAATGTCTAATGATTAATAATATAGCTCTGAGATATTAAAAAGATTATCCAAGTCGCTGATCAGTATGCTTCAGTTTATATTCACTTTACCTTTAAACTCACTTTATAGGATGACTATTTTTTTCAAATTGTAAAAAAAAAAATTAATCTAAATTCTGCAGACTAACCATTTAGAATAATATTTTACCTTTTTTCAGTCTCCAAGTGATTTTTGTCTTCAATTTCTTTTTACATTTTGCTTTGAAATAGGTGAGATTAGTACAAAGCTTCTTCATTCTCAGAACGTAAGGACTTACACTAAATTAACTGTTAGGAAAGATGTTCTTTTAAATATTAATGCCAAACAGGGCCTTACAGCAAAAGTGACAACATCTATAAACCTAATTCAGTTAGGAAGGTCTTGGAAAATCTGGAACACCTACTTCATGCTTCCTCGTGAAAGGGTTTGGAATTCAGTCACTGGATCTACTCTTTGGCCCATGCACAGAGGCCCATTTGCACTTAAATTAATGCATGTTTTGAGCACTGACATTGTTACGCTATGGTAACTAGCGTGGTATAAAAATGCAGCAAGGCATCCAGACAAGAGTGTAATTGTTCTAAAGCTCATGCCCTACTGGCAATCACTGAAATGCAGGGAATGGAAATTTGGCAGGAAAGGGAAACTAAGAAGTTCTGTTGGCCATTATTCAACTACTGTCTTGAAGGACCCATGTTCTCAAATATCAAATTAACTATAATTTGTAAACAGAAGACCTGTAAAGTGTGAATATGCCACCGCATTTAGATAGAGACGCTATCTAAACTTCAGCAGAAGTTAAGCACTGTGCTTCAGTGTTTTGTGAAAAGAAATATGAAGTCTTATATCTTGAACCATAGGTGGCAGCAATTTGAAAAACAGGTTGAATTTGAGGGTGTTGCTAAATGCAAAGACGTACTTGAAATGTAGATTTCTTGATGGGCTCTGCAATTAGGATTGTATGCTTAGAGAAAATGGCCAGACACAGCATCAAATGGGGAGCTAATGCTAAGGAAAACACTTTTTGGGAGTAACATACAAGCATTACTCCGACAATAACTGGTAATTACCTCCATGGGTCAGCCCAGAAGCCATGTTGGACCACAATTCTATCGACCTTTTTACTTTCAGATTCTTTCTACTAACATCAGCTTCTGCCACATGACAAAGAACATACGCCACACTAAAAGTCCTGAATTATTTCTTTGATCACCTCCAGTGGAAGGATGTACCATTAACGATCTCCTTTTATATGTCAAATGAGGCAGATAAACTCAGATGTTCAGTCTTGCACATATGCAGCACATCAGAGGTTGAAATATGGGATGTGAGCAAAAATGTCCAAGTACCACCTTTTCAGCAGTGTAAGAGAATGCCAGCTGACTGTATCTGTAAGCCCAACTTCTGTGTAATTTATATGCTGAATCATTTACTTTTCTGACCCTGCAGTGGTTTCATCTTCCACTTTATGAAATTGGCAGTTTCATAAAGTGGAAGATTCCTGACTGCCAGTTGTTGTTGACAAGTGTGGTTCTATTGCATCTCTGCTGAAAATATGTTCCCTCTGCTATTCCCATGTTAGACACAGAAATCATGTGGCCACTGAGTGTGCCAGAGCAGTGTAGTGCTTCAGAAAAAAAAAAAAAAAAAGGCAAAAAGCAACAACCCCAAAACAAGAGATGAGCCTTCTGTTCAATCAGTGCCCCACTCAAATCCAAACCATAACCTGTAACTGCAGAACTGCGAGATACAACACATGGGGTGAGAGGGGAAAGAGAAATGGAGAATGACCATCTCTTCTGCTGGCAGCTCACAGTTTGCTCTGCTTAAGTAGCATTAAAACTGCACTGGAAGTGCAATGGAAGAGGTACCAGTCAACAACTAGCTATCCAGCACACTGAACTACACAAAAGTGCTAAAAATGTAACTGACCATGGGATCCTGTCATCTTGATGTCCTTGTATTCCAACAAGGCTGACTAGTACTCTGAATGGCAAACCATCAACTGTACTTGATCATGCAAAGATCAGATAAATTTTTTTCCACGTTATAAAACCACAAAAAATTTAATTTCTCCTGCTCCTCGTTCTTGCAATTCCTCTGAAATACATGTATTTTAAGCTAGATCCTGTTCCTCAAAATTACAGGGCATTTGCTAGACTTCACATGGTTACAAAGAACAGTAGGAGCCACAGAGACAACGGGTGACACAAGCACAACAAGCACAATGGTCGTGGAGGAGGAGCCTCTGCTGCACCCGCGGTAATGTCAGCCCAATGCTAACTTGGTCCCTATTCTCTCAGACAATATTCAACTCCCGCTAAAATACGAATTTGTCTCAATATCTTCCTGGAGACAAATCTCTGTCTTTAAAGGACTATCACTACCTACAGCGTAACATTAGAGCGAGGAGACAGTGAAGTGAGAGCAGGTTATGAAACTACGGCTTTCCGGAGAGTTAAAGTTTAAGGTTACAAAACAGGATGTTTTGCTGAGGCAGCACCACCTGGCTGCAAGTTTATTTACAATTATTATTCCTCCCCCGCCACTTGCCTTCTGTTTGATATAAGCCGGGCTGCTCTTATTCTGCTCGCAGTGACTGACATTGTTGTCGCTCACGAAAGTGGAGTTGTACTCCTGCTCCCACAGCCGCCGGTAGATGAACTGCTGCACCAGCGGGCTGGTCAGGGAGGACGCAAAAATGTAGATGAAAATGACGGGCTCCACGCACAGCACCTTCCTCATTTCTGGGTCCGGGCTTCAAACCCTGCGCCAGGAAACAAACGGCAAGCGCTCAGGAGGGGAAAGCCGAACAGGCGAGCGGCAGCCGGCGCGCCGACAGCCCCACGCACCGGGGGCCGCTCCACCAGCGCCCGTCCCGGAGCGCGGCGGCCCCGGCTGCGCCCCCGCCCCGCCGGGCTGTCCCCTGCGCTCCGGCCCCGTCCCGCAGCGCCGTGACACCGGGAGGCGGGACGGCGGCGGCCGCGTCCCTCAGCGGAGGAGTGTCCCCGGGAGGAGGAGGCCGTGTGCCGCCATCTGGGCCCGCTGTCCCTGTCCGGGCCCGCGGGCGGGGCGCTGCGGCGGGCGGGGCCGCGGCCCGGCGGCGGAGCGGGGTCGCTGTGCCCGCGGGTGTCAGCGGCTTGTCCCCGCTTGTCCCCGCGGCGGAGGTGCGGACACATCGGCGCCTTGGCCATTTCAGCAGCGCGCCGCCGCGCAGCGCGGCCCGGGCCCGCTGTGTTCGGGCTGCTTACACAACCAGGATCTGCGCGATCAGCGGCATCGCTGGCCTCGTTCAGCACCGCCACCCCGGCCTGGAGCTCAGCCTGCTCAGGGGCGAGGTGGCCGGAGAGGAACCCGCGGCGTGCCGCTCCTCCGTGCTGCCGTGCGCTCCGCTCTCAGCTGACACAGCTCAGGGGGTTTATTATAGCTGCTCCCCTTCGGTGCGCTCTTGTCAGCGTGTGTAAAATCAACATTTGTTAGGCACCAGCTGGTCTCTCATTAGTAGAATCATAAAGTTGTGTAGGTTGGACAAGACCTCTGATATGATGAAGTCTAACCATTAACCCAGCGCTGCCAGGATGAGATGCATCTCGCTCTCTCTGGTAGGTACGGCCCCTGCCCAGCCTGCTGAACACAGCATACACAGCACGGGGAGCACGCAGCTCTGCACTGGCCTCCCAAGGCAACACCGAGTCATGATTCTGGCCTTGTCAAACCTGTGGTGTACCAAGGAGAGGTGACATACCTGGGGAGTCCCAAAGGACCACCTTTCAGTCTTAAATACCGGTTCTCCATTACAAGTACTGCTGACATTAGTCCCTTTTGCGAAAAGTGCATGAGAACTTGGAAGTTTCCCTCATGTATTTGCTCTCTTAAAATAAGAAGGGCAGTTTAGAAACTTGAGGAAAATTGAGTTCCTTGATAAAGTGATTTGAAGACAAATTATCTGTAACATGGGTTATATGATCTTGAGTAATGCTTTAACTTGTTCACTGCCATGTGACACATCATTCAGTCCCAAATTTAGGGACAACACTGGCTTGTCAAGTGTCTCTTAGCACAGGATCAACCCAGCATGCAAGCTCAGTGGCCTTGATCATTTACTTGAGCTACTTTGGCCTAGTATATAGGCTTGCTCACAGAGGCACACAGGCAGACTGATTAAAAAAAAAAAAAAAAAAAAGTGCTACTCTGGCATGAGATCAGCTTGTAGAGAGTGGTGTCCTTCTCCTTGGCCTGTCCAAGTCCAAAGTCTGACTCATCCTGTGACAGCATTTTGTTTGTCACAAGGTAAAGCCAAAACAATCATGTGAGGCTGCTAGGTGAGAGGGGCTGTTCAGGTCACTCACCCAGCTGTTAACATTTATTTGAGCAGCGTGAAGAAGGGATTTTAAGCCTGTTGGAACTTTATTTCACGGAAGGCTATTGTCCAGAGGCCCATTAAGTTTCTTGCCAGATCCAGCTGTGCTGAAGAGTGTGTCACTTACAAAGGAACACAAGTATCTGAGTGCTGTTCAGATTGCTGGCCAAACTTGTTTTAATGCACAGATCCTTCAGGACAGCCTTCCTAGTGCCAAGTGTGTTCTGGAGAGGTCCTCCGCTTCTCTCCTTCCTAGTAGCTGTGTTTAAGTTTGGGCTTGGGTTTAGAGAGCCAAGTGGCTCCAGCAAAGCTGTGATCTCACCAGTGCTGAAGGCAAAGCTGCAGCCTGAGCTGATCACCTGGAAGCACCTTTTTACCTTTGTGCAACAGCTTGAAGCCTGTCCATGAATATCTTCCAGTGCTGACACAACATATTCCCCTCAGCCAGGTGCATTGAAAGGGTCTTGGCCCTCACTGGTTTCCAGGCTCCCCCTGCAAGGGGAACTAAAAGCAATAGATGTCATTGGACTTTTAAGATCAGACTTAGCTGGGTGATGCTTATCCTTTGAAGTTGAGAATTTCCAAATAACACAATGCATGGCAAGCTGCCTTCCACTCTCCCCTGCCACCAGTATTCACACTGGCCCAAATTTGAGTGACATGCCCATGAACAGGCTGCACAAAGGTCACAGGCATGTGGTGGCTGCAGCTCTGCAGTTTGCACCAGCTTCCATTTTATGACATCTTCAACGTGTGAAGAATTGAAGGAGCACATGCATTCATTGTAGAGGTCAGGCTTTCTGGGAGCACTTTCTAAGCATACAATTAAAAAAAACTCTAAAGGCAAACAAATTACTGATCTTTGAAGGTTGTATGTTGCTTGTCTGTCAGGGCATGCAAAAAGGGAAACATGAAATGAAGTTCAGAATATTGGGGGACTTTTGAGAGATCCCACCAGCACTAGTTGAAGACATTATGTTACCTTCAGGGATATAAATGTTTAGATAAAGCCTTCCACACTTCAAGGAATTGTGTTCACACAAATCATTGATACTAGAAACATTTTTCCCCTATCAGAGTCTTTTGATGAAGATGAAGGCATTTTGGAGATATGCTTTGCTGAAATATTTTGCTGAAAGCATCAGTAGTGCTTTAATAAGTAATATTGACAAGTAAAATGTGATTTTAATTCCCTTCTAAGAAGTTAAGTACTTTTTAAAATTGAGTTTGCTTTAATTTACTGTGTTAACAATCTACTGAGAACCTTAATCCTCTGCATGTCATTTATGGATTACAAAGTAACATTACTGTACTGTTTGTACTAATATTCAACTCATGTTTTCAAGGCTATCTTGATAACAATGGTTAACTCAAATTTAAAAAAGGAACCTAAAAAGGGAAGAGAAGCACATTTTTGGCAGAGAGTCGGTTTTATACAAAATTCAGTTCTGCAGAAACCTTTCATACCCTGTGTCATGCCCATGAGCAGAGCAAACAGAGATATATGAAGGAAGTTCTCCAAACATTGGAGAAAGGAAAAGAGAGTAAGTAATGTAATTCTGCAGAGGAACACCTAAGTTTAGATGTAACTGTAACAATGTGGGCATCAACATCCCACTGACTTTGTGTTCCTGAAAATGGAGTGTTCTGAACACCCCTGTCACAGCACCAGCACTACTGCTAACTCCATGCCATATGGCACTTTTTACTCTTCTGAAGTGTTGCGTTGAAAATTTGTGCTTGTTTGAATCCTCAAGCATATGTAAGGCATCAGGATATATTTATTTTTTTCTGAATAAGAAAATCTTAACAGAACTAGTGTTCTTGCTGACCTCTCATCTCATTCACCACATAACAGCAACCATTTCTAAATGGTGTGGTTTATTCAGTTTTGCTTTTCAGTTACTTACCGCTCATTCTTGTGTATTTGCAAGTCCTTCTAGCTCATCTCTGATCATTTAATATCTCAGACTTAGATATTTCCATTGAAAGCTCTTCACACTGGTGGTTTTTCTGTTTAGATGACTCAGTAGAAAAGAATTTAGCAGCTCCCTTCGTGCTGTGTTCAGGTGCAGCTTGTGCAGATATCCTGTCGTGGTTTTGCCCAGTCCTAAACAAAGCTACAAGAGCTACTAGATCTGCTGTGACTGGCTTTCAGACGATTTGAGGATTTGAAATTTATTTAATGTGGCTGCTAGGTTCTGTTTGAGGTGATTTGGTCTTTTGTTTTCCTTCCTGTTTTGCTTTCAATCACATTTATGTGCTAGGCATGTGATAGCTCTTCGCTGTAGATAGCTGATGTAAGTTGTTTTCGTCTGACTGCGTTGCTTCCTACAGAAATTCTAGTGAGCCATTTTACTGCTCCAGTTCAGCACCTTAGACGTGCTTTGAGAAATAACTGGTGGTACTGGTAATGCTGTGCTGCCTGCCACTCCCTGTCCCCTCCCTGCCGAGCCGTGCAGTGGGTGGCGATGATCAGCAGCAGCAGCGCGCTGGAGATACCCCTGGTTACCGTGACTCAGCAGAGCGCTCGTCTCCTCGGTCTGTATGTCACTTCACCCCTTTGCAGAAGTGGACAGAGGCATCCGTCTGCCTGGACGCATCTTTTAATCTGAAACAGCGGGTTTCTTTCCTTCTTACAATTTCTATTTATTTAATGTAAACAGTTCTTTAAGGAGGAATTGAAAGTAAGCAGCTGAGGCAGCGCTGGAGTGGCTGCCTCTGAGTCACATGCTGTTCTGTTGCAGGAGGCTATTAAATTTCGTCTGTTCTTAAAATTTTGCTAGAGCAAAGTTCTTTCCCCTTTTACTAAATGAAAGTGCTTTTCATTCCTAGTAAGTTGTTGGGACTGGCCGGCTGCACTCCCTTTTCAGAGATAAGGACTCGTCATCTACCTCTGCCCCCATGAGAAGCACCAGCTTTTTGAGGAGCTTCACAAAGACCAATAAGCAGAATGCAGTGTGTTTAGGATACAAGTATTTAAGCTGAGTATCATCAGGAAGGTGGTGACAGATGATGGGCTGTTCTCATCTTATAAAGTCAGTGAGAGGTTTGCTGCTGTTTTCCCAGAGGATTGTGCATCAGACTTGAGCCTGAGCACTCCAGCTGAACTCTTGAGATCGGTGACAAAGTCTTCATCACTTGTAGGAGTTTGAATTAGGGTGAGTGAGACTGTGCCTGTGCCCTAGACTGGGATTTCATGCATTTTTTCCGGTTTTAGATTCTCAGAGGAAAAGGAAAATGGTCTCAAGGGTGAACTTGTGAAAGGTTTCAGAGGAAGCAGGACTTCAGTCTGCTTAGCTGTGGTTTAGGTGGAATGGCATTTTTCCTCCACAATTGACCACCAAAACAAGTCTTGACATTCAAAGCAGCAGGGGACACAGTTATCAGTCCTTATTCGTATTAATCTGAAAATACTCAAATACACCCTTTCCCAGATTTTCCAAACATCTGCCCAGATCTGTTCAGAAAGATCTGCAAAGTGATGTTTGATATGTCCATATTTCAGTTATGCTTTAACTGAAATAATTCCTTCCCTGGCATGATTCTGCTGTATATTTGTGCACATAAACATCACTGGGTATTTATCCCAATTGCACTTTTTTTTTTTTTTTTTTTTTTAATTTTTTAACAGTTACAGGGACAATAGGTCTCCTGGTGTTCTCTTAGGTATCATAGAACAGCAGCAGAAAATTTCCTGGGTTCTTTCAGATTATGACAATATCCGAAGCAGATTTGTCATGTACTGTTCTCAGAAAAGTGCCTTGCAAGATTTCTTATACAGAAAGATGGGACAATATTGCTGAAAATAATATGGCACTTCAATACAGCTTTAGGTATCACCATAAATGAATTTCTTCTAGAACACTGTTGAATGCTATTTATTGCTCCTACAAGGAAAGTAAATAACAAAGCAGCTCTATTCCTTTGGAAATTGGAGCTCATGAAGGGGAGGTATTGAGTTTAGCTAATTGAATGGTAAGTGTGAAGACTCAGGTTAAGCACCTTGAACAGGTCCTTCAGGGACCTATTAAACCCGGTAACCTAAGCATGACAGATGACGTTCCTGGTTCAAGAAGTGCCTGAACTGATGATTCCTGGAAGTGGGGAAGGTGTCCTGAGAACAGTCAGCATATGTACTTGTTCTTTAACCTATTTTTTTGAGCATCTGTTCTTTGCCCCTGCCAGAGAAGGGAATTTGAAGTAGGTGGACTTTTGTCTACTCGACGTGGCCATACTTCAGCAGGACTGCAGAGCTGATAGAAGTATAGAGCTGGCATTTTGAAAAGATTTCATAAAAACTGGGAGCATAAAAATGAGAGCATACAAGGCAAAGTCTGTATGAATTAACAAAAAGGAGAAGCTGCTCAAATAAATTTGCATGAAGATGTGCTCTTTGAGCTATAACATGTACAGTTAGTTACAGGCAGTTTTGCCCTGAATTATTCAGCTGTACAAATGTTTGATAACTCAAATGTTATGAGTTTGTCATAACATCCTGGAAAAACTTTTTAGTTTTTGCATGAGCCTGGGGGCACTTGCTTTTTCTATGAGAAGGTACAAGTATTTTTCATATAGCCTTGAAAGTGACTTCCTGAGCGTGATCAGAACTTGCTGAGCTTAAAGCTTACCTCGCTGCTGTGAGCAGCAAGTTTTGCATTCTGTTTCAAAAAAAATTAGGTTTGTGGTGAGGAAATGGGAAACTGTTATCAAGTGCTTTTGCATAACAAAGTTGATAGTGACAGTGTGCCTTATGGACACTGAACCTCCTGTTCATAACTATTTTGTCTGCTTTCCCTGAGTGTATTTATATGGCATGCCTATGGCTGCTAAAACAGCTTAATGGGAAAAAGAACAGCTAATAAAGCACTTAGGGACTTAATTGCAAAATAATTTGGCAAACAGGAAAACTACTGCCTGACTCTCAGAGACTTTTTGTCTTTTTCTTTTCTTCTCTGCTGCTGATTCTCGCTGACTGTGTTGTGATGGTTTTCTCTTTGCCACTCCCTGGTGCCCTGTGCCCTCCTTTGGTGCATCTTATGCCCAGCTTCCTACCCCCCCTCTCCTCTGACCTCTTTGGCTGAGGCCTCGTGATGGCCTTGGGAGCTCTTGCCTCCCTGGCATGCCTGAGGCCAGGGAATACCTGCTGTTATTTCCATGCCTTATTCCCCAGCATTGACACCTCAAAGAAGCAGCAGGGCCTCCTTCCATAATTGTTTCCTTCTCTTTGCAGGTGTCAGGTGAGTGAAGATTGGAAGCATGAAAACGAGATGGAAACCACAAAGCTGTGCTGTCACCAGCAGACCAAGCTGCTCCCCATGAAGCCAGCCAGTGTCCTCAGCTTCCCTGTCATTTTACACTCTTTTTACTGTCTGCCTGTTCTGTTCCATCCACACCCATTTCAACACTGGGAATCCAGTCTCTGAGTTGAAGTGATTGTGTCTTCTCCCACCTTTTCTTTTTGAACTTGAATAAGCTCTGTTTATTCTATATTAACAAGAAAACCCTTTAAAAGTATAATATTTTGAGCCTGAGCTTGCATTCTCCAGGGCAACATGGGAAAAGTTCCTCTTTCAGAACTGAACATTTCTATTATTTTTGAAACAAAACCACATTCGTGAAGACGTCACTAAATAGCTTCAACTATAATAAATTAGTAAAATAGATTTACAATATAATATACTGTATTCAAGTGTAAATAGTGTATACTTGGGAAAAGCTGGACATGTGAAACAGTGACTACTTCAAATACCCTCTTTCCCCCCTCTTCTTTTGTTCTAAACTTTCTGAAGAAAGGACTGACATCACAATACTGTTGTTTTATAAAACCCCCTGAAAACGTTTTGAGAGATAAATGAATACACTCTCATTTAGAAATATCACATCTTGAAGTTTGTCCTTTCTATTTCAAATTTCCTGACTGTGGCTTTTGTTTAGTTTTTACAAGACTGAACTGGTAGAGAGCCCCCCATTGTTGCTTGTATTTGTGTTTCTTGAGGGGCTGGCACTCCTCTGGGGCTCCAGAAGAGCTCTGCCAGTGCAGGAGGTACCAGCCTTGCTCAGTCTACAACCAACCCTTGGGTTGGTTGGGTTAAGCTTGGGTTCATGAGATAGTGACAGGTGAGTTTTGTTTCTTTGGCCTGGCTTTTTGGCATGTTCAGAAGATACCAACAACAAATATAACTAATTAAAAAAATCTTTACTTGCTTACTGTGTGAATCCAGGAGAGGTTGATTTGTGGTATCTCCACACTCAGGTATTTCTTTTTAATCTCTGAATAGGAGTATCACTTCTGACTGTCACTGTTACTGTCCTCAGGCCTTGGTTTAACGAAAGAGGAAATCCAATTTTAGCATGCCTTATCCCAAACCCAACCATTAATGCTACTTTACATTGATAAGATTTATTGCAGATAAAAAGTGTCTGACCAAATCACTCCAATGCTTTGCCTACATGAGAGTCACAGGCTATGCTCCTTTGCCCTGAAAGTTAAATACTACTTTTTTTTTTTTTTTTTTTTTTTTTCATGATGTGATAGAAGGCTTGTGAGTTTGTTTTATTTTTTTCATGATGTGATAGCAAGGCTACTGAAACTTTTCATTAAACTGTACCTTCACTGGCTGTTACATTGGTCCTCTCTGGAAATTTTTCCTTGTTGCTGTCAGCAAATTCAGCTCATGTTTGCAGGAGATCTGACATGATTGCTCTTGCAGTGTTATTTATACTTTTCCTTTCTTTTGATCGTATGCAGAGCACAGGCAATGTGCTGTATGCTGCTTGATAAAGAGAGGTAAAAAGTGGTTGAGGTGGGGCTGGGTTGTCTGGTGGTTCCCATCTCTCTTCTCCCCATGCTCTTCCCTGGGTGTGTGGTATAGACTAGATACCTCGTTCAGGGATGATTGGGGTGAGGTGAGGTTGACTTCATCCTCATTCTTGCATCTTCTGAAGAAAATTTGGGACCAGTATTTTAACTAATTTGCACTATATCTGATTCTTCTTTCTTGGTAATATTGGCACTATTTACCTATCTCTGAAAAGCTGCTGAAATGAATGCAGCCTAAAGCATTCTTTAATTGAGGGTAGCAAAGTACATATTTTTAAAATGTAAGCATCCTGAAATTACTGGTTAAAGACTGATTCAATTCTCCATCCTAGTGCAATTCTTCAGTCTAAATTAAATACAATTTCATAGTTCATTCATGCCGAACTAAACATAAAATACTTTATAGTTTTTTTGTGAAATCACCTCAGACTCTACAAACCCTTTATACTAATTACCTATTTAATGAGCATAACTGAAGAAACGGGTGTACTTACAGGGTTCAGGGAACACTGTATGAGAGAGGGAATTATACTATTCCTAGAATTTCAAGACTGGATTTTGTTTCTAAGCTAGTAGAAAATTCAGCCCAGTTTCAGAACTGGGTGGTATGAAATCCCGTTGTAAATGGTGGAAATTTATTATGAAACTTGAAGAATTGCACCACTCCCACACAGGAGAGCAAAGTTCTGAACATTCTTCTTTGATTACATCCATTTCAGTGGCCAGATTTCTTGCAAGAAGCAGGTTTTAAGAGGATGCAGGGAGGGTCAAAACACTGAGGATAACTCCAACAAATTTAAGGGGAAGCGTGTGAGATAGATGCTGCCTCCCCTCCCCTCCACTCCCACACCAATCTTCTAATGAATGATGAAAGGCTGTTGAAGAATAACATAATTTTTGAGCATATGGGAGAAAAAAAAATTGTTAAGATGCAGTAAAAATTCTCTCCAAAGTTGAATGTACAGTGGAAAAAGATATGATCAAAGTGGATTTTCTAGATCTATAAGTCCTATTAAAAAAAAAGAGAGACTGTGATATTTCATTAATATTATTAATAATACCTGTGCCAGAATCGTACCATCACTGCACATAATGGAAGGAATGCAATGGATGCAGATTAGGACACAGGTCCTAATAGCTATTACAATACATTAATGTGTTCTGTAGTGATAAAGGAATTTAGAAAGACAAAGTGAGTGGCTGTTGCTTGTTGATGACATATTATTCATTCCCCTTCAGTAATGGACGTAGTATAGAAATATCTCAGCAGAATGATGAGGCTGCAGGTAGAAAACAATTGCAATTACTTCAGAAAGGTGAAAAGTAACAGATGCTTTAACAACCCTGGGGAGCACATCTGATGGAGGCAGCTGCAGCATCGTCATATTAATGTCTATCAGTAAGACAACCCTCTGTATGATAAGAAGTCATGAGAAAATAAGCTGTCATCCTCAGTGTTGTGACCCTGCCAGCATTATCAGAGCAAGCCTGTCTCAGTTGCTGAGTCCCATCAGCTAGACAACAAAACTGAAATCAAGGTAATAATTATTCCCTGAAGTATTTTTTTCCTGAATATCAAACATTCCTTCAGCTAGCAAAACCTGACAGTCTTTATCTTCTGATTGCACTTGTAATTTCTCTTTTCCCAAAATACTGTCTATAGAAGTTTTTACCTGCTGATGAAGATACTTTAAATGTGGTTGAATTTGCTCCAATTTTCACGAGAGCAATAACAAATCATAGCTTTCAGCCATGACTGCACTGTACATTTCTGCTCAATAAATCTTCCTCTCTCACACACTTTTTCATGCTGATGAACCTTTTTGAGTGCTATACAATATCACACAATCTGTAAAATGGCTATTAGGGAGCCCTGGTTATCATTCCAGTAATTTCATATGTGTAGGAATATCTGGCAATATTTTATTTTGTGGCTATCATGATATCTTATCTTGCCTATCCCCTTGAGGCTGTTGTTATTGTCTGGAGTCATCTGCAGGCAGTCTGGTACTGCTTGCAAGTAGACAACTCTGGCTTTTTTTTTTGCCTTTCACACTTTGAAGCTTTACTTGAGAAAGCTCTGCTTTCATCCATTTTTCCCCCTTAAAGCTGTTGTCAGCTATCATTTGCAGTTCTTTGGTTTGACGGTAAAGTGCAAAGGAATGCTGCAGCCTTATCTTCCCTTGGCTGGACTGCAGTCCTAACAAGCTGGAGGTGATATATTCCCATTTGAATCTCATTGTATCCTCTTCTGCCTGGCTTTCCTGATGCTTAGCACTACCAAGGCAATGTGCAGGGTTCTTCACAGAACTCTGTGTATCTTTCTGCCCTGACCTTGAGCACTTCTCTAGTGGAAGATGCCAAGAAGTGATGCCCAGCTGCTGAGCACCTTAACCAGGGTAAGGTGGATTGTACCAAAATATCTGGGTGCAGGGGGAAGGGTTTCTTCACCTTTTGATCCAGACATCTTTTGTGCCCTCTGTGCATCTTCTGGATCCAGCTGCAGCCTCTGCACTGGAGATTAATGATACAAAAGTAAGGAAACTACAAACCAAGCCTTGCAGAGCCCACAAAACAAGGAACAAGGCCAGCAGCAGGGATGCTGTGATAATCACTCTGTTATCTGCACATATAGTCATTGGGTATTTGTTGGCCATCACTGCCTTGCATCTCCCTGTGGTTTACAGGAGCCTGTCCCCTTGTGTTGTATGTGTACAGGGAATGTATTCACAGATGTCTGAGTGCAGCAATACATGCTGCTCATTAATGCCACCATTTGCTTCCCAAAAAATCTCTGCCTACTTTCAACAGGAAAAAAAGTCTAGCTACAAATCAGGGCTGGCATTGCTGAATGATCTGAGATCTGCTGTCAGCTTTGCCAAACTTTTGCTGTTAAATAGTGGAAAAAGCAGGTAGGTAAGTAGTTTATATTTTAATGTTAAATTATATGGATAACTGGTATTTTCCATTGTGGATGTCTGAAGTCAGATGCTTCTGAAAATGATTGGTGTGAGCAGATCCCTTTGATTTGGTAGTTGGTGTCCATCAGTCCTGTGAATCTGGATGGTCTTACACTTTTCAGTGTAAACATCAGAAGCTGCTTCAGATCACATCCTTTCTATTTCGGGATTTTCCCATGACTAATATGAATGGGGTGATACTCTTCTGGTACAAGGAATACAATGCAAGTTCAATGTCATCAAATAGGTTAAGAACATAAAACTGCCACCAAACCTGCTGGAGAACTATGCAAGGGGAGAATTCCTTTAATGATGAGATCAGTTAATGGGAGATTTTTAGTTGTCAAAGTCATAAAGAGCAAATTATAGTCTCATTTCCTCTATAATTGATAGAGAACAAATTTCCTTGCTTTATGATCTCTGGTTTATGAGTAATTGTTTTATTTCTGCATACCAAGTCAGTTGTTATGGGATTATCATCTTCTATGGTGTGGATTGCAGCCACAATCTAAAAGTTTCCTTTTAAAGGAAACTATAATGTCCTAATCTATTTTTTTGGCATTATATCATTTATAGACAAAATGAATAGGATCAAACTACAGTTGAAGAATCATGGCATTTTTAGCTAAGGAAGTGTTCCTGATGAAAACACAGATTTTATTAGTGATACTACAATTAAATAAGCCATTATCAACTTCCTACAGATCTCCTAAGAGCAACTCTCTTTCATTCTGGAGCCCAAATTACGGAAGCAATCTTCATAAAGGCCACTTCCCCAGCTATAGCACCTGCTGTGATATGATTCATGCCTTTTGTCTTCTGCTTGGAATTTGGGGATGTTTATGAAGGACTGTTATAAATACTGCATCTAATTCCTCTTTTCACAAGATGCTTTATTCACAAGGAAAAAAAGAAAAAAAAAAGAAAGAAAATCGCATCACGTATGTACGTCATATCATTTCCATTCCCATTGCCATCTGGCACTATTCTTGCTGCCTCCTCCATGTACATATTGAAAGGATGTGAGACCAGTGCCAGGCAGACTCTCTGGAGCACACGTTTCAGTGCTACAGCTGGGAGTTTCATGGGGCACACAGCGAGTCTGTGTAAATGGGCATTTGAAGGCTGGAGTCGTATGTGCTTGGGAGCAGAAGAAGTAATGCGTAAGAATCCCACTGTCCATGCTGTGTATCGCTGGTCAGCTAACACAGAAGTTGTGAAAGTGAACAGATTAAATATCTCAGCTGTTCTTATACTGTTCAGGCTTTCATTTTCCATAAGGAAGCAGTGGTGTCATAGGTACTTGGAAAGTACCTGGCTGTTGATTTACCCTAAATTGTTGTCTAAAAATGCTTGTCAGTTCTTTTTGGCATGGCAACTTCTTTGAGACAGCCACTGCCATGTATCAGCACTAATTGCAGGAGGATCCTTTTTTCAAAGAAAAGAGTTTTTCAAGGCTAAAAAATGACCTGCAGGGTGATAAGTGCAGACCCACTGCACTCATCTTGCCTGCTTAAGGTGAAGGGGGTGATGATGATGGTTGCATTCATATTCAAGCAGTCTATTTGTGTGAACTATTATGCTAATAGGTGACAAAATTATTAGTTATGAAATTCAGATGGGCTTCCAAATGCAAAGCAGCTGTGGTCATGTGACAGGGGAAAGGGAGGAATTCAGGAGCCAGGGATTTCTTGGCTGTGCAAAATATTTATCTGAAAAGCTAGAGAAGTAATTTGGCCATAGATTCAGAGAGCTGATCCTTTATAAGGTATACCTAGTTATAGGTTACACTGCTATCATCCCTTCTCTCTGTCCATCCTAGAATCAATGCCATCCTGACTTCTAGCAGCTGAGACAGGGCTGGACATGCAAAAATAGTTGTCAGCAGTCATTCATGGTCTGCATCTGCTGCCTGAGCTTCTGCCTCCCTTGATGGGCTGGGGCTCTGTAGCATTGACTTAGAAAGGCAGTTCAGAACCAGGCAGCTCTAGCCCAATGGTTCTGAGGAGTGCACATGAGGGACCAAGACCTGGAAGGAGGTGTTTAGGAGATCCAAGAACTGCCTCAGCATCATGAGCAGAGCCCAGCTCAGAATCATTGTGGAGTAGTCACTGCCTGGGAGTGAAGTATTTGCTTGCTCCCGAGGACTGAAGCTTGTTTAAGCAAGAAAGTTGAAACAGCATTTCTGAGTCTGCAGGCAAATGAGCCTCAGCAAACAGTGATATGGATGGAACAGAAAAAATGAAGGAGTTTGTGGTGTTTTAGTTTTTTGTTTTGTGGTTATTTTATCCTGCAGCTGAATAAAGGATAAGGTGGATTATTACACATCCTTTTTCATGGTCTAGCATTAAATCATTGAAGTGATTTGTGTTTGGGAAGGGTTATTTTTAACCAACTGGGAAAAATTTACTCAAACTGCAATAAACAAAACAAAAACTCATGAGTAATTCGTATTTAATGAGTCAAAGGCTCAATTCTCATCTCAGTAGCTTTGTTCTCTGCCCTGAAATCCCTGAAAGAAGGACACAAAGTCCAGTGGTGGTTCTGGGGTTCCTCTATCTGATGTGTTAATCCTGAATACACAGGACAGATACTACAGGAGAAGCAAAGGCTATATATTTCCAGGAAAACAAAATGTAGCAAATGTGACACAGTGAGTTGCATGACCGTAGCATTCTTAAAGCAGCGCTTGGGTTTATCAACTATAAATGAAAAATAAATGGAATTATTTGAACTTCAGGATGTACTTTGGAGAGCTCACCATGTTCAACTTCTTTGTCTGTGGGCTCCCCAGATGAGCAATACCAGATTTTGAGTGCTGCTCTGACAGTGGCTGTGTGGCATCTCAGGACAGGGGCTGCTGCCATGGCGAGTGAAACCCTGCCTGACAGCATCTGGCATTTGCCACTGATAATGAAGGGAGTTCTGAGGACTGATTTGCACTGGAGTTCTGTTTCCAGGGGGCTGGAGTTAAATTGATTGGTTGTGCAACTGTAAAACAGATTTTCTGTTCATCAGCACTGATGTGATCAAGAGCAATAAGATCTGTCCAACCCATTCCATTTCCATCCCTGAAGCTGCCTGGCAGTAATAGTTCCCTGTGAACTGGATAACATAATTTTTATGCAAAACCAACTCCTGACCTCTCTTTATGCTGCAGGAGTTATGCACACATTCTTCTTTCCAAAATGACTTTGAAGAGCTAAGGCATATCGTTTCAAATAGGGTAGGAAAGCAGAAAGCTCCCACTGGTAAAACAAAGAGAGCTGAATACAGTCTCCTCCTCTGAATTGCTTTTAAGAGCTGTGCTTTCCCCTGGCTTATGAAGGGAGTAAATGCGGGTGATGCAACACTGCCTCCCACTGCTGCATCCCGTTCCTCTGCTGCCTCAGCCATGCTTCTGCCAGCACAAGCCCACTGCTGCTTCAGTGGGAAGGCAGTGGGGCACGGCAGATGAATGTTGGGACCTTTCTCATTTTGTTTTCCGTGCTATTGATTCTACACGCCCACACGGATATATCTAGGTCCTTGTGCTGGGCATAAGTCTAAACACTGCTGGCAGTCTTCAGAGCAGGAGCTGAAACTGCCATCTCCCTTTGTGGAGAGGGAGTTACAATGAAGCTATTCCAATTAAAAATTTCAAAAGGACCATACAAGACAGTGTTTCTTAATTTTTTTTTTCCCCCTAATCAAAGGACCATTCCATTTCCTAGGAGAGCACATGCACAGAGCAGCCTCCACACTGCTGCCAACAGTTTTCACATATAAATAAAAATCTATCAGGTCACATATTGTATCTTTGTCTGATATTCCAGCCCTGGAAGACCATAAAATTTGAGCATATGGCCATAGACAACCTTTCGTTTTCTTTTGATTTCGTAGGTGGGTTTCCAGTGACATGTGAGGTGTAATCCCTTGTGTCTGGTCTTTCTTTGATGAGGCTGCCTGTTCTTTTGATCCAGTGGGACGCTATTCCTCATTAATCAGTTTTGAAACTGTCCAGCGTCATCTCAGAAAGGGGGTTGAAAAGACAAACCCTTGGGAAAATTAAATTTGAGAGTTGTAGTGGGTTTTTTTCAGCCTCCACATAACTCATCTATGCAATTTCTGCTTTTTTCTGCCTTCACTTCTCCTGCCATAAGGGAGAGCAAACTGAAACGTGCAGCTGGATGTATATTTTTTACAGAGCTTGGGAATGCGGAGCACCACTAACTCCCAGCTCTCTTTTGGGGCTGGGGTAGGCTGCATCCAGGATGCTGAGAAAGCTCCCTGGTATCTTGCAGTTGTAGGCTCGTGATTCATCCTCGGGCTGCGTGCAGGGGCCGGGAGCAAGCAGAGGAAATCCTTCCTCCGGCCTCCCGGTACGTGTGGAGCAGCGCAGAGCCGGGCCCGCCCGGCATCCCCGCCCAGCCGCGGGGCTCCGCAGCCCGCTCCTTATCTGCCAGAAGCACGGACACCTTCCGTGCCTGGAGGAGAGGCTTTCGCTTCCTCCAGGCGCCCAGGGGCTGGACCCGTGTGCCCGTGTTCCGCAGCACGGCTCTGCCTCAGGCAAAACGTGAGAGCCCCTCATGTCTCCGCTGAGCCTGTTGGCAACAGGCTCAGCCGCAGGGAGACCTGATTCCTGGATGCCAGATTATCCTGGCTGCCAGTATGGATCTAGCAGAACAACCTGTGGGACGTCTACCCACCTGCAGGAACATGAATCCCTCCTACTCCGGTGCAAAAAGTTGTCGCCGTTTTGCATCAGAGTCGCTATGCCCCGGGATGTAAGGGGGAAGTAGCAAACCCTCAGGCTGCCGCGGGGTTTGCAGAAGTGCTTGCAGTAAGAAGGAGCAGATGCATAACAACCGAAGCCACAGATTTTACATTTGTGCTTTTCCCTATTCCAAAAATGGAAAAGTCTGTTCAAGAATCCTTAGTGACCGACTGTGTTTCATGAAGTGAAATTAAAAAACAAAAAACAAAAACAAAAACAAAAACAAAAACAAAAACAAAAACAAAACAAAAAAAAAAAAAACAAACCCCAAAAAACCAGCAAGTGGTTGTTCAGAAAGAACATATATGGAAAATGTAAATTGGATCATAAAGACCTAAAAGGGAACATTAGCTACCTCTGGTGTGCCAGATGCTGGAGGCCCTTCCAGGCCCTGACCATGGAACAGCATGATGCTAAATGAGAAAGCCCATCATCTTTTAACAGCAAAAGGCAAACTCAATTCCATAGCAACCACATCATGTCTGATATGCTGGAAAGGCAGAATTTATTATGAGAAAAGAAAGCTGTGCCTGGCTTGGAAACCTGAAACTGCCACTCTAACTATGGGAGATCAGAACAGATGCCATTAGAATAAGATACAGGATGCTGTGTTGCAGAATTGGAAGGAGGAGATCATTTGTGAAGGTTCTCCTCTCTAGGGTGCAGAGTAAAGAAGAAGGAATGATTTTTGCCATGCTCTGATTCTCATTACTTTCCTTTGACTTCTGATTGTCATTTGTTTGAATTCTGATAGTATTTATTGTACATCTCTGCTACATCGTGATAAGGCAGCTAGGCAGCTGAATAGTGTTGTACTTCAGTAATCTTCAATCATAGTTGTTATTTTAGTGTGGTTCACAGTCATTCCCTGCAAAACAGAAGTGGGAAGTTCAACTGCCTCTCAAAAGAGCTGGACTGGGACTGGAAAATATTCAGAGCAGGATGTCAGATGTGGTCAAAGCAATGGGGCTTCTTCCCTACAAGAAATAAACAGTGCAGTTCTTCTAGCTGGAAAAGAGGTGACAGTGGAGAGAGGAAGGCAGCCTCTAAGTGCTGGGGCAATATGGAACAGGAGAGGGTTTTCACCTCCCCTTCTGGTGCAAGCATGAGGGAAACCAGTGAGTAAGAAGTTTCAGGGCAAAACCCAGGGTGATTCTTCTAAAGTCTATGGGCTCCAGGAGCTCCTTTCGACAGGAACTGGAGGGTGATAAAGGTCTTCATGCATTTAATTCTCATCAGGGAAATCAGTGAAGGGCTGGTAAACACAAACACAGCCCATATGGTCCAGGCAGTCGCTGCCCTGCAGGTTGTGACTGGTTGGCAGGATGCTCTGGGCAGTATCTCTACAGGCATTTCCTTGCTTAAACATTTCTCTAGGTATCTACTTCTGGTCATTGTCAGAAGAGCATAACTGATATTTGATCTAAGCTGATATGGTTTTCACATTCTCAGAGATCTGGCACACAGGCAGTGACTATTTTAAAAGAAAAGGTCAGGAATCTCCACTGGATTTCTCTGTCCTGCCATGTTTCCTATCTGTTGTTTCTTTTGCAGCTCTCTTGAGCTTCCTCATGGTGCATGCATCTGTCCCTCCTTGGCCCTAATCTCATGAAAATTCCACCCTCCATGAAGGAAAATGCAAATGCAGAGTGGGATTAAGCCCCTCCATAATACTGCCCATTGGATGCCAGGGTACCACATAGGTGTAGGGCATATTGTGCTAGATTTTGAACCCTTACGGTCTGGTCCAGTATTTGTACCATTGCCATCAAGAATGAAAGAATCCGGTCCTACAGCTTTCTTTTCAAGGTTACACCAGAATTTCCATTTGTTTAGTTCTCCAGCTTAGAGTCTGTGCTGAACTTAGATTTAAAATGTGTGTAGCCAGCACATGTTTTGCTGCAGTCAGTTATTTCTTGGTTATCACACAGAAATTCTGGACTATTCTACTGGGATATTGACAACTATAGTTGGTTTACTTATTATGTGTTTTTTTCATTTGCTTATCAGCTGTATTTGGGAAAAAGAGAGTTTTGTACAAAATGTGTCACCCTTGGCTGCAGTAGGCTGCAACCTGATCCTGCTCAGGGTAGCTCAGGGAGCTGTGGGTTTGGGTTACACATTTGCAAAGAGCCTGTGAAGCTTTTCCCTGTTTTTGTGACTGTGTTGCCCTCTGCTGACTGGTAAAGGTTTGGAAGATCCCAAAAGTCTTCAGAGCAGCTCAGGAGTCTTCAGGCATTCTGCAGCTTATATCGGGATGTATTTTTGACCTGGGATGTCAGCCGTGCTCTCCTATCTACGGTTAGCTGTGTAGCCATAGCTAGGAATTCCCCAATAATTCAACAAACTGAATATCCCCCTCCATCCACATTTTCAACTTATTCAACTGATGTTTTATTAAAGTTTTGATTCTAATTAACAACTAAAAATTAAATTGACAAAGATTTGAAACAGGCTATTTATCGCCTGTGAACAGCGTCTAGTGCCTCTTATCAGCTGGTTTAAGAAAATCACAACATGACACACTGTATACAGGGAAGATAGAATTTGACAGTAGAGCTAGTTTTACACAAGAGCTAGTTTTCAAGGGCAGGAAAAGGAGACGGCAATTATTTGAAAATGGATGCAAGTCTGTGCAAAGGGATAAATCCATCAGGAAATGTAGAGCTAGAGATGATTACGTACTCAGGGCATGAACCACTCCAGACCCATCTTCAGAACTGAAAGAAAACTCTATTACTTAGTTAAAATGTGCTCTTTCCTACAATCCATAAGAAAGCTGTTGCCCTGGACCCCGATCCTTTCCCAGGAGGTGACTGAGGAGCAGCATTTATTGAAATGTTAACAGAGAGATTTGTGCCAGGTGGAGAAAGAGTAGCCTGCCCTTTGACATGGCAGGTTCCTATCTTGAACAAAGTCCCTCACATGAAAATTGCTTTGAATAGCTCCATCAAGATTTCAGCAAACTCTTGTTGATAATGCATACCTCCTATTTGTTGTCAGCTTTGAGACTTACGATTGAAAAAGCAGAGCCTGAGCTGGAGGCAGTATTTACTTTATTTACAAGGGCTGAATGCAGTCAGCAAAGGGAGATTGAATGATGCTTGTAGACAATGTAACAATACCCCAGGCACAGATGCCCTAGATCTGACTTGCAATTCCATCTGAGGTTACAGCTCTTTTTAAATCATCCAGGCTCAAGGCAGGCTGAGCTGGGTATGTAAGACCAGTTTAGCCAGAGAGCTAACATCCCAGACACACCGAAAATACCCTAGATCCCTGCAGAAACAACTGTTAGCTCAGGTAGCGTTACTCATACTTTCAATTTAATTAATCTGTGCAGGGAAGTCTTGTATTTGCAGATTTAGGCAACTGTTTTTGCGTTTTTGTTTGGTTATGAGATAGTTCCTTGCTAATAAGCACCAGATTTTGAAAACTAAAAGCAAGTGCAGCTGACAGCTATTTGATACCAGAGTTGCCCCTTTTTATGAATCCTTTAAAGTTCTAGCCTAACAGTATTATCTTTTCATACATGGCTTCATCTTTTTGTAAGTAATTTTATATGTGATTTTGAAATGTGGAAATGAATGTAAATGTAGATCTGTACAGTTTCATGCAATGTTAAATCATGCCCTGGCAGGCAGCAGCCCATCAATGCAAGCCAAGACTCCTACCTGCCCTTACTTACATCAGAATCAGCAGTGTTGCAGCTTTTTAAGGCATGAGTTCTTTTTCTGTGAGCATCCAAAACATGTGGGTGACCCCATGTATGATGATAGGCCCAAGCCTGCAAAATCAAACTTAGTTCAGTTCTACAAGCTCTTAATAATGAAAGGAGAGAAAGTTCCAGAGAATCTTTAACCTGTGATGATAGAGGAAGAGGTGCACTTTCATAAACATGAACTGACTTCATTGTCAGTTTAATTAAGGAAACTCATTTAAATATGACTCAAAGATTCGTACTCTCCAGATGAATATTGACACTTGTGGTAGATTTACTTCTTATTTGAAATGTGGTTATCACTAATTGCCTGCATATATTGGGATGGCTTCTGATTATGTCGATAATGTCAAAAGTGTTTTTGGGAAGAGGCTTTCTCAGCTGTCACTCATTAAGGACAAAGCAGATGTCACTGTAATTAGGAGCTATACATATTGCTCATTTTTAAGAGCACCTGGATGAGCATGCTCCTGCTCAGGTTTATTTACTTCAAATCTGATTTCTAGCTGGAGACCACTTATGGGATAAGGACCACTGCCAGGTGTCCTCTCATCTCCTGCCCTGAGATTCTTTTTATAAGTACTAATGCTCTCCTTTATTGGAAATGAACAGTATTCCTCCCAGAAAATGGTTAATCCTTAGGAAGGAATACCCAGACAGTATACACACACTTTTACTGGCATATACACTGTGGTCTCTAACTGAATGATGCAAGTAAATTTGCATCAGATTAAAACTGGATTTATTTTTCCTCATCCTACACTTTCCTTCTGGTTTTGTTTCGTATTCTCTCACTCTTTTTTTTTTTTTTTTTTTTTTTTTTTTTTTTTTTTTTTTCTTTTTTTTTTTTTCTTTTCGCATCCATACTATATTCTCCCATGCTGTTCTTGTATCAGCACACTCTCCTGGTATGGTCCTCTTCCACCTTCTTTCTTCCCAGGAGAAGTGGCCATTAACTTCATCAGGTACCACCACCCTTTCCAGGTGTCTGGACATGGTCAGCATCCTGAAGTGGTGAGAAGAGTGCCTGTGAGGAGCTGTGATAACACATCTACACATACTTTGGGTGTAAATGATGAAGCAGCAGTCAATATGGCAAAGGATCAGGCTTACCAGGTGAGATGGAATGAGGGAAACTTGAGCTGAGGTTTGCTGGAAGCTAATCACAGAATAAGCTGAGGTGGAAGAGACCCACAGGGTTCATTGAGTCCAACTCCTGGCCCTGCACAGGGCCATCACCAAGAGTCACACCATAAAATATTACTTCTCTTTTGAATCTCTTGGATGCCTAGTTCCTTTTGGCTGGTTTCAGCTAAGTTTGAGATGGAAATAGGAATCTTAAATATCTCAAGTACTCACCTGTGTCATGAAGGCAGCTGCCCTCCCCCAAAAGCACAGGTAGGTGAGCTGACTTGCATTATTAGACATCAGAGGAGCCACAGGGTATCACATCACCCTGGCTTATGCCCACACAGTCCATGGGGGTCTTTCTCTTACAGCTGCCCCAATTGCAGCAGCCTCACCTTATCACAGGTAACCCAAGCAGGTGGTGCCAAGCCTGGGGAAAACCGGCTCCAGCAGCTCCAGAGCCAGAAGCTTGTGCTGTTCAATAAAAGCCTTACCAGGGTTCACCAGAGTGAGGGAGGCTCTCCCTGTGCAGGCTGTGAGGTGTCTGGCTGGATGGCAGTCACTCCTTTGTCTCCCTTGGAGGGAGGACACCCCCAGTGTGGGGAGCACCCCTGTGTGTCCCCAGCTGTGACAATGAGCCCCAAGTGAGGGTGGCTGCATGGGCATGGCCTCTCCTGGGACAGGGAAACAGAGGATATCAGGGCAAACAGGGCAGTGTTTGGACTGCAGAAGCACAGTTTTAATCCCAGATTTTCTCAGATGTTTAAGATTTGCATCAGTCTCATTTGCAGGAGCTAGGAGCTGAGGAGGTAATTCACTGTTTGGCACAGTAATCCTTTTTCCTTAAACACAAACCCTGGAAATTGTGAAGCTGACATTTCCTACAGCATTTTTACAAAATTCATAGAGAGGTACTAATCCATTCATTCTTAGGGGCTTAGAGCTGAGTTTGGTTAAATACAATACCCAAGGACAATAGGTCAAATGCCTGAAATGAAAACATGTCCATCTCTGAGGTTAGTGCAGGAAAGTGTTGTGAAAGAAGTACATGCTGAGGGGGAAAGAAAGTAAAGAAACGGGAGTAGGAGAAAATCCCACTTTAGTCCTCCAACCCTGTCTGTAGGACTCAATTACAAATGTGTTCTTCACAGAAAAGCAGATACATCATAGTTTTTTTTGTTTGTTTGTTTGTTTTTGTTTTTTTTTTTTTTTAAATTGCTTCAGAGTTTACATAGAACCACTATAAAGCAAAGTCAAGTGTAAAGGGTAGTCCAAATGGAAATTTCCCTGGCAAAGGAGGCTGGCAGGTTGCCTGCCCTGGGGGGACCTGTATAACTGATGCTTGCAGGAAACCCTGGAGCAACCTTCTCCCTCTGCTCTTAGGGAAGATAGAAGAGGGTCCTTATTTCTTGACTGTGTCTCTTTTCTGTTGCCTACAAATCCTATGGAGGCTGTGGTAAACCCTGACAAACCATCAGCCCTGTACAGGCAGATGGCCTGTGGACTCAGCTAGCCTCCTGCTCCTCCACTCACCCCTTCTTTAAACTGCAGTCCTCATTGGCAAAGGAGTTACCTTCAGCAAGAACATCCCAACTCCGTGATGTCCCTGCAGGTGAACTCAGGCTCAGGGAAGTGAAACCTTGTCCCAGTGGAAAGCAAAGTGGGAAAACACCTCAAACTCTCCCCAAATCCCACAGGGTAGTTGGCTGTTGGTCCCGGTTGTTGAACACTGGGTTTTAAAGTGTGATAATCAGAAGTTTGACAATCTAACTGGGTTGTTACTGGATGGTGCCATAAAGCCAGAGAAGATTGACAGGTAAGAGGAGGATGGCACGTAAGAGGGCACAGGTTTTAATGTAAGTGCAGTATATAAATAATGGTCCTTCTCTGAAGCTTTTCAGTTGTCTGCAGTATGCAGAAATCTCTGTCAGGGCTGAGCTCTGTTCTCACTGCTCCTTCTCTCTGTGGCTGCTGGACTGAGCTGCCCTCAGGAGAGGATCTGCAGCTAGTGTCACTGCTGCTTATGGGCCTGCTAAAGCACTTGCTGAAGAATTCACTTTCCTTGGAGCTTGTCAGAGTCACTGTCATAAATTTTCATTCTTCCACTTCATTTGCAATATCATTTTCTGGAGGAGCATCCCTGCCATTTCGGGCTGCTGATAAGCCCCACTGTCAGTCATAGCTGCACAAAGCTCATTATTCTGCATCCACATGAGTGTCAGTTCCCTTTGCTTTCCTGGCTGTGACTGTATTGCTGTTGTTTTCCTCCTGGTCCTCATTTGTGGCTGTTTTTCTCCCTCACATAGTTATATGAAGTGAGTTTTCCCTGAAAATTACCTGGTGCTGCTTTTCCAGCAGCTGAATGGCACAGGTAACAGCAGCTCTACTGTTAGCCAGCTTCTATTTTCTTTAGTGCTATTATCTAAACATACTCTGAGGAAAACTAGCTGATACCATGATAAAGCTGAGCCATCCCTGTTTTCAATTTATTCTTGATTTCGACTGTTCCCAGGTCTCCCAGGAGGAGATGAAGAGAAAGGCATGTAGATCTACCAGTGCTCCAGCAATGTTGAATTGATTCAACATTGATCCAAAGGGCTTGGCCATGTGCTTTGTTCCTTGGTCATTGTTTATAGTGCATCCTAAACTGTGAGTTTTCAAAACAAGCAATTCAAACAGAAACTAATGTTCTGTTAAAAAAACTACTCTTCTCTGTCTGATTTATCACAAGTGCAAACAGTGGTAATTGGTGAACAGGGGTAATTGGTTTCCTACTGCTGATTTGCAAAGCCATGGTATAAATCACACCAGCTGAGGAGGATATCTTTGGGTGTGAATTTACGACTGCTTCATGTTGACCGCTGCATTGCTAGCAACCTCTAAAATGGGAATGTCCAGCAGGTCTGGCAAGGTCCACAATCCTCTGCAAAAACACCTAACTGCAATGTTGTCTTGTATCCAACCTGCCTAAGTCCCCTGAACAGGCCTGGCTCCCCCACAGCATAGACACCTTCAAATATAAAGCTCCAGTTTGGAGTGCATTTGGGTTTTCTGTTCTCCATACAGCAACATTCAGAGAACTGAAATCACAGGCCTTGAGAGAGTTGTGAAGAAACTACAGCCCTTACTTTGGCTAGTCAGAAGAAATACACATCCATAATCTCCTTCCCACTGAGAATATGTTCCTGAAAAGCATGAGCACTAGCCACGCAATGGGTAGGGGAGCAGTTTTTCTCATCAGAATTAATGAGCAGGTAAGAGTTGGAAATTATCTTGGCTGCTTTGTTTAGAGAGAGCGCTCAGGCATTATCCTTCATTTCTGCCCTTCACACTGCATTGATTTGACTGATCTTGATTCATCTGAGGAAGATGATGCTGAATGTGGCTGCTCAGAAGGAGGCATCAAAAACACAGTTAGAGGTGCTGGGTGTTCATTCTCATGGACAAAGCAGCCAGGAGAGTGGATTTCTTGTGTCTGCCTCAGGTGATGATCTGGACAATCCTGCTCCTGCTTCTTCATCCTCCACATAACATTACTCTGTTCTTGTGCATGTAAGGTATATTTCTTAAGTCCCTGACACATCCTCCTCTCTTACATTAATTCTGAGGGAAAAACTGCTTCACTATCCAGTGAATTCTGTCACTTTACCAGCCAAGCTGAACATTTGAGGTAAAATTTTTGAGAGGATTGTTGCTGTTGCTTTTCAATAGTCATATCTTCCTCCTCTCCCTCCTCAGATGAATTGAGAGTCAATCAAGGTAAAGGATGGAGAACACAGTAAAGAGGATGGTTGGTAGAGCAGTGGCTTGAATGATCCCTGTGGATCCCTAAAGTGCTGGATACAGATGTGATGTAAGTTACACAGACAAATGGATGCTTCTGGGCTGTCGGAGGAGAGCTGGGTGCATGCATATCAGTAACTGAACTTTAATATGCTCCTAAATTTAGATCCAGGTCCTTCTTCCTACCCATGCTTTCTGGACAGGGTGTAGCTCTGCTTCCTGCACAGGCAGTTGTTGTTCCCTGTTTCTTCACTGATCATACAGGATGACTCCATTACAAGTCCTTTTTTTCTGTGTGCTCCTGGGTGGCTGAAGGGGCAGTGTGGCTGGTGTGCAATCTTACCACAAGTCAGGACTATTGCACCCCACAGCCTGCAGCCCGTTCTGCTGCCTAGTTGTGGAAGTCCAACCACTTATTACATTGCACAAGGTACTGTTTTCCTAAAACAACTCTCTGGAAATTTTAGAAATTGAAACTCATTTCCCTAAGCCAACCTGTAGTGTGAGGGCAGAGTTTTCAAACTCAGGCTGTGGTTTCACAACAGAGACTCCCACTGGCCATCCTTCCCTCCACCTGCTCCTTCCCACGGCACTCCTTGGGCAGCCCTCCAGTCATGCACACAGGAAGGAACAGGGGTCTGGCCTCCTTTGTGTGGGGAAGGTTTTCTGACTGACCAGCTTCATTTGAATGAGCAGAGCTGCATGATAACACTGAGTCAATCTAACCAGCTCTGACAAAAGCTGAAATCCTTCTCTTCCCTCCATGTTCTCCTTTCCCCTTACCCTTCCCTGCTCTCCCCACTCCACTTCATGTACCAGTGCTGATGCTCACCGAACTCCTTTGTGAGGCAGATCAGTTTTCTTAATTTTTTCCCCATTTTCTGCCAGTCAGTCATCAACCTGGCAGAAAACGAACCACCTTAAACCGGACTGGCTGTGTTGCCAAATCAGCCCTCAGCCCACCTTGCTGCTGCCTCCAGGGGTCTTGCCTCCTGCCCTCCATCCCCAGTGCTGTGCTGCAGCCCTGCTGCTGCTGCAGTTCAATGTGCAGACTCAGGAGAAGACCTTTGCTGTCCTGTTAGTTTTTTGCAGTGCTGGAGTGGCTCAGAGCAGCTCCAGCTCTGAGCTGCTGGGACCACGTTGAGGAGAGCAGAAATGCAGCCCTGCTGTGTGATGACAGCTGGAGTGGTTTGAGCAGGGTTAGTGAAATGAATTGGCTCTGGTGTGGGTTCAGCAACCAGCAGGGCTGGGGAAATGAGGGAGGAGGCTGGGATTGAGGTGTGAGGAAAGGACTGGAGAATCAGACCTCCCCACCCATGGTCAGTAAGGTGCAACTTGGGTGCAGTGTGTCACCTGAGGGCAGCAGTCCAATGTGTGTGAGCAGCCACCAAAGCCCACTCCAGACTTAACATGGGAACTCCTTGTTTTCCTGTTCTGAACTCTGACAGTCTCTAAATCCCACCACTAGTGCCCCCACTGGTGGGACTTTGTTGGGAGATGGTTCTTCTGCAATGGGACCATCCTGTTGTCTTGAGTGCTGCTATTTGAACAGGAACTTGTTTAGATTTAGGCAGTCTTGAGTTTTTGTGGCTCTAGCCACAAAGGCAGTAGATTTAGGCAATCTGCAAATAGACTGCTGACTGTATATGTGCAGTTACATATAGGTATATGTACACATATTTATATATGCAACTGCATGAATCCATGGAAATGCATAATCTAAACACTGCTTGGCCTGCCTCAACAGCTGAGTTTTTCTCAACTGTAACATTTCTTCAGTACAAATTCGGGGGAAAAATGGACTGTATAAATATTACTTATATTGTGCAATCTTTTCTCATGATGATTAGAAATTATGCACATGAAAAAGTCCCCTTGCTCCAAGTAAATGTGCTCAATTATATTTATTCAGATAGCAAGCTGATGGGCTATGCAAGCTGCCATTTTTATCTGACCACAATTACTCTTCTTCATGGTTGGGATTCCTCAGGTCTCCCGGGACAGATTTCTTCCACGGTGTCATTCGCAAGAGCTCACATCAAACCGCTTTATCGTCTGTCTGCAGTGTTTCACTGCTGTTATCAAGCAGCAACACAGCTCAGAGAAGCAACTATTGTGATCCCAGAAGATTTTGAATTTATGGCTTAAAATAATCCAGCCATTTGAAGAGTATTTGAAGTCATCCTAACCAATTGTTTGTACTCTACTCAAAAATGAGCAGGTTACTGTTGCTGTTAGCGTGCCTAATGCAATGTTTTTGCAGGATTTTCATCTACCAGTGACTTGAGTGTAGAAGATAGTCCTCATAATTTAAATGAAGTAAAAATCAGCTTCATAGATTAGCTTGATATTTTCCTGGGCAAGACTGTTTGCTTTACATGATGGATTTGCCCTGACTGCAGCCATTTATTTCTTATTAAATTAGCCAGCCAGCATTCACAGATGAGAGAATAAGTTGGTTTGGCTGTAATTTACATAGAGCTCCCCTACATCTTTGCACAGTGCAGGTTTCTTTGGAAGGCTTTGTCAAGCCAGTCTCTCCCCTGATGAGAAGAGCAGCAGTCATAGACAGAGCCAGCTTCTCAGTGTTTACTGAGACACAAGAGTTGTCCCACTTTACCTACACTGATAACACTTTCAGTGACCCAGGCACAGCTTGTGTTAATGGAAAAGTGCCTGTGTTGTTACAGCTATTCAAGACAAGAAGATACCTAAGTTAGTATCAGATAGCCTCATGCTGGGACAAGTATGTCAGCACTCAAGTTTTACCCAATGCAACTGAAGTTTAAGATGGAATTTAAGGAAAAATGGCTGCTAGGACTACAATAATTACCTAAATAAAAAAAACCAAAACCCAAACATAAACAAAACCAAAACAAACCAACCAACCAAATAAAAAACCCACAAAAAACAAACAAACAAACAAACAAAAAAAACCCCCAAAAAACCCAAGAAAGAACATAACGCAAAAGAATATGTAAGAAAATCATACTTTTAACTTCAATAATTTTGCTCATAAACTGTGTGCAAGCCAGACCTGGAAGGTTAAGGTAAAATTCCCTTAGGAGATAGCAGCTTATGCATCTTACCCAGTCAGATCTGGGCACCAGGCAACTGCATATCTGTGCCCCCAGGCAGCAGCTCCAGTCCCTTCTCCTTTGTCCTCAGCAGTGCTTGCAGCCCAGGAGCTTCTCTGTGGACCCTTCCTCATGCAGACCCAAGCTGCATCCTCCCTGGTAAAAAAACCTTTAAAAAAATCTTCTGGAGCTAATAGCCTTAATATGATATTGCAGCTTTTGCAGCTTTATCTAAGCATGAGAGGGGAGGCTATTTTTTCCCCTGACTTTCATCATTCCCAGATAATCTGCAAAGCTGAACACCGATTGTGTCTCTTGCTTATTTCTGCAGAGAAATGAGCCTTATGCAGCTTTCTGGCATCCCCGGCTTTGTATTTATCACTAAGTAAACAGAGCCAGGAGCTGCCACGGGCACAGACTGGCTATATCCTTGCTGCACAGTGCTTGATCCTAGTCTCCCATCTGGTGCCCCTGTGGCCCTAAGACATTGGTATTAATGCAGAGATGTTTCCTTTTTTTTTTTTTTTTTTTTTCTTCCTAACCTATGCTGCCTGAGCAAATGTAAAGCTGTGCAGCAGCCCACAGGAATGGTGTTTTATTGCATGAAACAGGGAGTGGATTGCATGACTTGGAGTGAAGTTTGTGGCTGAAAAGTCTCCTGTGGCAGAGCTGGCAGACTGCATAGGGTGAAGGAAATGGGAAGCACTGCAGTCCCGTCTCTGCAGCTTGCTGGGGACAATCCTGCCTGTATGCCACCCCACAGGCTGTGCCCAGACACTGCCTTGCCATGCCAGGCTACATGGCATTGGCCTTGCAGCACACTAACAATGAATCAGCATGGATGATCACCAGTCCAGCCGGTTCCCAGGTCCCACCATGTCCATCAGTACAATCAGAGCCTCTGAGGTATCCTGGTGCTTGTTAAACACCAGGGATGAAGCCTGGATGTGCAGCAAAAGGTGCCTCTAGTGTGCCTACCATCCATGCTCTTAACGACAGGGAGGGAAGACCTGTGGGGCTTGGCAGGCCAGCCATGGCCAAGGTGTGTGGTTGTGCCATTGCCCAGTTCCCTCAGGGCCCTATCCCACCCAGTGTGCTCCAAGGCAGGCTGTCCCTGCCCTGGGCCAGGGCCTCCTCATTGCCTTCTATTTCCAGCTCTATGTGTGAGGCTATTCTGCCACCTCTCTGTAGCTGAAGCAGCTTGTTCCTAAACACATCAATTTTGTGTGGATCTATATATACATATAACCCAAAAACACCCAGTGCAAATATAACAAAATTACTTATCAACAAAGTGGGTTTGGCTTGAAACTGCTCTGCTTACATGTATAAAAGCCATCCTCTCTTCAGTTTCTCATAATTTTCTTTTACTTTTCTTTTACAGCAGAAGCAACTATTCTTTTGTTATGCCTTCTGCTTGTTGGAGTTGCATAAGAAATCTTTCATTGAACATTTGTATAGGCTAGAGATCTCTTTTCCAAATGTTGAAGAAAAACAAATTTATGTGGATTATCTACAGCAGATAATTCCAGTTCTGCACAGAATGTAAAAATAAAGCAAGGCCCACATTCTACAGCTAAGTAGCTTTTAATTAGGTGTGATAACAGCATGAATTATCTTTAAGAGTGGAATAGTTCCATGATCAGAAGTCAAAGGAAGGGAGCAATGATTGCTTGCAAAAATGATTGAGGGAAGCATCTTGATGCTGGCTTGTATCTGGGGTTTTGTCCGTACGATTAATATTTTGTGTAAATTTGGACTTTCTCTGTTATTGTTCTTGTTTTAATAGAGCCAGTGGGTCCTTTCAAATACTGATGTAGAAGAGGGCAGTGAAAGCCTGCTAAGTTCCTGTCATCAACAGCTTCATGGTAATGCCTTTGGACAAGACAAATGGTGCTGCTGCTTTCTGAAAATCAGTGGCTGAGGTGCAGGATGGCTTCATTCACTTCTTCAGAATCGCCTCTCTTATTTTAGCCATAGATAAGCTCAGGGCATGAACACAAATAATATTCTGTATTGTGAGCTGAGGTGCAGCTGCATCTCCTGTCCTGCCTGCTTTGCTGGGAGGCAGGAGGGTTCATGTCCTAAACCACCACAGATAAACCAGCCGGTGCCTGGTTTGTCAGAGTCCTCCTTTGTGCCGGCCAGAGAGATGCTCCCAGTGACTTTACCAGCTAAGATCCTTTATCTTCATTGTCTCTGTAACTGAAGCGCAGCATTTAGTCCAGCGTGGTGTGGCTGGGGGTGGGGAGTGGGGGCAGGAACACAGCTTTATTCAGCAGGAGGACAAACCTTACAGGAAGGTCCTTTAAGGATAAGAGACACCCTTATGGTGCCACGGGGATGGTACTTGGCACTTCAGATTGCTGGCAGATGCAAACACAGTGTGTTTGAGCACAGGCAGAAATAAGGAAGTTGTTGTGTGCCTGGGAAATAAGGATATATCCTCTGACAGCGACTGTCCTGCCGTATGAGGCTGTAACAGCAGCCTGGCCGGGCAGGCACTGCGAAAGCGAGGCCTTTCCTCGATACTGTACGGAATCCTGAGTGCCAAAGGGCCAGGCTGGCACTGGGAGGCAGATAATGGACGTTCATTCCCATGTGTCCCTGGACTCCTAGGCACTCTCTCTCTCATACCGCTGTGTGAGCTCCTGGCTGTTCTCCCGGTGTCCCCAGGCGTCACCGCGGGGGCTCCCAGACAGGAGGATTCTGTGTATCATCATCTGGCTGGCCTCGCAAACTAGGGAACCCTTCATCACCCCCTCCCGAACAGACCTTCCTGCATTTGCCCAGAGGACTCCATAAAAATTAATTGAGTTGCCCAGCATTAGACACAGATCATAAAACTCCCATCTGATCTCGTGCCTGCTGCCGATTTTAACAGCTGATTGAAACAATGAGCGCTAGCTCACCGGGAGTGTAACAATGCCCACAGAGAGAGCCGCAGCACGGGCTGTAGGTGTAGATAAGGCTGCAAACGCAAAATAAAGATCCTCTGCCCTGCCGGTGCCACAGAGCTCTCTTTGCTACGGGAGTGAAAAACCCTTGGGCTGCAGTTTAAGCGTAGCAAAAGCGATGGAGATTACCCTTCGAGTTACAAGTTTTGCTGAGAAGAGAATCTGTGTCTCTGCTCCTGTGTTCATTTATTCATTTATTTATTTATTTATTTATTTATTTATTTTCCTCTTCTCTTGCCCGCTTTAAAGCGAAAGAGAAATGAGCCCGGAGCGCGGGAGGACTGGAGGGCAGCCAGGCAGGGAGCAGAAAAGCCACGCCGCGAGCGAGTCCCCTCTCTGCCTGATGCCGTCTGAGGCACTGTCACGCAGACGCTGACCCTGAACATCGCGCACCTCCCTCCCCCATAATAATAATAACAATAATAACAATAACAACAATAATAATAATAATAATACCAAAACCCAAAAACCAGACAAACAAACAAACAAAAAAAAAACACAAAAAACCCAACCAACCAACCAACCAAAAACACAGCGCCCCCCCCCCCCAAAAAAAAAAAAAAATCAAAAAAACCCGCATTCGATAACCTACTAACAACAACCTACGTGCTTCCAGGGCGCTAACCTGGGAAAAATAAATAAAAAAAATTTAAAACCAAAACCAAAACCAAAACCAAACAAAAACAACAAAAACAAAAAAACCAACAACAACAAAAAAAGAACCCCCCCCCAAAAAAAAGAAAAAAAACCAAAAAAACCCAAAAAACCCCCAAAAAAACCCTCAAAAAACAAAGCCAACAACCGGGGAGCGACAGGATTGCCCCGGACTGGCGGCCCCGCGGGCTGTCCCTGTCGCTGTCGCTGTCCCGGTGCCGGTGCCCCGCGGCTGCGGGCGGGGCGCGGTGCGCGGGCGGGCCCGCAGGGGGCGCTGCTGCGCGGCCGCTCCCGCTATAAAAGCGCGGCCCGCGCCCGGCGCGCGCCCTGCGCCCGGCCCGGCAGCGGCGGCGGCGGGAGGCGGCGGCACCGGGGCAGGTGAGCGCCGAGCATCCCGCGGGCAGCCCCGCGCCGCGCCGCTCCGCCACCTCCCTGCCCCGCATCGCCCCGGGGCTGGCCTTGCTCCATGCTCGCCGCCCCGCGGGAGCGGGACATGGAGCAAAAGCGCCGGGAGATGGGGATGGCTCCCGCGCGGGAGGGGCGCGGCGGGGCTGGCGGCTGCTCCTGTACCCCTGGTGCGGGCAGGAGATGGGGGAGCAAGCGCAGCTTCTCAGGGTGGATAGCATTTGTGATGAAATCTATTCAGGCAAAAGTTCTGGCGATGCCAATAACCGGAGCGGCTCGAGCGGGCTTCGCTCTCCGTGCAGCGCCCGTGCGCGGATGGGAATTGCCGGCTGCACGCCGGCAGCCTGTCACGGGGCGGCAGTGCCCGGGGAAACAGGGTCCGGGGGGTGCCGGGCACACCGGGACATGGGCGAGCGGAGGGCTCAGGGTGAGTGCCGAGCTCGCCCACGGGCGCGCAGGGCTGGAATGCTGGTGTTACTCTCAGCCCCGTGCGCGGCAGAAATCAGCATCCCACTCTTTTTCCGAAAAATGATAGAAGGTAAAGCAGCTACTATAAATAAAAAGCAGCGTCTTTCTAGGAAGGGAGAGCTAAGCGCGTGGAAGATAGGGCAGCGAATCCAGGTCTCCCGACTCAAGTAAAATGCCTCTGCTTGAAGAGCTGTTCATCTAGGTCGGTCGTTCCTAACTCCGTTTAAATGAGTACGGGTGCCTTTTTCCTCTTTGCTTTACCTCCCTCACTATCTTTGCCCCTGCTTCTTCCTCCCTGGTCCCCATCACTGCCTCCCGAAGGTAACGGGGCACAGGGGGCTTGTGCGCCTTCGCACCAGGCTGTACCGGCTCCCTACAGGTTCCTCTGCTGGGGAGCCAATGGGCCCCGATTGCTCTCAACATGAAAAGAGTAAGCCAGCAGGAGCCTTGGCATTTATCATTGCGTTAAAACCTGCAAAGGCAAAAAAACCCCCCCAAAACCCCAAACATCTCTCCTCGGGTCAAGCATTAGAAATATTTGTTTATACTAAAGCATCGGCAGCAAAATCGTTTGCGTGTCAAGTGTTTGCATGCAGGTTAACTTCGCAACGGATGACTGCATGAAGGAGGCACTTGGCAGCCGATGGGCTGGGTGTAATGTGATGCATAAATGCTTTGTTTTGGTTTGTGTGTGATTTCATTCAGGGATTGTGTTGTGCTCTCTACATCTAGTGCAGTGTTATCGTTTCTCATCCCCAATTTCAAGCTGAGTTGTGGGCTTTTCTGTATCCCGTGCTACATAAACCCTTTACCAGTCTGCCTGTTTCCAATGCAATTAAATATACCCAGCTACTTGTCTCCTATTTATGCAATCTGTTGTGGAGAGCAGCGCAGCCTGTGCTGCCGGAGAGCGGTAGGAGCGAGCTACGTATGTGCAAATGAGGGTTAACTTCTCTTTCTGTGGTGTTGAACCGCACCTCGGTATCTGGAGAATCAGCTCTATTTTAAGGCACAGAAGGGGGATTCTGTAAGTAATTGTTTCAGTGCTGCACTGTGAGTTTGGAAATTGCTACCTGAGAACGGGTGGGGTGGGGGGAGGGAAGGGATGATGGGATGGGATGGGATACAGACACGAGGAAAGGCTCTGTCCACATGCTTTATTTGCAGTAGCTTTTGACATGGTGCCATGTTTCTCTGCATATTTGTCTTTTTAAGGACAGGGGTGGATATTTGGCTACTGATCTAACAAATGGCAAGTGTAGGGTTGGGTCAGATAAGTGGTTTTTCATTTCTTTACAGCAAAGCTTTTTCTGTGGTAAAAATTTTCTAGGATGTTCTCTTTTATTTTAGTGATAGCAACTGTAACAAGCAAGAAAGCAGCTTTAAACTCCTGGCCTTAATTTCTGGAGTGTGTATTTTTATGAAAAATGCATATATGTTATAGTAAGCAATGCTAGCTTATTCAGGAAGATAGGAGAGGAGAGCTAACAGCAGAAGTGCAGCTTCCACAGCTGTAAAGCACATCAGAGCCTGTGCAGGGAACTTGATAACCAGTGAGAATTAGTCCTCTCTCTTAAGTTAGGAAATCCAAGATTTTCAACTTTCAGTGTGTGTTCTCTGTTTCTTAAGTTCGTTCAGGAAGCACCAGAAATCAGCATGGGACAGAGGGTTACAGCCAACTCCAGTTAAACGTGTGTTATCTGGAAAGTCATACAATGGCAGATAAAGTGAAGCACAATACAGTAGGGACTTGTACACAGTGGTTGGTTTAATATTTGATTGAAGGCTCTGTAGGAGAAAAGATCTAAGCATAATAATGGATATCTGGGTGAAGATATTTGCTGAAATGCCAGCAGCAAGCAGTGCAAGAGGATCTCTTCCTTCCCTGTCTGGATGCTGAGGTTTGCTAAAAAGGCTATTGAGACACAGCTGATTTAGCAAATGCTTTCTCTAGACTAGTACTGCATCTTATCATAAGTTATTTATAATTATACTGACATTGTTTAATTTCAACTATTACCAAACCTGCTGTGGTCAGTTTTGTAAAAAAAGTCATAAGCAGCTGAAATTGGAAAGAAAGTAGCAAAGAAGAGCAAAACTTAAGTGCATGGTGGTTTGTTCTGTACCTGAACTTTTTTTTTTTTTTTGCTGCAAACTCAAATGTGTTGAAAGAGTTTTTCTCTAGGAAAATAATTCAGATGGATTTTTGTGTAACTTACTTGGCACTATGCTAATATAGCTAACATCCTTGTGAGCCTGGGAAAGCTGTCACTCTCTGTTGCTGGGTATACCTTTGATGCTGCACTCTCTGGAAACCTGACTTGGTGGTTGTTCTGCCCATTGCTATTACGAGGTATCATCTTGCTATTCTGGGTTTTCCAGTGGGGAACTGGAAAGAGGATAAGATCTAATGCTTCATCTAGGGTGACCAGAAAGATCTCCGGAGTACAACCAAAGGCTGAAACCCCCTGTCTGGCCTCTGACAATGATTTAATAAGAAATACCTTCTTAGTAAGGATCTTAGTAGGGCGCAAAGCAAGTGGAGAAATGGCTAGCCCCTATAAATTGTTGTAACTTGACAACCAAGTGATTTATACCAATTAAAGCTCTGTCCCATGTCACACTGTTATGGCAGAGAACCAGGTCAGGATTTTGCAACTAAAAGACATATATGTAAAATACTGAAAGCATTTGAAAAATAGTCCAACTGTTAACTCAGCACTGCCAAGTCTACCATGTCTCCAAGTGCCACATCTACATATCTTTTAAATATCTCCACGTATTGTGACTCCACTCTCCTGGGCAGCCTGTTCCAGTGCTTGACAACTCTTTCAGTGAGGAATTTTTTTTCTAATATCCAACCTAAACTTCCCTTGGCACAAACTGAAACCGTTTCCTCTTGTTCTCTGTTGCTTATTACCTGTGAGGAGAGGCCCACCCTCACCTCATTACAACCCTTTTTCAGGCAATTGTGGAAAGCAATAAGGTCCCCCAAGACTGTTTTTCCCCCAGGCTAAACGACCCCAGCTCCCTCAGCTACTCCTCATAAGACTTGTGTGCTAGACCTTGCTTTTTAAAAGATTTTATTTAAGCAGTTACCTTAGTAATTTCTTTAAGGATTTGTATATTCTTTTTAAATTAAGAGACCACAAAGCTGGCAGTCAGGCAAACAGTTTCTAAACTCCTGGGACAGTGAATTTTCCCATTTTAGGGCAGGAACTGTTTTCTGCTCAAGGAAAAGTTATTGTCACTTTTGTGTTGTAGTGTGGCATAACATATAGTGCACCAGTGGTGTATTGGCTGGAAGGTGAGGAAAATCCAAGTTTTGTTTCTGTATAAATATCATTGTAACTTTGGTTTAAGACCACTCCTTTAGCTTCTTCTCCAAACACTGGGAGGAGTGTGCTGGCTCACTCCAGCAGAGCATTTGGGGACTGTGGATGGTGAAGTCTGTTTTGTTCCAGCAGAGGTCTCAACATCAAATGTCTCTGAAAATGGCTTAATCCTCAGAAGCATCTGGTGTAGCAGCAGTTACCAGGCTTTTGCTGTTAGTGACATAACTTGCAGATCAGTGATTTTATGCAATCCACAAAACTAGCAAAAGCATCAGAATTTTCTTGGGTTCCCCTCCCAGCCTGCATCTGTGACTCTCAATTCAGATGTTGGTGTAATACAGGTTGCTGTTCTGTGTACGAGCCTGAGGGCTATAAACTGCTTTGAAACAGCTGCTGCATGGGATGCAAAGCTGGAAGAAAGGTATAACTTGTTCTTCTTTGCAAAGCTGTGAGTCTCACTTCATGGGCATAATCACCAAGCACTTACAGGAAAATGACTTCCCTTTGAAATCATAGCTGAAAAGTAAACAAGCCTCTAAAACAGATACTGAGCAAATTAGTTTCTCTATTAAATTTTACTTTTTGAATTTTAACTATTTGATAGCTTATCCTAATTGAATTAGCTTCTGTGTTTATTATCCCCACGGGGTGCTCTATGTTATGGCAAAATACTAGGGCTGTGAAAGAACCAGTCTGGCAGGCAAGAGTAGCTCAAATAGAAATGCTCTGATAGTGCTTTTGCCCTCTGGCCTGTGTCCTTTGCCAAGTTTTGCATGGGGCACATGGAACAACAACCTTTTAAGCCACCTGTGATTTCAGTCCGAGGCAGGTCTCCCATAATTCTCAAACTTACCCTGCCAGAAAAATTCAGAGGGACCATTACTCAAGTAATGTGTTTCTGTGCTCCAGAGTATGTTAGTGTTACTGTGATGGGAGAAAAAGATAAAGCTTTGTATTAAGTATTTCTGAGCTTGATGCAGTCTGCTCATGCCAGAATGCTGGGAGGAATCATGATGTGCTGTGGACAGGGAAAGTTGACAGGATGCTGGGCACAGATAAGAAATTTAAAAGTAAATGACACTTAACCATGCTCAGCAGACTCATGCTCTAAGGATGAATTTGTTCTTTCTGGTCTATCAGGGCATGGGGATTTTAGGTCCTTTTCTTGCTGCTGCTGAAAAGTTGTTTTGCTCTTGGTGTGATATAATAGCGGGGCTTCAAAAAGGAAGGCATGGTAAGACAACCTCTGGAAACAATTCATGTGAGCTTTGGTGGAATCAAACAGCTGCATGAACAAGACCAGAAATGTTAAGAGAGGTCAGGTATAAGTGCTTAGGACAGGTTTGCTGTACCACCCTTGCGATCTGGATAGGTTGTTTGGGGTTTAATGCTTAAAGGATCACAAGTATTTAGCATGAGCACTGAAACTGGATTGTTTTTTCAATGTGCTAGAAGCTTGAAAGGCTAGGAGAATAGATAGGCAATCAGGTCTACATCAAAAGAGTGCTTTTCTCCTTTTCAGATCTCAAACGAAGAAAACATTAAAAAAAAAAGAAAAGAAAAGAAAAATTCTTTGGGCATGGTTTGTAAACTGGAAGTTACTAAGTTTCTAAACCAAAACCAGACTGGATGAAGTGCTAATCTTGATCTGACAGCAGCTTGATCAAATTATCAGCTGGGACTCCCTGAAACCTCTGCATCTATCCATCCTTGGTATTGCTGGAGCGTGCCCCAAGTTAAGTGGCTTACAGGAACAATGGAATTTGTTGCATTGATAGGCATATTTTTTAAAGTAACATGTGTATGCATAGATATATCATGCAAAATTGTGTGCATTACCATCAGAATAGTTACAGTAATAATCCAAGAAGACAAACTCCTCAGGCTTTGCCAAATGAGCTTGCATTTTTCATTGATGGAAGCCCAAGTGTCAGAGTGGCTCCACCATCCAATCCAAGCAGTAAAGTTCAGAGCCAGGTCCAGAGCCTTTGTTCATCTGAATAATCCTTAAATGTCAGTAGAGCCAGAAAGATACTGATGCTGAAACAGTGAACCAAACCTTGGGCTTGGTTCAGAAGATAAAAGCTGTGCTCTTCACCTGGTGGGAAGGTGGACGAAGTTTGCTTTATTTTACTTTTCTGTATCTTGAGTGAAGCGAGAGCTGAGCCACTGTCCCTATAATCTACAGCATCTTTAAGGTTAAACTTGGATTTAGACTTGAAAACATAACACTGAGTCTGACAGAATCCTGCTGTTCATTTTTAGCTGCTCAGCACTTTTAAAAAATAAAATCACAGAAAAGCTGCCCTGTTTGATTGTTCCTATTGCATAATAGCAACATCTTTGGGATTTGAGAGAAGCCATGAGCGACATGTCCCTTACATAACAAATCTAAGTTGCTTTAATCCCTGCTGTGCCACTGCTGACCCTGGGCAGCCAGGAATAGCCTGGGAGTGGTGCTGAGCTCCCCAGGCTCTGCTTTAGGGCTGCAGGATAGCCATGGAGCAGAGGTCCTTTGCTCTGAGGGGTTTTCTGCCAACCATGCTTGCTGGATTTAGTCTTTCTTCTAATAGATTGCAAATAGTGGTTGAAGAAGCCCTGCCCTTAAAACATCCTGTCTTGCTCCTTATGAGTAGACCTGATCCTCTGCCACTTCCATTTTTTTCCCTGAAACATCAGCATTTACCTCCATTTCCAGCTGAAAACTGCTCATCATATGGTTTTGGTGCTTTTGTTCCTGTGCTAGTTAAAAAAAAAAAAAAAAAAGGGCAACAAAGGCTAAGTCAGAGCTTTGGAGCAGGTCCTTGTGAGCCTTTCTTCTGTCTGTGGGATGGTGCCATGTCTTGATGCCTTGAGAGATGTGCTGGCCTTGCCAGGGTGGGTGCTGTGGGGAAGAGCTGCAGCCAGGTATCATTCTGAGTTTGGGGGACACATGTGACCCCCAGCTTTGGTGGGGTGTAGGGGCCTTGTTCCTGTTCTGGGATTTCATGGGCTGGGTGTGGGGGTGATGGATGGCTCATGGAGCAGGAAGGAGGCCACTGGGAAAAGTTTGGGTCTTGGTGTCTATACAGAGGGTCTGACCCTTCACTTGAGTCTGTCATAAATCATTTTTAATTAAATTTTCTTATTTAAAATGGGTGAAACGGTGTGGAAGAGCAGCTCAGCCCTGCCCAAGGTGTGTGTGCATTGCTGGGTGCAGATCCTGCCTCACCATCTCCATGGGAGAGCTCTGCACTGCCCTGATCACCCAGGCTGCCTCTGGTGTAATTGGGAGCATTTGAAGAATGGTGACATGAAAGAAGCAACATTGTGGGATTGTTTGGGGGGAAAGGATTGAGGTAGCTGTGCACAAAGAGACCTATCTAATTAAAACCGCGGGGGAATGGAGATGGTGGCTAATGAGGTTGAACACACAACTTAATTTAACTGAGTTATTCGAAAAGAAGCAACCTGCATTGCTGGGGAATGGAAGATGGGAGAAAAAAAGTAAAAGGTACCTGCAGTTTCATATTAAAATACAGATTTCATAGCCATTAGTGCATGCTTTGCTGAGAGTTACTTTGGATTTGGTATTTTACCACATTTATGTGAGATGTATCGTAAGTGGTTACCATCAGTTCCACGTGAACAAAACATTTTGAAAGATTGTTTGGTTAAATCTCTCTCCTAAAATGCCATTTATATCTTCCATCTTCTAATATTTTTTCAAGATTCTCATCTAACTTTTCTCCACTTGATCTTTATCACAAGGAAAAAAAGGACTGTCATGATTCCTCGTCCCTTACCAATCCTTTCCCATTCTTTCCCTCTCTCTTCCCTTTTCTCTGTTATACTCTCAGGTCTCACCTAGACTCCACCTGCTCTGTTTGACCCACAGTCAGATCCCTCATCTTGGTCTTCCATGGACTCATATGTCTTAATTCTTCACTCTAATATCTCCTGTCTGTTTCCCATCATAATACAAATAAATGCACATCACTGACATAACTAAAAAAAAATCCCATAAATCTTTTTTTCCTCTAAAATTCCTAACCTAAAACCTTTTTCATCTCTTTTTGTCATCTTTTTAATCTAGTCAGTGCTACTTGAGACAGCCTGTTCTTGTTTCATCTCAGCAGTTTGGCCTTTTTTACCGTTGGTAAAAGCGCATCTCATGACTCCTTATCCAATCTCAGGACTGTCTTTCTTTCCTTCTCTGCCTTGACCTGCTGTCTTTTGACATAACTCACATTCTCTGATTCACATTGTTTAGTTTTTGTGATTGCAATCTTTTCCTGACTTCTGTGAGAAGCTCCTTCTGTATGCTTTCTGGATGATCTTCCTCACCCTTTCTTGTTTTTCTTCTTTCCCTCCATACTTTTTCTGGATGATCTCATCACAAGCAAATGCAGCTTAATCTCCCTGAGCAACACCACATCACCCATATCACACCAAAATGTGGCAAGGGAACAAGCTGTCAAGTAGCACAGAGTGTCTTTAAAACAATGATCTTTGTAAATATATTAAAACCTGACTGGATGTAATCTGTGATTCTCCTGTAGTTTCTGTACCTAAATTTGACTTGAGTGTTGACTTACTCTAAAGATATTCCAGAGGAAGAGGAACAGAAAATGTGGAGTTTGTAACACAAAGGTCTTGTATCCTCTTCCCCTTTTGAGAGTAGGTGCATTGCTTCACTTCACTCCATGCTAAAGCAGATCAGCTTATCTGTGAGTAAATGCCAGGAAACTTGGACAGGATCCTAATCAGAAGAGCAGGATGTTTAATCTTGAGCACTGTGTTTACAGAAGATTTGATGATGTATGCCCTTGTTACCTACTCTAATTCTAATGAGTCTTTTGTTTTGGTTTTGGTTTTTTCTTTCCTTTTTTTTTTTTTTTTTTTTAAGGTTTCCACCCTGGGACTGTCTTCTAAAGCAAACTACTACCAATGGAAGTAAAACTTGTTTTTCCAGCATTTTGGGTAAGCTTGTCTTCTGTATTATTAGTGTTTAATTTCATCTCTCAAATGTATTTGCCACTGAAGAACTCTTTCAAGAAGTCTTTGATTCTTTTTGAATTAGTGGTATTTTATCCAATGAAAATTCCATTTAATGATTGTGTAAGCAGCAGAGATAAAGGTGACTTCAAAGCAGACCATGAGGCTTTTTTACTGTGGGAAATTATCAAACAAAAACAGACCTTTCCTTTCATGATGTTTTTGCTTTGTTTGTTAGGCATAGTATACACTGAAAACATGACTATCTGAACCAATGTACTATATATAAATCTAAACTAAATCCTGTTACTTTTTGAAGATAGTCTTTCATGCCTGGGAAATTCAGACTTTGTCAGTGGGGAGATGACCCAAATATTGCCAAATTTTGTCAGTGGGGAGATGACCATAACATAGATCCTGGTAAAACTGAGGTGTAGTGGCATGAGGCTGTGTTCATGGTGAGCAATAGCAATGCCTGCTGAAGCCTCTGTGTGTGCATCTCCTGTGACCAGGCATGATCCTGTCCCTCAAGGGATTAAAAACAGTTTGGCTGGACAAGTTCTGACATCAACGTGGCATAAGTGCTGCTCTTTCCACCGGGGAGACCCAAAGTCAAAAGCTGTTTCTCTGGTGGCAGTCGCACTCAGTTACAAATATTGTGCTTATGGCTGTGAAATAAGTGATCAAACTGGAGTGACACTGTCCTCTGGGTGGCACGTGCATCCTGCTCATAATCCTGCAGCAGTCAGGTGGCTCAACACTGATAAATATAAAGGACCCAATAACTGATTGCCAATTAGATAAACTTTATTAAAGTGAGAAGCTGAAGCAAGCAGCGTGCTGGGAAAGCCGGAGAGCACAAGTCTTAGCTCATGCTCCACGCACAGCTTTCAGAAGTTTTCCCCGCAATTTCCCATTTTTATAACTTTTTGGTTACACATACCCCCTTGGTCCCTCCCCAGTCCATGTTTTCCCATATTTGGTCATAGTTGGGTCTTCCAGTTCCCAGAGTCTGGGGTCTTCTGCCCTCTCATGGTAGTCGGTGGATGAAGTCTCTCCTCTTCCTCGCAGCATGTCCCTGGGGACTTTCCACTGTAGTTACTATGGTTTCACCATATCTCTCCTTTTCTCCCTTTCTTCATGTCTTATGATACAAAGTATCCTGAACCAAGGCCAGACTCTCTGTGACTTCTTTGTTTCTGCAGTTTCTGCAAATTACAGTTATTGCTTAATATCTTCTAGGTATTATTAACTATAACATTTAACACAAATTACCTAAATCATTAATATCATCTATAACAACACCAAAGAAGAGAAATCTTGTGTTTATGGGCTCACGGGTGGCTTGTGATGTTCCAGCCTTGTGCATTGTTCCATGTGAAAGAAGAGAATGCACAGTGCACTGCACATCTTCTCTTTGAGGACAACATTGCAGGACACTGAGTGATGCAAAGATTGTACAGAAATATGTTTTAATGCATTTCCATTGTTACAAATGACTCTGGGTTAAGAGCAGTTGTAACTGTGCCTTCTCTTCTTTAGGAGTATAAGTCTTGTAGCAATTTCAGTGCATGCTGCAAAACTGGAAGTATAAAGTCTCCTGGCCCATTCCAGAGTTGTTTCCAGGAATGGCATTTTCAAAACCCTGTGTTTTGTTTCAAACAGACAGAATCAAATTATGTTTGGAAGGGATAATGTGACTTTCACCTCTTGCACTGATCTTGGAGCACGACTTAGGAAGATGATGGATATATAAGAGCACAACCCTAATTGCATGAAATTAGTGTTAGTCACAGCTGTGCCTGCTTTGGAGGCTTTCTGATATGCCATGGAAATACTGTTCTGGTAATGTTACTGTAAATAACATTTCCCAGGAACAGGTCAAAGTGATCTATGTGGGGAGCTGTGGATCAAGAGTTTGGTACTGTCCCTATTTGTGCATAGGAATAGATTTTTGCTGCTTTCAGCCAAAAAATCAGAAATTCAGGCAAGTGACTTGATAATATTTTAATAGTCATCTAGTAATTTAACACTGGATTACAGTTGAAATCCCATAGAAATACTCAAGACACTTCACACTGTATCAGATGGATTAAGTGTGATTCACTTAATGCATTAAATTCTTGAGGGATTAATAATGTTTGGGTCATTGTTTCCTAAGCTTATGAATTGAAGGACCAAAGGGGACCACATGAATATCTATTCTTCTTGCCTGCTTTGTGGAGGTCAGAGGAATTCATAGTATTTCAGCAGTAGTCCTTTACTTTTTCTTTATTTAGCACATATTTCTGTAACAGACCAGGTCTTGATTTAAAGGGTGCCAGTAGTAATCAATCTACCATGTCACCATAAAATTTTTTCAGTAAATAATGAGACTTGCCTTCCAAGACAGTCTGTATCTCTTTTGAGCTTCCAAGTGTCGTACTTCATTTTTTTTTTCCCTGCTGGACTGACATGGATTCTATTATCAGGATGTTGATTCTCCATTTAGTTATCCATTTAGCTAGTCACTTTTGAAATTCGCTTGCTATGAGCAGTGTTGATTTAGTATGGTGAATCTTTTAATTCAGGATTTCACGTATAGCATGGCACTAAATCACTGAGTAGTGTGAAATTAGGGCTAGAAATACGTCCTGTCAGCACATACCATTATCCAATGATGATGTCACTGCATACAAATGATCAGATTTACATGACCAGGCCTGTTTTCCATACAGCTGTGTTGATTGGTGTTAATTATGTGACTGTCTTTCAATGCCTTATTGATTGTGTCCCATGCTAATCTTTCCCTGCTGTTGCTTACTCCTGATGCCAGTCTAACTGCTCAATAGGTGCTTTGCTTATCCCACTTAACCCTTGTAAATGCTGCTGTGGTAAGAAGTCTTTCCAGTCACCGGGAACCTTTAGTGCACCTATGGTTTTTAAAAGAGTCATTGAATTAAAAGTTATGGGTTCATCTGTCCTCTGCTCTTGAATGCTGGGTTTAAGCTGAGGGGCTATTTAAAGCTCTCTCAAGTTATAGTGATGTCATTATCACTATAACAAGCAAATAGGGCATCTTACATCTTTCTGAATGCAGAGAAGTAGGTGAGAAATAAATCTCTTTTCCTGAATTTTTTGATAATTTTTGTGTGCAATGACCAGCTATTGAAGTAATTGCTTGGCATTCTCTTACTCTTGTTCCATTTAGAGAGGAGCTCTTATTGCCATAAACCTCACCATAGTTTTTTACTGTTTTTTTGCTTCCATTGTTTGCTTGCATTTCTGCAATGTTAATTTGTATTCATTGCTAACAGTGTCTTTCCCCCATCTGTTATGTACTATGCATTTGTTTTACAGGTTTCTCTGCTGCTGCTTTCACTCTCTGTAGCCAGGACTCTTCAACCATGCAAGCTTCCTTTCATGTCTGTAGCAGAGTGACTTTCCTTTTTATTTTTTGGCATGTAATAAAACATCCCTTAACAGGTCCTTTTATATTTTTATATGTGACTATTTTCCCCTTCTCAGTTTTGCACATGATTTGTTTTTAGTTTTGAGAAATGGTCTTTCTAAAATATCCAAACAAATAGATTAAATATTGGTTAAGATTACACATTGTTTTCCATTTGCAAAAGAAATTTGAGCATTGCCCTTTGCCTGTAGTGAATCATAATTTTCTTGTTAAATGGTTTACCTGTATCCAGTAGGAGTCCAATATAACATCAGCTGGAGTTGATTTCACTACTCTCTTTTATTAAGCCATGGCTAAAATTTGCAGACTTTCCCAAAGCCACAATTTAAAAGTGGTCCTTCCAGAACAGATTCTCTGCTAGAATAAAATTCAATGTGACAATGTTTTTCATACCTTTGAGGATACAGACTTGAGGAATACCTCACTCCATGGATTTCTAGCAGACCTCAGCCTCTCTCTCAGCTTGTCATTTGCCAATATTCCAGATTCTGCTTTTCTTCTTGTGCATGTGGTACCCACAGCTTTATCTCCTCACCCTGTTTCTCATAAATAAGTACAGTGCCTTTTAGTGTTTGGGTTTTTTTTTTTTAATTGTATGTTTGTCTGTTACCTTCTTAACCTTTAAAAGAATTGAGCTTCCTTTTTGAAAAAGGCAATTCTAATATTTACTGAAATGGAGCCCAGCCATTGCCATTGCAAGCAAGCTTTCAGGGGAATGAACTGCTTGCCCTTTTAAAAGAGAAGCTATTCAAATACCAGCAGTATGGTGAAAGAATTGCTTTCTATTTCTAGCTCTGCAATACACCAATCACAAGTGTTTTGGCCATTCATTCTGACACGGGGAGGCTCTTGTTTGCTGGTCAGACCTCTTCAGTTGGCAGCTCCCAGCCCATGTGGCCTTTTGCAAGCCAGTGGTCACTGCTCGGCTGCTGTGCAGACAAGGCAAACTTCCTGAGCTGGAGTGGATGCTGCAGTTGGCTTTGGGGCTGGCTCTAGAAAGCAGCTGAGGTCAAAAGCTGAAAAACTTTCTCTTTTCTCCTTCTTTGTGAAGGTCTTGAAAGCAAAGTTATGAGAAATGGCTGTTACTGTGATAACCAGGTAAATGCTTTAGTGAAAACAGCATGCACCTAGAAATTAAATTCTCCCTAAATGAACCAAGTGGCTGGTTAAGGTGTGATCTTGCTCTGTTGCCAGAAATGACTCTCACATCTAGACTTGGGGAGGGTCTGTAAGGAGCTGTACAGATAGAGGATAGTTCACATGAGGTGATCAAATGCAAATACCTCAGAAAAGCACAGTATAATACTGAAATGTATCATCACAAAGATATTTTGACAACTAAGTGCCATAAGTGGGGAGCCTGTAGAATGACTCACTGTATGTATTCAGGTGGGTTATGAAAGCCTTACTCAGCACTGGTGAGGCCACACCTCAAATCCTGTGCTCAGCTCTGGGCCCCTCACTGCAAGAAGAACATTGAGGTGCTGGAGCATGTCCAGAGAAGGGCAAGGGAGCTGGGGAAAGGTCTGGAGCACAAGAGCTGTGAGGAGCAGCTGGGGGTGCTTAGCCTGGAGAAAAGGAGGCTCAGGGGAGAACTTATCACTTTCTACAGCTGCCTGAAAGGAGGGTGTAGCCAGGTGCAAGTTCTCCCAGGTAACAAGCAGTAGGATGAGAGGAAACGGCCTCAAGTTGAACCAAGGGAGGTTTAGATTGGATATAGGAAAAGCTTCTTCTCAGAGTTGTCAAGCATTGGAACAGACTGCCCAGGGAAGTGGTGGAGTCACCATCCCTGGAGGTATTTAAAAGATGTGCAGGTGGCACTGGGAGACATGGTTTAGTGGTGGAGTTGGCAGTGCTGGGTTAATGGTTGGACTTGATCTTAAGGGTCTTTTCCAACCTAAAGGAATCTATGCTTCTATATCTCAAGTTTCTGCTTTCCCATCTATAACCACAGCATTACTGACTTGTTTCTAAGGAGCAGCATCCCAGCTGGAAACAAGTCCACAGAACAGGAATTAGCTTGTAGATGTTTTGAGACAAGAACACTGTTTTCATTCAGCCTTGTGTGACTTAGTATGAAGATGCCTACTGCAAGCATCCTTTCAGTATGAAGGATTAGTCAAATTAAAGTGAAGTACATAAACAAGGGTTAAGAAATGATTTGTCTGCAATGACAGAATAGCAACAACTCCATAAACTCCTGGTTTAGCCTGCTTAAATAAAGTTACTTGCAAAGAATCTTCTGATATGTTAATTGTATTATTCATATTGTTTTTCTGAATTTGAAAACAAAGTGTGACCTGGATTTCAAAGTAAAAGTGCATGAAAGCATGCTGTGCTTATTTTTCATGATTAGTCATGTATAAACCAATTTTGTGGCAAAACAGATAAATGAGGTGTCAGAATATTTGTTTGTAAATGCTTTGCTTCAAGATGTTAGTGCAATTTGGCTCTTAGATTCAACAAAATCCAGTCTATCTGTGTAGGATGAAAGCACAACACGTTAACAAATACTGCAGTTAAACTCTAAATAGATATACCATTACTGAAACATACATTTGCTTTAGTTACTGTAGCATGTGTGCTGAAACAGGCAAAAAAGCCACAGTAAAGCATTTGACTGATAACAAATGCCCCTGAACATCATATATGGGTAATTTTGCACAGTGAAGTTTAACAGCTGATGACATGTGCTTTTGTTTTAAATAGGATTTACTGAATTCTACTGTGGAGTGTCATGGAAAGGTAGTATTTTATAGCTCACTTCAGTTGTCTCTCTACCCCTGTCTAACAAGTCCTGGCATTTAGTATGTTACATACACAGTATATTAAGTGTCAGCATTACTCTTCATTCTAGCTAGTGCTAGTTTGAATCTTATGGCTCTTCCTCCTAAAGCTGCCAAGTGATAGAAGATATAGCTCCAATGAGAGAAAACAATTTCAACTTTCTCAGTGAACCAGTTTTGAGAAGAGTTTTGCCTAAATGCAGAGTTTCACACTGAGGCAGCGTGATTAAAAGCCTATAGGGGAATCAAGCATGGGAATGGTTTTAAAGAAGATCAAGGGACTGAATGCAATTTTTTCTTCAAATGATACAATTAAAGAAACAGCATCCTCATTAGCATAATACACTAAATGATAAAAAGAATTGGACAGATGCCTAATCTTGAAATGCTTCTTAATTTACAAGTATACATTTTAAAAAGAAAGCAATTGAGGTCTGTTCTTTCTAGCTGCCTGCCTTAATCACCAAAACTGCTGCTTATATAACTTACTGTCTCAAAGAGGGACAAAATACACAAAAATTGTTCCTCTCTTCCAGGGTACCATCCATATAATGTCAGTTGCATATGTACATAGATGCTAGAGCACCCACAATACTTGAGGTCACCTGTGATTGGATGCCTACCAGACAAAAGTACACGTTTGAGAAGATGTTCTCAACTGGGGCCATGTGCAGCCCCAAAGCAGTCCAAAGGCAGCTACCATAAAAATGAAACACTTTTTTTTTTTTTTTTTTTGACATTAATTATCGGGAAGGTGATGGATCTGAGTTTATGATCACATGTTGAGCCACAGAGAAATGCATTTGCAATTCCCATCAAGTTTAGTTTTTGAGGAGAATTTTTCTGAATTCTTGCAAAAATAGCATTGTTGTTTTAATGAATTGTGAAAATATGGCAAGAAGGTGCATTTATGTTGATGCCTCCATGACTTGTCTATATTCTGTTCTTGTCCAATATAAGCTGCTGTTTCTGTTTCTCTTTAAGTTTCATCTGCTTTTGTTCCTTTACCTTCATCTATAGGCTCCCAAGGGCTTTTGAGATGAAACAAAAATCTTGTGAAGTCTTAGAATTATGTTGCCATCTGTGAATGTGAGGAGGTTCCTTAGACTGTGTGCAGAGTGCTGAACAAGAGGCAGATTTGTGGCAGGGAGGGATTTACTTGCCCTCCTCAATGCCTTGTTCTGCACTACCCAGCACTCAGCTCAGGATCTCCTCAGGGACCCACAGTGCCCTGTGCAACACAGTTATTGCTCCATGTGCATTTTTCTCCAGTATAAATTTGTGAAATATGGTGATCACCGGAGTATTTAGGCACACAGGGTCAGTGGTACTGACTTTTGGATTATTCGACTTATAACGTCAATTCAAAGTAGAGACTGGCTGCAAATGAATGTCAGCAAACCTCCTTTTCTCTAGTCTTAAAGTTTCTCAGATGGAGTGATAGGCACTGTGAAGCTGCTGTGGCAGCCAGAGAACAGAGGGGTAGGCTGCAGTAGGCAGAGTCTCTACCATAACAATATTCTGCTCCTTTGAAGCTTATGTATTTTCATAAGTACAAATCCCAATTTAATGTTAGATAAGGAAAAATCATCCACTGATGAGTAAATTGACTGGTTACTCTGGAAAGTCAGAAGATCTACTGGCAATAGTGTTAACATTGTTGCAGGCTGGGTTTGTATTTGGCATCAAGACTGCTATGAAAATATTAATACTCTTCAGAAGGTGGTATGGCAGGTAACATGCTCCATTTTCATCTTGACCTTTGAAGTAATTCGGAGCCAAATACCTGCCTGTTTGATTTTCCTGGTGTCTTAACACATCGAGCTGAATGTGATCCCTTATGTCCTGCTAGCCTTTCACATATGCTGAAGTAGTCACTCTGAGGCTGGAGAGTTCCAATCTATAAAAGGCAGCACTATTGATCTTGCTGATACGAGTTCAAAGCACTATCTGGAAATACATATGATAGTTCTAGAGAATGAATCAATGGTGTGCTACGTGCTAGGGTGTGCATTTTTGAGGCAGTGCTGTATCTCATTCAGAATGGTGGCTGCCACCAGTGAGTTGCTAACACTGAGGTGTGAGTATCCCTACATTTAGCTGATCTGATTGCTGGTAGCACTTCAGCCCTTCAAAATAATGCAGTCTGTAGGACTCTGCAGACTTTCTCAAGGTTTTCTCTCCATGCATCCCTGTTCTCTGCATACTGTGCCCAGGGCTGCTTCATTTGGCATGAATTGTAGGATAGAGGGTGACCCTTCCTCATCCACTTCAAGGATTTTGGAATCTAAAGGCGTCTTTTACTGGCACAGCATCTGGGTTTCTTCATCAGTGAGAAAGATGAAGACAGGGTGACATGGAGATGTGTTGCTCTATGGGCTTGGGATCTAGTTAGAGTGTGTTTTTTTGGGCCTGAGGATTCAATTCTTCCCTAAACTGGACATTGTTATCTCGTCTGTGCTCATGGAGAATTTGTTATAACTTGTGTGTACTGTAAGGACCAAGACTGAAACAGTCTTCCTTGCTTTCTGTTTGTGGTGTTGTTGCTGTTTTTCTTGTAGATTATTGTGATGGTTTTGGCTTCTTTTCTCTCTCTGCCAAGGTCAGGATGAATAACACGGGAGACAAGGGATAGAATCTTAAATCTAAATTCTAAAATCTAAATTTCTAGCATTCCAACTGATTATAATGATAATCATTACAGTCCTAATTTTCTTGTGGGTCTCTTGACATTTCATGATTTTTTTTATAGTGCCTGATTTGCATACATGTTATTTATACATGTGTGTATAAGCTTTTTCTAATATCTACAGTTCGAGGAGAAAAAGCAAGCAACTGTTCTAGTTCTAGAAGTCTGAATTCACAATTGACAAACAAATGTGCTGTAATTTATTTTTAATGATGGCTTGGAGGAGTGACTCATAATTTTTTAATTGCAGGGTTTTTAATGCAAAATCTGTTATTCTCTTATTTATTTTACTTACTCTTACAGGTAAATATATGTAGACTCAGTTATTTTTCCTGCTGGAAGTACATAGGATTGTAGGCCGGCACGTATATTTTTCTAGAATTCCTGTCAGATGTCATCTGTTTACATTTGAGCTACAGTTACAGATTTGTCTGTGTTCCACTGTTGGAATCCATCTCTACAGTAGCTAGGAAGTTTCTCAGAAACATCAGCAATGATCTTTTCCTCTCATAATGCAAGGGTCTAATTTTTTTTTCTCTTCTCACAATGCTTTGTTCTTATTACATTAGTTAATACTGGGGTAAAATACTTCAGGTTAGTTTTGAATTTTTGAAAAACTTGCCAGAAAGCTACAGTAAACCTTTTGTCTGCCCAAATATTCTGCAGAATATGAATAGTTACCAAGTATAAAGGTGTCTCTAAAGGAAAGAGCAAGGCCGCTTCTTGATCGAGTGAGTTTAACTCTTAAGGAAGAGGAGGTCTTTGCTGACATAATGAAGTATTCAAAAAATAAACATAGGAAGGTTGGAACCTGTCCTCCATTTTCTGATTTGCAAGAGCAATCTTCTTCTGTCTGCTCCCATTCTGTTTAAAATTGGTTCCTGTAAATTTTGGGGCTTTATTAATTTGACTGACATTAAAATGCTGTTTCTATGGAGTCAAAAGCATGCTTTGTGTGCTGGTTCCATAAAATCAGGAAAAAAAAGTAAATAATTGTTCCACTTTTGAATATGAGAAAAGAATACACCAAAAGCCTTTGTTTAAAAATAAAGGGAAAAAAGTACAATCTTTTTCCCAAATTCTCCAGAAGAATATATTTGTTAGATATTTGTTTATTAGGGATTTTGTGAACAGAGGAAGCCTGAATTTAGCCGTATAGCTGGCTTTAGAATGTGTATTTTTCTCAGTTTTCACTCACAAAAGGTAATCTAAATATTTCATATATTTAGGGGTTTATGTTACTTCTAGTTTAGTCTACAACATACAGAATTGTGAACCTGCCACGGTTTTTAGAGAAACCCACATCATTCTATTTTTGCAGTGAATACATGTTCTACTCTTAGTAAATTTCAAAGACTACTTCGCTAAAATTCCCTGGGCAATTGGCTTGGCATCTGCTAATTTAACTCCCATGTGGTACTGTAATGGGGTATAAATTAGAACTCTGGGGACAACTGATAGTGTTCAGTGAAGATGGAACTCTAAAGGATATGAAAAGGATTGCTTTACTTATGCTGCAAGTAGTGATGAAGAGGTAGAAGAAAGTTTAGAGAAGATGAAGGAGCTTGAGCTCTTCCAATACAAACCTGATCCCAAATGGGAAGAAATTATTATTTGCACCCTGTATCATATAAATGCTTGAGATTAAACTTGCTGTGACAGTGAGAGAAAATAGGTGTTGACTGTCACCACCTTCCACACCCTCAAGGTCAGCAACCAGATTTTTCTTTCCTAAGCCTCCCTTCTGCTCTCCCTTAATTAATCCATGCTATAAAATCCTGGCTTGACTCCCCTACTCATATCAGTTACTTTTACCATCAGTAAAAACCTTCTGGATCCGTTGGTTTTTTGATTCCCTGCCTTCCTTCACCTGGCCAAAAGGCAAGAAGAGTATGCTGAGTGTTGGGAAATACTGTGTTGCCAAAAGATTAATCTGCTAACTAGAAGAGAACACAGCACAAATTGTAATGGACTGTGTGTAGGTTCATACTGACATGCTTTGAAAATAATATTTTAGTTCAGTTAAGAGAAAATTTTGCTATTGCTCCACTGACCTGTAATCATGTGAGGTGGTATCATAGCCATGCATGTCTGGATAGAGGCAAGAGGGACTGCTAACCTGTTGATAAAGAAACAAAGAAGGAAACAGCTCTCTGAAAAATTACTCTGCTGCATTTTTTACTACTACTGATGGGCCTCTTCAAACTTTGCCATATCTAACACATTTTCTTCCTCAACATTTTCCTGCTTTTTTTTTCTGGAAAAAAATTAAATGTTCTTGGATTTATGTTCCTGCTGTTGACACTGCACTTCACATGAAAAACATTTTATTTGGAAACATGCTGATGTTTTTGCCCAGCCATTACTTTATAAATTCATCCTCTCATCCCCATCTCTGTGTGGGCGAGTTTTTTTAGCTCCTGGGTGGGAGTGACCTGGTTTTACCACCTTTCACAGTTGCAGTTACCACTGCTAGGTCAGCTCTTTCCAAGACTATTTGCCTGATGTCCTGCCATGCCACTCTGCACCTTACTGCATCTCTGTTTCCTCTCTGTGAATGGCTCATCAGTATTTCAATTGTGTAGCTAAAATAGATATTCTCCTTTATTTTCCCCCTGCACATTTTTCTGTACAGAGAGACTACTTCCCACTCTCACAGAAGAGAGTTACCTACAGATTTTGCTTGAAATCCTGTCACTTTTCCTGTAACACTCCTTAGATATTCAGTGCCCCACTTCTGATGCAAGTGCTCTTCCCATCACAGCTGTGGAGATCAGCCACTCTCCTGGCTGACCTTCCCTGCTGCACCACCTTCTGTGTGACCCCCTTTGCTGCCTCTCCTCCGTGGCTGTGACAGTAGAAAGTTCTTATCCTCAGCCCTGGATGCCCTTCACATCTCTACCTGAACCTTGGCCAGTGTGATGCCTCACTCATGAACCACTTGTCGCTGACTCTAACAGTGGCACTGTTATATTTGTTACATTCCACTGATTTTATCTCCACGTGCTGGGAGCTGGTGAAGCTGAATGGGGATGCTGGTAAAAACAGTTTTGTTGTAATGTAGTTTGCCATAATGAGTTTTGTACTTAGTCAATAATGGTGGGTCAGTTCTAATCTTGTGGTGGGTTTTGGGATTTTTTTTTTCCTTCTAATTATGAAGAAAATCACTAGCAAGAATGTTGAAGATTTTCTGAACTTTGATGCAAGCCCTTCCTGGAAGTGAAGAGTCTCTTCTGAAAGATGGACTATTTATAAAGTGAACTCCATGGATTCACTTCAGCATTTTGGATGTTCATGGTCAAGAATAAGCAAGAAAACTACTGGGGGCTTGAATGTCTCATCTGGCTTTGCACTGAGGCATCTCCAGCAACTCTACCACAGAGTAACAACTGAGTTATAGTGCTCAGAGAATCTTCTGAATTAGAAGGGACCCACAGGAACCATCAAGTCTAGCTCTTAAGTGAATGGCCTGATTTAAGGGGGAGGGTTCTTTGATTTGAGAGTTTGAAATTGTCTGTTTTAACATGACTGGCTGAAGAGGGGCTCTAAATCACAAAATAATAATGCAGAATGGCACTCATCTGAGAAGAGAAGCTTGTCAAGAGTCTTGTTGGTTTCACTAGCCATTTGGATGAATCAGACCTGATTCTGCCAGGGTGTGATGGCTTTTGCTCAGCTTTCATGTTTAGAGTAGGATGGTGGGAATCCAACAACTATCCTTTTCTAAATCCACTGAAAGGTTTTATCATGGGTGTCATGTCTCCATCAGATCATCCTGTCCTCATCAGTAAGAACAGAAATTCTTCTTGGGTCTTGCTGCTTCAGAGGCATTTTGTGTCCTGCCTGTAGGAGATGTCCCTGCCTGTGGTGGCAGATGTTGGGCCTAGATGATCTTTAAGGTCCGTTCCAACCCCTTAACATTCTATTACTTCTTTTTCCTTTTTTTTTTTTTATTTTTTTTTTAATCTGCTTTTTCTTATTGCCTTCAAAAGGCTGTGTGACTTGACTGGGAATACAATTTTCACATGCTTACAAGTTTCATTAAAATTTCTGTGGGTTGAGCCTACTGGTCTTCATTGGTTTATTGTATTAAGAAAAATAGGACTTGTGTCTTATTGAGGACTGTGTCCTCAAGACCCAGTTTTTTTATAAAAACCTGCAGGATGTACCTCATAATTTACAAAATTTTATTAACTTTTAAAATGTTTTTAAAGGAGTTTGGATTTTACCTTAAATTTTTACCTTGTAGTACTGCAAGCTGCATTGAAGGAAAGGGTGCTGCTACTGTAAAAATCCACCTGGCTTGTGCCATGTTCTTGGAGTAGTGGTTTTTTCACCAGCTGGAATTACAAAAGCTGTCATTGCCACTTCCCCCTCAAGGGAAGAATTAATGGCACTAATTCTGAAAAAATACACCTGCAAACCATTGTTAGGACAATATACTGAGGAAAGTTCCACGGCACAGAGTGGAATTGATAGTCCTGGAGTCGGATTTTTTAAGTGTGGAGATCTGTCAGAGCTGGAGCTTCCCTTTGCAGAATGTCTGGTTGTTTACACATGGCTTGAGGGCATTACTAGGAGGAGCCATCACTGAGCACCTCCTCAGGTGCACTGGTCACCCTTCTGAGTTGACACATCCCTTTTATTCCCGGAGAGTGGCTATACACATGGCATAGAGCAGTGCAGAGGTTACTCTTTGCCTTGAATTGCCCAAAGCTGTAAATAGCCACTCATCACTAGAGAACATGGATGGTGTCCATTTGTAGTAAAGCTGGGCCTTGCTGATTAGTCTTGCAGGCACCATTTCCTTTATCCAACTCTACACTCCCTAAAGGAGCATCCTGTCTTTCTTGTGAGAGCAAATAAGTATAGGCAGTTTTTCAAAGCAAGGTGGAAGAGTCTATGCCACCCCATGTTCTTGCTGTAATAAAAGAATTTGTGCTCTATGAAATATCTTTAGAGAACAGAAGAAATCTTTATTTTTCTGCTGAGAAATTGGCTTCCCACTGATCTAGTGAATCTCAGCCATCCCTGCTGCTTATTAACTTTTATACTCCAAGAGTTCATTTTGAATGTTCTCTTTTGAGAGGCCAGAGAAAATTGCCTGGGATATGAAGAGCAGGGAATATGAAAACATCTCTGGTTAATGCAATATTTAATCCTCTTATTTGATATCAGTGATAAGCGGATTCTAGATCTGTGTGTACTATGGTCCTTTTTGTAGTCAGGATATTCTGTTAGCACAATGACTAATGCCTCCCTTCCCAAATACATGAATGCTTCTTATTTACACAGCTTAAACTCTTTATTCTTGTTAGTAACTGATCATTTAGCAGACTGGCTGCTGGCATGGCTGGGCACAGCAGATTGAAGGAGAGTGCTCCCAGTGACACACATCATTACACTCTGGCTCTGGCCCTGGCTGCTGGGAATTGTGTAGGAATAACGTAAAAATATCTGGCACGCTAAGGCTGAAAAGCATAGAACTGAGCCACTTGCGCTGCTTAACTGTTAGTGTTCAGAGTGTCTTTCAGCATGATCTTAAGCCACACTAGATGCAGTGAATAAACCAAAACCTCTTAAGCAAAGCTGAAGGTCTTCCATAGCTAAATGTTCAAGAGAATCCTTGAAAGTTTCAGCTGTGTCTTAGGATAGTACTTATCACTTGTTTTCATACATGATTTAGGGCAGTACAGTATGACTGCAGGCATGGTTTAAATTTAAGTGGAGATACAGAAGAGAAGGCAGGAAACTGAGGTTAGAGAAAACAGACGGGAGGATAATTAGGTGAGAAGATTGAAAGAAATCTAAAGGGTGGCAGAAATAAAACCTGCAGGGATTATGAGGAAGTAATCTTCAGGGGCCCAACAAAAGCTTTAAAAGAAGGTGGTGAAGTGGTCTGCAATATGTTAGAAACAGATACTGCTCAACACAGGTTTTATCTTGATGGTGTATGTTGTAGACTTAGAAGGGGAGAGATAGAAGGAATCCTGAGACATCATTTTTTACATGTGCACACTCTGAAATGTTGCTGACCCATTTTCACGTGCACTGATGAGAATCCGTGGCACTCACTAATTGCATGGGTACTCTTTCAGACTCTGTTCAGGCACCTGGAAATATTTAATTTATATCAAGCATGACTGCAGGTTGATTCCAGGTACTATGATAGTCCCCTCAGTAAAAGTAACTTGAAAAATAACTATGTATGTACATTAGATACCATCAGATTACAATGGTAAAACAAATCCTTCAGGAGGAAGTCTATCTGTGGCACTGGGAATAATTTAAACTTCAAGAGCAACAGAACTGCAGTTTGTTTTTGTTGAAGGATGCTTTGGTTTTTAGCATCCACAGAATTGGCAGAGGAAGGTAAATAGAGAAAAGGATATGAATAATTGGAACTTCTTACCCAGTGTTTTGTAGTATTGGTTCTTACCAGAGATCTGTGACTAATGTCACAGATCTTTATGATCTTTTGCCAGGTCGACAGACATCCCCATGCTTCTGTTTCCCTACTTGCCCCATGTTTGAATTATTGGTCCTTAAAACTGGACCTACAACAAACAAGTCTCATGCATATAAATACGATTCTTATGCAGTGTTATGAGTACTTATAGAGTTTTTCTTGTATACAGAACACGTTATCATGTCTAAATAAGAGTATCAGCAAAAATAAGGGTAAGAAAAAGCTGTTTCTGAATGATTTGGTACACTTCCACTGTGTTCAATTAATTTTAGAGAATTTTCTTATGAGTGCTGGGAGCTCCAATCACTCTACATTCTACCATGAAAGCAATGGGACAGTCTTTAAAATCAAATGTTGATTCAGGAAAAAGAGTAAATCCCTTTCACATAAAGAAATGTTGCATCTGATGACTGTACACCAAAAATTAGTAGATTTAAAAAAAAATAACAATTTCATGGGTTTCAAGACTACAGAATTATGCTAATGGTCACAAAACTGGCAGAACTACTGAAGCTTGGTTTCTATTGGATTTGTCTCTCATGATTAGTTCACTTTTTACTGAGTTGTACCAAGCCCTTTTGTACAGAGAAGCCACAGAGGGGAGAGTCCTTAGTGATGCTGCAATTGCTGTGGAAACATCACTCACAGTAGCACCTCATTAGGCAATAGACAGTCACCATGGGAGAGAAACGGTGATGAAGAGATTAATTCCTTGTTGTATCACAAAATACTTATTCCAGTTGCAGCTTTCTCATCATTAAGGAAAAAATTTCCCATGAAGACTTTCTGTTTTCATATGAAGTTAAAGCTGCTTTCCAGGCTTTCCTCAGCTCTACTCCCTGATCACCAACTTTCACAAAATTTATGGGAATTCACCACTTCCATCACAGTTGCTTGAAACTGGCCAGGAAGTTGAAAAGAAGGCAGGTCATGCATATAAACTGTAGTAATTTGGGATGTACTTGGACCTAAAGTAAACCCGTACATGTAAGAGCTCATTTGGTCTGTAATGGTCTGTAATCTGAGGCTATGGGGTCATAGATGAGGGGAATGTTTGTTCCTTCTATACCCTGCATTACTCTTACATCATCCTGTGAAGTATGGTTCATACTGCCATTGGGCACAGGATGAGAAGCCAGATGGGCTTCAGCTCTGATCTGAGAGGGCAACTGCTGTAAAACACCTTCAAATTCCTTTATAGAAAGATGATTAAAGCAAGGAACACCGAGTGATGAACATTTTAATGCAGCAAAAGGCAGGCAGTAAGCTAACCCTAGTTGGCAAGTTCTTCAGAAAAGCCAGAGATGAATGTGTGTGGAGCAATCAAGGAGCACTTCTGGACCTCACCATGGCTGAAGACAGCTTTGACAACTTTCCAGCTCAAGGGGGATTTTCATCTCTCTGATTTCAACATGGTAGATCATACAAGCCCCAAAAACAGAAAAAAAAAAAAAAAATCCACCCCCCAAAAAGCTGTTCTACAATTGCATGCTAAATTGCAGTATGGACAATTAGAACTTCTCTCCTAGACAGTTTGTATTCTGTAATGGGAATTGTGTGTTGATGTCAGAGGAAAACTGATTCTGATGGTGATCTTAACTTGCTGCTTGTACAGGCTATGCTACACAGTAACTGAATGTGAATGTTTTCAGTTTAGACAAAGGGTAAATACACAAGTCTATTGAGCTAAAACATGCTTATTTCTGAAGCAAATCAGTGATGATATTTTTTTCCAAAGCTATGATTAAAAAAAAACAAAACAAAAAAACCCCTAGAAAAACAAACCCAAGCAACAAAACCCCAAAACCTCCTTTAAGCTGTAGAATTTAATTTTTTTTTGTCATGGTTTAGCCCTAGGTCAGCCCCTCATGCATTCCCCATGAGCAGGATTGGGGAGAGGATTTGAAGAGTAAAAATGACAAAACTTGTGGGTTGAGATAAAGAGAGTTTGATAGGGAAAGAGCTGTTCATGCAAGGAAAGAAAAACAAGAAATTACAATCACTGCTTCCCATGGGACAGGCTGATGTTTGGCCACTTCCAGGACAGCAGGGGCCTATCACACATAACTGTGACCTGGGAAGACAAACCCCATCACTGCAAATATCCCTCCCTTCTTCCTCCTTCTTCCCCCAGCTTTCTATGCTGAGTGTGACACTGCAGGGTCTGGGATCTCCCTTTGGTCAGTGGGGTCAGCTGTCCCCGCTGTGTCCCCTCCCAGCTCCGTGTGCACCCCCAGCCCACTCGCTGGTGGGGTGGGGTGAGAGGCAGAAAAGGCCTTGATCCTGTGTCAGCCCAGCTCAGCAGTAACCAAAACATCCCTGAATTACCAACACTTTATTTTTCCCAGCACAAATCCAAAACACAGTTCAGTAAGCAGCTACTGTGAAGAAAATTAACTCTATACCAGCCACAACTAGCACATCATGACACGCAAATTTTTCGTAGAGAAAGAAAACATTTTAGTTTTTTTATTTCTAGTGCTGTTACATCTGTTTTTGGGAGCTGCTTGGGTTCATGGTGTTCTTGTACCTGAACATTGGAGATATCCCTTTTTGGTTGAAAAAGGGTTTGTAAGGGGGTTTTTTTGGCTGTTGCTGGCTTAACTGATGAGGAGTGCTGGTATCTGTCACTGGTTTATTTCCTAGAGGCAAATTGACTCAGTGGCCTTAGTGCAATACCTTATATATAATGATAATTCAGGTGGAAGAGTGTCCTCCTAAAGCTGTACTGGGGAATAAGCTGTATGTGTATTGTTGCCTATAAGGAGATTCCCAGTTAGTTTTCAAGAGTGTTTATTCCTGGTAGGATAAAGACCTTAAAACAGGTTTGTTGGTGGTTTTGGTGTTTTTTTTTTTTGTTTGTTTGTTTGTTTTTTTGTTTTGGGGTTTTTTTTTGTTTTGTTTTGGGTTTTTTTGGGTTTTTTTTGTTTTTTTTTTTTTTTTTTTTCACTTGAAGTGCTGGTGAGGAAATTCAAACATACAAGGCAAGTTTTTAGCTGTGAAAATAATCAACAACCAAATCCCAGTGAAAGGATGAAGAAATATTGAAGGACTCCTGGCAAATAAAACAGCTCCTTCAACACCTTTGAAAGTCAAAAATGGGGCACTAAATTGTATCAATCATATACTTTAAAAACTGGACTCCAGTTTGCTTTTATTTCAACAAATGTAGATGTTTAATCTCAGATGAATAATATGTAGCAGGAAGGCATATTGTGTTTGCTTTTTGGTGTGTGTGTGTGTTTGTTATTTTTTTTACCCAGCAATAGCTCTAAGTAACTTAAATTCAGTTAAAAGGAGCCCATCTGTTACTGTTCTTGTTTTCTTACCCATCATTTAAATGGTAAATATCAAGCTGTAAACACTTAACTGTGTTCTCCTCTTTGACAAAGAACAGGTGGTAACAGTTCACCTTATTGTCAAAGTAGCACAAAAAACACAAGGCAGGTCTGAAATCATCCCCTGCTTGATACAAAGTAGTTATTCCAGTCAGCTGCTGAAACATTTCCCCTTAGTTTCCTTAGGTTACAGTTACCTGCCTTTCACACTTACTTCTCCATTCATTTGAAAGGAGGTAACTAACCCTAGCTGATAGGAATGTTTTAGAAAGGAACAGTTAACACCCTATGAATTTTAGAAATGTCCTTTTTATTTTAATGGTCCACATATACTTGGCTTAATGAGTTTGGAAAGCTTTAATTCAAGCTACAGTGGGTGCTCTAGTGCTCCAGTACTACTGCCAAAGCACTGTCAGGCAACACTGGTTCTTATCTAACAAAAAAAAACCAAAACAAACCATAATCAAAAGAATGTTCAGTAATTTTTATAACAATGATGGTTCCCTTCATGGAAAACAGCAAATAAATGTGCCTGAAGACTCTGTCTGGGCACAATTGTTTAAAGCTATCCCTTGCTGTTGTTTTTTTAAGTTTCCCTTTGTATCTTTGCTGTCACTTGTAGGTTTTATCTTTCTGAACCTGTTTTTTCTTTTACAGCCCTATCTCAAAAACCATTTGTTTTAGGTTCTTGAGTTTTCCTACCATGACGAACATACTTTTTTTTTCTGCTTTTCTGGGGTAGTCAAGATAAATGAAGTGGGATGAAGAAATAATAGGTTTTCCCTGACCAGCTGCAGTATTATGTGAAGCTATAGGTTTGTCTCTATTAGCAAAGAGCACTGCCAGGCCCCAAGGAGAGCCTGTCTGCTGACACTGGGGAGCTGCTGGAGCAGCTCCTGGCCTGAATTAGACCCTTGCCATGCAGCTTTGTCCCAGTGGATTCCCAGGCCTATTTTCAGGAGCTGCAGGGTCAGGACATGTCCCCATCAGGCAGCTTGCATGCACTCACCCATTTCAGTCCTATCTTGGAAGGTGACCTTATTCCTAGGAAGCTACTTGGGAATGACTAATTTAATGGGATAGCTGTAGCCTACGAGGTTTTCTCAAGCAAGCTGAGCTGGCAGTGCTGGCAGCTGGTGAGCAAGGCAGCAGCCCTCCCATAATAGCAGCGTTTGATCCCACATCTGTACCCGTCCACTGGGTTGATGTAGTGGTGTCATGGGAGGTGAAGAGCTCTGTGGTGGCTTGGCTCTTGTCTGCCCTGCCACCAATACTGTGCTAGAGGTCCTCTGTCCCCTTGCTCTGAAGGAGGTGAGGAATGTCCCTCGAGACCTTCCCTCCTGGACCCTTCCCTCCTGCTCCCTCCTGGGAGCATGGTTCTGTGGTTGCAGTAATGTAACCCCCAGTAGTAACAAGGGAATTGGAACATGTGTCAGAATGTGATGTTTTCAGGCTCAACAGATTAACAAAATGATTTAAAATGAGGTTGGTGTTAGTCTGTGGTTTATTTTTCCTCATGTTCTTTCCAAGCACTGAGTTTTTAATTTGTTTCCCAGATCATTCTTCTCCTTTCATTTCTCATGACATCGCTTTCTTCCCATTCCTGTTCCCTCCTTCTGTTGTGTTCTCACATTCCTAGCTGTCTGCCCCTCTCATGAATTCTGCTGTCTGACCCAGTCCTAATCTTATGTCTTTTATCTCTTCTCTGATGCACACCTTGTCATGCCCTCAACCACCCTTGCTCCCACCAGTGAAACGACAGTGGCAATGCTCCTGACTCTCTCCTTTCATTACTTCCCTCCTTCTCTGTTTTCTCAGGTTGAGGAGGATTGTCTCCCTTCCCAGACTGCCAGCTCTAGCTGAGCTCAGTGTCCTTGCCCATCTCAATCCTTTTCAAGCTGTGAAGATTCTCAGGTGTTCCATCATACTCGCAGCCAAACATCTGGGTTCCTGGATATTGATACTGCACAGAGTAAAGGGGACACTGACTAATTTTTTTCCTGCTCAAGCACCTTTAAAAGGCAGCATTTTTAATCCTTCCTCCACCCCAGTGCAGACACATTCACATGAGACTGTTTTCCAATTTTAGCAGAAAATTAGAATTTGTTGCCATACAAAAAAAGGAGTGGGGAGGAAATGGTTATTAAATGGTGGCAGCTGGGTAAAACTCCTGCATTTAACTGTTTTGTATTTTTGCAGCAGTGTTGCATAAGTGCCAGGTGACATCTCTGTGCTTGTCTCATTGTGGGCTGGTACGAGCAGTAGGGAGAGCTGTGTGAGGCTGCTCATGGGGGAGAGATGAGGTGGCTGCCCAGATACTTCAGTTCGGTGCTTTGGCAGTGTTTTCTGAGCCACAGTTACTGGATTTTCCTGCTGGAACGGGGGGATCTGTGAGCTGCAGCTTCCTGGCAGGATTCTGGGAACAGCACCAAAACCCCCGACAGGCAGCGAGCAGGTTTTGTGCTCTGAGTCAGAAGCAGGCTGAGAAGATGCAGCCTTCAAAGCATGTATCCAAGATGGGGAAGGGGATCTGTGTGAGGAGGATATTTCCAGTGTGAGGCTCAGAGCCTGGGGGGACCCTCTCCTGCCAACACTCTCGGTGAGTCTGTGGGTCAGCTGCTAGTTTTCATGCAATCACAGGAGAAGGGAAATTTCTGCCTTTCTCCACTGCTACCCTGAGCCAGCTCATCCTTCTAGCTATTTCTGTCGATGCTTATCTATAGCATCATCTCCCTTGTGCTTGTGTACCTGCCAAGCATTCAAAACAGGCACTGCTCTGGCAGCCTCTTTCCTTCTCTCCAGCCTGGAGGATAAATGACTGGATTGCTTTATTTTTTTTTTTTTTATTTTATTTTTTAATTGTTACTCTGCATCAAGAATTTACGGTGGGAAAGCTGAGCTGGAGAAATGCTTTCAGGAGTGGGTGGCCAGAGTGGCAGATCTCTACTTGTTCTTAGCCCCTAGAGAGGTCCTGCAGCCTGACCCTTGCCAGACTCACTCTGGGCATTGGTGCTTTTTTTGAAAGCAATGGTTTCTCGGAGTGAGATGTGGTCTTGGGTAAAAACAGACAAAGTTTGGATGCGAGAGAGAAGACCTGGATCTGACTTGCCCACAAGGGGACCCAGAACAGAAAGCTGAATGCTTGGGTGAGTTCACAGTAGCCAGCTTGTCCAGTGCAGAACGCTGTATTCTTCTTATAGACTGAGTTATCCAAGGTAAAAATAGCATTATCGGAAATCCTAATATACCTACACTATCTATATACTCGCTGCTGCTATATGTGTTGTTTTGTTTAGTTTGGGCTGTGAAGCAGACTGCTCTCTGTGTTTAGTCCATCTCACTGTGGCTTGTGACTTTGCTCACCACTGGGAATTTCAGTGCTTGCGTCTGGAGTGGTGCAAATACATGCAGGTGTGCAAAATTTGCACCCTGCTTTAGTGTCTTTGTTACAACACTGGTTTAAGTCATTAAATTCCAGTCAGATTTGAAAATTGACATTAAAGCATGTCTTCTTCTACCTCAATGTATGACTACATAGGCAAAGAAATGTAAATATATAAATTTGTAACCTACTGCTTGCACATAACAAGGTGCAGACGTAATGAAAGTTTCAGTGCACCTTCCCAAGGTTGCTTTGTTGGAGAGGTGTGAAAAGAGATTGAATAATCAGAATTTTCTTCTTTTAAATAATCAGGTTTTAAACACAGAATTTCAGTGTGAGGTTGTCAAGGCTTCCCAGATACTTCTATCCTTACACTGGCTGAAACTGTCATTGTAACATTTGAAATGAGACCTGGGTTCAGAAAACTTACATCCATGTTTCTTTGTTAAATCTGTAATTCAATATGAATTCCTATGGCAATATGTACAGTGGAAGTTGTTTTGATGAGAAAGAAGCATTGCAGTATGTGGAGTGTCTAAATATCTAAATTGATATGTTTTTGTAATGGTGTTTATAAAATACCTCTGTGCTGCAGGCAAGCACTGAATTCATTTACAAAATGCAGCTTTTTAAAAAAATAGATTTTTGCACTTCCACAACAGCATAAATATATTTGTAGGTGGTTACAAGTGATGGAGTGTTTGGGCTGAGATATCCTGGCTAAGAGTTGGACTCGATGTTCCTTGTGGGTCCCTTCCAGCTTTTGTGATTCTGTGTGATTCTGCTGGCTATGGTCTGGGTGAGGCAGCTGGCCAGCATTTTGGCTTAGTTTCTTACTGGCATGTGAAGTTACACCTGGAAGTCCAAGGAAGAATGTGTTTTACCCTGATTGTTAAAAATTATCCACCTTTACTTATATGAGTCAGGGAGGTCTCAGTGTATATTAATATTAGGAGGTTTTCAAATCCATAAGTAACAAAGTTCTACTTTTTTCTCAGTCCATAAGTACAGGTAACCAGTGCTTGCACAGCCCTTGTCACAAGTAGGTGAGAAAATCCTTTACAAACAGGATTGCTGCCACTGCACTGTTGCATGCACTGAGGAATGACAGCACGGGAAGTGGGAGGAATTTTGTCTCACTTTCACCATCTAAAGTTAAACTGATCATTTAGGCTCACCACCACAGAGTGAGGTGCACAGTTCATCACACTCTGGAGCACCTTTGTTTTCTTTTAAAAATGCAGTTAGATAGCTTGATTCTCCTGCTCAGTCCCAGGCTCTTGTTGCCTGGATTTGATAGGCTGGGTTTCTTTGCTTCTAATGCTGCCTTTTGGAGACAGGTAATTATTTCCCTCTGAGAAAGAACCTATTTTAATTTTGACAGCTTATGGAGGGGGCTGACACAGGAGGAGTTAAGGAGATGTGGGGTCTGGCTCCCCACATCATAAATATCCTTCTGTGCTGTCCCACTAGCAAGGTTACCAAAAGCACCCTGGTGCCCATGCCTTGCTCCAAGACCTGCAACACCCACTGCATGCAGTTAAATGCTGCAACACAGACCTCACTTTGTAGTGGGCTATTTTGAATGGAGAAAATAATCAATTGCCATATAGCTTGTTGGCATGTGGGCAAAGGGCTTAGTGTAGGGATGTGACCAGGTGGGTGCTTTGGGAACAGGAGACCTGTCCATGGTGTGGGTGTCTCAGGCAGGAGAGACGCTGTCCTGTTGGCTGGAGAAGTGCTCACCTGCAGAGCCGGGTGAGGTGCATTTCAGGCAGCAGACAGATGGAGCAGATCTGACCTGACATGCACAAGGTCACTCAGCAGGTGGGTTCTAAAGCTGGGTACAAAAACCAGGCCCACGTGCTACTCCTTAGGACATGCCACCTCCACAGCAACCAAACAGCCTGGGTTAAACCCTGCTGTCTTCGTGCTCTACATGAAGTGGATCTGGGTGGGGAGTGCTTAGGAATGAGGCTACACATGGATGTGAAAGCAGCCACGCCTGCAGAATGACAGGAAAAAATGGTTCTTTTCCTAGATTTTGCAAAACGTCACAGCCATGATCCTGTTGTGCAGCAGGTGCCTGGCACTCTGAGTGGTCATGGTGCCCTTAACCCATCCTTTACAAGCCACTGAACCACACAGCATCTGTGAACACTGCTGCAGTGTGCTCCTTTGCGTTCCAGTTCCTATGGAAACATGCTGTAAGAAAGTCTAAAATAAGTACAGTGCTTTGAAACTATTATTATTTTGATCTTTCCTTCCTCCCCTCCCCCCTCCAAAATCTCCTTTACCACCTTTCTGGCTGAATTTTTAATACATTAAAAAGATTGTTGTCATCTGGAAGAGTGTACTACCCTGCCTATGCATGTGTTTGCATCCTGGGATCTGATGGATCCAAGGTTCTGATATTGAGATCAGCTCCCTTCTCCCATCCTCCCTGCTCAGTGGGGTGGCAGGTTGCTGGTGCATGTGTTGAACATATAAATATATATATATATCAACAAGCTTCTTTCCAGCTCCTTTCAGGATCCAGGATATAGTGTTAGCTATGAGGGAGTGCAGAAGGTCACCCAGCCCACCAAATCAGAGCTTTGTTTGGTGCAGAAGATGTTTGTGAGCTGGCTGGGGACATCCTGCAGGTCCCCTCTTCCCCATGGGAGGGTCACTGCTGGAGCAGGGTATGGTCTGTTTGGGACAGCTCTTGCAAAGGAAGTTATTTGCTCTCCCCAAAATGGTGTTCATGCTGGCAACTGAAAACAGGGCTGTGCATTTAAAGTGCTTTTCCCCTGTGCTCCTGTGGTTTCCTTCTAAAGCTTTCAGCTCCCTTAGAGCAGCAGTCTCCCTGACCTTAGTAATGTCTAAGATTTTCAAGCAGCCACGTTCCATTTAAAAAAACTATTTTTGATGAGTGAGCTTTAGGAAAGCTAGGGCTAAATCCTACAAAGGGCAAAAAAGCTTTATTTAAAGCCAGGTGCTAATTTTTGCTCATTTTCAGGCTTCTGGCCTCCTGCAGTACTATGCCTCAGAACCCAGGGCTAAGTATGAGGAGAAGAGGTGGAAGTGTGTGTTTGGTGCTCAAGGGGGAAGTAGGCACTTAAATTCAGAAAAGTGATCCAGGAATTTTTTGGCAGTTCCAAAACCCTTTGACATCCCTGTATGCTGGATACATATATATCCAAGAAGTATCTGCATTCCCAGAGCATCTTCTGGGGACCTACACACCTTTTGTTTCTGATCCCAAGAGTGGAGGCAACAACAAAACCAGGTTTGAAATAAAAGGGACTTGACACTTGAGCATTACTTTTTATGACTCCACATCCTAGACAAAATAAAATTTAAAGAGTTAAGAGGATTTGGATCTAGCTAACATTATGCTTTAACGTTAAACTAAATCTTAGCCATTTGAGAAGTGTAGGCATCTGTTTGAATCCTATTCCAAATCACCAAGCCAAATTTTGCTCACAGGGTTCCTTCCTGCCAGTGAGCAGCTGCTGTGTAATTATGCTTCCTGATTTATGCTGCTCAGTGCTTAGGCTTTGCTTGATTTTTTTATGTGTTTGTAACTGTAACTGTAGTGGCAACACCAGATCTGTTTTATTTTGGTGCAGCATTGAAGGCCAGTAGAAGAAATATGAATCTAATCCTAATAGACAGAATAAAACTTTATAGACTATTTTCAGGGTTGCTATAATTTTTGGGGTTAAACTACTCATTAACTGAACAGTCAAATTAAATGAAAATGCTGGTTTAAAAAAAAAACCAAACAAAAACCAAAAAAAAGCCCCAAACAAACAAACAAACCCCAAAAAATTGTGAAGCTTGATATTTGCTTTGCACTTCGTATCTGCAAAGATCCATCCTTACTTGAATGACAAGCACTGTGTCCAGCATTGAAGTGAATACCAAGAGAGATGAGAATAGTGAACTATGGAACAGCAAATTGTAAAAAGTAATTGCTCTGTTTTAATGTGAACAGGCAGGGCTGAGATTCTTTTTGTGAGGACTCTATTTGAACTGCTTTGGAGCTGGGCCACTGTAGATGTAACCTTTCCAATCCAATTGATAAGTTCATGTGTATGCACAGTATGTAGGTCATTCACGTTTATTCTGAGTAGCCCAGAAAAGAATGCAGTAGGACTTAAAAATATTTTGCATTTCAACCTTTTCGTTGTAGATGATTTCTCTCTCCCACACTTCCTTGTCCATCTATGCATCTGATGCTGGGAAAATGCCCCAACAAGGTGCATGGATAGCTGATAAATGTGCATGGATAGCTGGTAAATGAAACACTAAATAAACAGCTAGACTCGTGAGACAGCGAGAGGCAGTTAGAGATGCCTTGCAGGTACGAGGGACAGGATCTACGGAATAGGGAATTACCTACACCTTTACTACATCATTGCAAATTTATTTAGCAGTCATGAGAATTTTGGAATTATCTTCTATTTGAGAAGGACAACATTGCAATGATTTAAAAGAATTTTTCTGGCATATGTCATTAGATAGTATTAAATCCTGACTGTAGTAAAGTAATGGTTAAACTCTCTTAAGAGAAAAATTGTAAGTTATCATGGAGGTAATGGACTGATTAGGAATGAACATGTGGTTCAATAAAGGAAAATCACTGAATATAGAGTGGCTTTTAAAGGTGGCATTATTAATTTTGACCTTGTATTGATACAGTTTGTAGAAGCATAAATCAGTTTATGTTGGAAGGAACCCTAATGACGAGATAGTTCCAACTCATAGGCAGGAACACCTTCTACCATCACCTCCTACTCTTGCCTACCACAGCAAATAAATTTTCTTGGACCCAAGTAATATCAGACATACCTGAAGTAGCATCAGAGGTAATGATAGATGGTCACTCTTTAAATTGGGATGTAATGTTCATTGTGTTTCCACACAAATGCCCATTAAGTATTGTTTGTGAATACAAAAATCAATTGAATTTAAAGCTGGTATTGGACTAGGAGGCATTGCAAGCTCTGGTGACAACAAAGAGAAGTTTTTATCTAGAAATGCTACATCTAGTTTTAACTAGAAATACTACATTTTCTATCTGTAAGACTCAGGTAAGACACACAGATCTGTGGAAATGATCTGAAAATATGTAAGCAGTAGTGCTAGGAAGGAGAAGAGGTTCAAGTTGCCATTGGGTGGTGTGGTGTCTCCTAATACTGGATAAGGGTTAAGTCCTTGACTATGCCAGACTAGCTTATGGCACTGTTCTTTCAAGACTCTTGAGCCAAAAACTTTGCTCATCTTCTGGCACAATAGTCCCTGAAACCCTGCTGGCACTGAAGGCTGAGTGAAGGGCAGTGGCTGGCCTGTCACCACAGTGAGCTGCACATGTAGCCACAGCGACTCTCCCTGTTCTGCATCTAACACCCATCCCAGTGTTCAGTCTTAGCAGCTGCTGTTGGAAAATGGAGATAGAAATGGAATTAAGCATAAGCAAATTGGGTGGGCAACCATGGTATGTGGGGGTGGAAGGGTACCACCTTGGGGTCCTGTTAGATAGGGAGGAAAGACCAGAAAAGGGGAACTGCCCCTTCACAAAGCCACCCTCACTAAATATGAGTCTTTCAGGCCACGTTAGTTAAACTGGGTAAGCAGAGGGACATCAACCAATACAGGTTTTGATGTTGGAATTAATTTTTACCAATCAATACACTTTGCCTCATCAAACATCTCTATGCCTTCAAGGATTAATGCTTCTGTATTTAATTTGTCTGCCACAGGATAGATTAAAATAATTTCCTTTTTAACTTTGATTCTGTGTTTTCTCAGTTAAAACAGGATATACGTTTTGTTGTCTCAGAAAATGCTTTTGCACACACCTAAAGTAAGTCTTTCTGAGAACCCTCTCTCAGCCACAGGGAGCACGGTGTTCATAGATGCCCTGGGGAATTACACTGCAGTGCATCACTGTGTTTGAAATTCCAGATTTCTTAAAGTGAACATACAGCCTACTCTCTCCTCAACCACATAAGGTGCTTGTTTTTTTATAGCAGAAGGATAAAGTGCTTAAAGTGAAGGGTTTCTATTAACAGAGTGCTAAACTGAGCATCAAGAGGTCATCAGTGCTTCTCTCCTTTACTTACCTGCCCAATGACCTGGGACAAAGAATTTTCCTGCTCTGTGTCTCCCACATGAACTTTGGATTTTCCCCATGCTTTCTTTTTAACTCATCCCGCTTTAACTTTTTGAGGCCATGTCCATTTCTTACTGCATGTTTGTATGAAGCCTGTAGCACATGTCTGTCTGCCCACGAGCAACTGAAAATGAGGGCCTGTTTGGGGATGATAGGACAGTAGAAGATACATGTCTTCAAGGGGTTAAACATAGTAAATAGTTGAGATGAGATTTTTTTTTTTTTCATTTGGGCCTAAAATGTACAGCCTGTTTCAAGAAGGAAACTTTGATTTCTGCTAGCAGAAGTACACTGGATGTCATGGACAGGAATTTAGCTGGAGAGGATCACAGTTGTTAAGAAATACCTTATTTGCTGAACTGTGATTCTTCATGTTAATATAACACATAATTTGCCATTGATCCCTCAGAAAAAAGTGATTTTCTCATATGCATAGTTTATGTGTGTTGCTCCAGATGTCCCTGGGAAGAAAATGTAGTTTTGGACCCACGCTGTCTGAGCTTTGCCCCCCTGCAGCAGGTCCATGTCCCCAAGTTGAGATTGGGACACTTCTTTTGAAAATCTCCCCCAGTCTGCTTCTCTGATGAATGGCTAAAAGCAGTTGCAGTCAAAAGAAATTTGAGGAGGGAAAGAAGGAAACAGGGACATTGCTGTATCCTGAGTGGAGAGGCTGTGAGGAGCCGTGGTGACAATTTTTACCTTCTTTTGCTTCTCTCTGCCTCTACAAATGGTGTATCAGTATTTGTTGGATTGTGCTAGGTGTTTTCAGAGCCCTGTGAATGCTTTGATAAGCATTATTGTTGCATTCTTCTATGCAGGCAAAAGCTATGGTAGAAGCCAGTGCATAAGGGTACCTTTCTTCTCTCAGATCTCAGTGATTTCCTCCAATCTAGTTGATAAAGCTGAACTCAAATTACCCTTTGATCCCCAAAGCACCTATCAACCTCTTTGCTTATGCCCAGAACAAGTACTTCAAAGAATTAAAAAAAACCCAACCCTAAAAGTTATGTCCTATGGCCTCTTTCCTTCCCCAGGGTATTTCATTATAGGACAAGTTGAGTGAAGGGGAGAGATTAGCAAGTTTTCATAGTTTTGATTGCACACATATTTGGATCAAACTGTTATAACATTTTTCATGAGATCTGCAAATTGCTTTTTTTAAAGCAAATTTAATCCCTTTGAGCATATTGTGCACTTTATAGCTCTTAAATGATGCTTAGACTACAAGTTCTGTCACTGCTCATGAAAAGTAGGTTGTCTTAATTTGTAAGATCATGAGAATCTTTTAAGCCCGCTGGCTTTCATTGTGGTCAATGGGATATTTTTTGCTTTGTATTCCAGCTGGAAGAAGATCAGCTCTGTTGCCACTGGGGAATGTACCTTTAACTGTCCTGTATCCTACTTTAGTAATTGATGCATTCTGCACTGAGCTGTGACATTTTCATTTTCTAAGCTGTTTATTAATTCCGACACTGAATAATTAAAAAGGAGAAAGAAGCACAAGGAAAACATCTCATAGAAGACCATCACAGAAGCTGTGTATATAAAAAAGAATGCAGACCATAGGGTGGACTGCAAACATAAACAAAGAGCTGCATAAAATCCAAGGAGGTCCAGAAGGTCTATTTATTTTCCATATCCAGTTATGCACATACAGTGTCTTTAAGTGAGTGCTGCAATACCCTCATCAAATTCCTGCTTGGTACTTCTAAATACAGAACTTGGAGTTGCAGGCTGACTGGTAAAGCAGCATAAGTAACCTGCTTTCTACTGTAAGACATAAATATGGCACAGTGTGTTCTCCTAAAATGATTTTTAAAAACACCACCTACACAGATTACATGCAGTGGTGCCCTACCATATCTTCATAGAGAAATTAAAGAATAACAAAGGAAAAAGAAAAAAAAAAAAAGGCAATGCATTTTGAGGGACTGTGAGGAAGAAAACTGAAATTTAAGTGCTAGCTGCAAGAAAACATCGTTTGGTGTCTTTGGGAGAACAGCAAGCATTTTACACTCTCTTCTTCCCTGCTGTTTCATTTTTTATACCAATACAAAACCACAGCAATGTGTTTTTAATCTTTCACTTCTCTGTATTGCACCTTATCTTCTCAGAGGTTTCCAGAGAAAACGGGATTCAAAAACTTTGACAGGGGAACAGATCAGATAAATCTGCGTGGGTTCTCATCTGATTTGTACCAAAATGACACTATGTGCAGTGCTGTGGCAAAGACACGAGATACAATTAAGACTACACAGCCCTCAGGAAGTATTAAGATTTAATAACGAGACTGAAACCTGATGTGCCGTTCCCAGCCCTGTTTACATTATGGCACTTGGATGCTGTTGTAAGTGTGCTTCAAAATGAGCCTCTGCTCGGTTATGTAAATTGTTCTTGTACCAAGGAACCACTATGTGCTGCAAAATTAAAACTGGGAGGAAAAATAACCTCTGTGGGATAGCATGCAATAAATCCGCTAAAGCTGCTGGCTCTGGTGAGGTAATGCCTTGTCCCGCTACGGGTGGAACATTTCTCCATCGAATCATTACAGTTCTGCTCAGAAACATCCCACTGCTTGAACCGCTGTGGGAAGAACTGTAATGTCAAGCAGATATCAGATTTCCCCAATAGGAGCATCCTGCTGGGAAATGGGTTGCACTGGTGTGATGGTGTAAAAAGCTCAGCTGCGGCAGCTCTCTGTAATTGCTATTCCCTTCTGGTTCCTTTGCTGAATGTACAAAACTGCTTCTCATAAACAGATCTGAGGACAAAATCCTTGACTTGTCACCAGTGTAATCCTCTGCATGCTAAGCTGGGGTTTCTGAGTAGTTCACCTTCATCGTCTCTTGCAATCACTATTTGATATTGAGTCTTGTCATCTCCTGTTACGGTGCCAAAGCCTGACACTGAGAACAAATGCTTCTGTTTCAATTGGTGATGTTTAATTTTTCATGAGGAGTGCAGTTTAGTGCCTCCCCAGGTAGGAGGCTCTGCTGCTAATTACCAAGGAAATGTTTTCTGCCCGCACAGGACACATGTGCACTCTGCATCTTGGTTCTGTTGAGCAGCTGAGCTGGGTGGGATCAGTGGTGGTGGCTGCTGGCTGCACCAACAGCCTCTTACTCCTGTTGCTGCTAAAGGAAAGACCTGCTCAGCTTTCTCTTGTAGGCCACATAGCTGAAAAGAAAGTCTGTGTTATGAGGGCACTGGTGAAGGAGGTGTGTAATCCTGCTTGGAAACTGGTAAGCATCACTCCCCAGAGAGAAGTGCTGTGTTTGTGTGGTGTGAACAGAGGGCAGGCTGGGTTTGGTTCTTCCATGTATTCTTCAGTGGAAAGGAGTTTGGTCTTAATAATTTTTGGTAATTGGCTTGTAGACCTACAGAAAACATCTCACGTCTTCTATGCTGGGTTTAAATTTTTGTGGATTTGCGGGGGGGGTTGTTTATTTTTGGTTTGTTTGGGCTCTTTTTGGTATATTTTTTAAAATGTTTACCAATAAGATTTATTTCCTATGACTGTGTTGGGTTGAAAAAGTTGGTAAGGTTCATCTTACTTTTTTGATAAGCTTATATCAATACAGTTGAATAGCATTACAGTTATTGTACTCCATTTAAAAGATGTTATATGGAGTGTTCTGGAGTTTGCTTAAAAGGGGTTGTTTTGAACGGATACTTACTCCTTACATAATTTCCTAAGCTGTTGTTTAGCCCCCCCATTCATTTTTTAGTAATAAGTCACACAGAATTCTGCTCTTCTCTTTGATCCTGCATTGTTTGCCAGGAGGATTTTCAGTAGCAGTTTACTGCACTCAGAGTAGAGCATGTAAGTGGAGGAATTAGAAATGTTCCATCAAGGATTTTTTGTGTCTGCTTGTACTGAAGAGAGGTGCCTTATATAATAAATACAAGACAGTAAAACCTCTCCTATGATAAAGCAAAAGTTGCATGTTATCTGGACTGTACCCTTTACCACCACAGAAACAAGAGGCTGCTGCAGTGCTCGGACCTGCCTGGGCTGCTCCTATACTTTCCTCTTGGAATTCCTGTTTCAGAGTAAGGGAGGCAGCAAATAGAAGCAGCACTGGCAAAAACTGGTTGAAGAGTTTGCTTTCCAGGATGTGCAGCTGGTTGTTCCCATGTCCTTTTCCCCCAACCAGAGCTGGGTTTTGGGTTCTGTGCCTGTATAGACTCCTTGGTGGCTGTGAGGGTGTAGGTTTGACTTTCTGGGGGCACTCTTGACAAGTCTCACCCCACAGGGAATCAAGAAGGAGCAAGGTGTCCTTTGGCAATGATTTGGCTGGGATGATGAGCCCCACAATGATGCTTTGAGGAGGGGCTGCTTGCAGGGCTCTTTTCCTCCATGTGCTTTTTGGCATACTGACTGCAGAGCAGCTCCCATGAGAAGATTAAGGTACACATGCCTTTCCATAGAGGGTCTAAGGTTTTTAGAGCTGCTGTAGCTAAGTTTAAGAGATTCTTAGTTTGGAAAACAGAAGTTTAACCTCAGGACTTGACTCAAGGGCTGGCATAGTTCACACAAGAAACTCATAAACCATAGCAATAGCAATTGCTATGCAATTACTATAACTAATAGCAATTCCTAAAGCTTGCCCTGAGCACGGTTAGGATGTTAGGATCTGAACAAATATATCAGATCAAGCCCTTAGGATTTAAATGAGGCCCTAAAGGACTTAAAAACTGCCAGTTCTCTAGACACAGAACTATGTGTCCCCACTGAGGGAAGCAAGGATATGCGTGAAGAGCCCCATTTTTCGATGCTCAAGAGGAAAGAATGTGAGCACCCAAGAAAATGTTTAGTAGAAACACGAGTGTTGCATGGTGTGCTGTTGCCCACACCTGGATTGGTCAGGACTTCTTGGATCATAGTCGTCTTGAACACTGGTGTTAATTCCATATTAACACCATTTACAGCACTTGGATGTCTGTACTTGCCAATCCAGGTCATACCATGGGTTTCTAAACCAAGGGAACTAAAACCTCTAAAACCTCTCTCTGCACAGAATTACAGGGACTTCGTTAAAGTCTTGCAACATTTCAGATTCTTTTGCCAGAGTGGAAAACTTGAACTTTTGTTCCAAATTAAAGCACAAGAATTTTATTAAAGGTAAAAGTGGCTCAATATATATGGCTTTCTGAAGAGTTACTGATGAGGTATTTTAGTGTGAAGTTGGGGTTTGTGACTGGGTAGTATCAAATCAAGCTGCGATGAGTGTATTTTAAAAGGATAATGCAAATTCTAATTAAATGGAAACCCGCTTCTAGGGGTAGTGAGAATTTAGCATTTCCTTTCAGATTTTGGTGTTGGATGGGCTAAAGAAGCAGTCTACATTTTTTTTTTCCTTCACAAATTTTGACCTAATCCACTTTCTTAAAATAAATGAAAAAAGCCAGCTGAAAGCTTACTTGTGTAAGTGAATGGCTATGACACTTTACCTTTTTCCACCAGGGCAGTGGTAGCTTGTGTAAATCTTGCAGTTTTCTGCAAGTCCTGCAGATTTTGGTGTGGTCCCTCCTACAGCCACAGACACCAATGTCACAACTTTCACTGAAGACAGAAGCCAAAGGTCTAGTGTTCATGGTGAAGAAGTCAAAAATATGATTAACAGACACCCAAAGAGAGAGTGAATCTAACCCTGATGCAAAGTGTGGTATTAAAAATTCATAAAATCTAATATTTTAGGCTAGGCTGTGATTATCACATTGGTTTTTTTGGATGGTGACATGCTGAAGCAAGAGGTCTGAGCTCTTGGGAGGTTTCCTTGACAGACATGGAGGATAAAAACTTATGTTTTTTAAGTGAAGGCTTTCACTTATTTAATCTCATGCCTCCTGGAGAAAAGTCCTTTAAGAAAAGAACTAACGTAACATCCAGCAATTTGTTGTTGCTCCTTGGGGATTTTTCCTGCCCCCTCCTGCCAAAATTGGTCTTGCCCATCTCCTTTGTGCTCAGGGGAAAATTAGTGAGCTGCACCTATTACAGCAAATCAGCTGGGTCCTCACATCCTACTTCAGGCGAGCAGAGTGCTGAGCCCTTATGTTGGGCTATGCCCTCCTTTGCCCCAGGATAAGGGCAACAAACGTAGTTTGATGTCTGTGTTAGACCTCTTCTTGTTAGTTCAATGTGTTTCATACACAAAGGTGGAAAGATTGTTTTCAAATCAGCATGTCTTGAGGTTTTTGCTGCAAATGTTTTGTTCAGAAAGCGACCAGCCTCACTGGTGTGTGTGGGGTGTGTAGTACCAGCTAGAGCCAGGAACTGGAACTCTTTGCTTTTAGGAGTACATTTTATTATTGAGACGTAAAGTGCACACCACATACTTCAGCAGAGCTAAGCAGCCTGTGTGCTAGGGAAACACTTCCAGCAATAAACCTGAGCTGAATAAATTCTTGTTTCCTGTAGCTGGGGAATATCCATATGTCACTGATGAATTCTGCCAGCTCACATGTTGAAGCTCTATGTTTAATGTTGAAATTTAGTTTTAGAAGGGATTTACTAAATCAGTGCTGTTACAAATGGGGAAACACGTAAGTAAACAGAGATTAATTGATTCAGGAGAACTGAGCTCCTTGCTTGGAAGACAAGTGCCTGGATGGGATCCTGTAATGAATGTCTGGGTGTCAGGATAAAATATTGATGATTATTTCTGTGGTTCAGGTCACTGGAATGAATGAAATTATATCTTACAGAAGAAAATTGATTTGCATTAATTTCTGTTTGGGATGCACAATTAATAGGAGAGCTATTTATCAGAAGATACAATACTGTATCTTTGTCTCTTTGTATTTTACAGTAGTATTTTGTGTGTTCAATTTCTAGAATGTTTTACCTGGGATCTTTCAGCAAATTAGAAAATTACTTTCATAAATGCACAAGAATGAGCAAACAGTGAAAAAAAGCCACCTCTCATCTGATCTCATTTGGTACCTAATTTAAAGTGGCAAACCACCAGGAATTCAGAATTAGTAACACTTCACAGCTATACTGACATGTAAAGATTTTTGATGTTAGAGTATTATTGTATATTGCTATACTGTATTATGATCAGAAATTTCAGTGTCAGCTTGTAAGTAATCCAAATTTGTCTATTTATATATCTCTATTTTTGAAGTAAGAAAGGCAAAAATTTGAGGATCTTTTGATATGAATGCATAGAAAGACCATTAAGTTTATTTTCTTTTAAAAGCATTTAATATTTCATGCCTCCTGCCAGTGCAGCTGGGACTTCTTAAAAGCACATATTTTCAGGAGATGGCAAACATGTTTCTGGTGTGGGGTTTGGTTTATTTTTCTCTTCTCTCTCTCTCTTCTTTTTTTTTTTTTTTTTTTTTTTTTTTTTTTCTCTCTCAGAAAATGCTGATGGGCCAAATTCACAACTCTTAAGTTTGGATGAATTTTTAATTTTATAGAACATTCAAAAATATTTTGAAACAGGACTAGGATACTCCTGCAGTTTCAAAATAAAAGAATATAGTTTTGTTTATGATTTTGAGGAGGTTAAAATAAGGTCATTATTGTATCAAAAATACAAGTAAAAGGCAAAATCAAGCAATATTTTGGTGCTATTAAAAATATTTTATTCTCACAAATATTATAGTAAAATATTATTTCTTGAACATTTTAGTATCAAAGTCATTTGCTTCTTAACTTGTGTGTCAAAAAAAAGGGTTATGTCCCCAGAATTAGACATAACAAAAACTCAGTCCATTGGGACTCGGATTTTGACATTGATTTTTATGTGGAAGACAGATTGGAATCACTGTGAGAGGTGTTCCCATGAAGCTTGTGACAATTATAATAAGTATGAGATAATGATAGATGAATATGGAAACATACAGATGGCAGCTGGTGGCCCATGAAATATGCAGGAAGCCACATCCAATTTGTTGTATTGGTTCAGACAGGTTTATTGTCCATCAATGTACTGTGTGGAGTATACTGTGAGTGTCTGGTTGCTTTGTGTTCCTTCCCTGAGTCCTGTTTGGACTTGTTCTGCTAGCAATAGCTTATTTTTAAAATATGCTTCTTATTGGCTATGTATTTCTGTCATTCAGGTTTGGGCCACGTCACATTTCCTCCACTGAATAATGAACCTTTCTTCTCAGCCTGTCTTCTCCCCTTCTTGAAATGAAACAGCCATTAGTGCTTTCAGGGGTCCAAACCCGCCTAGGTACTTTATTGTCTGTTTTCCTTGGATTTGGAATGGGTTGCCACAGGAGATGCTGCCCTGGGGCCAATGCTGAGGGTCCCAGCAGTACAGGGACAGCACAGGAGCACAGGTTGAAAAACTTGACATGGGATCCTGTTTAATGGAAGTAACTGCATGGATAGCATTGGAAATCAGAACTCATTCTCTTTGCCAGGTGGTTCAGGTTTGTACCTGCTGTGCCAGAGCTCCTCAGTGTCACTCCTGCCAGCCTGCTTTTAAATGCAAGGGATATTTTGGGGTCAGTGGTTTCCCCTTTGTACTCTAAGTGTTTGCTGGAGAATCTCAGCTCTGCTGCTGCCATTTTGCTGCCAGTAGCTCATTTCAGACACAGGATCTGGTATTGATTAGAATTGATTAACATTTCTATGGTTCTTCTTCCTCATGTGGAGCTGAGTGCCATTGTAGCCACTTGACAGCTGGTAATTTGCATCCTGGAAGGGGAAAAGCTCTTGTCCTGAGTAATCGAAGGGATGACAGCAACTGTTCTGCTCCTGTGCTGTGGTGGCACCTAAGGGTCCTGAAGGAGGGGCTCTGTGCAAAGCACAGAGTCCAGTGTTCCTGTGCCGAGTGTCTCAGGAGACCTTGCAAGGCAGAGAGGAGGAATGGAGGAGCATCTCTGCCCTTGTAACTCCGGGTCTATATCTGCTGTATCAGAGAAGCTTCTGGAAAAAAACTGTGTGAAGAAAACAAAATGTGCATGGGACATCTGTCCTCTTCTAGCAACTTAGCTCTCGTTTGAATAATGGAAGGGTGTGAGCTCCTGGGATGAAGCATTTGTAATGAAAGCAGTGATCCAGTGATGCAGTTTGTGATCTGGTTTTGAAAAGATTGGTGAAAACATTTGTTAGATTTCTTCCTAATTTTTTTTCAATGTTTGTGTTTCCGTTCTCTGAAAAAAAAAACAAAACAAAACAAAAAAAAAACACCCCAAAAAACCCACCAAAACCAAAACAAACCAAAAAATCTTTGAGGCAACTCCAGAAGCAAAATACAAAATGTAAGGTGCATACACAGAAATCCTTCAAGCTTTACTTGTACTTGCTTTTCTTTCATCAGGAGTATTCAAAGTCACTTGAAAGATTTTCAGCTTTCTAGTGCTCAATTTCTCTATCTAAAAAATACTGGAAATGTCCTATCATTTCTCCTCTCTTTGGAATCCTTCAGAGGACATAGATGTGACTAGCTAGAATTTTCTTTCGTTCCTTAATTGAAAGCCTGGAAAGTTTTGATCGTTAATAAGCACATCTTTTCTTCCAGCTATTTATATGGCACCCCTACAAGACAGAGGTTCACATTGCTGAAAAACACTTCTAACCCACTTGATCAAAATGATTTCTTTCCCTCAAGCAGAGGTCACTGTTATGGTTGCCATCATTCTCCTTGTTCCTCACTCATCAAGAAGGTCTTTCAAATAAATACTGCAGACAAGAATAGAATTTAAAGAAAATGCAGCAGCCTGTTGTTTGAGGCACTCTCTGTGCATTATAAACAAGGAAAGAGTTCTAGGGGCTAGACTTAACCAAATACTCCATGTGTCTTGGTTTACCCAGGCATATCCTCTCCTGTTGTTCAGGGCACCCTGAGTGCTCACAGGGCCTCAGAGCCCAGAAGGCTGTTTCCACTACAGCACTCAGGAGTGGCTGCACATGTGCTTTGGGCAGAGGTGCCTGTACGTCCATCCTGGATTTCTGGGTGGCTGTGGGGAGCCCTTAATTTCATCCCATAACAGTCCAGGTTCTCTATCACCCTTAGTCAAAACTGATCAAGTGCCTGTTTTCTCTGCTCCAGCTCCACTGCCTCCAGGGGCTGTGGGTCCAGGCCAGGTAGGGCACACTCCCATCTCCATCTCGGCTCTGTCTCTTCCCTTTCCATTTCTGAGCAGCAGCGCTCTGTGCTGCTCATGCAGGCTCCTCAGCTGAGTCTGTAGCTCCCAACTCACCTACCAGAGTCTGAGCTGGTAACTATCCCACCATGGATTGCTACTTCTGAGCCACTGCACTGTGTGCCTAAATAAGATATTTTTGAGAGTACTTTGCACTTAGATGACATGTCAGATTTGCTGCAGTTAGCTAGCATTATTTGTTGGGCTGGGGTGAGTGCTGGCATATTGCATTTGACTCTCCTTCTTACAGGGTATTGCAATACCATTAACAGCATTTGCAAACACTATCTGCTGTTTGACTGGGCAGTAATGAAAGTGCTGTGATGAGTCTGGACTGGGTGACACCAGGGAATCATGAAATGATGCTCACTTTAAGGAACTGGCAAATTCATCTGGGAAGCATCTTTGCAGGTGAATGGGACAGCAGCCCATTTGGTTAAATTGGCCCTGGGTCTGGGGATATGCAGAGATTGTGGTAAGATTCAAATGCAATTACATCAGTCACTCAGAATGTAATAGTTTCCAGTACCACATATTCTGCTCAGTACTGACTTTGCAAGTAGATAGAGGGAAAAAATAGCCTAAGGGAATGCCCACATTTTCTTAGAGAATCAAACCACTCATTTTGCACAGGTGTCTGTGTTTTGTGTGTGTGCATGTGTAATCCATTACTTGCAGAGCCAGACAGCCAGCTATTATTCCCTGGAACAGGCAGAAGCTGAAATCTGCTGTGGACTTATGCTGTGCTAGTCCTTTTTTGACTGACTGACTATCATCTAGATGAATACATTTTACATCCCCCTTGTATTTCAAATATGTGAACTATAAATTATATAGGAGGCAGCAACCGTAGATAAGATTGCAAAATAGTTTTCATTACACAGTTTCCTGGATTTAGGTGGCCAGAACTTAGTGAAACATTTGCCTTTCTAGATGAGAAATTCCAAACATGGCCTGCGTCCAAAGATGACAACCTGATCTTAGAGGTTTTACAGATTCACTAAACAATATTTTTGTGAAAGTAGAAAAAGAAATGTTAGCATTTAAAGTGATTTTTAGAGATGCTTCCCTGGGAAGGTGGGAATCATATGGAACTTTGAACTGATGGCCTGATCATGTTTGCACAGCAGGGGGTTCAGTGTGCTACAGATTTTGGGGGAATGATATTAATGATCATTTGAAAACCAGCTGATGTTTGTACACAGCACAAATCCTATGAGCCCTGGTGTCAGTCTCCATGGGAGTCAGGTCTGCTTGCAGAGTCAGTCAGGTTTTATAATTACCCGCCTGATCCAGTGCACTGCTCCAAGCTGTCTCAGAAAGCTTTCCAACAATTTCAGGGGATGCAAGGTCACGCCAAGCAGACCTTTTTCTTGTAGCAGCTCGAGCCCTTGTGCTCCCTCTTGGCCGTAGGGGATGAATGTCCTTAAAGTAAATAAACTCAGCTCCATATAGGGAGTTCAGAAGAGCCTTTGAAGATTGGTGCCCTGTCATCTCAGTGGGGGTGTCAGAGCCCTGGAAACTTTTCTGTGGAAAAGTCTCCAAGGAGGCATGCTCCATCCTCCTTTCCAAGGCTGCTGACGCTGCAGGTGCTTGCACGGATCCATGTAACCCCACTGCAGGGAAACTCTATTAAAGTTGCATAGTGGAGCACTCAGAGCCAAATACAAGTCAAGAATAAGGTTAAAGACACAGTTTTACTCCCCCCATCCCCTTCCCACCCTGTATTCACTCTGTTACTTTGCAGCTGCCTCACTGCAGCACTATGTTTTTCCCCTGGGAAAGCACGAGTAGGTTGGAGGAGAGTGCCCAGGGAAAGCAGAGGTGCCACTCGTGCAAGAGGCTGTGCTGTTCCCAGGGACTGCCCTCGGGGTGCACGGGGAGTGCTGCCATCGCTCAGCCAGCAGGAGCTGAGTTACAGGTCTGTTTTAAGGAGGATGGAACAGGTGGAGCTGCTGCACCTCCAGAGAGGGCAAGGACTCCCAGCCTGAGTGCAGAGCCTGTGTGGCTGCTCCTTTTGTGGGAACAGGGGCTGACAGGAGGTTTCTGTGAGCAACTGAGGGCTGGCTGGCAGTGTTGGCAGAACCAAATCTGAAAGAGGCATGCAGGGCTCAAATCTGACTGATTTCTTGCTGGGAAGGTACATCACATGCTTCTTGCTGGAGAGGGTTACTCAAAATTAATTGGTGTGTGGGTTGGGTGTGCCCTTACCTGTGCTGGCAGAGTTAATTCTGCACAAGTCTGAGGACTGTGGCATGGGGCAGGATGGCTGCTGGTGGGGATGGAGCATGGCCAGCATGTTTCTTCCTGACCAGCTGCAGCCTTGTCACCTGTGCCCTGTCCCCAGAGCTGGTGGCATGTCATGCACCTGGGCCAAGACTTACCTGTGCACCTGCAGACTATGGAGATTGCTATACATATATCTCAGAAGCTGGCAGGGAGAACTCACTGTTTGGCTCAGTGACTGTTTGACTTAGTGACTGCTGAGGAGAGAGAAGTGCTTGGCTCCTTTATCCTTACAGCTATATGAGTGGAATAATTTGGAAAGCTCATTACAGACTTTCTCCCAGCAAGCCCTGGGGGGTAGATCAGGTGGTATTTGCTTCCTTCAGGGATGGGTTTTCCTGCCCCTTATTTACTGGGGCACATTTCCTGTGGGAGGGCTGAGCCTTCCTGTAGCTGCTCTGGATATGCTGGATGTCCCCACCACAGCAAGTCCTGCAGGCTGTAGAGCTGCATTAGTGAGCTAATAAGAAATAAGCTAATAAGTAATAAGCTAGTAAGTGAGGAGAGTCCAGAAGTAGCTTATGAACAGTTAACCTGAAGATTTCTGCATCACACCCAGTGTGATTTAAACCTGCCTTCTGCCTTTTCTGACACTTGATGTGCTGGTGCACCATCTGTCTTTCTCCTGGCCCTCTCTCCTTAGGCAGCAATGTGCAGGGCTCCCTCTGTGACCTGAGGACTTGCTCCAGGAGCAGCAGCTGAAGTAATGAAGAGCACGTCAGCTGTGTTTCTTCCTTTCACATGGAGTGCATGCTGCCTCTCTGGACCAAGTGAGGGGGTTTGCTGCTGAGAAGCACCCCAGTGCAGGTGGCTGCTGACTCCGCCGGACTCTTTAGGCTGCACTTGCTTTTGCACTGTTGTCAACAATTGTGCTGCTAAAAACAGTAGGAAATTAAACTCTGCAGATGTGTTTTCAGAGTCTGTTTTGTATCATACAGATTGCATATCCGTATGGGATACTCAGCATTGGCTCCAGCAGAACTTATCCTCTGCATCAGATAGACACCGAGCCTCCTTTAGGAAGCCTTAGCTAGAGGAAGAGGCATTGCTTATGTTTAATGGGGCCAGTTAGCCTGAAGCAGTCCACCTGGCTACAGAAACAAGTTCTATGGGATGCTGCTTTTGCTCTCTTCAAATATTTGGTGGAAAGCTGAAGCATTCTAATGAGGTTATAGCCAAATGCTTATTTTAGTCTCTGGCTGTACAAACCACAGGGTAGAAAAAATAGATGTCTTTTGCCTTTCTTTGAAGAATTTATATCCTTGTTTTAAAAAGAACGTCAAAAACTGAAGAAGGTACAGAAAAGAACCGTGGAAATAAGAAAACACAGTTAAAGGCACTGAACACCTCAAAGAAAGCCTGAGAGGTGACTTGATGTCATATATAAACTCGGCCATAAAGGGGTAGTGACAGTAAAAGACTGACTGATGAAGAAAGGACTGTCAAGGACTAATAGTTAAAAGCTGATACCACTGAAATTCCAACTGGAAGTCAGTCACCACTTCTGTGGCTCAATAAAGGAGCTAATGAATGAAATTTAATAACTCCTCATATACAGAGGTCTGACCAGATAATTGGTTCATTCCTCTGGGCTTAAGTTCTGTGAATCCAAGAACTGATGTACCTTCTGTGGTTTCACCAAGGAAAAAATATGTAGTAACTAGGAAACGTGTTCCCTCAACTCTTAACCAATTTGAAAATGTTTTCTATGATCTAAATGCAGTTTCATAGTGTCAGAATTTTAGAGGCATTTTTTGCTTTAATTTTCGGTAAAGTTATTCTGAGACCAATTATCTCTGAATTATTACTGTGTACAATTTGGCAAGCATGCACTGCTTTTAAATAGATTTAAGAAAATCTTTGGAAAATAATATGAATGAAGAATCTTTTAAAAAGTTATTAATTCTGAACTGAGCAGTATCCTTTTATCCTTTGGGAAATTAAACAAATTATTTTGCTTTCAGATTGGCATAAATTAGGAGTAATTAAACTAAAGTCAGCAGAGTGACATCTGTCAGATTGGATGTAAGCACGTTTGTATTGCAGGCCACCAACAAGGAACATTGTAAAATGTTCTCCTTGTGGGTTTTCTAATTTCAGCTGTTTATTCAGACTGCTTTAATTATTCATGATGTATAACTTATCTCATAAATTTGAGTTCTTTTTCTGTCTGTGAAAACTGATAGATTTTTTGAAGACTACCTCCACATGCTGGAAAGGAAGGATTTTCAGCCACTGAGTGTTTGTGGAGTACACTTTGACCATCTGTACTTTGCAGGCTGATAGCCAGTGGACCATGTTCATCCTGTGATGCTGCCTCAGCTGGGCTTAGGCAGGGCCATCTTTCAAGCAGGATGAACAGGCACACCCAGTGAATGAAAGTCACTTCAGAAAGTGGCAGGGAGTACAGTTCTTGTTGGGGTATGCAAGACCAGCAGGGCCAGCTCTGTCTCAGTCCCTGCAGCTGGGCAATTCTTGGATTGGACCAGGGCCTCCTGCCTGTCTTCTGCCCCCTCCATCCCCAGCTTATCCGCTCTGGGGCCCTTACCCTGCAGTGTCCAGCATGTGGAGTCATGGTCACGCTGGAGCAGGAGCCCTGCTGCCTGTCCCTCCGTGCCCGAGCTCCAGCATGGGGCTTCCTGCTGTGGGAAAGCAAAACACCAGAGTGTCCTCATGAATGATCTTTTTCTTGTGTGCATAGATTCACATGCATGTATTCATGTATTCATATGCATGTGTGTCTCCATATGCACAGTTACGTATTCATAAGGAGTAACTGGTAACCAAAGTCTGGGGAGGGCAGGAAGAGCCTCTGCTGCGTGGCTTTCCTTCTCACAAATTTTCCTCCTGTGTGAGGGGGTGGAAAAAAATGTGTGGGACGAGCATGCATGCATTCATTGTTATGTACAGGGGGAATTTGCATTGCCTGGTGTGTTTAAATTAGTACATTGATAAAAATGTGGTTTTGGCTGTTTGGAATGGTTACACTGAAGCACTCGCTGCACTTTGTGTTTCTCTTGCCTTAGCCTCTGTCAAGCAATTCTCAGAATAGCCTCAGACTTGGAATGTCTGAATTTAATTACTGTTAACACTAGAGATATTTAGTCCCATTTGGGGGAGGAAAAAAACCACAAATTTTCAGGAGCAGAGGTAGCTTGTAAAGATAGCAGCATTGAGAAATTTGTTAGCTGGTCTGTAGTAATTAAGCTTATTTCCATAGCAACATTATCAGTTCAGCTCCAGAATTTTAAGATTTTTGTCTGCCTGGTAATTAGAACTAATATCCTAATTTTAGCAGAGATATTACATTTTTGTTTGGCAAGAGCCTTGTAACTAGGCAAAGAGATTGAAGAGTGAAATAATGTTCTATTTTCCTTGATTTCTCTTTCTTGGATCATTTCAGACTGCTTAACCAGCTAAAAGCAAATCACTGCAGTCTGCTTTCTCAGTACATAAGATGGAATTTACCATAGAGGAGAAATGTCTATCTATGTCTATGTAAATTGTGCTTACAATTATAAAGCTTGCCTATCTGTGCAGTCCATAGCAAAACACAAAGGCAGAGTCGAAGTACAACAATTAAGAATTCCCATACAGTTCTCTCCTCAGTTGCTCCACGTGGCAGTGACCTCTCTCTCTGATGAGGGCTTTGAATGAGTTGCTGCTGAGCCCAGGAAGGGAGAGCATCCTGCCTGCTCACGAACAAGCCATGGCATCGTGCAGTTGGGATCTGCAGGGAAAGGAGGCCCCCATCCCATCTTGGTCTCACTTCTCACCGGTGTTCCTTGGTTTCCATGAAGTCTGTAATCTTTTCCAGGGCAGAGTGCCATTTTTCCACTGAATTTGGTGGAATGACTCCAGTTTATATATTTGGCCCCATATAACCAGACTCTGCCCATTTCTTGTAACCAGCCTGGCAGAGTATACTATTTCATAATTATATCTGTTTGCCTTACAAATTAAAACCTAAGTTTTCTACTCACTGATGTTGTCTGTGAAAAGAGTTAGGAAAAACCAAGCAGCCTCAGTGGGAGGACTTGGGTTTGTGTGGGTTTGTGTCCTTCATCCTCTAATCCCTCTCAGCTCCTGCAGCATGCGGTGTTTGCTCTATTTTCCCATCCTGGTGGGTAAACATCAGCCTAGGCTGTGGCTGATGTGAGTTAGGTGTGTGGGGACAGACAACAGGCTGTTGCCTCGTGTGAGTGGGCAAAATACTCCTCTCTGTCTTCTGTAGCTACCCAGCCTCACAAGACCTGTGAGGACTTCTGCCTCTGAGACCTCTTTCTTCCCTGAACCCAGCTGTTAAGGTTGCTTAAAACTGGCCAAGAGGTTCAATGGTGGCTAAGGAAGGAAAGATTGACAAATGCCAATGTGATTTTGTAATCCTCCATTTGCTTAGAAGCAAGGCTAAAAAGTCTGCAGTGTTTCAACGATAAATCCCAGCATCTAGGCAAAATTCATGAAGACCCATTAGATATCTAACTACTGGGTCAACATGCTTTGGAGGTGTTTGTAAAGATTTTTTTTCCCCATAGTCAATTTGTTTTTTCAATTCACTCTTTAAAATAAGGCTAACATAAAAAATACACCACTTTTGAGTGGCACAGCAGGTTCAGCATATGCAGGGGGTATATAGTGGAAAATGGCATTAGAAGACTTGTTCCTGTTGCTAATGAGTTCTGAAGGTAAGAGAACAGTTAATGTATTCATAACAGACTTATACTCAAAGATTTGTAAATAATGTATGACTTTCTGTGACTGGAAAGCCAGCTACCATAAAGCTTGGACCCAAGTAGAAAATAATTTTGTAGCAGCAAAGGACTTTGGATTTTGCAGATGCAGCAATTCAGCTATAATCCCTCTGGCAGGGAAAAAAAATTTAGTCAACTTACCATAGAATATCTGTGGACTTATAATTCCATTTTTATGGCCTCCTGGCGTTCTATCACAAGTTGGCATCTACTTTCCCCTAAGGAAAATGAAACTCCTTGCAGTATGACAAGTATTTTGCCAACTTGTATTTATTTGTGAAAAAAATACTATTATAAATCTAAATTAAAGACAGCAGAGAAATACACTGTTGGCACATGACCTCCCCATCGGTGATGGATTTGTGTGTAAATTGGCAGATAGTCACTATTCTTAGGAAATACTACTGAAATAGACAGACATACTTTGCATGCGAATCATGGTGGCCTTTGGGAGTCTGGAACACTGGTTTCTTTTACCATGGAGTTAAATGACTGAACTACTCTTAAAATTATGAAGAAAGTCATGCAAATGCTTTTCTGTAAGATTGCAATAAAAATCAGAATGTCTGCTCAACGAAAGGCAATGGCAAAGGGGACAGCTTATAAGCTGGCTTCAGGGGAACTGCCTTTGTTCCCAATTGAGCTGTTTTTCTAAAGGTAAAATGAAGGTGTGAGCAATGCATTGCTGTAACTAAGACCTGTTACAAAGTGTGGGCATTGATGGCAACCTTTCTACATACAGTGAAGTAGCATTGCTTGCGCTCCCTAAGAACAAAATGACTGGAGCTTGTCCAGTGAAGGGCAGTGGAGCTGGGGAAAGGTCTGGAGCTCAAGTCTGATGAGGAGTGGCTGAGGGAGCTGGGGGTGCTTAGCCTGGAGAAAAGGAGGCCCAGGAGGGACCTTATTATTCTCTACAGCTGCCTGAAAGGAGGGTGTAGCCAAATGGGGGTCAGCCTCTCCTCCCAGGTAACAAGTGACAGGACAAGAGGAAATGGCCTCAAGCTGTACCAGGAGACATTTAGACTGAAAATTAGAAGTTGCTTCCTGTAAAGGATCGTCAAGCATTGGAACAGACAACCTGGGGAAGCAGTGGAGGTATCCACCATCCCTGGAGGTATTTAAAAGAAGTGTAAACTGGTATTTGGTGACATGGTTTAGTGATGGATTTGGCAAAACTGGGTTAAAGGTAGGACTTGATGATATTAAAGGTCTTTCCCAGCCCAAACAATCCTTTGATTGGCTCTAAATAGGTAATTTTGACTCTAGGAGGGGAAGTGAACAGATTAAGGTCATGGTGATGAGAGAAAAGAAGTGCTGGTTGCTTATTCTGTTGTTAGTAAGTTTGTGTGATGACACAACAGCTCTCTGGTGAATTCAGACAAGCTTCCCTCACTTGGGAAAGTTTTCTTCCTTGCTGGGAGCCATGCTCTTGAGGGAGATGGAGGGTTTGAAGCCCCTTGCTATCAGACAAAATATGATCTTTCTTTAAAATTCACTTTGGGCTTTTGGACCTATGTGTTCCTGAATACTGCATTGATCTACAGCTCCTGTGAGACTGGAGAATGTTACTCAAAGTTCCTAATTATTCTCGATTTTAGTAGTTGGTAGGGAGGCCTTTTAATTTTATTTTTTTAATCCTTTGGGGTTTTTATTAAAATACTTTGGGTTTTGAAGACAATGGTTGAGTTCATAGTTGGAGATATATTTTCTAGAGGTGTTTCTAGGTTTTTTGGCTCCACAAAGGGGGTCAGTTCAGAGAACAAAGAGATTTCTTGCCACTGACCTTAAAATTTTGGTAATGACCAGGTAATTATTTATGAGGTTATGGCAAAATAAATTAATTTTATGGGTTAGTTTGGCCCTTTGTTCAGTAAAAATTTGAGATCTAGAAGTTGTGTCTAACAGTGCTCATAAGCATAATTTGCAATCCTCAGTTTCAAAAAGATTCTATAAACCACTTACGAACATTTCCTGATTGACAGCAAACAAACTTCTTTTCTAAAAATTCTGCTTTCCTAGGAGACTGTATCCAAAGAACTTTTTTTTCAAGTGCTGGTGCCTTTAGCAGCAACACCTGACTTGTTGAAGCTGAAAGAACAGCTGAAAAATTATATATGTTTATCGTTTCAGCTGTTTCAAAAGCCGCGGGTCAGAATGTGCCTTTTTGCTCATGAGACATAGTAATATTTTGACTTCATGATTAAGATAAATCACCTCGGCTATCTTACCGTGATAACTACCTATTAGGAGTGACATTTAGGTACACACTTGTGGGAATCTGTTCTGCTGCATACAAATGAGGAGGCCCCTATGCAGAAGCGTGCCTTTTGCCTCTCTCTCTGTGTGATTCTTACACCTGGTGCATGAAAGATAGTATGACAAAAGGGTTTTTGAAGGCTGCAGTATGTTGTGGGACTTACTGTAAGGAGTAGGGAGAGCCAGAAAGCCAAAGTGGCCTATCATATTTTGTCTGATAAAGGGATTTGTATGGCCTGCTGCAAAAGGTTAGGTGGAGTAGTGTTCCTGACTTAATGGATAGTGCATAGTAGTAAATAAGAAAAAGTAGGGTTAGCAGTGTTTCTTTGCTTTAAACTTTATATGTGGGACATCATAATCTACAAGGCAAAAGCAAATAAGGTCTTTCCCCAAGAAAGCTTCCTATTAACTGGTGCAGAATGTGGAGATTGCTTTTGCTAAATACGTTTGGGAGGCTTTTTTTTCTATTCTCTCTGCACTGTGGTCGAGTGGATGGAGGTGTTAAGTTCTCCTGTTAGACGGGGAAGGTGAAACGTTGAGGATAGTGAGTGCATCTGGCCTGAAACGGAGGAATTACTGGGAACCGTGAAGAGAATTTCTTAGAAGATTTAATGGAATATTAGTGAGTGGCATTTCCTTATGGTGCCAGGAACAGAATGGTGGACCCCTGGATCAGAGTTAAAATTGAAGAGGAGGCTGTCAGCTAGAAATAAAAGCTACCCAGGAGGTCCCAAACTTGGGAGCACTAGGACTGGTAGCCATGGATGCACATGACAGCTTTACTTTAGTTCTTTCCTCCCCACATTTTTGCTTAAATCCTTTCATTTTGCAAGGCTGTCCTGCATTGTTGCAAGGGAACATACCACTAGATACGACCAAGTCTGCTCACATGTAACCACACAGAATGCAGGAGGGTTTGCAAATGTCAGCTTCTGTCTCAGAAGAGATTGGAGGCATAAACACTGTGTGTTGGTTGACTGGAAGACGGGGAAACTCATTGGGATCTGCTCAAAGAATGATAGCAGGAAACCTGCTAAAGTTAGGGTACCTGCTAAAGATAAGAATGTGGTCTGATAACATTTAAGCTTTGTAGCACATGAGAGCTATGTTATGACTTAAATGCTGTCCTGGTCACCCAAATTAGGTACCTGAATTATGTTGTTGCACATCGTTGTTGAGAATGTATCTGATTCCCTTTCTGTTTATTTTAGTTTTAAGTATCTTGTATACAAGATTATTTGTCAGCTCTTTCTTTGCAATTCATTGCTGTATTGTTGACTCATTGTTCACAATAAAGTGAAAGGGAGATAAACTGCAACTGGCTCTATGCCTTTCACCCTACATGATCTCTGAATGCTTGACATGACCATGACCCACTTCAGACACCAGTGAAATATGTACACTGAGTAATTGTGCAATGATTGGCTGGGTTGAGACTTCAAGTGAAAAACGCCTAATGAGTTTGCAATTCCAATATGCCTTTAGTGAAGGAGTACATTTGTAATTCTGCTAGTGTTTGTTTATGGAAGAGGAGCTTCTCACAACAGGTTTGAAAAGCTAAGGGAAGCATTTTCAGACCACAGTGATACTCAGGTATGGTCATTTAAATGACTACAAAAGATGACTTGTCAGGTAGCAGCTTGGCTGGTTTAGTTTTAGAAGTATTATTCAAGCAAGTATTTGGACTACCCTGGGAAATATGAACAAGAGAACAAGGAAGTTTGTCTTCAGCTAACTAGAAAATGATGTGTTCAGTATTGGAAAGAAATGTAACAGATAGAACTCTGGTCATTGGTATAGTTATTGCTTCAGAACAATTACACTGATATTAATAAAATCAGTAATGGAGATGGAAAGGGATGTCTACTGCCCAGGTATACTTAAGATCTACATTGCTGTAGAACAGTTTTGTTACACTTTCTAATAAAAAGCAGCAGGTCTTAGTTATATCAGTTAAATCACTTAAAGGAATGAAAACACTGATAAGTTAATAGTGATCCTTCTAATTATTAACTAAATTAGCATAAAAGAAATAAACTATGCAATCCCGGACTTAAAGAAGGTAATTTTATTGAAATGATAATATCTTTAATTGTTCTTTCTTACAATTCAGGTGTGATTTTTTTTTTACAGCCGACAATAAAAAGATATATGGCAATCAAACCGATTTTTAAAGAAAGTATAGTATATCGCAGTAGTTGCTTGCTGTTTGATTCAATAGATATTTTTACTTTCAAATAATTTATGAAGTCAAATGCATTCACAGAAGTTTTAAAAAATTTGTCTTTTTAGATTCACGTCACAATAGTGCTTCCATTAGTAGTGTACCCACATTCCAGAATTCATGTCTTTTCCAGTAAAAATACATTAAGTCATGGTGATAATGCAGCATGCAAGAATTCTGTGAAACTATTTCACAGAAGAAATTGTAGAGCTGATAATTTAATTTTTTTTCTGGTTTGTTGTTTTGGCTACTGCCTTTTTGTCTGCTTTCTTAGGTGAGTTTTGTAGTGGCTGGTGCCAGTATGAGAAAGGATGTGTGCGGGGAGCCAGAGCAAGAACTTGTCTTTGGAAGTCTGACCATGAGTCGCAGAATGTGTCAAGTTGGAAGGGACCCACAAACATGATCAAGTCCAAGTCCTGGCCCTGCACAAGACCATCCCCAAGAGTCACACCATGTGCCTAAGAGTGTTGTTCAAACATTTCTTGAGCTCTGTCGGGCTGGTGCTCCCCACTTCCCTGGGGAGCCTGTTCCAGTGCCCAAATACCCTCGGGGTTTAGAACCTTGTTCTAATACCCAACCTAAACCTCCTCTAACACAGCTTTAGGCCATTCCCACAGGTCCTGTCCCTGGCACCACAGAGATCAGTGCCTGCCCCTCCTCCTCCCCTCTCAAGGAAGCTGTAGCTGCAATGAGCTCTCCCTGCACTCTCCTCCAAGCTGAACAGACCAAGTGACCTCAGCAGCTCCTCCACCCCTCCAGACCCTTCACCATCTTCAATGCCCTTCTTTGGACACTCTCTAACAACTTAATCTCTTTCAAAAGTCTCATAAGTTTCAGAGGTCTTCATACTTCAGCAATATGCTTAAAGAGTGAGAGAAAATAAAAATAGATGAATGCTATCAGACTTGCCATTATGTTCAGAAGATTCTTACTGAATTAATTTGAAGTCTGTGCATTGATCAATCCTCCGTTTGGATGACTGGCACTGTGTTACAAATAGTGGTGAAAACTGCTGAGGGTGTTGTCTAACCTTTCCTTGTAATGGCAGCATCAATCACTCCATGATTAACATGCTCACAGGCAGTTTTTTCATCTTCTACTGTAGCATCTCTTCCAGTAAAAAAAAAAAAATGGATTAACAGCTGAGCGCTGAAGGAAGAGTCTTCTCTGAAAGAAACTCTATGAAAGTCCATGGAAAAACATAATTTGTCATGTGTCACTTGGAGTAATGAAGCACATAGAGATACCCTCCTCATCCCTCAGAATCAATAGTTTTTAAAATATAAATGGAAATATATAACTGACAATGAGAATTGTTTTTCCATTGAATACCTGTAACCAAGTTATATAGTAACTTTGATTTATAAATGTGGGTCTTTTTCTGGATGGGGAGAGATCAGTCTAATCACATTTTCACAGCCAAAATCTCATTCTTCTGGGATATCAATCAAATATGTGCCTCCTCTCACCCCTGCCTTGAGCATGAATATTTACTTAGCAAGATTCAGGAAAAGTATGTAGTAAAGAAATCTAACTGCAAATAGTAAGATAACGCAAAGAGACAAAAGATTTAACGACATACTAAAATATAACTTTCTACTTGTTTTCAAAACGCTCTTTTGAAGAAATAGTAAATTTTCATCACTACTTGCACTCTAAACAAATGAGTAAAGAAAAGTATCTACCCAACAGATAGCAGTGTAAGAGGTTACTTTATTTATTGTGCTCTCAGAATATTTAATGAGTATTTAATCTAATATTGCATTTTCTCTGTACTGTCCTAAGAAAGGTTATACTAAAATTTCCATGGCCACTAGAATTTCCAAAGCATGTGTAATTCCCCCATCAAAACAATTCTGAGAAGTTAGAAAGTGTTGTTTACCTGTATCCTCTGTGGCACACAGCACTTAAGCTGTCAACAGGTTACTGTCTTAAAGATTGCGTCCTTTGGTGTTTTGGAGTCCCTAATCCTCTGAGCTGAAAATTTCATTTTCTCTGACTTTTAAAACCCAGAACTTCATCCTGCCACAGAAGCACTGTGTCCACATTTCAAAGCTGCTCACAGAGTGTTCAGTCCTCTCAGCACTGCACTGGCCCAAAGCTTGTGCTGAAGCTCAAGCTGCAGCTCAGGCAATGAAATTAATAGAAATTCTATGCTAGAAAATAGAGTTTAGTAGAAAACGTAGTTCAAACGTAATCTAGACCGGTGCTTGTGTGAAAAAAGTACTGGCAATTTAATAGATATTCTGTAATTCAAAAAACTTTCCAATTGACCTAGTGTGAATTATTTTTTTCCCATTTTGATATCTTTTGAAGGCTTCTGATGAACAGAGCAAGAGTCTTCCCCAAGGAGCATCTTCAGCAGAAACCAAATAGTAAGTAACACAGGAGGCATGCAAGGTGCCCCTTGCAGACAGCTGCTCAATTCCATGTAGTCTGACGGGTACCTCCAGAGATTACACTGCCTTCTAACTGTAAAGTAGCATATGATAGCCCGTTCATGTGCAGCCCATGCTTTGTTTTTGGACTTGCACTGGTAGGGCAGTAATCCATATTTTTCAGCAAGCTTTCTGTGTCCTCCACTCTTTGTCAGATGTACAAACTAAAGAACAGATCATAAAATAAAAGTATTTTTAAACATCTAAGTGTTCTTATTCCACTTCAGCCAACTGGCTTTAGGTGATTAATATTTGTCATTTCACAAGAAACTAACAGTTGTATTGAAACTGAAACCAGGTGTCTGTTGTAAACCAACTTCTGATCCCACACCTAACTTCCCATGAAGGAAGGCTCATCTTTCTGGAAGTTCATGTGCTACATCTCAGCAGTGAATAAGGGATTTCTGGGAATGTAAGGGAAACAAACTTGGGTAAAACTGAAAGCTCACCTACTCCATAGTCAGAAAATCTCAGTCTGGGGTGTTCGTTCTAATTCTGAAAAAGCTGGACTAGACATCCCATGTGTGCTTTGTTTTTGGGGACCTTTGGGCTGTGATTGTTTTGTGGGAAATAATAGGTCACATGCAGATACGTTCAGTAGACTCATCACTTAAAATGCACTTTAGGCAAATTATTTAGAATACTTAGAAGTTGTATATATGATCGTATTGTGTTATGAGCAATGCAAAAAGGAACTTAGCAAATTGGTTGTGTACTAGAAGTCAGCAAGGTCATTGAGGAAATTCAGAATGGTTGGTAGGTGTCAGAAATGTTCAGGGTCTTGGGGCAAAGGAATGTCCTCTTTTATAAAATATGCCAAAACTCCTGGTATGTGTGAGAAGGACATAGTTGGCATGAAGCCTATTCCCTACTCCTGGTAGGAGTAAGAGTTGTAGGTCACTGGGGCACATCTTCTTGCTTTTCCTGCCTGGCTGCTGGTTCCCAACTGCGAGCAGACATGGAGACTGGTAAAGAGATGATGCCTGGTACATGAGCAACCTCACAACAGCATCTAGAGGTTCAGTTTGGGGATGGGTATAATACACAAGAGCTGTTGAATACAGCTTGATGCAGCATAATCCTTGTATCCTGCTTGGGAAAAACTCTAAATGGGTGGAAAACTGGCTGGTTTGTTGGGTCTACAGACTGGTAGTCAATTGTTATGGATAAAGGGAAGGAGCAAAATTTTTTTTTACACCTGCCATCCTTTTTTCTCTTTTGAAGTTGAAATTTTAGATGATGTTTTGCACATCTAGTAGATGATTGCTTTCCAGTTTTGGTAATTACTTTATATACCAATTCTTCCAGTCATTAGACACAAATTACAGTACTTTGCAAAGAGAAGATCTGATTTATTGTCTGACCCGACTAGTAATGAAGCATTTTGACTGTATCTGGCCTAATTCCCTGATGTGTAAACATATGTAGCAACTTTGAAGTGGATGAGATTGTGCTAGTGATAAGTTTGGCCCATTATTAATAAAATACCGCAAATAGAGAGGGTTTATGCTCATAAATTATTTGAATATTCAGACCAGGACCTGCTGATAAGCAATTATAAGGAAAACTTTCCTCTGACACAAGAAATGTCAGATTTTTCCAAGAAAACCAAGTGATTCTTATCTTCAATACAAAAAATATTGAGTTAGAAGGCCTTCTATTAAACAGGTGCAACACTCAAAAAGATGCATGATCCTGTATCAACTCCAGTGGTGTTAACACAGAAGTTATGCATCTCCTCTGAGTGTAGACTTTGGGATAGTTGAAGGAATGTGTGGTGCATTGTCCTGCCTTAGGCTGAATCCTCTATGGAGATGGGTCCTGCTCTCTATTCACTACATGCAGAGAGCTAAAATTATTATCTTGGACTAGACAACTATATTTTGGATTGCTAAAATTAACTAAGTCATATCCACAGCCACTATATTTATCTTCAGCTCATCTTTTTCTATTTTGTTTTTAATTTCATGTCTCTCCACTCACCCGTTTTCTGTGTCTTCTGCAGTTTTACTCTAAATCTATCATCCCACATCGTACATGTTATTTCCTTTAATTTAACCATGATCTCTGATGCTGGAATGGCAAATGGGATTCTCTGATACTTCTGCTCCACTCTATTTGCTGAAACATTGATTTTCTTAAAGCATTTAAGTACTGAAAAAATCAATAGAGCTATATACAAGTAATGTAAAGGCATCTTGGTAACTTATAGAGAAAGAGCCAATTGAGAGTGTTTCATGTCATTCAGTGAGAGGGAACACTGTGGTTTCTAGCTGAGGGCAAATGATAGCACAATTCTTTCACACCCTTTCTTACACACCTGCCCATCGAGGGTAACCACAGCCCAACAAACTACAGGAAGACAGCATGATCTGAAGAAAATAGTGTGAGTATCTTAACAAATAACAGGGGCTTCTAGTTCCCAGAAATACCACTGTCCTCTTGGCTGACTCATGCCCTGTGGAATATTACTGGGAGCTCCCAAGGACACCGTCGGGAAGTCCAGCAGCAACATCTGTTCCTTAGACCAATTATCCCTTCTCATTTCTGCCTAGCTTGTTACAGGAGAGTGTAACTGCCCAAGTCTGTTGTTAGGGAAATGGTGCAAACTGGGATGGCCTCTGCACCCTCTCAGGTGTTGGAGGAGATTTTGGCATTATACATAGCCTCCCGCCAGGCTCTGGCAGGTGTGTGTCCCCACCACCACCTCCAAACGGGCTGCTCAGCTCCTCGTGGACAAACTTTCAAACCCTCACAAATGACGTCAGGTGGAAAGGAAGCCAGGGCTGCCCCCATCTGAATGTGAAGGCAAACCCACAAACCCAGCAGTATCTTTGATCAGTGGATCTGCTGCCAGTGTCAAAATGCGTTATGAACGAATGGCCAAATATTTCACAGATGTAATGCAATAGGACTCAAGCTCCAAGGCCAGAAATATCTTAGTGTAAAGATAACTGATGTTTGCAGAGATAGCTTAAAAATTTGTCTCCTGGTGCATGTAGTGGGATTTTTCCATCTGTTTGCCACATAGCTGAGGAATGCAAAAGCTAGTGTATGGTAAGATTATAATCAGATTCATTTGTTTTTCAATTACTGCTGGGTATATTTCATTTCTGAGGCTGGGACAAGATCCAGCATTTTTAGCCTGAATGTGGGTAATACAGGTTACAATTTTTTCCTCAAAATGTTGAAGTGCTTATTTTTCCTGTGTTTGACATATAATCACAGATATTGTAATTATAGGTATTCATTTTTTGTGGTGAAATGTGGCTAGTGTAACAACACTCTTTAAATAGCTGTCTCTTTTTCACTGAGAAAGAAGCAGTTGGCAGCATCCCATTCTGCCATTTAATTGAGCCATGTAAAGTATGTGAGCAGGGAGAAAAATAGGAAGTCTTAAACCCCAAAACATACAAATTAAACATGTGTCTGTCATGTCCCAATCCTGGTATTAGTGCACAAGTTTTTGGTGCTGTAGTAAAATAGGAGAAATTCCTAGGAGGAATGACTAGCACTCTGAGGGAGGTGGTGTAGTGCAAGCAAGAACAGCAGGTACCTACCAGTCACCACAGTGAACGTGACCAAGCCCCCATCATGGCAAACCTACGAGATGTAGGTGCTGCTGGAATTCTCTTCCTGCAAAGGTGCATCAGCAGAGATCTCTGGAAGTAAAATAAAAACCTTTCCTAAGTGTCTTTCGAAGTGGTGCTGGAGAAGAGGCAATTGCTTGATTTGGATTTCCTTGGTGGGAGGAGCTTTTTTTAAGAGACAGAGTATTTTTTTTTTGCCTGTGCAAAGATATGGATGCATATGAACCTCTTAATGTAAACAAGCTGTCAGATTTCACTCCGTTAGTACTTGCAGTTCATTGCTTTAGGCCGTGAATGCCTGAGAGGATAAGTTATAGAGGTTTGCCTTCTTGTAACGTGTTCTGTTTGCCAGTCTTAAATCTGCTTTTTTTTCTATATCTAAAGTCATAAATTTGGTATAGGAAGGCCAGTCAGCTATGTTATGTTAAGCAGTGAAGCATCCTAAGGGAGTCTAGATGAGCTCTGTCAGGTATGCACTTCTGTATGCTTCCCTCAAGGATAATGATCTTTTCCTCCAGAAAACATTAAATTGTTAACTTCACTGATGCAATTTCCTGTGATATACTATAAGATCCATATTTTGAGTTTCAGATAGATAATCCAAGTAATATTCTGTGAAAAGTGGTCTGCAAATAGGCTAAGAAGCATCCAGTAAAGGAGATGTGGTGTGTGGCAAATGTGGAGTGAAACGCCTAGAATAAACTGATGGGGGGAGCCAGAATATGGATCCTTTCATAGAATGGAATTTTGTTCCTGCAAAGGGCATTCCACATAGGTTTTATGACCTGATACTATGATCTAGTTTGTGATCTCCTTTATCTGCATATGCTATGTGTCATTTTTTGTCTTACCCTGGGACAAGGCCTGAAGCCCAGTGCTGGAAAGAAAAGCTTTCCCTAAAGGCTCAGTAATTCCCAGCTTAGGCAGATACATTGCTGCTGTAATACACAAGGCAGAGATGAGAAGGGATAATTGGTCTGGGGAGGAGATGTTGGAATTCCTGATGGTGTTCCTAGGAGCTCCAGAGATGTTCCCTAGAGCCTGACTCAGTCAAGAAAACAGTGGCATTTTTGTGAACAAGGAGCCCCTGCTATTTATTGGGATATTCCCACTGTTATCCCCATTATCTCTGTGCTTGGTTGAGTTCCTGTGTCAGACAGTCTTCCACAGCCACAGCAACCATCCTGCCCTTTGCACCAATACACTGTCTCTCTTCCAGCAAAGCCTAGTAGCCAATCCATCCCCTTTGGAGGTCTGCATTGCTTCTTTTCCATTGATGGAGTTGTCTTAGCAACAGCAAGAAGTTTAGGGCAGGGCAAGGTGTGATCTCTGTTCTGTGCAATGCAGTGCAGAATTCACAAGGCCATACAAATGTTTTATGACAATAATTTCCCTTCCCTTCCTTCCACAGATTGTTATGTTCTTCTTTTAGCAGCTGAACTTCATTTTGTTATTTGTGGCCCATTCGTACTGCTTCTAGGAAGGACCAACAAAACCATCACTAAAATTGTTAACTTACAGTTATAGATGGTATCCAGAGGACCTGCTGTTTTGTTGAGCTGCACAGTTCAGGAGTTTTTCTAGCCTCACACTGATTGTGGGTTGCTATGCTAGCAACAGCAGCATGTGACAGCAGAAGTGCCACTGCTTGTTCCAAGTGCAATCATCACTGTGGCATCAAAAATGAAAACCAGCTGAGAAAATAGGGAGTTTTACTCCTGAATTTGCCAGCATGGAGGTTTCCTGCTTGGCATCATAGCGTATGTGGAAATTAGGTTGGGATGGCTCATTCAGTCCAGGATCACCTAGGTCTCTGTTCCTCCTGCTTTCTGGTGCTGCTGATTTTCAGGGTGCAGCCAGCTTGGCCAGGAGAAACATCATAAAATAAGTTAAAATATTAAGTGCTATTGTGCCTCACTAGTGAGATGTAATTAACTCAGATTAAGTGGGGAGTCATGGGTTAGAGAAGATTTCTGTCTGTTCCTACAGGAGAAGCAATATGACTTCCCAAGGGATTTCATTTTGTTATTCTGGGAAGATGGTGCCTGTGATGTCTAATCAGCAGCAGGAGTGGAAGGACAGAGCATGGTCAGAGCAGATTAAATCTTCACGGTTTTCAGTTGCTGTAATAGCTTTTTTAGCTGCTAATATCTTGATTGAAATGTGATTTTTTTTTTTTTTCTATGTAACACTTCTTTATTTGGCGTATTTTGATCCAAGGACAAAAACTACATGCAAGAGACCAACCCCCTCTGCCAAGCCATAAGCTGCAGAGGACAAGGACACTAAAGGAAGGTGTCACACAGGTGTCTTTTAGGTCCATTTTCCATAGGCTAATGCATGAAATATTTACCCTTTTACCATTAATATTTCCTAGAAGGATTCCACCTGAACATGTCACCTACTGCAGAGAAATTTGGCTTCAGCAGCCAAAGGGGCCAGGCCTGTGCTCAGGGTGGGACCAAAGCTGGGGGTTTTGGTTGTGCAATGGAGTGCACAGGCCTGTTGCTTTCAGCCCCTCTTTGGGAAGGGTGTTCTCTTTGCCAGCCTCTCTGCCTCCAAGGAAGGCCCGGAGACTTTCCTCAGCTGAGCCCTTGGATGCTGTTGGCTTTAAACTGCCTGGCACAGCAGAGCTGTTTCTCACAGTGCTTCCTGTTGGAAGAACTGAATCATTCTGAATTTCATGTCCAGGTGGTTTTCCTTCTGGGGCTCAGTCAGCAGAGAAGGAAAATTGGCTAATCAGTTTTACTTTAGTTTGCAGCCATCCTCTCAAGCAGTGTTCGACCTCTCCAGGGTGTGAATTATAGATGTTTATTTGTTTAGAGAAAGCCTTGACGGAAATATAATTAAAATTGTATAAACATTTGCGTTACTCTTACGGAGTGTAAATTTTGATAAAGTTTTTCATGTAAGGTTGTCTTCTAACCAAATCATCTGTCAATGTTTGAAGTTATAAAGGTATATTCATGCAGGTAAATAAATGTGTTATCTACCTGTCATTTGTGATACTCAGTAGATGATAAAAATAAACTAGAACAAAAAGGAAAATAAGTTTGTAGAAAATGGAGAAGGTAGGCTGGCAGGTATATTAGTGGTGAGCAAAGAAAATTGGAAGACAGGCTGAGAAGTAATGACGTGCTGTTTGTATTTTTTATGGATGCTCATTATTTCTGCAGGGAACATCTGCTCTGCAAGGGTTCTTTGCAGCAGCTCACCAGCAGAGGTGAATAACCCCAGATTACCTCATCTTCCATGCATATTATACATCATTCACATTTCAATTGATTCTGGCTCCTTCTGTTTTCAAGTTTAAATACAGTTCTGAGGTTTCTGATTGAAGTCGCTCTCCTCCATCCCAAGAGGAGAAATATTCAATTTTGGGGACACATTCATATATATAACATTTTTTATCTGAGATGAGATAAACCTTTCTGTTACTAAGTTACTGTGTTAATCACTGTGGACAGAGGTAGTTTAGCCAACACCCTTGTGCATATTTACCTGCATTGTAGATGTCTGAATTGAGATGAATCCAGCCCTGAAGTATCTGTTGACTGTGATTTGTGACACCTATCTTGGGAGATCCTGAAAAGCTTCCCAGATCTGACTTCCTCCCCTGTATACCTCAATATCTGGAAAAATTTCTCCCATTATCTATAGACATTTACTTGTGGAGGGGCAGAGGTCTTGGCCTGCTGAGCATGTTAAAGGTTTTTCTCCAAGTTTACATGGGATATTCCTTTTGTTTGCTGTGTGAATTGTTCTTTATATGAAGGCACTCAAACCCATGTAATATCAGCACACCTAGCTGTGAAAATACCAGAGACACTGTTTTGATATTTTCAAGGGGGTTGAAACCATCACTGTTAATCACTCAAAGACATGAAAAATGACTTACCCAAACAAAAGATGCTGTGCTTGATTTTCCTTTTCGTTAGTTTCCTTTAGTTTCCACTGGTGAAAATTGAGAGTTGCTGGTGTCAATTACGTTTTGTCTGGCTTAATGGAGATAACAATCAGGCCCCTTGGCTTCTAATCAAGTTTGATATTACCCTGGTGAGTTGTTCTAATCCCTTAAATGGCACCATGTGGTAAGAAATCAATTGTGTTATAAAAATTACTCAGCTTTTCAGTTGTGCTAGTGTAGTCTGGTCTAATTGCCTAATTTTACCTTCTCAATAAAGAAAATATTCAGAATTCTCTATTGTACCACATCTCCAGTAGACATCCATATTTTTAATTCTTATTATAAAAAAAGAATGACAAATATTTTTCGTCAAAGAAGTTTTGAATATGCAGTTCAGAATAACTAGTCCCTAGTAAGCACACTTTCTTAACACCTTGTAGTTGTCTGCTATACTTTGTGCACAAATGCTTGGATAAGTTGGTTTTTTGTTAGTTAGTTAGTTAGTTTGTTTGTTTGTGTTTTTGTTGTTTTTTGTTTTGTTTTTGTTTTTGTTTTTTTGTGGTTTTTGTGTTTTGTTTTTTTTTTGCTGAAGGCAATCTCTTGTCAATGCAGATGGTGCAGGTTATTTCTGCTGTTGCATATGTGGAATTCTGCATGTGAAATATATGCATTACTGAGCAATAGTTCTACAAGCGCTGCTGTGCACAGAAGGGGTGGGTGTGTTCTTCTCAGAACCAAATACATCTGGAACGCAGTTTTGAATACTATGAATTTTGTAGTGGAATAAAACAGTACAAATAAGCACACTCACACATGTACAGCTGTTTGCTGTTAAAGTAACCTAGGTGCAAATTTCTATCATATGGGAAAATCTTGTATCTGGTAGTTGCTTTGACTCTGGCTCTAAAAACAAACCAGTAGATGGAGTTCCTTCATGTCTATGCTTGGTCATCCTTGTGACCAAGGTGAAGAGATATTTTTGTCTGTTTTCTGAAGACAAAAAATTATGAATCACTGAACATTTTCCTTGTGCTTGGAGTAGTCTCCACTGTGCAGAAATGCCTTGGAGCACTGTGAGAGGAATTGCTTGTGTAAGCCATGAAAGGTAACTGTGGCATTTAGAGACACCATGACATGAAAAAATTGCAACAGCTTGGTTTCTTAAAAGCCACGTTACCTTGCAAATGCCCTGTCCTACTTTTCACCCTTCTGGTGTGTTGCAACAGACTACTATGCTACAAGACTAAAATGCAGTGATGTGTCACTGTATAGGATGTAAGGTATGCTTGCAGGACTTGTGAGGTTGGGAACAAGGTGAGCAACAGGCATAAGCAAAAGCCAGAATTCTTCTGTGATCACGTGTGTAATAATAAAAGAGGCATGATTTATCTCACGGGGGAAACCCTTGTGCACAAGTCTGTGTGTACGTATTTTCCAAAGCAATCAGAATTACTGGCATCACAGACTGTTTGCCCTTCTGGCTAAGTTCATGCTTCACGAAACCTTTCGAATTGTAACATCAAAACAGTGACATTTCATGGACTTGGAAAAATCTTTTGGGATTTCTTATATCCTCTAAGGAACAATCTCTTCACAGAACTAGACCTGATAGTGGAGTACTGGAATGAGTAGTAACTGATAATATTCTTGCCCAATATACTTCTTATGCATTGATCAGTTTATTATCTCCTTGTGTTATATTTTTATGTTTCTTTTTTTTTCCAATGAGGAAAAATATGGCTCTAACAATACTTCTGGATCATAAATTTCTTATAATTGCTTTATTATGGTGGAGATTAAAAGAGCAGAACAAAGGGAAGGTGTTTCATATAAAGTGACAGTTGATTTTCCTCTGCTTGCCCATAAAATACCTCTTTATCCCAGCCTTCTCTGAATATCATGCTTTATTTTCCAGAGAAGATGTTCTATGCTTGGGGCACATTTCCTTAAATCTTTGGAAACCACTGATGCCCAGAATACGTTCTGCTTAGCATAATCACATTAATTCCAGTTTTCACAGACATATGTGTTCCACCCTCCACATCTCTTAATCGTTAATCCTACCTCCTTGGGAGAAGCATGCCGTAAAAGATGAAATTTAATTGTTCCGGAACTAGTTTCTGAATGTCACAGGGAAGTTTTTACTCTTGGCAACACTGACATCAATGTGCCTTTACTTCAGAAAAAAAGTCTAGACATGACGCAAAAATCTGTGGGTTTTTTTAAGGTTGCAACTTTGGCAACACAGGAACTAGGCTTTTCCTCAGTGCTGTTTCATCCCAATCACTACTGGGGAATCACTACTTACTCTGGAATAAGTTCCACTGGTAGCTCATCAGCTCAGTCCTGGACATGGATTATCCCTGTTGTTGAGCAGGCATGATGCTTTGATTGGGACTGGAAAGATTCACATATTTTTAAAATGCTGTTATCTGTTTATATTCACGCTTGCCAATTGTAAGACTTCCCTTTACTATTGTTTTTTGAGAGGGAAGCAAAAATGGAGGAGTATGAATGAGGAATAAAAAGGGAGAAACAAAAAAGTGAAACACTGGCATAATCAATCTGGGACTGTAAAAGTGAGAGATAAACATTTGCAATAATTAATAAGGAGGCACTGTGGAAGTCTAGACTGGAAAAGGCCTTCAGTATTGGGTATTTCAGTGAGAGCTATCTCCTCTGGTTTCTTAAGAGATTGGCCCCAGGTAAAGGATTAATAGAATATTGACTTGACAGTAACTACTTCTCCTGGATGGAATTGTTCATTATCTGAAAAAATAGTCCAAAGAACTTAATAAAAAAATAAAATATCATTATTAAAATTGTCTTCCTGAAATGATTGCACATGGAAGAATTATCCAAGGATCATTTCATCTTGATTGTGTGCCATGCTGTGTATCAAATTACATCAGATTTATTCCACAAGCAGACATCTTTCAGGACTCTCTGACTGGCAAAATCTTATTCTAGCTAAGAGGCAATGCAATTGTGTAAATCATCCCATTTCATGGGTATAATTCTTCAATCAATCAGCGGAAGGGGAGTAAAAGTTCTCAGTGTGTCATGGTACATCTCTCTAACCTGGGATGTTTTCCGTTGTATGACGGTGACATTTGGAGCTGTGTGGGGCAACTTATTTATCTGTGCAGAGTCAGAGCCTGCCAACAGTGCATTCAACAAGACAACACTCCATAAATAAATATAATGGGACTGCCTGAAGAATGAGACCCTGTTTAGACTGAAATAAAGTTACAGTCTGGCCCTGATAGAGTTGAACCTCGGTTAAAAGAAATGGATGTGAGGTATAAGAAAAGATAGCCTTGCCCTTTCTGGTCTCTGAAAACTTTTAGCAGCTTATAGTTCATGGCTAATGTTTCCAGGAAAATTAGATGCCTGTTGTCATTCTCTGGTCATATAAACTGTGGCAACAGATTGCATATGGAAGTGCAGTGAATTGTTAAAAGTCTTCCATTTCATGTATATGTTTACATACTGTAATTTTCTTAATAAAGTTTTAAATTTTCTACTCTAACAATAATGACATAGATTAATAGTATTATGTAGTAATAATAATAACAGTACAATTGTAAGGAAGGATTATAACATGAAGTGGGAATTTAAAAACAAAAACAAAAACACCAAAAAACCACCAAACAGAGAAATTCCTTTGTCAGCAACACAGCAATAAAAAGACATTAAGAAAAAATCTTGGTCTGTCGGGAGAAGAAATTTCCCAGGTACTAAAACTTTCATCTAAACTGTGATGAAGACAGGGATTTCTCCAGAGATTATGATAAAGCTTTTACAGGTCCCCAAACCAGTACTTAGAGTCTTCAAGGCAATGAATCCTATTTGTCTGGTGTTGATATCTCATCTTTCCAACTTCTGTATGCACAGTTTCCAAAGATTAATGACCTCCCAAGAGAGTCTTGGGCATTCATCTAGGTTAATAGAGCTAATATTTGATAGTTTTACTGTAGAACTTCTACTGGCAACTTCGAGTGTACCTGAGGGTGAGCCACATGGCCATCATCTGCCACATGTCATTCCCTCACTTGTCTTCTTTGCCTGGTACATTCTTCTTTCTTTCTGAGATTGTGTCTTTTGCTCCATAATCTCTGTTGTTTCTGTTCCTGGAGCAACCCTGAATTTGCAAGAAGCCTCTGATGCAGTTGTTGTTGAACTTGACCGAGGCCCACAGTGTAGGAAGCAGAACATTGTTATCTCATAATCACTTGGAGCATGGTGGTGGCTTAACCCCAGGCAGCCACTCAGTCTCCCACCAGTGGAATCAGGGAGAGAACTGGAAGAGTAAAAGCTGGAAACAAGGAATTAATTCACTGCTCCACATGGGCAGGCAGGTGTTCAGCCATTTCCAGGAGAGCAGGGCCCCACCATGTATATAAGGGCTTTCAGTTTCAAGCTGTTCCCTCTTATCCTATCAACACAGGCCCTTGTACAAAGCCCCTCTTTAGCTTTCTTGTAGGCCCTTTTTAGGTACTGAAAGGATGTTGTAGGGTGTCCCCAGAACCTTCTCTTCCCCAGCCTGAGTAGCCCCAGCTCTCTCAGCCTGTGTTCATAGGAGAGGTGATCCAGTCTTCTTTCTTGAAAAACTAATGGAAAAATAAGTGGTGAGACTCTCTAAGAGATTTTACTGCCAGGTGCACTGGACTGAGTGTGTTTGTACAGGGCCAGCTCAGTGTAGGTGCTTCCAAACTGTGATTTCCCAAACCTCCTGAGCACTGTGCAGAGATGAGAGCGTTTAACTGTGCATTAACAGCTTCCAAATAGCATTTCTCATTTCTTTCATGTGTGGCTAAAAGTAGACTGTATGGTCTCATTCCAAAATTTGGAATCCTTAGGTTTCAGTGAGTGTTCAATGCTATTTCAGATTTTGGAAGTTTTAAAATTCCTTGTTTGTTGCATAGAAAGAATTAGGATTTGATAAAATACTGTGTAACTCTGCCTCATTTCAAATATAAGGAGCAGAAAATATGAGGAGATGAACAGGAATTTTGTCATCCTTTACCCAGATTGGAGAAGTTAAATTTTTGTGTAACTGCTTTGTCCAACTTTACTCTGAGCTGGTGCTGTGTTCTCCCTCCTTGGGTCACTTGCTGCTATATGAGGTTCTCAGGCATGCTGTGAGCTAGAGTCAGAGGGAAGCTAATATACTGTTTTTAATTCAAAGCTTTTTCTAGAGAGGTCTTTATAGGATTGGTGTGGGACTGCCCTTGCGTAAGAGGTTGTCCAAAAGACACTAACCTCTTCCTTGTCTGGATGATACTTGTCTGAAAGGGACAGATGAGGCATCTCCCTGTCTCCCTGCAGATGTTCTCAGGTGGCAACATGTGACATTAAACACCCTGATGCATCTGCTGAGCTGTCAGGAAGGCTTCAAGCTTCCTAGAGCACTGTGAAATCCCTTTCCCAAGGCATCCAGTCCTCCTCACATTCCTGGGACAGCACAAACTCTGTGGGGTGGAGGATATGAGCTGAACACAGAGAGATTCAACAAAGGAAGTTACTGGCCAGCTTAGTCATCCAGGTTCAGGAAAACCCCGGTCTTCCACGTGGATGCCATCATCATCAAAAGAGAAGACCATAGTAGAGAGATCAGTAAAAAGGGGTGGCTGGCTTCTACCTTTTCTTCTTCAAGGAGCCTAGAAGCAGAGGATGGTGGGGCTAGTTTAGGCTATCATCTCTAATTAGAGAGATGAACCAAATGCACCTCGAAACCAGAGAAGTTAGTACAATAAGACATGCTCTTTCTGTTGCTTTGTTCTTCCACATCTGGGATGCCAGTGTTGATCAAAGTCATTTTTGTATCACCTCTTGGCAGATTTTCCCAGTGCGCCACATTTGGTAATTTACAGCAGAACACTTCCAGCAATAACTGTAACTGACATCTGAAAGTGGTTTATACTCATTTAAAAAATTGGGCAATATACAAGTTAGGCAAGGTTTGCAGGAGAGGTAACGTTGCATGTTATAACAGCTGATGTAGCTGAAAAGGCATGGGCACGTTTCCAAACACCCATGGCCTTCTCGGGATTGCTGCAGAGACAGACACTATAGAGAAACAAGAATCCAGTGCTTCCCTTTCAATTGTGCCATTTCTAAAATGCCTCCCAGTGCTGCAAATCAGTACGAGTTTAGAATAATCTGATTTATAGCCGTAGCATGTGTTGTGAGACTGGAAACTCAATAACACTTTATTACCTACTAAAGAAGTTGTTTATTTAAATGATTACTTCTTGTGACATATAACGGAAGATAAACAGTGTACAAATGAGTAAAATGTGTGACTGAAAGCTTTGTGACTACACTCTTCTGTTCATTCTGTGCCATTCATTGCTGAGTTTATTCCACAATAAATACAGATACTACTATTACATGTTCCAGGAAAACAAAACAAAACTTCGGCTAAAGGAACCAGTGTACCTTACAAGAACCATGTTTTATCAGATTTTTATTCTAATAGTCAGCTGCAATTGAAATTGATATGTTCCTATTTTCAGAGTGAAAAGCAATGATAATTCATGTGATAATTCTCCCAGCAAAACAAAAACAAAACCAAAAAAACCCAAGCCAAATTAGGAAGTTTCATTTTAGGGATGCGTAATTGGACATGATAGGAAGATGCCTTATTCCATGGCATCACATTTCCTTTCCTGTTAGCATGATATTTATAGTTATGAAGGGGAAAAATCAGTTTTGCATCTGACAAAAGGTGTTTATCTACTGCTCATCATCTTGAGCTAACCTTTCCCCCTACTCACTATTCTTCAAAGTTTTATTTAATGTAAATTGCTATCTGCAGCTGTTGTTCTGTAAAAGGTGATCTCCTTTTCCCTCAAAGGTATGGTAGCTCATTTTGAAAACTGATGTACAGCCCTGGTCCTCTGTTCTGGTCCTCTGCCTAAAGGAGGAGTGAAGAACTGAAAGGATCCTGTGATCCTGACCTCATGATACTGGGAAAAGAGTTTCTACCCTGTGTCATGGGAAAGGCTAAGGGCTCATGTAGCCAAGACTGTGTTTTGCTTGATGGCCAAGGAAGGCCTTCTTTAATCAAGGAAATGGTGTCTGGTGGAGCTGAAGCTTTCTCTTCCCCATCTCCCTTTGCCTCTCTTTTCCTGAAATCCTTTTCTGCTGACTTTTTACTGCCTGCTGGAGAGGAACTGAGATAATTTTGATAGTACTGTGATAATTTATTATCCTTTCTTCTATCTCCAAAACCTCTTCATTTCAGCCAGTGCCTCACCTTTACCAACCTAGTGTTCTTCTAATTGCTTGGTCAGACCTTGCAGGTCTTTTTCTGGGGTGGGAGCAAATAGCAAGATCCAACACTGGTACAAACATCAGCACAAAGCATGACAGGTTATAGTCTCCTTTTCTCCTGGGCTCCAGCTACAGTGAGCATTAAATCTGTTCCTAGTGAGGCTGGCTAATAAACTCCATCATATCCTGGCTGGCATTTGTCATGCTGAGCTGCAGGCAGATATTGAGGTTCCTGTTGGAAGTAGTTGCTTGCATTTCTGTTCAGTCAGTGCACAAACATTGGTATTTCTAGAGTGGGATTCACAAGGATTATTTTAGATTTTTATAGAGATTATTTCTGCCCAAAGACTGTGACGTAAGTGTAAATGCTTGTCTTAAATGCCTATTTGTAAAAATTTAGGTGTAGTGTCTACAGTATAGGCACGGAAAGTTAGGTGAGATGGTTCTCTCTGCTGATGTATTTTACAGTGATCTCTCTTTTTTAGGTAAAGTGGGAAAATGTCAAGTGCTCCAGCATCCACTCTCTTGTGATAGAACTAAACTGAGAGGAGAAACACTTTGCTGGGGTCTGCTCTCTGCTCCATATCCTCATACCTATTGGTTTGCACCCATACACCATGGCCCGAGCTGGAGCAGCAGAACCTGCCCAAGTTCAGGGCTCACTGGGAGTTTATCCTTCTCACAGCCACGGTCATCCAGCTCAGGGCACTGGGACCCTCTTAGCTTGTCATCAGTTATGAAGACAGAGGCAAAGAAAACATTAAGCATCTCTCCTTTATCTGTGTCCCTGTTTGTGAGGTGACCATAATGTTGTTTGACTATTTAGCCTTGGTCAAATATAATCTAAATATTTGCTGAGAACCATGTCTGTTGTATGGTAGGAGAACAGTAGCAGAGTCCAAAATGGAGCTTTCCAAAGAAATCGATTCTGATTTTACAATTAGCCTATTAAAATTTCTTCATGTTATAGAAAATGTTGCAAGCCAGGCTAATGTACTAACAAATATTTGTCTTGGGAAGAGTGGCTATAAAATACAGCAAAGCTGTCACGACCTTTTTTTAACGATCCTAAAATGTAATCACTGTTTTCTAATGCACTTCTTAATATTTTAGTGTTTCTCACGTCTCTGTATCTTCAGAAAACAACTTCTTCCGTTGAAGTGCTGACATTTTCCTTAAATAAGCAACACCAAACACTAAACTTCATTTTCACAAAATAAATTATTCAGTAAGTCTTCTTTAATTATCTCCTCTTTGACTGCTTTGTTGCCTGAAATGTTCATTGCTCTTGCAGAGAAAATGAACCCCTGGATTTCCCTGATGGTTATTGTAGATGTCAGCTGTAGTGTTCAGACTCTTCAAAGGATCACTCCCATGGCCTAATCTCCAGTGCTCCCCAAAGCTCACCAGGGATTACTTTGGTGTGTTTTAGTAGTGACTGTGAGGTGGGGGGCTGTGCTCATCGCTAGATTTTGTTATCCACAGAAAAAGCTTTGTGCCACTGAAAAAATGCAAGCTGCATACTGATTAACGGGCCAAAGACAGCTAAGGTCATGGCTACATATAGAGTGGGAAATTTGCCACGTATTGATGGAATAATCACACAGGATGGAGGAGTGAGTGAACCGTAGATAACAGACATTAGCCACATCACTTAACAGACTATTGGAAGGTGCCTGGATGCTGTTAAAGGTAACCTGATACAACAGCTGCACAGAAGAGTGAAGTAGCTTTAATCCTGCATGGTGTGCCCTTGTGTTTACTTCCCTGTTTTCACAGATAAGTAGCATGGTGGTATTTGGTCTCTGCATCTCTGCTGCTGCATCTCTGATGGGCAAACAGACAGGAGGCAGGGGAGGCAGCTGCATGGAGAAGCTCATCTGCTTTGTTCACTGCTCCTGGGGGAGTGCTGCAGTTCAGGCTCACCCTAAGTGACTGAAGTACCGTGTTGAGCTGCGTGGGATTTTGATAGAACATCCTGGTGAATCAATACATTCTGTGTTTGCACTCAGGGCTAGATAGCTGAAACCTCTGTGAAGGCTTACTCCTCCTTCCCTGGAAAGCCATCCAGCATTTGGATGTTACCAGGCAGGGTTGGATGTATCAGTCATTCAGTCAGTGATTGACTGAACTGTGTCCTTCAGGCCAGACTCCGACATATCAAACAGCTGAGGCTAACTCTGACTGAGACTAGACTGGTGCACAGCTCAAAGCAAGTTTTTTCCTTTAACATGCACTCAGTGACTGTCAACAGTGAACCTGCAAAGTTCAAGTTTCTTTCTCATGTCTTTGTCACCTGAGATGACTTTGTACTGAAGATAAACACTTCTGAAGAGCCATCTTGGGCTTTATAGTCACTGGCCTTTCAGGAGTGTGCAGCTGTGGCATGCTGTTGACCTCTTGAAAACCAAGCAGCCAAAGGCTTTCTCTTTCCCTACAGCCTTCCCAAAAGAATAGAAGTGTTTTTTTTTTCGTAAATATGTTTATACTAACAATAGTATCTTTTTTTCCTTTTCCATTTTTTCCTAGCAAATTGGTTCAGTCTTTAATTCCTAAAGGTGACAGGTGAACTCTTTGGGCCAAGTTTTAACTTGCAGCTTGTATTTAAAAGGGAGAAGTGGGACATGGAAAACCAGGCTTTGAAATGGAAATTCTGCCTCAGCTACAGCCACAGCAGTGCTGCTCAGAGCCCTATTTTGTTTTCTTTTTCCCCTAGTCAGCCAAATCAGACTCACCGCTCCTTGTTCAAAGGAGAAATGTTAACTTTCCAGAATTCCCTGCTGCTGCTTATGAGTCTTACAGACCTTGTCAAATGTTGTATCCAGTAATCCATGTCTTTGAGCAGGTCTTGAGTTTCTAAGAAAAGGCTATTCTTCTCTGACTCTATCCAGAGTCTTGGAGCTAGCTCTAGGATACAGGGACCCCAAACAAAATAGAAGGTATGTTTTCATATTCCAGTGCTTGCATGTGATTCTAGGCCAGTGTATGCATTTCTGCTGCATAGCCCTATCCCAGCTGTGTGCTTCTATGTTACAAGGCTGTAGCAGATATACAGCCTGTGTAGAGTAAACCTCTATTGAGTATTTGTGGCAACAGTTAATATGCCACTGGGAAGTTCCTTAAATGTTTGCTCGATAACAAAGTCAAGTGGTCAAGTGAAGGTTAGTTGATTGTCAAGCTGGAGCTTCTACACGATTGGATGGCCACTGTAATTGTGAGCTACTGTTAACATTTTTCTTTTTTTAAGCTGTCTCCTCTGGAATTAATCTTGTTTCTAAATATACAAATTCTGATCTAATTCCATTTGGAGAGGTCCTGTGTTTTGGCAGATGGCAGAACTTTCTGCAGAGTGGCTTGCAAATGTTGGGGTGTGAAGCACGCTTGGCAGTGATGCTCGGAAAATGATCTGGTGGGATTTGTGGAGCATGTAGTGCTGCTGTACAACACCTGGGAGAACGAAACCATGAGCACAGTGCAGTGTGCCCAGACCTTGCACAGGATAGCATAAAGCATCACTCCTTGGCATTTCCTCCAGTGCTGAAACAGCAGGATTTTAGCTGACGATCTTGCCTGGCCATCTGGTGAAAGGGTGTGAAAGAACTTTACGGGGACTGATTATTTCCCAGATTAATACTGCTGACAAGTACTCCACGAGGCAGTGTGTATGTTTGCAGGGTGTTATGCTGCTAGAAATGCCATTAATTATTTTGCCTGTGATTCGCCGAACACTGCGGTTCTGTGTGCTGGCGTTCTGCCCCAGCGTCGCCATCTGCGTATACCGTAGTATTTATTTCAGAACTTTCTGGAGACTTTTTCCATTTTCAGATTTAAGAGCCTGGATTAAGTGACTGTTAATAGAAGGTGTTAAAACAATCTGGGTTTTTTTTTGACACTGTTTTCTTCTCAAAGCTTGTCAAAGTCTGCTTACTAACAATATGCTCTGTGGGTTGTACTCTAGGTGTAACTGCTCTCAGGCACTGCAGTTTAAATGGAGTGTAAGAATCTTATGCATTGATTAACTTCCATGTTTTCTTCTTAAGAGAAGTGACATACTTACTTTTATATACCTTGCAACTAAGATGGAATTTTTATTATGCTGTAATGCATATATGAAAAATACAGCATTGGTTATCCATGTTAAAAATATTTATGCTGCATATGGAGACACGTCAATAATTTGATCAAAGATGTCAACATAATCAATATAATCATCAGAACTGTAAAAATAATAATAGAAATATTCCTGGTTTCAAAATATTAGAAATACTGAAGTTTAAACTGTTTTTTTCCTTAATGACTTCACTAGATTCTGATTGATGATGATTTTCATCCCAACACAAAATTCTGGTGTAATTCCACATCCAATCAAAGAACTGTTCCTTTTAAATTGATTTATCTACAGAGGTCTTATTAAGAATAATTTCAGATTAAAATGCCCATAGGTTCTCTTTGACCTTTTGTGTTACTGAATCTTCAAGGTCTTTTAGCACTTAAGGTGTACAAAACCAGTCTGATATGACAAACCCCTCTAGGTTTTTGTGTTGTTTAGACACATGTCCTGCCTTATTTACTGAAAAATGGAACAGTCACCCAGTGGAACAACACATATGGTCTAAATTCACTGACCTATATTCATTGATAAAAAGAAAGTCTCTGGTGGAACCTCAGAGAGGGAAGAAACATCGTGTTATCCCTTCAGAGGGAAAAAAAAACGGGAATCAAAGACTTTAAAGAACACTGGGGAGTTTATATAAGATAAAATGGTTTTGGGGTGGATGACTGTGTGGAAAAATAAGTCTTTTTAGACTCTGAGGGCAGAAACAGGAAAGTAGTGGAATTTGTGAAAGTTGGGGTAGGATAAAATGGAAAAGGTAAGATTTATGGGGTAGCAAGAAACACCTTGTAAATGAAGCAGGGTTGCTGTTCAAGGGAGAAGAGTGTTATTACTTGGGAGAAAGCTCTGGATTTTGCACACAGTGCTCAAAAATATCACCCAACCCAAACCCCAAAGCTAGTACATAACTTTTCAGTAGAAAAACCATCATTGCTCATAATTGAGAAAGGAACAGGTAAGATGAGACTACTGAACTCAGTGTCTTAGATTATTAAATTGCTTCAGGGGTACAGTCACTCACTGTTTCTTACCACAATGACTGCTGCAGTCAACTTAGAAACCTCTTATGAATGGCGGAATAAAACCTGTATTCTTTCTCTTCTGTGACCTTTGCGTTTGGCAAAGGTTTTCCTTATTTGCATGAGTCTCTTAGAGCTCTAGCACAGCATAACTCCAAAGTTTGTTCTTAATGCAGTGTCTGCTTAACCCTGACTCTGACTGAAGAGGTGCTTCCTACCCCAGTGAGGGCACCTGTGCTGTAGTGCCAGAATGATGCTGACAGGACTGTTAGTGATGACCCAGAGAATTACATCTGTTCCTTGTGCAGCAGCTCTCTGCTCCCAGTGCATGGCTTCCCAGAGAAGCTGTTAAAAGCTCTGTGTGGTTTTAAGTCCAGGGTAGGTAACTGTACAAGCTGAGTCACTTCTGCAACAGAAGACAAACTCTTGAACTGCAAGAAGATGAGTTATTTTACAAAGCAGGCTCTTTGACTGCTTAATTTACATTCGACTACCAGAAGCCTGGGTGGTGGTTTTCCTTGAAGGAGTCAAACCTGTTTTTCAAAGGCTTTTGCAGAGCCCTGCCCATAGCATCCAGCACTCGAACTGTAGGAAATACTGTTGCAAAACAGAGAGCCAAGATACCTGAGTTTAATCATATGAAAGAGTCAGGATGATTCAGGCCACAAGTTAAACTTGAATTTCCATCAAGAGGATTCTTCTTCTCTCAGCAGAGTATGCCTGTATGACTTGCTTATACTCAATGTTTACATCCTGGGCCACAAAAGTTTGTCAAAAAGAAACTGCTCTGCAGAGATGAAGTGATTTGCCCTTCACTAACATTGGCTGCAGTCTAAAGACCAGAGTTCAGACCTCCAAGCCTGAGACTCTGGCCAGATGCAGAGATTGCACTGTAGGTGCCTAGGTCTGAGCCACCCCTCAGGCAGTGTTTAGCTCAGCAGAGAGAATCAACTAATCTCAGTCTGAGCTAGGCACATAGAATAAGTTGAATGAATCATGCCCTGAAAATACTTAATTTTCTCTATTCTTTATGAGAGGAACTTAAGGTGACTAGTTCAGCTGTAGATGCTTGCAGAAAGGTGAGATGAGTACAGCCTCTCATCATAGCCTTTACAAATGCTGGCCTTTAATAACAACAGACTGCAGTGAATTGCAGCTCATGTTGGATCTGTGCACTGGAATAGGGAGTAGACTGGGCTGATTGGGAGATTGCCCATTGAGATTTCAGTCTTATGCACAACCGAGACAATCTGCTGCTATGTGTTGTGAGTGATGGATCACAAGTAAATCAAATCCTAAATCTTGATTTAGTCACTTTTACCAATATAAAAGAAAAGGATAGGTTGTTGCAGGTTATTGCAGATAGGACATGACCTAATAATAAGCAGCTTTAGTACCAATGGTGATTTAAATTTAAGGTCCCCATCCACACAGTTTTTGACTGTATTTTTCATCTGCTCAGTGCTCTGGAGACCCCTTTTCTCACACAAACACCTGCCTGGTGCCCCTTCTCTGGCTTATAGGACTAGGGCTCTTTTTCACATATGTTGCTTGCTCCAGATTCTCTAAGGTTTTTTCCTTTCAGTACAGGACCAGCCTGTTGTCACAGCAGCTTGCGTTGGCTTAAGCAACATGTAAGGGTAGAAAAATTGAAATGACCCTGAGATGTGTAGTGTGAAATGTCTTCCCACTGAATAGCTGAGTGACAGAGCATTAGACAGGATAAACCTGAGCATCACAGATGATTTAAATCTGTTGCTCCCTCACAGCATGATGGTGCCCTGAGTGCTTGAGTTATGTCTGTGCAAAAGGAGTAGGCTGGATGTGAGGTTTGAGTGCTCTGTCTTAACTTTCCAGCTGCTATTTATATTACATTACCTCACAGAGCATCCAGCTGAGAACAGGACCTTGCTGTGTGAAGTACAAGGAGTGTACAAACGGTTTTGTACAGTCTTTGACCAAATACCACAGTCTTTTGGCGAGCCTTGAACAGCCCTTGACTGAAAAAAGCAAGTCAGTTAAACACACAGGGCAGGTGAGGGGCAAAATAGGAGAGAAAAGTCTGTGGGGAGGTCACCGTGAATCAAAAAGAAGTGGAGTATACACATTTCTATGTTTTTTGTAATTTGATTTGATTCTTCATTCTGTTTTTTCTTGGATGTCCTTAGTGGCCCATGCTATTCAAGCCGGTGAAAGACATCTGCAGCATGTGAATCAATCCCCAATAATGAATTCAAAGGTGCTAAAACAATAAAGGATCTGGTCTTATAAATTACTTGGCACATCTTCAATTTACTGCTTTTAACAAAGACTGAGATGGAGCCAGGAATGAGCAGGGCCTGTATCACTGAAGCAAATTAAGCAAATCTCTCCCCCAACCTTAACATTGTGCTGCAACATTTCAAATAATACCTCCTCACTAATCTATACTTATAAGAAATATCTGTAATGTATTTTATTACATTCTTCTATCTTGGATTGGTTATGTCATAGACAGAGACCTCGATCTCTGAGGTCTCTCCAAATTAATGAGATTAGGCTTCTTTCCAAATTTTCTCTGCCTAAATGTATTACTTTGATCTTTTTGTGTGCCAAGTCGGGCTGAAGAGAAAACGGAATGACTTCTTGCAGCAAATAATTGTTTCTGATAATGGAGAAGGATCATAACAGTGTGTTTGCTTATCTGCAGATTGACTCTGTGTGGACAGGGAATCCAAATCTGAGCCTTGCTGAGATGTTCAAGGGATCTGTGTACTGGCTGTACAAGAGTTCCCAAATGGATGCAGCTCTGCCAAGAGCGCTGCTCCCATCAGAGCTGTGTGTGTATGTTTGTATGATTGTTGATAGACAAGGACTCCCAATAGCAGGGTCAAATTGTCTCATCTTTTTCTTAGCAGAGCTTCACTATGACACTTACCTGGAGGGCACTTTCTGGTCCATGAGTCCTGCACCACCTGCCACAAGTTTCACATTATCTAATCCCTCCTGAATTTTCCCATCTTCTGTTTTAGAAATGCCTGGACAGCAAAAGTCTCTGCTGTAAAGGCTGGGAATTGTCTTCTTATTCTACCTAGCTGTATTGACTGCTATGTTGTACTCACTTATTTTTGTGACCCAAATTTAAGTATCTGCTCTCATGTATCATTCTGATACTATTTTTTCTTAGATTAGCCTCCTTATGCTCCCCTAGAGAGAGAGATACATCAGTCTGTCTCTACTTTTGTTTGACTAGACTAAACAAGCCATATTTTCTTTGCTCCTCTCCCAAAGGAGGTTTATATCTCCCTCAGTTACCTTAAATGTCGTTATCTGCATATTGCATTGAACGTGGCTTGCCAGTTGGGTCACTTGGTATCTCACCAATGCTTTACACAGAGACACTTACATTTGTGAGTCTGTGTTGAAAAAGCTTCCCTAATATTGCATTCGCCTTTGTTGTGGCTGCATCACATCTGAAACTTGCAATTGCTTTAAGATCAGTTGATTCCAGCAATTCCAGCTGTTGAGTGTTTGGGTTTTAGCTGTTACTCATGTTACAAGTCCATGAGGCCAAGACAGAAGTGTTAGGAGCTTACTGACTGCCACAGAGAGCAAGTGCTGGAACAAGGACAGACCTGGACACAGCCTGATGCCACCAGTGCCAGATGTGACATCAGACTTTGTCTTGTAAAACGTTCTGGTTTGAGGCAAGATAACATTGATACATTGAACATTCCATCAAGGAAGTGATGGAAGTACATTATTTTCGTTATTGTCCTTGTCTCCAAGATAACATCCCTGATTTGGGTAGCAGCACAGAATAAGGTGAAGTCACATTCAAAACAGTAACTCTGCTTATCAGAAGGAAGCAGTTTTATTTCTGTAGGGCATAGCCATGGCTAATCACTTAGCTTGCATTTGTGTTTCTGAAAAAACATCCCCCAGTATATGATAAGGAAGGATAATGGTCTCATGCCACAATTTCTCACCCAGCAATCCCTTTTCCAAGGACAGGGAAAGGGCTGGTGACAGGAGATCTTTGGACCCTTTGCAGAGGAGGTGCCTCTGGAAGGTGTGTGCACTGATGGTGATTATCAAGTAATTACAACAGGGTGGCAGAAGCCAGCCTGAATGCTCACACGCTGCATTCAGATAGCAAAGCTCCTAGCTCCTAACATAATCTTCTGCTGATCAAACAGGGATTGGGCTAAGCCAGGACTTGGCTGACTGTAATATTCCTCTTGCCAGGGAGGTCAGGGCTGGGCCAGGCTGGCTGGGAGCTGGTGGAGAAAATGACGGAGGTTGGTTGACTGTGTGTCAGGGCAGACAGATGCCCCTCAGCCACTGGGAACCTCTTTGAACTGAGCAGCTCTCTCCTTAGGTTTCCAGGTAGGTGCCAGGGTCACAGCCTGGATCTCATTGCAAGGAAAATTAATTAATGCAAGAGAAGTCAGCGAGAGAACAAGGAGAGGGAAGAATTTCTCAGTATCTAGATCAGATGTGAACAGGATATGGTTGCTCCAGAGTGTTCTTTTTAGCAAAACACTGGGAAACTGTGTGTAACAGGGAGTTACTTAGCCTGACTTTATTCATTTCTTAAGCCTTGATTGCAAACACTGTGGTTTTCTTTCATTTTTTTTTCAACTACTCCAAAGTCCAAAGGCTTTTCTGTGAGTGACAGTTCTGCCTGAAAAAGGCAAGAATTGTTATTTGCAAGTGGGCACAATTTCCTTCTCTTCTGTGATTGTACTTCCCTGTCATCTTCCTGGTTATCAACCTATTCCAGTTTCTTTTACTTTTATTTGTCCTTTCATTGCAAATAATGGATTTCTCTACACTTCTCTTTATTTTTTTTTTAAATAATCCCATTATCCATTAAGATTGATGAACTGTTTCCTGCCTTCCTGCTTGTTCTCAGCTTTCCTTCTGCTGTCTCTGCAAATATTCTTCAGCGCTCTGAGGTTGTCCTCACATCCGTTGTAGGATGAGGCTTATTAATACAGGCTTTGCACTTTCTTTGTAGGTCATGGTGTGGCTTCATGCTGGCTGACTTGGACCCCTTTGTCCTGAAATGTCAAGTAAAAAGTGCTGGCCAAGAATTATTGACTGGATTATGGGGGAAAAAAAAAAGGAAAAAAAAAAAAAAAAAGAAAAAAAAAGAAGCAAAAAAGCTTTATCAGAATTAACTTATAAAAACCCCCTTACATTGTCATAACTCCCTTCTTCCCATCTCTACTTAAAAAAAAAACCCAAACAAACAAACAAACAAAACCCCCTCCAAGATAGAAACTTTCCTGCCAAAAATGTATAGAGTTTTAATGGGGCGATGGAGTTATTTTGATTGAGACAATTGACATGCATTAGTAACCCCATAGTGATGAAAACCTGTTCTCTTAAAGGCAGTAGATGTTTTGCTGTGAACATTCAGGCACTGATCTCTTCTCTCTGATATCCAGTGACAGAACCTAAGGTAATGGCCTGAAGGAAAGGTTTGGGTTGGATATTAGGAAAAGGTTTTTCACCCACAGGGTGGCTGAGCACTGGAACAGGTTCACCAGGGAAATGGTCATGGAACCAACACTGACAGAGCTCAAGAATCTTTTGAACAGTGCTCTCAAGAACATGGCATGACTCTTGGGGAGTCCTGTGCAGGGCCAGGAATTGGACTTGATGATCCTAGTGAGTCCCTACCAATTCCAGATATTCTATGATTTCTTGCCAGGAACTTATGCAAGGTTAAGATGCATCTAGAGAATGAAAGCCTGTCCTGCACGGTGCTCTAGGCAGTTGGGCAGGAAAAGACATTTTGATGCAGAAAGTAATGGGGTGCTCCAGGCACTGCATCTCCTGCTGACAGGGTTTGACTCTGGCTTCGGTGCCATGTGAGAAATGGGGCAGAAGATAGTTGCACTCTGGGGGATTCCACTGACTATATATGGTTGTTCTTTACATTGAAACCACAAATACCATGTAAATGAGGTATTTTTGCATTTTTGTATGATTGTATTTTTACTGGGGTATTTTGTACATAAGCTCTTTTCCAGAGTGAAAAGTCAAAAAAATAGAAAAAAAGCATTTTAGGAGTAGTAGGGCATTACTATTCAGTGGTTGATTCCTGCCTTTCAGGCTTATTTCATTGGGATTTGCAGTCTGGGAGTATGGTGAGGTTCTCCACAGGATCCCAAAAATTTACAATTTCATCAGCTACATTTTCTTGTATTTCCCCCAGCCACATCTGTGCAGGTAAATTAAACAGGGAGCCTTCCTGAACTCTCATTGATCTCTGGTTATTTCTTTGGAGTGGCAGGCAGCATAACTTTGGTCCATGAAGTTTAATATTCTCCCAGATACTTCCTTAGAATATCTCCAGTATGTGAACACCCAAGGATGCAGTTACAAGTATCCATCCTCTTTTGGGGGATAATAATTTTCGGAAAGATAAAGATGGGCTGCTGGGCCATTTCAAGCCAGCTGTCCCCATTGCCCAGGAACATTTCTAGCCGTGTCTACTTTTAGTCTAGATAGTGCTATCATACCACTTTTTTTCCTTTTTCTTTTTGTTAAATGCTTAATACCCTTTTTGATTAAAAGTATGTAATTTCACCAAGGGAGCTGTGCTATGAGAACATAAATGATTGTATTTTATGAAAAAAAGTAAGGTGTCAAAGGGGCATTTTCGTTGTTTGGAAAAATTCTTGCCAGTGTAACTCATACAATAAAACTAAACCAAACGGGTGGAAAACATTTGCACAAATAGCAGTAATTGCAACTGAAAGGTGTAATTGTTGTATCTTCATCTGACATGATTAATTTGAAATACCATTCATTATAAAAAAAATTAAAGGGGACATCCTGTGTAAACAAAGTAACACGGTTCACATGGGATAATTTTCACTGATAATTTCTTTTCATATGCAAAATCTGATCCAAAGAGACTCTTTTTGGTGATAAGAGCTATTCTACAGAAGAACTCACATGTGCTTCCCACAGTGTAGTCTTTCAGCTAAAGCCAGGTCAGTTTATATCTTACAAGTGTTTGTTAGATACAAGCACGTGTTAGCATGTTTGTTAATATACATAGGTTATTTTATTCCCTGTGGGAGTAAAAGAGGAAATTTGTACAGCCTTGAAGATATGGATGAAAGTTTTTGACTAGGTATGGAAAAGGGTTTGAAAAAGACAAATTTGAACTTCATGTGAGTCCTGCCTCACCCAGGGCTTTTAGCTGCTGTGTCAAGGCTGTTCACACATGGCTTTTTCCACGCTCCTCACTGCAATATTTAAAGTAAGAGCAAGATAAAATTAGGTAATTTCCAAGTGTTCTCTGAGCGCTGAGATACTGAGCCTTTCCCAAGTAGCAATATACAAGTATGTGAATATAATAGCTGAGAATTTAAAATCTCTTGATGCAGTTATGATACAGGGTTTCTGCTAGTGGCCTTCACTAATCTGGTGGTATTTTTATTCTAACATGCAATTTACCAAATTTTTGGGGATTTATTTATATTTGATGGGGGATGAGGAGGGAGGAATGCAGGCTCACTTTAGCTTGTGGGATTTTTTGCATTCTCTAAACAATTGGGGATGAGACACTGGTGGTGGATATGTCTCTGAGTAACAGAGATAAGAGGTACAAACAATCATTTCTTAATTACTTGGATGATGAACCTTTGTTAAGATGCTCAGCTTCCAAATCCTGAACAGATTTTAGACTGGGAAGAAATTAGCAAAGACAAGAGAATTCATAATTTTTTCACTGTCAGGGGGCATCATTGCTGGCCTGGACTGTTGCTGGTGCAGGCAGCACATCAGCTCCCTGCTGTGCATGGATCTCAGGCCTTCTTATACCTTCATCTTGCATGTCTGTGCCTGATTTCTCAGGCACTGAAATCCTTTAATTTATCCACATTCTTGGTGTCAACACACAATGCCTTTGAATACCCAAGATTCAACTGTATGATCAAATACTATGGTCTCTGTGATCTAATATTCCCTTCATCCTAAAAATCAATTCACAGAATCAAAATCAATAATGCCCTAACACATGTAACCCCTCAATTCTGAAATCTGTTTCTTGTAGCTTGTCGTTGATTTTGTGAGCTTTGTATTAGAGCAGAAAATGTTTGCTAAATCATATAACTTTAATGAACATCCTAAAAATGTAAGCATGTGCAGTAAGACCAAAGTGCAGAAAAATTTTGATTACATTTCAGTTGCTGCCAGTGGAGTTGCGTGTCTTTGCTTTCATGTCTGTGATAGGAGTGCAGAAATCATATCACATAGCAGAAATTGGATCAGAGACACCATCTGACTACTCATGCACTCACACCACTAGATTTTTTCGCCTAGTCCTGCAACATATGAAACTGGCTGGCATTTCTCAGTTAATGAAGAGGATAGATATTGTAGAGACTTTGTTACCTCTTGTTGATGCTTTGCACTTTCCCCAAGGATAAGATAAAAGAATTTTCTGCATGCTTGTAGTTTGAACAGAACATCAGATGTCAAGACTATGGGAGAGGAAGGAGAGAAGATGAAAGCTGAAACATGATTAGGTATACATGTATTACAGAGGAAATAATTAAGGCCTTGGATAGATTTTGCATGGATTTAAGGCCTGCAGAAGTGTCCCCACAGCTTGTAACATCCTGTGTTTGCATTATGGCAATGCCTATTGCTGTTGTACAGTGAAGACTCTATCACTGTTTTCAAAAAACCCTCCTGTCTTAAAAAAAACCCTTCTGTAAATGATTTCTTTTCATTCATTAAAAAATCTTTGTCTAGGCTGAAATCAACTATCTAGTGTGTCATTCCTGAAAACATATTTTAGTTATTTAAACTTAACTTTTTCCGCAAACAAGGGAAGAAAACGTTTCACATGGCTGTTCCCTACTTCTAAAATTACCTGGTGTATAGTGATTCAGATGCTGAAGCTCCTACATAACCAGTCCCTTTTTAAAATGCAGCCTATAGTTAGTGTAAGGTGCAGCTTTTGAGTGCAAAAAAAAAAAAGCAAATGGGGACAAAGGTTTATGAGAATGGCAGCATAGCTAATGTTTGTGTGGGCTCACTTCTGTCAGCAGACTTCCCAAGAAGTTTCAGTAAGATGTTAGCTGCATATATGTTGCTTGCATTGAATGAATTATGGGGAGATGGCTCCACAACAGCTGTTCTGTTATGTCTTATCAACTGTGTATGTATTTGTGTAATAGGCCACAAATTCCACCTTCTAGTAAGTTGTTGAATATGTACTTGCAGTACAGATTTAATGTCTCTGCAGATCAGATAACGCTACAGAAGGTTTGCCAAATGATACTGGCATGTAGTTTTTGGCAACAGCCTTCCTTCCTTGAAAGAATTAAAAACCCCAAACACTGAACACAGAGAAGCTATTTATAAATAGGTTGTCTTTATGTCTTTTCAAGCCCGGCAATGGTACATTAGCTGATTGAGTCTTTTTGTGAGATGGTTTAATATAATGCCACAACAGTACTTAGGCACTTTGCCAAATAAAAGAAGACAAACCACACAGCTATTAAAAAGGAACTCTTGCAGTTTCTGTATTGTATTTACTGCCATCATTGTCAGTTAACCAGTGGAAACTTTCTTGAAAGTTGATTCACTTTCAGAAGAGTGGAATACCCAAGAGGCACCCTGCTTCTTTAGTGTTACTCCTGGCAAAGGAATTTTTTCATTCCTCCCTTGTGCTTTTGGATATTTATAGTCCCTTATTGCCTTGTGTAAGTTACTGTAAGCAAACAATGAGACTAAATGAACAAGCTCCATATATAATCCATTTTGTAGCATGAGGGCAATAGTTTCACAATGTTTATTTTTCAGTACTCTCTTTTAATCACTTTTTAATGATTATAGCAATAGACATGGTCCAGCACTGTTCGAGGCAGTAAAAATGCCCCTAGTAAAGCTCATGGTGCAGGACTGAGTCACAGCAGGAGAAATGTTCATTTCACTTTAATTTTCCTTTCCTCATTTTCTTTCTATTACCACTAATAGTGTTACTTCAGGAGTATTGTATGTTAGGCAGACCAGCTTAATGCTATTTCTTTTTCATATCCAACCTTCTAAGCAATTACATCAAAGCTATTAAAGTGGTTATCTGACATAATGCATATTAGTCCAGAGAAGACAAGCCAGGTGTGACAACAGCCTGTATCACTTCTTTTGTGTAAGTGTTCCAAGAAGATCCCAGCACCCTGTCTAGGGATCATGCCTACTGTCTGTGCTTTGGCCAGAGCCAGACCAGCTCTCAGAGATCCCATCCTGAGAAATACTCCCTGCAAAAATTAGTATATAATTGGATTTATATCTGCAAATCATCATTGACTCATCCACTTGTCCACTGTATAAAGTATCCTGTAATACTGAACAAAAACTTCACTTTGAGACTGACAATATTAAGGTCTCTTTATAGATCATGGTAAGAATGTGCCAGTATCCTAAAAACTTTTGGTGTCAAGACATCCTGACTGCAAAAGTGGGAGCTTCTGACACATTCCATCCCCATACCCTCCAAATGAATGTAAGAATGCATCACAAACTTACTGATTCATTGCCACATCACTTTTTTTATGTCCAGAATCCTACAACTGTTTCTTGTACAAACTCTTGTACGGAGCTCTTCTCTAGCCAGATGTTTCCAGACATCAATTATCTTTATTTGGAAGCTCTCAACAAGGCAGCATAGAAGTGTGAACAGTCATCTTTCCTCATGCTGTACAGAAGTGAGAGTTATTGTACTCACAGTGCAAACACTCTGGTGTGTCCATAATTTTACTGCTCTGAGTCACCCCCTTGACATCTGTAAGATGACTGAAGATAATAAAGTTCAGCATGTATGGAGGCATTTGCTGGACAGGAGTTTATAGTTCCCATAGTCATTATTTATCCATGTTGCATATATTAGTTTCTTTTATTGCTTTTTTCCAAAGTTTCACAGATAAGTTAGAGAAGGAGATTGCAAGGGAGGTCACATTAATCCATTCCTCTTCTTCAAGACAAGATAATCTAGAATCGCATAATTTCTAAGATTTGTCTAAAGCATTCTTAAAAACATCTAATGATGGTTCCATGTCTCCTTATGAAATTTAAGTGCAATGTTTGATGAACTACCTTACTGGTACACAGAGGTTAATTATGGGATGCTGCTATCCTACTTAGCATTTATCTTGCCTTTTCTTGATGACTTGCATTTTCCTACTGAAACATTGACATGCTCAGAGCTGTATGTGAGGTGCAGATCCCTGTAGTTTCAAGGAAAAGCAATCTTTAGTTTTCTCATGAGTGTGACATTTCTACTTCTGAGGATTGTATTGTGATCTGCCTAACACTCTAAACAACTTTTATTTGTATTAAAAGTACTCAAAATTGATTTGAAAACACAGTCCATAAATATTCCTTCCACAGTTCTTTGAGAGTACGTAGTTAAATTGTTGTCTTCTGTTTTCCAGTGCTGTCTTCTTTTATAACTGTTTCCAAACATCTACAATATCTTTCCAGTTAAGGACACAATGAGTGAATATTACTGACTACTTGGCTACTGGTGCACTGTGGATTATGAGGTTGAAGGAAACCAACAGTAGATATTTTATTTAGAATTTTTTTTTCCTAGGTGCTGAAGTAACTTAAAAAAAATTGCAACTTTGGATCACTGAGACTTCTTTACTTTGGGAAAACAGAAGGCATGGTCCAACAGACTGCCTGAAAATAGATGATGCTGTATTGGCATCGTAGAAAAGTTCTCAGTTTTGAAGACCAGTCCTGTAGTTTTAATGGTTTCCATATAAGTGAAGGGGGTAAGGGCAGGTGAGATGACTGCCCTGCTGCAGCTCAGACCAAAACTTGGCCATGTCCAGCTGTGCATTCTTGCAGTATTACTCATTAGTCACTATTACTTGTTTATGCAGATTAAGATACACATTTTGCAAGTGGTAGAGTTGGTTGCAGTACAATTTTTTCCTCCTTCTTACACATTGAAATGGTCTGCCTTATTTCTTCAGTTCCTTTTGATTTTCTGCTTATTTTCCTGATAGAAAAGACTTCTGTTTCAGTAACGTGTGTAATTACCCTTATAACCTGGAATGTGTTACTCTAATAGAATGTAGGGTTTAATTGAAGGAATATGCTGCTGATTCAGGTAGAATAAAAGATGTTTTAACATAATTTTGTGTGCTGCTTTGGGCTTCACAGCAGTTAATATGGGACTGTGTTTTGGATTTGTGCTGGAATCATAATTCAAGGATGTTTTCTTTATTGCTGAGCAGCACTTGCTCAGAGTCAAAGCCATTTCTCTCTCTCACACCATCGTGCCAGTGAGTAGCCTAGAACTATTACTTGCTCCACCAAGGTAAATTTGAGCAACTGAGTCTATTCCTGTCTGTATGTCACTGGGAGAACAATTAATTTAACATAATGAAGGAAATAGGCACTATAATTTTCTGGCGGTAATAATTCACTGACAAAAATATCACAGATGTCAAACAGAGGGAATTTCTTGTCCTGTTTCCCTGACACTTTTGAGTGAAAAGGGATCTCAGTGTAGCACTCACATACCAGATTCAGCAGAGAGGGTATTTAGAGTAGGGAGACATTCTTACCTTCAGTTTTTTCCCCACAGGAATTAGCAGAATCCTGGGACAGCTGGCCATTGCTAGGAGCTTTTACAATGTATTGTTTAGTGTTTAGATATATGGAATTTGTGTTTTGAATGATCTTCTGAGTTTTAGCAAATGCACCCCCTAACAAAGTAGCACTGATTTACCTGCATTAGGTAGATTCCTATACGAATTTTGTCACATTCATTTTGTCTCCTTACTTTATGTCCTCTAACCATGGCCACACCATGAAATGCCTTGGCCAAGAGAGATAGAGGCAGCCTAAAGCTCACTAGGTTTAAAAGTAAGTACTGTGGCATGAAGAAGGATTGTATTCTCCCGTTTGGTGAGAACATGTGCCTGCCAGTTTTACCTGAGTTACTGTAGCTCACTGGTAAATGTTAGGTACCCTGTCTCTGCCACATCCTTGGTGGCTCCGGTATTACTGCTTCTTCTAACCCAAAACTGGGGCTTTTAACTGCAAAGTAGCTTCACACTACAGGCGATTCTTCTCCATTCCTGGAGTGCTGAGCAAATAATGGCTGCTACATTTTCTAGGTATTATTCTAGGGCAAAATTCATTGTAGATAAAAATAATAATTTCAGGCTGCACTGTGTCTTGTTCAGAGGCATTTCCAGCACTGTGTCCTTGCCAAAGGAGTTTCTCTCCCTTTGAAGTTGCTGCTGTCAGAATCATGGAAAAAATTTATTTAAAAAAAGGACTTCTGTCTGAGTTCACCTACTCCAAGCCATGCTCACAACTGCACCAATTTCAGGTCAGGATGCTCAGAACCCTTTTGAGTCTTCCAAGGATGAAGACTGTATAACCCCTCTGCCTCACCTCTGCTATTATAACATTTTTTCCCCTCTTACAGTCCTTACATTCCTCTTATGTTCGTTATTGCAACTTGATTTTCTTTTTACTCCTTCTTTGGCTGAGCACCTAGGAGGTGAGTCTGGCTCAGTCTTCTCTGTTATTCCCCTTTCTAGGCAGTTGAGAAGAAGCTCTTAGGTCGCTCCCATGCTCCAATCTTTCATGCTAACACAACCCTGACCCCATTGGCCCTACATTCATACTTTTTATGCCCCAGATCTGTAACCCTCTTGGTAGTCCTTTTCTGGATCCTCTTCAGTCTCAGCAGGCTGAGGCCCCACACTTGGACACGGTGCTCCAGATGCCTCGTGAATGCCAAGCAGAGGGAAAGGTCACTTCCTTGACCTGCTGCCCACTCTCTGGCTAAAGCAGGCCAGTACATGGTTAACCTCTGCTGCTGCAAGGACACACTGCTGACTCATGTTCAGCTTGTCCTCCACCAGCACTCATCCCCCAACCAGCTCCACCAGCAAAGCTGGAAAGTCTTGAGCAGTTCTGTAGGAGAACACATCCTTCTTCCTCCAGTTTGCAGATGCAGTCAAACTGGAGGAAGAAGGAAGGGAATTTGCAGGTGCTTCCTTTACAGCACTCTGGTTTTGGTTGTTTTTTTTTTTAACCTGATTTCAGTGTTCTGCCTTGAAAGCCCAGCTCCTTGGCACATGCTTCAAAGCCTGAATCTCTTCCCAGCTTCAGAAGGAGGGAGGGAAAACAATTGTACGGTTGGGTAAGTGGAGAGTGAGACTACTGCAAATTGAAACATTGAACTCAAAACATCCCTTTCTCTTTGGGCTGAGGAGGTGGGGGATTGCTGGTTTTCAGCTGATCTGTATCTGATAGGTACAGGAGATGCCTGGGGCACAACTTTGGGTGCCAATTAACAGCATTAAAAAATAAACATAAGCAAAAAGCTATTAAATACTGTCCTGTTATTGTATATAAACTTGAAAAATACAATAAGGAAAACAATCCCTAAGTTCATGAGTGTTTCTGGTTTTATTTACACATGTAGGGAATGCATGGTAATAGAGTGCTGTAGCTGAATCAAATTTCTGTTATTTATGAAAATGGGGATGCAATCTTTTGACAGACAATTTGTTCTAAGTGTTTTTGAGCAACATATACAAAATTTTTTAAGAGGAACAAATTTAATTGTTTACAGAGCAGTGCTGGCTGTGAAGTGCTTGTAGTACACTTTCAGGATCAATAGCAGCAGGCAGGTAATTAGTTCACCTTTCTGAATATTAAGACTTTGCATTCTGCCTTCTGTGCTCTTAGGTGAGAGCTCCCTTGCCAGTTCTCCCTTGCTGAGCCCTTGGCCTCCCCAGACGTGTGGTGCAGGTGGGCAGTGTGGCATCTGAAATTCCAGCTTCTTAGTCAGGGTGGCCTGAGTGGAATGACTGTGTATGTTCCTCCTACCTTACTAATAGTTGGAATTACACCTGGAAACCTACTTCATGTACTTTACTGAGCCTGATGGGAAAGTAAAAGTGTGAATGAAACCACAGTGGGATTTACACCCTTCACTTGGTTGTAGTAATTGTTGTAACCAAGCTCCTCTACTCCAGAGCCCAGTCTGGATTTTAACACAGTTTTTATCCTGACACCTCTTTTTAAAACAAATTAACAGTGTTTTTTTCCTCCCTTAGGTCCATAGTCACAAGTCATAATTTGTTCTATGTTTTGGAAATATAGATTTCCAAATCTCCAATGTTTGATCTATATTTTGGAAATACAGTGGCATTTTGGAAATGCAGACCAAATATGGAAGATGTTTTTTACTGTGGTTAAATTAAACGATCAGAATTTCTGATAATGCTTTACTTTTTTTTTCAGTTTTTACTGGTGGATTGCAGTAATGTTTACAAAGTTTGACTGCAGTAGCATTTCCAAAATTTGACAGCATTACAGAACTAGTTGTGGTTTAAACTGAAATGTGCAAACCTAGCAATCTAAAATTAGGGTTTTAAATTCATATTGAGACATTCACTTAAGAATTGACACATTTACCTGTGAGTTGAATCCAGTAGAATTCAAAAAATGATGTGGAAAGACAGTTTACCCTTGGCTACACTTGAAGTTAAACTGAGCTCAGTACCAGCTGTAACTGCTTTATCAGCAGTGGGTAAATTTGCTGGAGTAGACAAAGCTTCTGAGTTTCTGGGGTTTTTTTGCTCAATAGGAAGCAAATTTATGAACTTTTTTTCATGTTTGAGGGTTATAACTAAATCTATTTATTTCTGTCTCCCAGATGTTTTTTGGAAGCCAGGAAAGATTTAGCAGTCTTAGCAAAAAAAAAAACAATGATCATTTTGGAAACATTTCACAATCCCCTCTCCGTGTCAAGATTTTGTGCTGCACAGAAATAAATTAAGCAGTGTTTTGGGGCCCCACGCATCCACCGTCCAGCTGTTGCAGATTTTATGATGAACTGCAGTTCATGTTTTTTGGATAGAGAGGGACATAGTAAGTTTCTGGCTGGGCTCTGCGAGGTGAAGGCACCAGAAAGGATGGGCAGAATCCTTTTGCTGCTCCCTCCCTTTGTAAAGACAACAGTAGGGGCTGATGGTGTCTCTCTCACCTTCACTGCAATCTCCTGCTCACATCAGTGGCACTGTGCCCAAGAGTGCTCAGTGGTGCAGCGGGGCAGGTGTGGTGCCCCTCTGGCACCTGGGCAAAAGAAAGAATGCAGAGGGCTGAGCCCATGCCTCGTGTTTGGGCCTGACCCCTGGGTAATATCTCAGTGTGTAACAGATGGGCTGCACTGTGGACTTGATTTGGTACATAATTTTTCTTTCATTTGTTTGCACTTGTTTGGGAGGAATCAGTTTTTGCCTTGACTGTAGCTTTTCTCCAAGAAAACTTGTTTACTGCCTTCTTTCTTGCCATTTTCATTTGCTCTATGGTGCCTTGGGGTGATAAGTGATAATTTTCTCTCCTTTGGGCTTCTAATTCGAGCTTTTCTTGTACTGCCTGTGTTTTGCTCATGGCTGTGGCAATAAAGATATACACAGCTTGGGCTGAGGTCTTGCCTTGCTCGATTTACCAGCTCAAACTACTTGAAGAGGCAGGATGCCCTTATCTGATGCTGTCTTCATGGTGGCTTTCCCTAAGGTTCTGCTGTTTGTTTTTCTTTCAAGTCCCCAAATTGAACAGCCTTGTGCCCCAGAAAGTATGAGCTGTTGCTGTACCTTTAGCCAGGTGTGCGTATCTGGAATTAAAATAAAATCAGACTTCTGTTCAAAGGTTAGTTGCTGTGATTATCAATCAGCCTCCTGGTGGTCATTGCTAAGACAGAGACTTCTGCCTTTTGGGGGATGACTAATTAATAGGATTGCTTATATCAGAGTATGTTGTCTTATCCAACAGTGAATATTTGAAAGCAAGTAGAAACATGAAAATAAAGAAGTCTTGAGAAACAACTATTCAGGCTTATGCCTGGTGGAGACTTGATTGATGTTAATAATGAAAATAATTTGTCAGTTTTGATAATGAGAATCTTTAATCCCAAATCTTGTACTCCTTTGAAATAGCAGTCAGCAGGATACTTTCCATATAATGCACTTTGGGAATTCAGTCCTCACTGGTAATAAATTATTAGAGTATTATATTACAAAATGCAGTTTTGACAAAAACAAAACAAAACAAAACAAAACAAAACAAAACAAAACAAAACAAAAAAAACCCCAAAAAACAAAAACAAAACAAAACAAAACAAAAAAAACAACAAAAAACCCCCAAAAAACTCCAAAACAAACAAACAAACCACTCCAACCTCATACATTTACAAGTTTATTATGAAAAAAAATTTATATGCATTATTTGGGAAGACTTTTGATGAGTTTGCATTAAAGACATGCTGATCCCCACAGCATAACTGGAGATAAATTACGAAGCTGTACAAATTTTCTGCTCTTTCATTGCCATTGCTACTGCCATGGCAGGAAAAATTGTGGGTCAGTTCCCCAGGGAGACCATGAAAACACAGGTTCCTTTAGCCAAGAGCACAGGGTCATGGTTGTTTCCCATCCTAAGCAGGGCCTGTGAGATAAAATACTCCAGTGCCTGAGAGGGGTATTCAGCCAAAGGAGAAGCAGTGCATTCCCTGTGCTCCATCCGCTCTGTTGATGTCCTCCAGTTGCCATACACAGGCAATTAAGGATGCATATAAATGTTTCTAACATGGAACATCTCTTTCAGCGGTTTTTTTCAGTTTATTCAGAAAGAAAAGTTGCACTTGCAAGCCAGTTACACATCATGATACTGCCAGCTGCTACAGTGATTTCCAGGGCTGGGGACTCATGCTGGCAGCTTATTTTTCAGTCCTGTAGTTTCAGGTGCTGCCACCTCCCCTCCTTTGGGAAGGTCAGGGGACAACCCTGCTTTAGCACCTTTAGCTTTGGCTGTGTGTTCAGGAGTGTTGCATGTGGTGGTGATTTCCAGCAAACTGGAAGCGGTGCTGCTCCCAAGGGATCTCTCAGGTGTGTTGTGTAAGGAAATTGTATTACTGAAGGCTTGGACCAAACATCTCTCTGGAAGCACAGTGAAGAGAGCCAAAAAGAAACGGCTCATCCTAAGTCCAGTGAAAGCAAGAACCAGGAGTTCTCCACTGGGCTTGTTATCACCCCGTCACTTAGGAAAATAAAAATACTAATTTGGGTCGGGGAAGTAGCCTTTCTGTGTCACCTGATTTGCTGTTTGAAAACCTTGGCAAGATGAACTAAATTTGATCTTGAAATATTATTTAGAACTGAAAATGAAGATGTTCGATTTAGAAAATTTTCAAGCTAAATATGGCAAATGTTTAAAGTCTGTTTTGTTCATAATATTTTTTATAAAATTGATTGGATAGACCAGCATAAATTTATTAATGATTTGGATAAAGTAAAATCTGTTTTATTATTCAATAAAAATTAAAGTGTAACAGAAAAAAGATTGCCTTGACCTATGAAATCATAAGCTGTTCTGTGATCAGTTTTTATAATCATATTTATAAAGATATGAAATATGGAATCATGTAAATAATGAAATAATTAAAATTTATTGACTATAGAGACATTAAACACACTAAAACACTGAAATTCTGGAAATGCTACAGAGCCACACTCTACAAAAGCTTTTAATAGCTTCAAATAATTTCAGTTTTACTTTTGAATCAGAACTGCCTTCCTGCCACTTTCCAGTGTGTAAAAATTTAACATTTGCTCTGTCATCTCTTCTCTGCCTATGTTCTAATTGCTTGTCAGGCAGAAAGTTGTCTCTCTGAAGGACTATCCTCTTCATGACAGACAGCAACAATTCCACAGGATCTGCCAAAGATGAGATTATGCTGTAATTTCCTCAAACAGCTGTGTCTGCTTTGTTGTGAATAGAAGCTGTCGGGGACTGTATCCAAATCTTAGTTCTCACCCTTCCAGATCCCATTAACAAAATTATCACATGCCTGGGTGAGCACTTTTCCACGGCTTTTAATTAATTCCAATTGTACGTTACCCACTCCAAAAGGTTTATTAGCTTTTTTTTTTATATCCTAGTATCAGCTTTCAGCTTCTGTCACCATTAGAAACAGCTCTTCATGAAAATTTGGGCTTCCCAAGGAGATATTCCCACCTCCTTTCCATCCGGCACTGTATTTGTCTCATCGGTGGGCTCAGCTCTTGGCAGCGTGCAGTGCTAGCATTGGATGTGGTGGTATCTTGTCTCCCAGAGAAGACCTCAGCCAGGCTCTGCCTGGCTTGCCAGTTCTCCCCAGTGGCATTTCTTGGGACGACTGTGCCTATCAGAAGGCATCTCTTCGTGCCAGGTTTCTGTAGTAACTGTGAAAACCGCATCTGTTTCCCACCTCATACAAATATATCCCTCGTTTGCTTTCATCCATCTCCCTGCATCACTGCACTGCTCAGACAACAGGAGTGTCTTTCTCATGGGCCAAGATTTCTTCCTGAGGGTCTTTTTCTGCAGGAGATTATCTATGGGTGTTGTAATGCATCCAAGACTCTCATCCTTTGGATATGTGCTGCTTGTGCAGAGGGGCAGCAGAGCTGGAGTTTGTGCTCAGCCCTCGTCCAGGATGCTCCAGGAGTCTAAGAACTTGGAGCTCTTGATCATGATAGCCTCTGAGGAAAATGGAAAAATCCCTCTGAGGGATTTCTCACTTTGTGCTTTGAACTGTGATCAAGGAGTCAGCTGTAGCTGTCCTCTATGAGGACAAACACCTGATCAGACCTCTTGACTCCTCTCTGAGTCATTGCCAAGTGGTTTGGTGCACAGGTTCCCCCCAAGTATCATAGATTCATAGAGTGGTTTGGGTTGAACAGGCCCTAAAGATCTTTTAGTTCCCACCCCCTGCCATGGGCAGGAACACTTTCCACTAAATCAGATTGTTCAACACCCTGTCCAACCTGGCATTGCACACTTCCAAAGAGGAAGCCTCCACAACTTCTCTGGGCAACATATTCCAGTGCCTCACCACTCTCACAGCAAAGAATTTCTTCCTAATATATGTTCTAAATCTCTCTTCTTTTAGTTTAAGACTATTTCTCCTTGTCCTATGAATATCTGCTCATGTAAAAAGTAGTTCTCCCTGCTTTTTATGAAGTCCCTTTAAGTACTAAAAGGCTGCACTGAGGTCTACCTGGAACCTCTCTTCTCTAGGTGAACAACCTGCCTGTGTAATCCTGTTTCTTGGGCAGCACAACCCACTACCCCATTGGGTTGAGAGCATTTACCTTGCAGGGGTGGGCAGCTGATGGGGCATGCTGGCCCATGGCTGACTTTTTGTGGGCTACTGGCTCTACCCCAGCAATCTACAAACCTGGTGGTTTTGTTGTTGCTTTTGTTGTTTGTTTTTGTTTTGTTTTGTTGTTTTGTTTTTAATGGTAGTAGCAAAAAGCATCAGTTCAGTGGCAGATGGTTAATGAAGTGTTCAGGTGCTTCTCATACACATTGTAATGAAAGAGCAATCAGTCTAAGCCATGCACAGTGTTACCAGAACATCCAGATGTTTTTAGTGCATCTTGCTGTAAATATTCTGGGTTTAGACTCTCAGTACTGGGATGGGTAAGCAGCTGTAACAGCCTGCATTAGGAAATGTTTATAGAGTAAGAAAATTCTCAACCTGTTCCAGATTTTATTTATTTCCATTTTTATTTGTCCATGTGTTTTGATAATACCTTTGCACGTCTCCTAATAATTGCTGTTTTATTTTTGTGGCAAATTGAAAACAGAACAAACAACCAATAGAGTGGAATTACTAAATATTTTTCTTTTTTCAGTTCCTATTGCGGGTAACAATATTTCTACACTGCTTGTTTAACAAAAAAAAAAGCACCACTGTTACTATTTAGAAACGAGCTGCTGCTTTCTTTTTCCAGACAGTTTTATTTTCTAAACTTGAACTCTGCTGTTGCGGTCCCTGCTGCATGTCCTGGGGCAAAAATCATCCAGCTCAGCTTCTCCCTCTTCCTGATGTCTCCAGAGGTTAGGGTGAGACCTGCTGGCCAAATGTAACTTGGAGTGTAGTGGAGGAACTGCAATATCAGATGGGAAGAAACTCTTGTCGGCATCTTTCCTAGATCATCATTAGATGGGCTCAGGTTTAAAATAGAGTCTCATAAGAGATAGACATCTTAGAAGGAACCTGATACTGCTGGAGTTAAACAGAAGTATTTAATTGTGTTTCTGGCTCCTTGAACTTCTCTTCTCCCTGTGGGATTCATAGCTAAACACAGTCTGGTGGATATAATTTTGTTCTGCTGTCTAGCATGTTCACATCGCTTTGTAAAAGGGTTTTTGTTTTGGTTTTTTTTTCATAAATACAATTATTGCATCCTGCCAAGATGCTGTGACATGGAGAGCTATGACTTCATTTTCTACTCTCAGTGGTTCAGAGGGGATATTTTTACATTATACAATATCAAGAAATTTTTATCCATATAAATCCTTACATATGCCAAGTGCAGTCTTTGAGATGGCAGACATGTTTCTTGTCCAGAGTCCCTAGTGACATGCTGATAAGTCATGTAGTGTTGTCTTTGTTGGGCTTGAGACTCCTTTTACTCCCTTCTCCTATGCTGAGGAGGGCATCTGAGGAGTTAGGAGGTTCATATCCCTCTCATCTCAGAGCATTCCTCCACAGCAGGGAGTGACTTCAGATGTGTGTATGTCAGCCAACATCAGTCAAGAGAAATGAGTAATAAAAAATAGAGGAAGAGCCAGCAGAACTCAGACACAGCTGAGTCTTTTCATCTCACTGACTCCAAAGAGCATAGTGAAGTTGAGCCTGGACAGTGCCATTTAAAATAAACTATCTTGCAGAAAATCCAAGCCAGAGCTTCTAAAATAGCAGCTATTTACACAATAATGATCAAATCTAAGGTCTGAAATGTAACACAAACCCATGTATCTTAAACCATCTTCCAAATGGGCCTATCACAATATGTAAATGTTCAACCCATTGACTGAACCAAGCTCCAAAGTTCATATTCCTTAGCAGGAAAATAGATTATATTTTTATATTAGTTTAATAGAAGTCTTGTATGTTCTATAGCAGAATGGAAGAAAATATCTTTGGGTAATTGTATGGATGCTAATTGTAAGAATGTAGTGGGTTCTTCAAGTCTTTGACATCCCTAATCTGAGACTGGATGTCACAAGAAGAGATAAAATTGGAGTGTCAGGTGGATGGAGTCCATCCCTGTCAGCTTTAAGGAGTTAGTCTCCACTGGCAGCTTACTGAGGTTGAGCAGTGCCCTGTGTTTGAGAGGGGCCAGGTTTTTCCTGACCTTCATGTTAATAAATTCGTACTAGCAGCATTAAGCCAAAGTGCTTGGTCAGGTCTCTGAAGCACACCAGCATGGCCTTTCTGCACACTGTGTGTGAAGATGCTTTCAGTGAGCACAGGGACCCAGACTGGCACCCAGATACTGGAGACAGAGCACTGGACTTATTCAGCACTTCTGATTAGTGCCCCTGTGAGCCCCTGACTAGAAACCCAGCACAGCTGGGAGTATCACAGGTGCTTTGAATTCCAGCTTCTGGGAACCGTGGAGCATGTTCCAATTTCCAGTGTCCATGTTTCTTTATGGTGAAGGGTATGAACACACAGGGTACAAGAAATATCTCAGAGAGTGAATTTTGGCATGGAATAGACAGAAATTTCACCTTCATCTTGTTGGAGGTGATAGAGGACAAAAAATCTGAGCTCCCAAAGCCACATGTGTGAGGGAGCCAAAAGAAGTTGCACTGTATTGGGATGGGTGTATAATCCTCTATATTTGAAATTACACACTTTCATCTGTCTCAGAAAAAATACTTTTTTTCTTTGCAGGCCTCCAGCCATAGCTTTTGCTTTATTGGAATCTATAGATCTGGCTAAGAAATGTCAAAGGGGATGGGATGTCAGCACAAGAATGGCAATGATTTTTACAAGGCTAGGAGAGAAACCCATAAACAACTTCTATGGACCTGGAATTTTTTTATTTATGGCTAATCTATACAGTGTTGTTTTAAATGCTTCAGTAGCCACTCTTGGTGTAGTAATTGTTGAAGCAATATGCAAATGTTTAGACCCTCAAGTCTGGATTCCACCCTCACATGGCTATTTTTGCCTATTTCCAGCTGTAAACCTATGTGTCTTAAAAACAGTAACAACCACTCCTCTAACCAGGACAGTTTTTGCTGCGTGAGTTCTCAAGTCAGAGATCTGTGCTACACTAAGAACTTTTGCTGGGAGCAAAGCTCTGATTGAAACAGCATTTAAAGTGTTTGAAAACACTCTGTCCTGGGGTTATACCTGGGAGTGCTGTTGATTTTAACTTTGATTTAGTTACCATGATTCCTGACATCAGTGTAATGTTGTCTGTTTGGGTTTTTTGTTTTATTTGTGTTTGGGTTTTCTTTTTTCCCCTTAGGTTGGCTGGATTAATTGGCTGTCATTCAGAGGGAACTTGGCAGATCTATTTTGCTTTTGTTGAACCTCTCTACAGCACGTCATAAAAATTTCCTAGGTTCAGAAGCTGCAGAAGAGACAACTGAGCAGCAGAAAAATGTGACTCTGAGGAGAGACTTCAAGCCTTCTGATGATGAATTTTCTACTGATCAGTTCTGATTTAAATATATAACTGAAGCATGCATAAAAGTTAACCTGATAGGGGAAAACACCTTCTCATTAATTAGAACTGCCAAAAAACCCCCAAAACCCCAGTCACCTGAAGCTTCAAAATGAGTGCTCCACTGATTCCAAACAAGTCATGTTATTCCCAGCTTCAGGACAACCGTGGTGAAATAAGAAACAATAATGAAAGCATAGTGAATGTTGGGGATACCAATGCCAACCAAATTGTAACGAAAGTTAGAACCACTGACGGGGGTGTTAAGAAACATGATCTGACAGATGAGAGTGGGAATATATACTCTGGAGGAACAGAGAAAGTGACTCATCTGCCTACAGAGCAGAATAAACTTCTGACCTTCAAAGACTCTCGAACCTGTCACACCAGTGCACAGGAAAGTAGGCTGCCCTCCACCACAAGCAGGGAAACGGGGAAGGACTGTAGGACCAGCGAGGCTAAGGATATATCAAGGCATATCAGGATTAGCCGAGGACAAAGCCTGTCCAATTTGAAAAGTAGCACAAATGATGCCAACCTGGAGGTTGTCTCCAAAGGTGATATTGACTTCACCCAGAATTTTCCTAAGGGAAAAATGTCCAGGACTGTGGAGGTGGAGAGAATTAAAAGGCTTTCTTTGGGAAGACCAAGCAAATTTTCTCCTCAGCCTGAAACATTTGTGAAAGACGGCGTTGGTCGCGTGTCGTGTAAACGTCTGCTTTCTGCATCATTGGACTCCATCGACAGGTCTCACCACTTGGTAGGAAGTACAGAGAAATCCCAAAAAACATCCACGGATCATTTTCTTGGGATGGTGTTTCGTCCACTTGACAATACCTCAGAGGAAAATACTGTATTTTATTCCAAACCATCTACCTCAGGGAACAAGAAAACAAGTAAACCAGAAAATGAACCAAATGTTAACATTGAAAGCACACTGCATACTTCTCATTCTCAACATTCAGCTGTTAAGCTCAATGAGGTTGCTAGTAAATCAGAAGCACAATTAGGTCAGGGTGATAAAAGTAAAAAACTGGAGCTTAGAACTGCACCATCTCTACAATATAAAAATACATGTCCACAAAAAATAGAGAGAATTATGCTAGTAGAGTTCCTGGGGTGTCCAAGAGCTGAAAATACAGCAGTGCAGGAACAGAAAAGCTCTGGGTCGGACACATCAAAATTTCAAGTATCCCATTTTCAAGACACCTGTAATAGAGTAGAGGACCCATTGTCAAGCCAGGTAGTAACTCATCCTGATGATAAATTGCAAAATGATAACATCACCATCAGTGGGGAAGGGAGAAGAAGCAATGACAGTGACAGCAGGGCAAGCAGCCAGGCTGGTGAGGAATATTCTACTGATGAGGAAATGGAAACCATATTTCCACTCACCTGCAGTAGTAAATCCAGCATCAAAGTGACACCGAGAAAAAACAAAAATTTGTGTGAAATTGACACAGGTTATGCTGAAACGGTGTGTGAACAGATATCTCCTATACATGATATTAATCGACCTGACAGCAAACCCATGAAAGTTAATGAGAATAAACTGATGCTAGTCAAAGAAAGCACTGAGAGTGCTGCTGTGCCTGCTTCTGATCCCTCAGAGCACCACAGAGCGCGCAGTGCAGAGACAGTGTCAAACCAACAACCTGACAGTCACGGCAGTGATGTGGAAACCTCAAATGTTTCAGTTTCGAGTAAAGAAACAGCTAATGTACAGAAACATCCTCCAGAGGAAGCACCAGAGAGCTGTAACATTCCAACAAAGGCTGATGTCTTTTTATGTGTCCCAACTCCTGTGCGCCCGGTGGTAACACCAGATGTTAATGGTCAGCCCACGCTATCGAACAGTAATTTGAAGGACCTTTATGCACTTCATGATGACAAATTGTCACCCTCCTCAGCCCTACCTCCCATTGACAGCACACAGTTGTTAAACATATCCCCTAAAGTGCCTATCAAGACTGCTTGCAGCAGCGCCATCCCAAAACCTATCCTGGTCCACCCCAAGGGCTCCCTCACAGATAAGGCCAGCGCGGACACTGACTGCAGCGAAAAGCTGGAAGAAGGCGTTGAGATGAAACCTCCCATCCCCCGGCCCAAACCTGTGAGACCTAAAATCATCACCTACATTAGGAGAAACCCTCGTTCCATAGAGCAGCTGGACCCTTTGTTCGCGCCAGCAGGGCTGCCCTTCGACGGCCCCGCCTGCAGCGTGCCCATCTCTGCGGAGCAAAAGGCGTCCAACGGAGGGGAGGCAAAGCCCGCTGGCATCCTCTATGACAAATTCAAACCTGACCTCCAGAAACCAAGGCTCTTTGGTTCTGGACTAGTAGTGTCAGGAATTAGGCCCCCAGGCCATCACTTCACTCCAATGAACGAGAAGTTTCTGCAGGAGGTAAGTTTCTGCAGCTTAGACAGCTGCTTTTGTGTGCCAAGTGGTGATCATTTGCTTATTTGCTGCTGCCAGAAGTTAGTTCTCAAACCTCAAATAAGAAATAAATCCTAAAACAATGTGTGATCATTAGGAATAAACTTACCTAACTGTTTCTGGTACTGACCCTGTTGAGATATCTTAGCTGTTACTGGATGTTGTCACTGTGTTCTTCCAGTATTTCAAATGGGACACCTGCAAGTATTATAAACAGGGATGTTTAGAAAGAAAAAGACAAGCTGAATTGAATTTGGTTTTTTTCTGTTTCCCAGAGAATGGCTTTGGGAAATGATTTTAATTTGCCCATACTTTTCCTTCCTAATGGGAAAGTTGGCAGGTTTTTATAGACAGAGCACTAGAGGTCTAAACTAATTCCATTCTGTTTAGCTGTATGGAAACCCAGGGACTATCAGAGCTCTTTTTGGATTATACAAATAATACAAAAGAAGATTTACTTTTGACTAATTTTAATGCTGTTTCTTACACTGACCTGCACATCAAGAAAGATTTCTTCTTTTCCCCGGAAAGCCATCCTGAGCAGCCAAAATGTGATGTGACGCCTCTGGCTCCAGACACCTCACTGTGTTTCTGCTTTGCTAAACTGGGCCAGAGCCTTAGGTTCCCAAAATCCCCACTGGGAGGTGAGCACAGTGGAGGAGGGGTGAGCTTGCTTGGTAGGTGAGAAAGAACATGGAAGAGCAAGCTGTGTCTGTCATGTGCTCTTGCTTCCCCTGTTTGGTAGTTGAACAACCAAGCTTTTCAAACACTGAGGATAACACAAGTGATTTTATTTGAATAAGTCTTTTAAAAAAAGGATATGGTTTTTTGCTCTGTGTCCTGTGGTGTTATTAAGGCTATTTTACTCCTTACCTCATTCAACATATGGTATAGATCCAAGGAACAGCATTGAAATAAAAAATTTAGTGACAGTGTTGGCAGTCAAAACTTGGCAAATACCCAAATTAATATACTGTATATGAGTGTAGATTGACCCTTATGTCATATTAACCAGAAACCTATGGAAGTGAGCAAAGATTATAGTTATTTCTCATCACAAACACAGAAAGAATATTGTTTGCTGTCCTTTTCCCTTTAACTTCAGTTTTCAGCTCTGTCCCTTGTATTTTGGGCAGAGAATGAATTACTGAAGTCTTTGGGAGATTGTCTATTCCAGACATCATTAGTATATCTTCACCATTGCCTTGTAAGGTGAGGGGGAATTACTAGGTTATTAGTGTTTAATGACAATGCATGGCAATGGAATGAAAGCCAAAATGACCCAGACTGTGCACTGGCTGTTTGAGATGGCATGACCTTCTGAAGACCACAGGTGTCTGTGAGAGTTTGGGTTCAGATAATCAGACATGATCAGCAGACACATCTGTGAACAAAAGACAGATTTCTGAGCACTGCTGAGGGCTGTTTTTAGCACAAGAGGGACTCAGGTTCTGGCAAGTCTGCAGCGTGATTTTCTCTAGACTAGGGCTAGAAGTAGGACACTTATGGGCTGGAGAGGATACAAAGTATCTTCCCCTATTCCTCCAAGATATATGACTTTTGGTAGGTATTTCAGCCAGGGAATATCTGAACTGCTGCTTCTTCAGAGAAACTGGACTGACTGGGAAAGAAGCTGAAAAGAAAAAGTCAAACTGCAGTTTGCATTATGAGTTTGCATTAGCCCAGGAGTCAGGAGAAGGTGGAAGAAGCAGAAGGTGGAATCTGCTTTCTTGAACTGCCACCTTAAAAGCAATAACCTGGCTGTCCTGCCAGCTGGAGGAATACAAAGGGGCCTGAACTGACTCAGTATGGATCAAGAGAAAGGAAAATGATCAATCCATGGAGGTGAACAGATGTTTTGAAGAGCAGCTGTGCACAGTATGGGTTAGTAGCAGATGAGTGATGTGTAATCCAAAAGAAACCAATTAGGATGCATTGAAATAGATCAAAATCACTGAGCTGAAAGGAGAGTGTGGAAGACTCAGAGGTTTTGGAGACAAGGAGACTTTGGCATGGTGGCCACTGTCTTGGTTAGAGAAAAAATCCCAGACTGACCTATTTCACACATCCAGCACTGTCTTTGGAGAGCTTTGATTAGCATCCTCTAGCTCCTTATATAGCTATGATAGTGTTAACAGCAGTTAAGAGTCCAACCTGTAATCTCTAAGCATCATTCAGCTAAGTGGTAGGAACAATTAAATATCCCTCTGGGTGCCAGGCGTAGAAGAAATAGGAAGGTGCAGTCTCAGACAGGAGACTCCAAGAAAAGGCCTGGAGAACTCTATGAGAAAGACTTGAGAGCTGCCTCTGTGCAGTGGGAATCCTGCAGGGCTTCTTGAGCTGTCTGTGCCAAAGTTCACTCAGGGCAGCTCGGACAAAACTCCCAACTCCAGCATGACAGCAGTGCAGCTGGGGTTGGGTCCATAGCAGAATTGAGTTAAGGCTGAATGGATAGCCTTGCCTGAATGGAATTGGCAGCTCCCCCAGTGATTTTCTTTAGCACATTAGCAGAGTGTGTAGATAGATCTTTTGTGCCCATATTCATTAAAAAAAGAAGAAGAAGAAGAAGAAAAAAAGAAAAAAAAAAAAAAAAGAAGAAGAAAAGAAAACCTCTCAAGGTGAAATGAAAAATGCTTAAGAAAACCAGTCCTTTTCCGGTGCAGGTCACTGCTATCCACATCCTTCATCACAACGTGGGCTCCCCGTCTCATTGTGGACTTCACCATCTTCTAGTCAGCACCAGCAGGTGTTTGTGGGCTCTTTGTTCTCCCAGTTGCCTCTGTGGGAAGTTACAGGGCAAACCAAGTTACAGGGACCCAAAGACTGTATCTGTCCTAGTGAACTGAACAGTGGAATGCCATGGTCTCCAAGGCTCAGGAAAGGCTTGGAGTCGGTACTGCTGGACTGGGAGCACGCTCCTTGGCTCAGGATCCAGCTCTGCCAGAGCCTGCTCACCCAGAGGCTGTTCCCAAGGACCAGCATGGATTGGCCTGGTCTGCAGACTGAGAGTTTACCTGTACAGATACAGTCTGTGCACTGTCAGAGAGTGGTCACTGGCCACTTTATTCACTATTTATGGCTGCTGCCAAGAGCCCTGATCTGGTGGGGGTCTGTAAGGAGGTCTGCTGATCACCAGCTCTTCTGCCTGCCTCACCAAGACTATGCTGGCCCCATTCAACCACCACTTTGGGTCTCTTCTGCAGCACAGACATTGTTGGGCTTCAGAGAGGATGGACTAAAGTTGGTTGAAACAAAAAGCCTGCTGAAGTAAAAAGGAGTTAGGGGAGTTGTTTTATTTATGAAACCAAAAGTTTCTCCCCTTAATCCTGTTATTTGAACTGCCTGAAATGATGTTACCAACTCTTTTCCCAAAGAGTTGCCTGAAGCAGGCACTTGACAAGCAAATTCTTCCTTGAGGCATTAATGTTTGATGATGTTATACACAAAGTAACATGACAGAAAGTGTTGGGCATCTGTACCTGCTGGCCATGCTGCCAGCTCTGCTCAGGAATACCCAGCCTGTGGATATTCCTGTAGGCTCAAATTTGTTGCAGACTTTTCTAGCTCATTCTAACAAATTTATTCATGGGTGTGTGGGTAATGAGCAGACAGCCCACAGAAGAAAACTCTGGACTGACCTTCTTGGTGGACAGACTGCAACAGATTATTTCCCTAGAAGTCCCTCATACACAAATCTACTACAGGGTGCTAACAGGGATCATATTAATCCATATCTTTCTGAAGAGCATTAAAATGGCAATAATTTTATATCATTCTATTGAGACCAGTTGAATTTTTTGCTTCATGAATTCACAGTTAAATAGAAGGAAAAAATAGTGTATCTTCATAACATGTTTATGTCCTCCAAAACTGGGATCTTCAAAAAATAGCATCTAATTCTTGAGAGATATTTGGGCAAATTCAGTTCAATTTGATTATCTTAAGGTCTTTTCCAACCTAAATGATTCTATTCTAAGTCCTTTTCTCCTCTCTCAGCTTGAGAGGAGGTTTTATGCTTGTGATTGATTGGTTTTGTGTCCATGCTTGTTGCTCTTCTCTGTTACTCCTAGCATACTGTCAATAGAGAAAAAGAGATGGGGTGAAAGTATATTTGAATAAAATGACCCAGTTTATAAAAAAGTGCTTATTTTTATATGTAAAGATTTTCTCTTTTCCTTATACTGAAATACCGGGCACTGGTGTTTAACTTTCATTTAAATAGGAAATGATAGTAAGCATAGTGTAATCTGATAGAAATAAATTTATCAGGGAGAGAGAAGATAACTGAGGCCTATCCAGAAAAATGATCTCATATCTAGAAGCTGAAAATAAGAAGCCAGACATCTGCAGTTGAAGCCTACAGAATCATTCATATTATACAGCAAAAAACTGCATCCTAACTTAAAATAGGTCATGGGAGTATAATAAAAAAGGAAAGAGAAAGATCTAATGGCAGGAAATAGGACTGCAAACAGAGGAAAAATATAGGGCAAAACTATAAAGCTCAATGTTTGTTGCATCTGCCCTCCTAGTTCCTGTGCAAAGGCCTCAAATGTTCTATATTTCATAGTTTAAGGCCAGTCTTGTCTCTTAGCATATTAAAGATTTGCTAAATTAGGATTAAAGCTCTTGAAGGAGCTAGGATCAAAGCTTTTATAGCCAATGTTGAAGTGCATATTCTAATGCTTATAATTGCTAAATAGAAATTGATTTGGCATATTATATGCATCATAACTTACAGCAGAGTTAATTAATTGGCAGTTACATTTCTTCCTAGGTAGCCTGTGGCACTTTTTGATTAATTTTTAAACAAATTTAGTTCACATTTCCTATGCCTTTTTTTTTTCTTTTCCCATGGCCTAAATGAGTTGACTGAAAAAATATTCATAGGTCCTTTCTACATTATGATGATATTGCATTTTATAAGAAAATGGTGAAGAAGTTTGACTCTACTCAGAAGAGCAAATAGTTCTGTGCAAATGTGAGAGATGAAAACTCTGCTCTCTTAGTCCTGAGTCATGAAGCAGCACAGAAAGGTGGGAGCCAAAGGCCAGCTTGAATGCACAGAGATGCAAGGGCTGAATCACAGAACCAGGTCATTCCTCCAGTGCAAGTTCAGTGCTATGAGCCAGCTATGAGCTGGAAATGCTTCCAGCTTGAGACTTCTTCTGCTGTTCTTACAGTAAATGCACATTAAAATACTGAGAGGTTTGTCATTGATTTTAGCAAAGCACCATCTATTTGTGATAAATAGTAAATGTTTCATGTTTACAAATGTGATAGATTTTTTTCTCAAATTCACATGGCAGATGGGTTTTATAGCTGTGATTTGGAATATTCAACAGGTCTCTGAAAACATAAGTTAGAGAAGTGTGCTCATGTCCACAACCAGGTCTCTTTCCAGGAACTAGAGTGGCACAGATTACAATGAACATTTTTTGCAGTGAGAACATACTGGGGGTTCTTTTTTTTCTCACAGAAATTACTTGGCAGTACAATTCCTCTGATAAAATGTACCTAAAACATCTCCAGCTTTATTTTTAGCTAAGTTAAGACCAGCTTTTCCCAGAATTGGGCAAGAATATGTTAAATAACTTCTAATAAAAATTCCACTTACACACTCTCTTAGTGTATCTACCCCTGTAAATAATATAACCTTTTGTGACTTTAACAGTACCCTCATTTTCACTGATTGAATGTCTTCCATTTGTCCATTTCCATTTGGGAAAGGCATCCATTCTTTATTTGAGTGTAGTTGCATATTGAGAGTGTAATATACAAGTTTTTGAAGAGGCGTTCATATAGTAAGACCATAACTTTTTGAAAGTTTGCAGTGCTCGGAAGACCAGATCCACAAGAAGGGAAATTTAGCCTTTGTCAGCCCTTTGGAGCTCCATATTGTCTGGGTTTGTTGGTTTATTGTTAATGGTTTTTCTGCAGGTTGGGGAAAGGCCTGCCAAAGATGAATTTTGCCCCCCAGCGTACAGTCACTATGAGGTGCCACCAAGCTTTTACCGCTCTGCCATGATCCTGAAGCCACAGCTGGGGCTGGGTGCCGTGTCCAGGCTGCCCTCTGCCAAGAGCAGGATTCTCATTGCCAGTCAAAGGTCCTCAGGGAGTTGCCTCCATCAGCAAGGAGAAATACCTGCTCCCAGCCTCTACCATCCCGATGCTTCAGGTAAACTATGAACTTTCTTTCCTTTCCCTTTAATGTAGTCACCAATAAGATACTTTTTTTTTTTTTTTTTTTTTTTTTTTTTTGAGACAGAAAAATCACAAAATGAGCAACATTTTGACCTGATACTACAAAGCTCCAACAGCGCTCTTTGAGGCATGTCTTTTTATCCAGCAGCAAGGCTGGCTAGGGAGCCTGGGACTTGTGCAAAGGTTGTTTAGCAGGTCATTGCCAAAGGAAGAGAATAGTTTTCAATAATAATTCTCATTTTTCACCTTTTTATCTTCCGCTGCCTTGTAAATGCCTGGAAAATCTTTGGTTTTGTTCTGGGGAAGGTAAATGGGACATTTTCTTCCATCATGATGACACCACTGTTCAGTCTGGATTTGACATTCCCCACCATGTTGTGCTCTGAAAACCTGGGCAGTGTTCAAATGTACCAACAGAGGTCTTGATTCTCTGAGACCCGGTGTACACTTCTTTGGAGACAACACTTGTAACACCTTTTACTTCCTAGCTACTGTCCAGCTCAGCATGACCCTGGGCAGAATTACAGAGGAGGGAAAAGCACAAGAAGAGCTGGAAGAGGTGTACGATGTCACAAGAAAGGGACAGTAATTACTTCTGCAGAACACTCCTGAGTAGCCTGGAAAAGGGTGGAGGTTTAAAACACGCCCATTTCAACAGGAGCAAGTTCAGAGACAGCTGAAAATCAGCTATTGCCAGAGTGGAGTGTAGCAGCTGTTTAACAGCCTAGAATGCTGCAGAGATTTTTAAAAATAGCCATAAGGGCTAAAGTTAATTAATGACTTAAGGTCATATGATCCCTCCTCTTGCCCCAGGATGGAATTCCTTCTACTGTATGCTTATTTAACCTGTTCATGAACAACTACTTATAAAAACCTTCAGTATGAGATCTTGGAGCCTCTGAAAGCAGGACTGCTCCAATGCATTAGCTATTTTAGAGTTAAAAGTGTTCCCTAGTGTTTTGCCTAGCTCTCTTTGTTACAATTGGCTTCCTCTTTCATCTGGAGTAGTTGTGTGGTCTTTTCCTCTTTGCAGGTATTTGAAAACTATTACTGGCTCTCCCCAGCATCCATTTCTCCATACAAAGAAGTGGGAGAAATTTAGAAAAATATAGAACGGAAATGCACCAGAGCATGTTGACTTTACTCTGAGAGGACAGTCTCAGTCAGTAATACAGGTTGACAGGATTTAGGTTTTATCAGAAAAATCAAGGTGCTCTGTAATACAGTGCCTCTTGCCAGTATCCTTTACTATCTGACCCTGCATCTGGAGTTTATCTGTGATGATGCCATTAGCAGAAGCTGACCAAACTCAGTTATATGTGACTTCTGAGACACCCCAAGATTGCAGGATGAGTGGTAAAAACCATTTCAGCCCTGTGACTTGAGTTCAGTCAGCACTTAACATGGGAATACAGGTGCAGAGAGTAATTGGATCATAATTTCCATTTAAATGGAACTGCAAGAGGCTGTGAGCTCAGGATATGAGTAGGGTAAACCCAAGATAGACACGAGAGAAAACGCAAACAGGACCTATAACCAAATAAAGGGTTTTTTCTGATCCTCAGAAATGAACACTGCCTTTGTTTTTATTCAGCCACCACCCATCCATTATCCTCATTATCCTGCATCATGGATGCTAGCAGATGGGACTTTTCCTTAGCCATTTTTAACCCATACAGGAGCTTGTCTTGCATGTATTCATTTACTACCTTCCCATGTTGTATGACATTCTAAAATCTAAACAGGATCAGCCTATCAGTCCCATTTCTTGTGTGGTGTACTGCCTTTAAAAAAGCCAGTTCCTGAGAAGTATACGTAAGTAAATTGCACAAGCTGTTACTGTGATTCTATTCCACTGAAGTTGTATTTCTTAACATTTTTGTGTTTCTCAAAAGTGGGGTTTTTTTGTGATTTTTTAAATTTTTAATTTTTTTTTATCACTGATTATTTTTTGGACCTTGTCTGCTTTTGAGGTCAAATTTATTTCATAGCTCTCCATAATTTCCTTCCTATGTTGTTTTGCTTGTTTCTCTCTAGTCTATTGATACCTCGCTGTTTCTGAAAGGGTATTAAAGATAACTCCTGGTAGTCCAATAATCTGTCATCTCTTTCAGGACCCCAAAGTGTGTCTCATCTGGTCTTTGGGCTCTGACTGTTTTTATGGATTTTAAATTACACGAGACTTGTTCTGGAGAGGTTGCTAATGTCTCCAGTTTTTCACTGTCCACCCCAGGACACATTGTTTTCACTTCTGGCATCTCACCTTCCATTTTCCTTGCAAGATGAAGAATGTGTTTAATTTTTCTGCAATACCTTATTCTGTTGCAGAGTACTTTTCATTGCTCTCCTTTGGTTCAATACCTTCTCTTTCTTATCTTTCGTGTACTTCTGAAACCTTATGTTGACTTCTTTACATCCATTTGTTTTTGGTATTTTATTTCCCAATTATCCATTCAAGATTTTCTTATAATCACCTTCCCCTTGATTCGAGCCTTTTTCCTTGTATGCCTCAAATGACTGAATCTTTCTCTCAACAATGTATAACTTCATAGGTCAGCTTCCCAGACTTTTTTCTTTAATATTTCCTTTTAAGAAGAATGATTTGCTCATGAAAGAGGCTGAGGTGACAGAAGATAGGACAAGACTGGTATAGGAGTGCAGAGGCATCAGAGATCTGATTCCTGTGCCTGTATCCACAGCAGAGCACACGAGCAGACCAGAGATGGGTTGCTGGTTGCCATGGAGGGGATGGATGGGACAGCAACCCCTGGCATGCCAGAGCTGTTGGGGTGTTAATTAGAGGGGCTCATAGTAGGGCCAGACACCTTTTAGCTGTCTGTGTTAAGGTACCCAACACCCTTTTCAACCACTTTCCCTTAATTTGACTGTTAGCTGTAACATTATTTGCAGAATATTTGATCTGCATCGCTGGTTCTGCTGCACTGTTTGAAAAACAGGATTAAACACAGCTTTGATAGAGTCACATTTGCAAACATGAGCAAATGACACGCATGAACATATGGTCAGCATCTGAGATACAGAGCCAGTAAGACTTGCTCAGGAGTGTTGTGGGGTATGAGAGCTTGGGCAACTTCAGCAAAAGCAGCTAGGGGACTAAGGGGTATTCTTCTGTCAGGGATACCAGGCCTGCCTTCAGGATTGCTAATCAGCATCTCTTGCAGCTTGATCCTGAGCTTTTAATCCAGTTTCCAATCCTAGAGATGTCAGTCCTGCCCTGAGGTAATGGAAACAGAAGGATCTAGCCAGCTGCTGTCCCGTGACAAAGTGTGTGGTACCGCGGAGGCTTTTGAACTGAAATCGCTGTGGCACAGTATCGAGGACAGCAGCAGTGCCTCAGAATGAGGATTTTATTCCCCTTAGCCACACCATTCATAATGCAGCAGTCTGGTTAAGCAGCACTAATAAGCTGAGTGGTTTGGCCCATGTATAATACTAATCCTCATAAAACTGACTCTGAAGTAATTGATAATTAAATCCCTGAACTGCTGTGATGGACTGCAAGTATTATAAGTGCATTAAGGGGTTTGGTAGTTTTACGTTATGCCAAGCAGAAAGTAAAATAACGATGAGCACTCACTCAAGTGTGATCTCTTAAGTGTGATGCCTAAAGTGTGGTTGGAACAGAGATCCTTCTTCATCAGTAGGGTGTAGGACATGTGGTAGCTTTGGCTGCAAATGCCTCGTTAAGCAGTGCTGCTCCTTCAGTGGTGCTTTGCCTCAGATGGGTCAGACACGCAGCCTGAGTGTGAGAAAAAGAGTTCTGCAAAGCAGGTAAAATAGGAAGTCATTGAATTATGATATACTTATGGGTGCCATAGAATCTCTGAAGGCTTAATATTTGTTTATTTTATGTAAATAGACTCTGCTTTCTATGGGAAACTTGTAATTCAAAACAAGCATTGCAGCATACTGTGTCTATAACATGTAAAATATTAATATGTTTTCCTTGGTTATAAAGATTTCTTGAAGCAAGTGTGTTAGGATTTGCATTCATTAGCTGATTATTTTGATGGAATTAATGTCTGATTTTGAAAAGTGCAACAGAGATCTCATCGTTAAAACTTCATTTTAATTATGCTGATATATTAACTTAATTCTACATTTTTCAGTCATGATTAGGGTATTTTTTTCTCGAAGAGTGAGTTAATTAAATGTTACTTCCTTATCACCTCTCTGTGCATTAAACTTGTCAGTCCCGAGGGTCTAGTTGCTCCTCTCATTTCTAAACAAGTCAACTTTCATTGAAGATAGAACTTACCCATAAATCAGGACTGCAATATTTCTCATTCCTTGGACAGACACGCATTTATTTGTGTCTTTGCATACATATAATATATTTCATCTCAAATGCCACAATGTGACTACAGCTTTCTCCCAGTAAGAAAGCTTTATTTTAATGTTTATTCTCAGGAGTAAACAACCTAATAATGACCTTTTAATTGAACATGTAAATTAGATTTGATGATAAAAAAGAGGTTTTGAGGCTACTTCCTGAAATGTTGACTAAGCTACCCCAGCTCTGTCTGTACTTGCAGTCTAAGGTACTTGGGTTTGAACTGGCAAGCTTCTTGAATGTTCGAGGAAAGAGGGACAAGAGAATAGTTCAGAGAGGAAAATGTTCTCTGTCCTCCACTAACCAGCAGAGCTTTCAGTTGGCACTCGCTGTTTTTTTCAAGAGAGCAATATGACTGTATTACATAAAAAAAAAATAGGTTTCAAAGGGATGCACACGTTTCCTCATGAGTTTTTTTAAGGACTTTGTCATCTTACTTGAGACATTGCCATCTGCCACCTCTCTGTTCCAGTTACTGTGTCTTCAAGGAACTAGACCCCATCATGTTAGAAGGGTTGTCTCTACAACAGTTGTACCAAGCTGTCATTCATAAGAACAGTATGTGGAGCAATCTGGGTGAAGGAGCAGGAAAATACTTCCTACTTTGCCTCCTTCCTGGTGAGAGCCAAGCGTTGTCTCTGGCTGGACATCCGCTGCCCTTCTCAGCAGCCAGTGAGCAGCAGCTGGGCAGATGAGATACAGCTCCAGTGCAGAGAAGTGTTCTGGCTGCTCTGGGCTGCCACTGGAAAATGCAATGAGTGAGACTCGTGCAGGGATGATGATTCCTGTGCTGCAAGCTTTTGAGGGATGCCATGCTTTTCACATTAGATGCCAAGAAAACATGGACATTTGCAGCTTGAAGGAATTGTGAGATGACAAGTTCTTGGGGTGTTGAGAATGTGCTAACCAGCCTTGATTTGCCTGGGAGCTGGGAAGGCACAGAGCAGTTTTTTGGTGCTTTTGAATCTGAATCATGAGAAGTGAGCATTTACTACCCACTGTGATGGTGGACCAACCCATCAGAAATTAATCAATGTACAGCAGTGACAACTGTTTGGCTTTTGGAACTGAGCTGTCCCAGGCTTGACAGTATTTGGATGAGAGACCATCATGGCAGCTGGGCCCAGCCTGCTCACTGCTGTTTAGGTGTAAATCATGGAAACCTCTGTTTTAAAGCCCCTTTCCTCAGTTCTTGTTCAGAGAGAAGGTGTTATGTCTACACAGGGAAACCACAAAGGTAATGGCAGCAGGATAGGTTTCTCACTTCTGTGATTTGTTTTTAATCTGCAAAGAAAGCAATGTTTGGGTTATCTTTGAGCAGGGTTAACCCAGAGCTGGGTTAACTCAGCTTGCATTATCTCTGACTGATGCAGTGACATTTTGGAGGTAAGTTCTTTACCCCAGATTTCCCAATATGAAATGGGAATAGTGATGTTCAGGTCATCAGTAAGTGAGAGAAAATGACGTCTAATGATTAAAGTTTCTACAGAAATGCTAGTTAAAAAAAAAAAAATAAAAAAGGGAAAGCAGAGAAAACCAAAAAACCCTTCGACCAGATAACAAAGACTTGCCAAGGATCTCTAAATTATGGAGTTTTAAAGTCTTGAACTGCTACTCTTTTTTCATAAGACCGTATCTGTATAACTCATTTCTTTATTTTTTCATTCATTTCAGCTAAAACATATTTCAGATTTCACAGAGAAGTTACATGAAAGTTGTTTTTCACCCGTGCTCCAAGATGCAATTCTTGTGCAGTGGGGACGCATAAGAAGTGAAGTTCATACTTTTATGAAGTCTCCCCAGGCACATCTAGTTTGTGTCAATCAGTCTCTAACTCAAAATGTTTTTATGTTTCTGGATGGGAGCAGCTTGAAGTGTCATAGAAAATCACTTGTGTGCATACAGACAACAATACTTAATTCTATAATTAGCTTCAGGCAGTGAGAAAACTAGAAAGATTTTTAAGCTTATTTTGGCAGATTTTTGTTAAAATAAAAGCTGCTCATTAAAATAACTTTTGTTTTGAACTCCCAGACCTTGTTTGCAGGAGTACTTCTATACTTTTAAGGAACAGAAATAAAGCAAAAAAAACATGCATGAGAAAACTTGATAATGTTTAGAACAGAAAATACATACAATAGGCTGATGTCTCATGTATTTTAATGAGAAAGAATACACAAAATTACTTAGCTTTGAGGATTTGAATGCATCCCTAATGAGGATAATGTCCTGCCCCCAGGTCTTCATGCTACAGAAGAACAGGATTACAAAGAGGAGAAGTCAAAAAATAATTTAAGGGTGATGATGAGTTCAAGATGCAAAATATTGCTGGTTTGGGGGGAATTTGAATTGAAGTCATAAACTAGAAACACACAAAAAACTATGAGCAAAAACCACTGAGTCCTCTGCCCAAGTCTGGAAGAATGAAGAAAAGATAAAGATGGTTGGGCAATTTGTCACCAAAACCCTTTTGGTTTTAAGGAAATTCTTCAGTGACACTTGTAGTCCTTGGTCACAGACTGCAGAGAACAGTCAGTGTGGGGACTTGTTGTGGGTATTCCTGTGGTTGAGCTGGGGACCTGGGAGTCTCAGGTGAGCCACACTGCCCCAGGCCAAGGATGTTTGAAATGCTTTTTGAATAAAGCTATTTCTAATTTTATCTCACTGCCCCAGTGGAATTTCTCCTATTTTGTTGCAGGAAGCCTGTGATATTTATAGTGTGTTGCTGTAAAATGGAAATATCTGTCCCTCTACCTCAATTTTCAGAGATGCTTAAGACGAAAGAAATCTCAGGTTATGTAGTCCAGGTGCATTTTTGGAAGCTTGTAAAACCCACAAGAGACAGCCCCATACCTTCTCCCTGCTGCCACTGAGTGGGGCAGGTTCCTTGCACCTGCAGCTGCTTACCCCGAGTACTTGGCTTCAGATCTGGAGGGTGCCTGTGCTTGGTCCTGTCATTGATGCAGCACATGCAATATTTTGCAGTGGGTGGGGAAGAAGTCTTGGCTTTGGAAGAAGTCTGGGTGCTTAGTAGCTAGCCATAAATCAGCTGCAGTAGACCACTGTCAAAGCAGCACTGCACGAACCTGGCAGTAAACTGATGGTGATCATCACTGCTTATCTCTTCTCTGTGCTCATGTGCCTGCTCTGCCCTTCACCTGCACCTGGAACCCATGGCTACTTCTGAGCCCCTCTTCACAATATCCAGATGAAGTCACATTCAGGATCATAGTCCAAAATTGCCTCTGCTGGTGCCAGAAAAGTGAATGGGGATTTTAGCAGTCTTTTATTACTCACTATAGATATTTGTTCTTGTCATTTGAGTTACTCTGCACAGCATGTACTTCTCTGGGCTGGCAAAGGTGCTGCACACATCCATCTCCTTGAGTCTTAATAAAGGGCTCAACCTGGGAAAAGTGGGTGCAAAAATGCATTTTTAAGAGCCTAGAGTATATAAATTGTTCTATTTGTTGAGCAAGGAGCATTTTTTTTTTTACATCTTTACAGGAATGTATTTTATAGGAGAACAAAACTCTTTTTAGCTTGGTGTTACACCTATTTCTGCTTCAAAAGGAAAGGCTCAGTTACGTTAAACAAAGCTTAGCATTAGTATTGTGAGGAGGTACACAAATATCTTTCAAAATCCCTGTAACATTTTTCTGCTCAAAGGAGTTAGTCTTGTTTTCTCTAAAGTCTTCTCAAAGTGAAATGCTTCATTAAAATTAATAAGGCTGTGACCTACATAGTTTACAAAAGAATTAAATACTCTAATAATATGACCATATTCTTACTGTGCAGTTAATTTGTATTTTTCTTTATATTATGAATGTTCACTTCGTCCTTTGAAGTTTGTGTCGGGCTAGTGTACAAGTAGTGTTCACTGAATAAGACTGGAAAAAGGGAGACTTTGTGGCCTCTTCTGGCAGAATATGTTGGTAGCTCTTAATGCTGCCTTGTCTCCTATCCCACTGGTCCTGATTAAACATTCTAGCATCAGGTTTTGGAGATTGTTGTTAATACTTTAGTAAAAAAATATGTGTTTTTGTGGAACAGGACTCCACAAGGAACCAGAATCAGGTATTCTCAAATCTAGGAAGAAAAGCTCTGTCCAAATTTATGTACACTTGAGGTCAGGAGTGACTTGGTATCCAGACCTTCCAGCCAAAATCAAACTCTAATCTTTGATATTTGACCTTGAAGGCAAGAATGCCTTGAACATGGACCTTTGGCCTGTGAAGGAAAAGAGGAACATTTGTGAATCTGAAAATGTTCTGTATTAGCCTAGGAAAGTTTGCCTGAGCAAGAGCAGCAGCGTACAGGTTAGGACAGAAGCTGAAGACAGGTGAGTGGTTAGTAACCACAGGCAGACGTCACAGCTGAACTGCTGTTGTGGTCTAAATTCAGGTGCTTACAAACCTGCTACTGGCACTTGTCTGAGACTTGGTGGATGTCACTCACATGGGCTGTTGTCTTTGCAAGGAGAAGTCCACGAGTAGAAATGGCCAGTGGTATGTTAAAAAAGTAGGACTTTACAGGTCATGTCCTTGTTCCCAGGCTTGGCGCAAGAAAAGGGAAATTTTTTTAATGGAATTTGAAAGAAAAACTTCAAAGAAGTGTTTTCTTTGATGAAATACAAAGAAGTCCTGTGTCCTTGAAGAGGATTGTTGCTGGTCTACAATACTTTCCAAAATTGGAGGTTATGCGTAGCGTGTTTGTGAGTTTTTTTAATTGGCACATACTAAATGTAAAATTAGAAAGTGATACAGCATTGAAGAAGATAACATTAAAAGAAATTCATGGCAGTGTTGAACTGTGCTACTTTTCTGGAAGTTTGAGTTATTCCCCATGGATACTTGGTACATTTCACCTTTTAAAAATGATTGTGACCTGTAATTTTTCCACCAAACGTCTTTTCATTGCAGCAAAGAACAAGACATCGCTGCAGTTTGATCAGCCATTAAAACTTGTATTCAGTCTTAGTACTGCCTTTATATAGCTGGGACATACAGGTAATGGTCAGTGTCCCAGTTAATTTATTTAACAATTCTTTCTCTTTTCCTTCTTTCAGTTGATCTTAAGAAAGGATCATGTCCAAGTGCTGCAAAATCAAATCTCCCCAAGCCCTGCCCATCTGGACTTCGTCCCCCAGGTTATTCACGGTTGCCAGCAGCTAAGCTGGCTGCATTTGGTTTTGTCAGGAGCTCAAGTGTGTCCTCTGTCTCCAGCAACCAGTCAAACGACAGCACTCAGAGTGACCAGAGCAGGACAACTAACCGTAAGTCCCAAAAATGCCCTTCTTTCTGGAGGGATATCAAACAGATGTGTTCCAGGATTGTCCAGACTGTAGTTTCCACAGAGGTCAGGATTGATGAAATCTGTGCAGTACTTGCTAATCTCTTTTGTGCCACTGACTTTGGTTTGGTATCTTGACTGCCCAGTGAAGCTTTAAAAAAAAATTAATAGTAATTATTAAATATTAATAAACAATCATTAAATTCTGACAATTATTTAAAATATTAACAGTAACAGTTGAATAGGGCCTGAATGCTGAGGAGGTTGTTTTCCCTGCTACAGAGAAAATTCCGTTAAGAGTGAATCTGAGGTATTCTTTCTTGTTTTTTGTTTTTACTTGAAACATTCCTTCTTACAAGCTGAAATAGTAAATAAACAGAGTGAACAGTGTTTGGCAAGTTCTGCAAGTTTGGCAGCCAGTGCAGAACAGGACAAATACTGTCTAAAAAGATATAGTCTTTCTCACCTACTTTTCTTCTGCTTCGTAATATTCGGTATAATAAATTCAGTTTAGAAAACTGAGCAGATAATGCCAGTGATATGAAAGGGATCAGGACTGATGTCATAGTACGTCTGCCAGACTTTGAATGATCCCGTTGGCAGAAATGTCACCCCAAATCCTATTTTCTGTAAAGGCTGTTAATTTTATTAAGTACAAAATAATACCCACTGGGTTGTGCGGTCCTTGGGAAATGTGCGCATGCCCTGGGCTCGGAGCAGAAAGGGGGATTGAGGGATTTTCATGCCCGTTTTTCTTTGAAGATTGAGCCTGAGCTGTGTCAATATCAAAGCAGGTGGTATCAGCCCGGGAGGGCTGCAGGCAGGGCCACCAGGTGACATGAAGCAGCAGAGGAGACAAGATGCTGCAGGCTCCTAAATCTTTCACTGTTTGTATTAATTTGAAATTAGTTAAAATAAATACAATTTATTAATATAGTCCAAAACCCTAAGGATTTTCTCTTTCCCCTTTACATGGGGTGATTGAAATGCAAAAGACTAATGTCAGCAGGGACTTTTAACTTTTCCAATACCTCCAAACATGCTTGTATCTTGTTTTACTGTTGTACTGATCACTCATTTTGGGTTATTTCCTAATAAAACTTACTTTGAGGTTAGTCAATCTCTTTCACTTTATGTTTTTTACCCTACATTTATGGCTGCAGAAAACTCCTTTTATCTGGTGTTGTAATCTTTTAGTCTTTATTTACATATAACCTGTGTTAAGGACAGGATCACCTGATATCTGATTAGACCTAAGCTAACAAGTAATATTGTTGTTTAGCAGTTTCAGGTGGGAATCTGAAAAAAATGACACCTGTAGGTACAGCACTATCCTTGAACACACTGGATGTATATGGTTCATACAAATCTAAAAGCAAAGTATTCCAAGCTGCTGCATTTGAATCAATAGATTTCTATTAAAAAAAACCGTGGAAGAAGCATTAGTAATCTCAGGCATAGAAAGTCACATCTGATTCTTCAGTTCTCCTAAAAGAAGTTATTCTGGTGTATTTTTATACTGTCTTTGTGCATTAAGCCCATAAAACTGAAACCACATTCCAATCACTGGGAGGACATAGAAGCATTTGGTTTCAGCTGACTCAGCTGAGGATGATAGCACTCTTTAGTGTTGGGACCAGGATGTTTTGACCAGCTTGAGCATATTACAAGATCGGTTTTGATGGATGTGAAAATTACCTAGGCGAGGTGTTCTACTTGTATGAATTCATGTAGAGATGAGCTCAGCCCATCATCTGATGCAAACCAGCACCTGTAACTTTGCTCTTGCTGCCAAGTTAGATAACTCATGGAAGCTATTGTCTATTTGCTGTCCACCTCCATGTAAGAGCAAGAGAATGAGCCCCTCCCAAGGGTCATCTCTCTCACGTGGCTCCTGCGACATGCAAAGCTCTCTGGCCCAGAAGTCTTTTATTTTTCTTTACTTCCAAAAGGATAGTTCCTCCTCCTGGACAAGGGTGAGGGAGGGAGAAGATGTGTTGCCAAGCAGGTGAGGGCACATCTGGTGTTTAGGGTGCCAGCCCTTACTAAGTCATCGTAGAAGGTGATACCTAACATCACCTGCTTGCTTTGTGTTAAAGACAACATGAGTCCTGTTCATGGGGCAGATAGGTAGAAAGAAAAAATGTTTCCTTGCTGTTAATTTCTTAACTTTCATAGAAATATTATCTCTATGAAACAGTGCCATCTTTTTCTATTTATAGTCTGTGTGCCAGCAAGAGTTAAATTGGTTTCCCAGCACCCAGGGTGTACAAATTATTTGCTTTCTATTCTACCACAATTTATTTAACACAGAGCAGCAGTGCACTTCAACATGCACAGAAAGGATGCAGGGGAGAAGTACTGGCTCAGGAATCTTAGCATGACATATTATTTCTTCCCGTCACTGTCTGCTGGAAGAACAGTTTTATTTAAATTAAATAAATAGCTGATTCTGTAGCTACTACCTGAGATCGTGTCTTCGACTAAATCAGGTCCCCTAGAGGGCAAGAAAAAGTTTTACTGTTAATTTCCTAGCTCAGTAGGGCACAAAAATGCAAAATTGTCTAGCTTTAGAAGTCTTCAAACACACATAACACAATTTTCTATTTAAACAGCATCTCTGCATGTCAGGGAGACAAAAGTAGTTGATAACATCTTCCAAGTGTGTGTTTGTTATAAATAGAGGAGCTGCTACTGTTGTAAATCAAGGGGCTCATTTTAAAATCATGACATATTGTAGGTTACTAAAAAGCCAATGACTATGGCTAGGTGAGAGGAAAACACTGGTTTATTTTAGGGACAGAGTGTTTTAGGGTAAGCAGTGATTTTTTAAGGGACCCCGGTGAGGTCCTGTTCTTGCTTTTCTCTCCTCTGCCATATGTCTTGTGGTGTTAGTTCTGCCTAAACACACTTCTTTTCAGAAGCCTCAGCCAGTGTCTCTGTCTAGGGAGTAAACCCCACTTGTTTAGAATAAGAAGACATGATGTTTGTGTCGAGGGGAAGTTTGTTAATGAAGCTGTGATATGGGTGCTTTGTTCTTCACCAGATTTCTCCCTTCCCTGTGACCCCTCTAAAAGCCTGGATGTGCATGGAGCCTGTGCTGTGCTTCTTGGTTGACTTTCTGGCAATACCTCACATATTCAGATTGACTCAATTAAATGGATTTGAAGCGATGGGACTCTGCTCTTTCCCCATGGTGAGACAGGACACAGTGCTTACTCTGCTTGCCCTCAGGTCTTTCCTGGAGTTCCATCCCAGGGTTGTGGCTATCAGCCAGGCTGCTCTTTGCCAATAACATGCTATGACAGTCCTGCCACCTGCTAATCAGCATCAGTTGTAATGGGGCTCTGCTCCTATGAGGTCCTGCCCAGTTTTGTGTTGAGACTGTAGGGGCAGCTCTGGGAAAGGCCAGGCTGAGGTTCAGCTCCAGGTCCTGCTGTCAGTACTCCACAGATCTATTCTGTGCCACAGATAGGTTTGTCCACTAATGTTTTTGTTCAAGATTACCTGAAAAATTCAAATTTAGTCCCAGCTCTGGCGTACTACTTTTGAGGTTTTCAAAAAATGCCTGATATTTTAAACTACTATTCTTTAACTAGAAAAAGGGAGTTCTGTATGTCTAAAAACTTGTTGCTTGTTTACAGTCTAAATTGACTAGAATTGAAAAACTGAGATATTTCAGTCTAAGAGGAGTGTAAACGTATTTTGCAAAACATGAGAAAAAGTGAATCATTATAAAGTCATGTTGAAGTTGAAACCACTATGATTTGGAGTGGAGAAAAACAATTGTGCAAACATAAAGAAAAACTTCCAATTTAAACAACTTATAACAGAATACTTAACTTTGTGTGTTTTCCTTTGGAATTTTAAGTGCACTATATGGAAGCTTTCCCTGTGTCTGCACCAGTAAAATTTGCATGAGAGGTTCACGTCATCCCCCAAGGGCCCACAGCTGTGGGATATGGCTCCCAGTATTATCTCATGGTTCTGCAGTGAGGTAACACGATGCTCAGACTGTACCTTCTGTTTTACTGGTTTGAGGGGCTTAGGGTGCTCTCACTTGTTACCTGCATTTTGAGTAAGAGATCAGCTGAATGTCCTGCTCACATAATTAGCTTTATGTACTTCATCAGCATAAACTCTGACTTGCCGTAAGTACCAAGTGGAAAAGAGTTTGTCAAGCACTCTGGAAGAACTTGATGTCTGGAGGATTGGAAGAAGGGTGGATTGTTTAGGATGAGTTAAGGTATGCTAACTGCTGCGAGTTCAGGAAATTGAAGAATGTCAGTATAATATTCGGGAAATATTTTATAGTCACAAGGTGTACTAGTCTGTTAAATAATCTTCCAACTCAAGTGATGAAATCCCTGTTGCTTAAGATTCTTTGAGTAGAACAATGGCACGGTGTTAGAGGCAAATTCTTCTCTGTCGACGTGCTAGACTAAAAGACATAATGCTATTCAATATCTACCCACAGCTCTGAGTGCTGAAGCAGTTTATTTTGAGACTGAACAAGAAAATGGTGATGAATATTTCAAAACTTGTTTTAGTATCTCACGACAGCTATTGTTTTGTTAAAAATTATAGAAAAACTAAACTGCATGTTTTATTGATGTAAACCTCCATAATTCTTTCTTCAATATATATATATTTCTCACCCGTTTTTAACCTTGCATCACCTGGCCTTGCTAAATGTTGAATTTCTATTCTAATAAGCAAAAATGTCAAAGTGTCAGATTCAGGTGGGTGGAGAAATGAAGAAATTAAAGTGAGCACAGAAGACTTGAATAGATGCCTAATTGCCTCCAAAATGGGTAGAACGTTCAAAATTGTCACTTGGTAGACAGGTATACCAGTTTTTCTTAAATACAGAAGTATTATGTAAATATGAAGAATTTCCTGTAGGAAAATACTTTCCAATTATATTTCTATGACTGATCTTCTGTTCAGTTTTCTACATGACAAATCCAATTTTTTTTTTTTCCCTTCTGATCTTGTTCTGATATTAGTGCCTTGATGGAAGAATCACTTTATGCCATCATTTTACTGTGAATAGGACTAAAATAGAACAGTACCGAGATTCTCAGCTTTGTGGGGTGAAGCATCTGGAAAAGTGCAGTGTGCCAGCCAGGAAGAGCAGGGGCTGTAAGACATTTTAGCTGCCTTTACTTAGCAGCATTTACTTTTTATACTCTAGTTGCTAATGACTGGGGGGGTTGTGGGGATCAAATAATTATTTGGGAGTGTGGGCAAAGAAGTTTCTTCTCTCTGTTTGCAGAGATTGAAACAGCAGTGCTGAAGTATAAGTTGGCTATTAATTTCAGGGGATTTTAGATATGGTGCTTGTGATAGTATTTTTAAATGTGGTATTATTTTAATAGCTTAGATAATGTCTTTGCTATCCCCATTGTTACTTCTTCCCCTCCCCAGTAGAACACAGAGCATAGGTGAGCAGTTCCCCACTGGGAGGATCTTTACTGCTTCTTGTAATGAAGAAGTAGAGGCAGGAAGATCAAGTTGGTTTGGAAATGCAGAACTACTTTTATGTGAAGATGCCAACCTGAAATATTTAAAGGGGTTTCAGTTTTACTGAGCTTAAGTTTATCAAAACTGAAGAAATCCATGAAACTGAATTCTGCAAAGCTTGCTTTTTATGAGCAAAGAACTGTTGAAAAAATTTTGCCAAGCTCTAGTGCCAACTCAACTCCAGTGCTTAATCATCATGCTTGTTATTGTTATAAAGTGCCATGTAAAATCTATGGTTTTAGTGTAAGAAGTCCGGTCTGGGAGATTCTGTGTCTGTGTTCTAAAATTGTCCTGGCTCACACCCGGCAGCTCCGGTTCCAGTTTTTGGCACTTATTTCTGTCTGGCTTTTAAAAAGTGGCTTAAATTATCCACCTCACTTTTCTGTCCGCAAAATGGGGTGGGAGAGTACAAATGTTTGCGCACTACTGGCTAACGGGACGACAAGGAGGAAACAGATAGTGACAAATCCTCTTTCCTGGCCCATTTCCACACAGGATTATTTGACTGATTATGTGCACCTAATTTAGTCACGGCGACTCTTAGTGTTTAATCTGCAGAGGGTAAAAAGTAGTTCAAACCACTTGCACACCAGGCTGCCAGACACCAGTTTCACTGGAGAAGGCAGTGCATTGCCCCAGGATCAGATTATGCCCATTACAGACACCCAGACACCCAGAGTATCTCTGTCCTTTAACTCTCTGGGAAGATGTTGATTAAATGATCAGTGTCATGAATGTAGCTACTGTCACAACCTGCTTGGTGCCTCTATACTGGGAGGTTTCATCAGCTCCTTCTTTATTTTAAAGGTGCTCTCTGGTTGGTTTTGTGCTTCCCTGGGCAATAGGAGATGATCACTATTTTATTTATTGCAGTATGATTAACTTCATTAGTTTCTTAGAGGGATACAAAGAAAGTAGTGAAGCCATTTCTAAAACAGGTTTTTTTGGTTTTTTTTCCCGATCTTTATATCACAATTTTTTAAAACATCTAGCTTTCAGTGATCCCAAAGGATATACACTCTGATAGGGATGTGAGAGAGATATGAGGAAGAAGAGAACTGATGGTGCAGTGTGAATTTTATAGTCTGGGGAAAAGCCTCGGTAAGTCCAGAGCCCCTAAAAGGCACAGGCACAACACTCATCTTTCTGGGGACACTCAGCACTTGGAACAGTGGCACTTAAAATGTCCTTTTGAAAGTATGAAGACAAGCAGCAGCTGGAAAATGTCTGTCACATCCAAATTAAAACCCCTCTTAAGACCAGAAAATTCACTATAAATTGTCTCCTTTTCATACTCTAATCTTCCTATTCTATCTGTTGAGGGGGGAAGTACTCGTTTAGAAGTGAACCCTGTGGGTATTCATTGAAATGGATTAATCTTTTAATTTAGCCCAGAGAAAAATTAAGGAATAAAGCTTTGAAGAAATGAGAGCTCATCCATTTCTCTCTCTCTCTTTTTCTTTTTTTTTTTTTCTTTTTTTTTTTTTTTCTTTTTTTTTTCTTTTTTTTTTTCCCCTTGCCTTCTTAAGGAATTGCAGCTAAAATCTTCATAGTCTCCCACTAATGAAGTACGACCTTGCAGGACTTTTGAGGAACTTTCTGCTTCACCATGTCCCTCTCATGCATTTCATTTCAGTTTATAAATCAATATTTTAAAAGGGTTAATTTTGGATGTCTAGCTATGGGGCTCATCACTGGTGTATTCCATTGACTTCATCCGCAGTTTTTGTGCTTTCTGAAATTCGAGCCTGTGGTAATCTAGATGCATTCAACTCCATAAAGATACATCTTCAAAAAGCACCACATATTGCTTCTGGTTCAATTCTGCATTTTGTATTGTCTGTGAGGTTGAAGCCACTGAGCACAGTGAGGCATTCTGGCTTTGAAATCTTTAAGTAAATCAAACAATTGCCTGGCTGAACCAATTACTGTCAGTGACAAAAATCGTTACGGACTCTATGATAATAGGCTTTCTTCCAAGGATAACTTTTTTACCCCTCAAAAATAAGTATAAATTTAAAGGTACAAGAAGTTTGATATGGTAGTTATGAGCCAACTTTGAGTCACAGTGAGACAAAGAAAAATATACCTGTGTCACAGTTTGGAGTTATGTAAATTTTGAAAGGATTTTTTAAATTATATTTTCCCTTGTGTGATTTCTGCTTAGGGTCAGGGAGGCTGTTAGCTTGTTTTCCTAAACAAGAAGCAAATAAGCTTGAGGTTCAGTGTTTCTTTGATCTCTTTCAACAAAGACCAAATTTAAAAAGTGAAACTGAGATGATCTCCTTGCAATCATATTATTGATAGCTGTAGTCAAAAGTAAAATGTTGTGAATTTGTCACACACACAGTTCAGTCCAATTGCCTTACCAGCAATAAGCAGGCCCAAAGTTATAAGTAATGTAAATATTACTGGCAAATCGCATTTAGAGCAAAAGGTTTCAGAAAACAAAACTGTCCTCTTTACAGAACATGAAAAATCAATTAACAAAATGGTATGCTCTTGCAAAATGAAGCGTGGATAATGAACACAAACAAATGGGGATTTGGAAAAAGCCTGTAAACTGTGCCTTTTGGGAGGGAGAGTGACTGATTAGTTGAGGAGAACCATGGTGGATTAGTGCAGGTATGTATTAACAGTGGAGCAAAGGAAGACAAACTTCAAAGATGTTTCTAATCTTTGATCCCATTAGGAATCCTGCTGAAGACTTGTGAATTCTAATTTAGTAGCGTGAGAAGTGTTATAGCCAAAAGAGTGCAGCACTATTTTTAGAGGAAAAACTTTTTCCATGCAGAGGTTGGGCTGGAATATCACTCATGACATTCTTTTTCGTCATACTAAACTAGTCCAAACAGGTTAAAATTGAGGTCATTTATGTAAGTATTCCAGTTGCTTTTAAGAGTATCTGAAATAAAAGAAGGAATAGCATCTTTTGCAGCTTTCATTATTGCCATGAGTCTATTAGTTGTGATCCAATAACTTGAAAATTGCAGTTTAAACAGCTTCCTTCTGGCTTGCTGCTTGACAATCTCTAGAGGCCTGGACAAGATTACATGAGGCTGTAAAAAGCTCAGAATGTAGTGGTTCTTTGTCTTGTGACAGGTGTGAGACCATAGGCTTTCAACTTGGGATTTCCAGAGTTAATTTAAATGCTAGAAGAAAGCTGACTATAGTCTCAAACAAGTAAAACCACCACTGGCAGAAAAAATGACAGACTGGGACCCTCCATCCGAGAACATTAAGCTGAATAAAACAGGAACAATTGCACAGTCCTTTCCTCCAGGGTGGGAGTTATCAGAAACGGTGGGCTGTTGGCACTCAAGACCTCAGTGACACCACCATCAGCAGTAGCAGTCCCTTGGAGGTGAGCCCAAGAGATGGTAGTATGCTTCCCATGTGGCAGCTTTAAGGGGTCTACCTGTGGAGTTGGTGTGGTTGGAGGAGAAGGGTGCTGCCGTTTCTGTGGTTTACAAACAAGCCTTTGACTCTCTGCTCCCTATGGCAAGGAGTCAATTAAGCTGGGCTACACGGTGTAAATCTTTAATATATACTCTCCCAGCTTCGTGATCTGCTCATCTGCCTTGACACAGTGTAAGTTGCCATCACTACTTCTATAGAAGGCTAAACAGTCAAAAATACTTATGCAGAAATATGATCATTCAGGATGAAGAGAACAAAGTGCTCTGATTCAGAGGTGGGAACTGGGCCTCACTGGAAGAGCTGTCAGTGTTCCCATATAAACCTCGGCACCGGATCATGCGTCAGTGGGGTTTGTCTCAGAATGGGACACTGATTCACCAAGCAGTCGTAAGTGTTACTCTGTTATTTTAGTGCACTCTACCTGGATTGGGCCATTAGGCATTGAGCAGTGTGGGTTTCTATGAAAAAAGGTACAAACTACTAACCAGAACGCAATGGAGATGGATGCATACACGGTCCAGCTGCTGGACTGATGCCAGCAGCAACTTCTAGCAACACTAATTCTGCACAGTGGACCTTGGTGAGACAAAACGAGGCCAGATCAGTTAGTTTTTGCAAGTGACAAACCTTTCTCTAGCTGAACATGGCACCAGCCTTTTATATTTGTTTTCTTATTTAAAGCAAGCCTCTCAAAGAAGATGAATTCCATTAAAGTCCTTAATTAAGCTACCACAAAGAAAGAAAATAGCTTCTAATTTGCAAAGTCAGGATACGCCCTTCCACCTCACCATTAAAAACAGAGAATGAAGTTAAATGAAGGTAAATGAGTTGTCTCCTACAACTGCCATGCATCTCAGATATAGTGTGCATTTCTGGTGTCCTGATAGTGAAATACTGAAGTTTAGTCAGTGGTTAACTTCCTGTCTATCACACATGGCAGCTACACTGTGCTCTTGCCATCCATCCCTGGAAATATATGTACAACCTCCGGAGAAACTAAGCAAAACTGAGTGAAGAATGCTGAGTTTTGAATAAAATGGCATGTCTCAATCAAAACATCTTATGGCCAAACCTCAGAAACCCTTGTATTGTCTTCCCCTGCTGCTAAACTCTATGGAATAGTGTGGGCTGGAGTTCAGTCTGTGCCCTCAAGTGTATGGTATGATTTTTTTAGGTTTACCTGAGAGAATTAAAAATGCATCACTTTAAACCAGAATTTTTCTCCTAAAAAAAAAAAAAAAAGAATATATAATTTATTTGATGCTTTGTATAAACTCTTTTACTCAGTTCTTACTGCACATGAGACACTCTACAAATTAATATTACTTTTGTAATCTGAGGAAAGGGGATTTCCCAATGAATGTTATTACAATATTTTTATTTAAACTGAAGGCCTATTTTTAGATGCTTGGATGTGTCCTGGGATAAAACATTCTTTCTCTGACATGTTCTAATGTTGACTAAATGTATTATGTACTGCATGTAGGTATCTAAGGAATTTTAATTGTCACAGAGGTACACAATAGTGTTTTAGAATTAGGATATTTATCACTTGTCACAGCTTGTAAATTTAGATACAGAACAGGCCTGTACACTGTCAAACTGTGTGGGAAAGAAGAATAAGAGGTAGCGTCATGGTCTCTGTATGCCTTCCAAAGAACAGTTTGGAAGTATGTTCTAAAAATATCTAAGATGTAGTTTAAAAAGGTGTTGTTTAAAAAGGCTTAAACTTGAAGGAAAGATGCAAAAAAAATTAAAAGAAAAAAGCTGATGCTAAGGAACTGTCTCTTGTGGGCACAAGTCAGTCCCACTTCCTTGGCGAAGCGATAGCTGCTGTAAGAAATGTACTGAATTATGCATGGCTTACCAACAGTCCTGCTCCGGGGCTCAGTTGTGATGGCTTCGGGGAATGTGTGCACTCCTGAACTGTCATCTTTCTACCCATTGTGTGAATCAAAAGTACCTGCAGATAAAAAATTCAGATTAATTGAGAAAAGCCTCCAAGCAGCTCACTAAGTGATAGAAGCTTGCTATCAGTCACAGCTGGAAGATAAAACTGTGGACTGTCATGGTAAACAATTTGCAGCTACAATTCATTTGGTATTCCCCACTTTGAAGAATGCCAGCTATCATGTTTAAAACAAAACAAAACAAAACAAAACAAAACAAAACAAAAAAAGCCCAGCTAGTAAAACTAGTCTAAAACATCAAGGACTGGTACATTTTAAATCAGTCTACTTTTTCATGGAGCCCACAGTTCTGTTATTGTAATTATTGATTTTGTTTTTCTTTTTGATTGCGTTGATGGAAAACGTTTCCCTGAGTGTTATCTCAGCAGCTGTCATAAGGTGGTGCCTGCTCTTAGCCAAGGTGGTAGGAAGCATCTTGGCAGGATTACAGCAAAGCAACAAGGTCCATTTCTGACTTTTCCCTTGCCCACACAGCCAGATATTTGGAGTGATTATCCTGCAAAAATACAGTATGCTGTCGATTTATAGTTCTTTAAATGTGGTCATTCTGTTGGTGTTTGATTCCAACACGCCTGTGCACTATCTCTGTTTTGCTGTTTTTCTCTCATGGCTTTAGACAAGGAACTCCCTCTCTTATTGGTGCCGCCCATCACTTCCATGGCACCAAGTGATGATTTGGAAAACAGGTGCTAAATAAGAATTGTGGTAACATTTGCCCTCTACTACAGCAGACACAAAGGTTCACCCTGCCTTTTTTGCTGTTTGCAGTTAACTAATGAAATGTATATGTAATTAGCTTTGATAATGCTTGCAGGAAAATACTGCATGCTTCCTTGAAAGTTTACCTCACTGTATAGGTATTTTAGAGGAAAGGTTTTTGGGGAAGGACGCTCTGCTGGAGTTTTTAGATGTTTTTCAGTGGGTGGATTGTAAAGAGGCCAGGGTTTTCCCAAGACTTGGATTTCTGAGGTTTTTTGCAACTTCCATTGTCAATGCAAGGTCCTCCCACTGCTTGTGGTAATGCCCTGACACGTGGAGCCAGGCCAGGTGTGCTGGCATCTCACACTGGCAGGGTGAACCAATTGTTGTGGATAATGTGCTCAGTCTCATTAGCCCTGTGAGTGTGCACAAGTTCTGCCTGTGGCTAACAAGCTGCTGCTGCCTCTTCCTGTGAGTGTGGGGGTGAGGAGCCGGCTGCTGGTACCTTCGGACATTTCACCTGCAGCTCTTGGAATCTCGGGGTCCCACTGCACCACGAGTGCAGCTGAGAAACAAACTCTCAACTTTCTTGATCCCTGTCCTTGGCTTGGCATTGGGCCTGATAATATTAATACAGTTTTGCCTTGCGAGTGGAACAGGAGATGTAGGAGCCTACTGCAGTAAAATAAACTAGGTTGGTACAGTGCTTACTGTGTTTTATGTCCCCCAATATGGAGTGCCTGCATATCAAGTGGTATGTTATTTACAGAATTTTGGTTACACTTGGAATAAATTTATTTAAATTTAACTTCTCTTCAGCATTAGCTTGCAGACCTGGAGATAAATAAGCCACAGTTGACATTGGACTTTCTTTGCATTCTATTTTGCTTAGCAGATTTTTAACTATTCAGTTCTGGCAACGTTTTAGCAAAGACATATGAACAAATCACCTTATATAAATTGCTGATCATTTGGTAAGTGCTGGGGGGCTTTAGGTTTTATACTTTCCTTCTTTTGCAATATTGTCCCGGAGATGAAGCAGTTTTTCTGGTAGCGATTCAAAGGAAATGGATACATGGTATAAAAATTTTTCCGAGCAATCCTCAAGTGCTGAGAGATGGGAAGGGACAGCTTAGCTGGGGGTGGCCCTGGCACCCACCCTGCATCAGGAGTCCTAAACTGTCCATGAGACACAGGGGTTTTCAGCACAGGGCTTCAAGACAAACTCTCCAGGAACTCAGAGTGATGCATGGGAATTAAACAGTACAAGTACAGGGAGCAATTAAGGGCTTGAGGATCACTTGCACTCATATTAACTTGAATAATTGTTTTCATTGGCTTTATAAGGTCTAGTCAGCACCGTATACTTTGGAAGGAGAGGTTTCCAGCACTCTGCTCCAGCAGCAGCTGGGAATTCATATCATCCAGGGAACTTGGGAACAAGGTGTTTCCATTGTGACTGCAAGTGGGAACTCCAAAAATAACAGATAAAAAGCAACCTACGTTTTCTAATATCTCACTTTCGTTTAAAAAGGCCCCCATAACAGATTATTAGACACTTGAAGGTTAATCTATTTACAGCTGCATAAAGAGCTCCAGTTAGCTGAAATATGGAGAGCCTCTCCATACAGTAGTGTTAGTACCAGCCCCACTGATTCTGTAGAAATTTGCCTGCACTTTCCTGCTGGCTGAAGGGATGCAGTGTGGTGACAGGTTTTAGCATTTCTGTGTTACGTGATATAGTTAGACACAGAAACCTTTAGTTTCGGTAGACATTTCTGTCAAAAAGCTGTTGGTAAATGATAATCTGTTTTCTTCCAGAAAACTGTTGGGAGGCAGGCTAGTGTTGTTTTCACGGCCTTGTGAAAAGGAGGAGCTCTCACATGAGCCATCCTGGAGCATATTGGAAGGTGTGTGTGGGGTATTTGAAGCCCAGGTGACTTCAGCTCTCTGAACCTGCTGTGTCCCAAGATACTTGGTATGAGACTGAGAGATGGGCTTTCTGGGATCACAACAGGGAAAATGACCAGCAGCTATGGGAACAATGCACTGAGTTAGAAGTTCACCAAAACCGTGTCAGGGGAAGCATGGTAATGCTTCAAGAACGTGTTTGAAGTGTTCTGACACAAATATCACACTTAGCCACTTGTTCTCAGCTCCAGTGGAACAAAGCTCTGCTTCCTTGGGGAAAGTTTTAGGAACATTTATGCTTTTATATGATGCAATGATGTCCCCTCCGGACTTTCTGAATTGAGGGAGAACTTCCATGGGCATCTTTCAGCAGTCAAGTGGATATAGTCCTTCATCTCTGGAAAGCTGGCTTTGGCATTTATCATATCAAAGTATTCAAATTCATGAAACAGTTTCTTGGAGCTCAGTTAGTCCCATGGGTGACTTTTTTACAGAACCAGCAGCCGAGCTGCCTCCCTGTTAAAATTGCTCATGGAAAAGAGAGAACTGCGTCTTGTGAACTACAGAGAAATTAGAACAAGCTAATCAAAAAATAGCAAAGATGGAAGTTATGCATTAAAGGTGCTTTCATATAGACAAGATTTGAGCCTAGAAACGTGGTCCTAATGTGTGGTATACTCTAGTGCTCAAGTGAAAGTTTAGCCAGAATGCAGCCAGAAAAGACCTTATTTGATAAGGTACTTTTTCCATTAAAAATGGTAATGAATATATGTAAGGCATTTCACAAAGCTTTCTCAGGGAGGTCAGAGACATTGGATCACTGGCAACAGGGCAGCATGGTGAGAAGTCCTTGCTCTTGATGGATGATCTGTAATACTGTGCCCGATTTGGGGCAGATTTTCTCTACTGTTGTGTGTCACATATGTAAAGGATGGACCTTGACTAGGAAGTTTGTTTCTGTTGTATTTTTTGAAAATAATTTATGAAGTCTAACCTATATTTCTCTTGCAAGAGTTTATATCTGCTTGTCTTGTTCTATCTAAAGAGGATGTAGAGAATTGCTTCTGCCCAATACACATGCAGAGAATTGTTTCTGCCTAATACATATTTGAAGACTCCTGTCATGTCTCATCTCATTTCCCTTCTGTGGAAATGAATCAATCCATGTGCTTCAGCTTTTTCCTATGCCATGCTTTCAAAGACCTCTGATAATTTTCTATTCCTCACCTTTGGACTTCTACTTTGCCTGAGTGTGATTCCCTGACCTAGAGTAGTTACAGGAAGCTAATATAAATCCCACTTCATAAAACTTTTCATAATGGAAGTCAATCACCTATCAAGGTCAAGGAAATTAAATCTTTCAGAGTTGATGTGAACTTGCCTAAGGATACCAGTCAGAGAACAGGCAGAGCCAGGAAGATGACCCAAGGCCCCAACTCCCAAGCCAGTCCTTGTGAAGACTGGCAAACAAACTACCTGCAAGCCTTTCCTTGGAGAAATGTACCATGTGGAATCACTAGAAGATCTGGACTGACCCCCAGACTGGTCCTTTTTCTTGCAAAATGTGAGATGTAGCAGTGCCTCTTGTATTTAGGTGCTGACTGCTTTTGGTGTGGCTTTCACCCAGCTGAACTCCTACAGCTCCAGTCTCTTGCAGGTTGAAGCCATGGCAGTTTAAAATATGTTTTATCCTCTTCCCTTTCACCTTCAAAACCTCCCATAAATGGAGATGGGCATCCAAGTTTAAATTCTATTCAGGTAAATTTGTGCCTTTTAGCAATGGATTAGAGAAGAAAAGCAGAGCATTTTAAAAAAGAAGAGCTGGTATATGCTGCTTGCTCCAACCAGACCTCACTTCACCAAATCAATAAAGTAAAACTTAAAGTATCTCTAAAATGAGGTTGTAGGAGATGTTGCCCAGCATGAGTTGCAATTGCAGGAAATTATTTCTTCTTAATTATTGTGCAGTAGTGAATACATTAAGATGTTCCACCTTCTCCTTAGCTATATGTATTTGCTGAACCATGGCACATTTCAGCCACACTGAGTAAACACATACTTATCTATCTGGTTTAAAAATGCTAAAATATTCTAATGGTTATTCAGCTGATCTATACATCTTACCTTTGCAGTGGCTCGGGCATGTTTATTTTTTAAATTGTTTGTTTGGGGGATTTTTTGTGGTTTGATGTTCAGTTTGTTTTGTTGTGTTTTTTTTTGTTTTTTTTTTTTTTTTTTTAATAAGATACATAAATTCACTTTCTTCTCTGATTTATTGGAATAGTTTATCTGTAATTTAAGATGCAGTAACTTTGTTACCAGTGGAAATCAATCAATTAATTTGAAACCAGCAATTGCTTAACCTACCCAATGCCAGAGGGACCCCAGTGCAAGAAAGGGTGTAGTAATACTTTATGAACATGCAGCGCTTGCACCAGCACACTGCTGATTAAAAAACACAGGAGATTTTTCTTCAAAGGATTCTGAATAAAGCCTTTGGTTCTGTTTCCACATGTGGATTTCTTTTTTTTTTTTTTTTTTATTGTCCTAAATACATTTGTTATGCTACCTCATTTTGGACTGTAACTGAAGCTACATTAGAGAAAGATTTTGCATGAATTTAATAAATCACTGAAAACAATCAGGAGTTTTATATATATATTTTACCTGATAAATATCTCAGCCTTTAAAATCCTTCTGAGTCCTTGGATAGTGCTACTTAATCTCTTAAACATGCACTTATAATTACTTAAGAATCCACACACTGGAGATCTAGTGACCTAGTTGCGTTCTGCACTGCCATGTGTGGGAGTTGATTTTGGCCTTATTAATCCAAATAATTTTTGAACCATGTGAACGTATTCAGGACTTTGCAAGTGCTAATGAGCATTGCTTGCAAGCTGAGCAAATGGTGTTCTCCAGCCAGAAGCTCTCTGACGGGGGCACAGCCCTGTGTTGCACGCAGAGGTGGTGAGCTCTGCCCTTAAAAGATCTTTTAAATGCAGCTTAGTTACTAGGAAATGTGTGTGCTGAAGCTTGCAGTACTATCAGATACTGTGGCAAGAAAACTGACTGGAGATTGCCTGAAAGATTTGAACTCAAATAATAGTTGGTTTTTTTTCAAATGTGTGTCTTCTCTATAGTACAGAAAAAAATTAAATGTTTTTCCTTCATTTAAGGTACAGTGGTGGTCTTAACGTGACTTGAACTGCATTTCAGGGTAGTTGCAGTCTCTGAATGCTTTATTACTAGCATCACTAGCTACAACCCCTTAGCTATGAACTATTTCTGTTCCAGAGAGGGAGGAAAAAATTATTATGTATGAAATAATAAAATGTCTAGTATATATCTCTCCTGGAGCAATAGAGGTGTGTTTATCGGTATGAATGCATCAATATACATCATCATAAACCCCACTGTATGAAGCTGTTAAAAACTATTTGTTACTGGTAATATGTATATATTTATTAGCAGCTTTCAATATTTTAATGTCTAGCCTCATAACTAGTTGTGCTTAGAGAGATCCTGTCAAGTTAAATGTTCCTTCTCTAGGTTTCAAACGGTACATTTGGCAGTTAAAATGAAAGAATGCAATAAGAAAAGAAGTTGAACTTACTGTTTGCTTACAGTAGTCCAGCCATGTGGATTGATTAGTTGCCATCTAAGCAACTTAATTTCAAACATCCTATCAGAGGATCTGATATGAATGCCTATCTCAGGCATTTCTGAGACATGCCTTGCACAGCAGCAGCAATGTTCAGGTTTGTGTCCTTCCTCAGATCCACTGTTGTTTGCTTAAAAAGCCCTCCTGTTTTCTACATCACTACCCCTTTTACCTTCTCCATGCACACTTTGAGACCCAACATGTCACTCACCCTGTCCCTGAGTCCTCTTAACACTGATGTTTTCATATCAAACAAGTGTCCCAAGCTGCTGCTGAGGGAGATGAAAGGAGCAGCCTTGTCAGTAGTGTGATATTTGTACAGACAGCTGAAGGAGCACTGGATTTTTGAGGTGATAGGCATTTTGGCCTCACCTTATCAACCCATCTGCATCTGCAGATGGAAGGTGGGTCTTTCTAGGAGCTGTGTAACAGGTGCCAGCTGCTAATTACCATTTACCAAAGACTTTGCATGGTGAACAAGAGTTATTTCTGGAGAAGCAAAATGTTTTTTTTCCAGGTCTCCAGTGCGACTGACCGTGCTGGACTGGGCCATGGCACTGCAGGTAAAGCCCATGATGATCTGTGCTTGCCTGTTGTGAGCTGCTGCTGGGTACACCTGTCATAAGGGTGGGTACACCTGCCCTGAGTATTGCCCTCAGGTACTTCTTCCTCTGAAGACACATCACATCCTCCTCCTCCTATCCCACTGCAACAATGTCATTCGAGGTTCCTCCTTGACAATAGGTCAGACCAGTAGTCCTCACTGTCATGTAGCTCTTGCACCATCTGGAGCTCAAAGCCTCCTCAGAGAGCACTGACTCATCTTGCATAGCACAAGAGTCATGATTGTCATTCCAGCTTAAATGTACTTCTTGTGTCAAGGGCAAATCAACCTGCTTTCTCTCTCCCATAAGTAGGCTTTGGCAGTGAATGAGCCCTTTAAGCTAGTTTGCAAATAACTGCACTGTAGGATAGAGAATTCTTATGGAGAAAAAGGGGAGTTTAACTGTGAGCATATTTACATACAGATAAACTATCAGTTTTTTCTAGGGTCTATTTCAGAAACCAGAGGTAGGGCAGGGTACTCTGTATTAATTGGGCCAGCTCAGTTTGCTCATGACCTTTTCTTCACTCAGAGAAGGTCAGCTCCTTCCAACATTCTCTGTAGTCAGTCATATGTGGTCAGAATAAATGCAAGTGCAGCCCTTTCCCTTGCAAGAGCCTTGGGGATCTTGCCACACCACACGGGGCGTTAAAAAAAAGTCCATGTCACTTCTTGCCCTCTAAAGTAGCTGAAATATAAACAAGGCTTCTGTGTCATAAAGCTCTGCCCTTAAAAGTACCATAAACAAAAATTAGGGCTGTAACCTGTAGTGCCTTGGAGATCTGCCTATGAGTGCCAGAGACAGGATGCTGCTTATGCACTGGACAAAACACTGCCAGGTCAGAGGCATTGAAATTACATATTTACCCTATAAAATGAACTTAAAAGGTTCAACTCTCCAGCCACCTGCTCAGTACTGTCTGAGAAAGCCTGGTTGTGAAAGGATTTGTTTGGATAGGGTGCCCTTGACGAAGGGACAGTTTATTATCCTCTGAGAATAAGCACATTTTCAATTGTGGAAGATTTTGCAGGGTTTTGGGGGGTTTTTTTGTCCAAAAAAAGATTCCTATCACAAATGAGATAGATGAGCTGTATAGAACACATAATGAAGAAAAATGCCTGGGTAAAAAGCACAAGGAAGATGCTCTGAGGAGGATTCAGTTGTGTGACTGTAGGTTTCTTGTGCTGACTTGGAAAGCCCAGGAGATCCCCTTCACCTTGTTTGACCATGTGATGTCTCCAATGGGATGCAGATGTCACAGGGGCATAAAAATATCTAAAAATGGCACTTAGACACCTGTAATTGCATGGATGAATCTTATCTCAGGGAAAGAAATTCAGATATGCAGATCCTGGCACTTGCAATGCTCCCTGAGTGCAAGCTACTCATGGCTCTAGCAACACAAGACATGGTTCAGTATGGTCAGAGAAGCCTGTCAAAGCTATGTGCCCCTCCTGATGTCACTGCTGGTTTTAGGCCTCCCAGCCTCCCTTATCTCCCAGGGCACTTTTTTTTTTTTATCTTGTACAAAGAAAGCAAGTGAGTAGTACAGGTAACTGAACTGTTACTCTCTGCTGAGTCAGCTCTGATCTATTCATACCTTAAATTCCAATGCCATGGCTTATCTTTAAAGATGAGCTACAGACATTGGTTACTTTTGATCTGCCTGCTTTCCACTCTGTTAGCTTTCTGTTTGTCATCATGGAGGATGTAGAGTTCTCTCCAAAATTTGTTATTCATCTTTAGCTGTGCATGCTTTAAGGCTGAATCTATTATTTCTTGTGCTACATGGCTCTATCAGAGATAGAGCTTTTTCTTGTTATGAAAACAGTCACTCTAATCAAGTGAAGATTAATGGAAAGATTATTTCTGTGAATATCAAGAGTTCCTGTAAAGTGGTATTTTCCATGTTAATATATTCAGAAACTGGATTGTAATACTGCCACCCCAACTCTGGCGTTTTTTGTCCTCTCTTTTACCCCCATGTACAGATAATGTACTGGGCTGTCATCTCCCCCCATACAGTTGCTTGTAGTAGCAGCATCCTTATCTTCTGTACCTGCACATGATGTATCCCACTTAACCAACCCTTCATGAATCATTTGTCCTTTAAAGCATATGTTTTATTCTAGCAGAACATATGGTCTGCCTTGATCTGCCTTACATACTATTTGAAGCAGCCAAGACTCATTCCTAGATATTTTCTGCCTCATTAGAGTCATTATTGTCTTGACCTTTTGTCAGAATGGAGTCCAAAAATTTATGGTTTTTTCATTCTGAGTATGCTGCATCCTTGACAATTATTTTTAAATTGGAGGTGTCCCAGCCTCTCTTAAATTTTCAGGCATATGTTGCAGAGTGAGGGTGAATCTTGTCAGTTCTCAAGAGAGTTTTTATGCATTTATGCCCCCACATTGTGCCATCAAAGCTCTTGGGTCTTCTGACATGGTGTGAATAAAATTCTGAGAGCATGTTTTCAGTGGCTAGCCTGAAGAGCAGCTGAGGATCTTCTTGCAGTCCTCCCTGCTGCAGTGAAGGGTTCTTACATGTCTTGTTTTGCTGCCTCCTCTCCTGTAAGACAGGCAGCAGAAAACGCCCAAGTCTTCACAGGCCCTGGGCATGGGTCTGGTAGGGAAACATGCAGGGATGTGATTTCTTGCTGAATTCAACAACATGCTCTCGAGGGCTAGAGGGACATGCTTGACTTTATGCTCATGTTTGAGCCAAAGGAACAGCTGCTTGCTGTGGAGAAGTTTTTGCCTATCTCACAATGTTTCCTCTGTGCATGGGCTGCAAGCACAGTGTGAGATCCATGCTGAGGTAGCACTGGATGGCTTTGGAAGACTTTGAAGCCACATCCTCAAAGTCTTTGTCTCTATCAGTAACATCAGTCCCTGCTCCTCCTTTTCCTGTCTGACTCTGTAAAAGATGCCTAAATTTGGTCCTTCACTTCTGTTGTGGTGCTTTTATTAAGAACACCCCAAGTGCAATGCAATTTTGATAGCTCATGAAGCTGTGGAAATGTTTTTTAAAGCAAAAAATGGTTCATCTCATTCAGCACGTGCCACATACATCTGGTCATACCAGGGCAACCTGGTAGCTTCTTGATGAGGGCCCACCCCTGCTGCAGGGGTGGAGTGCAGTGACTACAGGGACAAGTGCAGTGACCTGGGGCCACCAGGAGGCCAAACTATTTGTTTCAGCTACATAGATTACACAGTGGAAAATCTGCACTGAGAACCAACTACTTCTCATTTGTTCTGTCTACCTGCCATGGTAACAGTGTGCACGAGCCGTGGCTCACCTGCTTGGGTATGCCCTGAAATCACTGTTGACTTAGTCTGTCCCTGCTGCTCCTCTTATTAATTTATAGTTTATTCAGAAAACACAGACATTTGACTGAGATGCCTTTGGGTCGTTTAGCTGGCTTCTAGCCGAGTTTGCTTGTCAAGGAACCTTCCTTTTCCTCTGGTGCACTATGTTTGTGCTGGTTGCTAAGCAGGTTACCTCCCAGCTGAATATTTAACAGGAGTAAGAATGTAACAGAGTTCGTAGGTGCAGGAGAGCAGCATGGGGGTTTTTACGTTAGGAAACAGTAAATAAGGGACTAAAATAATGATAGCTCCTGCTTCCCAGGATGGGTTTTTTATGCATGAAGTCCTTGAGATTCTGATACTTTCTGTATTTCATGTGGTATCTTTATTAATGGTCAAAAATGTTTGCACAGGCAGCAAGAAAGTTCATCTGAGGAAATGTAAGTAATGTAAAATTTGTTATGAAATCGATGTTTCTCAGAGGTTTACTATTTCCCTCCAACATCTTTTAGGCAAAATCCTATTGGCACCTGTGCCATTGTATTTCCTGTCTTTGTGTAACCCTTTCTGTATGAATGCCTTCAAGTACAGCTTCCTCTGCTGAGGAGTTAGCATGTTCTCTAAGCAAAGAGGTTACTGATCTTCTCATTTCCCATTCATACTATTTCTTTATAAAAATGTGATTATATTGATTACACCTTCCTAGTCCACAGGCCTCCTCTAAGATGCATTTCATGGGGCAAGAGGAGATTAGACAAACAATATCCTCAGGCTAAGCTTGCTGTTGAAATTGGTTTGAGGAAGAATGTTACCTTAAGACTTCATCATTTTGAGTACTTTGTGTTTGCGGGGTTTTAGCTATTTTAATGTGCCTAAGCTCTGGTCAATGTAAATACTTAGTAATTGATAATATATCTTTTCTTATATTCCTTATATTCTTGTATTTCTTATTTTGTTTCTGGACCTTTTATTTGATGCTACAAGATGTCAAGGGCAGGAACTTCTTTCAGCACACTGTGAGCTCCAGCCTAGTGCCCACATAGCCATGTAAATCCCCAGACAAGATTGGAGTAAGCATGCATTTTGAAGTTGCACTTCTAAAAATGAGGAACTTCTCACTGAACGCGCTGGACTCCAGCGAGACCCCTTGTATATGGGGACTGATAACAGCTTGGTTGTCCTTGGAGGATAATCTGCTGGGAAGGGTAACAGCCTGAATTCATATTGCCGCCTCTCATCACGCTCTCTGAATCTCACTCCAGCAAAAGGGCACTTGTGGGGCTGGCAGAGCCACAGCAGTTTCCTCCTTGCTTTCTTTAGGATGATCATATATTGGGATTTTGGGATGTTCCCAGTGGGCAACTTTCTTTCACTTCTCCATGGAGTATGTGATGGCCTTGCCATGTGCCCTGCTCTTCACACAAAGCTCAGAGGTGCTGTCACTCACTGCAGCTGCTTTTTTTTGCAGAGCACAGCTCCTGCTCCTTTGCCTGTGGCACAGTTAATGATGCACATCCAAAGGCCACTTCCAATTTCCTCAAGTGGGGATTTCTCTGTCATACATGAACTGTGGTGCATCCAGCTGAATAAGGAGCATGTGCTCTGTACAGCTGAAAACAATTTATACCAGGGACTAAATCATCAGGGTTGGAGAGGGAAAGCAGGATGAGCCCCAGTAAGTTTTCCAGTATCTATTGTCTCCTCCTGCAGGACTGTCAGTGGGACTACCTACTCCATGTCAATCATGCATTCCCTGATTTACTGCTGCCCATGTCTGGCCCCAGCAATGGTGACATTGTTGGCTATTGCTGTTCAGGTAAATCAGTCAGTCTTGGCATTCACTACAAGCTGGGGAGACACTGCTGGCCAGTTTGCCCAGTTACAGGGGCTCTTGCTTGCTGATGAGTCTGGCCAGTGTTTTGGACCAGTCTTGAGGAACCTGCATTTGGACCAGACTGGTATTCTGGACCAGTCTTGAGGAACCTGCATTGCTCAGGTCTGGGATGGGTCAGCTCTGACCAAGCAGTCTCATACTGTCCACATGTCTTATTTCCAAAACCAATGGCACTACTGTTGGCCAGATCCAACCAAACTCATCAGAGACAGAAATTTCATCATAAACAGCTACAAATAAGAGGCTTGCCTCTCATCTTACTGATGCTCTCACTGAGGCAAAGCCTGCAAAATGAGCTCATCATCTTAAAAAGCAGGAAATCCTCACAGGAGAATGGCAGTGGAAGTGTCCCAATCTGCAGAAACCTTCATTAAAAGCACTGTCTCTCTTAAACACCAGAGGGTCTGGCCAGAAGACATGAGGCACCAGATTGCATTAGGTCCAGTGCTGATAAGATATTTTCCCTTTCACTTGCATTTGGAATCACCTAATTGCCACCAGCGAATGCTCTGTTCTTCAAAATCTTGCTCCTTTCACACGTTTAAGAAAGCTGGGGAAAAAAAGGGGACATCTCTTAAGCTTTTTATAGTCTCAGGAGTTTTACCCTTCCCTGTTCTCCCTCTGAAAAGTGAACTTTGTTTCACATGTATCCGAAACACTGAACAAACTGAGAGCAGACACTGAGAGGAGAGAAAAATAAGCAATAGTCACTCAGAAAACCCTTTTTCTCAATGACCTTTTCTTATCACGCTGAGAAGAACGTAGACAATATTATCATCATTGCTAGCATATTTCCCCCAAATATGCTGGCTAATCAGTAAATATAAAGTTGAAGTGAACAGTTTTACTTACTAAGCATTGCCTTGTGCCTACCTTCATTAAAATTTATCTACCGTTGTGTTACCCAATCATCCACTTTGATTAGATCCTCCTGGAATTCCTCTCCATTCTCAGTCATTTTGTGTAACTTAAATAATTCTGTTTCCTCAGCAGATTCACCACTTTTGCATACTGCTTCCTTCTCAAGAATATAAAAAAAGTTGTTGAGTTGCAGAGATATTGAGAGCCACCTACAACTTCATTTTGGCAAGAAAACAATTTACTCTTCCTTATCACTTCTTTTCTCTTTTTCAAAACTCCTGCATTTCCACATACAATTGCAAACTTCCATTAATGCTTTCCCATGGGAGACTCTCCCAACAGACTTCAGTAAAACTAAGCAAATGTATGGTCTAGTAATTTTGTGCCCTCATAGAGTTTTCCCAGCTTTATTGCAGATAATGTATTTTGACAGAAATTTTGCTTTTATTTCTCTGTGTGTCTTTAACCATTTGAGGTACTTTTGTCTACAGTGATCTTTTTTTATGTTTAGATGACTGAATTTTACAGTGTAGAGTAAGAAAAGGTATATTACAAAACAAAGAACAGATTCCTATTTATACCCTGCAGCAGAAATATTAAAAAAGACAAAACCACAGTGCTGATGGCACTCACCATTGTTTCAGTAAATGAATGGGACATATCCATGCATTGCTGCAAATCCAGCTAGTAGAAGTCCAAGATACTCTCATTTACAATGATGTCTTTGTGTCTTTGCTCTTTTCGAAGAGTATTATTTGTAGTTTTTTGCCTAACATGCATTTAGCTGTTTTTTTGGTGTTGTGATTAATGAGTATTAGAAGAGTGCAAGTTTACCTAATGTGCTCTGAAATGAAACTGGGCCAAAACTGTCTGCGGATACCCAACAATGGCTAGATACGATTTTCCTTCCACATATAGTGTTACTTTAGATGGTTTACAAGTACTTTGGAATTAGAAAGTCAAATTATTTTCCTCATTCTATAGTGATAGAGAATAGACATCATTTTAAGTGGAAGAGGTACAGAAAATGGATGGGCTAATTGCCTGTTGCACAAAAGGCAGATTAATACCTATGGGTTTGTCCTGTGCTAGCTTTCAAAGCTGTCGTTGTGACCTGTTTTGCTGTTGGTTGCATTTATCTTGTCTTAAGAAAGTTATCAAAGGCAGGTCTTGGATGTGCAAAGCGGAAGAGAAAATAATCTTGGTGTCTTAGAACAGTGCTGCACCAGCTGTTCCACAGCAGAAAGAAATCTTCAGGTCCAAACTTGAGAGAGTTCAGAAAGCCACGCTAGGATAAGTTTCTCTATTTTCTTAGTTCTGTGCATCTTAGCTGTCAGAAATAAATGGCTAGTGAACTGAGTCACCCTGCTACAAGGGTGTATGTTATTTGTGAGTGAAATGTTCAACCAGAAGAAAGCATCCTGTCCCTGGCAATCTTTTAAAATTTCACAACTCAAAAAGATTAATTTTGAGAAAGCACAGCCTACCAGCCTGTCAGTCCAAAGCCATAGGAGAGCCAATACTTTAGATTGTTCTAATTACTTTTTTAGGGTGTTTGTTTTTTTGTTTTTGCTGTTGTTACCTGTGCAAGTGAGCACCATAATACAATATAATTATTTTTTCATCTGCATGTTCATCTCTGGGGAGGTTACCTCAATTTGTTTACTGGGCTGTTCTTGAGATTTAGCCACAAATGATTCCACACTGGCTCAGAAATATGCCATTTTAGCGCCGTTCATGCTCACAGCGGTTCAAGTAGCTACCACCTGAATGCAATGGCAAATAACTTCTTAATAGTAGTGCAAAAAACAATCGCCATCTGAAATATTGCTACCAGCTCTGCCTGTAGACTAAGCATTTTGCACCTGAGACAGAAGGACAGCCCTAGTATGTATGTAGTGGTGTGTCTAATTTTCTCTGTGAACTGTTTGTTCGTACTGTTTATTTGGCTCATTCCATGTACCCCCATTCAAACCCCATTTGGTTCTTACCATGGTTATTTACCCAGGTTCAGTTAAATGTCAATCCTTTGCTCCCTACCCCCGAAGACCTGTCCATCTCCTTGAAGCCTCTCCCTGGTTCTAGGAAGTTCCAAGGAGGGCGTCAAGTGATAGGCCAGGATCCGAGGATGTCCGTCCTCCCCTACTGGGATTGGCTCCCAGAAGAGTCTCTCATCCTGGTAGCCACTCCCTGGTCTTTCCTCATCGGTTCCTTCCCCGATACCTCCCCTTACTCCTCCCCCAGATAAAAGTAGCTGACCCAGGGCAGTCTGCGCTCTGCTGAGGCAGATTCCCTGGAGTGAGGTTGCTTCCCCGGAACCCTCAATAAACCCCAGTGGCAACCCCTCAACAGAGTCCTCCTTCTTATCCTCGCTTTCGTCACAGCTCACACCAAGCGGCTGGGCTGAAAAGAGCCCACCGGATCGGCTCGGTTGGCCAGCCTACAGGGCTGTACTGATCGCCTGTGGCTGTCGCCAGGGCTAGCCGGGGGCAGGCAAGGCTCTGACCACGAGGCAGGGTGGAGATAATTAGGCGCAGTTTCCTATGTACCTGTAATATCCTGTCTGTAATAGCAAATAAAGGGAGGGTTTGTGCTTGTTGATCAGTGCTTGTTTGTAACATTTGAATCTGATAGGCCTCACACTTCTTAAGGAAAAAAAAAAAACAAACTATGTAGTTGTTTTGAGTTGATCTTGCCCTCCCAGCCTTCTCTGTGCCATGTTTAGTGAAGTAGATTGCAACAAGGTTTGACATTGCCTTGATGTCTTATAAGATTAAAAATAGTTTTTCACTTTTGACTGGAGCAAGTTCAAATTGACTAACTGATTATGATAAATTATGGCATCATTTGGAATGGTTTATCAGTGCTGTCAGTAATTGTTTAAAATAAATCTGCATCATTTCTACCTGTTCCCACCCCAGGAACTGAATGTGTCTTAGGAATCATAATAGGTGAATAAACCAATTTAAACACTTACCAAGCCATGCTTGTAATGCCAATAACATCAAGCTGTTGAAAAATGAATGGGAGGCTCGTAGGGACAGCCATGATGATATTAACAGTACTTGAAAAAGATGTGTTTTGAAAGCACTGCTTTATGTTAGGATTTCTGATCCTAAGACTGAGGTACATCTTGTTTTTGAATCACTCAGCTGTTATCTGAGAGGAACTACAGTGTTGCTTCCTACTCAGCAGCTCCCAGCAGAGCATCTTACAGCTTCTCTATTTTGCAACTGTTATGAAAAAAGCCTCCCAATAGCTCCTCCAGCATATTGAAAAACAGAAACAATAGAAGCATAACACTGTCCCACGGGTTCTAGAGTGTATGCTGTGGAATAACAGTGTCTTGGTCTGTTTGTATAATTTAGGTCTGAAAGCTTCAGGTCTGTTGGGCTTCTGCCCTCCTGGTGTTTCATCATTGTCTTTGGCACATGTACCATTAGTACCTAATCCTTGGTCCTTCTGGGGCATCTGGTGATTTATTTGGTTTCATTTTTGGGTTGTCCTTCTTCCTGGAGTGTTCATTCTTGTCAGTCCTCAGCATTACTTCAACCTTTTAGTCATTGTGATTCTGCAATCTGTAGGCTTTTGCTTGGAAGCTACACTCAAAGGAAACTTTCTTTAAAACTGAGTGGTATTTGTTTATCATTAGGAGTAGAGAAATTGCAGAGAAAAGAGTTAGGCCCATCAGCCTTACTAGACAAATTCAGCACAACATGTTTTTTCCTACCAGTTGTGCCCCAAAAATAGGACCCTGCTTTTTGAAAATCAGACAGGTGAGGACCTTCTGCATCAAGAAGATGGGACCAGGCATGCTGGATAAGTGCTGTGGAAGGGGAAGTTGGAGCAATCCAACCCTCCATCCTCCAGATAGAACTCTCCCTGCAGTTTCATCTCTCAGCATATCACAGAAACCAGACAAGTGGAGGCCCCTGTGGTACATGTATGTGTATAAAAGAGAGGAACAGATATCCCTGAGGTCTTTATGCTTAGAAGCTGTAAATCTTACAGGACTTATTTTACATGTCACCAAGATCATGTTCTATCTTTAATAATATGAAGGCAAGGATTACTTCAATTTCGTTAATGTCTTGTGAGACAAGCATCTAATTACCTTCCTGTCTTTAACTTTTTTTTAATCTATTGATGAATAGAAGTAAGGAAATTCTGCAATGCATTTTCCACTAATTTTTCTCTTGCTATCTGGATATCGCCTTTGCCCATCCATGCCTTCTTTGTGCATTCACTTGGAGGAGTTATTCAACTGTTACGGTTTTAATTATTCCTGATATCGTAGAACACTATCTGATAATTTTGTATCTTGTACACTCTCAATTATAAATCAGCATTATTGTTATGAGAATCACCTGGTACTCTTTATGTTCATCTGCAAACATCAATATGAAAGTATAAACAGATTCTGTTCAAGAGTGATTGTAGATAAATTCTCAATAAAGCAAGGTATGGCAAAAAGAATCCTTTACTTCCTGAAAGCTGTTGAAAGTAAACTAGAAGAGGTTTAATTTCCTTCTAGTTGTCATAGTGGGAAACCATTGGAAACAATGTAATCTTAATGTGAACAATTTGTTTGTATGTCCCGGTTTATTTAGGTAAGTTTTATTACATCCACCGTTGGACCTGAATGGAGTAACTTTTGTACTATGGGAAGGAAAGAGATGCTGTAGTTTGTACACATAATGGTCTAGCTAGGATATTTAGACATGAATACATCTGTCTTCATAAAGATGGAGCAGGTCGAGGCTGCAAAAGCTCTAATGCCTGAACTATTGCATTTAAAGACCAGAAGATGAAGAGTTCTCCAAGCTGCCAAGCAAACAAAGATTGTTCTTTGCAAGATGCCCAATAGCTCAGGATGAGCAAAAAAGAAATAGAGAAACAAAATTAAGCCCAAGCTGGATCCTTTTCACCCACCTCCTCCTACATATAGTTTGCACCCATTAAAGAACTCTGCATGCCATATCTCAGGGGATTAATAATTAATGCATTGTTTTTGAAACTGCCATGTCACTGCAATTATTTTAATTTATTTTCTTTTCCTGAAGGGATTAATTTCCAAAAAAATGTTGTAGCTCTTTTGGACTTCCTGTAGCGCTTGTAGGAAACCACAGGAGTGCTATAACCATTAGCTTGATTTCAGAGCTGAAAAAGTTGAGCAGCTCATAGATATGCAGGAACAATGCCAGAGTTTGCTTAGAAGTACTCAGTCTAGATATAGGTCAAAATATTCAGCAGAACTTCATAAAATTCTGAAATATAATGCTTATCTGTCTTTCCAACTATCCCTCATTACTTTGCAATGTTTGTAATTAGGAAAGCCTGTGGGGATGAGACCAGTCTGCACTTAAGGCAGGAACACAAATCAGTGAGTCAGGGTCAGGATAAAAAATCCAAGAATCACATACCTACAGCCACATAACCATCTATGAAGGAGGTGGTCAATGTCTGTGCTCAGAACATTTTTTAAGTGGCCTCTCTGAAGCTTTTTACCTCCTAAGGATGAATCCATGACTGAATGTAGCCTCTCACCATTTGCTCCTCTGTTACAGCTCTGGACAATGATTTCCGATTTTTTGTCAGACATCTCAAAACATTTTTTTTTAGCATTGAAGCACTGTGAGAAGAATCTTATGAAATATTACTGGGGCTTGAAAAATGTTTCCACTGTGTACGGCCTCCTATTAATTTCCAGAGCCAGTAATGGACGCTAGCTGAAACCAGGAATCGTTCTTACATCTGCCATTTGAGAACATCTGTGAATAGATATTTTTATCTCTTCTTCTTCTCCCAGTTACAGCAAATTTAGTAACTTAATTTCTTGTATTTTGTTACATATACAGCCATAAATTCCAAAGATAAGACAGTGACAATAGGAAGCCTTACTTAGTAAAATGAGCCTGCAGGCATATGGATGAGTGCTCTTAATAAATTTCATGTTGGTATAAAGAGAGCCTGCAACTGAGTCTTGAAACTTGTGTAGAAACTTATGTAAAAGGATTGCTGAGTGAAGCTAATTAACATCAATTATTATTAGTATTGCTCCCAAATCTCAAAGGCCTGTATTGGTGCATGATTAAGCATTAGATTTTGTGTAACTCTGTCATGGTAAGTGGTGTAGTCTGGTGGCAATGTGCTGATAGGACAAATACTATGTTTGCAGTTCAACCCATCAGTGTTTTCCCTTTCTCACTGCCAACATTGGTATTAGCTGATTTTAGACTTTATAGATTCATGAATATCCTGAGTTGGAAGAGACCAAGGGTCATCAACCCTGGCCTGTTCCTGGCACTGTACAGGACCATCCCCAAGAGCCACACCGTGGCTGAGAGCATTGTCCAAACGCTTCTTGAACTCTGTCAGGCTGGTACTGTGACCTGGGGATTTTCCTTTTACATAACCTTCCCTGGGGAGCCTGTTCCAGTGCCCAACCACCCTCTGGGTGAAGAACCTTTTTCTAAAATCCAGTGTAAACCTTCTCTGATACAAATTGATACCATTCTCTTGGCTCCTGTCGCTGTCACCACAGAGAAGAGATCAGCGCCTGCCCCTCCTCTTCCCCTCACGAGGAAGTTTTGAACTGCAATGAGGTCTCCCCTCAGTCTCCTCCAGGCTGAACAGACCAAGTGACTTTGGCCTTTGCATCTGACCAGCAATCAAATAGATATTGCTACCTTCCTCTTGCTGGTACAAGAAGGGCTCTTTATTGCTTGATGTGATGCCCTTCCTGTGATAAGGTAGAAACACTGAAGGTGCCCTGGATAGCAAATATGTTGGGAATCAGAGCACCTGGTGGATCACTTTATTAAGGAGGTAAAAATAAAATTTCTGTTCTCCCATATCTATTCTATAGAGTGAAATTAGTGGTATGTATTTACTCTGCTGAGCATGCTTTTCAATTAGAAAAGGTGAATGTTCTGGCAAAAAGGTCTTGAACTCTCACTGAGCAGAAAAAACAAGAAGGATTCTTCACTTATTCTCACAGTATGGTCCAGGGAGGCTATTCTCACTGCATACACTAGCTTCTGACTGTGAATAATTGCTTTGCTCCTTTGGGGATAAAAATCCCTCACATCTGCCTGATCTTTCTGCTGTGATGGAGACAAAACACTATCCAAAATACTGAGTTTTTCCACCTTGAACTCCAGTTTCTGTGTAAAGACTTCAGCATTGGAGCTATATAGTTCAAAGTGAGATCAAAGAAATAAAACTGCACTGATTGCAGTGACTGGTAATGTCTTGAAAGTGAAAAATGAAGTGTCTGTAATGACCATTTTACATCTGCCTGACACAGCTGACACTGTTGGTCCAGGATATTTATATTTATAAAAAATGTGAATTCCAGAGGAAACCTGCAGAGATTGTTTTGAAAAGTCTCTTTCCTTTCAGAGACAATATGGAAGGTGACATTAGGCAACTATGTACTCATACTTGCAGAGATTTTCTGTGAATTATTTTATGCATCTGTCTTGTCACTTTCCCTCTACTGTGTATTTTGCTTCTTCACCTTTTATTTTCTGTGCAAATGAGCAAGCTAAGTAGTAGTTATTCCTGTATAAAATCATAGTTAGGAAAATTTCCATCTACCTCCCTGCTGAGACTTCATGGTTGCGAACCTTTAAGGTAAAGTGAAACAGAAAAAAATTAACCCTGAAAGCTTTAAATGTTTATTCAGTGTTTATCATTCTCCAGGTCCTTCATGATTTTACTCAGAATGTCATTGACAGATACACCATTCTTGCTTTGTCTTAGCAATTTTTAAAATCTGCTCTGTAACTGAGAAGGACGAGCAGTCTGGGTGATATAGCAGAGTATATGTAATGCATTTCTTTCCCTTTTCTTGGGAGAATTTACAGTTTGAAGTGACAGTCCATGTTTATTTCAGTGGAGGAAGAGAATGCTGATAATACACTACAGTGAATGAGGGGATGATGTAGTATTTGAACATACTAAAGAAACATTTACTTTGTTTTAAAAGCAAATCTTTTCATGGTCTCAGCCCCATTTAGACCATGCCTTACCACTAGCTTTTAAATGCTCATGAGCTGTTCACAGGGGTTTCTTGTGGCCAAGGCCCCAGTGTTTGGTCACTGGGCAATCAGCATCTCTGTCTGGAGGCCTAATGAGTGGCAGGGGTCTGGGAATTTGGTGCAATTTTGAGTAAAATGGAAGCAAGCACTGATTCCTATCTCAGAAGTCAAGCAGTGTGAACTAGCAATGTGTTCCTGGGGACTAGCACCCTCTGTAGCAGAACTGTGTTGGAGACAAGTCATTGGAATAGCCAAAAGGCATAGTTAGTAAACTGAACTAATCATTAAAGACAATCAAGAACCCAGTGCTTGAGTTTGGTCCTTGGTACTCTTTTATTTTACTCTTTAAAGACAATTCCTAAAACTCAGGTATAGCCCATAGGCAAGATCCATCCCATGGAGAAAGAAAAAGACCTTTAGGAAAGCACCGCTGCCTCCTGTATCTGTATTATTCCTGGAGCTCTCCCTCTTCTTGCTTCTTTGAAGTATGAGATCTTATCCACCCAGAAATTCTGGGATGTCCCTCACACAGTCAGGAAAGTGATTCAGTTCAGATTTATGCAGACTGGCCTCTCTATGTAACAACTCAGGGCAATACCTAGCGATCTTTGAAGGAGCTCCATCTCTACATATTGCTTTCTCAAGTCCTGGTGTAAGACAACAGCACTCAGAAGATCAGAGCAAAAGTAAATCGTGATATAGAAAATATTGGGATGCACTGTCATCTGAAAATGTCTCCTCTGACCAGTTAAAACAGATTAGCACAGACTGCACTCCGGGGACAGCACAGAAACCTGTTCAGCTGATCCCGTGTTGGTGTCTCCTTGAGATGAGCAATCCACTATACTCCTCCACCCGTGTTTTCCAGGTTGCTGATGAGGTGCTGCTAGCATAACCGGCTCACAGAGCTTGGCTGTACAAAGGTACAGGTGCCTCATCTGGAGCTGAATTCCATCCTTCCCTCTCCTGCAGAGTCTATCTTGGAGGATCAGATTACATCTATTTTTGCGTTCACTTCCAGTTGCAGGTCAAGGACACTGGGTTTTTCCTTTAAGAAGGTCATATATCTTGCTTGTGGTTCCAGCAGTGCCACCATTGGATGTGTGGCTGTCACACAGATTGATATGCTCAAGCTGGCTGAATAATCATCACACCAGCCCCACTATTAGATTATATCTGTCTTGGACATGCATATCAGCCACATCTCCCAGCTGTAGTGCAGACATGTATCCATCCACAAGAGCCTGGAGGTAGAATGTGGGGGCTTAACTGGGGTATTATTGAAATGAGCTCTCCTCCATCAAGGCACTTTCATGCTCAGTGTTATGGCTTTTGTTCTGAGGCACTGGTCTGCTGGCGCAGGTCTGCTCTGGGGAGCTGTCACTGTCACTGCACTTGCTGTCAGTGTGGCATTTGTTAATTTTGAGGGAAATCTGGGCACACACATCTTTCTTTTCTTTGTTTGGTTCCCCAGCAGTCACTCCCTTGGCTCCTTTTTTTAGGAGTCCAGATGTTTCCCTGCATCTATTTTATTACCCGAGAGGCATGCACCATTTACTTGGCATAATGTGTTTTGGTTTTCCTGTAGTGCATGTTGGGGTACATGCTTCTCTTTCATTTCTTTTTTACCTCTGAGATTACTGGAAACCAATTTACTGACAACAAAAGGGAAAGACCCTGCCTGTACTTTGAATATTTCTATCTTTGAGAAATCTTTCACATGCTGTAAGCAGTAGTGTTCAAGAAAATCAGTGAGCTATCAAAAACAGAGCAGCAAGTAGTGTGCTCCATTTATTTTTTTCTCCCAGCTCTCCATGTTGGATTAGGAAACATTAAACATTTTAAACTGGAGGAGGCAAAAGATGGATTCTGAGCTCAATGCTAAATTCTGACTATACTAGGAAAAGATAAATCAAACTCATATATTATTTGGTGATGCAAAAATACTCGGTGTTTAAAAATGCATAATTTGACATTGTTTTGAACTCTCTTGCCATTAAATTAATTCGGCCTTGAGGAAATACTTTAATAGCTGCTTCAAGCAGAGAATCCAAAATATTCTAAAATTTCCAGTACATGATCTAAGTTAATCTCAAACCTGTTTCTCTTCTCTCTTTCCTCCTCTCTCATATCAGTAAAATGTTACATGTTAGAAAGCATTTTCTGTTTTCTTTTGAAGTAAATAACCTATTGATCATTCTGTGAAACTAAGTTGATATCTAAAAGATATTGTTTTAAAAAAATATATCATGAGGTCTTCATGTGATACCTTCCTGTGGTCCTCAAAAATGCCCATTTAAAGTTGATCCTTGTTGATGTTTATCCTCATCTGTTTTTTCTCAGCCCACACTCTGATTGTTAGCTATCACAGTTGGAGGTTCACCCCTTTGTGTTGCTCCTTCACATTGCAGTCACAGCCAGTGTCATCAGGGTTGGAGTCTGCCTGCTTTTTTCAAGTGGAAAGAAGTAAAATTTAAATAAAATACACAAACAAGCAGCTCTACAGAATGCAGGCTCAGTTTGTTTAATTGCTGGTATGGACATAATAACAACTGGTATGCAGTTGTTATCCCTCACTGCTTAAACGAAAACGTTTGTTTCTGTTCAAAAATGTTGTCAGCTCCAACCCAGCAGAATACTGAAAATGACTATAAGTACAGCAATAACTTGTAGCCAGTGTGTAATCTGTGCTTGATGTGTGTGTAATTGATAAAAATTGCTTTCAGTTGGTAACAATGAAAGAATACACCATGCTCCATATATCTGTCAAGATAGCTCTGTACTGGCTTTTGATGATCTTTGGAAGCGTTGCAATAAGACAGAAGGTCAGTGCACTTCATTCTTTTTAAATGAGTTTCCATATGGTCTTTAGTGTGTAATATGAAAGGTGAAGGCACTCTGGGCTTTCTGAGGAAGCATCATTTAGGTTAAGCTAATGCTAGCATGTAGGGATTGTTGTGAAACTCTAGTCTGGTTGCTTGTATAAAGAAGGCTATCAGCTAGTACTCAAGTGATTCTTGTTTGAATAAATCTTCTCTGTCATAAAAAAAAAAATAATCATGAATTAAAGATGAAGGAGCCAGGATGAGTGAGTGTGTATGTGATGACAGAGTACTCTGTCTTACTGGCAAGAAAAAACAGAGAAGGATCAAGGGATCGGGGTCTTTAACAAGGGTGGGCAGAGAAACATCCCTGAGGGAGTCATTTAGGTACAGCAAGCGAAGGGTAGGAGTTATATTCCCATCTTCTTCTAGAGGCCCTCTCTCCCAGGAAAGGAGCAGCTCTGACCTCCATTTCTGCACTGGTCTTTTTGGTAGTAGCAGGATGAGGAGCAGCCACCTGCAGGGGGGCACCGTGCTGATTGCTTCCTTTGTTATCTGGGAAAAGTTTTTCCCCTTGCTTCCACACTGACTGAGATGGAATAATATTTTTCCATGTGTTGCTGGAACAGGAGCATACTTGGATATCCATGAGACTCAGGCACTTGTTCCTGGCACTTCCTTTTGAAGGGGTCACTTGGCCCTTTGGTAAGACAAGAGTCTACAGGCACAGGAGATGCCAGCTCCCTAAATTGCTGATACAATATACCTAAAAAAAGTGTTGCTTCATCTGGAGAAAACAGAATTAGTATACAAATTGCATTATTGGTGAGGAACTAGCCCAAGAAAAGACAAGCTCAAGTGCCACCGAAAAGTGAATTATTAGGCTAAGGTGAAGATATTAATAGAGTCCTTCCAAAACTGATGTGGGGACTAATCTTATTTAGTATTTTAATTTCTGACCTTGGTGGGGGTTTGTTAATGAAATTTGCTGACTATTCAAGTGTGAAAGCTGCATCAATAGAGATTTGTTTATCATACAAAGAGTCAGATGACCTTGAAGTCTCTAGTAACAGAAGTGCGATGAAATTCAATTGTACAAAAATACAAGTTCCTGCACTTAGAAACTAATAACAGGATTTCTTACTGCAAGGTAAGAGGATCAGCTGCAAAAACTTCAATGGGAAGATCTGGTTGTATTTCCTACCATGTGACTATTAATATAATCAATGCCACATGACTCTGAATATATCAGAAACCATCCCAGAGATTCACAGAAAGGATTGTTTCAGCAGAGGAATATAAACTCTGCCTTGTAAGATTTTGTCAAGACCTTCTTTAGAATTTCATCTTAATCTGAAGAGATTAACTTCAGCTGGGACAAAGGCAGAAAGGCCTGCCAGTGGCTGGAAACTGTCCATAGCCACAAGTGAGGGTAAATTCGCGTGTCTCTGATTGTTTGGCAAAGTGAAAGTCCAGAGAAGGTTTAGCCTCTAAATACGTGTTGGTGGCTTTTAGTGACCACTGATGGTTTCTTCATTATGGTGGATCTATTTCAATTCACTTTTTGAGAGCTGCTAGCAAGTACTGTAAGGGAACACTGCAGTTACAGCTGAACATGTAAGCTGGTGTCTGAAGAGAAGTGTCCACAAATTTTCTCTGGCTTTGCTTTACTTTCCCTGATTTCCAGCATAAATGTGTCCTTCACCCCAAAGATGCAGAAAAAGGACTACGAAAGTGATCAGAAGGATGAACAGCCTGATACACAAGACAAAACATAAAACACTCGTCTTGTTTAGTATTTATAGTTTTATACACACTCATGTATATAAATACTGTGATGGGGAGATGAAAGTGAGGGTAAAGAAAATCTTAAATGAATGGACCATGTTGGCTTGAAAACATCCAGGTACATAAGGCTGTGTAGAAAATTAGACCTGAAATTTTAATAAATTTAGAAGTCAAAAGGTTTTTAATATAGGAAGAACGAGACTCGGGAAGAACTTCTGTGCAGAAATAGCTAAAAAAGCCCCACATCTTTTAAGCCTCTGAACAGCACCATGTGATACTGTTCCTAATCATATCAGGACAGTGGATTTCAGTACACAGATTCTCCAGTCAGTCTCTATATTTTGCTATTTTCTGCTATCAAGGTATGAGACACATTGTCAGGCCAGAACATTTTTGAGCATTATAGGAACGTTTCAGCAGCATTATATGAGCAGAGATTCTCCTGCTTTGATTTTTACACATATATAATAGTCAAGATGATTTCATCAGTGCTTTCATTCATCTTACCTCACTCAAGTATAATGGAAGCTGCCTGCATTTAGAAAGTCTCCTTTTCGGAATCACAGATGTGTCATCATAATTGTAACTGCATTCCTTGTCTTATTTTTGCACTGGATAGAAATAATAGCATGTTCATAACAATTGTTTTAAGATATTGCTGCATATGTCCAACTGTGTATTAAGGTGGCAGAAAACTATTGCTGTTTTTTTCCAGAAAATATGAAAATAACTGTGTATTCATATTTTCAAAGGGGAAAAATAATTCTCTTTGGCAGAAGCTTTCAGCCTCTTCCTTTCAGGCTTTTAACTTTTGATTTGGTTTTTTTGTTACTATTATTTTCACTGACAGAGAAGGTAAAAGGAAAAAGGAGATAGGCAGAAGGAGGGGAAAAAACCCTCAAAAGATTGGTGCAATAGCTAGAATAGCACAAATTTTATTCTACAAAAAACCGGGAAGGCAGAAAACACCCATTCCTTATAACGAAATATTGTTGTCAATTTTACATGAACAGGGCTCTTCAGCCTAAGAAATAAAAATCTGGCTGGATACAGTAAGTCTTCAAGTCATGAAAAGGTGTTGCAAGAAGTAATAGTCTGTTCTCAATGCCCAAAATTAATAAAACAAGTAGCTAATGGGTGAAAATTGCAGAAGCACTGAAGTGGGACATTATAAACCTCTTTTTGAATAACAGGTGCTGTAGGCAGGGAAGGTCACGTGGGAGGTTGCACAAGTGCTGTCAGCCAAAGGAGATCCTCAGAAGTGATGTGTACTGCACCACTGGGTTGCACAGGGGCACTGAGCATTTCCTGCAGGCTCCCAGGCTAGCTAGAGGAAGGAACCAGCACTGTCCACTGCTGAAATGTCCCTCCTCAATAAATACTGTTAAACTGGAGAGTTGTGAACACAAACACACACACCCCAACAGAAAAAAATACCCCCAAACAACACAAATCATACTTCAATATCCTTCCTTTTTCTGATTTAGTCTGTTGTGTATACTTTGGCCACTTATTTGTAATGGCAAGATTTTTTTTCTCTTTATCATTTGTTTATTTTATGATGCCCACAAGTTGGTATGCAGCTTGTTTTGAGCACCCCAGAAGCCTCTCTTGGGCAGGTTCTCTAGTTGTACAGCTCAGAAGTCTAAAGAGAAATCTGAAGTTATAGACTTGTGCTATTTTTTGGGCAGAGATGTTTAATAATGCCTTGATAACTTAGGCAACAACATTCTCCACAAGAACTCTGACTGAAAGCAGCACAAATAATAGACAAGTTTTTTTTCTTTAATGTAGAGAATACACTGATTTTTGCAGAACTTAATGTTTCCAGATATAGTTTTTAGAGGTGATTTATAATAAACACTATCTTCTGGTCATATTGACCTCTAAAAGACTGGTAGATGTTGTTATTGTCAGCACCACTTCAGGCATAAACTCAGCATATTAGGATCTTTGAAAAAGAAAGGAATGCTCCTCTCTACAACTGAAGAGCAAGTTATCACTACAGAATGCAATGAGGGAAACAACCATCCCCTTTTAAAACAATCCCTTTGAAGTGATGTACAAAGCAGATCATGTGAGTCTAAGATCCACTTTGGTGATAGTTATTGTTCTCTCTCGTAAAAGCTAAGAGTGATACAGTTCAAAAAAGTGCAAATAGAAATAAAAGGGGTTGTTAAGGAGTGATTTAAGGAGGGAGATTGGCAGAGTTCAACACATTCACATCTTCTGAGGCAAAGACTCCAGATTTGATAGTTGCTGGTGATTTTTCATTGCTTTCTCCTCAACTGAAAATCTGTGTAAAGAGCAGGCTAAATAATTTACACATGGTTAATATTGAAGTAGCGAGTTATTCCTTCAAGGCCAGAATTTCCTGGCTGCTTTTTCATGCTCGAATGGGTTCCTCTGCACACACTGAGAAGCCTTCACGAGGCACGCAACCAGCGGTCTCACTGAGCTCTGGTACCCTCTAAAACAACAGAGACATAAATCTTTCCCACAGCATCAGCACATATTTCCTCACTCTTCTCTTTCTTTCTTTCTTTCTCATTCATAAATACAGTAACTGGTCACACCACTCATATTCATCACTGTTTCTTTACGAGTCACACTCTAAAGCAGGCAGAAAGCAGTATTGGACGTCCTAATGCTTCTCAACTCGTTTTACTTCAAATCATAATTACTGATTTCTGTTAGATGTTTTAATATTTCATTTTGTTGGTTCAGTGTGAAGGGGTCTTCTTCTGGCCAGTCTTGTCAGAAAGCTCTGTCAGTTGTGGCGATAGGACAATGGTTAATGGCTGTAAGCAGAAAGAGGGCACGTTTAGAATGGACATTGGGAAGAACCTCTTCACTGTGCTGGTGGTGAGCATTGGAACAGGGTGCCCAGAGAAGCTGGATGCCCCATCACTGGCAGTGTTCAAGGCCAGGCTGGGCAGGTCTTTCAACAATCTGGTCTAGTGAAAGGTGTCCCTGCCCATGGCAGGGGGGTTGGAACGAGATGATCTTTTGGTCCCTTCCAGCTAAAACCATTCTACCATTCTGTGAAAATAGTCCTTCCACTTGCTGTATTTGTGATTGTTATTAGCAAATAACTTTCAATAACTGCGTGAAGAACTACTGAGAAACTGTGACACATCATTTGGATCACAGTACAGATCTGATGAAGACCTTTAAAGAACATATATTGCATTCTGTTATGTGCACATGGATTTTAGGTACACAGCCACCAGCTAAGGCACATATGTGCCTGCATGGACTCATGGACACATGAAAGGTTATCTTAAACAGCCCAAAGGAAAAAAAAACTCAAAGCACATCCGTATGACCACTCTTTTGAGCTGCCTCAAGCTGGTGTTTATGACTTTTTAGTGCCCTGTTTTAGTAAAGCAGATTGTTTTATATGACAAATAATTCTGTAGAATGGTTTGGAAACTCTTGCTGTACATCTTTTAAGTAGTCATAATCCTGATTTATGTAGAACATGTTTTGGCCAGCACCAGCTTAATGCAGCAATACTAAGTGTCTAATTTCTCCTGGGTGTAATTTTCATTGGCTATAGGAGAGAAGTAAATGCACAAAGGAATGAGTGAATCCATTCAACAAAAATGCATTGCACATGAATACTTCTGCTGGCTAGAGATTTTTCTGCTATGTCTAATTGGCCATGACATATTGTATTACAAATTTCCTTGATTTCAGCAGTTTTCATAGTTCTGTGAATCTCTATTTGCTTGAAGATTTCTCTCTTTTTTTTCTCTACTTCTTTTTTTTCAAAGTAATTTTCCTATTGGCTCTTAGTTATAATTTGTCTTCTAGTAGCATTCAACTCTTGGTGCTTATTTACATGCCCATGTCTATAATCTGCCAAATACTGGGTGCACACACATGCACACAGAACCCACATGCCTGCACATATATAGAAAAGCAGAAATTATTCTGCAAAAAGTTTCCTCCTGGAGAAACATGGTAAGAGGTACTGACAAAATGTGCTAATTGTCCACAATTCTGTCTGCAGTTCTATATTGGTAATTGTTTAAAATTCTATTATCTGCATCAGATATGTACCTCTGTCTGCCCCTCAGTTATGAATTACTTATTTGGCTGAGAGCCTTAGCAGAGAGAGCCTCTTCCTGCTACCTTCCAGCTAATGGCTTTCCTAGATGAGTACTTACATGTTGGACAATCCCTGGCTGTGCTTGTAGAGTGTAGGGAAAGCACTGACTGGCTTAATTCATAAAACAAACGAATTATCTGATATCTACTCAGGGTATCTCCTTGTTTATCCTTGCCATTGATCTTCAGTTTAATTATTTCTGTAGAACTGACTCTAGTTACTTCCTAAAGAAATTACATATTAAACTTGTCCCTTCTAGCTATTCCTAGTCTTTCTTGTGCAGATTCCCAGTCCCTAATGAGATATCGCCTTCTTCTTGTACAAACACGCCTATAAATTCACAATTTGCCATATCCATGTGTGTGTTTTCTTAATTCTCTGTGAATTGCTGGATTAAGTGTTCCCAACTTACCTTTCTGCAGAGTACTTTGGATAACCTATTTCTGATCAATCTGAGAAAAATTGGGAGGCAAATTTCTGAGATTTCTCCGGAAGCTTTGGATGCTTCAGTTTTCTTTCTTCACCATCTTTGGGTATGTCTTCAGGGTCAACTTTAAGAGCCCAAACATTAAACCCTGAGCTCCCCAGCATGAGTGCCTGCCAGTATGAACCAATAGGCTGTTCTAGAAATCTTTGCAGGTGCTCCTGGTCATTTGGTTGGTAGCCTACAGGGGGTTCTATGAAAAAGAAAATAGTCTGAATGTAACAACACATTTTTAAGTAATCATCATTGTCTTGGTTTGGAAAGACAGGTATCTGACAGGGAAAGCTAAAGTTTCCCTTAGAATGGGGAATGTAAACCCCTCACCCCCACCAAATTATAATTTTGCAATTAAGGGCTTTCAGGCAAAGATTTGAGAATAGGAATAACAGTTCTTTACTAGGGATATTAACAATACAAGTGTAGTAGAAAACAAAACCACCCAACCGCACCAGCAAACAAACAACAATTTTGAAAAACCCTGACAGAGTCAGAGCTACCACCTGACACCGTGTTGGTCAGGGTGTTGGAAGCGGTCCCAAAGTGAGTCCTCCTGGAGTGGCAGAGGTGGTTTTGGTGGAGTAGAGAATGGTCCTGTAGAACAAGGGTCCAGTGGTGGTGAGATGGGGTCCAGTCTTCCTCCAGGAATCGGGTGAAGCTGGATGCCTTCTGTGTTCCTGTGTCTCAGTTTTATCCAGGTAGGAATGGTTGGCTCCCCCCACTGGGTGGAGCATCTCACAATAGGATGATGGAATGTGGATATTTTACTTTGGTGATGTGTGCTTTTACGGGTGTCTTAATGGTCCATTAGCAGAAAATATTACCCAGGCAGTGAAAGAGATAAGAAACACTGCCCCACCTGGTTTTAACAGTTGGCCCATTAACAAAAGGCACCTGCCCCCCTCCTCCCAGAGTAAAGAAGAACAATTTTCCAACTGCTTTCAGGAAATGAAATAGAATACACATTTTTGGTTCCATAACCCAAGACATCATATAAATGGCACTGAGATTAGCTCAGCTGATTAGAGCATGATGCTAATAAAGCCAAGGTTGAGGGATAAATCCCCATATGGGCCATTCACTTAGGGGCTAGATTCAATGACCCTTCTGGGACCCTTCCAACACAGAATAGTCTGTGAAAATAAAAATTAAAAAAATACTTTTTAAAAAAGATGTTATCTTTGTAATGCTTTGTGGCTGTTATCACTTGGTGGACAAGCCTGCGTGGCAACCATCACAGGAGGCAGGAGGTGAATTGGTACTGAGCCCTCACCACTCAGGGAGCATTCCCAGGATTGTTCCTGGCAGACTGTTGAAAATGGGATCTGAAAGGAGCAGTGGAAAACATGGATATGGCTGTGTAATTAAAGATTGCAATCGTAATCCATTTGCACAGGAGGATAGAGTTAATATTTCTTTGGCAAAGTTTTCTGCAGTGTTCTTCCTTTTGTGAATCTAAACAGTTTTCTGGCTCTCATGTTCCAATTACTTGGTGCAAATATGTTCATTTTTCTAAAGTCTTTTTTTGTTGTTAAAAAATGCATAAATTAAATGTTTTAATTTAGAATGAAACTTTCTTTAATATACCTTGGTCCAAAAATGGGATTTTGAACAAGACTTCCATGACATTTGCAAACAATTGGAATAGGAAGGAAAATAAATATTTGTTTTCAACAAAATATTTCTAGTTCTATTTTTCTCACAGAGAATTCAGCTTGGAGATACAAATTGTGATTTTGGAAGCCTGGCTGTAAATGTGCCATGCCTTTGCAAGGTAGAAAGAAGGCAAGCTCACAGATAAAAATTAAATAATGAGGAAAAAAAAAAAGTTGCTCACTATTTGCAGTCCATTGTTGTGAAAGAATGATCATAGTCTTTCTAAGGAAGTGTATGTTTTACAATTAAAATATACTTAATATGGTGATTTAGCAGCACATTAGCCTGTAATAAGCAGAAAATAGGAGGGAATTATCTGTCTTCTCATTTTTAGGAAGCCTTTATTTCTGTATGTGAGAAATTCTGGGGTGATTGCAGAAATGGGTCATGTTTAATATCCCATTCTGCTGCAGGCATCAGAGATTATCTGACCTGCAAGGTCATATCTGATATTCTCAATAGACTGGACAAAGATGTCCTAGCTGTGTAACATACTGCTAGTCATTGATATCTTCAGTTTTGGGGAACTTGGCATTCAAATAAAACAAATTGGTCTTTGAGAATCAAGAGTGAGACAATATTGTGCAAAATATCATTTTCCAATCACTAAAACGCATCTTTTTATGCGTGAAACCCTTCCCTGGGGTGGTGGTCACAGAAGCAATTGTGTGATACCCTCTTTTTATCAGACAGGTTGCTTTCTAGCGTGGTCAATTTTCCATAGCAATCCATCACACTGAAGCACTGCTCCTCCGAGCCCCACAACACCATGGATAACCATGGCAGCAGGGAACCCAATATGTAATTACTACAAATGACATCCTCCACCAAATTACATGAGCTGGTCACAAAGCAAGGTCACAGAAAATTTGTTATGTCCTTGCTGCCACATTAAAAGGAGCTCCAACGCCAGACACATTTTGCATTCTCAACTTTTAGCTCTGCATCTCCTTCTCAATTTTTTTTTTAGTCTTCCAAATCAAAGTAATATTTTGACTATAGGACTTTGAAATCAAGATTTTATTTGTTGCCTTTGAAAATATTAATGTACTTAAATGAGGAAAACACTGAGAAGTACAAAATCTGTTTGTTCCTATACACAGAAGAAATACATGAAAGTCTTTCACACAATTAACTAGATTTATTGTTGTTGTTGTGTGAGCTTTTTCTGGATAACAAAGAAAAGAGCAATCTAATAAGGGAATCTAACAAACAAGATTTTCTTTATGAAGAGAAGCTGATAATGAGTACTTGAAGACTTCTGTTTTCCTTTTTTATTTTGATATGAAACAGCAGGTGATTTCCTTTAACTGTGGAGAGTACAGTAAATTAATATTGCCAAAAGGCATTGAGGAAGACACATTCCACTACTAATAAAATATTGATAAACATGTGAGTTTTTTGTCACATTAAATATTCTTCGTATTTAGTACCCTAGAAGAAAAGCTGAGTGCACAGCTTTTAATCCAGCTACCATCTACTAATGAAAATCTCATTTCAAGGGATGAAAACAGTTTGGAGTAGATGCAATTTTTGAAAGATGCATATCCTTCTTTCAGCTTCATAAGGTGTGTGACTGTATATGAGCACACCAATTATAGAGACAAGAATACTTGTACCTGTGCACAAAAAAACCCCAACCTCCCAGGAAAAAAAAAAAAAAAAAGGGATTAAGCTTCAAAGGCAGAAGAGTTCTTCACCATTTTATGGTAGTTTCCTTGTGTAAAGTGTGGCCTCAATCCTTATCCACTGTCTGCTTTCCAACTCTATTATGAATTTGTAACAAATAGCTGTAGCCAGCTCCAAACATAAAGGCAGGAGAATCTCTCTTTTTCACTGATCTTTTCATTATTTGCTGGAAGGACATTTCTCACTGACCCCTTTACAGAGACACCCCTTCCAAAAATCACATCAAAAGGCCTTGTGTGGGATGCTCAGGGGAGGAGGAATGTGCAAATTGCAACCACTTGTAAAACATTGGTTTGGGTGATGTATCATTCTCCCAAAGTGAGGGATTTGGTTTTGCAGTCCAGGTCACTCTCCAGTGTGGCAGTCAATTGCCTTAACCATAATAAAATCGTTGTCCTTTCTCATCCTTTACTCTCCTGCCCCATTGACTGACAGCTTCCCAATAGCATTGGCCAACCCTGTCATCCAGTGGAGTGCTAGTTAGACATGGCTTTTCCAGCATCTGCAGCAAAACCTTGGAATTCTGCACAAGAAAAATATGGTGCAAACAAAAAGTAGTGTTTCTCACTACTCAGCCTGGATTTATTCCCTGAGCATGATCCAGCCTGGGCTGCGGGAGGCAATGCTGCTGAATAAAGAAAAGCACTGAACTCTTTCAGTTAAAAATAAACAAATCTAATAAAGTGATGGGGGGGATATTCCAAGTTATTAAAGCATATTTATGTGATAGATTTTTAAAAAAGGGGTTTTCAACAGAAAGTGTCTGCTCATCCTCAGCAGCAGTGCCATTTTGGCCTATCTAGTCAAGGTGCAGTTGGGGTGGAGATGTCCCCCTATCCCTCTGAGAGGCTGGCCCCCAGAATGGATGTAGCCATGCCTAGACACACACAATTAGGCTGTGGCAGTGTCTCATAACCTCTTGCCCATCAATCATGGGGGTTACACTAGCGTCACATCCTCTGGAGAGCTGCAAATGACTGCAGCAATAAAAAGAAAATAACTGTTGAGAAAATGAGCTTTCTCCCCAGACTGAGCTGGGCTTTGAGCAGGACGGCTTCCCTCTCTCTTTTCAGGGATCAAAGAGGGCCTGCCTACTTTGTAATCCATTGTATCTGCCGCCTTGAGAACCCAGACACACATTGCTTTGTGATTCACAAAACACACAAAATTCAGCCTTGATTGCTTTTCTCTGTTTCTGTTTCTGCGGTGTTAAGCTCAGAAGAAAGTCCCACAGGGAACCTGGTTTGATTCCTGGGTACAGTTTGCATGTGGCATCTGGGACAAGTAGGCTTTCAAAGCCTGGCTCTTGCAGTGCAAGCACAGTACAGTGAGTACCCTACCAAGAGTCCCATGTGTAGAAATGGGCTGTTTTTCTCTGCATGCTTCCATAGAAAAGGGTTTTCAGAGCATAATGAAACATCTGAAAGCTGAAAAAACACATCTGTTTAAAGAACACCTTTTCCTAATAGTGCCTGAACCATGATTGACAAGTTTGAAATCCCTACTCAGGAAATACAATTTCTCTTGTCATACATTCCCTATCTGTACATCTTAGAGGTTTGGTTTTGTCACACATGAGTTATTTTCATGCTCAAAAAATTTCAAGAGATTTGTTCAAGATTATATAATAAATAATTGATTTGTCCCCAATACTGTATTTTTAATCTAGCTGTGTTTGGAGCACACCAAATACGCATTTTGAAAAAGTAGCAATCATTTTAACCTACTGCTGAAAGCAGAATGAATCTCAGATTTTTGTGAGCTCTATTTTCACTGTCTTCAAGACAACAAATTGTTACATTCCAATAATGACTAGTGTCCTGTAAGACATTTCAAAAGAAAAGTCATAGACAACAGAAAGCAGTATTTCATTCCAAAGACTGGGAATGATACAGCCAGTGACTCTCACTGACTACAGATCTTTTACAATTCTCTTCTGCTCTTTGAGGCTTGGCTTTCCCTTATTATCAGGGGAGAGTCCATAGATCCTTTAGTGATAACCAGAGAGGGAATAAGACTTTATTGATGATTCCCTTTTAAAGAAACTGTGAGGAGAAAGAAAAAAAAATCCTGCTATTTTTTTTTCTTAATGAACTTTTGCCTGCTTTTTAAAAATAAAAATATTTTTCTGTTTCAGACAGAGAAAGCAAAGTGGACCCAATGGTATAATATATGGAGATCCTATTGGACTTTACGTAATACTAAAACTATAAACCTGTCTTTGCTTTAATTAAACTACTAAAGCAGTTAATCTTTTAACCAGAAAAATTGTTGCTCTGAGCTGAAAAAATGGAAGGGAGTAAGCAAAGGCCCCACGACCAGTTGAATCCCTCATCTTAAATTATTTAGTATGCCGAAGTATTTATGTGAAGCTTAGAATTTTTACATGTCTGTATGTCAGAGGACTTGTGAGCTATGACAGTGTGTTGGGGGCTCAAGCACAGAACACAGCTCTCATGTCTCTTTGGTCTGGGCTGTCAGGCTCTGCTTTGCTGCATCCTTCTCCAGAAGTACTTCCTTTTCTTGGTGGTATGGAATGAAAAGGTAGCACAGGTTGCCATGGAAACCTTAATTTTGACTTCAGTGGATAGTTTGCTGGTTAAGATTTCTATCTTTAAAATTACATTACTTTTTCAAAGTGTAGTTATTTACATAAAGGTATTTCTTTTGCAATGTTTGAACAGTTCAGTAGACATTGTAGGAATCTAATTCTTAGAGTTTCATGCATTTGGGGACAACAATTAAAGACAAACTACAGAAGGTGACTTGTATATGTATTTACTCTTGGTTGTTTGAAGGGCTATGTGTTGGTTAATCAATATATTTTCATAATTAGGTGGACACCCACGGATTTTCCTTCAGGTTGATGCCATCCCTTAGGGATGTGCTTATTGTCTTTGGAAATCATGACTTTTAGCCTGTTGGGGCACCAACAATGAAAATCTAGAGAATTTTGTCTGTCAACTAGTTTATAGTTACAGTTTTTAGCAACTGTTTTGAAAATCAGGTCTATAGTTTCTCAACAACAAGGCTCAATTGAAATATTTTTCACAGTTTCAAGAGATACAAAAGTTTGACTTTTGGTAATTTCTCAGTGTAATGCTTTGTATGGTAGCAGCATGACCCATGTCCAGGTCAGTAAGAGTTACAGAAACAAAATTAATGTGGCATTTTGGAAATGCAAAGATTTGACCTGAAGAGACACAAAGTTTTGATTTAAATTCAAAGGACAACTAGTAAAAATCGTAGTTCTTTTGGATCCCGTGGCTATTTTTTATGAAACTGAATTTCATCTCTTCAATATGAGAGAGGAAAGAAACAAAAAACTCAACATCCATAAAAAATAAGACTGACTTGTTAAATATTAGCAGTTTGTAATTTATAAAACTTTCCACACATATCTCCAGTACCACTCATCTAGGTGGTACCCCCCCATAAAGCAGTACCTACCTTCCTTAGAAACAGAAGAAACAGGAGTCAGCAAAACCATGGAGTGAAAATATCGTGGTTGCAGGAAAATGGAGAGCACAGCTAAGAGGTGTGAGATAGACAACAGAGTCACTAAGGTGTTTTTAAGGTGAATTCTGTGTGGATGCTCAAATCTTGTTCAATGTGCAATTGGTGGACTTGAGCAGCACAAAGTGGCTTTGCAAGCCTCTGCCGTGGGTTTGACTGAACACTGGTCTGGAAGGCCAAGTCACTGTCAGACATACATTCACTGAAGGTATGCAAACAGTGAACCCTCCTCCAACACACCAAGTTGAGAATGCTCATAGGTATCACTTGCCAGTGTTTTTCTGGTCGGGAATGTCCTGCAGCATTGGATATTTCTGTAATCCATCCGTCTGCATAGCTGGCATCGTGTCTCGTTTGTGTGCCTTCCCCAGCTTTATGTGCATTCTCCCAGCTTGCATTTGGAAACCTAGGAACAGGCTGTGTGCATCCTCGGGGACTGCATGAGTGCATGATCTGTGTTTGCTGTATTTCTAATGCTCCCTGACTGCTTCTCATGTTAACCTAGTTTGAAGCAAATACTGTGCATCAACACAAAACTGGCGACTTCCACGTCAAAAATCCATAAGGAGGACATGTAATCTCCAAATTCAGTTCTGGACTACAGATTGTGCTGTGAAAATCAGAGGGGTTATATGAAGTCTATTGAAAAGTAAAGACTTAAAATCCCTACTAATGTCCACAGACTGTTGTTGATATTAAGTGAAGTGGCATATGAGCTTTATTAACTTTTGCATAACAACAGCCCTCTGCTACAATGTGATCTTTCAGTCTTACCTTCTTCGCTGTCATCATGTGTTTATGAAATTGCCATGGACATCTTCCCTCGAATCATATCATGAGCCAACAGATGAAAGATTATTGCAGGAAAGATGATTAGGAAAGAAGGATCTTGAATAGTTTATTTAAGCCATGGACATCGCTGATAGGATTTATTTATATTGAAAATAAATTGTCTTTACTTTCTGGAATCTGAGTAAAACAGACTCAAAATGATTGTGCTGTTTAGGTTGAGATAAGCAAGCAACATTTTCTAAAAGCATAGTGGTGTAATGAGTCCTACACTGAATTTCCCTGTAAGTGATCAAAAGCATTTTATTGAAGCTAGTGTACATTCTTTTTCCTCCACTCTGTAAGCACAGGATTTAGTTAAAAAACAACTGAAATTGTTGAACCAATGGCAATCTGATCTAAGAAACTATTCCTTCTCTTATTCATCGCCTTGGATTCACCAGTTCACGTCCACTTAGATGCAAGAAGTGATTCATTTAGAACTGATAATTAAAGGAATGTTTTATAATCTTAGAGTAGAGCTGTCTGCTGGGACAGACTGCACTGCTCTGACAACTGGCACCCATGATGTTAAGCATTGCCAATACATGCAGCTTGAATTGTCTTGTAATTGTGGCTTTCCAAATCTCTGTGTGATTAATTTGATGCCCATGACTGAGGCAGGTGAGGGTAGGTGACCTCACTGTTGGTGTCCACAGATACTACAATGTTGGTTTGATTTGAGGGTTTTTTAGCAAAACTGTAAAAAATGGAAAAGGTAACTGGAAAAAGGTGGGAATGTGGCACAGAGTCCTTTTCAGTCCTATACATAAAACGTACAAGGGTGGCTGTGTGAGGTGGAAAGATTCCTGAATAATATTGTGGCATGCCAGACCTATGCCCACATAGCACAGCCAGTCATGGATGGTGAATTTCTAAAAGGTTTTCAGAGCCTGGCAGAGACTAAAACTGAATTTGCTCTTTAAATATTGAAGCGTCAGAGCTAGGGATTTGCTGTGGTTAAATTGTGGTATTTTCTTGAATTGCATTAAATTCAGGAAAGTAAATGAGGCTTTCTCAGCAATATACCAATATCAGAATTAATTGCTTTGCTTATATGAGAAGAATATTTAATTCAAGTTAGATATTCTTGAGAGTATCCCCTGAGGCAGCTCCTGGCAGGGACCACCACTGAAGACAGTCAGTGTGCACAATACAACAGGAAATCAGAAAAATCTGTTCAATCACTGTGGTTTTTCAAGATTTTTCAAATTTAATAATTGAAAAAACCACCAAAATAACTAGCATATTTAGACATACAGGAAAAGCAGTGGAAATGGCATCTTCTCACATAAGGCGGCAAAGACATTAAATAGAAGGAACTGCATTAAACACAATTGTCTTAATTTTGTTGAATTGTGTTAATTATGTTAAATAATTGTCAAAGCTCAGACAGAAAATAACATAAACTTTGACAAAATTAACAACAGTTAATTATTAACTCATAGGCTGTAATGTCCCTGCCAACTTTGTTTTGCAAAACCATTTTCATTCTCCATTATCTATTTTCACCTGGTGTGAAAAACGATGCAACATGAAAAATGATCCACCTTCTGATTTCAAACATCTATCTGATTCAACCCAGAAAAAAAATTACACTACCTATCTATTTGTTTATTTACTGCCCTAGTTACATTGCTGAGTTTCTTCCCAATGTGTTTTTGTTGTTGTTGTTTTGTTTTTTGTTTTGTTTTGGTTTGTTGGTTTTTTTTTTACCTGGTGTCAGCTACTGCCAGAGCTTCCCCATGTCCTCAGCACTCCTTGGGGCTCTGTAGACAGCTTCCTCTCCCTCCCCTTCTCTGCTCTGAAAACTTGGGAATGACAAGTTCTCACATTGTGTCCAGAAAGCTATCAAATGCTATTAAGTCAGAGGTCTGGCAGGCTAAGGCAAGAGATGTGATTTAAAGATAAAAGCAAAAATCCAGAAAATATCTCCTGGCTGTGCAATCCCAGTTACACCACAAAATAACACAAGTTTTTTGGGAGATGCTTGGCTGGCACCTGCTCCACACAGCTGCTCCTGAGCAGCGTATGCCGAGCCCCTGGCAGTGGTGATAGACATTCAAAAGCAAAAATAATCCCTGGGGATTTCAGAGGAGGATGAAGAACTGTGCAGGTGCCAGGACCCATGAAACAATGTGGGTCACCAAGCTGATGATAATAAAGGTCTGTCTCAGCAACCTGGGAGAGCATGTTGGACTCCCTGCACAGGACAGGTTACATTGCAAGGCTTTGAGGATTTAAGAAGCCCCAGACACATTTTTTTCTGAAACATCCAAAGTGTGCCCAGCGTCTGAATTGTCACTGAAATGCTCATACACACACCTCCAAATGCAGGTCCCATGTCAGGAGCATGAAAGGCCCCAAAGACAAAACTGAAAGGGGAACAACACATGGCAGGTCACAGTTTGAACTGGGGAAGGAAGGACAGACCTGGAAAATCTCAGACCTTGTAGTCCAGTCACCTGTAAGACTTCCCTAGAGTTTGCACGGAAACAAAGTGCCCTTACTTTTAGCTGCACGTGGGAGTTACGTGTTTTGCTACAGATAAGTAGACTGTTGTAAAACAAATCCATCTTTGAATCCAGCATGCACAGAGGTTTTATAGGATCTCAAATTTAAATAGCCATAACGTGTATTCCCCAGATATGAGCAGATCCAGAATCATTCTCATTTGCATGTTTCTGTATTTTGTAAATGTAGATGCTATAAAGGTGTTTCTTAAAAATTAAGTGGGTTTTTTTTTTTTTTTGAAATTCATTATTTGGTGTTTCATAAGCGGAAATATTTGTGTATTTGTGTTGTTTTAGCCAGGGGTGGTACAAGGATATAAAAATGAGGCTCAGTTGAGCATATTTACAGGGAAAAGTAATATTATTTATTAGAATATAGGTCAGAATTGGAGAAAAAATAAGCAAGGTTTCAGACACATGAGATCTTCCTCAGGGCTGATATAGTGATATAGATGTCATAAGCTTTGAACTATATTTAAACTAGTTTGAGCTTAAGTTGATTACATTAGTAGTTAGATGATGTAAAGGAAAAAAGTCCTTGGTACTGAAGGGTACCAAGACTTGAAGAGGTCTATCTTAGATAAGTGAGAGTTGAAAAAGGCATTAGTTCTTCTAGGACAAAGAAGGAAAAGTAATAACCAGCTGTGAAACAGCAAGGGTCTAGCTGGGAGTGAGCAAAATTGTTATGTGCCTATGTGCCATAAAGTCACCTTCCTCTCAGCTTCCATAATTTTAAGTGTCCACTTGAGTTATGAATTTCAGTTTCCAGACTCAGCTTTTGAAGGTATTTTTAAGACTTTTGTGGGGCCAAGGACTGAGAAGTCAGAGGTGGAGTGGCTACTCCGTGAAAACAGATTTCCCACTGACAACTAGGTATTTCTGTCCTCTGTCAATTATCTAAAGCATCCTCCTTCTAGTGTAGAGTGGCTCACTTTTGGGAGGGTATCCAGTGCAATTGGGTAGAAGGGAGCTAATGCAGAGCTGTAGAATGCCCAGACTGTTGTGTTTCTGCTCTGAGAAGCAGTTACTGGAAGAGTCTGCATCATGCTGATGACACTGACAAATTTGAGGTTTAGGGGGTCTCTTACATGGTGCTGCATTTTGACCTTCAAGGCATTTGTTTCTGATCTTAAGATTGATAAGTTGAGGTTGCCTGATCACCAAGAAAGGCAGGAGTAGGAAAAGTTAATTTATGATCATCCCATCTGTTTGTTGATATTTCCCCTCCCTCCTTTCCAGGATTGAACACAGAATAGAAGCACATAACCATTGGGGTTTACATTTTGCATTCTGCTGTGTATGTACACCGTCCAAGCTCCTAAATATGAGTCCTTGTTGAGGGTTGGACCAGTTCTCTTCAGAAAATATAGATTGGTGAGGTGCGTGTTGCCAGTGTCCTCAAGGCCCATCAGGGCTGATATAACTGTGACTGGTTTGGTGTATTTGCAAAGCCTGTTGGATTTGTGGAGGTTGGACTGCTGCTGTGTGGTGGCTGAAAATGTTTAAATATTTGATGTTGTGGTAAAACTGACCCAGATACAAAACTGTATACATAGTTGGATTAGAAAGGAGCAAAAAGTGAATTTGGAACAGCTGGCTCACCTATATATTTGCAAGTGATAATGTAAGAAAGTCTGAGAAAGAGCTGGGAATGAGTCTTATTTATAATAAGTCCCACAACTTTTGGTCTCCTTTATAAAAAGCTGTTTGTTTTTTAACCCATCCTTATAGTTCAATCCTTTTTTTTTTTTTTTTTTTTCTTTCTAATCTTGGGGACAACTTCATTGTCCATAAGAGCTGTTTTGTCTGTGTGTCCCTTTGTTAAGTGAAAACAAGTGAAGTGGATAAAGTTGAGATCAACGTAGGTGTCACTTCAGATTACGACTTTCAGCTCTGCCTGTAAGGTTGCACAAAGAGTAAAAAGACAGTTAAAAGTATTCGAAGATGGAATTGAGGGACCTATTTTGGCAGGGTCACATTTAAGAATAAATGCTGAAGAAAGAGAGTGTCCTGAATTTCAGCAATTTCTCATCTGCTGTAAAATGGAGCCTGACCTTTCCCAGGTGCTGTCCTGTCAAAGACTACAGTGACTCTCCAATGATTTATCCCACAGGTATAAATGCCTACTAATTGCAGCTCAGCTTCTGGTGTCCCTGAAAGAAGAATTTCCATTGTGGTTTTTTTGGAAGACATTTGTTTCTTGCTTTTTCCAATCATGAACAGCTCACAAGAGGTACCACAGGTCCTGCTTCTGTGTGGAGGTTTCCCAAAAATGGTCTCCTAATCAAAATTTCTCCTAACAATGATTAATTTAAACCTAGAGGTTATAGCTGAAAAATAAGACATGATATTATGTTAAGTATCAATTGATGGTTTCTCAATAGGCCTGTGGTAGGCCACTGGAGGACAACTTAAACACACCAAAATTGGGAAAGATTTATTATTGAGGAAAACCTCTGACTGAAACGAGCCAACCTCTGTCTGTAAAGCATGCCCTGAAATTTGAATACATGTCAGCAGCAGTACTAAATATAGCTACTGGCATTATTGTTAGTGTAAGCAGAACTAGTACGTGTAAAGCCAATATCCTTTCTGCTATGGTGGGCTAACAGCCTTTGTCTAATTACTAATATTTTCAGCTGAGGGAATTTTGATATGATGAATTGCCTATTACTTGATAAGACACTTTGGATGCAATTTAAATTCAGTGTCAGTTCCACTTCAGTAATAGGCCATACTTTCACCATTTTTTTAATTTACCTACTCAGTCTGACAGATTTACTATAAATTATGGCAAGAACAATAAAAATCTAGAAGCTAATCACACCCTGGATTATTGCTGCTGCCTAAAGCTGTGCTACTGGTCACAGCTTGCATGGTATATATGGGAGGAACTAACAGCAATCATAGTGCCATAAATTCTCTATTTTTAAAAAATAGGATTTTGCAGATCATTTGTTTTACTCTGTAAAATGCTCCCCTTTGATTATATCCAGATTATTGTACCTCATTGAGTCCCTGTTTTTGTGTAGATGTAGTGTTCACTATCTATTTTTTTGACAAATATATTCATAAGTCTGCAAGGTCCACATGGTTCATGTGGATCCAGTCCAGTCTGTGAACTTTTATTTCGTTTTCCTTTCCAACTCTGAAAGGGTTGTGGTATTTTTTTCTGAAGCAAAAATTATTTGCGAATTTCAATAAATTTTCTGACATCTTCCACAGTTTACCAAAGGAGTTAAAATCATTCCCCCGGGAGAGTGACTGTGGAGAAAACCATGGTGTAGATATAGGTCGATGTTTTTTAAGATTGTAAAGAGTGGTTGTATTTTGTTGGTAGTAATGCAGGGGGAAGGGAATGGATTGGTTAAACAAGCGGTATGTTGTAGTCAAGTGAAAGAGTTGTTTATTCTTGGTATAGCCTCAGACAGAAAAAGATGAGACTAGGCAGTAGTACAAGTTTCCCTCATGCTTGTGTACTTGATTAGTCATAGAGAGGTTGAAGAAGTGCTGCAGCATGGGATGAGAGTCCTCAGGGATTTCTGTCTTATAATTGCAGTGGGTAGCCCAAGAGGAGGAACAAATTCAGATAAAAGCTGCAATGTCAGGAAAACTAATGCTCTGTGTTTGGGAACATTTAAATTCCATGTTTTTCTAATGCAACTATAGATTGTGTTATACCTGTGGCTGCAAATGGTTCCTGAGGAAATCAAGAACTGAGTGCAGTGAAGGGAGGCTGCTGCCAGGTTTCACTGCAAGCTGCAAACAGGAGTAACCTGGTCCCAGGGGCCAGCCTTGGAGCAACACTGCCTTTGAAGGAAAGCCCTAGGAGCATGTGAGGATTGAGCATTTAACCTCACAGCTGGGAGGTTTTATTTGCCATCTGGCTGCACAATTTGAGCAGCATTCAATTGATCCTAAGGCAGTAAAACTCTGGGGAAAGAGCCACCCTGAGGTATTGTAGCAGTTTTGTTGCCCCAAGGGCCAGGACCTGCTGCAGGGACAGACAGACAGTGGAAGTGGACGAGGCTAAGCTCAGAGTCAGGGAGGAGCCTTGTTGGACCTGGCTGGGGAAAGCAGGAGGGACAAGAAGCTCTTTTTGCCCTGCTCAGCCTCGCTTCTGCCCTCTCCCTAGCTGTGGTGCAGGTCTGGTGGCTATCTATTGTCCCCTGTGTGCTGCTTCCACAGGCAAGCTTTGCATCTGCACGTGCCTTGAGCACAGATGCTGTTTGAAAGGAGCCTGCTGGGAGGTGGAGTTTTAGCTTTGAGGTGTGGGTATCTGCCAGCTTGGAGTCAACTCTTCATCAATGCAATTACTTTTTAACCTGGTCTAGACTAATTGAACAGAAAACACACTTTCTAAGCCTTAGACTACTTTCCCCAGCAGAAGATGACTCATTGTCTTATGATGTTAGGACTAGAGTGCAGTCAAATTTTTGATGTTGTACCCTTAAGAGGAATACACCTTGCTTTGGACTGCACACTGTCCCTGTGCTTATTGAACAGGTGCCTGACTTGATGACTTGAGCCTCATTTAATTCCAAAGACTTGGCGCACAGGTAAATATACTTATTTGGCTGTGTATTCTTTACCATCTCTTTATAAGATTCTTTTTCACAGAGAGACCATCTTCCTAAGAACACCCATGTTTTAATTACAAATATGTATAACAAGCACATTGAGGAGCACAGTGCTGGTGTGACTCAAGTGCAATGTCTGAAGGTTTAACCACCTTCTGGAGAAGCTTTATTCCACTGCAAAGGTCAAGCCAACCTATTAACATATTGACAAGTGCAGGGCAGCAATCTTGCTTTGACAGAATCCAGAGCAAGCAAGGGATTTGTCCATGGTTCTCTCCTGGTGCTGCTCTCCACACTCACCCATCCACTGACTCCACTGGCACTGCTCACTGTGAGCAAAGGAATCACAGCCAAGCCCTCAGAGGGGCCAAGAGAAGCACAGCACTAGTGTCATGGCCAGCAGCAGCAGGACAGGCAGTGCTGTCACAGAGGTGGCTGCCTGGGGTCTACCTAGGAGGACAGGAGGGGGAACAGACAGGGAAGTGCTGCATGTCCAGCTTCAGCAGCTGGAAGAATGCTACCCTGCAGAGGAGGTGTAGATTCTTCCACAGCCACCCTCCCTGTTCCCAATGAGCAGCTGTGGAGTTCAAACACCCCTGTGAGAAGCAGGGGACTGCAGAGGTTTGCAGCTGCAGGGCAGCCTGTGTGTCAGTGCAGCAGTGCTGGTGCTCTCTGGTCACCACGGCACCAGGCATTGCGGTGGGACCCTTGGCCGCCCTCCTTACCCCAGCACCTGCTGTTTCAGCAAGACATACCAGGTGTTGGAAAAAGTGGCTGCATTTAAGCCTGCAACCTTGCACTTCAGCCTCAGGGGTCAGGAGACAGAATGGGATTTTAGGGGTGTTTGTCTAAGCAGCTGTTGCAGCATTTTTTGCAGGAATGTGTTGCAGTCACTGGCTCATGTGCACATACAGCCCCACAGCCTACTGGGCTGTGAGGGAACTGTGGGGCTGAGCTGGTACCAGCTTACACTGCTAGATGGTGACTGAGATGAGATTATATCCTTAGACCTTTTTGGAAGTCTTGCTCCTACTTTGTATTTGCTATGAGCTTTCCAGCCTCCTTGAAAAATAAATGGATGCTAGTTTTATGTTCCCCTCCTGCTGTTTGAATGATGCTGGGGTGCTGAGTTCAGGAGGGCTGGCAGGAACTCCCGAGAAGATTTGCTTCCTTTGTTTCTCTGTTGTCACAACATTAGCTTTTATCAAAAAACCTGCTTGTTCCAAGGTTTTAGGTTGCTAAATATTGATGATGTCTACACAGGCATTTATGGTGTTTCGAAGCATCTGAGCTCCCTACTCCCTGCTCTGGAAGGACTGTCACTGCTTTGAACCTTGCACACAATTTAGGAACTCAAACAAGACTGGAAGAATCATGGCAACAAGTCACTAGACACAAAGGTGGTCGGATCAAAGAGAATGTCTCATCTACTTTCCTGCCTATGACCTCACATAAACACCTCGCTCTTAGATCCTGACTGCACAGACATGTAAATTATTCAAACCAACAAACTAGATACTGTACATGCCAGAAGAGGAAGACAGCTAACAACAAAAGTCTTAGAGAATTGTTTGGGGCAATGGAAGAAAGGGAAGGCAGTAAAATGTTTGATAGCGATAAAACAGATATCGAGCTAAGCTAGTATATGCAAATAAAAACCACATGTAACTATGTCCATAAGGACCCAGAGGCTGTGCCAGAGTGAGTCCCTGTTTCTGCAGAAGTTGGTGCTGAACTTTCTAGCACAGGATTTAATCTCCCAGCTTTTCACAGGTGTGATCTTTGCCAGTTTTGGGAAGGAAGACGAGGGAGTTAAATGATTATGAATTGGCAAATTGTGGCAAGTATGAGGTGTATCCACCTGAGTGTGAAGAAGAAACAAAGTTGTACCAGCTAGGCCAAGGGGACTGTGAGGGAGATGTAAGAAGGGATGACACTATAGGTATAGGAAGGCATTTATAGGATCAAAGGGAGTTCCAGTAACTGATTAATTATCTAATGAAGCCCCAATTAACCCCACTCTGCATTAGGCTCATTAGACACAAGGGTTTAGTCTGTTGCCTGCAGCAGTCAAGCAGTCAGCAAGCATTCCCCCATGCACCCTGCCAGCACTGCCTTCACCACACAGCTGGTTGTGTGCTTGCTTTCTGGGCACGTACCCAAATCTCTCTCTCTGAAGTGTTAAAGGTGTCAGTGCAGCTTAATTTGCCACGGATGGTGGCCTGAAGTGGCACAACAGTCCTGACATAGGTGATGATCAGTCCCCCAGGTCCAAGTTATAATTAGATGTAAGGATTTTCCTTGAGATCCAATTGGAAAAGCCCCTGGGAGCTAGAGGAAGATTGCAGCCCCTTGCCATGGCTGCAGACATTTGATGGCACCGTGGTGTTTCCTGCCCTCCAGTTATGGCAAGCAGTCCTTCAGCTGAATGAGGAAATGTGGGTGCCTGCCTCAAGTATTGGGGCTGAGTGTTAAGGTGCCTGGGTGGCCTATCTCTAACATGGCTGGTATCAAATTAGATGGGCCAGAGGTCCATCTGGGTCTTAAACATTTGCTCAGCAAATTAGGTTAAGAAAAATGGTATGTTAAAGGTCACAGAACTGAACTGCAAAGCAGCATCTCCTGTTAATTTTTCTTCTGTTTATCATGCTGTCATCTTGAGATTTTAAAACTGGATGACATGGGCTTCTATTGCTTGGCTTGCTGGACTTTCTGACTTTTGAGTCGAGTTGTCAGTCTCAGCCTTCACCAGAGACATTTTAAGCTCTTATATTTAACTGCAAATTTGGTCTCTACTTTCTTCAATTCTAGTTCAGAAAAGCATATGATGGCAATTTTTTCAGAACAATTGATTTCTGATTGCATGAAAAGTGAAAATCAATCATTTACCCCAACTAACCTTTTAAATCAAATAGGGTTTCCTAATATAGTAGTCCTTCTCAGATCATGGTTTGCATATTGTCTGCTTTAAACAGTGCTTCTTGAATGGTCCTTATTTTAAAATAATCTACACTCCATTTGCAGTTTTCTAATGTGAAGCCTCTTTTTTTTTGCTGAAAATAGAGAGGTAAATGAGTTTTTGGTTAAATTTAAAACATGCAGCCTGAGATTCATGCTAGTGAGAATATCATCATTAATATTATCACTTTGCAAAGAATGCTTCCCTTTTGGAAACCTTCTATTGTTTACTAAATGACCCAGTTTCTTAGGTGAAACATTTTTTTTCCTTTTCACAAAATGTATGCCTTTCACTGTAAGTTTTTTAAGATTTTCTGAGGTTCCTATGCTTCAGAAAATGTTATACAATTCATGAGTTCAGCATACAGTGATCTGAAATATTATTTACTGTGTCACATCCTCACTGCAACATTAGCTACTTGCACAGTAGTTTTTGTGCAATGTAAGCATAAGCCTATGCCCTCAAATAAACACAAAGGGTCATACCAGATGTCCTGGACCTTCCAGCAATTTATATTTTTAATATCATATTCTTAATCAGTGCTTAATCATGAGTGCATAGATCTTAGATGACCTTGAATTACTTCCATTGAAAAATAATACATAGTTTATTAGAGTATGTCCACCTCAATGAAACATAAAGCAAACTAGTTCATTGTTGTCTCAGGGTTTTGTGTGTGGCTAATGGTATCTTTGTTCATGGTTAATTCCATAGTTCTTTCTATGTCTTTAACAGTTTGGGTCTTTTCTCATTTGCCTAAGTTCTCCATGCAGCCAGAGAGAGAAGAGGGTTACCATTCCTGCAGGTAGAGAGGGCACATCCACCTGAAACAGCAGGGGTGCTGAGGGCAGGAGGAATACCTGAGGCCACATACATCCCCTTTGGCCTGGCTTCCTATGGAAATGTGTCTCAGGCAGTCGTGCGTGTCGGCGGCTCTTGTAGCTCCTTTGAACTCTGAATTTGACAGGGGGTCAAGAACTTCTAAATCCCTGCAAATTTCCTGAAAGTAAACATCTGTGTGGAGGGAGAACTACCCTGTAAGTGTTTGGACAGAGAGAAAGGGAAAATTATGAGCTCACATACTGTTAGGCACCAGAGGATCTGCGTGGGACAAGGCTCTTAATAAATATCCCAGCTGTGAGAAAATGTTGCGTTTTACTCCATCATTGAAGAAATAGTGATGCAGAAAAAAAGCAGTTATCCTCTCCTGTGTTCACAAAATAGCATCTGTTGTAACTACAGCCACAGTTGTGATAGCTTTAGTTTCACCTTACTTATAGAAGATTTCTTCTGGTAAGCTACAAGCTTCATTTTTTATTAATACTTATTTTATGCATTTTTCAGTTTGGCAGCAAAAAATACATATTCATTGAGACTACTATAAGAGGGAAAATTGCTTATTTTATCTTTCAAAGATAAGATCCCCTCAGTCAATCAGATGATTGGAAATGCATGCTTTCTTTGTTTATTTTTTAATCCCATAACAGGCAATTAATTTAGTTTAATATCTTGCATCTAATCATACAATGTATCTTCCTCATGGGTCAAAAGTAATTTATGCTTTACCAAAACATGAAAATAAGTGGCCAGTCATTTCGTTCTACCCTTTTTTTGTCCTAAAGCACATTTGGTGCAGTTGGTCAACAATTATATTCCTCCCAGTTGAGTTACCAGTCAAACTGGTCAGTCACAAGAGGCCCGTTCTGTACATTGTGCCTACTTTCATAGTTTTTGATTCATAGCTTCATTTTTCTTATTAAATATTTATAGTTAAGAGAAAAGACTTTTTAAATTAAATTGCTTGCTGTGATTTCACCTAATGGCTTCATGCTTTAAGAGAATTAATCCATGAAATATCTTAGATTTAGGGAAGATTGTCTCCTTAGGGTAAAGCTCAACTCTTGCAAATTGCATTTGATAACATCAGGGGCTTCGAAGTCTTGACAAAACTTTTGCTTCAGAAGCTTTCTGACATGGAACAAGCAGACCTTGTTTTGTCAGACAGAATAAGTGATGAAAGGTTTTTTATTTTTACAGAGTGTAAATTCCTGTAAACTTCTTGCATCAAGCTATGATATGCTGATATCCTCTGAAGATGTGACATTTTCTCTGAATCTATAGTACACATGTATGAATAAAAGTTAAGAAATCTACAATGCTAAACTTGTCCAGAATAAGTGGGTTCTCTATGTACTGTGACATCACAATTGTCCTAATTTTTCTTGCCCTGAGATGTACCTATTACAGTTGCATTGTTATAGTTGCATACAAACCCAGATGGAGCATCAGCCCACTGCAGCAGATCCTATATTCTCTTGGAAATGTAGTCATTTGAAGGTCCAGTCTCAGGTTACAATCTAGCAGAGCAGTAAGGCAACACTTAATGGTCCCATTTAAACCATTAACTTACTTGGGCATTTATATCTAAGCATGCACTAAAGACCTAAATTTGTCTTGAACTGGAGGAGGGCCTTCTGATGGTAGATGGTACTTAGTGTGAGTCAGCTCAGCTTCATATAGTGGTATCAGCAGCACATATTTATTCTGTTTTATTGGCACTTGGCTGCCTTCTAGTTTCTTTGTTGCTTAGCAGAAAAAATGAAATTGAATATTATAATACTTCACGCATTGCTGGATCAAATGGTATTCTAGAGAGAGACGTTTTGCCATCTCTGCATTAATAGCATCATTATCGTTGTTTTTAGTATTATTGTCCATTGTATTATTTTGCAAATGAGATATTAAAGGCCCAAGCAGATTAGGTTTGAGATTCATCTATCCTAATTAGATATCTCAAAGTTAGACTGCCTCAGTCTGCACTACTCACCATAGGCTTCGTTTCTAATCAGCAAAGAGGAGCAGGCAGCTCTTGAAAATAACTCAGGTCTTCCTAGAAGAGAGGTTTTGCAAATATTTGCATGTCTCCTCTGCTGACCATGAAGAGATTGTAGAGTCACTCCTTCAAATTCAGGTAATCAACCTTTAGGAAAACATTTTTGCTGAGTTCATTAAGTGTGCAATGTGGCAAATGTGAAAACTGAATTCAAGTTTGGCTTTCTTCTGATCTGTGCTTTAATTTCCTTGCTGGTTCCTGGGTTTCAGAATGTTTCATTTCAGTACCCTGACTTGGTAACTTTTTGCTAATTCAGATTGGACACAAATGTCCAATGCCACAAAAGACCACAAACTGTTATGTGAGTGGTACTTTTCTGTGGGCAGCTTTAGAGATACCTGAACATAAATAACATTGGGGGATCTTTGGCTGTTTGGTGCACATCTGCTCCAGATGACTACAGTTGGATTTATCAGTATCAAATATTTGTGAATTTTGTAAGCCTTACTAAAATCTTGATTCTGCAAACTAGTATGAAATGAACCTTGGTGCTCTGGTGCTTTGTTTTGCCCTTGTTTGTTGCTCTGTTAAACTTTGTTTTTCTGGTATATAGAACCAGGAAGCAATCTTCTACTTCCTCCCTCATCCCCAGGAAAGGAGATGGTGGAATTGCCAAAATGGGTTTTCCTCTGTGGCAAAGTGATGGTGAAAAGCTGAATTTGGCATTAGGGGTTTCTCCTACTGGACTGGGAGACAAGCCCTGTCCCCCAAAGCCCCTTTATATCATGACTTGCAATGTTTAAAAGTTGATCCTAATAGTTTGAGTCATATTTACAGCTAGTCACTTATGCCTTAGTATGGAATCCCATCATGGCATTATCAAAATCTTGGATGTGTCTCCTGACACATCCATTGGCTCCTCTATGGGCAGGTTTTTTATTTCAGCACTTTTTCATTAGTCCAGGAAAAGCTGAAGATGGGGAAAGCAATGGAGATCACCCTTTTTTCTCCTTTTCTTCTTCTCTCTCCTATTTCCAGGATCACAGGGAAATGCTCCCTTTAGATGTAATACGATGTTAAAAGCAAAGGAGGTCTTTGTGCATTTGCATGGAATCACAAAATCATCAGGGTTGGAAGAGACCTTGAAGATCATCTAGTCCAACTATCAACCCAGCATAGTCACCCCTAAGACATATTCCCAAGTGCCACACAAATGCTTCTTGAACACTTCCAGAGATGGTGACTCCATCAGACTCCTGAGTAACTTATTCCAATGCCCAACTACTCTTACAGTGTGAAATTTTTTCTAATACCTAATTTGAACCTCTCCTGGCACAATTTAAGGTCATTTCCTCTCATCTTTTCACTTGAGACATGTCAGAAGTCACTGACCCCACCTCACTACATCCTCCTTTCAGGTGGTTAGGAGTTTTGCTCAGATCCTCCTGAGATGTGGGACAAGTGAAGGGAAATGTCATCTGCAACTAAGCTGTGCAGGGACAAGGGTGGCACTGAAGCAGTTACAGATGTGTGGGGCAAGACAAGTCCACCATCCTCATCACAGCCCCACTCCCAGCACTACTGCCCTTCCCACAAACTACATTATAGGTCACATTTGTATTTTATGGTGTCACTACACATGTTGTTGTTCTAGTCTGAAGCTTTGATGATTGTGTAGCAGCAGAATGAAACATGAAGCTTTTTGACAGTATTGATTTCCAAAAATAAAAGCCAGTCACTGACCCATGGCAACATGCTTTTTCCTTCACTGCAGTGTGCTGCACTGGGCCATGGTCTCAGTTCTTGCAGGACCATTTCCTGCTAGAATAGAGAGACACTCTGAGTAAATGAGCAAAGGTGAAACTATGTCATGGTCAGAAACTAAGCCCCACGCAGCTGCTCACTCACTCCCAGCAGCAGGATGGGGGAGAGAATCAGAAGGGTAGAACTGAGAAAACTCATGGGTTGACATAAAGACAGTTTAATAGGGAAAGAAAAAAAAACACACATGCAAGCGAAGCAAAAAAACCCCAATTTTTTGGTTTCAAATTCATTGCTTCCCTATGGGTAGGCAGGTGTTCAGCCATCCCCGGGAGAGCAGGGCCCCATCACACATAACAGTGGGTGTGTTAATCTCTCCAACCTTTTCCTCTTTCTCCTTCGGAGGCTTTATATTCTGAGCATGATGTCATGTGGTCTTGCATATTCCCTTGGTCCATGGGGGTCACCTGTCCTGGCTGTGCCCCCCGCCCCCCCCCCCAGCTCCTTGTGCACCCCCAGCCCATCCACTGGCAGGGCAACACAAGCAGAAAAGGCCTCGATGCTGTGCAAGCACTGCTCAGCAACAACTGAAGCATCCCTGTGTTATCAACACCATTTCCAGCACAAATCCGAAAAACAGCCGAAGAAAATTACCTTTGCCCCGGCCAAAACCAGCACAGTCAGGCTGATTATTTCCTGGACCACTGGATCAGAGAGATTGAACAGATGAATGTGTTTTGGTTTATTTCCAGAGAAATTATTTTCTTTTAACCCTATTGTTCATATCTGACAGCTCATATTGGTTCAATGAATGACTCCTGTTGTCTTTGCAAAGCTATGAATTTACAGTGTACCTTGTAACCAAAGAACTGTTTTCAACATGTCTGTAGAACGCTCCCACTCCATCAAATGCTGAATTCAATTTCACTGGAAACAGTTCATCCTCTAGCATTTTTTCCATGTTTATTATTTTCTTATTCCATTACCTAGTGTAAGCAGACTGAAGAATTTTCATCTCAACATTTTCCCGATGATGCGAATAATTAATTTGCCGAAATTGCAAACACACGGGTAGAAGAAAGTAGTAAAGCCAGGATTTGAGTACCGAGCAGGAAAACAAGTAGTCCTTTGTTTGTTCCTCCACCTCAGGTAAACTGAGATGTCAATCCTTCCCTTGTGCGCCGTGCGGCGCGTGGGAAGCAGCGATCCCGGGGGATGCGCGGCGGGCTCGGCTGGGGCTGTGCTGGCAGGATCGGCGCTGCCCTCCCGTGGCCGCGCCCGTCCATCGCCGGAATACGAGGAGTACGAAAGGAATACGAGGCTGAGCCTGAATCCAACTGCCTTACAAACTTTTTTTTTTTCCCTTTTTTTTTTTTTTTTTTTCTTCTTCTTTTTTTTTCTTTTCCCCGAGGCAAAGGCTTGCAACGGAACTCCCAGAGTTAATTCCTGACGAGCAACGATGTGTTGTGTGTCAAAAAGGAACTCGGGATCTCAAGAAACACATTTCTCTGCAACTGGGCTCTGAGTATCCAGATGATTTGTGTGGTTTTGCTTAGTCTGGTTGGTTCCCAGGCCATTTCCAATGCAAAGGTCTGTTTTTCTTCTCCGTGACTGAAGCCTGTATGTAACAGGGCTCAGTGAGGAAAGCAAATGACTCATCCCATACACTCAGCACCCCTCCACAACACACATATGCCTTCACACCAAGAGAGCTGAAGAAGAGAAAGGATAGAAGAAAGTCATGGGAGACCACCCACCCTCTCTCTATCGTCAGCCTTTCCTGGTCATAAAGGCTTGGTCTTTGTATTGGACTTGTTCCAACTGTCTGGGAGCCAAGCATCTTTCCCAGAGAAGAAAGGGGGATCAAAATGTAGGTAGAGGCTGACTGTGTGAATCAAATACTTCTGCATGATGTGTGAACTGACTGTACACTTTGGCAGAGATCTTAGGAAATGCCTAGATGCCATTTAGCTACTCCTTTGGGATATTCCTCAATTATTTGTTTTCCCAAGGGGCTTTTTACTTTCTGAGGAACCAGCACCAGCATGTGCTCCAAACTGAGGCATTTGTGCTGACTTCACTGTCAGGAAAACACATTCCCAGCTGAAAGGTGGGAAGTAGGAAGGTGAGGAGGCAGCGAGGCCAGGGCAGGGCAAGCTCTGGGGCTGGGCAGCAGTGGGCAGGGTGGGAGGCAGAGCAGCACCAAGCTCCTCATGCAGCTGAGCTGCCTGGAGCAGCTTGCACAGGTGCCAGCCTGCCTCCATTTTCAGCATATTCTGTTGAACACAATTGCCTGTGTCTGCCTCATCATCAGAGGCATGCTGATTGTACATTGAAACAGCAAGATGTTCAGAAATGCAAAAATGTGGGTACAGAGCAAAAGAGAGAGGGACTAAAGTGTGGCACTGCTGTGATGAGTGATTAAAGGTTCCATGGGCACAAGGAAAGACAAGCCCATAGAAGCGAAAGACCTCTGTGGCTCTGCACACAGAAAGAGCTTTTGAGGCTGGAAAAGACATGGGAAGAGAGGAAGTTCGCTTTCTTTTGCTCTCTTTCTGTGTTGGTTTTTTTTTTTTTTTTGTTTGGTTTTTTGTTGGTTTTTTTTTTTTTTTTTTGGTTTTTTTTTTGGTTTTTTTTTTTTTTTCTCAGTCTCTGCTGCTGATCACCAGTGAAAACAGAAAACTGGGTTAACTGGGTGTGTTGTCTTCCAGTAGGGCTGATGTTTTGTTCTCAAGTGACCTCCCCAAATCCAGGGTTTGATGTTATAAAGAGATTCAATTATCTATTGTTGCTCTGCACCCATACTGCAGGGGTGAAAAAGAAGCACAACTGGTTTCAGCCTCATTGTGCTGAGGGCTGTACAAATTCAAGAGTTCTCACAGTTCGGCTTTGTTTCTTACTGAGGTGTTTGCTACCTTTGAGTGCTCCTATTTAAAAGTATGACACAGATACACCTACACAGTTTTCAAAGAATTGTTGTTGTCACAGTTGTTGCTAGATATCAGATATCTCTGTAACTGTGGCTCTTTTCTGTTTCATGCTGTGCCTCTGAATTGTTTAGAGGCAACCTGAATTATTTCCAAGCCCTGCTAGGGAGGCCCATTCTAAGTACATAAAAGAGCTTATATAGACTGTTGTATTTGCAAAACCACTTGAAGTGTAAGCCATCTATATGTTTATGTTTACATAAAAGGAAGCAATAAATAAAGAGAACTTTCATCTTGAAGGTTAGCAGTTGTCAGATGTTGAGTTTGTATTAAATACAGTCTGGTAGTACTTATGCATGTAATTAACAGGTGACATACTGTCTTGCCTGACCTGGGTGGTGGGAAGGACAGTGCCTGTGGAACAGGGAGTCTCTGCTTGTCTTGCTGCTTGGCTAAGACAAGCATGCAGCATGTTGCACCCCACAGTAACCAGTTTGTGGCTGTAACCCTTGCCAGGTGACAAGGGTCCTCATGGTCCAGGTGACAAGTCCTGAGCAGCCCAGAAATTCCATCTGCCGTAGTTGTCCACCTGCAGGCATCCTGGCTGCAGGCAGCTGGGATTTTGGCTTGCTGCACTGCAAAGCCAGTGGTGATTTCCCAATACCTAGGGACCCAGCTGCTCTCCATCCACTTGGAACTTTGGAAAGGCCCGGGATGGGGCACCTGTCAGCAGATCTTCCTCATGCCTTACTGGACTTTCTTCTGCTTCTGGGGAGCAAATGGAAAACATAACCTTGTACGAGTTCCTTGTTTGTTTATGTGTAATGTGGGATGCTGAGTGGTCCTGGTTTTGTGAAGGGAGCCCCTAGGGAGTCCAGGCCTTGAAGCTCAAGTAATCTGACTGAGAAACTTGTATTTACCTTCCAAAGAACAGTCAGGCTTTCAGAAGTGATTGTTCCACCACATAAAGAGTCTTACAACAACTTTGAGAGATACAATGGAGATTGACTTTGGGTCATAATCACATTGAAGGCAATCATAAGGCTTTAAATTAATAAGACATGTATTAAGCATAGCCTGAAAGCACTTCCACTTGACTAATCCACTCAGAGTCATAGCTTTTGAAGGAATCATGTAGAATTTAAGTTAATAATGTATTTCTTAAAAATAGTTCTCTTAGTAGCAAATGTATGACAGCTGAACTTATTGTCCAGCCTTCTAATTTAGAACTGTATTCCTGCTTAAATTGGAGTGTCTGTATAGCATTAGAGAGGCTTCCCACAGCTTACCAGTTGGAAAGCCCAGATCCATGCTTCCTTTCAGTGCAGTCATTTTGACAGACACAAGGAAGGACTTTTCCTCCTTCCTTCAGTCCCAAAAGCTGTCTTTGTTGCTCCAGGTAATGTTTCACTTTTGAATGTGATCACAGTGACTCAAATATTTGGGGTTGCTATCTCAGCTTACTTTTTTTTCATGATTTTCCAAGTAAACAAAATCTATGTAATTCAGTGGTATTAGTCCTGTATTAATTCTCCATCTCTCCTGCATTTTTAACTGCTCTGAGGGGAGGAGCCATTCCAGATTGTACAGGTTTCATAGAATTAGCAGCTTGCTAAAGACCAAAGATCTGAATCAGTGCTTTCCATTCAGAAAATTCCTATCTTGCAGTCTAAGTGGTGCCTTTCTGGCCTTCTGGAAGAAAACCTGCCGCAGCACCAGAGCCTGAATAGCAGTTAGAGGCCTTGGCAGGACAGTGGGGGTTCTCTCTGTCATTCATGAGGCCTTTTCAGGAGGGAAACACTGAAACTGCAGACACAAGGAGGATCCACAGGTAGGGGCTCATGTTGTAGCTGATGGGGAGCTGGGAGCACTGTTCTGGAATAACTGGCACTTGGATGGGCTGCCATCATCAGTGCAGTGGAGATGTATAGAGCACACTGCACAAAAATTCGAAGGAGACCAGATTGCATTAGTCCTCCTATTCACAGAGCAGGTTTTTGAATAAACAAGCAGATGGGCAGAAGTTGGTGATAGTACTGGCATTGTTAAATAGGGATGGTCTTCCAGATCACCCAAAGCACAAAGGGTTCTTTGATTTGCTGGAACTCCCTGTGTTCTGCTAACAAGAGCGAGAAGGTGATGTACTATTGAGGAACCACCAGCACTGCTCCCAATTGATCTAATTTAGATGTTTTTCAGCAAAATATGTTACACAGGAAGCCTTTTTTAAACTTTTTTTTTCCTAAATTTTGGAGAATGCAAAGAGGATAAGAACCCTGTCTGAGGTGTAGCAGTTAAAATTTCATTATGGATTTGAACAAAATCACAAACCTTCCAGAGAAACCAGCAATATTGGGTGTATTGATTCATCTGAAAAAGTTCTTATTGTTTTTTGGGCTTTCTATTGTCTTTTCTTTGTATAAACAAGAAAATAAAGCCAAAACAAACTCCAGAGAGTTTTTCCAGAAGAAAAATTTGTTACCGCTCATAAAAGATGAAGGTGTTTGATTTTTCCCTGCTACTGAGAAGCTACTGACTGTTTCTGAGGTTGGGATTCTGGTGGTGTGGATCACAATTTCTAATAATGCCTTATGCTTCACTTAGGAGATGTATGATCTGCAATATAAAATATTATGTGTATCTTATGGGGCTAGTAGTGTTTCTTGCTCTCAGACAAAAATTTTTGTCCACCAAAACCCCCAAGTGTTTCTCCTCAGAGCTGTTCTCCATAAGTTCTTGCCCTATTTTCTAATTTTGATGTAGTAAATAATATCCTTTCTGCAAAGAGCCTCAGCAGTATCTTCCATTCCCTCCTTCATCCATGGGACTTTGAAATTTGGAAAGAAATAGATGGATTTTATGCATTGTCTGGTTTCCCAGATCCTAAGGAGTTTAAAAATAATATACATGAAGCTTTAACCAAAATTGGCCTTTCTGCAGAACAGTAAAACTGTTCTGTCTCCTCTAAGAGCCTCCTTCATTGTCTTCAGTATCTGTGCTCTAAAGCTGTACCACCACCCACACGTTTAAATGTCAGGGACTAGGACTCAAGTGTCCTGAGATATGTGTTCATGTTTAACTGAGAGAAGGAGGAACTTTTTAAGCATTCCTTATAGCAAATGCACCTTTAACATCCATGTCATCACAGTAGTGTGGTGTAATATTGCTGCTCATGCTGTTTCAAAAATCCCCAGGATATTTCTTTAAAAGGAAGATCTTGGAGATGCTCTCAAGCTACATATAAGTTCTGAAGAAGGAGGTAAAAAAAAATAGGAGCATAGTGTAATTCTTTTATTATTCATATTAGTGTAATTCTTTTACACTAATACCAGCTGAGATTTTTACATAACCACTTGCCTTCAGGATACAGGAATGTATGAGAAGCACCAAGGGCCATGTGAGAGTCCTGTCAGATTCTGCCACCGTGGAGGAGGAGGAAACTCTGCAGAACCAGCAAAACAACTCAAAGGAAGATCTACTGCTTAGACTCTCCTGAGGCCTCTGCCATTCATTAGCAGGTCTAAGAGCTATCCAACTCCTCCTCCAGAGTACGGGGCTTTGGAGACCATTTCCTAAATCTGAAGTACTATGGAAATCACTTGAATTACAATCTTCCAGTAGACAACACTTCAGTTTAGTATTTCTGCACTTGTACTGAACATGCAAAGTTAATTAAATGTGCCTGACATACAGAAGGATATTTTGTGTTGCTATAACACGCTACAGATCATACTCCTAACAGTGCTTTGTGCCTCTTTAAAATAATTTGCTTTATTCACGTCCCTACCCGCTCCCCACATACACAAACCTGTTCTTGATCCTGTTGACAATTCCAGGTGTCTTGAAAAAAAATATTTGGATACAAAATGAGAAATTGTGCTTTACTCAATAACCCTTATATGTACATGTATATACCCTTTCCAACCCTTATACTACATGTATGATTAAAAAGCCTTTATTTAAGTAGTCCCTTACAAGTCTTAAATACAGAACAATTCATATGAAGGTGAAGTTGATAGGATATTTCTCATTAATCCTGCAGTTCCATTTCCACATGCCAGAGATGAGCAAGTGAATTTATCTTCAAAGGTCCTGTTTAAGAAAAAGAGCAATATCAAGGGTACAGGTAATTATTTCTCTTTGTAGCATCAGGATCTTGCTTTTAAAAAGCAGTGGATTTAGAGGCACAATCTTCTCCAACAAAGCAGTATTATCGAGTGTCCCAGCCAGGCCAGGAGCAATCCACACAGTATTATATCATGCCAAAATGGATGTTGCAGTCATGGATCCAGCCTGGCAGCAACCTGCCCACTGATGCAGAAGACCAGGAACAGATTAATTACTTTTTTACAACTTGTTTAATTTCAATGATACCATGATGTAATGTGCTGACATGGGAAAAGACAGCACCTGCCCACAAAAGCCACTCAGAGAAGGCTCCCTGGGGCCAGAGCATGTGGCAAGACCACTGGGGTGCTGCAGTCAGACAGGGAATTTCATGCCTGGATGCCCAGGCTGTGTTTGCACTCTGAAGAGCAGATTTTCTGCATAATCAGACTGGTATCTTTCACATTTACAAACTCAGCAAGGAATACATATCTAGAGCATAAATGATATTATAATAATTTATATTTAAACTGTCTGACCAAATAGTGGTGCATAGTCCTTACTTTAATCCTGGCACTGGAATCTGGGGGTCTTTGGGGTTGATTGTTCCCTTTTCATAGAATCACAGAATAGCCCATGTTGGAAGGAAATGTGTAGATCACCTGGTCCAACATTCTGTGGAAAACAGAGCCTAGATGATGTTACCTAGCACCCTGTCCAGTCACATCTTGAAAAACTTTAGTGATGGGGACTCTACCACACCCCTTAGGAGGTTGTTCTAGTGACTGATTGTTCTTATTTTAAAAAATTGCTCCTTATGTTGAGATGAAACCTCTTCCAGTGCAGCTTGTACCTTCTTGTTGTCTCTGTGAAGTGAGAGCCTCTGTTCTCTCTGCAGGAGCCCTTCAAGTACTGGGGTACTGTGCTTGGGGCCCCCCTGAGCCTTCCCTTCTAAAGCTGGTAAGAGCTAACTCCTTCAGTCTGTCCTCACAGGGCAGGTTCTAGAGCCCTTAATCAATATTCATGGACCTCCTGTGAAACTTCTCCCTTTTTTTTCCATTTTATTTTTGATCTAGGGGACCAGTGCTGGAGACTCTGGAGTATTCCATGACTCACTTTCTCTTTTGCAGAAAATGCAATTCCATTTCCTCTTCTTCCCTTAATTTCATTCTAGAAGAGTTTGTAGCCATCCACTGTGGTTTCCTAGTCCTGAGAATTTTCCCACCAAGTTTCTGTAATTCCTATCACATCATAAATCCCAGAGTGGTCACAGAATTCCAGTTCCTCCTGTTTATTGCACAGACTATGTGTGTACTTGCCTTTGGAAAGACTTGGGGAGCATTCCACTGCACTCTGGTGGGTGCTCTGGCTGTGCCTGTGGAAATCAATTGTGCATGCTCCAGTGAAAAGGTCTTACATTTTATTTCTAATCAGTAGCATTTATTGTAATGAAGAGAAGCCACTCAGTTTGATTCTGCTACTGCCAGTCAGATACATTCAAGTATGAAGGGGAAAAAAAACCAAATCAAAAAAACAACTGTAAAAGAATCAAATGAACAAAAGTTTTGATGCTTTATCAAGTAGACAAGTTAAATGACTTGTTCTATAAAGTCACTGCCATTTTTTAAGAATCTACCTCCTCTATTTAACCTTTGCAGCTTTCAACGGAATTTTAATTTTGTATACTTTCAAGAGCTTTCATTTTGTGAAATAAATGCAATTAAACATCTGTTCCCTGCAAAATATTATGGGTCAACTGGCTTAGATTACTTCAGTTCATGGAAATATAATCATAGATAAAATACTTTGCAAAACTTATTCAGCTGGATCACTAGGTCACAGCATTTAGTATTGCTAGTTGTAAGATTAGTGTATTGTAAAATAATTGAATTTTGCCCAAAATCATCTACTAAAGGTACTGGTTTTAGTAAACATGAGATACGGAAAATTTTTAACAGTATCTTAGGTTATGACACACAGTCACATCATTAAAAATTTATGTTTATTCTCCATGGATAATGCCATTTATAATAGAAACCTCTTTTGCATGTGTTTCTCGCTGCTGGTGGTTTTGAATTGCAGTTTTATACCCAGGCTCCTCATATCTGACAAGATTTATTAGAAAAAACACCTTAGTTTGATTGAACAGGTTAAGGTGTTTTTTGAGGAAGACATTTGATCAGCAGAATTCTACAAGTCTAACTTATTTTTGGAGTCTTAAAATATACAATCTAGCCAGCGTGTGTGTTAAAAGTAAAGCTTTCACCTGAAAAATGTGTCCTAGCTATTGAAACTCTTGACTACACAAATAACTTTTTTCAGATTTTTATTTCTATAGATTTATTTTTTTTTCTGTATTACATTCAAAATAGCCACAAACCACAGATCTAGACAGGAGTCAGCCCAGAGCAGCATTGGACATTTTGTGCATCTCTTACACAGGAGTTTGTGAAAATTAACTGGGAAAAGCAAGTTCTCTAATCGGGAAAATCAGGTTCTCTTGTTTTTTCTTGAACAGAATGTTGTCCAAGAGGATGAACATGATGTGAGCACAGCAAATGGCTGCTCTGAACAGCTTAGAAAACTCCCTACCTGTTTCCAAAGCACAGCTTTGGTGCCTATCACCTCCTTTCTCCTCCAACCAAAGCACTGTTCAGCATTCATGGGAGGTTCTGCTCAGCTGCTTGCATCCTTCATACTCTGAAATGGAGACATCTGTGGGTTTGAAACTCCTTCAGGGCTGAGATGGTGATTAAGAATAAGCACAGTGAGATAAATTTGAATGTGAAATGAAATAGGAGTTAAAATCCTAAGCAGCTTTGAGGATCTGTGCCTGAGCTCATAAAATGCAATTAATTAGTGACTAACTGAAGACTCTTTAAGGCTCTTCCATCCGTGAGGTTTCAGTGTGACATCTCCCCTCCTTAGCCTGTGTCACATGCTCTGAAGTCATCATTATACCATGTAAGGAGTCAGACACATTTACCAGCTCTTTGATCTAGCATAATTCCATGTAAACCATAGCACACAGGTTGCTGTGGGTTTGGCAGGGAAGGAGCAGGACTGAATGCTACCAGGCCTTAAACACTGACAATTGTTAGGGCATTGCTTAAACTCTCCTAGTCTGCTGAGCTGTGGCAACCAGCATGGATTGCTAAAGCTGGTGGAAATGCATTATCACTATTGGGATGTCATTAACACTTTTCACAAGGATTATGTATACCTTTAAGTGTCAAAATACTCCAAGCCAGTGTTCAAGCAAATCAATTCAAAGCAGGGATTCCAGGGAAGAGGCATTTGTTGTATACGACATGCTGTGAGGGCCAACAGATGTCACTCCTTATAACAAGGCATGTGGCTCTAATTTGGCACTTCTTGCCATCAGGAGGAACCTCTTACAGAGCAGATGTCACATCTGATCCTGTCTTTCATGGGTGCCTGTGCCCTGTTGGAATTGGTATGCCAGTTCAGAAGCAGGCTCAGTGCCATGAAAGCAGATGGTCATGAGCACAAGTCATGCTACAAAACTGGTGCTTGTAGAAATGTGGGTGCTGAGACTGAAGGACTACCCAGGAAGATCAAATCTTCCTATGCAGGAGAATTCCCTCTAAGTAGGCTGATACATGCCATTAGTGCTTTAGTGGTAGTAGAAAATGGATGTTATCTGTATCTTCTTCCTGGTTATTTTAACTTTTGGCCAGCCTCTGGTGATCCCAGGGGTCATTCTGGCAGCTGAGGGCATTGGATCATACATGTCTCTTTGGCAAAAATGCCATCAATGCTTGGTGTTACTTTGAGAGCTCTACAGTGCCTGGGAATTTCATGGTGTAGAGGACTACCCTGGTGGACAACAAGAGGGAGAAGTGGCCCTTGGACCTATATTCATCCACTCATCTCCTTTGTAAGACAGTGCATGACTGTGCCAGCCAACACGTGAAGTAAATCTGTGCTTCTGTTTTTCTTCATGTGCTTTTTGCTTGGTATAGAGTGTAGTCTTTTGCCTAAAACATTCAGCCGAAGTCAAAGTTTTGTTGCACCAAAGACAAACGCCTCAGTTGCCCTCTCTGGGATCAAATATTGTTTTTCTTACAAATTCAGCCTTCAGTAACAATTCATTTCAGTAAGTTTACGGAACATGGGGTCCCCAAACACCTGTTGCTTGGATAGAGCTACTTATTTATTCTCCCAAAATGAACCTTAGAGGAATTTAAATGTTTAACCGATATGTAAAATGTTCTTAACCTGTGTCAGCAAGAAGAGCTTCCAAAATATTATAAGTATGTGCTTGCCTTCAAGTGCCTCTCAGGTTTTAAGAACCAGCCCTTGCTACAGTTAATTGATAGGCTTCAGTAATTACAGAGTAAGATCAGGTTACTCTGATCTCATCTCTTAGAAATCTTAATCCATATGTCTAGGTGGAGCTTACAGCAGGTATGTTTCTCTCTTCTCACTTAGAGAAGCAAACATTTCTCCAGTGTATAATTCTACTGCATCAGCTTCTCTGAGTACCACAAGAGACACTTCAGTGGAGTATTCCTGACATGGCATGTCACTTGTCACTGTGATCAGAGTCATACACTGAATGAGGAAGGTTTGCAGGGAAGATTTGGTCATGAATGACCTTTGATGGCTCAGCTCCAAGTAGTGCCAGGAGATTACTCTTTCAGAAGGTAGATACACAGTGATGCCTGAGGTCCATTTTAAAATGTCTCTGTAGCCCCGGCATGTTTGGCAGGATTCCAAGAAACTTACATTATCCCTACTGACAAATATTACAAGTGATCAGCAAAATACTGTGCTGTCTTCGCTCCATGTCCTATGGGGTTTTAATTAGCCAGCCATGCAAAAGCTCTCAGCTACCCAAGCAGCTGTAGAATCTGCCAGTGGCAGGCAAAGCCACCACCAACAGATAGACTTTATTACATACTAAAATGCTCATCTTTCCTGACAGAGACGTAACATCTCACCAGAACCCACATAAAATAGGTTATGTTCCAGAGTCTGGCATAATCAGCAAGTTGTCTGCAATTCTCAGTAACACATACAGAGATTTTACTTTGTGGTGAAATTTTCATCTTGGCCAATGAGGCTTGTAACACTTCAGGAGGGAGCAGCACATGGCTTCACTCAAGTAAAAAATGCATATAGCCAGATCCTAAAATATATATGTTATTTGGTGATGTGAAATGAATTAGTTAGCATTGATACAAGGAGGTCTATCAGCAAAAGCTGTATTTCTGCAATCTATTATGTATGAAGGACACTGAAGATGGGTTTGTGCCACAAAAAGTAATCTAGATTTCAAAAACTCAGTGTCATCAAAACCAGTAAATCATGTAAAGGAAGGAGCTTCAATTCCACTTGGCAGAGGAAAAACATCTCCACTTTCCTTAAGCCCACATTGATGTAAGGGAGACTAAGTGAATGACTTCCTTTGCCAGTGACATGGAGCATACATGGCCCAGCTCAGTGGGTGCTTCTTGGCTGCAATTCCAGCTGTGCTGGTGAGAAAGGGAAAGCCTGGAAGCCAGGCTAAGCCCAGTCTCTTGATCCCTCACCCTATTCTTTACACTGTGGCCATGGTTTTGTCTGCTCTAACCCTCTCAGGAAAAGCTGCTATGATCAGCCTGGGTGGTGTCAGGCTGAGACAGCCTACAATATTTGGCCAGTTTTGTTTAGCAGTGTAAATACAGTCTGATGGACCAATCCTCCAATAAAGGCCATGTGTGCAAGGACATCCTGCTGGAGGTGGGGTTACCAGTGCTGCCCTGGCAGCTCAACTCCCACCTGAGTTAGGAAAGCACAGCCTGAAGAGGCAATGCTTCTCTCTGCCCTGCCAGAAACACCACCTCTGGCTTTTGCTTGCCTGGATGAGCTGCAAGTGCAGGATACAGCCTTTGACTGCAGAAGCAGTCAGGGCAGCTGGAGGTGAAGGAAGAGCCTGCCAGTGCATCTGCACAGAGCTGCTTTTGCAGCTCTTCTGGTGGTGGGCAACCCTGCAGGGTTCCCACCCTTCAGGTGCCCAGCAGCTTTCTGCATACCAGGTCCAGGGGCCCCAAACCATCTGGCAGCAGGTGACACAGAAGAGAGGTGCTTGGCTCTAGGACTGGAGGGCACGAGGAGAAGGGTGGACATGCAGCAATCTTTTACATGTGTGTAAGTGTACAAAAGCCATGGCAGATCACAGTTGTCATTAATCATCAATGATGGCACAAAGCTCCCTCCCTACTAGTGGGAGGGCTGCCTCAGAGGTAATCATTGCCAGTGCAGAGACTACCTAAAGTTGTGCTGACAGGCACTGCAGATTTGGCCCCTTATTTTGGTGGAAATTATTAACCTGAATGATTAACCTGAATTGAAAATTCAAGTTGCATTTTTGAAGGTAAAGTCTTCTGAAAAATCAGCTTTTATAGAGGCACATGATCAGGCATAAAATAAGTATTTTACAGGGAATTATTACTCAAACATCTTTGTCTAAGCCGAAAAAAGAAAAAAACAAACAAAAAAACCCCACAAACAAACAAACAAAAACCAACAGTGGCAATAAACACTTTGAGCTAAGTAAATTAGGCTTAAGCGTTGTGTGGACATCAATTCTTAAGCATCTTCTTTTATGGATGGAAAAGAAACCTGTCATGAGCTGGTGCCTGATCTCTTGCATATTTGGCCTGTTAAGAAATACCAGGCACTATCTCTCTGCAAAGGCAAATAAAACCAATTAGCCAGCTAGTAATCTTATGTACTGTCAAAGCATCTTAGTAACATGGTTAGCCCTCAGGGCTAATGATCACACTGTACCTCTTGGTCCATAGCTTTGTTTCAGCCTGAGCTGTGGAGCTCAGTTGTTCAATTATGTCTCTTGAAAATTACACTGTGAGACCTCATATTGAAATATACCATGATGGACTTCAAAACAGCAACACTTAAAGCAGTGAAATAAAAACCTCATATGACAGGTTGCATATCTGGTAATCATTCAATAAAATTTACTTACCACTTCACAAGTAACATTCAGGGCCGTAACTGAAGGATGGGCAAATGTCCCAAGGTAGTGAAAAGTGTGTCTTGCAGGTTTTGGTTTTAAACATCACCTGATTATTTCCAGCAGTTTGGGTATTTTTTTTTATCAGATCATTCCCCATGGCAATGACTTTAAATTTCACTTTGTGCTTGTACTTTTGCTTAAAAACTGGGGCACAAAAGTGCAGCCTAGTAAAACCCAGAGGAATAATACATCCCAGTGTTTTGCAGGTGAAAAAAAGTTGCTCCAGCCTCATTAATCATCAAGTTTTTCTGCTCACTTCTCTGTCTCTGCTGTTCCCTTGTTGTGTGAATTTGGAAAGTGGCTCAAATCCTCTTTTAAATCTTCTTCAGTTCTGTGACTGGGAAGTGATTTAGAATTGCTAAGTGGGACCACTGATGCAACAAATAGTCATAACTTAATCATCATTAGCTTGGCATCAAGTAGTGTCCAAGGATCTTTATGCTGGAAAGGCTTTCCTGTAACCCTGGGTAAATGTTTGTCCTTCAGTGAACATGCACGATGCCAGCATGTTCCCAGTGTCCTCAGTGAGATTACAGCTGTGGCAGGAGCTATCAGCTCCAAGCCTCCTGCCAGCACAGGGACTGCTTGACCTGCTGTGAAGAGCTGGAAACTCACTCCATGTCTGTGAGTGTCGTGGGCTGCTCCTATGGCAGCCCACAGGACAGGGAGCTGCAGAAGCAGCTGCACTCATGCTGTAACACTCCTCTGCAGTTTGTTTGTCAGCAAGATGCAGACCCATAGGCATTGTCAAACAAGCTGCTTTTCTAGAGAGGATGCAAATTCTCCAGCAAAAGGAGATTTTATTGCTCTTGATTGCAGACAGGGAAATCTGCAGCTGTGGGGCTCCGGAACACAGCCTTTCCTATCACTGTCTCAGATCAAGACCTGCCACACAACATGTCCTAATTAACTTCTCATCAAATGCAGAATTCTTCCTGTTCATGCTCCTGCTAGTTTTACAGTTATATATATCATCATATGATATTTCTATCCTTTTTAATATGTATTTGTAAATAATTTCAGAAAAGGAGCACCTACAAGAGGCACAAACTTCTAGTGACACATACAAGAGAGTCTTCTTTTTCTAAGGGTGAGGAGCCCCTGAATTGAACTGTAGCCAGATGGTAAAAAGAGTGGTGACAGATACTGAGAGAGAGTGGTCCAAAGACATCCAGGAGCCACTGGGATTTTGGTCATGGTCTTCTTTGAACATGCAGCCTACAATATGTTCCCAGCCATATTTTTTTCCATGTCTACTGGCAAACAAGTGTAGGGGAAGAGTGGCTGCAGCTGGGACTTTCCAAAGTAACTGCAATTCTTCAAAGGAATATTCTTCTTTTCTGTATTTTTTTTATTTTCAGAAGCAGAAGAGTAGGGTTCCTTGGGGCTCATGGTGAGGAGATGATAAAAGTGAGGCTGAAGGCCTTTAGCCCCAGCAGAACACTGTACTGCAAAGTCAGCAGGGCTGCTCCTCACAGAGCACAGAATCTGCAAAAATGTGGGGCCTTTTATGTAGCAGCCCCCAGACGACTCGCTAGGTGCTTCAAAGGCAAGCAGAGCCTCCCCTGGTTTAGACAGAATGCCAAAGTAGAGGAGCAGGAGGGAAGAGGTACAGTACAACAAAGAATGTGATCACCTGGAAACTGTTCACCCACTGCACATCTGGTGTTTCTGTACAGGCTTTTACTGAAAAATAAGACATGGTGTCATGGAAGGGCAGATGCTACTGATGCACCTGCTGCAGATAATAGTGGGAGGCATTATTTCATAAGGGACTAACAGATGGACCATCTGGTGAATAATCTTTCTGATTTTCCTATAAGTTGATTCCTTGAAGTAAATGAAAACCTTTACTTTCCTCCTAGATCATGAGAAATATGCATTCTCCTAGGTCTTTAATTTAATTTCTTCTTTGAATGCTATCTGAACTCTGGAATCCAGCACTATGTGTAGCAAGGTGGAACTCACCCATCTCTGCTCCTGGGGAACTAGATGCTGCCCTAGGGACATCCATGGAAGTGGCAAACATTTGCTTTTGGGGGGCATATTATACATGCATGTGTTGTTGTACCCCACTGTCTCTTTCCAACTCCATCTATGAGTGAAGAGCAAAGTGAAGGATAATGTCTCTTAAGTTAAACCTTGACCTTATCTTAGCAAATCCTGGGTGTACTGATATTGCTGTTGTGGTGAGTCGAGCTTGGCTGGTTGCCAGGCACCCAACCTGCTGCTGTCTCACTCTCTCATCTCCTGTACAGGACAGGAATGAAAATAAAGTGAATAAGACCACAGGTAGAGATAAAGACATGGAGATCACTTACCAACTGCTGTCAGAGGCAAAAAGAAATTTACTTGGGAAAAATTATTTAATATATTAACAATTAAAATAGAGTTGAAAGGTGTGAAACAAAGACAAAACAAAAAACTAAAATAGCTTTCCCTCACCACTTTTTTTCAGTCTCAAGTTCACTTCTCCCTTCCCAATTCCTCTACCTCCTCCATCCCATATCCCCCATTGAGCAGCACAGTGGGAGGAGAATGGGGGTTGCAGTCAGTCCATTACAGTTCCTCTCTGCCATTTCTTCCACCTCACACTTCTTCCTGCTCCTGTATGGGTCTTTACCCAGGGCTGCTGTCCCTCAGGATAAACCTGCTCCAGCATGGTTCCTGTGTCCAGGCCCACAGCTTCTTCCAGGGCCCTGCTCCTGTGAGGGCTCTCCATGGATGCAGCTTCCTTTGGGCCATGCCCACCTCTGCCAGTGTGGAGTCCTCCGTGGACTGCAGTGCATGTGTCTGCTCCACCATGGACCTCTCCACAACCTGCAGGGAAATACCTGCTTCCCCAGGGTCTTCTCCAGGCTCTGTAGGGAGCACCTGCTCCCTCTCAGCCTCACACTTCTTCCCTCACTCCTCCCTGGAGGGCAGTGAATGAATGTTGACATCTGGAATAAAGAACATTTAAAGAACCATAAAGAACACTTGAACTTTATTTCTCTACAAATAATAATAGTTTACTCTTCAAGGTTAGTGCTTCTGCAATGGAAACTTATAAAAAATAGCTGAAGAAAGAAAAGAATTTTCTGCAAGTGGTGTTACCCAAACTGACTGGGTAAGCATATATATGAGAGCACTTCAGGAGTAGCTTGAGGAGTGTGGTGCAGACAGCCCGAGGTGGACACACTGCTGCAGCATTCCCCTGGCACCTGGCAGAAGAGATGCCCTCGTGCACAGCTGCAGAGGAGACGGGGCTAAGTTGGACCAGATTTTCTGCTGTTGTGACTTTATGGAAGTCAGCAGTGTTTTGTTACAGTTAATTCAGCACATAAATTTAAATGTTTGTTACACAGGTGAAAAATCCATGTAGTTTGGATATTCAACACCGACCTGATGTGCTGAGAGGTTGTTCTGTGCAGAGCAGTGCAAAGGTTACAAATGCTTTAGGTCTTTCTGTTCCTGTACAGAGTACACTGCATAGTTTTGAGTTTTTAATGTGGCTTGGGAAAGGTCAAATATGTTTGTCAAAGTTGTTTTATACTGCAGATACACACTTTAAATTAAGAGTTACATGCAAGAAACCTCAAAGACATAGCAAAACTTAAAGCTGTTTTCTCAGAGCCAAAAGCTATAATCTTCCTTTACCAGAAAAAGGATTTTCTTTTCCAACCTATTTTTTTTCCTAGTAGATTTTCAGTAATAAAGACAAAAATGAAATCTCTCCTTTACTTGCATACTTTCAAGAAGCCTACGTCTTAAAAATACTAGAGACTTGGACATGCCAATTAAGATAATGCTGTCATTTTCCTGCAGGCAGTACCTAACCAATATTATACTGTATCTTTGTAAAACAATTGAAATAAAAATTATAGGCCTTTTCTGATATCCTTTGTATTTCTTGCACTATCTCCACTCATTTTTTCAAACAAAATGTTCATTCTGCAAATGTTCAAGTCCAGATCTGCTGTAATCTTTTGCTCCTTACTTAGGCCTTGCAGACAGATAGGTAAAAACAACACTCCAAGTTTGCCTTTCTCAAATGTTAAGAAAATATTGTTTTTCTTATGTCTACAAGGAATCTAGGCCTTCATTATTCTCTAGATGGTAAAAGCAGGAGGAAACCAAACCCATTAAAAGTTTTGAAAGAGGTCAATATAAGGTGAAAAACTTGGCAACCTAATATTTGGATATGACTGAATTGGATGTGAGAGTTAAGGCAGTATTTTTTCTTTGTTTTAATCTTATTATTCAAATGTCTGAGTGTGATCTGAGGGACTCTTTCTGGGAAATCTCCACCTGAGCAGGGGAATTGGAAACTTTGCACCACTAAGCCCTGCTATTCCCCTTTATATCAAACACCAGCAGCTTCCAAGTGACAGGGTGAATGTGTGGTGTGGCTTCTCTAGCAGCTACAAAACCATAAACAGCTTTTCCACCCAGGTATTTAGGAATTCCTTGGTTTCTTTATGAGCATTGTAGACATGTACCTTTATAGAGCTAGAAGAGGAGGTCCTAATTTCCTGTTGGAATCAGACTGTAACAGCTGCCAGGATTTAGCATTTAAGTAAGTTGTTGGGTACTCTTTATTTCTACCTAAGGGTTCATACTGGAGAAAGCCTGTGTAACTTGGCCCAAGCTGCAGTGAGAACATGTCACTGTAGACTACAACTGCTGATAGAAGTTCAGTCTGTATGCCACAGTGCACATACATTTTTTATGGGCTTATAATTAGTGCAATTCCGGTCTCCTGCAGGTTCCAGCTTTGGAAATGAAGAGCAGACCACCCCTAGGGCATCTGCACCTTCTAAGGATGCTCCCAAGGGGAGCAGCAAAAGCACGACGCAGGTATCGAGCAGCACAGCGACTCCACGCAGGAGCTTACTGCCAGCACCAAAAACTGCCACAGCACCCCCTGGTAAGTGCTCCAAACTTAAAACACCTCCTGCATTAAGCCAAGAAATGCTTGCTGTGATGCTGTTTTACTGCTTCCTTTAATTAATTCTCATGCCATCCTTGGGCCTGCTGCTGGTGTGCTGATTTAGACTCCGTGTACTGTAGACTCTTTCAAACACAGCCAGCAACACAGCTATAATCTCATTTTGTGAGTTATGTGTAGAATGGAAGGCATTTACTGTCCCTAACTGCACATGCCAGAGATTTAGTGTTTATATTGTTGGTTCTCAACAAACAGCTTCTTCAAAACATTGCATTGCTTTAGAGACCAAAGCATTCCACTGAGCAGATAATTCATTGCTAGGTATGTTTGCAGTGATGAGAATATTTGCCTCTAGCTTTAAGTAATCTTTGGGTTTTTTTCACTCAGAGAGGCAGAAGGAGGCTAGCAAACAAAGCAAAAAAACCCCAACCCTAGTCATGTTTCCAAATTGTTTCCTTGCCTACACTCTCCCTCTACTCAATTCAGTTAAGTCTCAAATGTTCAGATTAGATCTCACAGTTTAGATTCCGAAATAAATAATTTTATCCAGGCTGGCTAGAAGTACTTACTCAACAGTGTTTAATCTATGTAAGTTCCATTGGGTTTGATAACACATTGCAAATGGAGCTGGGAAGGGAAAATCAGTGCAAAATATGAGACAAAGACTTTATGAATTGCTAGTTCTTGTCAGCTGTTTTCAAGACAGATTAAGCTGTTGTAGTGGTTTGACCTTGGCTGGACACCAGGTACCCACCAAACCAACCAGACAGAGGGCAATAAATACAATAAAAGACTCATGGGTCAAGATGAGGATGAAGGGATAACTCAGCAATTACCATGTCATAAACTTGCCTGTTTTATTCTGGAAGGAAACTAAACATGGAAGTAGGGTTACCTGCCTATGTTATGCAAACAGTCAGACACAGCTCCTCAACAGGGGCAGCTGACAAGTTTAGGAAGTTGTTATTATACACAACAGACACAGCAAAAGAAACTATGTTAGTCCAATGTTCTGGTTTAATTTTTTAATAGCCAAGTTAGCAGCCCATATCTGTGGCCATTTCATAATATTCTTTTCCTTTTTTTTTTTTTTTTTTTTTTATAATTGAAGCAGTGTCACCATTCCTCAAAATGCAAAGTATTTGATAGGAGCAAAGGTTGAAATAAATCAAAGAAATTATAAATACATGGATTTTTTTTAGCAACTGTAATCTTGCCTCTCTTGCAGTAGCATATGAACACTGGGTGTAGATCCCAATGGGACAGAGACACCTACAAAATGTAAACTTTTCTGTTTAGGTAGCCTTTGGACAATGATTTCTATAGGCTTGATGTTGCATATATATTTAGCATCTGACCAACCTCCTGTGCAAGATATTGCAGTTACTAAACTGAAGTGCTAAGGGCACTCCACAGTTACACCTGAGGAGCCCAGGCACTACGTGTATTGCATACAGCAAATTTTATCCTATGAAAAGAAGAAGGAAAGTGTTTCACAAAGAGGATGGCAGTAATTTAAATATAAATAATGTTTCTGAAAGACTGCAGTATCAGGTAATGTAAAAATCACATTTGTATTTCAGAGACGTACATAATTTTACCTATGTATGAATAGTAAGTTAATTCACAAATGAAAATATACCTATATTAATGAATCAAAAATAGCCATCAAAAATCACTTGAAAGCTTTCATGTATGAGATGTTACTTCAGAAGACCACATGAACTGTAAATTTTAACCTTAAAAAAATTAAGATACAACTGCTCAAGAGAGATTATATTCTTGATATTTCACTAAAAGTGCTTGTGAAATAAATGGGTCTGCAGGGAATAAAAAAATATTTAACTAATGAAAATGGACTCCTTTAGATTCTGCTGTGCAGCAGATAATGCTGTGCTTCAAACGATAAAAAAGAATTCTGGCATGGGACAATAGCAGTGAAAGATCGTTGTCATGCAAATTGTTTTGCAGGCATGAACTGATGGCCTTTCGACTGCTCTGTGAAAAGAGTGCACTTAATTAGGTTTCAGTGTATTGCACAGCCCTTTTTATATTTACATGTCTGTCAATTTATAGGAAAGGGAAAAGAAAGCACATACTTGACTAGAAAAAGAGAGGCCTTTTAATTTCACTTAAATATACTAGCTACCTTGGGGAGTAGAGTGATAACCTAACTATAACTTACCATTTTTATATTGCTTCATATTTTGTTTAATGGTAGGTGAAAGCAGCTCTCCATCAGGAACTTTGCAACTAAAATCTAGCTCTGAAAGCTTCCTCTTTCCACAGATGTTGATTAAAATACATAGTACTTGAAGCATACATATATGAATTCTCTGGTTAAAATGTCCCTTAAAATAGGGGAATATCTGCAGAAGGCAATGTTCAGAGACTTAGTTCTGTCCACCAGGCTGGATCTACCACCCAACTGTCTACGAAATCAGAGAGCTGTGGAATTTTATATTTTCTATGCCCTGTTACAGATTTTCAGGGATGTGTGTTACGGGATTCCTATTTCTACTTGGTTATCATTTAATGACTGTTGCCATCCATAAGAAATATTCCAATTTAAGTGCAATGACAGTGGCAATAAGGAATTTATTTGAGCAGCTTGTTCCTACTTGGCCCCCTAAATTAAAGACAATCAAAAAACATTGTTCAAAAAATTCACCCGGTCAATTCCTGTGCTTCTGCAAGTACCAGTAAATCATCTATAACAGGACAGGCTGTTAAATGCAATCAGTCAAGATGAAAAATAGGAGGCCAGTGTTATCTCAGCTCTCACCAGCAATCTTACATTAGAAATGTGCTTTATTTTAAAATCAGATTCTGCAAAATCCAGACAGCACAACGTCAGCAGGAGGGAGAGGGATGAGCTGAGGTCACCTGAGGGGGGAAGAGTGAGCCCCAGCGCTTTTGCAGGGATGAAGGGAGAAGAGTCTGCTGCTGCTTTGTTCTCCTTTGCAAACACTTTCCCTTCAAAGCTGAAGTGTGCAGTGGGTTACATTCATGTTCCTGTACTGAACACAGTGATATGCAGCAATACCTTGCAGGTGAAAGTGGGAGTTCATCTGCAGGTTTTCCTACCTTTCTTCTGGAAACAGCTCTAAAACATGCCATAGCACAACTGTGTGAGGAAGAGACAATAAAATGCCAGAGGATCCATGCAAAATGGCAGAAAGAGGAGTAGTTGTTTTAACTCTTCAACTAACATTGGATGTTCTGAACTACCCTGAGGTTTTCTATTCAGTCCAAAGAATGATTAATTTCATCATGTTTATTTTTTTCCTTTATTTTTTTAAACACCAGCTAAAGAGACTTTTTTAATACAAGAACAAGGCAACTGTTTTCAGACAAGACCATGAAATAATCGTTGTCCTTTTTTTCTTAACAGATTGACTTTAAATTTGAAACAAACAAAAAGGGAAAAGCAGAAGCATTAGCACTTTCTACTTCAAGAAATACATAATCTTTCTTCCACATCTACTTATCTATTCAGTCTTTCCGTCTCTCACAGATCACAGGAAGTAGAGAGTCTCTAGAGAGAATTAGACTGCTCTCATTCTACAGAATCCATCATATTTCCAGCTTTGCTCATTTTGTCTCAAACAATGCATGCAGAGATGTGTCATTACTCACCAAGGACATGACTAGTCGTGGGTATCAGGGGGAAAGGCAGAAGAAAGCCTAAAGGGGCCCCCTGTGTCTGTGAGTGACTGAAGATATTTCCTTGGGTTTTGGTGTTTTGTTTTTTTTTTTTTATTAAACTTGCAGACTGCATTAGTTAACTTGTAAAATGCTCCTGAGAACAGCTGGAATCCATCTGAATGCAGTCAGTCCCATTGAATTGTTAATGATGTCTGCAGCATGTTAGGATTTGTTTTGGAATAAATACTCAGTGTACAATTTGTTAGCATGCTTTCAGTCTGAAGTATGAAAGCAAACTAAAGCCTCTCCCAGTATACTGGCTTTTGAAGACTCAAAAAGGTACAGGCAAATGCAAGTGCTGATTCTGCAGTGCTTGAGAAGATGTCATGTGTAAGATCTCTCTTGCTCTGGTTCCTAGGCTAGTGTTCAGCACTGCTGGGGGAATGGAGAAGTGGCTGTTTTTCCAAGTTAATTCTGGAATGTTTTCCTTGTGTTTCTAATTATTTTGCATTTGCCCCTTATGTTTCGTTTGGAGATGGCTGTGTATGTTAATTAGAAAATGTAAATACCTTTACAGAACTGTGTGTTTAGAGGCCTTTTTCAAAAGAAAATGTATGCACACTAGTAGAAAAGACAAACAAATATTTATGCTCATTGCTCTTTTATGGCCTGAAATATTAATTTCTTTACACAAGTATAGCTTTTAAAAGAGGGGAAATGTTGAGAGATGTCTAACCTGAAAGGGAATGTAGCTTCACATAAAAATTAGTACACTTTGGCTTTGATTACTGGCTATCAGAAACAAAACTTCTCATTGCATGACCTCTGTCAATGGTAGGAATTGGCAGAGCCTTGGAAACTTCCAGGAATCCTGGAAGTTAAAGGTAGTTCCTGAGATGCCAGGACCTTTTTTCTGGGATCATAATCAGAGCTAAGAGCTCTGATTATGCAGCCAGGAACAGTAAGGCAAATGTACAGGCATTTAACAAGGAGCTAATTGGAATTACATATTTCTGCTCTTCGGGCAATAACATTAAGAATTTGAAGTAAATTTTGTTCCAGATCAGATTTAATACACATTATAAAAGATGAATTTAGAAGAAAATTTTAAAAGTGTGCAAGTTCAAGAAATATACACTTATGGCACTTAATTTCCTTTTGTAATTTCATATATTTTTTTTTTTTTATGATTGTGCACATAACACCTTTTGACATTTCAAAGTATATATGACAGAATATGATTTGAGGTTGTACATGTGTTCAGACCTGTAATAACAACTGGAAAATGTTTGTCTTGTTTCCTGAGTTGCCCTGGAGCACCAGACTTTGTGCATTTTAGTCTTTGAATTACTTTTAGTACACTTCAAAACTTTAAAACAGGTCAAACCTTAGAACCTCCTGCTGCACCCTGTCCTGTACTACTGCACATTATGCTAATTACTACATCAGTGCTCTCCCTCAGATTTTTTTAAGCCTGAAATTCTATATTTCTGTGAAATGACAAATCCTGAGCCCAAACACTTGCAACCTAAAGATTTATTTTCCCTGCGGGAAATCAACATGTTTTCTGAATGTTTCCCTTCGAACCAACTAACAGCTGTTGTTTCAAAAGACAAGAACAAGCCCCATTTTTAGGAAAGCATTCAGCTTCAAGCTCTTATATGCAGTCTGATGCCAGGGATGGCTCTTCCCCTAAAATTTCCCTGTGGGTGATGAGCTTAGCAAAACGATAACAGTTTGTTCCCGCAGACCATCCATCCTTTTGCCTGCTGTGCGCTTTCTAAATCCCTCTCCTCTAAGGAGGGCCACAGAGAGGCCACCAGGGTCCTTCCACTTACAAAGGAGAAGCTGAATAATCGCTAGCTCCATGTGTCCCTGTCCCCTTCCCAGCAAGGCTGTGCTGGGCACTGGCTCTTCCCTTGCCCTCCTCCCTTGCCTGCTTGCTACACCGCTGCCCCACCAGACCTTAGGAGCTTCTCCCAATCTTGTGAACTGAACAAGGACCCTGATCTTCCTTGTTATTAGTCCTACTTATCTTTTCTTGCCCAGATATCTGTTTGCACCTTCTTTCTGATGTTCTTCCACTTTCTGGAGCCAATGTCCCCCATGCAGCTGCACCTGCTGGGCAGTACCCCCACACAATTCCCACTGCTCTCCACAACCCCTGCCTTGCCCTCTGCAAAATTCTGGGGGTTTTTTGCCATTTTCTTTCAACCAAGCTCTAACCAAGGAATGGATTCTTGTTTTGTGCTTAAGGTCAAGGGACTGAATGAATTCCCCAGGTGTTCCTCATTGAAAATGTCTCAAAACCAAAAGTAGTTAATTATTTACATGCCTAAGGCAAGCATAAGGAAAGCACACGCTTATCTCTGCCGTTGCTTGTGTTTGGCATCTGGCATACACAGATTTATGGAGGAGCTCAGTATATGGCCCATTTGTGCATTTCATTTTGATTTTGAAAGCCCCAGAAAAGCCAAAGCCTTATTACTGTGAAAAAGTGATGCTTGAATCTGTAACCATATAAACTATGTCTTATAAAGCAAGCCCTGTTTTTGTCTCACAGCTGCCATCTCAGGTAGGTCCTTAGTAATGAAAAGGCACCATAAACTTACTTTATGTCCTACTCTGTAGTAAAGTACAGTGTAATAGGGGGCAGGCACAGGCAATTTTTATCTTCAGTCACTTCACTGTAAAAGTATTAATCACAAATGAGAATGATAGCCTCAACGTGTTGTATTTATGAGCAGCAGAGAAAATGGAGATGGACAAAAGCACAGGTATGAGCAAGTGTTCAGTCTTTACAAGCTCCTGACTGCTGATGGTGTGATTTGCCTATGAACAGTGGAAGAGAGTCAAAGAGGGTTTTAGAACTTGTCCCATGCTTCCCTCCCACAAGCAGTTTGACATGCAGGTGCGTGTGCCCTTTCCAGAAGCACTCAGCAAGCAAATGCTGAGAGACAGTGCTAGAAATTATGCAGCTCAGCTTCTGGTGTGTAGCAAATGCTGTGTCTGCAGCTCTCTGCATGCAAGTCCTGATGCAGAGAGAAGTGGAAGGGTGAAGGATTCATCAGAAATAAACCTGTATACTGCATCTGTGACTAGATGTGGCTGTGGATGGAGCAGAAAACTAATAAACCAGTAGGTGTCCTTGAAGATTATGGTCCCCATATAAAATTATCATTTTTCTCCACTGTTGAAAGAGCCAGGCCACATTTGTATTAAGCAAAATGGAAGATCGTGTTAGCTTTTGGACTGCCACTGTCATTAGGCACCACCAAGAAAATCTGATTTTGTTTTCCTGCTTCAGATACTTCAGATTCTGTGGGACCTTTTCCTATAAGATGTCTGTGAGCGTACTCATAAGAGAGGGGAAAGTTAATAAGGCAAACTTTGTTTTCCCCCTATAGCAAGTCATTTGCCTGAAATTTCTCTGTTTTTCCTATGTATCCAGGGGCTATGACACAGTCCTTCAGGCTAAAATGCAACCCTCAACAAACACTAATGGTTAAAAAAAGGAAAGTAAACAGGAAAATACATTACAGTCTCAGGGGGGTTGCTTTTTATTGCTCTTTCTTCCTACTTCTTTGATGAATGTTTTCTGCTTGAAATCCTGTGTGTGTGACTGTCACACCATGGTCAAAACAAGCAGGGCAGGACCTCATGTTACTGCACTCAGCATGGTCCCCACAGCTATTTGATGGGAACTGTGGGTGGGCAGGAGGAGCTGAGCTTGGGTGGCCACTCTGGCTTTCCAAGGAAGTTGCATCTCCCTGGTGCAAGAGGCAGTCACCGACTGCAGAACTCTGACAGCGGTCAGACCGTCCCGAGGCCCTGACCACCTCCAGTGGTGGGACAAGTAACAACAGACACTGAGTCGCCTCTCTCGGAAATATTCCATGCCCTGTTTCATCCCACATTGGCACAGTGTCTTCTGGGTTTGTGCCCTGAATGTGCTTGCCCACTTCTGTCCCTGCATGACTCACTGCACAGACAGAGACCCACTCATGTGCCCAGGCAGCCACACCCAGCACAGCTCTGACACATCCTGCCTGCTTCTGGTTCCAGCCTCTCTCTTGACTACATGAGACCACCTTGGGCAAGCTGGTCTCCAGAAAAGGCAGCTTCCCTGCCTGTGGAAAGTCACCTGTGAAAAAGGTGACCAGGGCAGGGACTTGCAGGTAATTTCAGTCAGCTTTGCACGGTCCTATTCCACTTCTCCTGCAGCCCAGAATGAGGTTGCACAGCAAGGTAAAGAGACAGAACACAGCACACAGAACAGACAGGATGGGTTACCTGCATAGCTATTTGTGCCTTAATGGGCATTGTCATGGTGCAGATCACTAGAAAGCCAAGGCAGTGTGTAAGGCCTTCTTCTGTCATTTAGTGCTGTGCATGTCAGCTCAGCCACATGTACACAGCAGGTTGCAGGTGAGGCAGGCTGGCATCCAACCCAGAAGTGCTGTCTAGCTACATTGCGTGCAGAGCCCAGGATATGTATTGGTGTTTTGATGTGAATCTTAGTGACACAGTTCTGCACAGTTGCAAACAGAGTTATAACCCAAATGTCTTTCTACCTTTGATTTTTTTTTTTTTTCTAAAACAGGTGTGAAGAAAGAAGTACAAAAAGATCAGGATGCCAGCAGACCAGCTGTCTCATCCCCTAAGAAATCAGCAGTAACAGCCACAAAGATCCATTCACCAGGTATTTATGAACCTTAAAGAACTGTTTCAGGAAAGATTTAAACTTGTTGACTTTGCACCTCTTGTTAACACACTCAAATCTGAGACCTACTATTGTCAAGTGAGGATTGATTGTGTCCAAGGTTCATTAAGCTGGCTACAGCAGGCTTTATCATACCAACGCATGAGCTGAATAGACTTTTGTTCTCTTCATTATAACCATGCAATCATCTTTCAAAACAAGGAGTTGTTGTTATTACATGTCTAAGGGCACAGGGACATTTTTTTATCATTACAATTTTCTTACATAAAAAGAGAACAGATACATACAGCAAAATAAAAGACACCTCAGACAATTGTCTGGAGCGATAGTGTATTGCTCAGAATCTACTCTTACTTTTATGCAGAGGCACTAAATTTCCTGGGCTATTTCTGTGCATAACTGGAAAAAAGATTACCTATGGAAATAACCTCCAAAGTGTTATTGGGACATTGTCAACAAACAGATGGTTTAAACATTTCTGAAGAATACCCTTATTTACTAAAATGAAGAGAACTTGTTTATATCTACTGAGTATACATTAACAAATGGATAAGGTGCCTAAAGGCTTTTGTGAGGCTGGCTTTTGGCTGATCTAAATGCTTCTGAAATGAATGTGCCTGGTCTCACTGATTTCATTGTGCTTGCAGTTTATCTTCTGTTGCCTCATTTTTCAGACTCTGCTTGAATACTTAAAATGTCATCTCTTCAGCTATGTGATACTTAAGTTATAAATATGGGGGACAGAACCCCATGTTGCTTCATTTGGTGGCAAAATATAAAGCATGTAGAACAGCTCTCCAGCTCCTATAACTTGCACCAAGAGTTTCTCTGTTATTATTAAACTCAATCCCTATTCTTCTTCTTCTTCTCAACCAACAAAATCGAGAAAATGGAAGGTTAAATTTAATCTTCCCAGGCGCCAACAGGACACAAAATCGTTCTCCTTACAAAGGTGCAAGTGTAAAAAGATGAACTTAACACTGTCCTCTGAGTCATATAATTTACAGGCTATTTTGCACCTGGTGAGATCACAGAGAGATCCAAAGAATTTGTTACAGAGAGTGCCAGACCAGAAGCTCACCAGTGTTTATAACAGTGGGAGTCCAGTTTAAGCATCAGCACTGATTGTGGCTGTAGCAGCGTGTTACAGCACAGCTGATTTGCTTCCACTAGGATTACAAAGCAAAATGGAACACTGGACTATTTGCACAGTGTATTTTTATTGTCTTAAGGAAATCTGCAATTCCACAGGTGACTTAAGAATTTTCAAGGCCTGAAGTTTTGGTGTATCCAATTCATGAGGCCTCAAAGGTTTCTTCATTCTCGTGAGAGGTTGAGTAACTGGCCTCCATCCATCAGACTGATTTAGAATTTGTTCAGCTTGCTTGTCTGCAATTAAACCAATGTAAATTTGTTTATCACTCTAAGGATCGAGTAGGAAAGTAAACCTCATCTTCATTTATTGCTTTTAGAGTAGCCTTTGGCATTCTTTGAAATAACTACAGCAATAACAAAGCAATAATGACAATTTTTTTCACCTACTTAACAATTTCAAAAAAAAGTCAAAGAGGACAGTGTAGCTGATGCTAAGGGGCAGTCACAGACTTTCCTCCATCTGAATCACAAACTCCTGCATTGTTTACACTTTTGATGGGAGAGAATGCATCTCACAGGTAATTCCACCACAGCTGCATCTGGCCATGATACAGGTTCTAAAATTTCTGAGTGCTGTTTCTAGGTCGTATTTGCCTGTTACTGGCCTTCTTACATTCAGTTCCTTTTAATCAGTGCTGGTTTTTGACTGTCGTACACAGAATTTTTTGAGCTTTGAATCTGGAGACTTGCAAGGGAGCTTTGAGGTGCAGAGTTTTGCAGGGATCTCAGTTTTATCCTTTGATGCAATACTGTTCCTGAGATCTGTGTATAGGAACAGGTGTCCATAGATGCAAGTGCTCTCCTTCCACTCCATTTTAGAATGGTGCCAATTGCTCCTGGCATCTGTCACTCTACAGAATGCTTGGTACCAATCGTCTCCAAGGAGTTCACTCACATTCCTTACCAAAATGTTGGAAATTGGACAGTTAAAAGGCAAATAATTTGCATTCCCCATCTAAATCCTCATGGACAGTGTTAATTATGAGTACATACTTGTTATGTCTTCTTAGTTCAAACACTCACGTAGATAAAAAAGACTTGGGAGTTTTGAAGCGGATCAAAGGGGTACAGTGATTTCAGCACACACTGGGTCTGCCCCTCTGGTCCCACCATCAGCAAAAAGGACATTGAGGATCAGGGCCAGCATCATTAATAGATACCCTGTTTTGTGCAGAGCAACAGAAGAGAGACATCAATGGCAGAATAAGCTTAGTAAGCTGCCTTTCAGACCCAAATGAACCAAGAAATTCAGACTTATCCCTGAGGAGAATAGCACCATTTAATTTACAAGGACAGCTTATAATACTGCAAAGGACAACATGGAAATGTGCACTTCAAATTTTCCAGTGAACAGGAAGGCTAGAAAGATATAAGACTAAGCAACCTGATGGGTTTCTGTTTTAATTAAAATGAACTGATTTCAAGGGCTTTCTCCTACACTTCTCCCTAAGCCTTCTCTTGTAACATCGCAGTCTTGTTTAAACCACCCAAGATTTTTATACTAAAACCACAGATATGTATGGGTGTTGCTTTTATGAATTTCTTGTTTTGTAGTATTACCTACTGAAAAGTTAAGAGCCCCTTGACATGAATGGAAGAGTCTGTATCTTCTTACTACTGCACAAAACAGTTGACAGGCTTTAAGTGGCATAAACATGGATAGAGGACAATAGCCATGCTGCTTGAACTCTCTTAATGACAAAAACTCCTTGTTGCTTTATTACTTAGGTCTTCCAACAACATGGCATTAGTCTTGATGCTGCAGAACACGGTATGCAAGTCATGGACACAAAGAATTTCAAAGGGATTTTTTTTTGCACTCATGGATCTTTGCAGTTGCACCATGAGATGCTTGGAGACATGAGGGAGCATCTCTGCTGGAGCTGGCTCCCTGTAAGCTTAGCCTGGAGCCAGGATGTAGCTGAGCAAGATAGAAGATATGCTCCCAACGGCTCCACACAAGCTGGGAATCTGAAAAAGTGGGAATATACTCCTGGGGTATTGCTCTGGGGAAGCCATACTGTTCCCCTGGCTGATCTAGTAAAACTGCCCTTAGGATCTATTGGCACACCCAGACCACAGCCTTAAATATCTAAAAGATCTAAAGCGACATCGACAAAATTACCTCTGGAATTTGTAACGCTCTACTTTACAAATTAGCTCAGATTCATACCATCAGAGATGTCTCTGTGGAAGGATTCTTTGGCTTTTTAGGAAAAGGATAGGTAGTATTCATGGCAGAAGACCATCCCCTATTACATAAATTGCTGGAAACTGGTTGTAGACATGGTTTCTCTATTGTTTTTCAAGGACTGTATACTACAAGACTATAAAACTACAAACTGTTCCTTTTTTTCACATTCTTGCACACACAGCCTTTTCTACTAATACAGAAATTATTCTGTCTAAGTAGATAATGGACCCACATATACCATCTCTGGTAACACCTGGGACAAAGGTGTCTGGCTCATATTTTCTCCCTCCTTCTTATGACTTCAGCTTCTAGGGTGAAAGCTGGCCAATAGTGGGAGGTTCTGTTGAAGACAGGGGTCTCCTGGCCAGTATTCAGAAATGAGCTGAAGAGCATCAGCTGAGAGGTAGCAAAAGGGTAGCAAAAAAGACTGAGGGCAGCAAAAAAAAAAAAAATCACTAAGCTGTGCAAAGGTGATGCCCAGCTGGCCATAAATGTTTACAGAGGAGAGTTCTCAGAAAGCAAAGAAAGTAAAGACAGAAGAGATTTTCCAAGCAGTGGCTTGAGCAGCCCGATACTACCAGAACACTGCCCCTTCTTGCTTCATCCTCTTAATTGGGTATATCCACAGAAATGGATAGCTGACTCAAGCAGGATGTGAACTTAGGAAAAAAAGCCTCACTTTCCTGAAGTGGCTTATCATGAGTAAGCTTTAGTTCTGGTGCTGCTCTTATGAGTATGACACTGTATTTGTGCTGATACTCTAAACACAAGCTACACTGGTGCTTTCACATCTTTGTACAGCATCAGGTTGCTTCAAGCCAACCTGGAGCACATCAGAGGAGCCAGAATCTGTCTGGGCCTATTTCTGCAGGCAAACCAGGCAGTGATTCTGGTGTGATCAATGAGAGCAGCAAAGAGAGCAGCCATGCAGAGCCAGTGATGTAACTCTGGTGCACTGTGTGGTACCCAGTGGCACTTCAGTACATATCTGCTAAGTGCTGCAACTTTAGACATGTTGTAAAGGTGAGAGAAAGGGGAACTCTCAAGGTGGACTGCAGTATTGTAGTGTGCTGGTTTGAAAGCAAAACCAGTGAGACTCCCAGTCAGAGATACAATTTAATAGGAGAAGAGAGGGAAAAAAAAAAAAAAAAGGTAAAATAAAATAAATGGAACAATACAACCTGACATCCTGTTGGTCAGGGTGTTTGAAACAGTCCAAAAGTAAGTCCTCCTGGAGTGGCAGATGTGGTTCTGTTGGAGTAGAGATGATCCTGAGAGAGAAAGGTCCAGTGATGGTGAGAAGGGTCCAGTCTTCCTCCAGGAATCCAGTAGAAGCAGATGAGATGTTCTTGTCAAAGCAGTGATTCTGTCTGGTAGCTCTTGTCTCCTCTGGGAGTCCAGTGGCTAGAAGCTGCTCGTGAGGTCTCAAACCCTGGATTATATCCAGGTGGGAATGCTTGGCTCCTCCCCCTGGGCAGAGCATCTCACAATGGTATGATTTCATCCAATGAGTCATGCAATGGGTCCTTGATGGCCCATTAAACAGAGATAACGTCTTCCGGGAAGGCATTGTTGGGCTCGTTAACAGAAGATAAGGAAAACACTGCCCCACCTTGGCTCCAAAGGCTCATGGGGATAGAATACATACCTTGGGCACAATTTTACATTGTAACCTAGGACACGTAGATACAAAGTAGTATTGATATCCCAATTGCAAGCAATCCATGCTATGTTTGCATCCAGGGACAGACAACTCCAGCCCCACATTGTCCTGTGTAGAGGCAAAATGAAATCCGCAAAGGCAAAGGAGAACTGGCACCTCTGTCGAGTCACCGAGCTGGGGGTTCATGTGAACAAAGAAACCATGTGTAGAGTAGAAATGTCATCCAGCTGTTTTCCACATCATCAATAAGGTGAATCCTGACCTGGAAGTGCCCATTTCTCTCACTGACATTCAAGGGAGTCCAGCATCACAGATGCACACCTCTGTTCTTGTAGATGTCTAGCAGAGGTGAGGTGATTACTTCTTCCAACAACCTCAGTTCTCAGTGATACACTCTTAGGACAGCTCTCAACTTGTAGAAGACTTTCAGGCTCAGAGCCTGAGGTGAGATGACTGCTAAAAAGCTCCGAGCTTTGGCCCCTAAAAAACATTTCACTGTGTTTGTTGTTGTTGTTGTTGTGGGTTTTTTTGTTTGGTTGGTTTTTGTGTTTTTTTGAAAAGATTGAAAATTCTGTGTGAGTGCTAGAGTGCTAGACCTTCTTTTCTTTTGTAGGGATGAGTCCCAAAGGCCACAGAAACACGCAAAGGTCATGTCTGTACATGTACACTAAGTGACCTAAATGGTCTTTTCCTCTCTCCTTTGTAGGACATCCCAAGCAAAGGCCAACCACCCCAAAGAATGGGTTCTCCCCCAAACCAGGAGAGGGGCGAGACACTGAAAAGCAGTTCATTCAGAAACTGAAGGAAAAGTGTGAGGAGCAGTCCCGGCAATTAATCAATATCCAAGATGAGCTTAAAAGGGCCAGCTGTGGCTTTGATGTCTTTGCTATAACAACACAGTACTTTTTCAAGCAGGTAAGTGCAATGGGTGTTTCTTACCATTGAAAAGATTCTTTGCCTTTACACCTGTCATGTGCCCAAATTTATTCCATAGTCACTGAAAATTTGTTCTTGGGACCAAAGCATGTAATTACTTTACAATGATTATTATGAGAAGGGAATTTAAATTTCATAGAATTATAGGAAGGAAAACTGCAATGACAATGGAAGTCTGGCACCTTTTTTAAGTCACTAAGCTTGGGGATTGGGTGGCCAAAGAAATTGTGTGTAAAGTGTGGATGTCCTCCAGTCTGATAAATTGAATAATTTGATGCCATATGTTTGGAAAAAAGGGTTCAGGAACTTGGAAAAGGAAGAATTTTGAATGAGGTATTTGTCACAAGCAGAGGTTTTCAGGAGCAAAGGAGATGCAGAAACTTAGAAGCCCCTGATTGCTAGAGCTGGAATGGAAAGTGTAACTGAGGAATTAATACTTGTGAGCAACCAAAGCTGTTAGATGAAGGAAACTATTTGATTTCCCTCAATAATTATCTACTCTTCCTGTTCACCATGAATCGGACAGGGTATCCCTGTTACAGGGTTACCAATTCCTGAAAATGTTAAGATAACATTATCTCAGCATGCAGAAGATTACACACAGCAGGTATAGACAACATAAAGAAAATGTTGCTGGTAATTAGAGAACCTTATTTATTTAAGTCAAAATATTCAAGTCAAAATAAATTTTAAGACAACCAAAATAACCATGAAAGACTTGAAGGTATTGCTTGTTTCAAAAGCTGTTTAATTATCTAGGAAATGTAGCTGGGCTCTGAGGTCCAAGCCTGGTTGACCATGTATTTTGTAACATCCCAGGTTAAGCTGGTGTCCTGGCTACTTTGTAAAACAGGCAGGAAATCACCAGCAGTAGGACCCAAGGCTTGGGTAATAGCCTTGATTGTCTGATTGTCTAGTTTTGGAAGAGACAAGAATAAATTTTCTTGTTAAATGAGAGAAAGAAAAGCAAGAAAACAAAACCTAAATTCACTCAGTCTTAAAAATTCTGAAATAGTCTGTTTAGTTTTGGGGGTTTTTGTATTAGTGGGAAAGATTACATTTGAATAAATAACCATGGTTCACACTGTTCCCTAAGTAAGAGCTGATCTTGCCAGGGAAGATCCACTGAACTGAAGAAACAAGGAGTTTTTTAAATGTCCTAAATATTTTAAATACCTTCCCAGGAGATCTTTCCCCTCTGTTTTTCTTTAGACTTAACATTTCTATATTTCAAGACTTGTTGGATATTTCTAAACATTTTTGGGTGGGTTTGGGGTGGGGTTTTTTTTTTGTTGGGTTTTTTTTAGTTTGGTGGTGTTTTGTTTTGTTGGGGTTTTGTTTTGGTTTTTTTTTTTTTTTTTTTTTTTTTTTTTTTTTTTTTTTTTTGAGCTGGCTCTGAAATATCCTTGTTTAAATCAGAGGGAAATAAAAAAGGTCAGAGCATTGTCAGCTCAGCTTTGTCTGTGCATTGTCCACTGGAGAGAGATTTTTCATCACATTCCTCATTTGCTGGAGGAACTCTGGAATCTCAGGCAGATCTCCTTCATCTCCTCTGGATATGTTTTAAATGAGAACAGCTGCTGCAACTGAGCTTTGAGATGACTGTCCTGCTGTTGGTGTATGTTGGATCTGTCCTGAAAATGCCTCCTAAATTTAACAACTTGGGTGTCTTTAATAGCATCCTATCCAAGTCCTGGTGAAGCATTGCTGCACCTCCTGTTCCCAGCTCCTCTGTATTTCTCAGGCCAGCTGGAGATTGCAGTAATGCTCCTCTGAGTGCCTGGTGGTAAAAAATAATACTGCTGTAGAATTTAAGCTCCTCCAGGTTTGGGCAGGATTAGATGTAGATTTGTTTCAGATCCATGCAGATGTGGCACCTCCTTTAGGAGTATGGTTGCTTTAGGCTTTAAGCTTTCAGTGCATGCAGGCAGGTGAGCACTTCATGAAGACTATTTAAAGCACCAAAGACCTGAATTTATCCTGGAGTTACTCTCCTGTCTCAACCAAGACTTCCAGGGAGCACTAAGGCTGCTGCACTCTTAAATTTAGTGCTGAAGTTGAGAGCCTACATACAGTGGGACAATCTGGGACTGCTCAAGCAGTTGTGTAACTGGGCAGTCATGTGTCTTGCAACACAGACACAGGCTTACAAGTTTTTGTGTGTCATTCAAAAATACAATCTGTAGACATTTTCTGAGGTGGTATTATTGTCTGAAAGCTTGAGCAAAACTGAGTTGGCTGACTTGGAGTTAGGGCAGCATGGGAAAAAATAAACCATCTTTTCACATTATAAAAATAACAGTTGGGTGTATCTGTTTCTGAGAACCCTGCAGGCAAAATGGATGACATCTGAATGGAACTGCAGTTTGGCAAAGGAAAAACATTCATTCAAGAAAAAGGTGCAGCCTTATTGCAGAGAAATTTGGGGTTGATTTGTCCAGTTAGTAGTTCCACTCTTGTTTAGCAGAGGGCCCAATCCTATTTTGGTTCTAGGGAGCCTCTTTTGGGCTGATAGTCATTTGTGTCCAGTGTCTCTCTCTACTTACATCACAACAAAATAATGTTCAAAATACAGGTCTTTCTCAGATTTGGACTTAAATTCTGTTGTAAAATGTGCTCCTAAGCCGTGAGGACAGGACTGAGTCTTAAAAACAGCCCAAGGACCAGTGTTTTGCATGCAAGTAGGAGTCTGCCCATGCCTGTGGCTCTCTTGTCTTGCTCACACTGTTTCTTTTTTCTTTGCAATAGCTGGGGAAAGCACCAATGCTGGGGAAAGCACCAATGCAGCAAAGTTTAGCTGTCCAGAAAGAAAGTGTTGTATGTAATAAAGAGTGTCGGACCACACCAGCTGTTTTGGGATTTTTTTTTTTTTTTTTTTGAGTGTGTTAAGATTACCTGACCATTTTCTTACAATTTTATTAGATTTGTTTTCTGACTGTTTCAGACCACTGCTGAATGGTATCCTGGAGTCATCCCTCTTCCTCAGTTGAAAATGCTCTTAGTTGGCAAGATTCTTTTAACTGGCATCTAGAAGTGCACAACATGTAGTGGTATTTAATACAGAGCCATTAACTGCCACTTAAAACAATTTTCTATCCTTGGGAAAAGCCTAGGCAATCGAAGCAGGTGATAACTGAGGCAGTAGACGTAAAAAATATTAAAGCAGTGGTTCTGACATAAGCATGAAAAGTAATGATTGCAGGGCCTATGCAGAGCATGGCTTTTAATTATTATTTAATTAGCAGATGTATTAGCTTAAGATCCTTGTATAAGCACATGACTCTTCTTGACTTTTGAAATGGTTTTAAATTAATTCTGAAGAGGAGCAAATTAAGTTTGTCCTTGATGTTGTCAGACGTTCATCTTTCCGATACAGCCCTTGTGCTGTGCTGGTATTCCAAAGTGAACGACTGACTGATGGGAGCTGCAGTGACACCAGGAAGAGGTTTTAGAGCAACCATTTCCAGAGCGCTGGTCTGGATCACTCCTGACCTGCTCTGGCTTGTTAAGCCAGTGATAGTGGCAGTCCAGGCCCAGTTTCAGCCCTGTTCAGCCAAGTGGCCAGCAGTGATCTCTCTTGGAAGAGGTAACAGTGCCATCTAAAGGAGAGTAACCCAAAGAGACAAATCCGGGAGAGAAAATCTTCCCACACCTAAAAAGGGAGGAAAAGAAAATCCACTTTCCTGTCTCTAGTACACTCCTAGAAGTGTATGTGTTGAGGGCTGTTGTGGCCAAACTGCACCGAGGTCCTGGAAACTGGGCTAGATGGCTCTCTGCAATCCAGCCTGCCTCAGCAGGCAGAAAGTGGAGTCCTAGCTCTGTCTCTGGAATTCCAGAGGAGAACTCTAGAGCTACAGTGCATGTGAGGAGAAGGTAAGGGAAAGGGTGGGAGAAGGTAAGGGAAAGGGTGGGAGAAGGTAAGGGAAAGGGTTATGCTGGGGTAGCCTGTCCCATACTCTGCTTGGGCCTGGAGGAGTTTCCAGACCTGCAGTATGGCCTCTTGATATGGTTTTCATAACGGGGGAAAACTCTTCAGTACAGGTCCCAGCATGAGTGCAGCTGGATCAGCTGGGAACAGAGGAACGACAGAGATGTCCTGAACAGGAGTTGGGACAGCACTGCAATACTTGATGACATGCTGGAACTTTGTGTCCACCAGGACTGGGAAAGGCATGTCACCAGTTCCCAGAGTGGGTGTGCAATACACGGATTCCAGAAAAGTAAACACACACAGAAATATCCTGCAAAATCTAGGATGGGCAAGGAAAACCTTTTCCCTCATTCAAATAACAAAGAGGTGTGTGCTGGTGTGCCTTTTCGAGAGGAATGTTCCCGTCCTGGGAATGGACAATATGCCACCCAGCATCATGTAACATCCTCGGCCAGATGCTGATGACTGCTTGTGCTGGAGGCAAAATTGGGCATGCTATTTATAAGTCACTTGGCACTTCCCACCATTGCCTCCAAAACATCAATTTGGGCTTACATTTCAAGGGATTGAGATGAAAATGGTTTATTTTCACAGCAGTGTCAGAGAATAAGTTTAAGAGAAATGTATCTATTGTTCATGCCTGGTGCTGGCAGAGTGGTTAGAAGCCAGCCCTCATCAGAAAGATTGACCTTCTGGCTTTCAGGGGTAATGCTTTCCCAGCACTTGTAAAATGTGTTTGCATTTGGCCCAAGAATAGTCCTTAGAAAAGTGCCATTCCTCCCTCCTCACTATTACAGTTAGGCTACATGTCCTGTGTTGAGCAAGCTCATTCTTTTCATTGCTCCTGATGAAGACCAGAGCAGTCAGAGCAGCTCAGTATTTTCATTCTGTATCCTGAAAAAAAATACATTTTGGACTCATCAAACACTGACAGTTTAGGGTTATGAATCAAAACCACTTTACTGCGAGGAAAACAAAACACTTTGTTTACTTGGGAGGAAAAAAATAAGAAAGAAGCTCTGTCATCATTTAGAGCTTTCTAAACTGCTTTTTAAGGAGAAATGCACAAGATTTTGTATGTGAGGCTATTAGTTGTGGTAAAATAGAGCAGTAAGAATCTGGAGGTGTACTCCTTTACTCACAAGCATTATTACAATGAAGACTCTACAGTGCAGATGTTCTGGGACCTGCAGGCCTCTCACACATGGTCAGTCTACCCAAGGAATGGATTGGAGTTTGTAAAATTAAGGAAATCACCTGCTTATTTGCTGTGTATGCTAAAATCCAGGCAGTGAGTAGGTAAGGTGCTATAGGAAAAGAAACCTTAAAGTAGCTGAGTATCTCCCTCCTCCTCATCCTTTGGATCTTACACAGCTTCCAGACAGCATGGCCAGCTCTGCTTCAGGCCCTGCAAAACAGAAGGAAAAATGTGTAGGGAACCTCTTGGCTTCTCCCTGTGTCCTCAGTGGCCTTCTTAGAGACACTGCTGTGACAAAACTCCAAATTTTAGTTTTGGAAGGGGGAAGAATATGCTTCCCTGGGAAGCACTGGTTTAGTTACATGACCTTGTTTTGAAAAAAAAAAAATTAGACTGTGTTTGTATCCTTGGCTGGAGAAGAATTTTATAAGTTACACATAAATATTTAAAATTTTGGGATAAGAAAGAAATAGCCCCAGGCATTCTAATGCTCCTCTTGAAGAGGTTTTAAATGGCCATTAAAAATTAAAGACCTCTTTATTTACATGTTGTCCTTGAAGAGAAATATATTTAGGACGTGTGCCAAGGATCAGGTGAAAGTGGATTTATTTTCTCCTTTGGTTTGTATTATCGGTCTCTGTGTAAGCAACTAACTTTGACAGCCTTGATTTTATGCTGCATTCAGAGGAAAAAACACACAGAGTCAGAAGTGGTTCTTGTGATGTTGGCAGCCTCCAAGCTAGGTACACATCTGGGCTTGAGGGATTTGGTAACACATTGGAAGTGGTGTGAAAAGCAGTGATGAGTAATAGGGACCAGTGCTCTTGTGGCCTCTCATCATGCAGAGGACAGGGGAAACCCCAATCACAGTGTTTTCATGCTGTTCTTTGAGTTCAGCAAAGGAGTGGATGGAAACATGTACCTCTTTTAAATTCCATGCATTTGAAATTCCTCTCTTACAGCAAAGAGGCAATATCCTCAGATCAATCATTTGGGTGTTTTGTTTTTTGGAAGTTTTTTCCTTTGATTGATTAATTGATTAATTGGTTACTCCCCAGAGACATTCTTGTAAGAATGTAATAGAACAAAGGCTTTACAATTCGATGTAGATCAATAGGTGCAAGGTTCATATATGAAAGTGTTAATCATACCAGAAACTGAAGATTTTTTCTGTTTCCATGCAAGAACAGAAATATTTAACAAATGAAAATTTATAGATACCTTTCAGGAAGTGAATAAGGAAACCATAGCTCTCATTAGCAGTGGGGTGGACAAGACCTGGCCTGTCCAGGTCAAAGGGATCCCATCCTCTCTTGGGGAGCCAAAAAAGCAGAGCCTCCCTTTAAAAGCAAACTTTTCAGCATATCTCTTGTTTTGCACACATATTTGTGTGCATGAAATATTTCTGACAAGACCAAAGGTCACTCTTTAAAGCTGCTGTTAAGGGGGAGGCTATGCCTCAACTCACAGATAATCTTCAGAAGTCATTTCAAAATGAAATTTTTGAGCAGAAGTCTAAGGAAGGTCAGAATCAGCCTAGAGAGAGGTCAAATACTGAGTTCCCCTCCCAGACAAAGCAGTGACCACTGAGTAAATTGATGCATGCTGGTGGTTTCTTTTCAGTAACCTGTCCCTCTGGCAGATCCACATCCTTCTTCCCTATGTGGCCAACCTCAGGCATCACCTAATCACTCATTCTGTGGCTGAAGCCTCCCCTGGAGATGCCCATCACAGCATCCCAGGAGCTCTCCTGCCCTCAGATACACACCCGTGGCCTTCCCTACCTTTTCCCTGCTTGGATTTTCACACCTCTGGCAGCAACACCTTTGTTTGGTGATTTTACATCCCCCTCAGGTCCTGGCTCCATTAATACAGACATGTGCAGTAATGACCTATACAGGTATTGTAAGCAATATTGGGAACAATGATCAGTGCAATAGAACTTCAGTTTTTTCAAGTGATCTTAGTATTTCTTCAAAAAAGAGGAACAATTTATTATCCATAACAAAGGTCTGGCAATGCTAAATGTCCTTCAAACCAACTATGTTGCAGCTTTTCAGTTGCAGGAATATTAGGGTTTTAGCCATCACAAAACATAAAGGCTAGCCTCACTTAAAAAAATCAATTTTTATCTTCTTGTTTACCAGTGGAATACCATCTGTTTAAGTTAACATTAGCTTGTGTTTAATCAAATTACACAGAACAAAGAACAAAAAGCTGATGGGATTGAACTGGGTTTGTTTAAAACAGAAAGCACTTGGCTGACCTAATGTATTGCTCTTTGTTAATATTTGAGCTCAATGTAGCATTCTTAATAGAAATTAAGACATTAAAGTTCTTTGTTTTTTATTCTGCAATCATCTCAATGAGTGCTAGATATTTTGAGGATGACCCAAAGATGATGTCCCAGTCCTGGAGAATTTAGCATCTAAATAGGCAAAAGCCTGATTAAAACTGGCGTGTCAAAGTGACTGAGTCTGGAGATTACCATATATTTAGTTTCTCAGGGGATCTGTGTGGGAAGATAGGCACATGTTTGTGTGTGTGTGCACAGATACACACACCTACATGCATGCAAGCACACCCTGCTGTGTGTTCTGCCTTCAGGTATCCTCTGGGAAGAGGACCTGTGTTTCCAGTGACTGTACAGGGAAAAGGGCCAGAGCACCAGAGGGCCTGGGTTCACCAACAGGGTCACAGTGAGGCACCACTGGATGAGGACTGGACAGTGAGATGTCCTGCCAGTGCATCACCCAAGTGCAATAATGAGGGCAGCCAAGAAGTCAAAGCAAACCCACACACACCAGGAGGTGCAGAGGCAGCAATGGTTGTGTGTATGCAGCTCTGTGAGCTGTAGAAGAGAGCCCAGTGAGTAGTTTCACTTCTGCAGACAGGGATAGTCCCACTGTTCATGTTTATTTACACCAAGTGGGTGTGATGAATATTTTACATCCCATACAGGTTCATCCCATCTGCCCTTGTTGGTGTTTCTTGTGGTGCAGCACATGGCTTCAGGCAGCTGCAGAAATGAGCAGCAGGACGTGTCCTCAGCAGCACTGCTGGGCTGATGGCTGCTTCTGAGGCAAACAGGCTCCACAGCTATTCTTATTATCACATTCTGGTTTCATCTGTGGGGGAAAACTAGCTGTATTTCATCCTTGTTTTGTTTTGTTTTGTTTTGTTTTGTTTTGTTTTGTTTTGTTGGATTTTTAAATTGCTTAGTACACTACAGTCAATGACTAGACCCAGGGGGATGCTTCTCCTCAGGGGATGCATTGAGTATGTGCACATGGATTGTACAAGAAGCCCTGGCACCTTTGGTGTGCTGGCTGGGGAGCACTGGGGTTCACCATCATTTACCCAAGAGGTGCCTGAACTTGGTCCTTATTTGGGGCTGGAGATGTCTTTATACACCTGAGCTTTGGTACCCCAGGCACTTGGCTGCATGCTGCAGGAGAACCCTTTTGGTCCCATGACTCTTCAGTTCTGTGCAGGGTCTTGGCTTTTCCCCCAGAGATAATAAAACTATTTTCCCCCTTAATCTGGAATATTGCATCACCCAGCACATGGGACATTCTTCCTGTGCCTGGCATAAGCACCTTGCTCGGGCTGAGCCTCAGCCTGGGGGATTGGTCTGACCACAAGACAGTTGTGATCCCTTCAGCAGCTGAAGTTGGCTGCATTTCTGGAAAGGGTTTTTGAAGCTGCTTGGAAAAACTTGTGTAGTGCTGAGCTGTCTGCTTTAAGCTGTCTCACACTTAGCATCCATGCAGGAGGTAAGCACCAAGGCAGGTCTCTGATAGGCAAAGCTCTCCAGCCATCTGGAGAAGCAATGACAACCCACAGATAACTTGCAGGTTAGGGAAAGATATGCTTGATAGGTGTAAGTGTCTGCAGAGTTATTCTGCCCTGGAAAGTAGAAAGAAAATGTTTAGGAGGGCCTGGATGTTGTTCAGATATCTCTGCATTTCCAGTGGGATCTGTGTTGCAAAAGAAAAAGGTTTGGGGATTTCTTCCTGCTCTGACAGGTAAAAACAAAAATCACCTCCTGATTTGGTACAAGTTTCCAGATACAAGTTTGGCCTGGTTTTTTTTTTTGCTTTCACCTCTTGCTAATGGTTATTTTTAAAAACAAGCACATTACAAAGGAGTATGACACCCAAAGCAATGGCTAAATACATGAAAAGGATTAATTTAGAAATAAACAGGAAACAGTTGGGTATATACTACATATTTATGTAGGTGCCATTCATATGACTATAATGCTTGAACTTCTTTCCCATAGTCTTGGAATATCTCCTGTTTCATGAAAACTTAATTTCACCAATCTTTAGTTGAAATGAAGTACTAGAAGTTGCTGAGTGTTAGATGCACTTCAAAAAAGTTCTGTCTCCTTTCCCCTGTCCCAAAGGCATTTTTAAGTGTCATTTGTAGAAAGATTTCAGATTATTTACTGTGTTCCCTCACCACTGCATACTCCTAAGCTAGAACACTCTGCTGAGATAACTCCCTGTCTCTGCAAAATTACTGTCACAGTCCCAGGGGGTGCCAGTGTAAATATCACAAGTCCTCTTATGCAGATCCATCAGCAGATGCATTCTGAGCTGACGCACAAGAGGGACTTCGCAGCAACGTAGTGGAACTTTCCCTGTTGATCAAAATTCCTGGCAGATGTGAGGTTGTTCCAGTGCAAAGCAAGACTTGAAAATACAGATAGACCAAGAGAACTATTTCACCTTATGTGTTTCAAGACTGTGTGCCACTGTGTGTGCCACATCTGCAAAAACCTCTCGTATGGACATGCTGACAGAAGTGCAGCACTTCCTTTATAAGTGAAGTTCTGATTTGATCTTCAGTTTTTCAAGTACAATTTCATATCCCCTTTGCAGTCCATGTGGATTGTGGTTACAGATTTTAGCAGCTGGAGAGCCATATATCTGATGGCTGGACTGCAGGCTGCCTGCACTTTCGAGCATATGAAACCAATACACATTTCCACTGCACTGATTTTGAGTGATGGATGCAGCAAAGCCAGGCTGAAACCAGCTCTGCCTGGAACTGTGGTCTGGCTGTCAGCTGGAAGGGCATAAACCCAGGAGTAATTGGAGTTTCTGGTGTCAGCACAAACCAATGTGAGCTCCTAGTGTGAACAAGTGTTATGAAAAGCTGTCAAGATCTTTGGGTGAGTAAGCAGAGATGCAGCCAGTAGAAGTGAGGCAGTGACAACACCTGCGCATTCAGCACTGGGGAGACTGATACTGAACATATGACATTTAGCACTGAAGCTCACATATCTTTAGAAAACAATTAAAAAATGGGGAAGAAAAAGAGAAGAGTAATAAGCAACTCTGATATCTGGAAAATCACTTTTTGTGAGAGACAGCAGAGAACTGTTGATTTCTTTGTGAAAAAGGGCAAAGTGGCTTGAATGCAGAGCAGAAGAATTCTCCTAAGGAGGTACTGCTGTGTACCAGAAAGCACTTTTCCCAGTCAGGGGAAAGTTTAGCAGAAAGCACTGCTAAACTTTTGCAGAAGTTTTGCAGCATCAACATGTGAAGGAAACACAGACTTTTATGACCAGAGATGATCAGTTAGAAGAAACCACTGTGAGAAGAGAAAGCAGATCCAAGCCTTCATGTCAGCAGTCTGCCAATAGATGCCTTTACAGAGGGAATGTTTTCATCAAATGTAGTTATAGAACAGTACTTGTATAGAATATCATGTCCTGTGATAAAAAAAAAAAAAATGTACTATTTGATTGAACCACCCCTTGATCCTTTGTCCTTAAAGTCTACTGAGATCTGTAAGTAGCAAGAATATCTGGACATTTAATATTTGGTGGTGCAACACATGTTAGAGGGGAGATGCCTATTTTAAGGTTGGAAGCCTTTTTCAGATAGATGTTCAGATGAGTTTTCCATGCAGAACAGCTTTTCATCACACTCTCTAATGCAGGGTTACTTGCACCTTCTTCTGAATTTTCTGGCAATAATCATAGCTCGATGCAGGATCTAGATTAAACAGACCATGACTCAAAGATATATATAAATGGTAATTATTGTATTCCAAGGGCATTTTTGCTATCCTTTCAAGTGGAAAGTGTATCTCCTTGGTACTCCTTCTGTGTCCTCACAACCATCCAAGAGTATGTATCTGCATTTTTGAATCATACATCCAACCCACAACCCATCTCTCACATAAACCCCAGTTCAGGTCTGAGATGATTCCAGAAATGAACTCTAAAAGGTTTCAGATGCAGTCTTCCTGAAATTCTCTGGCCTCGCTCTCACCCCTGAGATCTAATTCACATGCAGCTTCCTACAATCACTTCTCACACATCATAACTTCAGAAGGTGGTGGTGTGGTTATTATAATGATTTGAGAATTGTTTATTATGGTTTTTTCTTAAAACCAGCTCTAACTGTAGAGGAGCTAATATAAATGAGGTGTTTCTAAAATGAGTTCTAAAAATCATCTGAGCTAGGTTTTCTTTGTGTAAAAACCTCCCAAGCCCAAAACTTGATAATTTGTAATTCTCATTAATGGTAGTAAGTACTGTTCCTCTCAACAGTGCACTGAGAATCTTTCCAATAGGAGAAACTTGGTCCATGTAAAGTTGCTGGGATTTTTTGCCACTCACACTGCTGTCATAGAATGTCAGCACTTGTGCCTTGCTCTGCTTGGCCTCAAAGTACAGCAGCTTGAACTTGTCATTGGCTTTGGCCCAGAGTTACTCGGGAGTGGAGGAGAGGAGATCCCCTGTTCGTTGGGAGAAGGGAAGATTTCTCTGCAGAGTTGATTTAAGAAAATGGCCATCTGCTTGCAGCTACTCAGAGGCTTGGAATTCAGATATGACCTTGCAGGGCATGTATTCCTGGGTAGAGGAGTTCAGTGAAAACATGCATTTTTCCTTGTGATCTTGGTGCCTAAATGGTATTTCATATGAGGAGACACGGATTCCCTGACAGCGAGAGCTAGTTCATTTGGAATGCTTACTTTGTACTGTTCCAGACATCAAGAACTAGAAACATAGTAATAAAGCATTGTTCTCTCATGAATTTTAATCCATGGCCTTGCAAACTACTGACACTAAAATAAATGTAAGGCTAAACTAGCAGAAATAACAAAACTCTGAAGGAATTCTGTTTAGATCCTCACATTCTTTTTATATGAGGACTGAATTTAAAAAGGAGTCATCTGGCTGGGCTCTTTCACTAGAGAAACAGAGGGCATGTAATCTGTGTTAATTTGTTAAATTCTAGAGTAAACATTCTATTCATCCAAATATGCAATAACATAATTGTATAGTTGAAAAACTATATTAAAAAAGTTTTCTTCCATATAAGTTGCCTGAGGATCATTAAAACCTCATGGTACTGAGTAATGCACAAAATGTGAAACCTCACTGTAAATCCAAGGGAAATTGCCATTCTGGGGCCATCTGGCATGACTTTCAGCTCTAGCTGAGTCATCTCACTGAAACTCATTACTGACTGCTCATAGCTTCAGAAATCCCCAAATCACTGTATTACATTTTCTGAATTATTTTTTTTTTTAGTTAAGCAAGAACAAAAATAACAACCCCAACCTGGAAAATAATGAACCATGTATGTATGTCTGAAGAGCAATGTGGAGAACTGTGCAGCCGGTCAGAGAGCTGTGTCAGAGAAAACTTGTAATGCACTTCCAACAAGGAAAATAAAGTGCAATAGTGAATGTATTTGCTTTTCTTAATTCCTTGGGCCACTGTAGTTTTCAGTCTGACAAGATTAGCATTCAGAGGCCTGTGACAGGGTTCTCCTCCTGGCTAACAGCAGAGCGTGGATTCCATTCCTTGTCCTGGGGAAGCTGGCCCTGTGCTAGCAAAGTTGACTCTCCCCAAATTCATCACTTTATCCCTGCTTTAGTTTTAACTCCCACCTGATTCAGTGCCCAAACACTTGTGGGACTATAAGGAAGGTAGCTGGGACAAAACAAATGACCAGGAGAGGGGAAGATTAAAACACTTCCTTTGACAGCAGCACTCATCTTCATTGGTTTCAAACACTCACAGAAATACAGTGTGACTGGCAATTTCAATAAGTGAAATCGGAAAGAGAATTTAGAGTAGTCGAGACTCTTTTCAAATTAGACTGCTTACAGAATTGAAGAACTAACAATACTGACACTAAATCAGTTTCAGTCTTTGAGGCCAATGTTTGGCTTATTGAAAAATAGATTCAGTTTCCCGACTTGTCTGCAACTCTGTCAGTACACTCAGCTTCCCTCTTGTAGATATCAAAATTCTGACAAAGTCCACCCGCATATTCTGTCACACAAGCTGTAACAGTGTTTGAAGAGAGTACATGCAGAGAAATAGGTTGTGATGATCACATAAAGTGTGCTGGATGCCCCTTCTCCTTGCCTCACTCCCCCATCTTTGGCATACCACAGTCATTTTCTGAGCCTCCCGTTCAAAATGCATTGCTGGAATAGCATTGCCCTATTCTGCCTCTGCACTGCCTTAGACAAAATCCCGCCCCCAGCGAATGCCACCAACCAGACTTCTCCTCATGCCACCCTTTGGAGGTGCTCAATGTCGGTGTCACGGTCGCCTCCCGCTGTTGAGTGCAGAGAATGCCAGGAGGCGGCAGCTGCCGATAGCCTGACTTATCCATCACTCTGCAGAGCTGAGACATTACAGACGTTGCAGTGCCTCAGCTATGCACCAGGCCCTCTGCATCTGGCTGTCACATCTCTCCTCATTCCTGCAGTCTCCTGTTCCTTGTCTCCCTTCACCACTGCATATCCCTTTGTCCTCTGAAATGCCACCTGCAGAACAATCTTTCCTTTCTCCTCCTCAGTTTCATCTATTTTTTTGAACCTGTACTTTTGTTTCTTTACCAGGTGAAGCAGTTTTTGAACTTTTGGTATGCCCCACCTCAGCCTCCTCTCTCGACTCTCACTGTATTCCCATGGTGCTGTCTTCAGTCTCCTTGGTCCTCACCAATAACCACTGTCCTTCAGCTTTCTCCTCTTTCCTTTGTTTGTTTCCATAAGCACTGGATACTGCCTTATCAACTTATTCCTAGAGCTGGCAGTCCACTTGCAAACAAATTTGCATTCCTTCATGCTTCCTGTACTGTCTTTTGGTGCTCGTGCCCTCAGAGTGTTATCTCTTCGAATTAAATGAAATATTGGTTTGACATACTTCACATGCTATGCCCCTCAGCAAGCCTTTCCAGCCTTTCATAAAGGATGAATAATATGCAGCTCCCTTGAGGATTCTCCTGCTCTGTGACACACATGGCACTGCATTACTACCTTTATCTCCCAGAGCTTTCCCAAGACTTTAGTTCTGTTTTTCCTTCTCCATGGATCTCCATCTTCACACTTTGCCATATCTTTGCACGGTGAAAATCCAAGGAAAGCACTATATCTCTCCTAGGAAGGTTAGCCAGCCTCCATAAAATGGGGAAACATTGGATACTAATAGTTAGGAATCCAATCTTCATATATATGTTAGAATATATGCATAGAACCCTGATGATTTATTGTTTATTCTCTGCAGAGCAGAGTGTATGCACTGATACATAAAGACCATCATGGAGTTAAAGAGAATAATGTGTCCCATTTGGGGACCTTAGTAAATTATAAAATATGGCTAATTTATCCCTATCTCTCCCAATTTAGGTCAGATAGATGTAAAATATTGGAATTGCTTGGACAGTAAATAGGAATTGAATTATGTGCATTGTGGAGGAAAGCATTGATTCTGTCTCTGTAGGGAAAAATTGCTGCCCATGGTGCCTCCATCAGAATAGGTTGTTTGTAGACTAAGCCACTCCTCTGGGACATTGAGGAACATATAGGTATCCTCCTTGGCCTTTAATTACCTAGGAGCCTTACCCTGTCAGGTGCTAACTACATTGTGTTTCCACTGAAGTCAATAAATATTGTAAAAGATACCCCATTAAGTTGCTTGTTTTGTGCAATTACTTTTATGTTTTAAAATCTAATTTTATAAGACTTATTTCTTCTTATATTTGTTGCTAATCCTATACATAAGGAACACCTTTCTTTGTGAACTTATCTGTATTTTCTCTTTCCAGTAATGAAACAAAACCACAACTTTTATGAAGAATAGTTTTTTAACTAACAGTGCAGGTTTTCCCAGCCCATGTTGATCTCTGTCTTATCCACAGACTTCTTCATTCTGCCTTGAAGGGAAATGTGAGCCAGATCTGTTGGGACAGAGCTCCATGCAAAGCAGTTTGGCAGAGGCACATTCACATTCTGGGTGTGGACCATCAGCAAAATCCATAGCAATATATTGGTGACAATGCACAGACAAGCAGTATTGTGTGGGTAGGAAAGGCTAGCAAAGTTCATTTTGGGTCATCAAATCCAGACCCTCCCTGTTGCCAAATCCTATAACTTCTTCCCTAAAAATGATCCATTTTCAGCTTGAAAGTCATTATATTTTCCTCTGTTTTACTAGAGGACTGTTTCAGAATCTCCTGTGACTTAGGTATGCCCAAGTTCACACCCTTTTATCCCTATGTAAATACATTTTTTGACCTTGAAGTACTTCTGCCTCTCTTAGTGCTCTCCCTATATTTATAGAAAGCTGTAATTTTTCCAACTTTACTGCTGTTTTCTTAGAAGAAGCAGATGTGTATTTACACGGCACCACTCCAGTGCTGTGGGCTATATATCCCCTGCTTCAGAACGGCTATCCCCAGAACATGGGGGACCAGAACCGTGTGAGGTTTCAGGTGAGATCTCTCTGTGGCTTTTCTTAAAGCATTTAAATGTACCTCTTAGTGTTTCCTAGAGCCTAAGATTTTATTTGTTTTATTCAGATCTGTACAATAGACATCGTTCTTATTGACTGGATAAGCAACCCAGGGTTTTGCTGTTATTTCCAGCTGATTAGTTTCTATCTTCTATTTGAATTTCCTGTTATTTGTCCCCATGCTTGGGACCTTGGGGAGCTCAGTATTCTATATTTCTTATCATGACCACTCCTGTAGCCCTAAATAGCATCCAGCTTGACATGCATGGTGTTTTAACTTGCTCCTTGATGGACAGTGCATCCCAGCATCACATTAGCACTCACTAATATTTGACCAGGGTCAAAAGTGAACGGTGTAACTTGCCCCCAGGATTGATCTTTGAACAGCTCTATTCATTATCTCCACTCAGCCCAACGGTTCCATTTACTGCAACTCCTTGTCCTCTTCCCCCAGAGGTCTCCTCCCCACTTAACACTTCTTCAGTAACTCCCAGTCTTTCTGGGCCTGATGATCAATGTTGTGGTTGGCACAACATGGTCACTTGGTCCCCAAAAGGTGGGAGTTCCATATTACCCTTATCTAAAAAATATCAATTCTTTCAGTGTGCAGGGGCAGCAGTCTGCACTGGTGTGGATCTATCTGCCTTTGGTGCTCTGTTGTGCTTAACAAGGTGTTCTTAAAATATTATTCCCCTCAGTATTTGATCCAAGTGCCACATGCCACTGAAATCAGGCAGATGACTCTAGCAGTTTAAAATTAAGAATCAATAATTTAAAAACCTTGGTTTGAACCTGCTGTTTAAAGTGCCAGTTCTCATAGATTTGGGGTGTAGGGGCTGTCCTCTCCTCTGATGTGCCTGCTTTGCTGAGTTATGTTCATTTCTCTTTCTATATCCTTAATTCCTGAGGCATTGCTGCCTTCAGGTGTGTGCTTGAAGTCGTCCCTGTAGTAACCTACCTGTCAGCATGCTGCCATCTCAGACACTCCTCCTAAATTCTTTCTTCATCCTCCTCGTTTGTGCATTTGACTGAGGAGCTGCTCTTTAATATAGTTTCTATTTTCCACTTGCTTTCTTAACTTTGGTATTTTTCTCACCTTAATGTTACACACCTTGACCTGAAAGATGAGGTTTAATTCAAACTGAGTTTGGTCTTGCTTTCTCCAAAAGGATCCAAACTGACCAAAGAGCCCAGCAGCTCTCCCAAGCACATTCTTATCCCTCATCAATCCTAAAACAGTCTCTGGGACCTCAATTCACCCTTGCCAGAAGGACAACAGATGATTTCTGCTTAATTTAAGTGTCACTTTAATATCTTCCAGTTTAGTGCTTAAGTGGTACTAAAGTCATGCATAGACCTTGCTAGCTAATCTTTACCTTAGATTTATAAGCACTGCAAGCAGCAAATCCCCTATTCTTAGCAAAGCAGTTGAAGAAGATCAGTACTTCATTTTAAAACCATAACAAAAGGAATAATGATTGGGTTTTATTTTCCCTGCCTGGCAGTCAGGTGTGGATCTAAATAGCGTAGTTCTAATAGCCAGCTCAGAGAAATGGCCATGGTAATTTGTCTACAAGTGGTTATGTAGGGTTTTTTCTACAGCAGTTAGAAAGTTTCTGGTCAGGATTTGGACTGTAAAAGATCCAAATTACAGACTTCAGGTGGTGTGGCAAAAAAAGAAGCTTCTACAGTGAGGATTAAATTCTTTCACCGTACAAGGAAGTCTCTTTTTACCTCTACTCTGTAGGTGTTCAGTAGCCAACCAAATTAATTTTCAGATGCTGTAAAGAAAGTTAGGTCTTGAATGCAAATTTTAAAAGACAGGTGTTTGGAGTGTAATTTTAAATTTCGTTTGGTGTTTGGGTTTGGGGTTTTGTTTATTTGTTTGTTATGTGGCGTTCTTATGTTTTTGGATTTTTTTTAAATTACTTGACTGTGATATTCCAAAACTTTAGTTGAAGTCCTGGCTGGGCTGAGCAAGAGTGAGAGAGAGAATAAGAAGGTGACACAAACCAAAATTACCTGAGAATTTAAATGTAATTTAACACAGTTTTGTTGGACATTCTTGTTGGTTCCTACTATTTTCAAAATCACTTTGTGCATCACCAGTCATGTTTGAAGATACATTTAAACAAAAACTGCCCAGAGATGCACAGGCCTGAGCATCCTTCCCACCAGAAGGCAGAGCTGTTCAGCAATAAGGGCAATGTCACTTTTCTGTATGTTTGGTAGTGATTTGGCTTGCAGGAAAATAGTGCTTTTCAGGTTTGAACAGTGGGCACAGCACTTACACCACCTTGGGTGTGAGTCCCTGAACTCTTTAGCCTTTTCCCAGCACTGTCTTTAACGTAAATTGTTAGAGGAAAATATGTCAAATGCCCAGGAGAAATGAGACTGCTGCAGCTCCATCTCCTGGGTCCGGCCAAGAAAACGTGTTCCCGGTGGGCAAACTGATACAGAGCGGACATACCCACGTGTATATGTGATGTAAATACATATATACATGGCCAAAAAATTGCACCAGCCCTTGAGGATTACAGAAGTCTCTGGGTACGTTGCAGAGATCTGTTTCTCCCATTACAAGGAGCCACGGAGGTCCAGTGCGTGTTGATCGTTCTCACGACTTAAATCAATGACTGCAGTGAAAGTCCTTTCAGGGAGATCAGTGTCTCCGGAGGCTGGGGGACACCCGGGAGCGAGGGGACGAACTGGCGGCCGGTGTCGCAGTCTGGAGCGAGCCGCTGGCAGGCAGGGCCCGCGCCCGGCCCCCGCGGAGCCGCGCAGCGCTGCGCTCGCCCCGGGAGCGCGCCAGGGGAGCCGCGCAGGGCCGGGCAGAGCCGGGCAGGGCCGGGCAGGGCCGGGCAAAGCAGGGCAGAGCCGGGCAGAGCCGCGCAGGGCCGAGCAGAGCCGCGCAGGACCGGGCAGAGCCGCGCAGGGCCGGGCAGAGCCGCGCAGGACCGGGCAGAGCCGGGCAGAGCCGCGCAGGACCGGGCAGAGCCGCGCAGGGTCGGGCAGAGCCGCGCAGGGTCGGGCAGAGCCGCGCAGGACCGCGGGGCAGCCGTGCCCAGCCGCAGAGCCCGCAGGGCGGCCGGGAGGAGCCCAGTGCGGCGGAGGCGGGAGTGGATCTGGGAGCGCTGCGGGACAGCAGCCGCGCCGGCAGCCGGCCGGGACAGGCTCAGCGTGAAGACACCATCGCAGCGGGTGCGCAGGACGGGGGCTGCGCTGATCAGCGGCTGTGGATGCGGCACGAAGAGGAGCAGCCAGCGGCACCCCGGCTGAGAGCCCAGGCTCCGTCTCGGATTTCAGCGCCTTTGGGGCTGTCGCTGCGAAGTTTGCAGCCCCGTCCCGGCAGCCGCCCGCCCCGGCACTTCCCTGCGATGGCGCTGCTGGACGTGCCCCGCAGTGGGCAAGCCTTCGCCAGCCGGAGCGACCTTTTTCGGGAGAGGCCGGATCCAGCGGGAGGGCAGCGGTGCGGCGGCAGGGCGGGGAGCGGGCAGCGCTTGCCGGGGGGCGAACCCGCCGGGCTCCGCAGCCGCCCTTCCCCGCTCCCGCCGCCGCGTCCCCGGCATCCCCCGGCATCCCCCGGCATCCCCCGGCATCCCCCGGCGCACCGGGAGGCATCAGGTTGACAAGTCCCCTTGGCCGGTCTCGGCGCGCGGGGACGTGACATCCCCTTTCTGACAGTGTCACCGCCCGGGGCTCTTCCTCCGGCTCCGGGCCGGGCTGGCGGCAGTCCGGCGGCTGTCGGTCCGGTGGGTGGCTGTCCTGCCAGGATGGGCAAATGCTGCTCCACGTGTTTTCCCCCCTCTCTGTGCGAGGACGAGACGGTACTTTTGCCTCTTTTTTTCTATCCTTTAGCGAAAGGAAAGGACGGTAGCCGTGTTAGAGCCTGTGCTGATGCTTCTCGCTGGGGTCGGTGGCGGATGCGCTTCCCGGGTGGCGGAGAGGGGAGCGATGCTCGGCTTGTTTGCAGTGTGCTGATCTCCCCTTCACCAGGGACAGGTCTAAGTGTCGCTTTCTCATGCACTGCAGTGCCTTACATAAGTTTGTCCTGCAGTCTAAATGGAAGGGTTGGATGCTCGTGAAACAAGGAGGGACTGCTGGCAGCCTCTGTAGCAACAGTCGGTTTGATACTTTGCTCTGCTTTTCTTACATTTTTAGTAGCCGTGTGGAGTACAAGTTATAAAGAAAACTGTAAAGTTTGAAGAGAGATTATTCAGCCTCTAGCTGTCCTAACGTTTCACATCTCCAACAGAGGAATGATCCTCCAGTCTAGAAGTGAAACAAGAGAAAACTACCTGTTTTCTTACGTTTGTGTGACTCTAGATCAAACACATTCCTAGACACCAAAATGGGTCATGTAAGAAATGTCAGTGCAGAAGTAATGCTACAGGCAGCAGGAAAATGGCATGTGCAAGGGAAGTTGTGGGACACTTTGAACACATAGCTTTTGCCATTGTTCTTCTGGAAATTTGTATGGATTTTATGTACAGAAAAGTGAAAGAATGCATAAATGCATTTAATTTGCTTAACAGAAAATATCTTGGTAGAAACTTGTTTGTGCAGTGTATTCTCTTAGAGTTTGACTATATGATATATTAATATAACTGTTAAATGAAAAACTGTTTGTGTCTCCCATTTACCTAGTAAGAGTTCAAATATAGCTTGAGATAAGCTACTAACCAGGTTAAGAAAAATGTGTGGGTTAATATAAAACTTGGCAAAGTGCAGTCACTGTGGAATATCTAAGTGCTTGTAAACTTCAACCTAAAGGGTGTTATGAGGAAGGATTACCTGACAACCAGCATGATTGAACAGCAGCACTAAAACACCTCTTTTTAAAGGAAGACTGTAGGTAATTTTGAATATCAGCTACACTGGGATTCAGTTATTACTTCTGCAAGTATCATCAGAAATATTTTTTGGTACAAGAGAATTCCCAATGTATATGATTCTCTTTCCAATTATAATATAACACCTTGCCACAGGGAAGTCTGAATACAGCACAACAGTGACTAAGCACCATTTGCAGGTCAGGGATTTTTTTTTTTTTTAGTATTTTTAAAGCTCTGCATGGAAGACAGCTGTTCTGGAGGAGCAGTTTTAATAACAAGTGCCACAGAGCATCTGTGTGCAGAGAGTATTTAGGAGACACTGTAGAGAACTGAGAAGTGTTTGTACAGTGGAGACACTGTACATACATTTGGATCTTAGAATATGATCAAACATGTAAGTTGGCATGTCAGTTTGGGAAGGTAACTCCAGGCTCCCATGTTTGCTTCCTAGCTGCTGCTGACTTCCTATATGGGTCTGAGCAATTTTCTGACATTCCTTGCCTGATCTGACCCATTTCCATTTCTGTGATGGACCTACTATTACTATGGAATTACTATTGTTAAAAAGCACCTGGAGGTTTGCTTAATTAGTATTTCTAATTCATTAATATGTCTCAGTTGTAGCTCTCAGAGGAGAGAGGGTCTAAGACAAGCTTCAAATCTGCCTCCTCATCCCTCAGTTTTTCCTGGTCCAAGGAAAAATCTTGATTTTTCTCCCTGATGGTGTCTCCTTGAAGATGTCTACCTGTCATCTGAAGCTCCATGGAACTAAAGCAGAACCTTTCGTAGAACCACAGAACAGTTTGGGTTGGAAGGGACCTTTAAAGACTGTCTAGTCCGAGACCACTGCAATGGGCAGGAACATTTTCAATGAGATCAGGTTGCCCAGTGCCTCATTCAGCCCCTGCCCACAAGCTTTCATCACTACTTCCTCTCTTAATCTCTTTGGACAACACCAGCATCTTGCCCATCCTCAGGTCCATGTTATGACGTCTCCTTACCAAGTTATTTTTCTAGGTCCTTGCATGTGGTTATATCTAAATTCAGCTGATTTTTTTCTGAGCTACAGTGATAGGTTTGGCCACTGTTATTTAATTGTACAAATTCCTGCCTTCTTCCTACACCTCTGCCTGCCTGCCTGCCTACCTGCCTACCTGCCTTGTTTTCTGGAGCTGTTGCACCAATGTAGGTCATGCCTCAGTCCACCTTCAGGGTGTTTTGTGTTGGATAGAGAACTCACATGTGCCATTTTCAGTGTCTGTTTCACTTGCTGAAATGCTGTCCAACATCAAGCCTTTCACAAGAGAAATATTGGGAGGTCTGTATGCTGTGGAGCTAATGACAGGAAAAAGAGTTGCTACTGTGTCTTCTATTCAACAGAGCAGTGGGGCAAACATATCATTCTACCTGTTTTATTCTACTTTTCTTTCTGTCTGAGGAGGTGGGACATACTCCAGACACTAGACTTAATCATTATGTTGCAGAGTTCAGGAATGAGGAAGAAGTTTTCCTTCATCTCCATCGTGAATGTAATCTTATTTTATGAAAATTACTTCACTATCAGAGTAATTTCTTGGGATGCAGCCAACAGAAGGCCTTTGTCATCATTTTTTCTAAAAAGTAATGCAGTCCATCATTCATTAAAAGTACATGAAAAGTAAATGCGACATTTTAATTTATGCAAAATGTACTGTTTTGGTTTCACATTTTTGGGCATAAAAAGAAAGGAATTCCAGATCACATCAAAGCAGTATTTTTTCTTCCTTGCCATTTAACCACTGCACTAGAAATTGTGGATATTTGCACATTCTCCTTACAGGGTCTCTGATGTTTTCATCTACTGAAAACAGGTGTGTACAGTCAATGAACCTTATTAAACCAAAGTTAGATTTAGCCCTTGGATGCTCACCCTCAATGGCTCAGCTCCAAGTGGTGACCTAGTAGAGAATCCCTACAAAGTTCCTTTGATATCCTGAGCCTTAGCAGACACAAAAATCTTGGGAGGGCAGATGCTTACCCTGTCTTCTCTTTCCAATACTTTGTTGAGATAAATATTAATGAAGACTGATTAACCCAATGGGACATCCTCTGGACTTGGTTTCTTATCCATTTGTTTGGGGGAAGCTTTCCTTGTGTGCCTGTGAATTTTTGAATGGCTTTGATGTTTTGACAGTGCATGTATAGGAATCTCAGCACTGAACGTGATAGCTTTACATTCTGACGTCAGATCCAGATTTGCTGTACTGTAATGTTTGGTTTCCTTAGTGCTGGCATTCCCAGCTCCCTGGCTACGCTGACAGTGGAGTGCTGGTTATCTGCAGAGCCACACTGATGATAACAAGCAGGGGCTTTTTTTGTTTCGCACTGCTGTCATGTTTACAGTGTCGCAGGAACACAGGCAGTCCAAACCTATCCTGTCACACTGACCAAACAGGTTGCAGTTACAGAAGATGTTAGGGATTTGTGAGTTCAGGACATCCAGGAAACTGTGAAGCTGATTTGATGTTCAGCCAAAAGTGCGCCTTGCTTCACTTCCTTAAGAGGAAGATAAGGACTCGTGCTGTTGCTCTCTAGAAGAACCCTCTGAGAAAGAGGGACTACTTGAGGCCTTGGCACTGGCCAAGAGGGGAACCCTTGCACATCTGGTCTCCCAGGAAACTTAGGTATGAGGTCCCGAAGAGCAGGCAGGAAGCTCTGACCAAAATAAAACACGATGCAAGAAGAATTGGCAGAGCAGTAAAACGGCAGCGAGGGCACCTGAGCTGTGCTGATCTGGCTGCCCGAGGTAGCCCCAGGGGCTGCTCTGCTCTGCAAACCACAGCCCCAGCGGGGTGGGAGGCAGAGGTGACTCCTGCTGCCCTGGTGGGTCGGTATCCATGCTGGAGCTGGAGTTATGGGATAGCAATTTTAAGCTGGCACCATGGCAATTCTCCCTATTTTTGGAGAGGATGCCACCACCAAGTGTCCTCAAGGGTAAGGAAAACTTAATCTAAGATAAAACATCATGTAAAATGTGGAGTCTGTAATATTTCTTATGGGGGATCAAAATTTGTAACACTTTTTCTCCCACAAGTGTAGGTTTTTTACTTGCTTTTAATTCTTTTCATGTAAAGAGAATAGTAACAATCCCACTGAGTTCTGCTTACCTGCAGGTGCCGGTTCTGATTTGTGCAAAGCTGCCTTGCTTAGAGTGGCTTCTGTTTCAAAGAGTGAGAGCTGGTAATCTGAGTGGGTGCTTCCCATCTGCAAGTCCTGCATCCAGCATATCCCTGTGCACACGCCTTCAAGGGCACCAGGCCTGGCAGTCTGTCAAGAGCACTTCTTAAAATGACTCCAGTGAGTTAAACAGACTGTAAACAGATGGGCAGATGCAGTGGTATTCCCCAAAAGGGGAAACCTTACTCCTCTAAGACTGCTGGCTTGGGAAACTGTGTGAAGGGATCTGGTTTTTTAATGTATCAGTAATGTATCTGTATTTATCTGGACTTTTTTTTTTTTTTTTTCCACACAATTTTTTGACTAAGTAGGAAAAGGAAGCCCACAAGAAGCCACATAATTTTATTCTGAGCCTAATGCAGTTGATCAGGACTGGACACTCTGCAGTCCTGGCACACAGCCCCCTGTGCATTACTCAGCAGGGGATGGAGCCAGGAGCCGGCAATGGAGGAGCCAGGCCTTGCATTCCTGGCTTCTTCCCATAACTGAATAAGAAAGATGCCCTGGGTCTCCAGGGCATAAGAATAAGAATAAGAATAAGAATAAGAATAAGAATAAGAATAAGAATAAGAATAAGAAAGATCATCTGGGTCTCCTCAAGCCTTCAAGGCTCTCAAATCAGTTCAGTTTATCACTCCATTTACAGCAAACTTTCTGGAAAGTGTATCTTTTGGATCTGGTGGAAATACCCCAAAAAGGCAATATGTAAAGGATTAATTCAAATTCCAGATTGTATTATTCTGGTATTACCAGAAATAAAGTTGTGTTACTTCTTTTAACAGAGTTAAAAGTCAGGTGCAGGAAAAATACACAGAAACATTAAATTCTGAGATGTTGGGGGTTTTTCCACTTTCATTTTTGTAATATAGAACTGACTTGCTATCTTCCCTGCTATGCATCCTGCAGCCAAACTAATCCTGTCTGTGCCCTAGATTTTTATTAGCCTTGCTTGCTTAATACGGAAAGATTTGGTTTCTAGGACTCCTTTTAATTCAATTTACTACCGTGCTGCTTTTTCTCTTAAATATGATTTTAGTGTAGCGTCCTTAAAGGTTTCTTGACATTTTCTAACCTGGGACATATTTATAGTAACCTGATCTAGTTTTATTAATCATCAGTGATCTTCCCAGCGGGGTACATTCCTTTGTCTGCTTTCTAATATGATTTGTGATACATCCCAATTTAATGTGCCCATATGATTGAACCCCTATGCTGGGATTTATTGTACTAAATCAGACTCCAGCGAGTGGAGATAAGAATTTTGTTTGTCAGTTTGCACACCACTAGTCAGATAGCTGCTATCAAAGTCCTTGCATTTTGGTAGTAACACCTTAACATTGCTCATGTAAATATGTTCTAATTTTCCTTTAGCCAATTCATCTGTTTTGCTCCTTAAATATTCAGATTTCTTTTGAGACTAGTCAAGGAAAGGAGCCCTAATAAATAAAATCACAGAAATAGATGTGGAGATAGGCATGAACATCAGGTTATTAGTGATGTTTGGACAGGAATGGTCACCATGCATAGAATGGTGTGAGGGCAGCAATCTGCTCTGCAAGTTTGACTCTGTGAACATATTAGTATGATTGGAGGCGGTTAAATGAAGGCTTAAATAGATGAAAGAAAATTAACAGTTTTAAGAAATCCATCTTTTACATGCAGTCCAGCCATAAATGGTACTCAGGCTGACCACAAAGTTGTAAAAAAAAAATACAGAAGCCTTCTTAGACACATAGGAGTAAATCAAATATTCTCTACTGTCATGCGCACATGTGGAGGGTGTGTACATGTACTTGTAGACACACAAGGTATTTGTAGCCAGCGAGCTGTGGCTCCTAAGCCTGATTTAGAAACTGAATGAGTTCATTATAATCCCTCCCCTTAAAAAAAAATAAAAATAAAAAAAAAAATTTAAAAAAAAAAAAAAAGTAGGAGGTGGAATCAATCTAATCTGCTTTAGTAAATGGACATGTGAAAGTGCTTATCTGGGATAAACTTGGGTACTATACATATTTCTCTCTCTTTTTCCTTAAACAGAATGAAAATGCCCTTGTGAAAATAAAGGAGTTAGGAGTCGAGCTTGCAAAGATCAGGGAGGAAGTTGGTAAGTAGTACAAGAAAAGTAACAACAAAGTGATTTTCTCACTTTACATGAAAGCAGTTATGATTCCCTGTGTCCTGATCCTGGGGAACCTCTATACATGTGATGAAGTGTTTTCTGAAGCCCAGTGGCAAAGGGTTTTGTGACTTTGCAGGGACCCTAGATTCACAACTTCGCTGTGCAGATGGGTTCATCACCACACACACTGGAGCCAGCTGTGCATCATCTTTGCTAAACAAATTGTTCTCCATAAATCCATAAACAGCTTCTGTCCTCAAACACCAGCACTGCTGAGGAGAAAGCAGAGTGTATGGGAAGTGGGAGCTTAGGACCATTGCAGTGCACAGTGACTGGGAATGCATCACCAATTTATGAACATTGCTGTGTTTTGCAGCTCAGCTACAAACCAAAGGACACCAAGGTCAGAATTTGCTTGTTGATATCTCTAAGGTCTCTTCCTGTTGAAAGACAGAAAGAGCAATGCATCCCATTTGGTCTGTATTCCATGTTTATCTGCATGCCCCTCCTTTTTTATTTCTGATCTAGACAGGAGAGAGAGTGTAAAGTTATTGCCACTTCTGAAAGAGAAGATGGGCTTTTGCTCTGGCTTCAGCCAACAGGCTGAGTTCTTCTGGGCTTAAATCTCTCCAGAATGAGTGTGATGTTGGGTTCATCTACCCCAGGGCAAATGGAGAGCGGGACCACTGAATCAGGGGACACTCTGAGTACCAAAATGTTGGAACCACTGATGACTGGAGCTGTGAATAGGGGGTACCTCTCAGCTTTCCCTGCATGTGGGAGCCCAGTTCCTGACTTAGGCACAGATTGTGTCATATGGCAAGAGCATGACATGGCCAGCAAAGAGAGGCTCAGGCCAAACCCTTGTGGGATAGGCAGACCTGCAGATCCTCCCTGTGCTTTGTCTTCACCTTGCCCATGACGGCCCACTTCAGAAAAGCTGAGCACAGCCCTTTTCAGACGCCCAGCATCTTGTGCTCCCTGCTTTGCCCATCTGAAATTCTTTGGCTGACTGTCATTTCATAGAAAGCTTTATTGTCCCCATGGCCAGTGTGTACTACAGTAGTAGCCAAACAAGTTTCCAGTTATTCCCTGATGCCTGCCTTCCTCTATCCTCTGCATCTCTACACCTCTTACAGAAGAGTTGTTCCCACTGGTGCTTTCTTCAGGCAGGGCACATCTGAAGTTCCTGGTTCAATGGCCACTTTTCATTTGAAAACCCTACCTCAATTTAGCAGGTGGGGTTTGCTCATTTTCATGAGTGCTTTTTTAAGTGCCAGTGGCATGGGAAGGAAAGAGAGGTTCAGTGCTGGAGGTAAAGAGCTCTGCTTCCATTCACACCATGTTTGTACAGCTGAAGTGAGTACAAATCCCTGGTGGTTTTGCTGGAGAAGAGAACTTGGCCAAGGGCACAACTGCTTGTCTGCTTGGGGGTCACAGAGCAGCATGCTCAGTAACAGGAGATCACTGCTCTGCCTGCCCTTGCCATTGCCCTTGCAGCAACAGACACCCCCTCTGCACAAAGATGAGTCCTGGTGGCATATGTGGGGACAGTTTTGGTAAGAACCACAGACACCCCAGAAAAGCAGCCTGAGCTGTACTGCTTCAGAAGGGAGATAAGCTGCAGGTGTGTATGGGCTTTCTTCCTCAGAAAGGGAAAAGATGATGTGAGAGAGTCTTTTCCTCAGTGGGCCTGTGGGCATGTGTAATGGAGAGGAGTCATTACAGGCCACCTCTTCCTCCCATCACTCTGGAAGACATGGAGATGCTGAGCAGAGGCTGTTTGTGAGTGACACAGGTGGCTGGTCACCTGCTTGGTGCAGATAATCCTCTCTGTGCAACCCTGATGCAACATGGCCAGCCAGAAGCATTCCCAGTAGATGAACATGTGCAGGTATTGCACTTCAGCAGAATGGGAAATAATTCATCAGCAATAAAAAAAATCCAGTATATATCCCTGCATAGGAAAGGTAAATGCCTATGCTTTTCAGTATAAGTCAAAAAATGGATGCACAGTCTGTTTTACTTCAGTATAAAATTATGAAACTTAATTTTATAAAACAACCAGTGTTTTAAAACTGTGGATGAGGTGAAATGGTAAATGCCATGTACAGGAGAGCATTTCTCATCAGTGCAGCTCTTTGCAGTCTCTAAAGCAGTTCAAGCTGAAGTTATTACTAGAGACATGAGGGTGCTACTGGAGACACACAGCCCACCTGTGCCATAAGGTTATTTTGGTCTCACTATCAGATGAATCAGTGTGTTGTACAATATTGTACATGATTTATGCAAATAAAGAATGAAGTTGTCCTTTATTTGACAGCAGCAGTCTTGGGTGATTCTGTAAGGAAGTTCAGGGAAAATCAGAGCATGTTATTTTGACTACAACCAAGCTGTAGTTCTGACTTGCCTCTGTCACTCTAATAAATAGTTTTTCATTAATTTAAAAATAACCAGTCCAGTTAAACAGCATGGGTGTTGGTCAGAAATTCCTGGTTTCTCATTTGTAAATTCACCATGTCAGACTCACTGATGCAGATGCCTGGATGAATCAGTAAAACAAGGCTGGACTAGCCAGGTTTGATACAGGCAGTGATCCAACATTTAGTTGTTTGGGCAATAGCTGTAATTCAGAGGTATAATTTGGGTGCTGAATGTGCTTGGTTTTCACAGCATGTAGTCTTTAACTTCAACAGAATCTACAGGATTCTGCTATGCAAAGCAATGAAACTGCAACAGAGAACCCACTGTGCAGATAAGTAAGAATATATATTTAAGGAAAATTCTTGTGGCAAATAAAACCGTTGCAGAAGCCATAGCAGTGATGGACCATGTGTAAAAATAGCTTAGGGAGACCTGCATCCTTCTGGAGCCAGGCAAAATATTGAGGTTCAAACAACACTGTCCACTTTTACTCCCAGCCCTCCTGTGAAAGTATCACACCACATCTGAAACCAGCATGGGTGAAATAGGAAAGTGATTCTCCCTTCTCAGTCCTGGGGAGGTATCTTGGCCTCTATAAACACTGAGGGACTTGTAATTCCAAGAAAGAAAGTTTGCTCATGTATTTTGCTAGAAATAGCAAGGCTAGGAAAACATGACAAGCAGTCGTTCTACACTCGAGACGCAGATCTTTATAAATTATAAATATAAGCACTTTTCAGCTGCAACACTGAGTCTCTTGCAATAAAGAAGTTTTGAATACCAGCTGTTTTCCTTCAACCTAGTGGAAATTAAATGTCAAAACTACCTGCTCCTTTACTGTCAGAGCAATGAAGTGTATAAGTCAGAGAGGAGGTATGGAGATGCATAAAAAACCTAGATGAAGGAAAAGCAATGAGGTGTCAATTTTAAAACTTGTATTATCTGTGTTCTCAAAAGTTTTGAAGCCAAAGTCTTTGTGCCATCTCCTCCTGGGTGTGCCTCCCAATCAGAGAACACTTAATCTGAGTGTGGTGTCTGTGATTTATCTGTGATTTTGGGGCCCAGGGCAAGGAAGAAGAGCCCATTTCTCATGTCAGAAGGAAAAGGTCCCTCTGTAAGGCCACAAGACACCAGCCCCCAGTTCCCACAGGAGCTACACTCCTGAGTGCAAAGTGCCAGGGCTGGGGAGGCTGCACTGTGGCTCTGACTGTGCGTGGTGAGGGAAGCAGTGTGGTGAGGGAAGGTCAGTCCAGCAGTGACATCTACCTTTCCCTCACCTTCCCAGCCCAGCCTGAAGTGTGTTTTGCTCATCTGTTGTGCACTCAGTGCTCAGGGAGCAGGGAAGCATCCCAGGAAATGCCATGTTGTGTCAGAGTCATTTTCAGCCTGTAAGCAGCAATGGAGATACCTACAGAGGAGGAAAAATAAAGCCAGGGTGTGACTCTCCACAACAGACCAGTAATAGCTGTGCTCCACTTGTCTTGTTCCACATCAGTAATACATTCATATAACTTTTCTGAGTCATTTTTTCTTTTTTTTCTACAAGAGTAGCTCACTTTAACAGTATCCCTGTCTTGATGCCTGAAAGCTGAATTCACAGTTTTCTAGCAGCAGTAGCAGGTTGTCTGTTCAGACATCTGTTTTGGGGTCCCTGCTGGAGATGACACAGCTGTTTCACCAGCACCACACGCTGGAGCCACAGCTGGCTCCAGCAGGGCAGGCTGTCCCACACTGGTTCCTGCTCCCTGGGCTCCCTGCAGACCCTTGGGCTCCATGGGTGTTGCCTTCTGCTGTGTCTGTCCCAGGAGAGCTAGGCCCAAAGATCCATCTCCCTGCTAAGAAGAGATTCAGTTTTTCCTCTACATTTCAGTCCCCAGCCTCATTTGTCTTAGTCTGAGAATTATGGTAGGGATCACTCCTCATTAGTGGTGTTTAATATTCTGTCTTGGGAGAATTGCCTCATTTTCTACCTCCAGCAACATTGTTGGGTGTATGGGGAACATGCCATGCAAGCTCACTTTCCCTGCTTCCCTCTTCCCTCCATTTTGCACCTGCATCAGGGTCTGATTTGTGAATAGTCCTGTATTTCAGATTACAGGATGTGTTTCAGATGGACTTTCTTTTGGTTAGAGCATGTTGTTTCATTGCCCAGCCCTCCTTGTGTGCTGGGTAATCTCATTAGGGAGGCTGGAGAGAGATGGGGTTCATTACATCTCCTATTTAAAGCTTGAGTAAGTTTGAATTCTACTGAAGGCAGAGCTGCAAGCATAACCCCTCCTGTTGTGGGATCACTTTACATGCCAAAGATAATAAAACAGCAAAAAGCAAGAGAGAGGGTTTAGAGCTATAATCCAGACTGCCAGGAGACAAGACATTCCAGCTAATGTATCATTCCATTCTGGATGTAAGGCGAGTGGGAAAGCTTTCTGTCTGCTGCCACTGAGGTTCTAAACTTACTGGCTGACTCACTTTCTGTAAGGAGCAGAGAGCTTGACAGGGAGAGAGTCCCTCACAGTGCTCCAGAAAATATCAGGATCAGAACAGGAGCCCAGTGTTTATCTGTCTGGACATGCTGAGCAAGTCTGGATGTTGGTGTCCAGTAAGTGTGGAAGCAGAGCTCTAAACAGGGTGAAAAATAGCTGTGTGGGGAAATGAATGGTTATCTTGGGTGTCCAAACTACCTTGGCATGGGTGCATCTCATATAAGCTGTGGGGACAGCACTGGTAACTTGGGCAAATTGTTGCTGTCCTGGGAAAAATGAGCACAGTCTGCCACCGTAGTAGGAAGAGACAAGAAGATACAGATACTGAACAAATATGTTGTCATAGGATAAATATGGGTTTGAAGCATTCAGCAGGGAGACAGCTGCTCCCAATCCCCTGACTTACAGTGCCATACAGGTCTGTGCTTGGTGTGTGCATTTTGAAAGATAAGAGAAGGATAAATATGCCATCAGTTTGTTCAAAAACCTGATCATCTTTCTAAATCAGCTATAGGTCTAAATCAGAAAGAAGATCTAGCTTCCATTAGAAATCCATTTCTTCTTTTCTAATATTCTGAATGCTATGGTTATGATGATTTTAATCACTCCTTACCTGTTAGATCTTTACAAGTGAGCAAACTTGCTCTGTAAATGTACTCTGGCTGATCTTGTCCTGCTTGCATCAAGTCTTCAATATCTGGATTTTTTGCAACTGCTCTTTAGCAAAGCAAAAGGCTGAGGACACAGTGTTTGTGACATTACTTTCCTGGGACCTGGGGGACAATAAAGGTGATGAACCAAATGGGGAAATGGACTGATTTTCCTTGCCTTGATAGAACTGTTGGAAAACAGTGGTATGAACTCTGAGACATAGTCACTGGGTTACTTCATTAGAGTAAAAATTTCACACCTTCTGATTGTTGCCTTCAGTATCACCTTTCACTGTACTCACTAATGCCATGAAGCACACAAGATAGTGGTTTGAATACTAAAATATTTTAAGCAAGTGTGCATTAATGGATTTGAATGGCCCTTGCTGGAGCTGGAGACAGGTTTATGGGATGAGCAGCTTCGATCAGCCCAAAAATGGGATGTGTGAGGTACAAATCCCTCTGGTTGAGCGGTCAGTCACACCCCTTGTATAACAGAGTTGGAGGGAAGTGCCAAGCTCATTGCTCTGCAAACAGGTCCAAGGCCACTGCTTGGTGCTGGGCAGTGTGAGGACTGCATGGTCTTGTCTCCACAGACCTCAACACTATGAGATGGAAGAAGCTGCTGAGCGAGAAGGAGGAGCTGGAGAGGCGCTTTGAGGAGGAGGGGAAGCAGCTCCGCAGGCAGCAGCAGCAGGAGATGCAGGCGCTGGAGCAGCGGCTGCAGCAGGAGTACAACGCCAAGAAGGAGAGCCTGCAGGAGCAGCACAGGCTGCAGCTGGAACAAGCCAAATTGCAGCATCAGGATCAGGTCAGTCTCCACCTGCTGCCTTTGAAGAGTAGTCCGTGCTCGTACTGATTTGGTTTAGGTAATGAAATACATTGAACACTCCAACATGAAGACACTGGTAATGAGTTATGAGTGGAAAAATGTAATCCTGAATATCTCTACTGCTCTTTCTCCCTATTAGTTCTACTGTATTTCCTACACACCAGTCAGTTACATTGCCATGTCTTGTCTTCACATGCTTGCTGATGCTTTACAATAAAAATATTAAGATTAGCTCTGCAGCCCACACATACTTGCTCCTCAACCCACCTATATTCGTCAATTTATGACTAAAACCAAGGGTTATAAGAATCTGTTCCACACAGGGAAGGCCAGCAGAGCCAGTCCATTGCTATTTGCTAGTTAAAGGACAATACAGTAAAGTGATAGCACCCATGCAACACAAGCAGCCTAAACATCAAGCACGTGAAACCCTCCAGGTCCCCTGATTGCTGCCCCACCACTCAGTCTAATCTCTTGGACTGTACATCCCAGATAGTTCTCCTTGCTTAGCTTTCTGTGTATAGACAGGAGTATCCTCACAAGCAGCTACTTTTGCCTGGTTTTGTCAGAACAAACACTAACTCAATGCAACTGGGCTGCTTTGTCCTGGACAAACTACTTATTTTTGTTAATGAACTGATTTCTAAAGATGTATTAGAAGGTGCTATCAAATAGATTTTCATGTTCTAAATCAGATTTTTCAAAAGATTTCTCTGTAAATGGTTAGAACCTACGCTGAGCCATGTCTTTTGGTTCTCATTTCAGTTTATGCAAGTTGGTTTTCTTGCAATGCCCTTCAAAATTTTTGCTTTTCTTTCTGATATGAAGGAGGGCTTGTGCTCCCAAAAGCCTTGACAATTTTTTTTTTCCTTTCACTGTGCCAGTATGTCAGTCTGCCTGGTGGAAGACGTTGGGTCTAGCTGCAAAGGCTTACCTCTCCTGGATCACCCGACATCAGCATTTGTGAAGGAGTTTGTTAATTTTTTTGCTGAAATAGCTTATATCTTAGCTCTGCTACTCTTTGAAGTGTTTCTGCAAACTCTCAGGACAAGAATAGATGTTGGTTCTTCTCTTCTCAAGCTGATCAGTGCAAGAAAGGGTGATACAGGTCATTGTAGGACTTGACTAGAAGTATGCCTATTTTTCTCCTGTTTTCATCTGTTGTGACTTCATCCCAGAGGACAAGGGGAAACACATCTTTCCCTCCCTTGGTTTGCTCCAGAGCTGTTTGTTCCCTGATTACTGAAAGTAACACAAACATTGCTCTCCATTGCTTTCAAAGTGTGGCTGTGACCCTAGTATCTGGGTGTTAGCCCACATTTTCAATTCATAGCTCAGTTAGCAGGATGAGTTTTAGCAGGTTTTCTCTTTGAATTCCTGCTCTGCTGTATACTCATCCTGTGTTGAGTGCTCTTGGAGGCTGGCAGGCCATGCTGGAAAGCTGCTCACCAATGTTCCTTGGCCAAGGAAATGGAGCTCTTACACTGTACATGAGAAAAGCCTTGTCCTTGAGCTGCCCATCTGCATGAGGGGGATTTGAATTTGCATTCTTGAAGGGCAATAACCATAGCAAAATCCTTCTGACCATGGATCTGCATGTATTTTTGTATCCATAAATCTGATTTGGAAGATACTCATCCCACTTTCATGGTTTCCAGTCACAGCTTAACTTTCTATGCTGTTGCTTCAGTCACCACTTAGTTCACTACCAGATATCTGTTATTTGTTTGGAGACACAGCTCCTGCATCAGGTTTTGGAGGTTCAGCTGTCTCTGAGGAGGTAGCAGACCATGAGAGCCAAACTCCTCACAAAATGGTCTTGTATGCCAGTGCATTCTCACATCTCCTTGCAACTAAAGGCAGTACTGTAAAGTAAAGGCTGTGATCTGTCATGCCAGGGTTTCCCACTGAGGTGCTCAGTTCAATCTGTTTTGTCCAGCAGCTTACTAAACATCTCCCACTAGAGCTCCTCTTGATTTTACGTTATTAAGCCTTAAAAATCCCACCTGAGGTACTTTCCATAGCCAGAAATAAACATGTCTTGTGTTAAGTGAGGTGATCAAGCCTACAGAGTAAGTTATTAGCATCCAAGAGAGCTGCTTCTCAGTGCCAAGTTGACTATCTGCCATGAAAAGCTGCAGACAGGACGTCACACTGGAAGATTAAAGAGAGCCATTTGGGCTGTGGCTATGCAACACACAGAAGGCAGAAAAATCCCTAGATCATTTGGGACATATTTAATTGGCTTTATAGATAAATAACTTACCAAGGATGGTGGCAGCAAGAGGACACCTCTTCACCTTCTGAGGGTGTTGGCATTGAGGATAATCATTCTAATGGGGTGCTGTTCAGTGGAGAAGCAATTCAAGTACAAATAAAGGCTTCAGCAAGGGCAAGGTAGAGAACATGGCTCTGCTCATGAGGCTTCAGCTTACAGACATCATGTACAAGGACACTGTGCTCTGGGAAAAGCCAGGTGATAGTCCTTGCCCCATTAGAAGGAGCCCTTTGAGTCATCGGCCCCCCACCTCTCTCAGCTCTGTCATGCAATACATCAGCGGGCTGAGTCCCCATTATTTTGCAAACAGTTCTTCACCGCTGAGTTATCTCCCACATTATTACGAAAATTAGTTTGGATAATTTTAGATTCCATGTTAAATGCCCAACTTTCATTCTAAGAGCATGTTTTCTCCAGTATGATTGGAAATTTGGCTTCTGGTGGGTTACCTAATACATAGGTTTGACAACTAAAAGCAGTGAAATAACATTTATTCCAGTCAAGGCAAACTCAGCTGTAGTAAGCTTCTACCATTATTTACAAAACTGTGTGCAAATAAAGCTGTTTAAAGTCACTTAGCCATGAACAGAACAGCTGTTTCACTGTAAATGTAAAATAGGTTGTTCCTCTGCCTTGCCACATATCACAGGTACTATTGTATTAAATGTAGGGAATAAAATCACTATGGCTACAAACCCCAGAGAAGCAAATTGATGCATTGCATTCAGAAAGTGCTCTGGACCACTGACTTAATCTTGATCAGAATTTCTTATTGTAGTTCCTTTCATGATTCATATCAAAAGACCATCATTAGGGAAGTCACTTTGCCTTTAGCCAAGTTTAGTAATAAACAATGTACTGAAGGAGTCCCAAACCCACAGGGTGCTCTGGAACACAGGCTGCCCACAGCCTTCTTCCAGCTGCACTCCTCACTCCCATGATGGCCGTGGGCTGTGTGGTCATTACTATAATTTACCTTAATGGAATGTTGAGACTTCTGAACATTTAATAAATAGCATCTCCACCTAAGGGCTTTTTGACCTTTTGCTTTCTTATGTACCTCTTCATCACCAGTAAGTTAAAAGAACAAAAATACCATCAGCAGTGACCACACACTACCACTCAAGGCATTGACATGGTAAAACTGTCTCAGGTGCTGGAAGTGTCACATTCAGTAGATCCCTTTGCTGTTTCCAGCCCACTGGAGTTCTCCAGCAGTGTCTTGTCACTGTGCCACAGCCTGTCTAACCATGTGTCCATGTTTGCTCTCGCTGTTGTTGGGACAGGTGGAAGATCTCACAGCTGTACATGAGGCTGCAATGTCACAGCTGGAAAATAACCACATAGTGGCCATTACAGTACTGCAGGATGAGAATGACTGCAAGATTCAAGGTAAGCCAAAGACAACCCAACAGCTACACAGCTGTTCCAGAGCAGGAATTAATGCTGTAGTGGCACTGTGCTTCTTCCTCCAGAGCAGATTACACAGAAAATTCGTGTTGGTCTAGTGCTTTCACATGGGCTGGACCAGCAGGTTCATGCTAGGGCAGAGGGAGAGATGTCTGCAGTCTACAGCCTCTAACTTTGAACTGAGATTATCTCAGGGGGGGGTCTCTGGGGCAAAGATAAGGCTTTCTCTATGTGTTGCTGAAAATAGAATCCGAATTCCACATCACTTCGCACACATGCTTTTTCAAGAGCCTAATCCTCAGATGCTCAGGGGGATAGAGCTCTTGGGATAGCTCTGAATTTAGGTTCTTTAATAACCACAGTGCTTCGAAAAACAAGACTCATTATTTCCAGTAGCAAATGTCTGGCCATGCTGAGCAGACCAAAGCCTCTCACTGGTGCAAATCTGCACCTCAGTCAGCACTGTTACATTTATTTTGTGTTAGAGTTTGGCCACAGGACTGATGCTGCAGACAGAGCTCTTCCCTCCCTACCAGCTCAGTATCTAAACATATGCCTTTGTGCATGCTTTAGCTGACATTTAACAGTAATCTGTACAATCTTCCTATTTTTTCTACATTTTAAGTATCTTTAGTTGGTTCTCCCACGTTTCCCAGACCAAGCCTTATTGCTTAGCTCTGCATTGTGTCAATTAGAGACACGGTCCAGAGCATAATGTGAACTGAGAACAATCTATTCCCCTCTCTCATTGGCAAAGAAGGTATCTAGCATAGTAATTGTAAATTAACATATGCGATTTTGAAAATAAATAAGTAAAAAGCTAGTTCTTGCTTGAGGATATTCTCATCTCTCCATTTTTTTAGTATTTTCTGATGATAAAATTCGGTTGTGGTTCATCAAGGGTCTGGTAGCCAAAGTTTGTTCTCCTGGCGCGGGTCTGAAATGCCCTCCTGTGCCTGGAAAAGGCATTGCAGCCGCTGCACTGGAGCGGTGGAATCCTTGCTGCTGTGACTGGCTGCTGAGCAGGGGTGAGAGGGCAGAACCCATGGCCTTGGGGGGAGAACACAAAAATACAGTGTCCATATACTAGAAAGGCAGCTGCTCCTACTGCACTGAATGATGATTTGATGCCATTGCTTTAGAGATTAAATTTTATTTCACTTTGTTTATTAAACCTTTGGTTATTAGTATGCCCAGGGTGAGTTATTCTAGCAGAAAAACCTTTAACCAAATTTTTTGTCTTTTCTGTCTCACTACTGTAATGAACCTCTTAGCTCATCTACCACAGCTTGGGGACAAGCACTGTCCTTTGTATTTTTGCATCTCAGGTGGTGGCCCTCCTCTCTATCCTCCCAAAGCTATTGCAACCCAAGCTTTTAAATGTATCCAATTTTAACTCCTTTGATCTAGGGATGCTCACTCTGAACTGGCAAATGGCCCATTGTCAGACTAACCCTTTTCAGTTCAGGGTGCCTGGGAGCTGGGAGTTCTGAGCAGTTCTGAAAAATCAGAATCTGGTCACAAAGAAACAGAGGTATCTGCAAACAGTGAAAGATCAGGAAATTCTGATTTTCAGAACAATTTACCTAAGATCACAGACCATATTGCTACCAGTTTATTATTCCATATCCATGTCCTAAAACTGCATCCCAAATTGCTCTTGGCTCACGACATGTGTGCTCTCAGACCCTGGTTTGCTGGACTTCACTGAGTAATGTCATGTCTGTGTAACTTCTCCAGAACTGAATACTGCTCACAAACTGGAAAAGGCACAACTAGAAGAGACTTTTGAAAAGCTGCGTCTGTCACTCCAGGTCAGCAGTTCCTTTGTTTCCCAGCCTGTCTCGGTGCTGGGAGCAGCTGAGGGGGCAGCCCTGGACAGGCTGCCCGCTGCCAGCACACCAGGCTGCTGCCTCTTACCGCCCCGGGTACCTCTGGTGCTCTGCCCGTGCAAACTCTGCCACCTGCGGAGGCTGTGAGCATCACCTTGTCTGCATGGTAACCCGCCAGCTGGCACCCCCGGGCTCCGACAAGGTGACCTCTCCTTGCCTGGCCCTGTGCCTGTGCTTTACACTCCCCTGCTGCCTGAATGTGGGAAAGCCGGTGCCAGGCTGTAGACACATCTCCAGTCCCACCGGAGGGCAGTGCAGTCCCTGATGTGGGTGGCCCCGGGGCTGGCCCTGCTGTGCAGCCGGGCTGTGGATGGCCAGGGCCAGCCCTGCACATCGCAGTTCCCACATCCCACTCTTTAGCACCAAGGTCAAAGTCGTCTAATCCTTCTAAAAACTGCATGCTGTTCTCACTCCCTAGAGGAAGAAATCACGAGGAGTGGAGGGCAGAACTGCACCCCTGTGACAGAAGCTAAGTTTGGAAATGTGTGAACAAGCAAATAATGCAAGCTCTGTTTGTTTTCCCAGGCAGAGATTAATTACAATTTTTAAATGCCCTGACTAGCAGATATTGTTGCACTGCTGCAACAGCTCGAGGCATGTCAGCAGTTTTGCAATGAGGGCTGATGTAATGTTCCAGACAAGAAATCACAACTGTGAAAGATAAAAATACCCTTTTCACAGCAACTGTGGATTTCTCAGGTGTTGTATAGACAGAAAGCCCTTTGATGGTAACAGAAATATGATTGCTTAAAATAACATGTTGTTCCCATGTATAGCTCTGAGATGAAATTATGAATCATTTAGATCCCACACCACTAACTCATCACTGCTTGTTACCATGTTAAAAGCCTAGAAAGGGGAAGCAAACAGGTATCTCCTGCCTCACTCAGACTCTAAGGACCATACAAACGCATGTGATATAAATGCCAGCTCTTCCAAGGAAGGACATGTCTGTTCTCATCCAGCACAAGCTGATGGGGTGATTTAGCATCAGCCACAGGTGTTACAGGGATTTTGTGATTTCCTGAGGCTTATCAAATACCCCATTCTATGTTCAAGTGGCCTTACATAAAAAAAAATCACCTTACAGGGGTGTCTAAGCCTTATTTAGTTTCCCTGGTAGTTTGGCAATGCAGACTGACCAGCATGAATGTAAGTGGGCCGATAACACAGTTGATGTGTTAATTGGTGTGTTTCTCCCCCAGGACCAGATAGACACCCTCACCTTCCAGAATCAATCTCTTAAGGCCAAAGCAGACCGGTTTGAAGAGGCTCTGAAGAAAAACACTGAGGAACAGCTGAAGGTAGATGATCACTCAAAAATGTATTTTGATGACTGTGTAGTTAAAGTATTACACATCACCTGATTCAATGAAGAGCAATTGAATCCTCGCTCCAGGGACATGGGGCAGGTCCCAGGCAGGTCCCAGCTGAGACCCTGAATATTGAGCTCTGAGGAAGAGACACAGATCTTAGCAAAAGAGGTGTCAAGGAGACAATATCAGGGGTCAAATGGGCTGCAGAGGACCAGGTCCAGGTGGTTTTTCACACTACTGATTCTCCTAAACCACAGGGTTACATTAAGGACTCTCTATCTTATGGCTGAAGATGTATGTATGGCTGACATATCCAAATCCCTGATATATTTCCTAGATTGTGCAAGCTCCGTATCTACACTTAGAAAAAGATTTGAAGAGCTTAAAACATGTTCTGGAAATGAAGAACCTCCAGATTCACCAACAGGAGAAGATGATTATGGAGCTAGAAAAACAGGTGAGTTGTCATTTTTCCTACAGAGGAGACATCACAGAGGTAATAAAGGAAAAGTTTGGTTACAGCAGATGAACTTAAGAGAGGTGAGTACACACATGAGGTTGGGGCAAGACACAGTCAAAGAGGTTCACATCCATTGACCTGGATTGCTTCTTCGTACAGTACCTGCTCAGCACGTTAGGTTGGACAGCGAGCTGAGTGGTGGAGGAAGAATGGAGGAAAGGGAAATTTGTGGTAGTCCAGGGTACACCAGCCTGCACCATATGTCCCTACAGGACTCAGGTAACCTTTTAGGGCTGGAGAGGGCACGTGGAAGAAGATTGTGTGTTTTGCTGCTGCTCCTGCAGGCAGCATTTAGGGAGCCATGTGTGGATTAGCAATACTCAGCAAGCAGTCCCTAGCAAGGCTTACTCTAGGAAAGGTCTCTCCAGCCCTCCAGTAATGCTTTTCTGCAGGCTATGCAGTTTTCTCATCCTTTGCTAGTGGGCTTCCCCAATGAAGAACTCCCCAGTTGACCATCAGTAACATTTTTTGTGGGAATGGGGATTCATTTTGTACAGCATAACCTGCAGTGACAGTAAAATACAGTGTGGTGACGGGATGAGGCAATACCTCAGCTGGGAGCTGTGGCAGCTGGTTCAGCACAGCATTCAGCAAGATTTGTTTCCATTTACAGGGAAATTTGAGAACTCTGATGATTATTTTGCTGAACAGATGCTTTAGTAAGTGGATGTAGAGAAAAGTGCCTCTTTGCAACTGAGGCTTATTATCTCTGCTCCTTCCAACGTGCTACTCTTGGAGTTAAGCCAGCATTTGGAATCACTGGGAAAAAAAAAATCCCAGACCACAGCCTATATAATTCCTGGTCATTTAGCTGCTTTTGCTCATTAACCACATACAAGTAAGTGCACAGTCCTATTCCTGCCCTTTATCACAGTAAAACACTGGGTCTGCTGTGGCCCAAAGGCACAACAGCTTTCCATTTCAAGATATACCTTTGTAAGTGCCAGAACACCTACAGGACATCTCCAAATGCTCTGGTGCCTCTCAAGGGAGCAAGAGGGCATTTCAAACACAGGGTCGGCCTTGGCTCCTTGGCAGCTGAAAGGGAGGCTGGAAATGAAGGTGGCACAGCTACTACTTGTGAAAACTATTGAAGAAGCAGAGAGAGAGCCTGTGATGGTGATTCCTCTCTCAGAGCATTTAAAAACAGAGCCAGAATCCATGTCCTGCTGTAACAAAATTAACTGGGACAGACCAGAATATCTGAGAACCAGGAGCATCCTTTACAATTACCTGCATAAACCAGAAAACACAACCTAAAATTGATGTCTCCACTATTAAGTGTGAGTTATTGCTATCCCCAGTGCACAGTATTTTGGTTCTTTATAAAAGGTTGGGAAATTCAATAACCAAGCTCACACAGAGATAAGGTTACCCTGTGCTATCTTGTTTTCTTTCAAAAGTGTTGAATTCAGCAGAATTCAAACTGCTGGAAGACCAAGGACTAAGGTGATAAAGTATGTTAAATTCAAATCTTGGGGAAAGGGGTACCTAAGGCTGTAGAACATGCCTGTAAGCATCTTACTGATATTCTAAGACACTACTACTGATGTCCTCAATTTCTGCCCTTGAAGGGTGTTGAATAAAAGCTATCTGTGCTTGGGACAGGATTAATTCCAATTAATTACAGCTTAAAGTCAAGTGTCTGGTTTAAGCCTGTCATTTAAGCCGACATTGTCAGCAGTACTGAGAAGAGTCTCCAGAGGCCAGCCCATCTCATGAGAATGCAGCAGCACTCTAAGGCTGCTGCTGATGCCCTGGTGGGTGACTCTTTCCATAACTGAGGAATCATAAGCCTGGAGGCTGGATGTCAGACTGTAATGTCTAGAAGATGTACATCATCCCATCATCCTGCACTCCTCCTTCATCACTAGACTGACCACTCATACCACAGTGCTGGGCAGCCTTCCATGCTGGGTGCTCCTCAAGTGTCACCAGCACTTTCTCCAGCATCTGGTAACACTGGCTCCTTGGGGATCAAAAGTTGTGGGGGCAGCACTGAGGAAAACATCTATTTGTGCTGAACAAAACTAACGTCCTCTTCAGTTATAAGTAAGGGCTGGTTCAGCTCTGCCCCTGCTCAGTGCTCTGCTGATGGCCCCAGGTACTTCACCAGCATGACGTGGTGATGTGACTCAGATCTCTTAGGTCTCAGTGCAGCCAAGAAAACCACCTCCACCTATCCTCAAATTTTAAAAGTTGCTCCACAGACTAATATAGAACAAATTATCTTGGATCGGGTGCTGAGTGGTCTTCAGACTTAACAAACCTTCTTTTGCTGCAGGTTGAAAAAAATTTAAAACTGGAAGAAAAAATCACCATGCTGCAACAGCAGAACGAAGAACTCAGAGCCAGGATTGAGCAAAATACTGTCCTAACAAGGTTTGTGCTGGTATTTGCAATCTGTCTGAGCTTGAAAGAAGACCCCAGGTCTTAATTGTCCAAGGCTGACACTTGTTTCAGAAGGGGAGAAGCTTATTTCCTCCTGAAAATGTATTTGTGTTCTGCTCTGCTTGTTTTATTAAAAATATTTTTTATGTTGGGGCTTGCTTCCTTAAACATAAGGAAGGCCATGTATCTGTCTATGTGTTTCCATGATTTTGACATGCTGCTGAGAACTAGCTTGTCAGTGGTTCTGATCACAGTATCAGTGCCCTGAGACCCATTAGTCAGTGGGTAATGAGGATACAAAAATGGGAAAATCTTGGGAATGACATCCTAACGATGCCATTGTCACCCAGGCAGGATTAAACTTTGACAAGTGTTTTCATCTGCACTGCCTTTTTGAAACTTTGTCACAACATGACAAGGGCGACAAGGCTCCTTGTTAGGGGACATGTGAAGAGCAGGGTAGGACAGTCCCTGTCCCAGAGAGTTTATACCATGCTGTAAGGCTGGAGACTGCAGTTGGAGCCAGGGAGAAGGGGTGCCAGAGGGAGAAAGACCTGGTCTTGTCCCAGCACTGCAGCTACCTAGCTGTCATTGCATCCAGAATGGATGCCACTGGCCAAAAATTTAATTTTTAGCTCATTTTTTAAACTGCCAGTGTCTCATCTCTTATTTTAGTTTTTGTCTTTCTCATGCCTTATTTCTTAATGACTCAGCCTTTTGAAATTATCTCCAGCATGTAGATATTCTTAAAAGGCAGCATTGCTTGTACTAACATTCAGATGAGGGTGAGGATTATGTTTTCTCTCACCTGATTGTAAATACCTGTAGTACGCATTTCAGTGTCTAAGGTGGGTGTCTACAACATTTCTGTGCTAGGGGAGGAAAACTGGGTATTTTTAAAGTCTTTGTGAACCTTTAAAGGTTCACAAGAGCAGTTTGAGACACCTGCTTTTGGGCTGGATGAATTGTGGCCTGGAAGTGGCAGTCTCTCTCCACGCCTGACAGCAGCCGGGGTGCCTGGTTCAGTGCTTGGCATCTCTGCATTGCAGCTCTCTGGCTGGGGGAACAGCACCCTCCCTCCACTCCCTGCTGGCATCCAGCTGCAGCACTTTGCTTGTTGCCTGCAACTGTGTAGGTACTGCTTTCAAAAACACCTTTTAGGAGAAATTCTGAATTCGAGGTCAGCCTGGGAAGTCAGCTTCAAGGAGAATAATTTTCAACAAGTAACTCTTTGGGGACAGCTGTGGGGCAGCTACAGGGACAGCCAGGGCTTTAAAGCTGGAGTTATTAAAGCATGCCTTTTCCTGGCAGCAGTAACCACCCTGACTGCTGATTTCTGTTGTATGGGCACTGCGTGGGAAGTGCAGCGTGAAGGAGCTCAGGGAGCTGCCCCGGATTCGAGCTGTTCCTGCCAACTTGCAGGCTGGGTGCCCAAGTGGCTGTGGCAGCCCAGCAGCAGTGAGAGGAGGGAGGGGAGGCAGAGCAAAGCCAGTCTCTGCAGCACTGTCAGGAGGGGGTCCCAGAGGCACTGGGGTGTGAGGGGTGCACCACAGAGATATCTCCAATTAAGGACAAGGGCAGGTACAAAGGGAAGGACAAGAAAGAGTCTTTCAAGTAAATCATGACCCAGTTTTGGATGCGGGAGCTACACAGAGCCCCTGCTGGGACTTCCCCGAGCACTTGAACAAATCATCTGATGTCCCAGCATTTCAGATCCTCCCTCAGAATCAACCAGCATTTTTTTTGTCCTTTGGACTGGGGATGTCTGAAGAATGATAGTTTCCAATCCCCAAGAGATCAAAGTGACCCTGCTAGCCACTGCTCCACAGTTTAGAACTTTTGGGGACTGGGAGAAGAAAGAGATGAATTCTTGATTACCTGAGCTACATTTCTGTAGGAATCGAGGCTAAAAAAGCAAATCCTTAAAAAAGCAAATTCTTAAAAAATGTCTTTTAAACAAAATCAAAAATGCCAACCCCACCTTCTCATAGACTTGTGGTGAGTGGACCAGCATGGCATCTGCTACAGCCTTCAGGCTACACCCAGAAAAGCAGTTATACAGAATTTTTTGTATGCATCCAAAATCCACACCCAGCTGCTGCTGAACACTGAAACCACCTAGGGGAAGGTCGGGTTCCTCCCTCTTCATTTCTATAAAGTCCTACATTGCCAGTAAATCAGGTTAGATGCCTGCCCAGAGCTGCTGCAGGTTGATCACATGAGGAGCTGGCTCTTGTCCAGGTGTGGTAGGGCTGCAGAAGCCTGGTGCTCCTGCATGCATCCTTTGGGACATAGGTGTTGTCAGCACATGCCCAAAACACATCTCTATCAGGTCCCACAGTCTACTTGCCCTGTCCCATTTGTTTAAAAACCTGTCACCTGGCTGAGGAGTACAAACTCAATAAGGCTGTGGTGTCCATAGGAGATTCCCATGCCCCAGCTCCAAAAAAGCCATTAAGTTACTGGGCATTGTGGGGCAAACACCTCCCTGGTCATTACTGGTGAAGTTTCTCTAGTGTTACAGTCAAGAATAGAGGCAATTTTGGGACCAAGGAGGAAGGAGCTTGAGAAGGACCCATGAACTCATGACTTTCTACGGAGTAGAGGGAAAGCCTTGAAGGTGAGTTGTGTCCTACATCAAGACATCAGCTGAAATTCAGAGCATGGAAAGGCCAGACTGCTTTTCCTTTGCATACTGTAGCAGCAAGTTGAAAATATCATGGATGCAACTGCTGCCACCCCTCTTTGCATTTACTCTGACACTCCACAAGTGCCACAAGGCCAGGGAGAAAGGCTGGGGCTCATCCCACCTAAGTTTTGGCAGCTGAGATGCCTCAAAGACTTGTAGAGCAAAGATACTTCCAGAGTGCATTTGAAAGCAGAATCAGACACTGGGGGGAAGCTGTGACTTGTAGAGATGACCTTCTCACTCAGCAGTGATCTGGGGACAGCTGTGCCACAGCTTCAGCAGCCCAGGTGCAGCCCTAGGGGCAAGGGGAGGGGACGAGGTGCTCAATGTCCTGCCTGTCCTTGACTGCATGAATGCTACCATCTTTGCCCTGGAGTGCCTTACATCTTGTCCTGCTTCTCTCTCCAGGCAACTGTCAGAGGAGAATGCAAATCTTCAAGAATATGTTGAGAAAGAAGTGGAGGAGAAGAAGAAGCTCAGCAGGACTAACGAGGAGCTCCTCTGGAAGCTGCAGGAGGGAGATGCCGTGAGCCCCGTCAAACTCCCACCCGCACCATCCACTCCTTTTTATCGCTGCTCATCAGGGAACTCCTCTCCAGCAAAAGTCAGAACCTTGAGGCGATGAATCAGCAGCTGTGTGCCGAAGGTTCCCTGCCTTTTATGCATTTCCAATCTGCAAACTGTCACCATCCAAGGAAGTACTACCTACCATCAACAGGCACCCAGGGTTCATGGCTGCAAGCATGTTCAGTAGCTGCACAGCTTTACACTAGGCAGGGTACTCTTACAGTCCCCATATAGAAACTCTTGGTTCTGACATGTTGATTAGGGTAGCAAAAAAGATAGCCAAGAACTAGAACAGCAGAAGGTTAGGATAGCAAAAGGTTTAGTTTGATGTGTGAAGACTTTAACTACAGTTAGAGCCAAAAATTGGGAAATGCTCTATTAATGGTTCATCAGGATGAACTTTTGCTGCAGTATTTCAGGTTAGTTACAAATATAGTTCAAGTTGTGAATATTTCTGTATATGTGTCTGTGTTTATATACATGTACGTATTGTACCTTTATACCTATATATAGACGCACACACATATATATGTAGTTGCAGATGTTCTGAATTACATTTTTTATATTATTGGATACTATTAAGTGCTGATATATTTTCATTACAGTCAGCAGTTTTCTAACTCGTGCCTAAGACTTGTATCTAAAAAAAATGCATTTCTGTTTAGCCTCCCAGGAATATTTATACCCAACTTAGAAGAAAGTTACACAGAAGTAGAAGCGCCTTCCAAGTGACCACCAAGTGGTACTCTATGTAACATGAACACCAGCGAATTTGAAATTCTAAGACAGTACTGCCTTCAAAACCATCACCTTTGCATTGAACACCAGAAAAGATGCGCATACCATCCACTGCTTTTTAACTCTTAGCATTGATATTGTAAGTGGAGATAGGCTAGAGATGAGAAAACTGAGAGTTTTAGCAAACTTGGTAGAGGTTACTGGTTAACGTGGTCCAATTTTAGTGTCTTTATTTCAATCCTAGTCAGATCTTATCTTGTTTTACCTTGTCGTGGTTAGGATGCAATCAAAATCTCTGGCTGTAGGTTTCTGTCCATTTTGTTTTATTTCAAGTCCCAGAAGTGAGAAGGAGAAAATAAGTTGTTTATCCTTGACCTTTGCTGGATGAGAGGTTTCCAATAGTAAGATGAGATACTGGGCATCTGCTAGGGCTCTAGCTTCCTTCCACCTCAAATGCCAAATAGAGCATAGCCAACTTCATAGGTGCAGATGAGGTCAGAATTTCTTTCCTTCCACATATCTGCATTATTTCACATTGCTACAGCTTACCCAGAGTTACAGATCACTTTGAAGATTCATGGAAATGTTAAACTACCTTTAACTTTCCCATCTGGAAGCAAAAATGTTCACCCAGGCTTGGGATGACCTCCCACCTGAGGGGATGGTGAGGCCAAGGAGTAGTAGGGGTGAGACTGTCTGCAGGGCCCTCATGGGTTTTGCTAACTAGATAAAATATCCCTGAGCATAATTTAAAAAACAAAGAGATCTGTGGGATGCTTTTCTACCCAGCTTAGGGCAAAGAGCCTGCATGCAGGCCTGCTCTGTGCACTGGGGTCAAAGTCAGCAGGGTGACAGTACCTGGAGGAAATCCCTGAGCTGCAGGAGTGCTGCAGGGATGGTGGCTTTCCCACCCAGGTGTGTGGTGGCACCAGCAGGCCCTGAACCCACAGGGGTGGCATTGCACAGCCCTGCCATCCTGCTTGAGTGGGAGCTGTGCATCAGCTTTCCTGGGAAGTACTCAGGATTCATAGACTGCAGCTTAGATACAGCTTCAACCACCATCAAAGCACCTGTGGCCTGCTCCACAGTGTTAAAAAGAAAGATGATTTTTTTTCTCCTTTTTTAGAGAAATTTATTTTTGTAGCAGCTTTTGCATGGTACTGTGATACTGAGTAAATTGATCATCTTGTTAGAATAGATCATGCCACCCCAGCTACTACTGTTGAAATGCATTCCTAGATTTTAGTGTGTCCAGCAAGTCCAACCTGAAAGATAGATACCTAGCACGCACACGCACACAAAGCCCCTTCTTGCCAAGTACAACTTTAATCATTTTGACACTTGCTAGCTGCACAGCTATTTGCAACACCTACAGCATTGTCATCTTTCATTCCACCAATATAATTCTGATACAGTGAGATCACAGACTCATAGGGTGGTTTGGGTTAGAGGGGAACTTTAAGACTATCTAGTCCCACCCCCACTGCCATGGGCATGGACACTTTCCACTAGACCAGGTTGCTCAGACCTTCATCTAACCTGGCCTCGAACACTTCCAGGAATGGGGCATCCACAACTTCTCTGGGCGACCTGTTCCAGTATCCTACCACTCTCATTGTAAAAATTCTCTTCCTTATGTCCAATCTAAACCAATCTTCTTTCAGTTTAAAAATGTTGTCCTTTTTCCTATCTACAGGCCCTTGTAAAATGTCTCTCTCCATTTTTCTTATAGGCCCCCTTGAGGTTCTGGAAGGCTGATAAAAGATCTCCCCTCAGTCTTCTCCAGGCTGAACAACTTCAAATCTCTCAGCCTGTCTGCACAGAAGAGGTGCTCCAGCCCTCTAAGATATTTGTGGCCCTCCCCTAGACCCACTCCAAGATGTCCATGTCCTTCTTACCCCAGAGCTGGATGTAGCACTGCAGGTTGGGTCTCACAAGGGTGGAGGAGAAGGGCAGAATCTCTTCCCTTGCCCTGCTGGCTGTGCTGCTTTGGATGCAGCCCAGGATGCAGTTGACTTTCTGGGCTTTGAGCACCCATTGTTGGTTCATGTGCAGCTTCTCATCCACCAGTATTTCCAAGTCCTTCTCAGCAGGGCCCTTTACCATCTCTTTATCCTCCAGCCTGTATTCATTCCAAGGGTTACCCCAACCTAGGTGTAAGACCTTGCACTTGGTCTTGTTGAACCTCATGATGTTCACATGGCCCCACCTCTCAAGCCTGTCCATATCCCCCTGGATGACATCCCCTCCTTGCAGTGTACCAACTGAACCACTCACCTTGGTGTCAATCCACAAACTAGCTGTGGATGCACCTGATCCCACTGTCTGCATCATTGAAGATATTGCACAATATTGGTCCCAATACTGACCCCTGAGGGACACCACTTCTTACTGATTGCCATTTGGACATTGAGGTGTTCTGGATGCAACCATCCAGCCAATTCCACATCCAGCTTCCATCCATCAAGACCGTATCTCCCCAGTTTAGGATGCTATGTGGGACTATGTCAAAGGTCTTGAAGAGTCCAGGTAGATGACATCAATTGCTCATCCCTCACTCATCAACAAAGTCACACCATTGCAGAAGGACACCAGATTAGTCAGAGTGGCTTTTTGGTAGTTTCTAGTATTCTCCATCTTACCCCTTGTAAAAATGGTTGAGATGATACAACTGGAGTTGTTACCTTGATGCTACTCAAAACTTTAAATGCACTGAAGCTTATTATTGGCCCAGGACAGGCTGGCCGAACCTGTTGTAATTTATTCATCTTTCCCCTTTGTATCTGGTGCTTTCCTTATCACTCTATCGGTTTAAAATCATATTCAAGAGATGCTTCCAGCAGTGAATTGGGAGTGGGGCTTTTATGGTGGGAAAACTGGGACTGAACCCAGCTCCATCATCATTTGGTATCTTTGCCAATCCCTTTCCCATCTAATTTTTGCCTCCCAATCCTGCCTCTCACTGGATTCTTCCTTGACTGGAAACCCTCTGGGGCCTGCCCAATCACTAGCAAAGCTGTAGGAAGTTCTGCTAACCAGAGAGACCCAGCAATCTGTCCCTGTGGGGGGTGTGAAGAATGGCTCCTTCTGGCACAAGCCCAGAAACACAGACTTTTTTCCCCAAAAAAGGTTACTCCTTTTTTATACTTTCCCTCTGTCCTGTCTTTCTTTGCCTCTGCATGCTGAAGTAGGTGTGAAAGAAAAGTCCAGGTCACTTGGACAGTGGGAGGAAGGCAGCAGCCCCTGAATGGGGCAGCCATTCCCAGGGAATGAAGACCCCTGGGTGCACCCCGGGTGCCAAGCTGGTAAGCCCTGCTCTTGCCAGGGAGCTGCAACCATGCAAGGGGAGATCGGCATTCCCAGCAGGGTTGGGGCTGTACCTCTATTCCATGCTCCCTGGCTGTCCCTGTTCAAAGCAAGGGGAAGTGTTTGCTTTTGCAGGGCTGGAAGCTTCCCGAACACCATGGCCACTGTGGGGACTTTCCCATTTGGAAACAGGATGGCCTTTGGCAGGAGAGGGAATGTAGCCAGCGCTAAGCAGAAAGGGTTTTATCCTCTCTGTCTTTAGGGAAGCTGCTTGATTTTGTTAATCTTTACTCAATGCAGAAGTGTGTAGCAGCAATAAAACCAGCCTACAGCTGCTCCCAAGGGGCTCCAGAGACAGGCACTGGGAGCAGGTATCCACCATGGGATGGCAGGAGAGCCAGCAGAAAGCAGGGGTGGGGGGTATGGAAAACTCCTTTTTACTGTGGGAAGCTACCATTTGGCCCTACTGGGATTGCACCTCCAGTGACTGCTGGCAGATGGGTTGACTCGATGCACAGTGGCAAAGCCTCATGGTGGTGGCAGGCGGGGGGAGGAAAGGAAAAACTATCAAGTGCAAAATCAGGTATTTTGTCTCTGCACTGATGGTGGTTGTGTCCCATGGACACTCTGAGGAGCCTCTGTACAGTTTTCCCACACAGCAGGAGTTCTGTGGTCCCATTTATTATGTGGCTAATGATTACAGGAAGAGTTTGTATTATTTCAATTATGATGTACAGATAAGTGTAATATATTCCTGATAATAAATCCGTGCGCCAGTGCACCTGTGGGCTGACGCACACAGATCAGCATGTCCATGTTTTCTGTGCACACAGAAACTGGGATGAATGGGAAACAAAGCAAAACCCCATTAGAGGGTTACCCCATTAAGGTAGACTGAAGCTAGATAGTCATTAGCTTCCTGGCAGCAGGACTGGTCAGCTGCATTACCTGACAGTGGCGCACATGCTGTGAGTTTCCATGGACTCATTTTCTAGATGTTTCCAATATGACTGGGGCTCCTGGAACAGTGATTGTGGTCTGCAGTGTTTCCATTGAAGTGTCAAGCTGCAGCACGTGGTAACAGAAATGTTTCTGCCATTGGTTCAGGCTCATCAGCAAACACCCGAACTCCCCACTGCTCCAGTTCACTCAGTTTCAACATCTTATCCCATCCCCTTCACCCTGCCCTCCTGCTGAGAGCCACAGCATTGCTTAGGCTTTGCTACAAGAATTAAAAAGGGACGGGGTCATACCCCACCTAGGGAATGTGCCTGACAACATCCTCCTGAAAGATTTTTCACCAAGCCCCTGGCTTGCTCAGCACAGATGAAGCTTTGGCAAGGACACAAGCTTCATGTTTTCATTGAACAGAATCTGGTAGCCAGGTAGGAAAAACATTTTTATATTTTTAGTACAATACAAAACTTTGATGCTGTATGAGTTTTCATCTTGTTGCCCTCCCACCACATTTTTAGTGCCTTTTGGGAGGCTGTGGAGTGTGTTGACCTTGCCTGTGTTTAAGCCAAACAGACTTCAACTTAACGGCTTTTAATTTCTATGTTGATCTCTCCCTGGTTGAGGTAAGACTTTGTATATGCACGAGGAGCAAAGGCTTGGCAGATGGTCAAGACCCATTGACTGGAGCAGACACCCAACTTCATTCTATGGGGGAAGCTGCCCTCATAACACACCCTGAAGTGCACCTAGGAGGCAATGAACACATTGCCTTCACATCCTCAAATTCCAGTCCTGACAAGAAAAACCTCCCAGTGTACTAGAATTAAAAGATTAAAACACTTCAGTGGGCAGAAAGGCTATAAAGTCTCCTCAAAACGTGAGAAATGGTCCACAATCCAGCCATGTAATCCAGGAGATGGTCTGATCTGCTTTCTGCTGCATCAGGTGCCTGGTGAGACCCTGGGCAAGTCATGCAGGGGTCTGTTCAGTTCTCCAACTTGATGACAGGCACAAGAGCCTGTTGCTTCATCAGCAAGAGCCATGCTGACAAAGAAATTAAAAGATTGTCCAGTGTTCAGAGGCAGTAGCATGAAGGACACCTAGGAAAGCATCCACTCACATCGGGAAAGGGGATTTCTGCAGTATCTATCTGGGATGCTCCAACCTTGGAAGTGTTTGAAAGCAGGTTGGACAGAGTTTTGAGCAACCTGATCTAGTTAAAGATGTCTCTGCTGATGTCAGGTTAAGGTGGGGGCGTTCAAAAGTCCCTTTCCAACCCAAACCGTTCCACAATGTTTTTCAGTACAAGCTGAAGCGTTAATTTAGATCAGTGGCATTATTTGGGCATGGCTCACCTTCACGGTGCTTTAATAAGCCTTTTTAGGGTAATGGATTAATTTGGCTAGGGAAAGCTATTAGAAAGAATTAAAACAAAAAATCATCTTACAGCCAAAACTAAGGCGTTGCCAGTCAAATACAGACACTGGTCTCAGCTCCAGATTTCCTACCTTTCACTACAGGCAGGCTCTGGAGACGATCTCCAGCCCCAAAGGGAAAGCTCCCCTCAGGAAGTCAGACCCTTCAGCTTAATGGTGTTTTCTGGGCTGCACACTCTGCCAGGACTGAGAAGCCCCTGCACACCCCACAGCCTCCCCTGGGCAGGGGGCAGACACCAGGCATTGCTCATGTAAGAACTTCATGCCTCTGAGGATCCTCCTGTGCTTCCCTTCCCAGAGCAGGAATGTGCTCCACCTGCCAATGCCAAACCAAAGTTGCTAATGCCAGGCAGCCAGCACACAAAACTGATGTGGGGGGAGGACACAGGGCTCCACTTGGTCAGAGCTAGCTCAGTTCTGCTGGCTACCCCCACACTACAGCCACACCACGGGTGACTTCTGAGCCAAAGAGGCAGGAGTGCTCTTTGGACACCCGTTGTTTTCAAGCCTTTGCAGTATTTGCACCACATGGTTTCCTGACTAAAGCTAGCAATTCCTCTGTGAAATGTACAGTTGGGAGAAACACCTGCTGGTGTTACCTGTGTGCTGACAAGCGATCACTCATCTGACAATCAGTGACCACAAACCTTCCCAACATTTCACAGCAGAGAAATGCTTTAAAGCATGTGAGCACATAGCTAAAAAAAACCCTGTTAAATAAAACAAAAAAGGTAAGACCTGATATTTTAAAGAATGCAAATCTTGCAGGTGCTTTGTTAACCTGGTGAAATCTAGTGTTTGGCGAGAACCATTTTTTTTTGTGTGCGTACACAGAGAGTACAGCTCACATAGGGTGAAGGATGGATCCTGGTCTATGCCTGACAGTAGCACTGCAAAATCTGCTCCATGTATAATCAAGTAGAACATCTGTGGGGAGGTAATTCCTGGGGCTACTGAAAGAAGGACATTTGTAAGGCCTGGTTTCATAGCAGCATTTGCACACAGAAGCAGTTCTCTTTCTACACACTGGGGGAAAAAAAACAAAACAGGAGAGGGAGAGAGGGAAGTGCCCCAGTTGAGCTGCCAGTGCTGCTGGGACTAAGCCAGAGTTGTGTCTTTTCATCTTGTGGTCCCTTTTAACTGTGCTGCTAAACAAACTGCAAGCTGCAGTAACCAAGCTGGGGAGGCCTGCATTCCACTTCCTTATTCCTGCATAACTGATTGATTACAGGAGTAATCTGGTTCAGAATCCCCACCACAAAGTTTCTTTCACTGCAGCCATTCTTTCAGTTGCCCGTAAGCCAAACACAAAGTCATTTACAGCTGTCTGAGCCGGTGTCTGTGTTTCTCTCCGCTTCTGCTGAGGCTGCGTAGCTGGCTTCCACACTATGCCATATTCCATAGGTAAAGTAGATGATAAAGCCTGTGGAAGCCAAGGGAGAGGGCACTGTTAGCTCTGTAAAGAAACAGAAACCCCTACTTACAGCCACTGACACAAGTTACACCAGTGTAAGTCCAGCCATCCTCATGGTTAGCTTCTAACAGACAGCCGCTATCTTCTTTAGGGAAAAAAGCCATTAACACAGGCACCAGTCTTTAAAAGTCCATCTATCCCAGCCCCAAATGGGATCCTGATTTGAGCATTTCACACTACTCAGCCTAATCCATGGCTGCTGGGAGCATCTTGGGATGCAGCTCAGCTTCTTCAGCTCCAGAAGCACAAGCCCCACCACCTGGACAGCAGCGCAGGGCCAGCCAACAAGAATTTGAAACAAAGCTTGTTACATGCTGGCTAAATGGCTTCAGTCAAATCACCAGGGTTGCCCAAGGATGATAAGAGTGCAGAATCCCTCCCTGTAGAATGCTACAGTAAATTTATGGTTAATAAAATCTAGTAACTTTGAACATAGGATTTTTCACTTAAACCCACCTAGGAGCATCCAGATTGCAAACCGAATCCATGTGCCTGCATCTAGCTGCATCATGAGGTAAACATTCACAAAAATACTCCCAACAGGAAGAAAGGGCAGAAAAGGTACCTGAAAGAGAACAAGGGATATGTTACATCTACAAGCATGATTAATGAGCAGGAAAGAATATCACAACACTTGAAAATGGGAAGTGATGGCTGTTACCAACTCTTCAGCTGCCAGATCTGAGAAAAGGCAAGGTTAAACCCAAAAGGACATCAGTCCACCACAGGAGGGGGATGTGAATGGTGCTGTTCACCTATTTTAAAAGCTTGTGGTATAGAAGCAGGCAAGAGGCAATTTAGTGGCAGTACTAAATACTTGTGGGGCAAAGGAGAGAAGAGTAAAAACTGAGGACTGTATCATGACAAGCACCTATTGAAGACCAAGAGATGAAGGTAAGGGGAATGTCAGAGGATGGATCTGAGGTACTTTATCCATCAGGTACCAAAGCAATGAAGCAAGAGAGCAAATTATTCCAAAGCAAAGAAAACCTGCAAATACTGAAAGAGATGACTACAGCTGTACTGAGAATGCCTTAGTGGTCTGAGAATCAAAGAAGAATGAGACAGCAAAGCCAAAATGCAAAAATAAGAATACAAAGAATAGCACTGCAAATATAAAATCAAGCAAGACAAATTATAATAATAGAAAAGTCTCTGAATATGGCAGAATTAAGTGGAAAGTGAACTTCACTCCTAAGGGAAAAGGAGATTTATAAAAACAAACAGGCTGATATGTGGACCTTTCTTGATTTAAGCTTTGCCAAAAAAATTATGTAAAGTAGCTGCTCACATCATGAGAGAAAGGGGACAGGAACACAAATTAGAAAAGAAAAGAATATTCTTCTAAATTTGGCTTTGTCAAGTCAGTAGAGACAAATAAAATTTCCCTAGGTGGGTGAGTTATGTACCCAGAGACTGCAGAAGTGATCTCTGAACTATTAAATAAGCAACTCTGAGAGCTCTTGGTAGACTGGTAAAGTTTCTGAAGACTGGAGAAGAGAGAAAAATTACCTATTAAAAAAAATACAGAAAACCAACTGGGAAACAAACAGGTCAGCCTTGGATTTCCAGAGTGATTTTGAAGAAAAATCACCGTCAGGTTGTAAATGCCCACAGAACAGCAAGGAGATAAGAAACAAGATTGTCAAGCATTGGAACAGGCTACCCAGGGAAGTGGTGTAGTCATCGTACCTGGAGGTGTTTAAAAGGCATGTAGATGTGGCACTGAGGGACATGGTTTACAGGTGGAGTTGGTAGTCCTGGGCTAATGGTTGGACTTGGTGATCTTAAAGGTCTTTTCCACCCTAAATGATTCTATGATTTTATGATTACAGATTTAGCTGTGACAGGTATAATTTTCTTTTTCCTTGGACAGGGTAGTGGCTGAGGGGAAAAAAAGGAGGTGAAATATCCTGAGTGAAAGGATCCTGTATGAACAGACCTCCTCAGATGCATGTTCAGAAAATAAGATGAGATGTTCCTCAGTTTTCTGCTCCTGAACATTTCTATTTCCCCCTTTGGGACCATAACCCCAAAATGAGCTCCAAACACAACCTTGGAAAACTCTGGTTGTATGAAGTTATTAAAATCTGTGAATTTACTGAAAAACTTCAATTAAAGAGCAATTGAAATGAAAGCAGTTTAGAGGATACAATTAAAATCCAAAATTAATTTAATAAATTGAGGAACTACCTGGAATCAATATGATAAAGCATGACTTGTAGGATGATACAGGGAGAAAAAAACTCATCCCAATGTTTGTTTAATATAGAAAGGATGGTGTGCTTGGAGAGGGCAGGAAAACAAGATTGAGTTCCTCATACTTAAGGCTGTTTAAGAGAGAATGGTCATCCCTTAGCCTCCATGGGGACTAAGGAGGACATGAAAGATCACTTTCTTTGAGCCTTAGGGTCTTCACAAACAAGTTTACTTCTTGTGTTCTTTCTCCTTTTGAATTCATGATCTGATGTGGCCCTTCACAACCATCCCCCTTCCTCCAGTCTCTCGTCTCTTCCCTACACTATAACCATCTGCTTTCAAAAGCAAGGTCCTGCCCCTCCCTTCCAGCCACACCTCTGCAACAGGTTCTGCCTTTCCAGCTTCTCCTGGATAGAAAAGTTCACATCATGCCTATATTCTATGCATGTCCACTTGGCCTGTGACCCCCTTCTGATACAGGCCAACACATGCATTTCCTCCTCCAACCACCTCCCAGGCACCTCTTTTCTAGCTACAAGTCCCAGGACATTCACCTTAAAGGAGAGTTTGGTTTTGCTTTCAGGCTGTTTCCGTACAATGAAGATGAGAGCGACAACAAGGATGGCAGCAATAATCTGTACAGTGTTTATCAGAATGTTTGGCTCAAAGGAAGTCAGGATACAGATACCCACAATAAGGAAACCTGTGAACATACACCAAAAGTTACTGATTTTTTTTTTTTAGATACAAGGAAAACGCAAGAACAAATCACAAGCAGGCAAAGCAGAATCTGAAAGCTCAAAAACAAAACAGCGACTCACAAAAACCCTAACCATAGCAGATATGCCTTTCCCACTATACACCCCCCACACTCCATCTGTGGATTTCTTCTTCAGCCAGAAATTTAATCTTCAGTTATTCTGGCCATTGCAAGAGCTGATCAAAATCACATCAGGGAGGTGAGTTTTCCCACCATGGTGGGTACAAAGCCCTACCAGATGACTCATTACTCCCGGAGACACACTGCCCAGCACTTACCAATGACAAAGGTTGAGATGTTCACCACTGAACCAGAGAATTTGGAAGGATCTGAATCTGTGGAACACAGTATGGCTTTGAGGGAAAACTTCTCCTCTTCCTCTGGCAGAAACCCAGCCTGTGACTCACTGGTGCTCACGGACTCGTTGTTATCTGTCTCCTCTGTCGACCTAGCCATCTGGTATGCCAAATTAGGCTGCTCTGGCTGGTACCTAGGAAAAAGAAATGACACAAAGAGCCTGTTAGTCTGGATTTTAAATGAGGGTACCACTCATTTAAAAGCCACACAGATAGTTATGGCTTCATGCCAGACCTTTACAGCACCGGAATAAACCCTACGTCACGTCTATACCCTTCTGCTTCAAGGGGAAATTGGAGGAATGATGTCACCATGATGTAAGCAAATAAGACCAGCTCTTATCATCCACAGCTTGGCTGTAATGTAAGTGTTTTAAAGTGGACAGTGCTCCCTTTCATGAACCCTCTCATCCATGTCACCAAGACATGAGTGGGTGACCGGAGAAGGAAACAGCAGAGGGACAGACTGATGATCATAACCAGGCCATTGTGTCATCTGTGGCAGTTCAGCTCTTGAATTTTGGCACAGAGGTGGCTGAGCTAACACCTATCATGCCCTGCAGTGACATTCCTGGTGCCCCATACTCTTCCACCCCAGGCTCTTCTGCCAACTCCTCTGCTGCCACACAGGGAAGGAAGAGCTGAAGCAAGAATGGTTGTTGCATGTGTGGACAACACATGCAACAGGGCTGTGACACACAGCCAAGTGGATCCATAAATAAAAAACACTCTTCCAGCCTCAGCTCTCTGTTACAGAAGGTTTTATCAACTTATTCAGCTGCAGGTCTGACTAAATGACTGGGCCATTTTGAAAGTCACCTTAAAACTATTCCTGTGGGGATGTGTTCACAATGAGGCATTCATTAAACACTGAGAATTGTGAAATGCACTGAAATCCTTGGGTCCAACCACAGCAAGAAAATAGTGGTAGGATCTTATGGCTTTGGAAACAATTCAGCTGCTACATCATGAAGCAGTCAAAAGGCCAACAAATCAGCTGCCAAGGCCACTACAAAATAGGCTGTCGGCTCTGCCAACCCATGATGGGGGAAATGTCATGCAATAGGTACAGCAGCTTGGAAAAACAAATTAAAAAGCCATTTCTAGCTCTGAGGAAAGGAATAGGCTGGGAAATCAGAAAACTTAAGATGGACAAGGTAAATCAGCAAGAATTTTCAAGGGGCAGGTAGGAGAGCACAAGCACAAAGCAATGGTACTACAGAACAGCACCGGCCCTTCATCTGCTGCAAGACTGTTCTTAGTTCAGTGCAATTGCTGTGAAAGCCTCCATCTGATTCTGAATAAGTCATTCAACACACAAAGGTATTTGTATCAAGTATCAGTAGCATGATCTCCAGATATATTTTTCATTAATCGAGTGCTGTTGTCTGTAAGGTGCCAAGCACTGAAGACCCAAGATTTTTAGCTTAGGTTTGCGAAGCTGTGGCAGCTCAGCACTTCTAAAAGACACACACTGATCCTGCAAACACATGCTCAGCTCTTTTCCTCCTGCTAGACTTCATCTCAAATCCCCTTTCAAAAGGAGAACAACCTGAAATGGTATTCCCACTGGGGACAAGAGCAGGGAGAAGAGTGGTGACAAGGCAGGCATCCAGGATGACACATCCTTCCTCCCTACACCTTGGCCTGTCTCCTGGGGCATTTAGAGTTAACCACAGCAGGACTGGCACAGAACAAGGGTTAACCAAATTGAGAGAACCTCCCTGTAGATCCAACTAACACAATCCCTTATGAGCTTAGAGAAACAAGCTCTTTGCATGCCTGTAACTGGAGATGTGCCCACAGAAACTATGAGAGCATCTACCTGCTGTGTGGAATTCTTTCTGTATGCCAGAAGAGACAAAGCTTCTACATTCTTACCTCAGTACCAACACACAGGCTGCTACCAAGGAGTAAGCCAGGAGGGTCCCGATGGACATGAGGTCCACAAGATCTTTCAAGTCAAAGAGAAAGGCCATAACAGCTGTAGGAGGAGAGGAAGGTAAGAGAGAAGAAAAATCAGCAACATGGCAGAACATGCACATCTCAGGAGCGTTAATAACAATGCAGCACACATGTGACTCTTGCTCTGGACTTGGTAAGGGAGCTCAAGATGTCTCAAGACAAGGAGAGGCAGGTCTTGGTGCATGAACACTCTAAAATTCCACAGATTGTCCCAGCCTCACTAGCTGAAACAATAGGAAACGCTTACTACAGCCAATTCCAGCCTGTTTGTCTCACACAGCTAAGTTCACCCAACTACCAACAAAAAGCAGGGGTTTAAGCCACAACCTCACTCTTAGTCCCCCAGTGGAGCTGCAGCACCCCTAAGTATCACAATTACCTACTGGAAGTGGCTAGAGGGAACAGAGGATGGGCAGCACCTTGCCCTGGTGTCTCAGCTCAGCTGGAGTGAAATCAGGCTTGTGCATGCAACGGGATCAAGCATCAAAGAAAGCATCTTGAAGTAGCAGGTGTCATCATGGGGATTTCCAGAAAAAGGCTGCCATTCCTTAGGGATCACCCTGCTTACACATCCTCAGCAGGTAACCCCGGTTGTACAGGACTTTGTATAGGGCTTTCAGAAGGCAAATAAGTGAATGAAAGACACGCAGTCAGACATCAGGTGACACCAACAGTCACATGAGAGTGTAGGGACCTCAGAGCTGGCCTGACCCAACCTAGCCTTAATCCACAACCTGCAGCTCAAAAAACCAGTCTAACCTTCAAACTCAGCTGGCAAATACTGTCCCTGCAGCCTTGTGTGGGTTTTGGTCACAGGCACTAGAGACCACTTGGATGAGACTGCAGAGCTTTTTGTTTTTAACTTTGTATTGCTCTTATTCCTGCCCCACCATGGTCTGGAACCCAAGAATATCCAAAGAAGAAGGTGCAGGAGAAGAAAGCCCTGAGGAGACTCTGCAAGACTCAGCAGCAGGAGCTGAGCCCTTTCACAGTTGCTCAGAGCCCAGGGCAGCAGTCTGGCAGCAACTCCTCACCAAAAGTGGCACATTCTTGTACCCACAGTTCATCCTGCATTTGCAGCAGAAGGTAAAGAGGAAGCAGCAAGGCTCTCCTCTTTGCCAGGCATCGTGAGGAAGGGAAGGGGGCAGCTGCAAGAACAGGGTAAGCTGCTCATCCTTGCTGTCCAGGAGGTTTAATTCCTGTATTTCTGGGGGCCAGGAGAAGGAAGGGGAGAACAGGATGGCTGCCAGCTGTGACTAACTGATTAACAAATGCCAGTGCCACGCAGGCCATCTGCCTGTCTCCCACTGCTCTGGCATCTTCTGCAGAGCTGCTACCTACAGGCGGTGCTGTGTCTTCAGCCAAGCCAGGCCAACAGCCACAAGGATGCTGGGGCACCACTGGCTGCTACCTTGCAGGGCGTTAATTACTTTTAAGGCTGGCTGAGCAGATAAAGGTAGTTCCTGGCATGAGACAGGATGGCAGCAATGAGCTCTGAGAAAAGAGGGACAAGCACACAGTGAGCTACTTATGCTCACTCAGACTCTTCAGGGTGTGCCCCGGAAATCCAGGACTCCCTCTGCGATGTTGCATTCTGCAATGTATCCAATTAGTAAGTGGGCCAGAGTCAGGCAGACTTATCTGCCCTGAAGATGAGCTTATATCTCCTTTCCACAGATTCGTGCAAGTCTTTGCATCCTACCTGCAGTAGCTCCTGATGTCACTGTTGCAATTAAGGGAGTTTTTCTCTTCTCGTTGACTTTAGCCAGAAATTTAAAGAGGAGTCCATCTTCTGCCATAGCATAAATTATTCGAGGCATTGGAAACATGGAGCCAAGGAGACTACGGACACAGGAAGGAGAAATAATCTACTTATATCACCTCCTGCTGAGCATAGGCACACAAGCAAAAGCAAGTTTATGGCAGTGTAACTATAGAACAGGTGGCTTTTGTTCACTTCAGCTTCTCCTTCAAGGGCTCCCTCTGAACACCCATGCTACTAATAGCTGGTAACTGAGGTGCAGCTCTATGACTTTGGATAGGTAAACTTAGCCATGGGGCATAAAACCAGCCTGACTTCTCAGGTAGTAAAAGAGCTGTAACTTCTATGAGCCTCTGCGAGTTGCTCACCTAATTGAGTACATCTAAGTCGATCTGAAATAGGCCTTCCAAGTTCAGGAGCCTCCAGCCTATCCCGTCTCCCATCCAGATGGCTGTCCTGCAGGTAACCTGCAGACAGATGGCCCTGGGTATGGTAAGCCCCATGTGCTCCTGAAGATGCACCCTGCACTACCTGACACAAATCTGCTCCCCACCCTGCAGGCCAGGATGTCTTGCACTCAAACCGTGCTTGCATTGCATAACTGCCTTCATGACTTAGTCACTCAATCCAGATTTATATTCTTGAGATGCACCTGCTGGGTCTTCTGCTAAGATGGGAGTTTCTGAAGTGATACGAGTCACCTGGTCCTCTGGTACCCACCACAGGGTGAAATCCCGGTCCTTTTCAGGTCAGTAGCTCTGATTTCATCCCTGGTCTCCGCTCCATTTCTTAAAGGAGGTGGAGGTACATGTTTGCCTTGAGAGATGCAAAAATCAAGAGCAGTGTCTTACCTTGTAGAAAGTGCACACAAGGAACCAACAGCCACTGCATAATTAGCTCCATCCCAACCCACATATTTAAAGGCATTGGGTAAAGGGCTATTGGTATCCAGCTGGTAGTAAGGCATCATGAGCGTCAGGGCAGCCGACACACCAAAATAAGCCACAAAGCAGATGAGAAGAGATGCCACAATGCCGATAGGAATGGCCTTCTGAGGGTTTTTTACCTCCTCACCTAGAAGAAAGAAATTTAAATATCAGCTAAATGACAAGCAAGACCTTTATCCCAAGCTAGAGCAGGTGTGCTGGCTGGGGCTTTCAAAAGTTTTGTGGGCACAGAGGTGCTTTTGACCATAATGCTGCTGATGGCCTGCTCCATCCACTTGGGATACCACAGCCTGTTTACTCCCATTTCTGCTGCTCCTGTCACTTCTTCTGACACACATTCGTGGAAAGCCTTGTAAACTCAGGCACAGAAACCATCTGGATTAAAAAACAGTCCTTTCCCCAAAACAGACCATCCTTCTATCCTACCCCTTCTATCCTATTCATGGTGCAGACCCAAGAAGAATTCAACAATCAGAGATGATGGAACAAGAAATAATTGTGCAGCTGTAGGAAAAATCTGTGCATGTCCTTTTTAGTAACATCTCCACCAGAACTATGAATACACCATGACCATGGCACCATAGGTGCCCATTTCCAGAGAAAGGCAGAGTGCCTGAAAGTTATATGGATCTTCGAAAATACCTCTTAACAAAAGGACCCTCTCTAGTTTTTATGGAAAATTTTCAACAACCAAGTAGGAAATAATGTGTGTAAAAAAATCCAAAATTCTTTAAAATTCAGGCACCGATCAGTTACAGAACAGATTTGCACTTTCCTAGTACTACAAAACTGTTTTGAAAGCAAGAGCTCCTGAGGTACAGTATTTCAGCAGGATGAACTGATAGAGACAGATCCATACACCTGCAAGTCAAAAGCAGATAAATGTTTCTCCCACAAGGAGAGGCTCCAGGGCTGGCTGGAGTAATGAAGCCAACACTTCTCCAACTCCTTGCTTGGAGCAAGATGCAGTAATGCTTTATCTGTCTGTGATGATTCCCTTCTCTCTCTGTTCCAACCATTCTTGCCAAATGTGAAATTAAGGATAATCCTTTCTTCAGGGAATTCAGACTCATCATAGCCACAAGAAATACAACTATGCTGATGGCTTCTTTCTCAAAATGAGACCTCTTAACCTTTACAGGAAAAAACTCCTGATTTTTAGGCATAGCCCTAGGGTGCAGTTTACCCCCCAGAAGCCTCCTCTCTCTCTGGATCTTTAAAATACTCCAAGCCATAAGAGCTTCTTCAGCTGAATGCACTGAACTGCTCTGTTCCAGAATAACCTCTTGATTAAACTATCATCTGGAGTTAGAGGCTCAAACTCATACCAGGTATGTGAACCTGGGCCTTCCCTGTTTGCCTAGCTGGTAAACATGGACATGTTTTCTCAAGAGTTTGACCTGGTTAGCATCACCACTGATCATCTACAAGCTTGGCCCTGCTGGCAAAGAAGGGAGGAAGCTCATGGTTATACAGTTTATCCATGTGCCACAGCAGCTAGAAGTCGGCACTCAGGCACTGTGGGACTTGAACAAATCCAGCACTTTCACTATTAGGAGCAGCTGAGCCAAAAGCCTATTTTGAGCTGAGGTTCAGAGGGACAAAAAATGTGGTGTCCTGAATTCCCTACTATCTGTGCTCTGCAACGTCACTGAAAGTCAATCTACCAGCAGCCAGGCTCATAACCAGACTGAAGACATCTTCCCTCTTACCTGTAGTAGCAATACAGTCAAATCCCACAAAAGCATAAAAACACGTGGCTGCCCCTGAGAGGACTCCTTTCCATCCATAGGGCATAAACCCTCCAACACCGTAGAGCTTTTCTTCCTGTGTTTGACTGAAAGGCATGGAACTGGGTTAGAAGTGATCCTGCCTAGCTGGGAGTCACAAAGCTATTGGCATAGCTCATAACAAAATCCAAAGCCAAAGTCTGAAGAAGCAGGCTCTCCCTTTCATACAAACACCAGGCAAAATGCTAAGCCGTACCCACTGCTGAGCTTTGGACTGGCCTGCAACAGCCTGGGGAATGGAACAAAAATGGTTCATGGTTTGTTCCCACCACCTGTTTTGTGGGCTGGAAAAAATCTCTTAGCTAAAGACAAGAAGAAAATAGCACAAATATTAAAAATCCTCTCCTAACATTACTGCAAGTGTGTAGATACATATATTCATTTAAATAGAAGCTTTTGGAAAAGCTGAAGACTGAGAAACATGTGAACCATCCACTTTTTACTTCAGATGTACTCCGATAAAGGGTAGGTGAGTAGACATAAGAGTGGAATGCAGGGTGCCATGATTGTTTAAAATCCACCCCATCTTCTATTCTCAACTTCCAAATTCCTTGTGCCAAGCTCATACTCAAACCATGCCTGTAACTGTGAGAGAGAAGTGGAGCCTGGATCCCTGACACACCAAATGCTTTGCTGAGCCTTATCCAAAGTTATTTAAGTCAACAGACAAACACAGGCTGATCCCACTGCACTCTGAATTGTGACCCCAGATCCATGTGCCTCGTGTTGAGTGACATATAACAAGCATACCCTTCAGTTCAGTGACTTAGGTCACTTTTTCAGTGAAACACCTTTGTAAAGATGAATTAAGGGCAGTTAAACTACAGTAAACCCCAAATCTGCAAGTCTTCTCACATACAAGCATCTGAACTCTCTCATGGAAGATCTGCTGAGACTTAGATGAAAACTGGCTTACAGAAATAGCACAACCCAAATGTAGATTACTCTGGAAACAATGATAAAATAAACCCCAGAGAGATTTTACAAAAATAGTAAGTCCTACAGGTCAAAGAGCTGCACTCATACTTTGAAACTCTTGCAGTAGTTGGTTCTTGAATGGGAATAGCAGGAGGGAAGGAGAGGGGACCTGTCCTATAGAAGCAATTTGTTTGCAGCAGGTTGAATTTTGAAAATAGGCTCAAGAAGCAGCTTTTACATGAGATAAATTTGATGCCCACAACATCTATGAATCACACCAGATTTTGCCCAACTGTGCTTCCTTGCAGGCCATCATAAAGCATTTAGGTAGCAAGCCAGGACAGAGCTGATATATGTGGACATATTTAAAAGCCCTTATTCTGTGTGGTACAGTTTCAAGCAAAAATTAATAGCTTTGTCTTACTGGTCAGCCTTGTAAGCTCCTTAATTTTGATCTTGTGTAGGATGTCAGAATTTTGGCCAGTAGCAAAATTTCATTAAAAACAGATTTATTATATGCTTGCAGCAATGCATTAAAGTAATCTGCAACTTGCCTTCATTTTATTGAGGCATTTAGGACAAGGTCTCTATAAGGCGCAACAATGCCCCAAGGATATTGCCCAAGTATACAAAGAAAGTCCACAGCTAAATTTGGACACGGCTTCATACAGGCACCAGAGCCAGCCTGGTGTAGGATTGAGTAGGACACTGTCTAAAGAGCGCTTTTCTCTCAACTTTGGATGCTATATTGGCTATAAGGCTAGAAATGGTCCATCCTGCAGCAGGGCCCATGAAGACACAGCTACTCCTAGCACTTTCAGCCCATCAGTACAGCCTACTTTCAGCAAACACACACACAAGACAGCTTTGCCTCCAAGGTATCCAGCAAAGGAGGCAGCCATCATATTCACTGGTTTTCTAACTCAGTCCACAACCCCCCATTTAAACTTGTTTTTGAAAATGCACCAGCTTCTGAGATGAAAAGAAATCCAACCTACTTGTCTTTGAAAATGCTATGGCTGGTGTTGTAAATGTCCTGTTCAGTCAGGTTCCAGTTTTTAACAGATCCTTTCACAAAGCCGGAGATCACGACAAATCCAAGGACAAGGACGTTGATGCAGGTGAACACTTTGTTCACCAGGGCAGATTCTTTCACACCAAAAGCTAAAAGCCCTGGGGAAGAAATGGCATAGGTCAGAAATTTCACCACCAGCAGCTGGTGCCGGGGACTCACAGACAAAGCTCAACTGTATTCATGCTGTGCTCTGCCCAAATTATTACACCTTGTTTCTTCACAAAGCCAAGTAGCTCAGGATTAACTCACCCAGACATAGGATGAGGACTCCAGCTCAGACATTACTGCTGCAGAATGTGACACACCTTCCCACCCAGCACGCCCATGTGGACTGTGTTCCTGGTAAAATGCTTTGCTAATACACTTAAACTGCTCCCACAGCCTCAAACTCCATACAGAGACCCGGAGAAAGCACAACAGGTGGTTTTCAATGAAGGAACATTGTCTTAGAGATCTTGTGAATGCAGAAGTTATGAACAACACTCAACTTCCCTTAGAAACGGGCAAACATGAGCAGGGACCATATCCAGGAGGATTCTACCTCTAATAGCTACTTCTAGAGATGAAGGCAAAGAAGAAGGTGGTATCTCGGGAATCCTGCTCCCACCTAAATCAGCAAGAGCTTTGCCAGCGAGTTCAGTGAGAGCAGGAATTCAGCTTGGTCTTAAGATCATCTGTCTGAAGAAGAGCATGGCTACAGGCCTTGGCAAACAGAATGTCACTGAGGCATAGCTTGTGTTCTCAGGCCTACAAGCTCTCTTAACTTCCTCTTCAGGTGTCTGATTTTTAAGAACTGAAACTTTTAACTCAAATCTAAGGCTGAAGGAGAAGTAAAAACACTTCACACAGACCTGAGGAAGAAGAGAAGCACAACACAGTGTTTTTTTTACTGCTACCCTGACAGACTTCAATGACAGAGAAACATCCTGTGTACTCACCTTTCCTTTTTTTAAAATACGAAATAAGCTGAGACAGCCGTATCAGAGGAGATAAGACAGCATACCAGCCCGCAAAAACTTGTAAGGTACTTTTTAGAAATCTGAAGCTCAAGACAGTGCAAGCAGAAATAAACTCGTGGTGTTGATATTTAGGACTAAAGCTGATCTTTCAGCAGCTTTATTAAATAAACAAATGGTTTGTCTTTTTTATTAAAATCCATGGAATTTGCTTCATGCAGGAGGATAAAACCTCTTTATTATAAAGTAACCTTCATAATTTTACACCTCAGCAGTGCTAAAGTAAGGAGTTCTAAATTTTGTAAATTGTATCTGAGGTGAAAGACCAGATGCTGATTTGAAATGAGCGCAATTCATATTACATACAGAAAAATCTCTCTCATTCCGATGTAATCCTGAAAACGGAGGGCTGCTATTGGCTTCAGAACCCCTCGATGCAGCCCTAGATCCAAATGCAAACCCAAATGCCAAAGCATCCCTTGCTTATGAGGCTTGTCCCCATGAGCACAGCTCACACTGTGAGAAGGCCATTCTGATCAGAGTGGCAAATGTCAGAATGACCTTGTTAGTGTGACACGCCAGCTTCTGCCTGCTGGAAACAGAGGAGTACAGAAGTGTAATTTTTTAAATTTGCCTAAGCTTGGTAATGCTTTGCAAGATCCAGTTGGAGTAGAGATAAACATTCAGAAGAATTTTGATCTTGCAAGTTGTCAAAACTTTTCCAAGTTATGATCAAAGGCTTGGCACGTTTTTAGAAAAGAAAAAAAAAAGAGGCACTGACTGACACATTTATTTCTCTGCAGTCTTGTATTCACTTCTGCAAGTTGAAGCCCATATATATTAAAAAAAAAAAAAAACAACAGAACAGTAGTACAGGAGACTGTAACCAAGTCCTCTTTCATTTTTTCCTTCACTTTCCTGGCTCAAGGCATCAAAAATTGGCAGAATATCAAAGGGGGAATAAGTTTGATAGACCAGCTACATGAAATTCTTGTGTAATAGGATTTGTGGAGGGAAGGATTAAACTCCTATACCTGATAGAGGATAACAAGTCATCTTTTCTTTTCCTCCTTATATAAAATTTGATTGAAGGTTTTAAAAGTGGCTCAAAAATATAGAGAATGCTCCCCTCTAATTAAAAACCTTGTAAACAAGTTATGCTCTGTGCTAACTCCACAGCAGCTATATAGGCCAATCCAACACTTGTAGCAAAGAAAGAGTCTTTAATATGTTGTTCAAAATAAATCAGGACTTCATGCTCATTCCAAAAGCAAACTATGAGATTACAGAAGAAGGAGGTGCAAGACCCACAAATCCCTCCAGTGCCTCACCTGTCAGGATGATGATTATCACCACAGCAAAGATATCTGGGTATTTTGCTAGCACTCCAGGAGCATCCATCGTCATGTATTTTTTACAAAATTTTTCAATGTGCTGCCCTATGATTTCATCAAACGTCGCGCTCCACGCTCTGGCCACACTTGAGGTTCCTGCCAGAGGATAGAAAGGACATTTCCATTTGAGTGCATCCAGCTAGGTGTAACTTGCTGGGGTAATGACTAAACCTGGGGTCTCAGGACAAGCAACTTGGGGACAGTGTCTGGGTCATAAAAGTCATTTCAGAGAACTGAAATAGCTAACAACAAAGAGCTACCACCAGATAGTGACAGCATTTTGTAAAGTAAGTAAGCTTGGGTAAAAACCAACTTCTCCCTCTCCTGTGTTAACGTGGCTACTGCTACACTCCCAATGCCTTACAGAGTACATACACTATATATAACAGCACCTAATTGCATATCATAATTATTACTGTCCATAATTATCTAGTTAATAAAAGAGCTTGGCTTGGTTTTGGCTTGCAGAGCAGTTCCTCAGAGGAAGCCATCAGGGGCCCCTTTCCACCCAGAACAGTCTGTCCTGCCACACTCACCTGTGAGTGGGTGTTCAGGTCCCAACTCCAGCACCTGCAATCCTGTCAAACAATGTCTGTGCTCACCTACAGCCAAATCCTCTGCAGCAGCGGTGGGCAGCACCTGCAGCACAGCTGGGAACACTCACCTGCCCAATCCAGCTTTGCAACAGCATAAAAATTAAGCTGCAGAACAGACCTGTTGGGAGACTCTTCTGTTCATCAAGACAGAAAAGTGCACAGTGTGAAGACCTTTAAAGAGTTTGGACATCACTGCCATCAATTTAATCTTGAGAAATGTTGAAAATTATCATACACCACATTACAAATTTTCAGGTTAGCTTTGGCACGATTTGAGGAAAAAGACTATTTTAGTGCTGTTTTTTTGTCCTAGTTCTAATATTACATGTTCTAGAAGAGGAACACCCAGCTCCTGCATGTGTTACATTAGATGCCAGCTGCTTGGATGCCAGTTTCACATAACTGTCAGCCATTTATCCATAACTCTCTGTAACCAACAGGCTTGAGGGAGCAGGGCAAAGCTGACATTCTTTCAACAGTGCAGACACCTGGATAACATCTTGATGTTATTAGAGAGCACAGTGCAAAGACATCCAGCTTGTACCCAGGAAGATCTACTAGTTCTGGGTCAGCATAGCCTCACCAGAGCAGATTTGGCTCCTGCCTAGAGCACACAGCTCCCAGGAGAACTGCAGAGCTCAGGTGCTGGGCTTGCTGCAGAAAAGGCACAGGCAAGGAGGTCACCAAGTGCCAGGAAACCCCAGCAGCATCTACTTACCAGAGATGCTGTTACTCATCATACCAGCTCCCACCAGTTTCTAGTTCCTGAAACACATCCCACAGTCTGGCACAGTTCCCCAAACCCACACTATCCCAAAAGAAAGTTCACATCAGATCCTGGTCCTGGACTCCTTTCTCCTTCTCTCTAGACCGTAACTGATCAGTTGCATGTCCATTTTTTTCTCATCATGCAGCTCCAAGACTCCATACAAACCTTCCCCCAAGTCAAGTCACATCAATTAATTAAAAGCTGCTGGCCACCCATCCTTGGGACCCCAGGATTTCTTCTTCCACCCTCATAATGCTTCCTGAGCCATTGTCTAAGAATCTCAGCATGAAAACACCAAGCTGGCCGAGCCCCATAGAGATGCACATTTTCGATGCACTGCTTGGCATTTTCTCATTTTCAATTTCTCATTTTCTCAACATTCTCAATTTTCTCATTTTTTTCATTTCTAATGGGCAAGATTAAGAAAAAAACTGGTTTTCTGCCCCTCTCAAGCCCTGGCTCTGAAGCATAGTGTGCCCCTGTCAGAGACTGGAAGGACTGATGCCTCGAGACATTTAGGGATGCCTGTGTGTGTGAGAAGTGAGCAGGTCAAGCTTTGCCCTGCCCCCACACCCCCCGGCCTCTATTCCAGCCCTGCACTGGCACACCAGGGGCAGGGCTCCACTCTGCCTAACCCAGCTCCTGAGTGACCAAACGACCAGGAGAAGTCCCACCTGGGAGGAAGGCCCACAAAGGCCCAGGGGTTTTTGAGGCTGAGCCTCACTGCAGCATGTCTTGACCCTACCTTCCTCTTGGAGTTTGTATCTGAACACTGCTGGAACCCAGGTGTTAATAGCTATCTGTGCTTTTCTATATCTTCTGTCTTTTGTTCCTTCTTCTAATTCCCTCTTCTTGGAACATTTTGAGTAACTTAACATGGAACGGGTTTAAAGTGTGCTAAGTTGGATGGGCTAAATTAATGCTGTGAGAAGTGTTTTATGTTGATGAGATGTTGTACTAAGTCTTTAGCTAAAGTTTCCTGATTTTTCAAAAGTTTGCCAGTAAACTTTTGTGTTGTTCTGACCTCTTGAGAACATCTGGTCAGTATTTCTCCCATGTGTCTAACCCAGAGTACAGGAACCATTATAAACACTTTCAAAAGTCTCATCAAGCAACTTGATTGGGGCCTTACAGTGGCAGCCAACATATCTTTCTCCTCCACACCCCAGAAGTTGCTGGGAGTTGTCCTCGCTCACAAGAGGGGCAATTAGCTCTGAGAAAAAAGCTGGGTAAGATAAAGAAATCTCCTATACCTTGTATCCTCCCCCAGTGTTTTTCCACCTTAGCCACCCTTTCTCACAAATGATGAGAAAGACAGTTTGCAAATACACATTTTGACACAGGACCGAAATAAAAACAAGGAAGTTGCATTTGATCCATGGATAGTATCTACTTATTTTTTACTGAATTTTCTGCCTTGTGACAATACAGCGAGCAGTCAACTCTGAAATAAGAACCGAGGTGGTTGTTCAAAATCCATTACGAGAAGGAAAAAAAAATCTCAGAAATACCACTCTGAGCCCAGATCCTTGGAGCAGAACACTCAGTAGGCAAAACTTTTCATTGTGCATTTGCAGAATCAGGTTTTAGGACAGCAACCACGACTATGTCACTCATTTTGATCGTCCAGTATCATGGTAGGAAGGGCCCCAAAACCAACTAGATGAAGGGGATGAAGGAGACGATTTATCATTACCTTTCTGGAACAGAAGAAAAATTACCAAGAAGTCTGTTCAATTGTTCTACGTGTAGCCTAAGCAGAGTCCACCTGAAGTCTGGAGGAAATTATACGCTTACTTATTTTTAAATTACTTTTATCTACCCCTTGCAGTGAATGAAATTCACAGAACAGCTAAAGGGCTCTGATTTCTTAAGGAGAGGAGTTTAATTGACTCTGGTTTTTCATCTTCTCTCTTTTTTTTTTTTTTTTAAGAAGGAAGAGAAGAGGAGAAAAATATTTTAGGTAACACACAGAGGAAAGCCAGCATGATCTCAGACAGGCAGCTGCTATGCCACTATGTTGTTCTTGATATGATCTTACCCTCCAAGCACCATGGAAACTAAATTCCGAGGTAATGCTTACAAATCCCATAAAATGCATTTTAAAAAAAACCCAACTCCCTTAGTAATTCAGCATATAGTTGGTTTTCGGTTTAACTAGCAAGCTTTCAGCCTCAACTGGTGAGTCTGTTGAAGCCTTAGAGGCGTGATAATGAGCAGCCTGCCCAGAATGTACTTGAAAAGACATGAATCCTTAATTAGCAAAGTGTGGCTTAGTTTTAATGCATCAGCTGAATTGCACAGCACATGCTCTTTGCTTGAACCAGGGCCTCTCCTAGAGGGAATCAAGGGCTTAGAAGGGATTTGGTTTGTATTTTCCAGAGACTGTGAACCTGCAGATCATCTCAAGATTAATTCTGCAGCAATTCACACGACAAAACTCTTATCTCAGGATACTTTAAAAAGATCCCAAAGGGAGGAGAATTAATCCTTGATCAGCTGTGAGTACAGATGCTCCATATAAAAGCACCTTTCTGTGAGCAGCTCCATCCTCAGCAGAGAGGACACTGTTTTGCACCCTAGCAAGCGTGCAGCAGCCAGGGAATGCCAGAGGGATGCGGTGGAGATTCAGAGGAATTCCCAGCAGCAATAAACCCTCAGCCAGCAGCACATTCACCTCACAGCTGGCAGGAGCCATCAAAAATGCATCCCACTGATGAGTCCTGAAATCCTCGGTGAGTGCAAGAGTGAAGCATCTATTTTGTAACAGTAACACAAGCACCCAAAGGGTGACCTTATGGACCAGGCTGCCACCTTGAACTTCAGCTAAGGTCTGGCAGCACACCCACCATACTTACCAATAACATAGGAGAGGATTAGATTCCACCCCGTGATGAAGGCCCACAGCTCACCCACAGTCACGTAGCTGTAGAGATAAGCTGATCCTGTCTTAGGAACTCGCGCACCGAATTCTCCGTAGCAGAGTCCGGCCAGCACTGACGCCAAGGCAGCAATCAAGAAGGAGATAACGATGGCAGGTCCTGCGTTTTCCCGTGCCACAGCTCCAGCCAGTACATAGACACCTGCACCCAAAGTGCTGCCCACACCCAGAGCCACCAAGTCAAACGTGTTAAGGCATCGCGAGAGGCGACTGTCTTCTCGAGTGCAGTCCACATTTTTCCGACGAAGAAGCTGGTTTCCAAAATTGGTAATTTTTTGACACTCCATCTTCCTGTTTGGGCCTGCAAGAAAGATGCTGCTATCATTTTCCAGACCACAATACCCTCCTACATTACCATCACTGCACAGGTACAGTGCTACAGCCCTGTTACGTTTCAGCAAATGAAACTTCCCATTTTCCCTTTTTACAGGGTGAAATGTCTCCTTTAGCGTTTTATCTATCCCTACCACAAGGAATTAAACAACACCAAAGCATTTTCTGCTTCCAACTCTCAGTCATGCTGCCAACCTTGTGCAATCCCAGGAGAGACGATACTCCAGTCCAGCTCCCACCCTGCTCCACACTCAGTTCACACACAAGTGAGCAATCGGAAAATGTAAATTTTGTCCTTCAGATTTCAGAGGGATTTTCCTGGACAGGAGAGTACTTTAAAAGTGAATGTCCCAGTTGCCCCATTCACCACACTGGTTCACACTGCAGAGAGCTTGTGGAATGCACAAACCCTGTACTACTTCGATGAATTTAAACCTGAGGACTCTGGAGGGGTGTACGTAACACATCCCAACCTGATGAATTCTCAGCCTGAGGGAACAGCTACTCCAGGACAACCTCATCTATAAGATGTGTTGTGCAGACACCAGATTTTCTCTGCTTTGCTCTACAAATCTACAGGCTGTGTGGCCACAGCTCACAAGGATGAACCTCATCTTCCCTCTCAGACTGCGTCCTCTAACTCCAGCAGCCCCAGCCTGATACCCACACTGCACCATTAAACCGGCTTAACCAACAGGGCTTTAAAAATGTTTCTTCATTAATTATGGAAAAGGAAAAAGGTTCTTTTATTTAGATGCAATGCTGGATTGAGGCATACACTTTCCAACAGTACACATTGCAGACGGACATCCATACTGTGCTTAGAATAATGAGCAGGCAAAAATACTCCTAAATGCAATTTACAGCACAGTTCAGTGAGATTGGTACTTCATCAGCTCCAGCTAAAACCTAGTGTAAAAGGTGGGAAAATACATGCTAAGAAACTTAATTAACTGAGGCAACGGTTAAATCCATGCTTCAATTTCGTCACCACAGCATCAACTACAAAACCAAAAATCCTCTTCACTTTTCCAAGACACCAGTCATAAGTCCTGACTTAAACCCCTTTCTCTTGGCTTTACACTAACTCCCCTACTATGAGAAAGTAATTACAACTGCAGGAACAGGGCTGAGGATTTACAAAGCCCACGGTGTCAGGAACTGTACCCCACCAACAGCTCTCAAACATGCTCCCAACAGACATGGATTTAGACAAAATAAAGGAAGGCAGATTTTAGGCCAATCTTACAAAAATCTTGTTTTATTAACCATGGGAGTTCCCAACACATACAGAGAGGGAAAACTATCCTCTCCCTTCAGCAGGAAGACAGACCTAAGTCTTTACCTAAATGCATTCATATGACAGACTGTTCACTCAATCTCCTTTCCACCTGAACCTTACCCAAATCCATGTTAGCCAGGACTGCTTTTGGCTGGACAACTACCCACCTCCCTAAAGCTGGGACAGGGCAGTCACAAACTTTGAAGTGGGTTAAATGAACAAGAAGATTGTGTCACTATCTCCTATGAATTCTGCTGCTTTCTGGGATGCTACCTAACAACAACGGTAGACCTTTCACTTCTTACACAGCCATCTACCTTAACAAAATCTGTATCCTGCAAAACAAACACGACTTTGTGGTTTTAATTCTGCATTGAAAATGCAGGGGTGACTGGTCCCCAATTCCCTGCCTTGCCACAGACACACACATCATGAGGAATCACTTCCTTGGCAAAAACAGGGTTGGCAAGGGGCTACGTCCCCAGGAGAGGAACAGACCCTTGGTGCAGAGATGGAGGATCAGAGTGACAACTTGAAAAGGTCCTAGGGGGCAGGGGGACATAAAATTTATTCACTAAAAAAATAACCTAGTGAATTATTTCAAGTTTATATATTACTCGAGAATATCCCAGAAGAAACATATTTCAAAGCAATTTCATTTGGAAGGTCCCTTGGGCCTATCTACAGGTGTTCAAAGCTGTACTACAGCCATCAAGAATAAAGCAGAATTGCTTTTTACAGATAATTTGCTTAGAAAAGGGGCTATTTAATTATGACAGACCTGGAAATTAAGACCAACATCCTGCAATTGGCTTAATGCCAGCAGACAGTGCTCTTCTAGTTGAACTCCAGATTAAGATATCAACTCCCTCTTTCCCAAAAAGCATCTCGACGTCTGAGTATCTCTGTTGTGAATAGAATACTTCCTATAGCCTGCAGGTATCAAACAGGGAGCAACTGTGTTCTGTGCCCCTCATGCACAGCACTGTCATTCATCTCACAGGCCACTGATCACCATCCTAAGCATCTCTTACATGTTTTCTTTGCTTTTGAAACAGCAGGTACCAAATCAACCTTTCAATTATGTTCACTGTAGCTTGACAAAGAGACCTTCAATGAAGACAAGTGGGATTTTTTTCAGGAGAACGATCTTTTGGTTTAGCAGGATGCAGTACAGAGTCATTACACCTCTGCCCAAAACCTTCTGCGTATCATTTGTTATCTTTGCAAGCATATCAAAGGGTGATTTTGGCAGAGATTATGATTTTTCCCCTGCTTAGAAGTTGGAATCCAGCTGTGAATTCACCTTCTGAAACAGTCATCCTTGACTTTGAAGTGACCCTTTGTTCTGGGCTGGTTCTACTCCCAACCTCACTTGAAAAGATGAGCCTTTTTTTTTTTTTTCAATGCATAGTCAGTATTCCTGTGGCACAATGCAGGCCTAATAACATAAAAAAATGCATATTATGCCAGAAATGTTACCAGATGGTACCTAACCACCTTCAAGCTGAGGAAACTTGAGTCTGAATGAATATAGATTAGATTTGTTCTGCACACACCTAGCTCTCACCTCATCTTAGCTCTGGTTTCTCCAATTAGAAACACTGAGCTGCAATTCCCAGCCACTCAGACCCTGGTTAGGAAACGGCTTCACCCCAAGGCTTTGGGTATCTCCATGTTTTGGCTAGAGCAGAGGTCTTTGGGAGTGGTGGGAAGCAAGGACACACCCAGGTAGCCTAGCAGGGTGGACCCTGAGCCAGGGGCCACATCCTTGGGTGAATCCTGTCCCAATAGAGTCGGTGGCAAAGCTCCCACCACTTCAATAGTCCAACTGCTACTGGTGTTTTATTTACAGTGCATTTTATGTTTATTACTTTTGTTCCCTGTCCAACTTTTTGTGTCTTGACTCTATTGTATTTTCAAATAAAATAAGATATTCTTCCTCCTTTTATCTAATGGTTAACATACCTATTATATCAGGTTGATAGATTTCCTTCCCCATTCCTGAAAACAAACCCATAAGAAAATAAGCAATCTGCCATGTGGTTGACAGCAAAAAGTAAACCATAATAAACATCTGTCCAGCTAAACATAAAACACCATGTGTAAAAATAAGCTGACAGGGCACCATTTTACATAAGCAATACTATCACTTCCTCAAAAATTACAACTTCTGAAATGCCTCTCCTTACCTACTTCAAGGCATTGCTGTCCCTGAGAATTTTCTTCTACGATTTGCAGAAGAGCATAAAACTAAAGCTAATTAAACAGAACAAGGAGTTTTCTACTAAGGGTAGAAGAAAATCTAAGCCTAACCTTGCTGCATGTCCAGCAAAGTCCCCAGACATCTTGGAGGGTAAGTGAGCTGAAATCCTCATTCAACATTGTCCCACATAATATACCCATTTTGAAACATATGGAAATGTCCACTACCTTCTCTCACAGCAAAGTTATGTCCTGTGGACAATCTGACATTTGTTGAAGACCAAAAGGATGCTGAGGAAAAATATCCCCCATACAGCTATATAATCACTGCTACAAGTCTACAAAACAAAGAGCTTGTGGAACAAGGAGCTTGTGCTTGCAGTATGCTGGTATATTTGACAATGTGGAATGGCTTTCACCCCGTATTTTTAGTTCAAACATGGTCCCCGAACAAACATGTAGTGATGATGCCAGCCAGTTGATCAACACAGATCACAGGCCCCTTTAAGAGGCCTTTTCAAAAGGCTGATTTTGCTGCTTCCATCCCCAAGGCAGCATCATTCACATGGAAACCCTACAGAGGAAAAGAGGTGGAAAACCTCAATTCCTACTACTGCTATTAGCATTACAGGTATTTCGGGGGTGTCAGATTTGACTGCTGACTCCTAAATGCAAAAGGTTATAAAGTAAGGGACCAATCTAGATGTCCAGAATGTTTTCTGAAGCATCATTCAGAAAACCAAGTCACCAAGGCACATCCACCCTCCATGTGATCCATTCCAACAAAAAGAAAGAATTGTGTCAGATATGTTCTTCCAAAATGTCTTGCCTTGAAAAACTGTTAATGTTTTATGTTACTCTGCAACAAGCAACAGAGCAGAGTCAAGACAGCTACAGAAGATGCTGAGCTTTCCCAACACATATTTGAGCACCTATCTCTAGACTTTTAGAAACAGAAGCAAAGGCTGCTGCATCAGACCCTAAGTTGCATCTGGCTGTGTCCCTGTGCAGCTGCAAGTGTCCCCATCAGCTGTGCTGGAGAAGACAGGCAGTTTAGAGAAGACACGTTTAGGACACATGCTGAGGACCGACTGAGGGAGTTTGATTGTAGCCATTTGCAGATGCAGCCACCAGCAAAGAGGCCAGTGAAAGCAAAGGCATGACCAAGCATTATGTAAAGCTGGAAGTTATCTTACTATAGCAGCAGCAATGGCAAGGAGTCCAAACCAAAAGCCACCAAAGTAGCTGCAATTCTTTGCATTTGTTTTATTGTGTGTGAAGAGATGTTGTCCTGCTGAAGTATTTTAACCAGAAAAGGAAGGTATTGTCTATATGCTGTTAAATTGTTCCCTTCTTTATTATCATTTTTAGTATGTGTGCAAATGTATGCATATACCTCAGTATCTGTTAATCTAGATCACATTTGAGTGCATATACTTTTATACATAAATATATAGACATTAATGTTAAATTCTTTCCCCATTTTGTCATTAAAAATCAAGATCAGCCACTAGCAAGGCATTTGCTACTCAAAGGAAGGGAGCCAGGCAGTTAAATAAAACAACACATTAAACGAAGATACAGGCACACACAGGTGTGGGTGTGCAGTGTACACAAAACCCAATCTTATTCACCTGTTTAAAGGCATACTGCCTGTCTGAAGGGGATCATATTACTTTCCTTTGTTGAGCAGATCCCTTAACACCACGAGGGAGGTGGTGCTGGGGGACCAGCTCGCTGTCACCGATAGCTAGGCATGCTGCATGTTTCTATTCCTCAATCTCCTGAGTACTAGGAACACTTTCAAAGCAGCATTGCCTACTCCTCTCCAGGTGTCTCACAGACCTGGAGGATTTTATTCCACTGAAAAATGTGCAGTAAGGTGCTCTTTATAACCCTATACCACCCACTGGCCAGCACTCAGTTACTGAAAGGTGACTACCAAGTCCCACTGGACATGAAGAAGGTGCTCAATTACAGCCGTTGGGGAGAGCACCAGGGTGCTGCAGCTCACCCAACTGCTTTCCACACTGTCATGGCTACTGGCTGTACCAAGGTCAGAGAATCCTCTCATCCCATGACAACTTCCAAGATGGCAAAGACCATCCTTTTCCAAAAACTCAGACAGGAATTTTCAACTTCCCCAAAATTTCAAAGCAGGTAAAAACTTCAGCACTTCGTCTCAATACCCGCAGAAAAATCAGTCTGGGTTGTTTGTGATGATACACAAAATCCATTTTGAAATGAGCAGTCATTTTTGACCAAAGTAAAGGAGGGAGGTTCCTGCAGTGAAAGTCATGAGCAGAGTACTTCAAACACTCAGAATTCAAGCTTCAGAATCTCCAAAATGGAAGTTGTGTTGCCCTTTCCTCTGCACAAAGCTCCAGCTATGATTATCATCAAACATGGCACACAGTAAGCCATTCAACAGGGAAAAGGCTGGATAGACACCAATTCCCCTAGTGCAGAAACACACACCGTATCATGCTTAATTTGCAAGAGGGAATTTGATGTTACAATCACTTTCCAAATGCAGGCACAATGAAAGGTTGGGACAGCGTACAATATCAGATCTCCACCACCCAAGTGTTGCAAAAACAGGTTAGAGACTTATCTTTTAGACTATATCCAACTGGATATAGTGCACCCTGCTTTAAAACAGGGAAAACAGGTGCAGCCAGACATTTGTTTTGGCAGGGTTAAATCATGAAACCAGATCTTCCTCTCCCCAGCCTACTGCTTATCATCCCACAGCTGTACCAGAATAACCACCTGGGGAATCATGCTGAAAACCATCACCAGTGAAACAAACTCAACACTGTGACTACAGCTAACTGAATGGCAGGCCACCACAAAACAGCAGCCAGGGCAGAGGAGAGGGATGTGACACTTCCCAGGATACAGTCCCATCTGAGAAGCACCATCCAGTGAAAGGTGCCTGCAGTTCCCTCAGCCCTTTTAGCCCACACCTCAAATTTCAGCTGGTGAGGATCCTGTCCGCTCAAAACAGCACCCAGATGTTTTGAGGAGGACAGCAGCGCATCTGCCATCCACAGCTCCTCAGAGATAAAAAAGTTAAGGAAATGTCTTCCTGCCTAGCCATTAAAGGGCATCACACCTCTCTAATTACATGAATTCGTATTTTCTGATGAAAAAGCACCTAACTGAAGAGTCTCCCACCAGCTCTTGTACTAGTACAGTCTCCTCAAATAGTTCCTCAGCATGACTTCAAATTACACCTTGCAAGAAAATCGCTTGATTTAACTCCCTCAATTTGTCGTAACACCAAAGGGGATCTCGCTGATAATTAAACTTCCCAAATGAAAGCCTGAGACAGACTGGCAGGGATTCACTTGAAACAACCCATTGTTCATAATCTGCCAGGGACTCAGCCTTGGTATTGAGCAGAAAAAAATTAATGCTCTGGGAAAAAATATTAAATAAGTGAGCTTCTGTCTCCTTAAACCCAGATAAAATGAAGACAGATCTTCGCTTAGCCAAAAGCCCTGGCCATGCCATTCAGCATAAATCACTGTTGCGGTCCTTGGACAACAGTGCTTGGAAGAAGGTGGGAAATGTCCCTTGGGGGATAAGGAAGTAAGTCAGACAGCAACAGAAGTTGGTTTGTTATTAAAACAATAGTGGGGAAACAAACAAAACATTAAGAGCCCCAACCTTCATGCAGAACAAAAAGTATCCTGCACAGACATGGGACACATCCAATCAGACCTACAGAAGAAAGGAAGAAGACTTCCCAAACACCATTATTTCACCAGAACGAAGGGCACAGCCAAGTTGGGACTTCCAGGTGCAGACAAGGGGCAGATCAAAGTGGGTATGAATAACTGGATTTTGCTATGTCTCCGAGCAGCGGGGAGCAGGTAGAGGCCAACAGGTAGGTCATGGAGAGCAGTGGCAGCTCCAGCTGGAGGCAGCACCATGAGGCAGCTGCAGACCCTGGTCACCCTTGCTAAGCAACCCATGAGCATCCTGTGACTGATGGGCTGGACCATGGACCTGTGGCCAGCCCTGTGGATCAGTACGTCTGCAGATCAGATGCTTCTCAAACAGGCATGCTCCCAGCACTGCTGCACCAATTAAAAACATATCCCAATTAAAAACTACACAGAAAAATGGGAGGTGAGAATGGTGCAAGGAGGCAGAGCAGAGGAGATAAAGCATGGAGCTATGCAGAAAAAAATTCAGTCTCATAATTATTTTACAAATTATACAAGCCATCACTGCAAAGACTTCACAGCTCCTACACTGATGGATTTACAACAAAATGCCTCGGAAAACTGCATCTGTTTTAGGCACTTAGGTCTAAAGTAAGTAGAGAGCATGGCAAATCAAACAAGCAGGATGTTTGATTAGCATGTCAGTGGGGTAACCAACCATTCCTGTTTTCATACACAGGTATCACAGCCTAGTTTTGATATACTCTAATTAAATCAATCTCATCAGAAAAAAAGCTAGAACACTGATGTGGAATTAAATTTCACAGTGAGGTAGGTGTGGAGGATTTTTTCCTTTGGGTAAATATTCTTTTCTTAGGCACACATTCACCATCCAGCTCTCCAGGACAGGAAAGCTGTTGTTTAAGCAGAATTTTGCCTCCACCTAACCCAAACATTCATGGCTGCAAGGCTGCTGATAGGGAAGGACTGGGGAAAAGAGGCATCCAAACACATGCCATTTCATATTTATCTAAGAACTTCTAACAAAAGCATGAAAAAAGACTTCCTGCTCCTTTTTTGGATCAAAGCAAGATTTGCTGAAGAGTTTGTGGGATTTTAAGAGGTTTTTTCCCCTCAAAAAGCAAAGGTGACACTGACCAGCTAAACTGTGAGCCAGACCACAAGGCACATATTTCAGGTCTCATTGCTGCCAATGTCATGCAGAAGGATCCTGCACGACCTCAACACAGGGCTCCACACTGGCCAGTGCCAAGAGAGGTTTGGGCAGAAAGCTGCTGGATGTGATCGTTGAAAGAGCAGTGACAGCAGAGACAATCCAGTGATACCAGGAGGTAAGAAATGCAAGAAGTTGGCAGACTTGGCCTGAACCTAGCCATGAGGCCACTGCAAAACACCATGCAGACTCAGCTCCCTGGTTTGCAAGAGAAGCAAAGTAAACATTACCTTGTAGACACCCTGACAGTTTATTTTGCCATCTGTGTGGCTGAAGACCAGGTCTTGCAACCCACATCTCTCCATGAAGAAAGCTTGTTCAGGCTCCCTTGGAAGCACAAGACAACTTGGAGAAGTAATTAACTCCCACGAGCAAAAAAACAGATTTGTTGTTTCCTTTTTATTCAACCCCATCAGTGTAGTAGTTATGCAGTCTGTAGGCTAAAATCTTACTCAGTTTTCTGAATGTATTGGATTTGCCACCTGCATCTCCCTGCCCTTTATGCAGAAGCCTGGTCTGCCCCAAAAAATGCTCTTGCAACCCAGTGACAGAGGTAAGTGAAGCCACCTAGCACACAGTCTTGTCCAGGGAAGTCATACTGCTATCCTTAAAAATAATTGTGTCCCTATCAGCAAAATACAATGTTTGGAGTAAGTATACACTTTTTATTAGGAGAAAAACGACTAATATCATCCAGTCTGCTCAACTTTTAAAAATATTGTCATATTTTTTCCACATCATCATTCTGGCATCAAAGGAAATCATTCCTAATTATGTTTATGGGACCGAGGGAATACACAGAGAGACCTAGATATGACAGTCTTGAAGAAGCTGGTGAAATGCATAATGCAACATCTCTCAGAACATGTATAGTGCCATCTCTCCCCATGTCACTTACCTAGAACAAGAAACTTTGAAGTATAATAAGTTCTGCTGCTGCAAGGTGCTTTAAGTGACAGCAAGAAGGAAACAAAAAACTGGCTGTAAAAACTGAATGAGGTATTCCACTTTACTGTGACTAAAATTTTCTGAACTGTTTTTCACTTGAGTAAGAAAAAACAGAAACAGAACCAAAACAAAACCAAACAGAAACTGGAAAAAAAAAGTACCTAGAACCAAACATCTCACAGTATTCTCTTTTGGAAACTCTGAAACCAGGCACTTCTGATACCACTCACAGGATTTATGATCCACCACCTTGGTGATCTCCTGCAGCATCAGGGACTCTGGCAAGGGCAGCAGCTGCTGACTCACCATCAAGGGAAGACAGCCAGTGCTGCCAGGGCAAGAGGCATTAGATTTCTACAAACCACAACAGGAAGGTGGGCGCCCCAGCTCCTGATCCCTGACACCCCTAAACTACCCAGGAATCACAGGCAATAGTCAAGAATTGTGGAACTAGTGGGCCCACCACTGTGACACTACGTCAAGCGATAGTTCCCTTGTTTTGTTTGAGCATCAGACTCAGTTATGCCTTTTTCCTTCCTTAAGTAGGTTTTAGTAGCCACTTAACATTTCCGGAACTTTCAAGAAGGGAGTGCCCAAGTACCAAAACAAACCTACCCTTACAGCAAAACTGCCGTAATTCTTCCAAAAACCTTTGAGGTTTACAAGAACCTCACAAGTTCCTTGAGATAAACACTTGAACCATTCATGCCTTCTTTTATACTCAGCGGAATGCAGATGAGTATATGAGCATGTCAGGTCACAACTCATTTGCTTAAGTGTACTGGGCTGAGATGAATCACACCCCAGGAATATCCATCCCTCTCCTGGCTGACCACCTTGGACATGGATGAGTACATATGGCCAGATGAATGCCACCTTCAACACCATTCAGCACATGACAAATTTTCAAGAATTTTGACCCTGGGATAATGAAGGATAGAACAGGTAATGAAAAAAAAACTTAGGATACAGAACATCCACCCTGGGTTACTAACTCTGCTGACCCAAATCAACTCTGCCAAAAGCACTGAAGTAGCTCTCCACACCGTGCAGCCTCACGGTGCCAATGGTCAGTAGCTCTAGTTTCTCCAGATACAGAATTAAGTCAGCAGGACTTCTTAGCTCATCCTTCAGGAGCGACAAAGAGGATGTGCCACATCCCCATCTGCCTTTGTCACCAGGATGGCAGAGACAATAAGTCCTGTCAGGATCAAGCCAGCATCTACTCAGCACATCTGCAGACAAAGTAACTCTCCTTTCCTCCCACCCTACTCTACACTGATGCTTTTAGCAGATGTGGATCAAGAGAAGAGAATTAAACTTACCACTTTGTTTTCTACTCATTTAAAGTTGGGATACAATTAGAAGTGACATTTCTGAAAGGCTACTGAAGTCTTGATAACCTGTCCTCAGGGCTGAGGAACTCAAGAGTGAGCTAAAGGTAGTGGAGGCAGTAATTGCAGTAAGACCGCTGCCACTCTTCACTCAAACCATATTTCTCCCTCTCTTCTTTCCCATCTGCTTTTTCTTCTTTTCACACCACTCCTTTTTTCCCCTCCCTCTTGCACACACCAGGCCAGCAACTGTGCTCAACACTAGCTAGATTGGAACTCCTGCCATCTCAGAATCATGCTATTGGTAAGGTTGGAAAAGGACTCCAAGATGACCAAATCCAACCATCTACTGTGTCACACAGCTTAAAGCAGAGACACAGAGCTCAGGCACACCACCATGAGAATGACCACTACCTGTTGCCATCTGGTAACAGATTACGCAAGAAAAAGGAAGAAGGAAAAAAAAAAAAGGGAAAGGAGAAGGAAAAAAAAAAAGGGAGTGACAAATCTTTCAACAATACACCTTGGAACTGGTTTCTCCAGTAACTGGTTAAAGAGTTACTAGCTTCCTCTTCCGTTTAGAAAAAAATATTGCAAGAATATACTCCACAAGGAGGCAAGAGCATATTGCACCTCACCCACACTCAAAACTGAAAACTGCCTGAATTAGAAGCCTAGGAGGCCTCAGGTTTTTGTTACAGCCCACTCAAAACAAGAAGTGCCTTCTGAACAAACCTACTTGCTGTTAGGCACAGCCCTACAAGTAGCAAAGTTCAAAATTTTACAAATACCACCGAAGTGGCATAAGTCGGGGACTAGCATTAGTTTCCCTGCCCAAGAAAAGGCTTTATTTCAAAGCCACTGCGACCATCTAAAGCATGCATGTGATGGAGTACAGTCAAGGTGTGACCCTACCAGATCGCTCAAAACACAAGATACGTGAAATATTTGAATGCAAAGCAACTTTTAAAGCTTATGGGAATGTACAATCCTGCTTTGTGCCAGGGTCGGCACTTGCCACTATGGAGCCTGTGCCATTACACAGTCTTTTGTACTATATGGATAGCTTGTCCAAAAAACATGTCAGATGGCCAGTAAAGGCAACAGAAATCCATAGAGTATTTGACCAGAAAGATAAATTTCTCCCTGTTCTTTCCCAGTTTTCATTGTATTTGCCTCTAACTTGGAGGCAGCACACAGTCAAGCACCAGCAAGTAAACGAATGGCTTCAAGAGGCATTGCTGTGCCAGTGCAGAGGGTCCCACATGACACCTGCATTGCCATGTGTGACCACATCTTCACCCCTTATCCCCATGGCTTAGCAGAGTCCACAGAGGTGGGCAAAGGTAAGCGGGGTAGGGTATCCGCTAGTTCAGCTGATGTTGCACTGAATGCAGTTCTTGCTCAAGCAGAAAGTAACATTTGCAAATGACCACAGGCAAGTGACAAAACCACTGGGCTAAGAGCAAGCTAACGCCTGAACCTTCAGCACCACTATCATCTCAGCTCTTCTGCTCACATCTGCAGCCTCTGTAGAGTGCAACTGCCTTTCTATCACGTGTCTATACAGCACCTACAAAAACATCACCTTGTTCCAAAACCAAGGTTTCTAGCACCTGACAATAGAACTAACCAGCAATTCCCTATGTAGTCTCAACCCTTCTCCCCAGCCTTAGTTACACATAGATTTCCTCTTAAGGATTTTTAGTGGGTTCCCCTTGATTCAGCCATACATATGCAAAAGAAGATGAGACCCATCTGTTAACCAGGACAGCTGCCTGCAAAACGCTGACAGACCAAATGGACAGAATTCCATTAACTCGGGAACACACGGGGTTCTAAGTCTGCCCTGGCCTTCTCCATAGGGCAGGCATGCTCCGGCAGCGCCAAGGCCCTCCCCGCCGGCATCCTGGGGGCGGCAGAAGGGCCGCGATCCAGCCCCGCAGCCCGGGGTGGGGGTCAGGCGCGGGGAGGGGAGGGGAGGCGAGGGGAGGGGAGCGCTCGGGCAGGGACGCGCCGCGCGGGCCCGCAGGGGCGGCAGCGGGCCGGGAGCGCGCAGCGCTGCGCCGCGCCTGCTGCACCGCGCAAAATGGACGCACCGCGTGGGGACCGGGACCGGGACCGCGCCCGCTCCGTCCCAGACTCACCCAGCCGGGGGCTCGGGCAAGCGGCGAGGCAGCGCAGCGGCGACCCCGAGCTCCCCGCTGCCGCTTTAGCTCCTCTGCGCGGGCCCGCCCGCCAGGCCCTACCTCCCAATGAATGGGAGGCGCTGTTTGACGTGGGAAGAGCCCCACGTGGTGCAGGGGTGGGCCGGGGGTAGTGGGGGCTAGAGTTACTTAGAGTTGGGGGGTTCGAATTAGGACCGCGGGAGCACCGCGCATCTGCGGGCGTAGGAGAGGTGGGAGCGCGCAGCTGGAGAACCGCGTGGCTGGGCATGGTCACCTCCACGGGGCAGGGAGGCCGGCTACCTGCAAACGGCTCATGGCGCTCGTCTGGCGTGCGCTCCAAATCTACTCGGTTTTTCTTTTTTCTCCTCATGCTCCCTGGCAGTGAGAACTGAGGGGCTGGCTTGGACTGAATCATCCATTCAGCTGTAACGCACAGCTCAGTGGTTAACGCACAACTTAATGGTCTTGCGCTTAGAGCTGCTGGATTCTGCAGAACATGGTTGAGCGAGAGATGCCAGCGTGAAATGGATGCAGTGGATAATCATAGAATGTTAAGGGTTGGGAATGGACCTTAAAGATCATCCAGTCCTAAACACTTATGCTGGGGTCAGGGACACCTCCCGCTCGACCAGGTTGCTCAACGCATTATCCAATTTGTCTTTGAACTGCCAGGGTTGGGGCATCCATAGCCTCCCTGGCAACCTCTTCCAGTGTTTCACCACCCTCAGTATTTTTTTTTTCTTAATATCTAACCTAAATGCCCCTCTTTTCAATTTTTATGCATTACTTCTTGTCCTATCACTACAGTTCCTGACAAAGAGTCCGTTTCCAGCTTCCCTGTAGGCGTCCCTAAGATACTGGAAGGCTGCTGTGAAGTTTCCACACAATCTTTTCTCCAGGCTGAACAGCCCCTGATAAGGACAGCAGAACCGCATTTTACCCATTCGATAAGGAAAAACATTTTACTTCTTACCAAGGACAGGAGAACAGAACAGCACAGCCTTGGAGAAATAAATAAAGGATGTAACTAATTCAAACAGAAGTCACGCAAAATGCAAGCAGGATGCCAGCTCAGCTCTGCAAGGCTGAAAATGATACTGTACTTAATCACAAGCAGGGGTCGACAAAAAGCCCCCTAAAAAGGACACTGGACTTTGAAGATGGTCCCCAAAGAACTATAGAAGGACTTTGATAAGGGTTACAACTGTGTAAAATAGTGGCGTGGGGATAGCTAATTAATATGTAATCAGCGTTTATGATAAAAACTGTACACCTGACACTTGGGGCATCAATTAGAGGAAATATCCTCCAAGTGCCCAGCATGCTGTAATAGAGAATACCTGCTATCTCTCAGAACTGTGCTAGAAAGTTTCTATCCAGCTAATCTTGGTATCTGTGATAGTTTGGGGAAGGGGTTGTTTGTTTGGTTTTTGTTGCTGTTTTTGTGTGTGTGTGTTTTGTTTGTTTTTGGTTTGGTTTATTTTTTTGTTGTTGTTAGGGTCAGGAATAACATGGGAAACAAAGACGTCAAGTTTGGAATTGGAATATTTATTATATCTTATCTATTTACAGTATTTGCAGGCTCACGAGCCGTGAGCTTAACTAGCAAGTTAGGGAAACAAGGTAGAATGGAGCACTTCTAACTCTTTCTGAGGTCTTTTAAGCGATAATTAGCCAATACTAAGGTGGCACCTATATTATTTATGTTTTTGACCCAATAACGGCCACCCAAGGCCTGCAATGTGAACCTTTTTCACCCAGTTACAGAAAAATCACTCTGTGAGATCACACAATACTATTTAAACTACACACTTACAACCCTCGTGCTATTACTCAATCTCAGGAGCCTGTCCTAAGGCTTGGACTCTTGCTTGAGAGTCAGCACCTTTTAACACAGAAAGCCTAGTATTTTCAACCTCCAAAGTTCCAACATGTATCATCCCAGCTTTGTCTATCTGTCTTCACAGGAGAGGTGTCCCAGTCCTCTTACCAACTTTGTGACCACCTTTTGGACTTGCTCCAACTGTTCCATGTCCTTTTTATGTTGGAGACACCAGAACTGTACACAGCACTCCAGGTGGTGTCTGACAAGAGCAGAATAGAGGGGGAGAATCACCCTCAGCCTGCTGGCCATGCTGCTTTTGGTGCAGCCCAAGATTCAAAAATGGCAGACACTGGTGGACTTGGATTAGGCTTTTGACATTACCTCCCATGAAGCACAACGCTCCCAATCTGGAAAATACACCATTGATCAGCCTTCTATGGCTGACCCCAAAACTTTGGCAAACAGCCCAAAAGAGCTGTGGATGTCGAAAGAACTGCATGATGTCTGTGCCATGATTGACAAGATCCCGTTTCCATTACCATTTGTAAAAGCCCACTATGGGGAAACTGTCCAGTGTACTGCAGGATGAGACAACATCTCAACATGAATCTTGAAGAAATGTCAAGATTCAAACTGTCCAAAATAAAGTGGAATTCTAGAAATGAGGAGAGTGATGTTAAGGAAAGAAAACAAAATAAGCAGAAGAACATCTGGCTGAGCAGCCAATTCAAATTGCATCAGAAGAGGCTTAGATCGGATATTAAGAAAAACTTCTTCACCAAAAGGGTTGTCAAGCATCGGACCAGGCAGCTCAGGGAGGTGGTGGAGTCACCATTCCTGAAGGTATGTAAAAGATGTTTAGGGCCACTGAGGGCTTAGTGGTGGACTTGGCAGGGCTGGGTTAACGGTTGGACTTGATGATCCAACCTCTTGGTTAGAGGTCATTTGCAACCTAAACTACTCTGTTTAGAAAGAGGTCAGGAGATTTACAGTGGATCCCAAAAGCCATGTGAGACTGCTGCATGGGACTAATGGTACTAATGAAATAATACTACCCCAAAAGAACTGTATCTTTCCAGTAGAGCACCTTAATTGAAACATACGTAGTACATAGAAAGTAATTATGGAGCTCTAATCAATAGTGCTGAAACTTTAGTACAGTGCTTATTTGGACATTTAACCACAAAGAAATCCATCTACTTGGTGGATTAATGAAACCTGCTAGGAACCACATTTATTAAAGAAAAGTGTAAGGAATTGTTCTTTTCCAGGACAAAGGTAGAGCAGTAGAACAATCCTTCAGCTTCTTAATAGAAGCAAAGGCATAAACACTAAAGGAAGAAAGAAATTGTTTAATGTCAATTGCAACTGGACCATGCTCATTAACAATTACCCACTGGAGAGGCTGGAGGACATTTTGGGAGTAAGCAGTCACAAAAACCCCTAAAACAGTGTTTCACTGCTGTGTTTTTTCATCATCTCCTCCATGTGAGATCAACAACAATACCTGTCATGTTGCCATCTGCTTCTGCCTATCACTGCCATGAACCAGAGCCCTGGTTCATCTCCTGTGTCCTCCATTAATAGATGTGGTTGCATAAATAAGGAGAGTGATGGTCTGAGATAATGATTCCTAAAACAGTTGTGGGGAAAAAATAAACCTCTTTTATGCCAAGCTGAAGTACCCAAGAACCAATTAAGAAGAAAAAAAAAAAAAAAAAAAAAAAGCAAACAGTTATTCTGAATTTTCTCTTCTTTTTGCTAGAATTAAACTCTGTGTGCTCTTTAATTCAGCAGCTGGTCAGCCTGTCCTAGTTCATTCTAATCTGTGGAACCCATCCATACCAACTACCAGTATCTCAAATAATCCTTAGACACAAGAGGTGTCAGCAAAAGCCTGTGGCCATTCCCTGTTTACATACAAGCACCCTATTTTGGAGGGTAAAAGGATGTAATAGTGTGGGCATTAACCCATTTTCTGTCTTCAGCAAGCTTAGCAGACTAATAAAAAAGCAGTCAATACAGCTGTTGGTGGAACAGTGCTTAGGGACATGCCCTATGTTTAACTACCAAGCACAGATGTGGGCTGGATGTGTGAAATTGTGAGCCTTGTCTACAACAAGACCATGATAGATAAGGCAGTGAGGAGGGCAGAGCTGCTTCTGACTAAGCAGTTCAATGTTTCTTGCACAATTTATCAAGCCAAATGGGAAGATGTAACAAAATGTGTAAGTGGAAAAAAAAAAAAGCAGCAATTGTCTACCAGTTTAACAAAGAAACCGTTATCCAGTGGTTAATGATGTCTAACAGTACATGACTGAGGTCATCCAAGATATCCCAACAACATCTGAGTAATTTGTATCATCCCAATCTCAGAAGCTAGACTTGTATTACTAAAGGTGGGCTTGTTCCCTGTCTTTGAAGGCACACGGCACAGCTCAGCTTACATCCAAACAGCAAAACCCTCTTCTTCTCCAAAACAACTCCATAGCAGGGTGACCACCTCCCAACTGCTCATGGGAAGAACAATCTGATTCTATCCCATGAACTGTGCACAAGTATTTCCTGGGAGAGGGCTGTTTTGCTTAGACCTTACCTGTGGCAGGAATTGTTTAACACTGGTACACCATCCTGAGCCCTCACTGTTCTTTATTTGCAGAAACAAATTATAGGTGTAGCCAGGGAGGCTGGAGCTTTGCTTAAACCTAGAACCAGACAAGACCGTTTTGGACAGGTGGCTTTGGCATTTCCTCATGGGCACTTCAGACACCACACCAGTTGTAAATTTTAGCCCTCAGAGCGTGGCTTTCTCTCATTTACTAGCCAGAAGAATAAGACATCTTCCTCAGCATTGTACATTTTGTTCCCAGAGCTAAATTAACTTCCTGGCATTACAAGCCTACGTACCCCCTAGGTCTGGCGCCCTTGATGATCTGAAGTTTGATCCAAATAGTGTGTTTGATCTCAACTCTGTACACAGCAACAGACCACTTCCTCCTTTTTAAAATTTTGTTTCTATTTAGACAGTTAACAATGGGTCAGATTGGAAGGGACCACAGTGGGACATCTGGTCCAACCTCTTGGCTCAGGCAAGGTCACCCTAGCATACATGGCACAGGATTGCAACCAAATAGTGATTACATATTCTCTAGTGAGAATATTTTTTCTGCTGCTTTTTTTTTTTTTCTCTTTTTCTCCAGCTTAGTTCTTACAGTAATAGAGAGGTTTTGTTATTTCTGCTTTCCTACCTGAGTTAGAGCCAGTCTCTTCTTTAGCAGGACCAAACTGTGATGGTTGGGCTCCATGTGCATCCTCTGTGCGGCAGGAGCTAGTGGCCTTGCATCATTTCCAGTCTCTCTTGATAACCCAGGCAACCCGTGATAGCCACATTCTTAACTCTCGCTCTGCCACTGCTCTAGGTGATGGTTTCTGGGCACATGAGCAAGGTCTGGGGCGGGGGGGAAAAAAAAAAAAAAAAAAAAGGCCAAACAAAATAAAAACCAAACACGTAGGCCACACCACAAGCGAGCACGCTGTGCCTGTGACCACCACCGCTAAGCACAGCGTAAATGATTACACTGAATCATGCTGGGATCCAAGGGCGTGTTCACACCTTGAATGCCCAGGAATCGCTGAGAGAAGCGCAGCCTCCCGCCCGGGACCCCGGGCCCACCCCGGGCCCACCCCGGGCCCGCGGCAGAGCCGGAGCCGCCGGCCCCGGGCCCAGGCGCCGTCCTGCGGCGCCCCCGTGCGGGCGGCGGGGGCGTTGCCGGCGCCTTCCGCGCTGCCGCTCCCGTTCCCTTCCCGCGGCGGGATCGGCGGGAGCCGCCTCCAGCCCTCGCCCAGCCCCCGGGAACGGCGGCTGCTCCGCGGGGCTCAAGCCTCAGCTAACAGTGGGTGTTGCTGGGCCTTCACCCTGTCACCCGCCGGGCCAGACCCCAGGTGTCCGCACGCCTGAGGTCGTCCCCAGGGTTCGTGGGGGCTCCTGTCACAGCAGTTACTGTCGGCTTTAAGGACAGACCCTCGCTTCCCTGGCTTGACCTCTGACCACCAAACCTTCCTCTCTCCAAGAAGGAACCAACTCACAAAGACGTTTGGGCACCTAAATCCTCCAATTTCAGTAGGATGTTGGTACCTAAATACATGCGTAGGTCTTAATTTCTTTCACATTCTCCAAGCAACATGGAATTTCCAACTGGGCTAATGGAGAAACTCCCCAAGAAAACCCCTAAAAACTCTTCTTTATTGACATAAAAATAAAGTAAGGCAAAAACCCCGACTGTGCTGTGGAGCACCTGTGTTCCATAGAGATGGTGGTTGTGTTTCTCCACCAGAAATTACGTTGTACCCATGGCACAAAAGGGAGAGCATCTAAGGGGAAAACCATTCCCACCATCTGTGAGAGATGTGCTCTAGTGAGCCTGGGTGGTTTGGCTGGATTAAATAAAGTGGATGCAGTTTGCAAAGTGCTGGTGGGGCTAATGCAGTCTCCCAAATCTTGGCCAAGTCAGACGCTGAGCAAGGTGACTGCTGAGCCCTCCTGACGCCTGCAGTGGGGACAGCACAGTGGGGCACTGGCTCAAATCATACTATGCTGAGGCTGGCTCTTACTGCCATGAGAGCAGCCTTCCTGGATGTTGCCTGGGAGAAATGCTCCTGAGGGAACAGCGTCCTCCTCCTTATTTAAAGGTTCCCAATTATGGCATATTGCCTCCAAAAGAAGCCATCGCTGCAGCTTCAGAATAGGTATGAGGCTCTGGATCTAGAGGGTCAGTTAGATGATGGAGAAGAAATTGACCTGCCCAATGAGCCTCCCAGTTATGCCTCATCAGCCAGACAGATTACTACTTCTAACATTAAAAAGAAGAGTAGTCATCATGGGTGACTCTCTTCTGAGGGGAACAGAGCAGACCCAACCCACAGGGAGGTCTGCTGCCTCCCTGGGGCTCAGATACAGGATATTACTGAGTGACTTCCTGGGCTGATTCAGCCCTCTGATTACTACCCACTGCTGACACTCCAGGCTGGCAGCGATGAGACTGAAAAGAGAAGTGCTAGGGCAATAAAAAGGGCCTTTAGGGCATTGGGTCGAGTGGTTGACAGGGCAGGATTACAGGTAGTGTACTGTTCAATCCCTTTAGTAGCGGAGAAGTATGATGAAAGGAACTGGAGAACTCAACACTATCAACAAGTAGCTTAGGGGTTGGTGTCATCAGCATAATTTTGGGTTTTTTGATTATGGGGCAACTTTTTCAGCACCTGGCCTGTTGCAACTGGATGGGCTTCATTTCTCTGAAAAGGGTGGTAGGTTTTTAGCTTATGAACTGACAGAACTCATTGAGAGAGCTTTAAACTAGGTTTGAAGGGGGAAGGGGATGCAGCTGGACTATCTGGGGGCAGGCCTAAGGGTGGTAAACCTAAGTTAGGGGTGAAGTCACTAACCCAACTGAGGTGCATATATACTAATGCACACAGTATGGACAATAAGCAGAAAGAGCTTGAAGCCATGGTGCAACAGCAGAACTATGATGTAGTCACTGTCACAGAAACATGGTGGGACGACTCACATACCTGGAGCACTGTGCTGGATGGCTACAAGCTCTTCAGAAGAGACAGGAAAGGGAGAATGGGAGGAGGGGAGGCCCGTTATATTAGGAAGGCTTGTGATGCCATATATACTATAACTAGTGATGATGAAGTTGAATGCTTATGAGTAAGAATTAAGGGGAAGGCCATTAAGGCTGACATCCTATTGGGAGTCTGTTATCATCCATCCAACCAGGAAGAAGGGGTGGACAACTTATTCTATACGCAGCTGGAGAATGTTTCAGGAGCACCAGCTCTTTTTCTTGTAGGTGACTTTAACCTACCAGACATCTGCTGGGAACTTAATATAGCAGAAAGGAGGCAGTCCAGGAAATTCTTAGTATGTATTGAGGACAACTTCTTGTTGCAGCTGGGGAGTGAGCCCATCAGGGGTAGGACTATGTTAGACCTGTTGTTTACAAATAGAGATGGGCTGGTAGGAGATGTGGTAGTTGGAGGCAACTTAAGGCATAGTGATCATGAAATTGTAGGGTTCTCAATATTTGGTGAAGTTAGGAGGAGCATCAACAAGACTTTTATATTGGACTTTCAGAGGGCAGACTTTGACCTGTTCAGGAAGCTTGTCCAGAAAGTTCCTTGGGAAGTAGTTTTTAAAAACAAAGGAGTCCAGGAATGGTGGGCATGTTTCAAAACAGAGATCTTGAGGGCACAGGAACACACACCATCCCTGCATGCTGAAAGACGAGTCAACAAGGCAAAAATCCAGCCTGGGTGGGTAACAAGATTTTGAAAGAACTTAGGAATAAAAAAAGGATGTATCATCTTTGGAAGGAGGGTCAGGTCTCACAGGAAGCATTTAGGGGGGTTGCTAGGGTGTAGGAAGAAAATTAGGGAGGCCAAAGCTCAATTCAAACTTAATTTGGCAACTTCTGTAAAGGATAATAAAAAATATTTTTACAAATATGTTAATGGTAAAAGGAAGGAGGAGACCAACCTTTGTTACCTATTGGATGCAGGGGGGAACTTAGTAACTGCAGATGAGAAGGCGGAAGTGCTTAATGCCTTTTTTGCTTCAGTCTTTAGTGGGAAGATGGCTTATCCTCAGGATAATTGTCATAGTGGGTTGGTGGATGGTGCCAGGGAATACAATGTTCCTCCTATTATCCAGGAGGAGGCAGTCAGAGAAATGTTGAGCTGTTTGAATGTCCATAAATCTATGGGCCCAGATGGGATCCATCCCAGGGTGATGAGGAAGCTGGCAGATGAGCTTGTGAAGCCACTCTCCATCATTTACCAACAAACTTGGCTCACTGGTGAGGTTCCAGATGACTGGAAGCTTGCCAATGTGATTCCCATTCATATAAAGAGTAGAAAGGAACATCCTGGTAATTATAGGCCAGTTAGCCTGACCTCAGCACCAGGTAAGACAACGGAGCAGTTTATATTGAGAGCTATTATGCAGCACTTGCAAGACAGCCAGGGTCTCAGACCCAGCCAGCATGGGTTTAGGAGCAGTATGTCATGTTTGACCAAACCGGTCTCCTTTTATGACCAGCTGACCCGCCTGGTGGATGCAGGGAAGGCTGTGGATGTTGTCTATTTGGACTTCAGGAAGGCCTTTGACACTGTCTCCCACAGCACACTTCTGGAAAAGCTTGCAGCTCACAGGTTAGACAGGAGCACTCTTTGCTGGGTTAGGAACTGGCTGGATGGCCGAGCCCAGAGAGTGGTGGTGAATGGTGCTGCATCCAGCTGGCAGCCAGTCACCAGTGGTGTCCCTCAAGGGTCTGTGCTGGGGCCAGTTCTGTTCAATATTTTTATTGATGACATGGATGAGGATATTGAGTCCTCCATCAGTAAATTTGCAGATGACACTAAGCTGGGAGCATGTGTCGATCTGTTGGAAGGGAGGAGGGCTCTGCAGAGAGACCTGGAGTGATTGGATGGATAGGCAGAGTCCAATAAGATGAAGTTTAATAAATCCAAATGCCGAGTCCTGCACTTTGGCCACAATAACCCCTTGCAACGTTCTAGGCTGGGGATGCTGCGGCTGGACAGTGCCCAGGCAGAAAGGGACCTGAGGGTTCTGGTCGACTGCCGGCTGAACATGAGCCAGCAGTGTGCCCTGGTGGCCAAGAAGGCCAATGGCATCCTGGCCTTTATCAGGAATGGTGTGGCCAGCAGGAGCAGGGAGGTCATTCTTCCCCTGTACTGGGCACTGGTGAGGCCACACCTTGAGTGCTGTGTCCAGCTCTGGCCCCTCAGTTCAGGAAGGACATTGAGATGCTTGAGCGCGTCCAGAGGAGGCAATGAGGCTGGTGAGGGGCTTGGAACACAAACCCTGTGAGGAACGGCTGAGGGAGCTGGGGGTGTTTAGCCTGGAGAAGACTCAGAGGTGATCTTATTACTCTCTACAACTCTCTGAAAGGTGGTTGTAGTCAGGTGGGAGTTGGTCTCTTTCATTAGGCAGCAACTGACAGAATGAGAGGACAGTCTCAAGCTGTGCCAAGGGAAATATAGGCTGGATATTAGGAAAAAGTTTTTTACAGAAAGGGTAATAAAGTTGGAATGGTCTGCCTGGAGGGGGTGGTGGATTCACTATCTCTGGATGTGTTTAAAAAAAGCCTAGATGTGGCACTTGGTGCCATGGTTTAGTTGAGGTTAGGGTTGGGTTGGACTTGATGATCCTGGAGGTCTCATCCAACCTAATGATTCTGATTCTGATTCTTTTACTTGAATCTGCCTAATTATACCAGAAAATGCCTGGACTTCGACCCTCCTGCTTTTGACAAATGTCCATCTGTACTGGTTTGAAAGCAAAACCAGTGAGAGACTCCAAGTCAGAAATACAATTTAATAGGAGGGAAAAAAAAAGAGGAAAAAAAAGTAAAATTAAATTAAATTAAATTAAATTAAAATAAAATAAAATAAAATAAAAGCAATAGTACAAAAGACCACTGACAGAGTCAGAATACAGTCTGACACCCTGTTAGTTTAGGGTGGTGGTGGCAGTCCAGATGAAGTGGTCTTGCTGAAGCAGTGATCCTGTAGAAAGTTCTGGTAGCTCTTGTCCTCTGGGAATCCAGTGGGTAAAGGCTGCTGTGCTGTCCCAAATCCTAGATTATATCTAGGTGGGAATGCTTGGCTCCTCCTCCTGGGGAGAGCATCTCACAATGGGCTGATATCATTCCACCAGGCAAGCAGGGGGTCCTTGATTGCCCATTAAACAGAGAGAGCTCCCAGAGGGAGTTACCTGTGAGTCATGGGCAGGGCATTGATGGCCCATTAACAGAAGATAGCCCAGAGGGAGGGGGCAAGGGAAACACTGCCCCACCTTGGTTTCAACAGCTCATGAAGATGGTGATAGAATACATACTTTGGACACATCTTACATTGTAACCTAGGACACCATTATCTTCCCCCACAAAAACTGCACACCCTCTAAAAATATCCTTTTGGTCTCCCCATTTTTTCATGAAGCGTGGGGTCATCGGCCTCCACAGCTCTTGTTCTTGCTGACAGGTGTCTTGTTTCCATCCAGGACGGAGTTAATTTCTGCAGTAGCTGTGAGGAGAGGAAGCCTGGAGTGGTGTGGACATGGCTAGGAAGTTATTCTATACCACCTCACATCAGTTGCTGGGGCCAGGGGTAAGGGACTTTCTGGCTTCCATGGAGAAGGGCATTTTTTTAAATCAGGAGAGTGTCGTGTGGTGGGGAAGAGACAGTCAGTATATGTTGGGGCTTTCTGTGTAAATCGTTTCTTTGTCTTAAAACTTTTATTATTAATATTGTTGCTGTTACTGTTTGTTTCTTATCTCAACCCATGTTCTTTGCTTTTTGTGCTTCCAACTGGAGGGGGAGGGACGATGTTTTATTTTTTTTTAGTGGGACTACTAAATTGAAGAATGCCATTCCTAAACCACAAGAAGCCATATATTACTTAGGTTTGCCAATTTTCCGTCTGTTCCTGGCTACCAAGTTTTTGTTCCTCTGAGCTAATGGCTCGTCTTCTTTTTTTTTTTCTTTTTGCCAGTATTGCTCTATCTAGACCTTGCTGTCCATCAGAAAATTCTTTCAATTTCCTGAAAAAGCTGATCCTTCCAGATCTGTGGTCTAGCCTAGCTCTCACAAAGAACTTCAGATCAGATCCTCTCCTTCAGGTAGCTTGTTTAGCCTTTTTCATCCCTTCTAACACAGCATTTCTTCTTCTGTAGTCATTAACCCTGCCATGATAAGACAGTTCAGGCCTGTATTGTCTCTGCTTTAGAGTCTCACAGCCCCTCTGGTCCAGGGTAGACTGGTGAAGCCTGGGTGCAGCTTGAAACCAGCATCTCCCAAGCTAGAATCTTTGAGATTGCTTCCTTCTGTTCTGTTCCTTCCCTTGAGCTGCACCATGTGAGGAAGCAGCTATGAACATCTTTGCCAGACAGGAATGTGTTTCCCCTATCTTTGTCACTAACCTTCCAGAAAAATCTGTGTCTTGTGCTTGCTTGTGGTTTTTCCCCAGCCCCTGTCCTTTGTCTCCCTCTCCTGCTCAGAGATGGTTGCCTACAACCAGGAATTCATGAAGGAACATTTTATGCAGTCTTCAAGGAGAAAGGGCTCCCCTTGCAGGAAACTTGAAGATGACAATGAAAATGCAGCATGGAATTATGTGCATGTGGTGATTCCTGTTTAAGCTTGCCTAATCTGGCCCATTCGTCTTTGGGCATTCTTAGTCATTTACTCCTCTCTCCTAGGTTTGTAATATGACTTTATTTTAATGCACATATCTTGTGTGCAATTCTCTAAGACCTCATGGGTTTTGGCTGCTGTTTATGCTTTTTATTCCAGAGAAGTAATTATGTTCCACCCCAGTTGTGGTGCCATCAAGAAATTCCCCTGCCTTTCCCTCCCACTGGTAGCCTTTAATACTTGTCTTCAGAGCAACATATCATCCTCCAGTCTCTCAGTAAAAAAAACATGTGTTTGAGGCAAAACATCTGAGTAGCAAAACCAGAGTCAGCTCTGATCTTTGCCCTGTCCTCTCAAACCCTTGCTGTCTCTGAAATGTAGCAGCTTGGTGTTTGCTGTCTCCAACTTCCCCCACTGTGTTTCATTTCTCAGGTTCTGGCAGAGTTAAATTCAGACAGAAAATACCTAATCACCTTATGCAATGTTTTCACCCCAAACAAGCTTGGTTCTCCCGGTGTTTGGAAGCCAGGGAAGTGTTATGTGAAAACTTGTCTCCATCACTGGGAAAACCCAGGCCCGCCACTTGGCCCAGGGCCTTGACCTTGAGCAGGGTTCGCTGAGCCTGACAAGACCATTACTGTCTCTGTCGCCCTGTGGCACTCCCTCACCGTGAAGCCGCTGCATTCCTGCCCAGTGACACAATGACTGCGTTGGTCCTGCGTCTGCTGAAGCTCACCAGAGCTCAGAGCACCGCTCAGCAGTGACCCTGAGCAGCACAGACAGGAGGAACACCGGGCTCCCGCCCTTCCCAGTCACTCAGTGTGGAGTGGAGGAGAATTGCTTGTAGAAATCAAGAGTGGGTCCCACTGCCTGGGGAGGACATGGGTGTTCACTGTGACAGCCTTTCCTCAGAGTTAATGAATTGATTCTTGGTAAATTTAGTGTTATCAGAAATGGTAGCAATTTTCCTCGAAAAGAGAAGGAACGGTTTGATTCTTTGTCCCTGAGGAATGAGGTATATGACATACTGCCCTGGAAGAGGGAGCACAGTGGGAAAGCAAGTCTGGGAGAGCAGGCTGAGAGTGCTCTGGGTCTGGAGTGCCACATCATGAAAATCAAAACAAGTCTGCAACATTATAGAAGCATTAATAGTCACAGAGATCTGCCTTTTGCCCTTCAAGGGAGAGAGCCAGGCCAGGCGCACTGGAGCTATTAATTGAGTCACAGAGCAGTCATTTGTACATTTAAATGGTAGAAAGCTAAATATGTTCTGCAATCAGTCCTAGCAAAGGACATCGACTGGGACAGGCTCCTTTCAAAGCTGGACATCCAACTATTCTGGGCTGCCTGACACAGCTCTGCAAGCCCAGTTCTTTCTGCCTGGCTCTTACCAAGCTCTCTTAAAGAGGGCAGTTCCTCATGCCTTTTTCTTCCTCAAGCCAAAGGTAATAGTAAGTAAGAATTGAAAGGATCATAACACATAGCTTCCAGCATAAATAAACAACCTCACTGACTTAAAATGTCCTATTGATTTTCGGGGTGTATGTGTTGGCACTTGTGCTGAAGTATCTACACCCTGGACAAATCTATCCTCTGGCTCTGCCCAGAACTGCCTCAGCCAACCAAGTGCTGATCTTACAGCATGATTTCAAGCATTCCTTCAGTTTTGCCCCCTGAATGAGATTTGCTTCCCATTTTTTCAGTCTCTGTATTATGCAGCTTCCAGGTGTTGCTTGAGGAAGATGAGACACGTTTTTCTATAAACCTTTCTTTCCAGCAGGACAAGCATATTGCAGCTGTCTTCTATTATTGTCATTCTGCTCTAGCCCAAGTGCTCCAGCTGGTGCCAGACCAGCTTGGTGCGCTGGCACAATCTCTTCTTCTCTGTTTTCCCAGGTCTTAGTATATGAGATGCAGAATTAAGGGGCCTTGTTTCCAGCTCTTAGCCCAAATGCAGCACCATCTGACGCTGTGCCAGAGTCTTTTAGCCAGCTCAGCCACCACAACACTGCACCGAGAGTGGGACACGTCTCCTGAGCGAGCAATGAGAGACACGGCTTAGAGCTTCTTGCTCCACAGCACGAAGGTCTTTAGATCAGCACAGGCTGGGGAAAAGGAATGAGAGGGAGGTCCTCTGTTTGTAATCCAGAAGGGCTTATTCTTCTGAACAGTGACAGAAAGGACACATAATACAGTCTGCAACAGCTTATAAATGCGGGAGGCCCCAGGGGCAGGTATGGAATTCTAACCAATGGGGAGAGGATGTGGGAGGAGAACAAGGAGGAGTTTCATACTTCAGGAAGCAATGGGAAAACAGTGGGAGGAGAACAGGTCACATTGGCCAATGGGGCCTCATGGATTAGGGGAAGTCCCAGGAGGGGTTTAGACAAGGGCTGGCCCAAGGGAAGGATTGACTTAGAACATTCAGGAAAAAGGGGTTGGGTTAGGTACTACTGACAGCTCAGGGACCCGTGGAAACAACTTTCAGGACAAAACCATTAATTCAGGGAAACAGAACAGTTCATTCACAATGGAACATAAACGACAACAATCATCTTTACCAGCACTATGCCAGAGAGCTATTTGCTTAAGATGTTCTTTGAAAGATCTGTGAGAGCAGTCTCCATCCCTCACCACAGTAAAAAACAATGGTTGGTTGGCCTGTTGAAACCTCTGAGCTGCTGAATGCAAATTAAGCAGTGGTTGGAGGTAAGAATATCTCTCAAACAGAATTGTTATAAATGGAGAGAGCCAATCTAAAATAAAATAGAATTTATTGCCAGCGAAAAATCACAGACAAGAAATTTCCAAAGCCAATAAAGAAATTGACAGAGTCTGCAAAGCAAGGAAATGGTCAGTGGGCACTGGGTGAGCCTCCTGATGCGTCCTGCGACACACCACCCCTGAGGTCTCACCAAGGCACAAGTCCAGGTCTGCCAGTCTTACACCCTCAACTTCATGTACATGTCTGGACATGTCTCCGTGGTCCTGGTGTCGAGGGGGACTTGAAACTTCCAGGGTTTGGACTCACTGCTCAGGCAGAATTTCTTAAGTTTCTTTGTTTCCTGATGGTGCTGCTGATAGAATCAGGTGGCCGGGCTTGAATAGATTTCCTGGGTGTGCAGGATGTGGTTAATGTTCCAGGTGGGATGTATTGTCTGGGCCATCAGTCCTTACCAGATGTCGATTGCCCCTCCTCTCTGGCTCTCCACCTCCTATTGGCATTGTAATTCCATTGTCCTTTTCCTGGAGCTGGGGATGTTCCTCTGTGCCAGGGGAGTTTTCTCTGACATTCCTAAAACTACATGTTTACTATCACCTGTAACAGCAAGCATTATGATTACATAAAATATAGTATGAGAACATGAATTAGCATTTATTACAGAATGCAAAATAAATGTGCTGTCTTTTTACAACCTTACCAGAGACCTGCAGATGATGAAGTGTAGAAAAATATCTGGCATCAGGTATATCCCAAAGAAAACATTCCCTTTGCATGTAGTGAAATCCCTCCCTTCCAACACATTTACAGGAATCCTTTGAAATCTCTCCATCAGAGAGTTCTGATCTCTCCCTTCTTTCAGTCTGCTCTTTCTTTGGTGCCTATCCCTTCTGAAATTTAGCATGTAGGATTTCCCAAATAACAGAGGCTCTGTTTCCTGCATATACACATTTGTGAATGTAACAAATTTACACTTACTTTGGTACTTTTCTGAGTTTACTTTTCACACCCTTCCTTTTAAAGATCAGTTTGTGTAGTCTCTGGGGTTTACTGCATGTTTTGTCTTATCTATGGTGTTGCTTCCACTGTTGATAAAACTGTTTTTAGCACCACACCAGTTTGGGCATCTGTATCCAATTTTAAATAAACAAATATCCAGTTTGGTTTGGGGCTGATCATCCATGTGTGCTCTGCACCTACTGGCAACCTCTGTCTATGCTGCAAAATGTTGGAGCCACTGCAGGTTTTGCATCTCCTTCCAAATGACAAACATCATCTCTGTGGTGTCTGCCACAGAGCCTGCAGGTCCTTGTGCTGCGTCTTTTTCCTGAATGGCTTACCTTTTTCACTGGAAGTATTTTCAATTTTATTCCCATGTGGTATCATGTACTGTGCAGTAACCACTCAAGACTAAGGCAGCTGACAGAGGCTGCTCCCTTCAGCATCACTGGCTTTTGAGCACTGTGTAGCAGGAACCTCACTTCAGCTCCACAGCATGTCCTAAGTAGCTTTGGCAAAAGCCTCTAAAACACTGTTATTGCTGAGGAGTGCCCAATCACGAGTCTTCTCTTGTTATTACTCTCTGTGTGTTCCTGGGATTCTTTCCCCCTTTGCAGTAATACCATCTTTGCTCCCTCCTGCCAGAGGGTGCTGGAGTGTGGGTTTTGATTTATTGGCTAGTGGAGAAGGGGGTTTGCTGGGATTTTTCCCAGAAAGCACGGCACTTCCTCAGGCTAGTTTGCTAAAATCTGAGTAGAAGCACGCTGTGGAGACCAGAGCAGATGGGCAATTTTTATTTAAACGAGAAAATGCTCTATGGTGACAGGAGGGGGAAAAAACTTGGGAAGAGAATGAGAGAGTTCTCTGAATGTTCTCTGCAGGAATCCAGCTCTAACAATGGCCCTGAGGTCTGGGTCCTCCCACTGCCAGATGCTGGCTCCAGAACAATTTATTTCAAGGCTGGGGATGATTAGACCAAATGGAAAATAAGATTCAAGCAGTCTAGCCGAGGATCAGGCTGACAAACTCTCAGAACAGCTCTGCTCTGTATTTGGTGGGCCAAGAGTTGCAAATATGTTTTCCTTCAAGCTGACGACTTTGAAAATGCAAAAGCCTTGAAAATGCTGAAGCTGGCAACTTGAATTAATATTTCATAAGAAACAAGATTTTTTTTTTTTTTTTTTTTTTTCAGGATTGATTCTATTGACAAAATTTTCACAGCCCTGCACATCCCAGCACAGCACAGGGAATTCACCAGCAGGTTTCAGGATTAAATGTTACAGGAATTATTTTTATTTTTTTGTGAGAGAGATCGCTGGGTGTCAGAGAGGCTGTAGCTTGACACTGATTTTATGCCAGGGAAAGCAACTACAGCAGATACACAAACCAAGAACTCTGAGAAGCAGCCGGCGACATTGCAGGGTCCAGTAGTCCCCTAAGAAACATCAACCATCTTATTACTTGATGCCAACAGTTAAAGAAATATCAGCAATAACCTGCACTGCAGCAGCTTTTCCAAACAAGCTACAAACAGTCTGTATTAAGTAAGGCAAAATGAAACAGTTTTGTATGCATCTGGTGCAGCAGTAGCTGCTTACTCCAATGGCTGAGGTAATAAAGGACACAAGGGCCATTAGACACACGTCTGACTCTTGCAAGAAGAGCGAGTAAGTCACTGGAATAGAGAGATTTCACACTGAGAGAGTACAGTCTGTTTCAGGACTGTGATAGGAACAGATACTCCTGAGAAGATGTACAAATCTCTTCTGGCTCAGCACACGCCCTGCCCTGTTGGTAGGCAATTATGTGTACCAAAGTGGACCACACAGCCAGAATCAGTATCTAGGACACCAGCATGGTTTGAGGTGGTGTCCACACAGGAAGACATCTGTTGAGTTAAAACCTTTTAAATAGTGCTACTGAGCTGTAATTTAAGTGAGGAACTAGCCATGACAGAGGCTTAATGAGAATCCCCACTCAAGCTGAGAAGCAAAAGGCAAGCCGTGGCTGGCCAGCAGGCTCATGCAGCTCCAGTTCCTGCAGAAGAGCTGCCTTACAGCACACAGCCCCACTCAGAGCTGCAATGTGATGTTTTGTTGTCACAAGACTTAAATCACTGACACCAATGCAAACAGACATGACCAGCAGTTTCAGTGACACTCAGATTCTCCTCTTTGCTCCTGCCTCCACTTCTCACACAGAGGAGTAAAAATTAGGGGAACTATTCTTTCTTTGTAGGTTATTTCCTGTGGAAGCCTGTCTGATATTCCTCGAAATTAATTCTGCAAAATAAAGCTCAGGAAATGTGATGGGCTGTGGCATGGTTCCAGCTGGTGAATTGGTTGTGTGCCTTCTGCCTGGTGGGTGCATTCATGCTGGTGGCAGAGTCCTCTGGGTATATCTGACAACTTAGAGATCAGGAAAAGCTGGAACACAACCTTTAGCTAGGCTAGCAGCCGGGTATGCACTTGGCCAGGTAAACTTGGTGCCAAGAACATGCTAAAATGAATGGTATTTTGTGGGTATCACTCTCTCATGTCTGAGCTGCTCTCCAAACACCCACTAGTTGCATTTGAAGGTGGAAGCTCAGATATTTATTCTTTGAAATTTCTTTTGCATCTAGGACATTTGGAAAGACAATTAGCCACCCACTGTAATATTCATAAGCATAACCTTCACCACATTGTAGTGCATGGCTTTGTTGTCTGGATCCTTTTTGATCATCTGACCAAAATGCTGTGACTGTTTCAAAAAGCCAGACTCATCTGAATGCAAGCAGATGTGGATTCACAAGAGAATGCATTCATTTCCGTGTCCAGTACTCCCCTGGCAAGAGCTAGCTGAGGACAGCTACAGAGCATCACCATGGAACTGAACTCTTAGCTGAGTATGACCAGCTTTTGTGGGGGAAAAAAAAAAGGTATCCCAAAATGGTTGGCACCTGGCAATCTTTGAACTGTGGTACTTTGAAGTGCAGAAAGGAAGTGATGATGGGCATAGGAGGAATTATGTTACAAGACAATCATTAGCTCTATTTAAAGCTCACTTCTTTTCTGCCAGCAAAATGTGCCAATGCCATGGCATTGAAAGAGGAGATCTTCCACTGAGAAATAAGGATATGGTGAGACTGGGCTGATGGATATGCCTCAGGAATGCTGTCCCACAGAGAGAAAAAACATCACCACAGGCTTCTGTGTAGCTCTTACAGCTGACCACGAGCAGTTCTTCCTGTCACGTTGTCCCAGCTTGCTTTCCTAGGCAGTGCAGTGAATTCAGATGTGAGGGATGAGGCAATTAGCTTGTGGTCCTGGCAGCCCAGGGGAAGACTCTTGCCACAGCAGGTGCCCTCTCAAGAAGCCCATTGCCTGAAGGCAAAGGCTGAGTGATTGCAGAACTGACTTGGCTTATTAGGAGTGTGGTACCAGCCACAGATCAGAAGTTGGCTGAAACCTGCTCAGCAAAGCAGGCTGATGAAACACAATCAAAGGAGCTCTGCCCTTCAGGACACTGAATGAGTCTCAGCTAGGAATGCAGACAAAAGGTCACCCATCCTCCTGGAGAGCTGACAAAGACATACTTTCTGCTCATCCAAGAACCATGCAGGCTGAAACATTCCCATGTCCTTGTCAAAGAAGAGGAGCTGACTTGTTTCATCTCACCAGCAAATAATACTGTTTTATGTCTAATCAGTGTCACACAGTTCTGGGCCAGCCACACTTCATGGGGTTTATCCTAATACTGGTTTTCATCCCTTAGAGTCCATTTTTGGACTGCCAGAAGAGAGCTGACTTTTCCCAAAGGCTGCAGCTTTGGCCACCTCACTTGGAGACCTTCCTGTTCACAGAGCACATTGAAACAGAGATGAAGACTATGAGGATCTGTCTAGCAGGAGCTGGTCACACACACAAGGTATTATTGACTTACTGTCCTACTGTAACTGTGTCATTTTTTTTACCAGCACATTTATTCCAGTTTATCACAGATTTATAGAAATGTATATAAAATATAAATTTAAATATATATTTATATAAATATAAATTTGTAAAAAATTATTTAAATATATATATCCATCAGGAATATGTGAGTAGACAGAATAGGAAAACATTATGGATATTTTGGACAGGCCTCTTGAGAGAATTTATTCTTTGGTGATGGTATGTACATTCACGCACTAGTCAAAGAAAATATCAGGATTCCATTTGTTTTATTTTGTATCTGAAAACTATATACTGTTCTCCTTAGCACAGCTTGCCTTGCCTTGCCTTGCCTTGCTTCCTTCCAACCATCCTCTTGGGTTATAAGAAACAGGACCAGACCAGATCCTGGCCTATCAGCCCTGCTACCCCATGACCGTAAGGAGGGAGCACAGTGTTCTGCAGCAGCTCCCCTTTACCAACGTAGTCATCACAGACTGGCACATCTGCCTTTGTCACCATTCAAAATAGGGAAAATCCTTGGGTAATCCCCTCTTCATAATTGCAGTAAGTGAGAAAACATCCAACACAGATGTATCCACCCCCACACCAGACTTCAGCATGAGAAGCAGATGCACCAGTAACTCCAGAGCCTTTCCTTGCAATGGTGGTCCTTGAAAAGCAGATACTCTCTTTCCTTGGGTATCCACTCATCACAGTTTGCTTGGCAGGGACAATACCCTATCCTGAATCTCTCTCCTGACAGACTTGGTGTGAACAGCTTTCATGTCCATGCCTTTCTTTCCCAATCACTGACCATCTAATTAGGAGCTTCTGTGCCCAGACAGTTGCTTTCCATGGTTTCCTGAAGAATGAAGGAGGCTTAGAACTCTTATTTTTGTCCTGCATGCAAAAAAGGGTCAGGGAAAGGCTGACAAACAAAAAAGAAAACTGGAGTCTGTTGTATTTTTTCTTCATCTGGCCAATGACTCATTTGGCACTGCTGTCTCAGCTCAAAATTAAAACTTAGATATGATCCTATTTGCAACCCATAGAAGGAGGCATTTTCCTCTCTCTGTTCCAGGACTCTCCCAGTAGGTCACAAAGGGTTCAGCAGATAGAATGTTTTCTGTGCTGTGTATAATGAAATTATATTCACCACAGTTTCTACTGGGAGTTTTTGAACTCCAGGTTTATTTCTTAAACAGCCACCAAAGATTTTATTGCCAGAACAAATAATTAGAGAGAGAATGGAGGATTTTGTCTAATGGATATATGTATCTCAAATGAGACAAAATGACAGGTTTTAGGAATTGTATCACAGAGGTGATACCATCATATCATTTTTTTAGGGATTGTATTGCAGAGATTATATGATCAATTATAGAGCAAATTTGTATGAAGCAAAGGTTTTTAAAAGTTACACCTGCTTACCCATATCAGAAATTCCTTAAACTGCTCAAAAATAGAATAATCACCCATTAAAATAATTATAACTTAGAAATGAAGCATTAAAGGAAGGTAATAGAATGTGAGCTGTCAGCCTGTGTGATATATGTGTGATTTAACTCTCTGGATGGATCCATTTTCCAGTTACAATGAAGCTGTGCTAGGAGCTACCATTCTTAGACAGCCACTGATTTTAAAAGAACATCCAAATATAGCTCTATTATTCCGTATCTTTTTCTAAAAAGATTTCTCAACTAATTCACTAGTCTCCAGCGATTCTACACAGGCTTCAGACTACTTGTACTTTGGAGAGTCCTGCCTGGTATTTTTGGGACTTCAAAGCTTGAATTCTAAATTTGAGAGCAATTTGACAACAAAGTCAATTAAGCACTTTGAGATGGGGAGTGGCTCCGTAGCGAGAGCAAATATAACTGCGGTCAGGAAGCCTTTCCCCTTAAGGGATTGCATTCACAACCAAAACGCAAAATAAATCAGCAGATGATGAAGTAGAGCAATCAGCTCATTCCCCAGCATACAGATAAATCCAGTCCCATGAGCTATAGCTATGTCACCCAGCTACATTCTCTCTGTTTTAACCACCTGTGTGTGAGGAAGGACAACCACTCACAGGAGCCAGGTACTGTCCTTGGACGTTTCACAAGGCACCACTGATTTCAGAAGGCAGTAAACTCTGGATGGTGCTAATCACACTGACAAAGCCATTACTTTTAGGGAACATTTTTCCATAGTAAAAAGCCCAGAGTCCCATTCTAGGAACTGATATATTAAATAAGGTTCATGTCTTCGCTTCGTCAATGATTCATGTAAGGAGGCTTTTTAGGGCTCAGAACCAATCATTTAGCCTCTGTTTAATATTTTAAACTCCAGAGAGAAGAGCTCATTTTTCTCTTCAATTTTTTTTTTCTCCGTAATGCTTTGGTAAACATAATACATAGCAATATTCATAGCTTGGCTTATCAGCTCTTCTCAAAGCATGTGTCTGTCAGAGACTTCGGCACAGGACCCCATGTCCAACTACAGATTCTGCCTTTCAGTTGTATTAAGCAAGACATGACAGAGATAAGTGTCTCAATGCATCTTCCCATCCTTCACTTCCTTTCTTATCAGCCAGTCTTCACCGCAGGAACAGCTGCAAAATTGGTCAGAGTTGTCCAGATTATTCTCCTTCCTCTAAGTTTGCTGGAAAGTGCTTGTTGGTTTGCGCAGTTTCACGAAGGTAATTTAATGCATTTAATCTGCAGTAGTGCCAAGGATCTGTTTGTACAAAGCCTTTTGTGTTTGGAGCTGCCATTGACACTGGTCAGCTGCAGAAAATTTCAATACTCAGAACTTCATGAACTCCTTACAGAAATAGAAGTGAATCTCCAAGAAAGAAGAAAAAGCTCATTTTGGACAATTCCAAAAGAAACATTCCAGTATCTTGACTCAGTTGGAAAGTAATTAAGGTAATCTGGAAATCAGATTCAAAATCTGGCAGGAAAGAAAGGCTCCCACTGCTAAGAGAAACAGGATGATATTTCTGATGCTTGCAGGAGATGCTGATATATATACACGTATTCTGGAGTAATGGACAACTAGATTGTTACTACGATACTAAATTCTGTTTTAATAAATAAACCCTATATTTTCACTCATTTACAGCTCTGCCTGCTTTATTTTCTTCTTTCCTTGCTTGTCATTGTCCCCTCATACACATTCCAGGCAGGTCTGCTGTAAATCTTTTTCATCACACTGTCACGCTTATTGACAATTCAAGGACGTTTCATTTGAAATGTTAAGAAAAACAGCACTTCGCAGACTTTCAGGAAGAAGCATCAATGACTGTCAGCATTTGAATGAATGCTGTCCCATCTCCAGCAGGACCCAAATCCTGAGAAGCAACATCTGGAAACAGAAATATTAGAAAAACTTCTAAAGGCCCACACATACAGTTTGGGTTTGCCTGTGACACCACTTCATGGCAACAATTCACTCACAGCTTGGTGCTGTAATTTAGCACAAGCTGCCTCATTATTTTTTTGCCTGGCTTGTCTGTAGTCTTACCCTTTCACCTGCAATTATGCTCATTCTTGGCATCCCTTGTTGCTTCCTCAGCATGCAGCTCTCCCCAGTTCCTCTTCTCCCATTATTGTTCACATCACAAGTTCATTTAGAAGATTACATTCAAAAATTATTGCTTTTGTAGATTATCAGCACCAGATCCTCCCCTGATGTCATTCATAGTAGTCCTTGACCATTAACAGCTCGAGGCCATTGAAGGTGTTGGAGGATATGGTTTGCTGTTGTCAAGCCCACAATGTTCTTTGAGATAGGGACTGCACTGCCAATAGGTAAAAATATGTATCAATAGATAAAAAGATGGTGATAGTGTCAATATGGAGTCTAAACAGCAAGGAGGAAAAAGAGAACCAGCCCTTGAACCATGAGACATATGGCAAAGAGAATAATCAAAGGTGACCCCTGGTAAGGCAGTGTGTGATGTGGGGCTTTGAAAGGTTTGGAGAAGATGGTAGAAACCAGGTGGTAGAGCAGGCCCTAAATCTTCGTGGTCAGGTGGATGGAGAAGGCTGGTGCAGCTGGGCATGAGTGGAGGCCCGTGGGGACAGCTGTGTTCCTCTGCACCTGCTCAGCACCAGGGCTTTGCTGCTGCACCCCAGCTGTGGCAGCGGGTGGTCCTGCTACGTGAACGATGGGTTTGTCATATGCTGCTCTCTCTATTCAAGGAATACCATTTGCAAAACAGAAACATGATATGGCACGGAGTAAAAGCCCTTATTCAGTTTTAATCTGCTGGAACAGCAGTATTTGGCAACTGCAAAGAAGAGAAGAACAAAAAAAATGTCCCTGTGGACTAACTAGGTACCTGTGTCTCTAGTTATGATTTCTCTGATTAAAAAAAAAAACAAACCACCAAATCAGCCCAAGTACAGGATCCAGATTTTCTTGATCTTCTCAAAAGTCATTTCCCTGATGATGGATTTTGCTTTCCCATCATATCTATTTCTGTGTGAATCCTGTCCTTGTAACAGACCAGCACCAGCTGTCATGGATATCAGAAAGGAGTGAATCAAAGACTGTCATTGTTTCCTCACTCTGTGTCACTCTTCCCTCTATTGCTTTGTTTCTTTTTTTTTTTGGTTTGAAAAAGAAAAATCACACAATTGATGATATGCCAACGTGAGATTCGCTTTGCTACCCACCCTCTGTAATTGCAATGAAATTGTGAAATCACAGTCTTCAACAATATGTCATTGATGGCCTTTGAAAGTGGGACAGAAAAGTCAATCAAGTCTCATTTCTTCAGAATTACTTCTCTTGTTGTTTTTTTCATATTTACCCTGTGGGATGTTTGGCAATTTGTCACACAAGCACACATAACCAAGTTGACTTATCACACGCAGTTCTTTAAAATAACACTGGAGGAATTCAAGGATTTTACTTAACACAATATTATGAAGAAACACATCAGGGTTCTGTTTGCATTAGCTGTAATTCCCTAATGTCCCAGTGGGTCTGTTCAGCTGGAGCTTGCAATTAAGCTAAAGTTGTTTATGCAATAATTAAGTTTTTAATCATGGATATCTTTTAGAGCTCTATTTGTGGAAAACCACTATTTAAGAATGAATCTATGTCCAGGTCAATGGTTGTATTGGGTTAGACAAATGTCTCAAAGAGTGACTAAGATGATACTGAAGTAATTTCTATGATACCAACAATTGTCACTGGTGCCTTCTGAGGAGCCTACATTTGAGAGAGTAATGAGCAATTCAAAGCCCTATTTTCTTTTCCAGCATGCCCAGACCCTGCCTGCTTCCATGGTCCTTAAAGAGAAGCCATCAAAACATCCTAGGGAGGTGCCAGTAGACTGTGGTTGGAACACAGGCTCTGCTCCTCACAGTCTATACAGAGCCAACACTGGGAAGTCAGACGTCTAAACCACTTTTTTGGGTATCAATGTCATAGGAAACATCTGAGCAGCCACCTGTTATGTTAATGCTTAGCCCTTGGTAGCACTGTTCACTGGACAAGCTTGTTCATAAACAACCATCCAGATTGGTTTTAGTGCAGATTGTTTCATCTTTACTGCCTGTGTAGAGGAGGATTCCAGTGCCACAACCCTCTCCAGAGAGTGAAAACCCTCTCTGTTGGCCTCCAAAGTAGCTCTGCATTGCCGTGAGGTTGTAAGTCCTCAGCATCCTACCCCTGGTGCAGCTCAGTCCACATGATTTGCACTTCCTACTGCAGTGGTGATGGACACAATATTTCCACAGCCAGCAAAGCAATTATTCATGTGCCCCAGCAATCTCTGAGCCCAAAAGCACCCCCCAGGCTTTTCATTTGAGAGGGAGCTGTGTTCCTGGGGACAACTCTCCACAGCATTGACTCTAACTGTGCAGCAGCATCACTGGACCAAATCCTCAGCTCTTGCTCAGTGTCTCTTCTGGGCTTGTTCACCTTTACAAATAAATAAAGAGCAAGACAGAGACAACAAGGTAGAACAAAAACAGCCTCTGCCCTTTCTTTGAACAATGCATGCAATAATAGCGACCTCACCCTCACTGAAGGCTTTCTGGTGTTACCTTAATAAAAATAATTATCCTAATTGCTTGCTATAAGTGTTCCAGGTTGACAATAGTTGTGTCTTATAAATGAAAACATGAAATAAAAAAAAATAGATGAAGCAACTAGTCTTAAAAAATCTAAACATTAAATCCACATCACAGTAAGACAACATGAAGAATGTGGCTGTAGCATCAACATCAAACACCACAAGTTAGAAGTATTTCTTTAGTAATAAAAGTTTCATCACTTTCACAAGCCTTTTGGTCCTGTTTGTGCCCTGATCTCCCCTGAGAAAGCCCATGTCTCAAAATGAGGGCTTTTAGGGTCCATGTGCCACCTTCATAGCCCCTGAAGCTGGTTATAGTACCAGGAGCTATCCACATCCAGTGGAGAATATCCATTCCCTTGAGTGAAACACTAACAACATGCAAAATTTGGTGATACAACTCTTTCAAATGGTTATTTTCTGCCAAAATCCTGATCAGGACCTGGGATCTTTCAGCCTGGAGAAACTGAGGTTCAGGGGGGACCTTATTGCTCTCTACAGCTACTTGAAAGGAGATTGTATCCAGGAGGGAGTCTCTTGTCCCAGGTAACAAGTAACAGGACAAGAGAAAATGCCTCAGGTTGTTCCATGGGAGATTTAGGTGGGATTTTAGAAAAATTTCTTCGTGAGAAGGGTCACTAGAATAGACTGCTCAGGGAAGTGGTAGAGTCACCATCCCTGGAAGTATTTAGAAGGTGAGTAGATGTTTGAAGGACATGGTTTAGTGGTAGACTTGACAGTGCTGGGTTAATGGCTGGACTTGATGATCCTGAAGGTCTTTTCTAACCTAAATAATTCTGTGATTCCATTTCACCTTGAGGACCACAGCAGGAGCAACAGATGGCAGTGCAGCAGGGGTTTGTGCCCTGGCAGGGCAGTAGCAGTGTCTGCAGTAGCCTGTGGTGACAGGGGGGAAGCTGGCAGAGCAGTGAGCTCTGTGTGTCTGTTGTGGTGCTGGCCTGGGGTAGGCCTGCATGCCCTACATTGGCATTGCCCCTCTCTGGGGCAGACTTTATGAGTTCCTAATTTTAAAGTACATGTTTCGAGTTCTCCCTGTTCTTGCTTCTTTCTGCAGTATGTCACTGCCAGAATGATCCAGCCATGTAACAATAGAGGCCCCTATCTAAATTTCACCCATTGTGAAAGCTTCAGGCCCCAATATACCTTCAAGAACATATCCCTTTATATAACCAGTGATGCTCTGATATGAGTCAGTCTGTGAATCACGGGAGGTACACCTAAAAACCCAACTAGACCACGTTCTGTTCTCTACAGAGAGAGAAATATATTTGATACAACAGAAAATAATTTAAAGAATTATTTTCTGTTGTATCAAATGACTCTATTTTTTCAGTTTGTTGCTTTTGCCCTTCCCTCTCCCAATTACTTCTTTTTTTTCCTTTGTCCCTGGCTGGAGACACATCCTGCCACAGGTGTGAGTGCTGGTGCATTCCCCTTGTCACTCAGCTCACAGGGGTGCATGTGGGGCCAGTGGGAATGCTCACAAAGGCTGGGATACTCTTGGTTCTCATGAATGCTGAAGCAATGCCCAGACATGTTTGCCAGGACTATGTAAAAATTGCATACATGACACAAGTATGCTTTTTAAGAACTGCGGTGTGGAATCCCAGCTGGGTCTCCTGCGCAACCTCTTTCTCATCCTAAAGAGAAGCTTTGTGCTGGAATATTTTGCTGCAAAGAGCCTAAAGCATGTCAAGGAGTAAAGTAAGAGTGCACCATCTCACTGAGGTGCACAAGGACTGCCTGTGCCGGGGGTCTGTGGGCCATGAAGGACATGTATCCCTGTGGCTGTGTGCCTGGGTCCAGACGGGGTGAGCCCATGCAAACGCACGGCTGGGACAGCAAACTCCTGGCCAGGGCAAGCAGCTCTGTTGCTCACGAGAGCAGAAATTTTATTTTCCAGGTGGTAAGTATAGTTTTTTCCATGGAAAGCAACTCTGTGATGCTGAAGTGTGGAAACCAGATAGAGGAAAAATAAAAGTAGAGATGAGAAAAACTTTCTGATTATTTTTTTATCCAATGCTAAATCAATTTACATTCAGCACTCTTCTGGCCAAGTTTTCAAGGTGAACTGGCACAATCATGCTGGGGAGGGAGAAAAACAGTTTTCCCACAAGTGCTTCAACATCCATCTTTCCATCCCTCAACAATTAACCTAAGTGCAGAGTGGAGATCAGCTGCAGGAGGAGATAGCCATTCATTTGGTACATAGAGGTGTCCAGGTAGAGGAGAAGGGTTCACTCCTGCCTCGGCGCAGGAGCCACCTGGCTAAACTCCTGCCAGGGACAAGCCCAGATGGGACCAGGCTTATCTCATGCTGCAGCTGTAGCAGGACTTTGCTCTTCCATTTTTGCAAACGATCTGCCCAAACCTGAGTTCATTTTTGCCTGCAGGTTTGGAGGAGGGCTTTCCCTCCTCTAGCCAAGTGTCCCCTCCAGTGGCACGAGCACACTCCCAGCATCATGACTGCATTCAGCCAAGCTGCCAGCCCCATTCTCCTTTCTTCTTGGACTGCTTTTGTGGGCAAAACACAAAGAAGCATGGATCCTCTTCCCATTCTGGATGAGCTCCCTGTCCCTCCTCACTCTGCTGAGCTGGTGCTTTTCCCAGGCTGTGGCTGCAGAGAGCAGGGAAGGGGGCAGACATAACTGGGCAGCACTCACATGTTTGCATCACGGTGTCCTGGGAAGCAGAGGGAAAACAGGGAGTGCTGAAGCCAGAAACTGTAGCTAGTGAGAGTAATTAGCACTGTTCAGAAACTGGAATGTTCATTTTCATGGGGAATTCCCCAGTTTTGCAATGGGCTATTATTCTTTGCTGGATCAAAATGAGAAAGTTTTGGAATTTCCTATAAACTTGGGAAAGACAAGTAGATCCTTTGTAACCTGTCAAGTGTTTGTTGTCATTTCAACAACTGACAGGGCTTTTTGCATTAAATGAATTTCAGAATATGTTGCCTCACAAATGATGAAGCCAAGTATTTCACCATGCAAGGGTTGAAGCAGTTCTATTATGTTAGAGCAATGCTTCCTTCCTTGCTTCCAGGGTTTTATTCAGTTCTTTTTCTCTAGAAGTTCCCTTAAAAATTTTCCTTAAAATGATACTTTCTCCTGGAGAAAAGGAATGATACTTCCTTCTGTTTTTCTACTGCTGACAAAGCTAAGCAATTGCAGCAGTAACTGTGTCTCTGACACTTCCTGAACCTTGAAAAGCAGCCCTATGGAAGTAAACCAGATGCTTTTTCCTTTCTCCTAGGTTTTCTTGAGTGCCTCCTGTCCTTGGAGGGGCTGGAGGTATGCCCTGGTGGCACCTGGGAAGAGGTCCAGCACCTGCCCAAGCTTTCCTCCCATCCCAGGGTCCTCATCAAAGAGAAAGGACACACAGACAATCTGTTGAAGGACTACAACAACTATTTAAGCTGGGACTGACTTAAAATTTGATGACTGTGGGAACAGAAACAAAATTCAGGCTCTAGGCAGCTGCCTTTGACAGGCTGACAGCTTAGTCTTGGAGAAGCAAGCCTTGATGGATCTATCAGCCAGGCCAGCTCTGCATATGTATTTAGGCTACATGTTTTCAGTAAGAAAAATATGCAAACACTTTATTCATGTCCTTAGTTTTGCATAAATCATGATCCTCCTGCAGCAAGGAGGTTCTGCAAACCCAGGTGCTCACGCCACAGAGTGCACCTCACTAGTGGTGGGAAGGAAGGAGGTTCCTGGGTTTGGGGTGTCTTCCCCAAGGCAATTAGTAGAATGAGATGCACAGCCTGCATCAGCTTGTGAGGTGCTGCTTTCATTTGATGAATTTTAAATAACCATATCCTCACTTGATGCACTGCTTCCCATCCCAGTTTGCCCTGGTAGCTGTGCCCAAAGGCATGGTCCGCCTCTGGCTTTGGTGGGCAGGAGAACCACTGCAGTGTGAGCCATCCTGTTGGGGAAGGAGCACTCCTTCAACAATGTAAATCAAAGTTCTTGCTTTCTTTCTTGGCCATATTTGTTACTTCAGCTAAGTCATTCCCCTCTGAGTTCCTGAAAGCCAAATATCCTGGCCTACATAACGCACTTTTTTAATCTTTATGAGAAAAGCGATGGGATCGTTTCTTTCTATAGCTGCCTTTGTGTTTGTACTTACTGCTTTTCTTCATTTTAATTATTCATCTAATATCCACTGCCCCTTTGCTGCTACCTGAAGAACACTTCAAAGTTCCAACACGTGAGTTAGGTGCATATAAATTTCGGCATAAATCAAAGCAAAGATGAACCTCACAAAGCCATAAAAGAGCGGCATGGAGAGTCTTCCTTAACTATCCCTACTCACTCACAGCTGGCAGCTGTGATGCCCCATGGTTCCTCCCTGGTAGCAAAAAAACTTTGGAGGAATGGTGCTTTTCCAGTACCAGCCCCACTCCAAGGATTACGGTGAGATGTAGGTGCCTAGGCAGCCTGAAGTTTGTTATTTCACAGGTTTCAATAAAGTACTCAAGCCTGTCCATGAACAGTGTCCATCAAACACAAGGGACCATAAGTGCACTCCGGTGTCTTGGCTGTGAGTAGAGCTGGAAGTGAGTTCTGGATCCTAATCCTCTCCCCAGGATGTGGCAGCTCCTTCCAGTTCCCTGCCAGCCCTCCCAGGGACCAGCAGCACCTCCAACACCTGGATGAGAGGTGCTCTTTGGATGGGTCGAGTTTTAAACCCTTCTGTGAATTAGCTGAACCAAGAAAATGATGATGGCTTTCTGTTTTGTTTTCCTAGTCCATCAGCTCAGTAGAGGTTTCCTTCTACCCTGTTGGTCTTGGAGAAGCCTCCCTTGCCTTCAAATCATTTAGCTCAGTTTTTTTCTCACTGCTTGCCCTGTGCTTGGCTCTCTTCTATTCCTAGCACTCCCATGTGCATTGCCATGTAAGGTATCTTTTAGGCAGCATTCCTGGCATGCATCCAAGTCATCGCAGCTGTCCTTTCCAACACTTCAGTAACAGGGCAGCTTCTCCTATTAACTGTTTCCCTCATCACATCATCTTTTATTTTCTGCAGCTCTAGCCCAGCTGCCTTCTCTCTGTGGTCCCCATCCCTGGGTTGCTGCTGTTCTCATGCTCCACATCCTGACCCATTCAGTGAAGCCATCTTAAATGCATACATTCCTGACTTTGGCAAAATGTTGGGAGTGCACACCAGTCCTTGCAGTTTCTAGAATTGTTCCTCTCCTGGTGCCAGTTTCACAACTCCAATCACTTCCAGTAGTTCTTCACCAGGTTTTTCAGCTTGTCCTCCCTTTCCACTTCCCAACTCAGTCTTTTCCTCTTCCTGTTGGTTTCCATCTGACATGATTTTCACCTGCATGCTAAGACTCTGTCCAAGCTTTCTGATCTTTCAGTCCCACCTTGTCCACTATTCCCTGCAAGCCTTTTTTCATGAGTGGTACCAGGTCATCAGGAGAGCTGAGCTGGGGAAGTGGCAATGAATAATTTATCTGAAGGGTGTAGCTCCTTTGTGTGCCATGGCATATCCCTGAGCAGCTTGTGTTTCCCTGGACTGCTTCCAAGTCCTAGCCCCATTTAAAAGTCTGTTAATCACTAAGAGTTTTTATTACTCTCTCACAGGCTCATCACCCTGGGGGAAGCCAAGCCCTGGCTCTCACCAAGTCCCATCAGCACCTGGGTCTTGCGCCCTGGTCCAACACTGGTGGCCAAGCAATTTTCCCTCTATAGGTGCCTCACTGCTGCTGCCTTCCACTGGGAGAGGCATTTGAGAGATTGCCCTAGGGGTGGAAGATCTGCTTCCCACACACCTGTGGAGGCAGCATGGCCATTCCTCATCAGTGAGCATGGAGAGCAGCGTGGCTGGTCTGGGTGAGCATGTGGCAGCTGGCTCCCAGAGGGATTTTGGGAGAACATGGGGCCACGGGGCTGTTCATGGCACAGCTGGGAGTCTCACCCAGCTCCCATCATGGGACAAACTCCTGATCGAGACTTCTCCATAAGGAGCTGCAAGGACTACCAGGTAATTTTAAAATCTAATTTCATCACCATTTAAGTCAGAAGAAAAGTTTGTCAGGAAGCTGAATAGCACGGGAAAATGTCTGACTCTCAGAAATGTCAAGGATTATTCAGGGCAACCTGTGTGCTGGCCACTTCTTTCTGAGTAATCCTTGCAATGAAAAATGGGCATATGAGCTGAGCCCAGCCCTCCCTCCCCTTGTAACCTCGGTCACAACAGACTGGCAGACAGACAGAACTTCTGCAAGTGAGAGAGCATCGCATGCACAGCTAATGGGTTGCCTTCATTCCCTGCAGGGATGGGATTTTATTCCCTTTTAGCTTCAAGTGCTGCCTTTGCATAGTGGACTGCAGAGGTGATTAATAGGAGGAAGAAGCCCATTGACCCAAACAAAAGCCCATTACAGTAAATGGATGCTGCCCATTGATTTTTCTGCATCCTTCCTCCCGTGGTCCAGTGAGAGAGGACATCCCTAGAGCTGGTCTGCAGCGCTGCTGCTGCTTGGGTTGGAAACTACTTGGGTTAGGAAGGTGGGAAGTGAAGAATGGTTGAGATCCCCCCACCTTTGCATCCCCACTGCCCCATGCTTTGGCCCCAGCATATCATGACATTGTTTACTCTGGAACCACAGGCACATACAGTCACTCCACATTACCCAGGTCATCTCAGTGATGAACACCCACGGAAGAGGCCATGCAGGGCCTGGAATGGGGGGTAAAGCTGGGGATATAAACCCCCTGGATGTGGTAGGGTTTACTCCAGGGCTCTGCTTCACAGCTCACTGATTTGGAAAGGCTCAGGAAGGGAAAAAGGCTCCTGAAAGAGCAAGTCCTGGCAGAGGAAGGCTGCTCCTCTGAGGGTTCTGAGGGGAGCACAGTCACATCACGCGAACAGATGTATGCACAGTTGACTCCATCAGCTGGGGTCAAAAGGATTTTCAGGGTTTCAAACCTGTGTTTTCTGGCATAGCCTAATCTGGTTCACAGGAGGTCACCAGTCAAAACCTGGTCATCTTTTTGCCCTTGAAAAGCTTCACTGCCCCATAGAAAAGCTTCATTGTCACATGGGAGCCTGGAATTCCCATCCGAGTCAGCTGGCATGAAAGCTACCACTCCAGACAAATATAAGATGTCTGCAGTTTCTACATCATTGCAAGCAACAAACTGCTTGCCTGGATATTCACAAATTGGAACAGGCATAATGTTAAAAAGGGAAGTAAAAAGACCAATGGGAGCAAACACAACTGCTAAGCAACAGCAGAAAAAATACTTGAAATACGCTGGATACCATCCTGGGGCTGTTTTCTCTCCAGATGAAAATAGCTTTCAAGTCTCTAAATATTGGCTAGATGTTAGAATACAGCAAAATGGCATCTATAAGTCAGAGTAGGTTACTTTTCACCTGGGATCTGTTAAAAATGTTATTATAACAGTCTAGAGAAAGTTAAGGTTATTAAGCCACTGGTTCTTGCAGCTCAGTCTGCAACACAGTTTTTATTCCCATAAAACCAGTGATGTGGCAAAGCAAGCCCTAGTAATATCTAAATGTGCTTCCCCCTGCAGTCTCACCGTGAGGATTATGATGCTTGGCAGCTGAATACATAGTGTGTTTGAATTTATGAGATTTGGAGTTATTTCAGGGTAAAATCTCACAAAGATTTTTTTTTCTTTAAAGAAGACTGTGTGTTTAAAGGATCTGAAAAAACAGAAAAGAGGGTAAATGTGGCAGGATTTACTCTTAGTTATTCAAAATATTGAATTCAAAATGGAAAAACCCATCCTCCTGCAGCGTGGAGTCCATGAACCCAGGGTGCTCTGAGTTCAGAGAGCACATCCAGAGGAGAAAAAAGGAGTGTTTGTCTCCTTGTTCTGTGCCAAGTGGTGCCCTGGCCTCTGTCTGCCATGCTTTGCACTCCCTGGCAATATAAATCAGCATTTCCCAAGCTGTGGTCACAACCTACACAATAGGAGTTGAAATACTGAACATGTGGCTGCCTAAAGGCAGGCAGAGCCCCAAGGCAGGGGCAGGCAGGCAGGGAGGTGAAGGGCCTGGCTCCTCTGACCTCACACAAAATGCAAATGCATTGTCTGGATTTGACCACAGGGAAACAGGGGGAAATAATTGTGTCCCCCAGGCCAGCCCTGGGCAGCTTTCCCCCCACCTCTGCCTTTCCTGGCTGTCCAGCTCAAGCTCCATTTTGCAGGCAGTGGTTTTCCTGGGGATGGCAGAGGAAGAAAAGACAGATTTCCTCAAGAACTGGTACCAAAATCTTCTCACAGAACTCATGTCCTATTTCCCACCTGTGTCCCCAGCTGGCATCCATCTACCTGACAATTCCAGTGTGAGGCAGGCCATCTCCACATGCTGGTGTCATGCCCCCAGATCCATGTGTGCCCATCAGTGGATCACACTGGCAATGAATAAATAGCTCACACTCCTGCCTTTCCCCTCTGGTTCTCCAGACCTCTCACCCATGCAGCCAGCCATCACTGCTAACATCACCTGAATGATCTTCTCACTGCTGGGACCAGCACCTGCCCGGCACATTGAGGTGGAGTCCATCAGTGGCATCAGAAGCTGCTGAGAGCAAGCAGACCCAGCTCGGGTGCCTGGCTGGTGGGACAGATGCCTTGTGTGAGTTTATGGACCTCATTTCCTCAGAAATCTAAGCTAAAATTAGGTGCTTGTGCCATGACAGCAGTGGTTTCTATGAGCTCTGGGCGCACTGCATGTCCTGGACAACTGAGAGCAAAAGGTCAAATAATACATGTATCCAGCAATAAAGATCTGTTAGCACAGACTTTCTTATTTCTATGGCTGACAAAGAAATCCATCGCCAAGCACAGAAGCAGAGTCACAGAAAGTAAGGATGGAAAAGCCTTTAAACAGGCATTCAGCCTGGTGCTCCTCAGCTGGCACCCATGGCCCCAGCCCAGCCCCAGGGAACAATTACCTGCAGCCCCAGAGTGGGGGTGTCTGACTGCTGCCCACTGAGTGTGCATCCGCCCTCCCTCCAGGCTTCTGGTGGCTTGGGGAGCCTTCCAGAGACATCCTCATGGCCAGCAGGCCCCTCACTCATACAGCCCTGGGTCCCAGCTCACCTGCTGCCCATGCTTGCTCAGCTTCCTTGAAAAGAGTCAGTTAAGCCTTACTTAGCTGAGCCTCCCTTGCAGAACAAGCTGTGCACCATCTGAGTCCAGGACAAAGCCTGCTCTGCTGTTTTTATCCATCTTGTTTGGGAGAGGAGGGCACCAGTGTCCTGGAGCAGGAAGGCTGGGGTGCAAGCCTCGTCCATCCCTTTCTAAGGGACAGCACTGCTGCCTGCCAGGCTCATGGCAGGCCTTGTCTGTGGAACGTTCCTGACTTCAGGAGAAGAGCAGAGTGATTGTTGTCTTGCTGTGTTTCCTTCTGCTCTGTCTGGCAGCAGTCACAGCAAAGCAACACCAACAATGTGCAGGTGCTGCCCAGCCCAGAGCCCCCTGAGCTCTCTGCTGCTGTAGCTTTCTGCTTTTCTCTTCTCACCACCCCCCTTGCCAGGACAGAGAGGGACACCCAGGGTGCCCCCGGAGAGCACACCTACAGCACCACACAGCAAAGACAAGCAGGGGAAGCAGCCCATCACCTCAACCCCAAGGATAACTTATGCCAACCCTCCCTTTTCTCCTTGGAGGAGGGCACGGGAGGCTTTGCCCTACAAGATGATGACAGCCTTTTAGATCTATGGCATTAAAAGAGATCAAAAAGCAAATTAAAAAATACCATTAAGAGACATGAAGAAAACCAGCATCTCCTGTGTCTGGCCACAGGGTCAATAGGCCAGTGCAGGAAGAGGGATGCTGAAGCCATGCCAGCAGCAGCAGGCAGGGAAGGGGCCAGAAGCCCCTCTGAAACTTGCTTCCAGTGACTTCAGTTCAAGGAAGCCTGTTCAGGAGCCTAAATGCCTTCTTTTCTTCAGAGCTCAGCTGAGGCTGTGCGCCACTGCACAGAGATCAGTCTCAACGAAAATGTACTTTAAAAATGGGTGGGCAAAACCCAGGGGTGGTTCCTCAGGCAGGGAAGGGCCCTCTGTTCATCCCCCCTTTGCTTTCCTGCAGCCAGCATGCCCAGCGCTGCCGGGGGTGTGTGCAGCCCCCCCTTGCTGTCTCACTGCAGTCTGCCGGTGCCGAGGGGGCAGCAAGGCTGCGCAGAGAAACAGGGAACAATTACCTGCAGCCACCAGGGCCAGCCCTGCCCTGCCCTGCCCTGCCCTGCCCTGCCCTGCCCTGCCCTGCCCTGCAGGCAGAGCCCCAGCAGCCAAGCTGCTCTTCTGATCTGGAGCAGTCTCTGCCATCATGAAATAGCCAATAAAATAAATATAAGCAAAATACACCCCAGGATGAATTTCCTCCCATTTTCTCCCTCTTCTTCGTAGGTTATAGGAGACAAAGCACATGCTATACCCTGACCCTCATGTGCTGCCTTCAGGGTGCTCTCCCGTGGGGGGGATATGCCCATCTATCAGGGCCAGGCAAGGCACACTAGCAGGCTTTCTGTGTTCCTGAAATCACAAAAGAACACCTACCCTCTGCCAGGAGTACCCATTGGCTCCTGTTGAAAACCAGGGACTCCAGAAAGTGGAAGTGGCTCCGTTAAATGGCAGGGACAAGGGGAAATTTCCTGGTGTTCAAGCAGAAGCCTCAGCCGAGGGATTTTGCTTTTCAGCCAGAATTTCACCTGACTGCAGCCATCCTCCTGGCTCCCCCTTTGACATGAATCTCGTTCAACATCACTCCTGTAACTGGATAATTATGTCAATTATGAAGGTGAGGGAAAATTTTTAAGCTTGTAGGTGCCAGAACAGCCTCCTGGAGCCAACCTCTCACCACACAGCCAATGCCTGTGGCTTGAGAAACCTTCTGCACCAAGGATGAAATTCACCCCTAGGAGAGACACGCCAGAACAAACCTATGTGTGCACACATGGTCTGTGGTTGGGGAAGGGCCAGGGCTGAGCCATTGTCCTGGTTTAGGGACATAAAGTCACCCTAGGACAGCTATCCCCCACTCCATCCCCTGCTGCCTGGTTCAGAGGTGGGGTCACCAACCCCACTGAGGCTCAGGGCTGCAGCAGTGGGAAGCTGCTGTCTCTGTCCCTGAAGCTCCACCATAAGAGGCTCTGCTGCATAAACTATTGTGAAATAGATGGATTTCTTTTTTTTTTTTTTGCCCTTTCTTTACAAGCATTTGATCCTGTGAGAGCTGTGGTGTGTGCCACATGCCCCAGTCCCTGTCGCTGCTGGGGAGCCTGGGAGCAGCACTGCAGGTCCTGGCAAGGGCAGAGAGCCGAGGGGGAGGCAGCAGCCCCTGGCATGGGGCACACGCCCAGGGGGAACTGAATGGAGCTCAGGAGGCTTTCCCCCAGGCATTCCGTGAACATTATATCATGGTACAATCTAAAGTCGCCTGACTCCACAATCCAAAAGCTCAAAATCCAGCTAAGCGGTGGCCAAAACACGTGAAAGGGAGTAAAAGTGTCTTCAGTCACCTCTGCTGCCCGCTGCAGGATGGTGCCGGCGTCACTGGGAGTGCAGCGCAGCCAGGGGCAGCAGAGGGATCCAGCACTGCCCCCGCCTGCACCTTCCAAAATAAACACTGGATTTCCACTGCATGGGCTCGTAGGGAAGGCTAGGAGCACTTTCAGTTGTAAAGTAGGTGTTTTCATTAATCAGGAATTACATTCTTGTTATGCCACCAATGGCAAAGGGTGATATGGCAGGGGCTGGAGTGGCAACACGAATTGCAGCTTCCAGACACTGGGCTTTGCTGTGACAAAGGAGGAAAATGCCTTTGAACCAGCAAACTGAGCTGGGGCACGGGAATTCGAATGTTTCTTTCAGTGCACCCAGCTCAACTGGCAAGGCGAAGAGCTCAGCAGCCTGCTGCAAGAGCAGTGAAGTCAGGGCAGATAAGTGATCTCAGAAGAACAGGAAGGAATGTATTGATTTAGGGACTTGGAGACCACTTTCATGCAGAGGATGCACAGGAAAACCAGGGCTATTTAGCAGAAACTGTAATTTTATTTTTTTTTAAGCTATAAGGTATCTGCCAGAGGAAAAAATGGCCCAGACAGGAAACAAGCTGCCTCTTACTTCTGTCTCATTACCCATGTATATTTTTGGCAGAATTACCTGAACTGTACACACTGTTAAATGTAAGAGAGAAAATAAATTACCCTTTTCAGACTGACCTTTCTTACATTTACCTTAATATGGATTGCCTGCCTCGCTCCAATCTGGAAGGCAAAAGCTTTTAAGTATGCAGGGGTCCTCATCACTTGTCATCATTCCAGGCAGGGCCAGGGAGAGGCTTTCTCCTCCTCTTGACCAGAGCATGCACATCACTGTTTTCCTTTCCTGTCCCTGTGGATCCTCCTCAGAGGATGCTGCAGCTATTCCTGCTCCTCCCATCCACCCCAGGGCCACTTCAAAGACCAGCACTGCCTTTTCCATAGTGACAACCAGTTTTGTACTTCTCCCTGGTTTTAAGCAAGAAGGTTTCTGGGGAAAAAAAAAAAAAAAAAAAAAAAAAAAAAAAAAAAAAAAAAAAAAAAAACCAAACCCACAGTTTTTGGACCTAGCAGTCAGCCACATCATTTAATATGATTGCTCACACTGGAGCCATTTTTAACAGAAGTACCTCTGGGGTTTTTTGAATTGTCAGGAAACCATTTGGAAATAGATGCACACCAAACAAGGCTGAGGCTGCTGCCTGTGTGAGAGGGTAAGTAATGCACCAGGCTATTGTAGCATTGTTGTAGCTCCAACATTTTGGAGCATTTTATTCATCTTAGGACCCTTGGATACTTCTGGCAGGGGCCCCAGAAGGTCTTTAGTCCAACCTGCTGCCCAGAGCAAGGTCAGCTCTGAGTCTTGACAAGTGCCCTCTGTTGCCTCCTCCAGGTGACTGGTTAACACTGTTAGTTAAACAGGACAGGTGCCCACGATGGCCCCTGGTACCCCCCTCACTGGGCTCTGGATAGAGCACAACCAGTTATCCTCTGATCATCTAGACAGGTTTTTGTATTTACTGTTCAGCACAGCGGAGAACAGGAAGAGGAGGGTAAATTTGAAAAGCAGGTCTCTGGTGGCACTACTGATTTCTCCTCTCTTCACAAATTTTGTCCTCAGCAATTATTTAGAAGCTAACAATAGTCTTTGTGAGATCAGTAGCTTGCTTTCACAAAGAGTGGATGTGAGAAAGATTAGGAGGAATAGAACAGAACCTGTGAAGTGGCAGATAAAAATCTGGGCAGATAAAAGTGCCCTCAGGTCCCGTCCATGGCTGCATCTGCACCATGGGCAGAGCAAAACAACAAACCACCAAGAGAAAGATTGCTCTCTCCTTCTAGACCCTTGCAGCAAGTCCTCAGAGGAAAACTGTGGGAGGGGAAGATAGATCCAGCCTGCTGACTTATTCAGATATTCAGGGGGATCTTCCTCCCAGAGGGACTTGACTCCAGTCTTGAAAAGGACAGAGATATCCTGCATTCAGAAAAGGGACAAAGTCTTTCACTGGGAAACTTCCATGAGATCTCTCACCATGTTTGGTACACGGGCTAAATGCAAACAAAGTAATGACTGGAGTCAAGAGAAAACTTTCCATGAGCTACTGTCAGGAGCAAGACGAGGCCACATTTCTCAGTCCCTTTTTTCTTTTTGCTACTCCTCTCTATTGGCAGCCCTTGGAGGCCAGCCAAGTCTGCTTCCTGTGCTTCTCATTTTTCAGCACACATCTGAAAATCAATAGCCTTGCACTGGCTGCTTCTGTTAGTGCATTATCATTTCCTGCAACAAGGATAGCTTGACAGAATGAAGTCTCAGCTAATTAAAGACTGTAAAACAGTTGTGTTGACAACTGGGTCTCCAGCCCTCTCTAAGCCATTTCAAACGATTTCTTCTGGAGGAGACTCCAAAAGATCTTAGCTTCTTCATGAGTCCTTTTGCAGTTGCTACTCCTGTGTGGTGCTCAGGTAGGACTCTGTCCCCTATCCATTAGGAATTGCTTTGATTTTAAGGATGCAAGTGTCATCCAGGTTCAATGGGCTGTGAGCCCTTTGCATCACTGTTGACACAAAGGCAGGGAAGGCTCCATCCACATGCAAATTTCCCATCTGTTCATGCTGAAACCTCCCTCATGGCACATGCAGTCCTTCATGTAAATGAGCATCAGCCTTTCTGATTTCCAAGATGTTTTCAGCAGAACAGGTGCCTGCTGAGAGAACAACACTCAATTGCCAAACCAAACGGCTCCAACGGCTGACCAAGGAGCCTTTGAAGGGAAGGAAAGGAAACTGTGCAGCAATTTTCAGTTTGCTGATAATCCCAGGGTAGTCTGGGCGGAGGAAGACTGAGCAAAATCTATCTGACAGCTGTAGCTCTCCAACAGCCCAACAGGCCAGTTAGGCTTGACAGATTTAACAGACCAGTTGGCACAGCAGCACCATGTAACACACGAACTTCAAGTGCTCATGTAAGGTGGATCCTCAGGTTTTCACACAGATGCAAAAAGGCACTGAGGGACCAACGCAGGAGTGAAGCTAAATAGGGCAAAGTCAGTACAAGCTCCTTTACCGTCTGCCCTTTCCCTAACAGGGATATTATGTCAGCTTAGAGTTGTATTAACCTGCTCAGAGAAAAATCTCTCTTCCCTCCTTCTCAACACATGGAATGCAATGGAATGCAATCCTGCAGCTTGGCATAAGGCAAATGCAAAAAGCCCAAAAGAGAGGATGTGCTGGAAGAGGAATCTGAGAGCATGGCTGTGGAACATGTGGTGGTTTGTTGTTTTGCTCTGCCCATGGTGCAGATGCTGCTGGTGAGAGCAGGCAGCCCTCTGGTTTGGTCACCAGGGTTCCACTATGTTAATTTACACCAGCCCATAGTCAGCCATCACGTGATGCACCTGCACACCAGCCCACCTTCCCATCTATAGACTAAAGCCTTTTCTATATGGTCTCAGAGTACAACAGCCTCATTATTTCTCCCTTCCCTGTGTGATGTATGTGATGCAGCTCTCGGCTGCTTTTGCTGAACCTTCCCTGAGATTGCTTAGGAATGACTGCACTAGCAGAACAGCTAGTGCCCTGCACACAACTGCATCATAAAGATGCCTACCTCACAGGAGGAAAGGAGGTTGATTCCTGCTGCTGCAGCTTGGCCAACCAAAGCCTGTAGTTGCCACAAAAAAAAAGGAAAAAAAAAAAAAAAAAAAAGTACACAGACCACTGGTACAGGATCCATGCAGAGACACAAAATGGGGAATTATTATCGAGTTTTCCTAAAGAAGTTCAGAGGCCTGCTCATTCATAGATTCTTGATAGCATCTGAAAACCTGGCGGCCTCATCCAGGGTGTGATTGAGAGCCAGAGGTGGTGACCTCTGCCCCTGTCCATGCTCGGGCCAGCAGTCCCAAGAGGGAGCAGCAATGGAGCAGCCATAGGAAAGAAATACTTCTTCTCACCACAGTATGACTGATGGTCCAGCATTGCCAAGATGTCACATCACCCAGAAAGGTGATTTTTCATGTTGATCAAGTGAATTGCTCAAAAGAGGTATAAAGAAGGGACATCACACAGGAAAAGAAGAAATTTTTGTTGAATCAGATGCCAACATCGTGGCTGGATTTTCAGTCTAGAAATAAATAATAGCATCTGTTACAAGCTTCTGCATCTTAAGTGTATCATACACAATGCTTTTTTTTCCAGTTTTGAGTAGAAAAATACTGTTTTCATTACAAAACTAGGACTGAAAGTCAAGCTACTTTTACAGTACTGTAAAGGTGATAAAAAGGGCCTGCCCTGGTAATTATCCTTTGGTGAGACCTTATTTTTACCCTTAAGAAAACACCAGTAAGCAAAAATACCCTGATGCAGGAATGGCAGCAGGTACAGGAGGGAAAGTCCTGATCTGCAGGTGCAGTGAGTCCGTTGTCAGGACCCGACAGGAATGTCAGATGAAAAGCCATGGCCTCAGCTCCCCTCACCAGTCACTTCTGTGCTTCCTTACAAAACCAGCTCATCTCCCTTGGAGCATTGCTTAACACAAAGCTCTTTTCAGCAGTAGAAACTACTTCTATGAAGAAACAAGCTGGAGAACTACAGCTGTAACAGGCTCTCAGATGTCGAAATTCAGCACCTGTGTCCAGGGATCGATACAGCCTCAACATGACAGTCTGCAAAGTCCCAAAGTGCTGGAAGCAGCATTATTTACAAGCAGCCTTTCATTGCTGATGCCGAGACACTGCGGTAGCCTGCTTGCTTCCCCACTGAATGGCACTCAGCCTTTTTCCTCCTCTTCCATTACCGTGCTGCCTTTCTTTCACCTTGGAAACTGGCATCTCTGACAGCAATGCTGCTTCAGGGGACTTGAAGGTATGATCTCTTTCTCCTTCCACAAATACTTTGTTTCAGCTTTGGCTCACAACCCTTTTGACTGACTTGGCCTAGCAGTGCTATTAGGGATGCCCACATTCCTAATTTAAGCCTCCTTATGCAGGTGAGCAGGGCTGAGGCAGCTCCACCAGGCAGCTGCTGGGCCCCTTCTCTCCTCCCACACGGGTGCCAGTGGGGCTGGGGCTGCCCAAGACTCTCTGGCCCCACACAAGGCCAGGAGCTCTGGAGGGCTATCAAGTTCTGTTGTCTACTCACTCAGCAGATAATAAGCTTCAGTCTGGGATTTTGCAAATCCCATTGGCTATCTTCAAAGAAACATCTGGGAGTCAGGGAGTATTCATCCCAGGGGGTAGGAACTGAACCACTCACATTTAAATAGCTCTCAGTGTCTGAAAAGGTGAGCTGTTGAATGCCAATTATGTCATGCTCTCAGAAGCTTCATTATCTCCAGGCTCTTGTGTTTGCCCTAATCCACCAACACAAAAATATCTCTTGTCTCCATTTTTCATTTTTTCATCTGAGAAAGGAGAGGTGTCTCTCCAGGTTTTGGAATCAGCCTACAGGGACCAGAGGAACCAGTCAGGTTTTTCCTGGCAGCAGCAATATTTCACTCTAAGGGGGATGCAAGGAATCTCCGTGTTTGCTGTCTGTGGCCAACTCTTCCCTCTTGGAGCACAGGGGAATACCTACACCTGCCCTCCAGGCAGCTATTTCCAGCAGAACTGTTACCAGAGCTGATGAACCTCTGCGCACTGGTTCCCCTTTCCAGGAAACAGGACGAAAGTTCTTTACTGAATCAAAGGGAAGCTGAGTTTGAGATTTAGATACCACAACACCAACCCAACATCTTTAAGACCGGCAGCCTCAAGCAGCCCATGAGCTTGTGCGTGCAAGCCTTGCCACAGACGGATCCTCCCACCCATGCACAACCCTACATCACTGATATCCCAGCCCTCCTCAAAGGCAGGGTGGGCGTTTGGCACGGACACAGGCAAAAACCACCGCACCTTCAAGCTGCCTTGATTTCCAGAGGTAATGAGAGGCTTCTCAGCGCCTGGCTGCAGTCTCCAGGGCTTAACTATTAACTTTCAGGTGAAAAAGAACAGCCAGGCACACACATGATCTAACACAAAGAAAAAGCCTCCTCAGCCTTTTAATCACCAGGCAGGAGAAACTGTGTCTTTGAAAATCAAGCCCCCACACCCCTGGAGCCCAGAGGAAGCTGCCAGGCCAATGAGGCAAAGGAAAGCAACAGGCTTAGGCCTGGTACCCTGCAAGACCTTCTGGAAGCTCAGGTCCCACCATCCTGCTGGTGGCAGCACACCTCCAGGGAGCTCATGGCAGCATTTGATTGCCGAGGAGTTACCAGCTCAGGTGTGGGTGCTGGATCTGGGGACAAGAGGGGGCAGTGAGGCTGCGCCCTGGTAGTCAGGTTGAGCCTTGCAGCACTGTGGTAATCAAGGTCACCTCTCAAAAGGGGCTGGGGTGCAGATGAGCAGTTGTGCAGCCACGGGGAGCTGGCAGAAGTGATCTGCACTGACTGCACCTCCCCAGTGGCTCTGCAAGGACAGGGCTGCCTCAGGCTGTCCCAGCCCTGCAGTGACATCCCAGCCTCCCAAGCCAGAGCTCAGCATTATTCTAATCATTGCAAACCTCGAGACGGTAAAATGCACTGGCAGCTGAGCAGCCCCCAGGCAAGTTCCTCCCAGGGCAGCTCAGGGTGCTGAAGCCAGGGTCTGTGATCCCAGCTCTGGTCCACTGTGACAGGGAGTTCCAGCAGCAGAGAAGAGGAATGGGGCCAGGTCCCAAACCATCCTCCCCAAGCTCTCTTCCCTTGCCTGTTCCCAATGGTCCCCAGCATAGCCAGCATAGCACTCACCTCTGCAGCAGGGGCAGAGCTTAGGGTGCTCTTGACCTACATCTGCTCTCATGATCAGACCTGGAAAAGCACCCCAGGAGTTACAGCCTCCCTGCTGCAGGAGGGCCAGCAGTGCTCACTAGTTTGGTCACCAGTGAGGTTCTCTGCTGCAACACAGTCTTAGCCAAAAGAAAGAGGCAAATGCAGCTGAAGCTGGGGGCTGGCCAGGGTCATGAATGGTGGGTCTGTACTTTGCTTGGAAGCTCAAAGCATGTTCCTCTCTAAGCAGTTCAGACTACCCATCAACAACCAGAGCCATGGAGGAGTCCTGTCTGCATGCAGAATGATGTGGTGTTCAAAGACCTTGGTGATGAAGCCAGAGACGGTCATTGCTCAGGGCACAAAAATACAGCCTGAGGCAGCCTTCATATCTGTTTGTCGAGAGCAGACCCTTCCCTAGGACGCTGTCAGTCATGGGGACAGGAACCAAAAGGTTTGGCTGGCATCACTTGATTAATGCAAGAGTGCAAGAGAAGACTCTTGCTTGTTTGCCTTCCAGAGTACCCACTGAACTCACTGAAAGACAGCTCAGCTGATACAGTCCCATGGATTTGTTGGAGTTCCCCAACCTGCTGAGTCGCCACACTGACATTTTATCCCACTCATGACCTTTAAAAATCCCACATTTTATCCCTACCAGCTCACCTTCTCTATCACTAAAGACCTTTGTGCTTTTACTCTCACACAGTGGACACAGTTGCAGGGACGACTTTTCACTTGGTGAGGCTGCAGGGCACCCTGGAGCTCTGTGCCAGCTCCAGCACAGCCATAACCTTGGGACCACTGGGGATTAACAAGCCTTATTTAGGCACATGTGAGCTGCACAAATTAAAGAACTGAAACCCAATCTTTCTTTAAATTAGCCAGTACAGGTAACAGACAGATCAAGGCAAGACACAAACCAGCATGTATTTCCCTCGTTCTGGAAGTCCAATATCATCCATCCAATATAGAGTTCCAGTATCATGGATTTTTTAAAACATTAATTTTCCAATCTAACCTCTACAGGCAGTTCCACTCTGTTATTCTGCTACCTAATGACTGGTGCAAGTTCCTATTCCCCTTTTTTGCCAGCTGAAAGTCCCAAAGTGACAACTTGTCACCCCATTTTGCCTCTCATTTTCAACCTGAGCTACTTCACCCTGGCAATCACTTGCTGATTGTGGGCAGTGATCAGCTCTTTCCTAAAGTTGCTCTTTCTTGCATGGATAGCTGCTGGTCAGTTTATTTTCACCAGGCATTTAATGGACATTTCGGTACCTAAAACTCCTCTCATTGTTTCTTCCTGATTTTTAGTTCAAGGAATAGATGAAAGTAAGAAAGGAAAACTGTTGTTTCATCCCACTACTTTGCCTCTATCCAAACAAAATAGTAGTTGAAGAGTATTTTCTGTTAGAAGTGTCAAAACATTTACTACCTATAAATTCAGCATCCTTGGAATAGATAAAAGCAGGGTTCTTGCATCTGGCACCACTCAAGAGGCAGCAGCTTGTGCCCTAAGGAACGGTAGTTCACATTCTCTAGCAGCTAAAACACAGTAAATTACTCCCTCAAGCCTGCTCCAAGAAAGCACCAACATCATCTTGACTCTGACCAAAATTTTTTCTTGGAAAGCAGGAGGTTTGTAGAGATAAACTCCTGCTGGAGTACATGATATGCTGGCCCTGGGGCTCACATTATGCACTTTCTTATATGTAATGGAGGTGGTAACATGCCAGAAGCATTTTTCCCCTCAAAGCTGGGCTCTTCACTGAAAGGTAACATAATGTCTGAAGGACAAAAATACTACCATGTTGGGAAAGAGTTTGGCATCAGTAATGTTGCTAATTTTGGAAATTCTATCAATTTTCATTGATACAATAAGCCATTTTACTTTAATATCTAATTCAACTATTCTCCTCAAATTACTTCTGGTGGCAGTGAGTGCCATTCATTTAATGAAAAAATGTTTCTATCAAATCTGAATTTGTCACCTCTGCTTTACAAATGAAAAAACTGGGCCTATAAAGCTACAAGACAAAAATAGAAGTTCTCCATCCATTTTGTCGGTATTATTATCTATTTTAACCTCTCATTCTCTTCAATCTCTCTGTAATATTTCTGCTGTCTCACTATTTTTGTTAGCATTTTCAAAATCCTAAGTAACTTGAAATACAAGGCATCTGCCTATGATGCTCAGAACTCAGACTAATCCAGATAATTTCAAAAATAAGATTTGTTAGAATGCTTTGCTTCCTCTACCTATGCTGTCCTTCACATTCCAAACTGCAGCTTCATTTGTCACTGTGATCCACTCCATGAGCTTGATAAAGTATCATTACAGTCTCTTTTTTTTTTTTTTTTTTTTTTTGTGAGCTTGACTTTCACAACCTTCATTATTTTCTATCTCACTGGTCATTCCTTTTTGAGATTAATTAAAAAACCCCAAACCAAACCCTTATCAACAATTAAAAAGAAAAAAAAAAAAAAAAAAAAAAAAAAAAAAAAGCCTAGCAGAAGTCAATAATAGACTACTGGAAAAACCCAGGGCACAACAAGGGTTTTGTGATTATACAGTCTAGTGTAATAAATTGGTAAGCAAATTAGCTCTAACATTTTAAATCTTTTCACAGGTATGCACACGTGGCACAGAAGGACAAATATGCCTTTATTATCCTACTTTTTGAGGGTTGTTAACAGCTTATTATCATGGACCATATATTACCATCAGCCTCTTGAGTAACAAACCTTTCATTGTGCTCTGAAAATAAGCTTGAAACTCAAAGCTACAGCCAAGACAGGGTATCTAGGAAGAACCTCAGTACTGCAGCAAAAATAAAGGGGGAAAAAACTCTTTTAAGAGTCTTAAGAGATCTTGGCATTTCCTCTGATTTAGGCACAGAATTCCCCCTGGTTTCAATAGTGTAACTGCTCTTAATTGTCTAAATGCCAATTTACACAGGACATACAGCTCAAAATCTGCTTAAGCTTGACCACTTAATATAAAGCTAGCAAGAGAGTTTTAGATGGAGAAGTACATCCATATCTCTATTTGCTTTTTGAAGCAAGATTTGTGTAAGAAATCTTATCAGAGCACACACAGAACTACAAAGTACACAACCTTTATTCCCCTGGAAAGCAGCAGCAGCCACTCCTGATTTCTGGCTAGCCCAGAAACACCTGCCTGCCTTCTTACCTGCGAGAGAGGAAGTTTTTACAAAGTGCTGTATGTTTCTCATCTAAATTAAATCGGTGTTCCTTCTGTTGCAAATGCAGTATTCTAAGGAATGGTATCCATAAACTGCAGAGATCAGCATTGAATGAATCTTGATGCAGCACCTTAGCAAAGCCTCTAATATAGTGGCCACGCTTCCTTCCTCCAGCAGCTGAGCTAATCCCCATGACTCTTTCCACAGCCATAATTTTGCTATCCTTGAAGAGAACAGAAGTTGTAGAGCACTTTCACTGCTACCAGATATTACAGAATCAAGGAATGGGTCAGGCTGGAAGGGACTACCGTGGGTCAACCATCTGGTCCAACCTCCCTGCTCAGCAGGGCCATCCCAGGGCAAATGGCACAGGACAGTGTGCTGACAGTTCTTGCATGTCTTCAGTGAGGGACACTCCACAACCTCTCTGGGCATTCTGTTCCAGTGTGCAGTCACTGCACACTAAAGAAGTTCCTCCTGCTGTTCACCTGAACTTCCTGTGCATCAGTTTCTGCCCCTTGCCTTCTGTCCTATTTCTCAGCACTGCTGACCAGAGCCTGGATCTGTCCTCTGACACCTCCCTCCGGATACTTAGAGACACTGATGATGTCCCCTCTCAGTTGTCTTTTCTCAAGGCTGAACAGGTCCAGCTCCCTCAGCCTTTCCTTCTAAGAGATGCTCCAGTCCCCCAGGCATCCTCCACTGGACCTGCTCCAGGAGCTCCAGGACGTCTCTCTCGTCCTGAGGAGCCCAGAACTGGACACAGCACTCCAGATGTGGCCTCTCCAGGGCAGAGCAGAGGGGCAGGATCACCTCCCCTGACCTGCTGGCAGTGCTCTTCCATCCTAATCTACCCCAGGACACCAATGGCCTTCTTGGCCACAAGGGCACTGCTAGCTCAGGGACAGCTTGTTGGCCCCCATGTCATTCTCCACAGAGCTCCTTCCCTCAGCCTGTGCTGGTACAAGGGGAAGAACCCTGCATTTGCCTTTGTTGAATTTCAGACAGTTCCTCTGTGCCCATTTCTCCACCCCACCAAGGTCCTTCTGAAGGACCGCGCAGACCCCTGGGCTATTGGCCACAAATTACTCCTCACATCTGTGATTGTTTATAACACACACACAATGCTATAGGAGACAGATGTAGTCCCTTCATGGTATTTCAGAATAAGAAGGGCTCCAGATCATCCTCTCTTTCCCTTCCTTCATGACATCTATTAAATCTTGCATAGGGAAAAAATTATTTCCATCTAGCAATGCAAATCAAATGTCAAAATCTTCAGTGTATTATCAGACCATCGAACAGACTGACCCTGCAAAGACACAGCTTTAATATTTTTGGGCTGCTAGTATCCACTTTACTCCAATCAAAGTAGAAGAGAAGCATACGCATGAGCTTTAGCAAGGCTAGGAAATGTGGGATTAAGAGCTACTGCTTTTGTTTTGGCAAATACACAAACCACAATACAAAGCACACAAGGCAAAAAGCACATTTTTTAGCAATCCCCCCGCCCCAGTTTTCCACCCGCCTCACACCACAACAGAAATGCTCTTCCAAGGGCAGAAGTCTGACAATTGGTGGGAAAATTCAGGCAAACTGTTCTATCCACTTTCTGCAGGAGTAATTTTGGCATGCTTTAAATGCCAGGCAGTATTTAAGGATTTGCTTAGACATGTGCATATATGCATCTTCTTCATCTTAACAAAAGGGAACTCCACATACTTTGCTACAGAACTTCACCAAATACTTTAACTAGAAGCTTCTGGATTTTCATGTATTGGTTCTGTATTAAGTACCTGGCTATTTTTTTTCAAACCAGGATTACATCTCCTGCATTCTTTTTTCAAAATCAATGCATTTGAAAGACTTGCTTAACTAACTGAGCATGTCCTGTCTCAGACCATTTCTTTTTCTTGTGCTGTCATAGCCATTTCCCATCTAAGTCTGTGTTACTTGGGTGGTCAGCAGTTTGGGAAAGGGAAGTCTATCACACTTTTGTCTTTTTAAAGGAAAAGGTTTGTGTCACTACAGTTTCTTATTTAGCAACCACACTGCAGAGTAGAAGGAAATGCCCCCTCCCAAGATTCATTTTGGTACTGAGCACAAAATGGTGTCATCTCAGTTCCCAGCACCTCAAGGGGTATCTGCCTGCTCTTTGCTAACAATAAATGAAGATTGCAAAAACCCACAGTACCAGCACATGGCTCCTGTGAGGCACACAAGGGTGTGACAGAGCTACACATTTGCACCTGCTCATGCTCACATTCCTCTTCAACAGAAAAAGACTTCCAGGCCACTTATGAAGTGAAAGGAAAACAAATATTGAATTGATAAATCCCATCAGCATTTTTCATTTTGTGCCTCTCCTTTTTGTAAAATAAGTAAAATGGAGTCCTTAATTTCCAGATTAAGAAGTACTATTAAAAGCAGTTCAGATCCAATTACAACCCTTGAAACACCACTGAAATGCACTACAATATTCTTTTATTTAGTTTACAGAAGTGTCTATCAGTACAGGTTGCAGAAAGAAAATGTTTAGTGCTATTTACAATTTGTTTTAAAACTCTGCTCTATACAAATTTAATTCTGATCAGTATGAACAATATTTTTGTAAATCTACTGCATATAAAGCATTTCATCAAAGCAGTAACAATGAATAAAATAACCTGTTTACATTTGAATGATGCCAATCATTCGGAAAAACGATTACACAGAACATCTGTAAGAGTTGTGGACACTTAAGTACAGAACACAATGTCAACCTGTGACTCAGTTTTTTAAAGGCTAAAGCTATTTATATGGAATATTGTTCTATTATACTACACGCCAATCTATATTTAACTTCTATAGTTATGTATTTTATAAGATTTTTATTAAATATATTCTACACATATTTGTAATTTCACCCAGGAAGAATTCCTCCCCAGTGAAAAAATATAAAATCTTTTATATTTTTTAATTTTTATTTATTTTTATTTTTACAGGTTTAGATGAAACTAGCTCATGCTTTAGTGCTGTGCAAATTTCTTTAGCATATCAACATTTAAATTATTGATATGAAATAAAAGAATGGCATCCTTTTCAATTATGTATGCCTTCAAAAATCAGTTTCTGATTTTAATGCCATTGCAAGCACTAATACCAAATGCAGATTATGTAAAGAAACAAAACTAGTATTATGGCAGAGGTTTTTCTTTTTGCTTTTTAAATTTTAATAATTCTTTTGAAATCTCAAATGAGTAAGCATGACACTGGAGTCTAAGGTACAGATGAGAAAAATGACTGAAAAACACCAATTGCCAATATTCAAATACATAAAATTGATTAGTAAATGATGTTTTCTAACGTTTATGCACAATAATAAAAGCCTATGAACTACAGGAAACTACCCCTCCCATATTAAGGCTAGGAAATGCACTCTCTGCACTTGTTTGTGCTGTCTGAATAAGCACTCAACTAACACACGATCGGAGTGCACACAGTAACAAAAAAATCAGTTTCATCAGCCCTCCACAGAGTGCTTTTAAATTACAGGCACATAGTATTTTTTCTTTGTTGCAGTGAAAATACATATAGTTAGACTTGGTTTAGTTAGTATTCTGTGCCAGTTTGGCCACCGAGGTTGACTTAGGTAGAATTGATTTAACAGTTTTTCCTTTGATTTGGCCATAAGTGAGATTTGTTTTAATTATAAATATACTATTTTCCAGTGTTGCATTATACATTGTGGATTACTAGATGTCTCAAATATTGTTAGAGATTGTTGATGAGAAATATACTGTCAACCATATTTAGTGCAAATTGCATCTAGAAAGCTTGACTGGTTAGATCCGGTTAATGCAGATTTTTGTGGTAGCAAAAAGATTCCTGCTATGGAAAAGAACACAAACCTTTCTGGAGATTGAATTCTTTCAAAAAGTGATGCACTGTGAGATTATTCAACAAACAAAAAGGAGGAATTGAAAAAAATAAAACAATTAAAGTGTTCATAGATATTTCATTTTTTTAAAAAAAAAAAAGACTGATGAGACAGTGTTCGTGTATTATTTCAGTTCCATGGATTTACAGACAGGCTCTTCCTACAGGTGTTTGAAGCAAGGTAGGGCCTCTTCTATTCCAGCAGCATGAAAGACAAAGACTATATTACATCACACTTAGCAGGTAAAGCTAACAGGGTTTACAGGATTACACAGCAATTGCTTTCTCCAGTTTTTTCACGGTTCCTTTGACCTGTAAAGAAGAGGGAAGTTTTACTTACATTCCATTTCTAAAGCAATGAGGCTGTGCTGTGTGAGAGTATGCTTAATACTAGTCTGTTCTTAATTATTCCCAGTAAAAAAAATTATTTATTGTTATACGCATGCATACATAACTGAAAAATAAATCAGGACAAGTTTTTCACAATAAAAACGAGCTTTTAAGGACTGAGTAAGTTTCTGTACTATATAAAAATGCTAAACCAGAAAGTTAATGTTTTCTACAAATATGTACAAAAGCATTCCAGTACCTTCTTCACAAAAGAGCACAAGGACTTTACTATGAAATACTCAAAAAAGTCTGTAAGAGACCTGACCACTTTGCCATGTACTCGAGTAAGAAACTCCTCTAGTGCCCAGCCTACCTTGAGAGTTTGGTTCTGGCAGTGTCTCTCTAGCCACCAAATGCATCACTGTTGTTTTGCCAAAAGGAAGTTTTAATGCTGCAAAAGGAGAAAAGGAGAGTTATTAACACATTATATCAGCCCTTTTTTCTCCAAAATCCCCAGTTGAAACAAACTATAATTGGATTAGCACCTGTTCAGAAGTTCATACTGTTAGGTTTGAACTGCTTACTGATTGAAGTTTGGTAAATCAGGGACTCAGGGCATGACAAGAGTCACTTAGAACACTGCATTCTAAAGACACGATACTCCTTTAGGAAACTTAGCCTTCCTTTTTTGAGTAAAGAGTGAAGAGAGCTTTCATGCCAAGACTCAGGTGTTGAGCAGTCTTTAATGACAAGGAAGCATAAAAGTTGCTAATGCAGCCACCAAATTGTTACTTGTGAGACATCAAAACATCGGGCCTCTACTGCAAAACAGATTTTCCTAAAACATTTTTTGATCCATGACACAGATTTTTTGAAATACAAAATGTCTGCATCTTGCCTTTTAATACTGATCTGTAACATCAACTGCATGTGAAAAATATCAGGTTCAATGTAGTAGTTCTCATAACGCTACCTTTGTGAGCTTTAGCAACACAAAATTTTAAAAAATGGTGCCTTTCACAATTCATTCTGCTTGTGTCTGAAGCTAAAATGGTAATTTTACATTCCAGTTTAAGTATACAAATACACTGTATACTTAAGAGTATCCTCCTTGATTGTTTTTTCTGAGAGATAGAAGGCAAAGATGGTCTAAGTTCTGTCCTCCCCACCTTATAGTAGAAAAAAGAGTCAGTGATAAATTTAACAAGAATTTAACCCTTAATACACAAATAATTCTGATTTGAGTAGACTTTGTCCTATCAAACTCAAGTTACAGCTTTTATTTTCACATACAGTGAAATGGCATTTTAAGTGAATAAATGAATAAGGAATGGCCAATAAATCTGAAGGCAAGTGAAGCAAAAGATGCCTCTCTGCTTTAATCACTACAGCATAGATTAAAGATTCACTGATAAAAAGCCTCGCTACAGCATCGCTATTAAATCATGTTCATTGCCTACATATTTATTTCAAAAAATGCAAATTATGATTAAAACACAGGTTCAAACACAAGTGTAAGTACACAAAGTGATACAGAACTCCACAAGATTCTTTGAAGCAGCTGTACTTTGGGAAAAGCCATCTCTACGGAAAGGCAAATCTGAAAGTTGCTTAGTTTATTTGAAGCACTGCCTGTGCCTGCAACTAGAAGCTATTGATAACTTGAAATCTGACAAAGATGATGTATTTTGGCTACTTGATACCATGATACAACTGAAAACTCTGTTTGCTCTTTGCAAACTCCATGGAAAAGGGTTGTCTTCGTAACGTAAGACTCTTGAATTACAAAATAATCACATTAGAAACATCTTTCATAACATCAACACAATTCATGAGACTTGATTAGTGAGTTGTGGAGATTAACTATTTACAGTAATCAAGTAGAACTATGCTAATATTTATATTAACTAATTTCAGCTGGTAGTTTGCATAGTTTACACAAGTTCTTGCTAGAAATTTCCAGCTCCTTGCTTGGAGCATGACAGCATCTGAGCAGCCTAACCTACGCTCAGTAATCCTTTCTTGCTCCACTCTTTGTGCTCTCACCCCTTTCTCTCACTTTAACCAAAATGGTATTTAATTCCTTTCCCAACTGTTCAATTCCATTGTTCTGTATTTTCCATTGTCAGAACTTACTATTCACCCTCTTTTGGAATGTGGATGGCACATGGTGTGTTGACTTCCCTTCCCCAGTAAATAAGGAAGCAAATGCTGCTGATTACCATTATCTACCAAGAAATGGAGAACTGTTGATTATGTATTGCTTCCCTAATTAATATTATTTGAAATGCAAACTGCAGAACAAATATTTAGCTAAAGGATTAAATTTCCTGTTGGAAGGTGAACAACAGACTTTGCCTTGCTAGCCAACTCCCCAGCCCTCTGCAGAGGCAGGACACAACAAAACAGTGTGGCTCAAGCACTGCAGGCAAAAGCAGTGCAGCTTTACAGAGGTGGCTGTTCTACACTGCTTCCAGTGCCATTAGCTCTGCTGTTCTTGTAGTGACAGGCCATTCAGAGGTGGTATCAAAAGGGATGATTTCTTGAAAATAAAGTTTTCACTCAAAAGCGCTTTTACCTATCAATTTCTCATTTTTGAGGCATCTTAGTTTATAGGAGTCACAAATTCATAAGACATTACACAGACAGGTAAGGTAAAAGTGAACAAAAATGGACTCCAGTTAAAAAAAAGAAAACACTAAAGTGTTTCCTTGGAAACTTCTGTTTCACTGGATGATAAAGTGATTTTCAGGAGGTCCAAATTCCAGTCAATATTTCCTAATCACCTAAAGCAAATATTACACTAAGTGCTATAACTCAGTCAAAGAAAACTGCAGCTGGAAAAGCTTAATGAAACTGTATTATAATAGTATAAGAAACATGATATAAATATTGTGTTTAGCAAGAAACTTCCCCCCTCCACCTCCCTTTTAAAGGTAACTAGTTCACTTAAGGTTACCTCTAATGAACAACACAAACTGAAGTAAGAGTCTTGTCAGGCTGTTTCATTAATTCCTATTCCCCTTTCAGCTGTGTAATCTTACTCCTGATAATTTCATTAGTGCTGAAGTTAAGCCAATGTTTTAGGGATTTTTTTTTCTTAAAACAATACAGCAATGAAAATATTTTTGAAATGCATTAATATACATGTAAGATCCTTGGGGTAAAACATGATGATTAAATCACAATGCATGAATGATTAGGAATGAACTAAAATGCCCTGAACCCAAGTAAGTGTTCAAAATTCATAGACCTTAGTTAATGCAAGAGTCAGCAGCATGCAGCTATTATTTTTCAGCTTAACTCATTAAATAATATATTAAATATATCAAACAAATATTCAACATTTTTTTCAGATTTAGACAAACATCACTAAAGGGAAAAATTGCTGGTGGTAAAGAGCAACATCCAGATGAATGGCAAAGTAAATCCCAGTTAGCTATCCTTGCCTGGAAATGTAGGGTAAGACTAGCATCTTTAATTGAAGAGATGATCCAAAACTTAACCTTTGTCTTTCAATTCTACTCCAACTGCTACTAGCTGCACTCACTGTCACCTGGTAAAAATACAAATTAAAGAGTGAATAAAAATTTGAGAGTTCTTCCAGCTGAGCTGACAATAATCTTGTTTATATATATAGAAGCATTAAAAATTTATATATGTGAGGAGTAAGTCTATAAGTACATCACTAGGCAACACTGGGAATGGTAGAAAGTGAATAATAGCTATATCATCCCAGTCAATTCTTCATGGAACATCACCATAAGCAGTCCAGAAATATTATTTTCAGATTCTTCTTAACTTCAAAAACAATTCATTGGTGATTTTGTATTATACTATATTCTCCTTTTTGTACTGCATTCAGGTACCAAACCATAAATAATTTGAACATACAAAGTAGGAGCATTCATTTGTTTTTAAACTGGCACAGAACAGAGGGTCTCTCATTGTTTAGTCATTGATACAGCTGATATTCCCATTGGCAACTGCTACCTACAAGAGGAGAGATGACTTAACAAATGTGTGTCACACCTCTATCAAGGGTTCCCACCAAAATGCGTAATTGTGGGGAAACACTTGCCACGAGGGGGCACAGTTGAATTGCATTTCCTTAGCAAACGAAGTGAAGCCATTTACTGTTGTTTTCGCATAACTATGCAATTGTATCCCTGGGAGAGCACTGGACAGCAAGAATGCTTCCCCTCATTCTCATTCATAGGGTGTCTTCCTGTGTTGCACTAAGATTTAAAGTATTGTTTCACCAATTATCATAAAGTTTATCAAGCATTTTAAAATACTTCAGATATTTATTTAGTAGCTTGTCCTGCAAATGCAGTGTAAGAGAGGTGGAACAAAATACTCCATTTAGAAAGACAACACATAAAAGCAGCACTACAGTCTCTTTGTGTGAGAGGAGACTTAGCAGGTGGTAGCTCACAAAGTTAACAACTCGTGGTAACAAGATGGAAAAATATGCAATAAAGCACAATGTCACTCTATGCACAAGAAAAACAGTTTAAAGCAGGCCATCCTGTGATCTTGAACAGTAAAGTAGCATTCATAGAACTGTAAATAAATACCCCTTTGCCTAACTGTAACATGTATAATGAAAATTATTTTCATACCTCCTAATGTCACATTGCCATGAAGAAACCTCCCTTGATAAATAAGCCGCAAGATATTTGGACTGCTGACTTGTTCTTCTTCCCAATCTGAAGAGAGAGGATTTTGACAGTTACATTGTAATAAAAGCGTCTTTTGGTATTTCTCTCACCTTTACCCAGGAAGAAAATCAGGAACAGGACTCTTTTGCATAAAACACTAAAGAGGGAACAGAGGCTGAAGGTACAGGAAGATTCAAGGCCAGCACTCCTGAAGTTTATTCTTGAATTTATTATTTGACACTGGGCATTGAAACACGCAATTTTATGTCTGCAAGTATAAATATTACTGATGTCACAGACTGCAGGATATATTTAGCACATACACAAGTCCTAAAATATTTCATACATGCAAATTGCTTCCTGATTCTTGATATCCAGGCCATTCTAAAGTTTCCCTAGCCATACTCCTCATCACCAGCTAATTGACTAACTGGAGCAGTTCTCCAGCAACGGGAAGCTGCCACACAGAGAACGAGCGCACATGTGATGGGTCACTTGAAACAGGACTCTGAGATCACAGCACTGAAAAAAAGCTCCGGAGGCAGCTCAGCGCCGTTCGATGATGATGGCCAGATCCAACCAGTTCCATGTCTGGAGGGGGCAGTGACCTGAGCAGCCCCCGACTGCCACTGCAGAGCTGGAACAGAGGCTCTCTCAGAGCAGACACCCACCAACACGTTTTAAGGAACTTCTCAAAGGCCCATCCGTGAATGTTTTTATGTGGCAAACAGTGGTTCAAAAAAAACCAAAAACATGCATCTATTTTCCCATAATGCTTAAGCCAAATAAATTATAAGCTTAAATTGTCTCTTCCTACTCTTTTTCCATTCCCTGTCACAACGAGAAGAACAAATAAATATGCACTTTGCTTTCAGAACAAGTACCATACAGCCTTGAAATGTTGAATTTAAATGGTCTCTCTGGGAATACAGTGTCTTCTGTTTCTTAGATGACCAGATATCTGGCAACAGTTGTTCACAAATGTTCTCTCTTTCTGTTTTTGTTTTGTTTATATAGCAAAATAAATATTCAGCAAGGGATCAGGACAAGCCACAGAAACCAACCTGTTCACTGGAAACATACCATTAACATACAGGCAACAGCAACTGGCACCACAAAAGGAGAGGAACTGAAAAGGGTAGAAGGGGAAGCATTTCAAACAAAAGCCACAGCTGCAGAGTGTACGGAGAGGCATCTGGTGCAAAAAGCAAGAAGGCAGAGACTGGGCAGCAGAGCCATCTCAGCCCCAGAACACAGAGGGAGTAAGGCTGGTACCAACAGCAGAACCTGCAACACTCCCAGGTGCTCCCATGTGCCTGGGTTATAAGATTAGATCAAATTAGGCAACCAAAGCTATTTGAATTTCAAGTATTTCCACTTAGGGTCTGATTCAATTGTCTTGCAATTCAAGCACATGCCTGTTCTGCTGTGCTATGAAGTGGGCTACATCAAGGATATGAATTATCACACTGTTACCATAACAGTTTTGGTTTGGGTTTTTTTTATTTTTCTTTTTTTTTACTCCATACAGTCTGAACTTCACTATACTGTGGCTGTAAAGAGGAGAAATTCAGCCAGTTGACAGTGCCATAATGATGTAAAACCACAACCAAAAGAAGACAGACTAGCTTTTGGCACAGGTATTTTCTCACTGTTTAAGCTGCCAAGTTACCCATCCTTTTAATTTCTGCTTCTTGGCTGGAAGTCTGAAACATTTCTTTCTGACATGAATTCAAATTTTAATTTCCACCGATGACTGAGCCAAGGACTCACTGAACCTAACTTTTTTTTTTTTTTAAGATCAGATAATTGCTGTACAAGAAAGATGTTAATATTATTTAGAAGAAAATGGGGAGGGTAAGAAGAGAACAGGTAACCTATCTAGATGATATACATTAAAATAAATCTGGCATTTTCTACTGTAAGTCAAGAGACCATTAATTAACAACTGTATTGCCAAAAGAGATGGGGCGAGGTTTGCCTTAATCCTGCCAGCATGTGACAGAGGTTATTTCATTCCTTTTTTTTCCCCAGAAGATCATGACAAGTCAAAATGGTGGTAAAAACAACCGTAACATCTCTGTTTCAAGGCACTTTAGTCCTCATCAAGATTTCTCAGTCCTGTGGCAAAGAGGAGCACTCTGAGTCTGAAAACAGATAATGGGCTAATGTTTGCAAAAAATCTATATGCTATTTTGAGGTGAGATTGTTTTGGTTTTTTTCTTTTAAATTGAGACTATACTTCTTTGCAAAGGCAATTAAATATTCATTAAAATTTAGAGCACTCCCTCAGGACAGCATGTATTTGAACTGAGGTTTCCATGCCTGGTTCTACTTTTTTTTTTAAGAAGAGACTTTAAAGTCTGGGTTTCTTCCCAACTCTAAACTCAGAATCTGCAACTTTTAAGCTCTTCACAAGACTGTGAACAAGACATCACATGTTCACAGGCATAACTTGAGTAAGGAAAAAAAAATCCAGCTCTGCCTCTACTAATTCAGATAAATGTACACAAAGAACATTTGGTTATGACAACTATGTTATAGGCACATATTAAAATATGTACAGCATAGATGCTATGTTAACCTATTTTTAAAGCCTATTTTTTACATCTGTATCTAATGCTTCAAAGGATTTAAAACCTCCTCCTTCATTACATATTTTACTAAATACGTAATATTGCATCCCAGCAAACGAAACAGCAAACTGAACTTTTTTCCTGACCTCAAGGACCAGTTTAAGGCCTAAAATACCGATTATCACCATTAACTTTTTGGCATAAACTATCATTTACCATATGTCTCTGACAAAGGCACCACAGAAACAGATAGTGCAATGTTTTAGTTTGTCTAAATAGTAGTCTTTTTAACATCAAAACAGTAACCCAAATGAAGTCCTGTACCAAAAGAAGCATTTTCTTTCATCGTATGTAATGCTATGTCTGTGTTTTGGCTATTTTCCCATGAAATCATAGTCAGGGAGAACAGAAGCACTTTGTTTTGGGGACCTATTCACATATGTGAATACACATCTCAAGTTCTTAAGTCTGTTTTCCAAAGCCAGTATTCCTGTATGACACCAAGTATATTTACACAAACAACATCCAGTTTTCTAATGTCTCTTAAAATGGGCTTTTATATTTTTTTTTCCTTGAAAAATATCAGTATTACAGATACTTTCCAAGATAAGGCAGTAAGGAAAAAGTACTTCAGACTCAATTTCACTAATGCATTCCTGTGACTTCCCATGTTTTATTTTAGCTGTCCTCACATAAGAGGTTTTATACCTCCAACATTTCCTCACATTTACTAGATCCTCTAATGCGATCGATAAAGAAAAGTGTCTAAAGATGGGGGGAACGAAGTACTTCAATTTGGGGAAGCAAATTTTACAAATAAAGTAGGAAACAACCCTGACATCTAAAAATCTGCCCAACAGAAGGAACTGAGAGAAAGAAGGCAGGATACCTGCATTTCTACATAAATTTTTGTCCATAAGTGAATAAACATACTTAATTTGAATGCTGAGCAAGAGATCAGTTTACTGACACTTTAGTCTGAATATACAGGGAAGGTCCTTGCTCACCAGTTAAAAAGCCAAAGGCACACTGCTACTCACCCATTGGCCAGTTGTCATACACATGTTTTGCAATATCTGCAGCAGAGTCATTCGGTGAAAACAGGAACTCTTTTGTTTTCCCGCTTACCAAGATGAGGCGCAAATTTATCTGGTAAAAAAACCCAAAACATCAGGATTAGGAAAGTTTACAGAGACTACTTAAATTACTTAAATTTTTTACAGTTCTAAAAACTGTCAATGGTTTTGGAAAACTGATCCAAATTATTTGAGTTTAACATGTTAACATATGTTAAAAAGAGGGTCAAAGAGGTCAAAAAAATGTTCACATACCCATAATCTAGGAAGATTAAATTCTAACAGCTGGTATTTTTGATTATAAACACCAGAAGATTCTGTTAGTGATTGAATCAACTATGCCAGCAAAAAAAAGCTTTTAATAACATAATAGCTTTCAGAAATACACTCTAGCATTAACATATAAGCAACATAGTTCCTGAATGAAGAGGAAGACTATAAACCTGAAAAATTAACTTAAACAGAGAAAATTAAAATATCAAAATCTCCACCTGAATAGCCTGTGAGACTTAAAAGCCCTAGAATGCTCCCTCCCAGTCTCAGCCAGTGCCTCTCCTATAAAATGCCAGGGAGTCAGACAGCATCCTTCCTCACTCCCAGTTGCCACAAAGCTGTTTCCTGAATCCCTCTGCCAGTCTTCTGAATCCAAAACTTTGTCCCACAACTGTCTGTCACCACAAGCAAAGTGAGGTCCACATGCAACACAATAATAATGATACCATAATTTTTTCTTTCATTAATTTCCTCCATATAACCACCAGCACCTTAAGCCATAATTTTCCTCTCTTCTATTTGCAAATTACTGAATAGAATTTCTTTTCCATATAGCATTAAAATAACAAATATAAAGAGCTCACTATGACATTATTTACAATGCAAAAGAGATTAAATTTTGGCTCCTCAAGCGACTGTTAGCAAGGTGACAAAATACATTTGGGTAGCTAGCACTCAGCAATGCCCATGGCAAGCAGGAGTCTAGCTGCTGTTGTACTTTGACCTACAAGCCCACATTTCATCAAGTTTCTGAGAACTTGAGACTTTAGCAGACTAACTGCTTGGATACTTTCTTCCAAGTCACTCTCAAGCCGTGGCTCTCACTTCAGGTAAGTTTCAACAAAGCCTTCTTTGTTGGAATTCAGTAAACTGTTTTCTACATCAAATATCAAGTGAAAAAATTTTGCAGCAATATCCAAGTTTTCTAGAGTTCTTGAAAAAAATCTCAGAACATTATAGCCACTGAACAAAAGAGTCCTGTCTCAGCTGCCCACTCTCCACTTATTTCAGAAGCTCTTTAGACAGATCATCTATTCCCTCTTGAATGTTTTGGCTTGGATTCATCCTACCTATCTTTAAGCACCTAATGGAGGTATCCAAATTTACAATCTCTATCATCCAGCATACTTCAAGGTCAATGAAGGAAATGACCTCTCCTAAAAGCAACTTAGCGTCTACTTCAAAATGTCTCAAGTATAAAAAGAGTGAGCATAAAACGCTAGGTTCTCCTCCCTGTCCTCCTACTAACACCCTTTGGAAAATCCTAGTTCTCCCATTAGCCCAGGAAAGCAGCCAAGTGTTAGTCGTCTCTGAGAAAGCACCACAGCCACTCCAGGAGCATCATTGCATACTGGGAAATCACAAAAAAAAAAAAAAAAAAAAAAAAAAAAAAAAAAAAAAAAAAAAAAAAAAAAAAAAAACAACAACCCAACCCCACCAACTTGAAAGAGAGAAACTGAAGGAATGCTGTTTAGTCAAAGACATTTCTTCACAAAATTCAGAATACATTTGCCTATACACAATAAAGTCTTGTTTTCTTTGAAATTTTCACAATGATTAAGGAATTATTTTCAAATGTCACCTATATTTAGCAGAAAAAGCAGGTCAAGTTCTACTGTTACTGTTTACTCCAAAAATCTGACTACTGTGATGAAACTCCACCTTCAAAACGTTGGACTATGTTCAGGTGTTGTTTTGCTTATCTTGTCTTTCAGTTTCAGTATTTTGCCCCCCTTTACCGTCTCCACCTGTGTATGTATAGACAACACTCACATATACAGTTTCTTTAGCTAGACTACCCTAGATAAACTCTTCAAGCTTTCTCTAGTGAGACACCAATTCCTCCTTTCATTCTAGGAGCCTGTCTCTGCACAATTTCTTCTATTTTCTCCTCAAACAAATGACATTTTTTGAGGCATATTACATGATGTCTCACCAGATGCTTGTATAACACCATCAGTAATTTCCTCTGTCTACTGGAAACATCTTCTGTGACTGTGTCCCAAGAGTACATATACCTTCTTCGTAACTGCACCACACTGTTTGCTCAGTTACTTGTACCCTTTTCTACTTTGATCCTTTCAATTATTCAACTTCCAAGCTTTTATCTTGGCTATATCACCCTAAAGCACATGGCTACAAATTTCATCCCACTCCTATTACTCCATCCCTCAGAGAGAAAGGAGGCTAGGTGTAAAGAAGTATTCTGCATCACAAAGTTGTTTCAGATTCCCCTCCATGTCTGGGCACTGGATCTAAGAAATCCCCCAAAGTTGTTCTTCCTCTCTACATTACAAGCACTTTTCAAACTTCGTGTCACGCATGAATTCTAGCAGCAAGACATCTTTACACTTACCTTTGTCATTAAATGAATCAGGAAACATCAAAATTGATCTGACAGTTGTTTCATAATGAATTTATTAACAAGCTCTTTCTGAGCTGCCTCCCCCCTCTCACCTAGGTCCTTTATATGAGGCTCACAGACACACAGTTTCTCTAATATTTTTTAATTTCTCCTGTTTAACCAACAGTTCTGCAAAACAGCACCACTTTAGTCACTAAGTACATATTCAGAGGATACTACAAAAATGTGCACGTAGAAAGTAAGCTCTTTTCATCAGACTGCCACACTCCAGCTTTTGGAAGTGGGGTGTACTGCGTTTGATTCCACTCTCTACACCTCATTATTTTTAATTACTTTTAAAGCATTAATGCACCTCCTTACAATACCAACATACTGCCAAAAAGTTAAGAAGTTCTGCCCACATCACGCACTGTTACTTGTGCTTGGAATGGGCTGCCTGTTTAAAAGAACTAACCAAGCCCAAATTTCCAGCACCAGTGCCTACCTTAGCTTCTTCACCAGCAGCCCTTTTGCCTCTCCCTCCAATTCCCCATATCCATTTCCTATACTCTAACTGGCTCACAAGACACCCCCCTTAGCTTGCTCCCTCTGTCTAAGCAGTTCCCAAATTCAGAATTTATATAATTTATCTAAAACTTAATTTTGCTTCATCTGTATGTAGTTTAGCAATGGTGGGGGTTACCTTTTTGAAGACCATAGCACTTTCCTAGGCAGCAGACAACACCAAACCATCCACCCCCTAGAACTACCTGGTTTGGATCCTTCAAGGAGTGGACTAAAAAAAAAAACCAAAATATTAGCCCTGCTCAGCACTTAAAAGTATGATTGTGGCACTGCATTAACACAGAAGTGAAATTATTCTTCTTCTACCATAACATTTCTTTTTATTCTCACTACTGAGTTTTGAGATTACCAGACACACTAAGGTGAATACAGAAAGGAGATGAATATCACTAAAAATAATCAAAACTAACCTGGCTTCCTGGAAAATTTGACTAAGTCATACAACGGCAGTTAATATAGAACATAAAATCAATATAAGAAACATTCAGGGGACGGGGGGAAAAGAGTGAAAAATGCTAGATCCTTCTTTCCCCCTACCTCCCTAAGATGGATAAGTTTCTTGTTATGCTGAAGAACATTTCTTATAGCCTTACTATGAAATTGAGAAGACACATTGAGATAATAATTTTACAGGGTATATTACAAAGTATGTGCAAAATGCAGGAGAAATATTTTAATTTAAAAAAAATCACATATCAGCAGAAACCCAAAATGAATTTTTAAGTCAGTCAAGCAGATGTTACATCAAGTGCAAAGAAAGAGCTGTTCTAAAGAAAGGTTCAAGTATTTTCTTATTTATAGTACAACATGCCACCTACACATTTAGTTTGCATGTTTGTCTTTATATATATATATATATATTTATGCTTCTTAATCTTGGCTTGAAGGAATCTTAGTCTTGAGTTGCATATCACACTACCCCAAAGGTTTTGAAGCAAATAATCCTAAAACTTGCCTCTAAATTTAAAGTCTAATCTCATTTCCCTCAAGAATATTGGTAAATTTAACAACTTGCAACTGTACTACTTAGTCTTGCAAACAAACAATAGGGAATCTGAAAAAAAAATATTTCTGGCAAAATTCCAGAAACCTCAAAACTAAAAGAAGAAAGACAAAAGATAAGAGCATATGTGCATACACAAAAACTCGAAGTGCAGAAAAGAGTCTTGGTTAGGTAGAGGAATTCTGACACAAAAGCATCAAATTTTAACTTTTCAAGTTAAGAAAGGATTCTTAGTATTCTTAGCTATCCTGTATCCTATTTCCTACATTAAAAGCTGCCAAGGAGGTTATGTCTGTCTTCCTTGTATGCTTAAAGCCTCTCCACCTATTCCTGTCAAGTGTCTTGGTCACAAAAGACTTCTGCAATTCTCATGGTCCTGACAAGTTTGCTCTTCAGCTGGGGATGTTACAACAACTGTCCTGATTATGGTTTTTCTTTTTCTCAAAGTACCAAAGGGAGTTCCAGTATTTTGCTACAACAAAGTGATAGGGATCATATCCTCACACTTCTGCCTTGTAATACCAACTGCAACATTACTACTGAAAGCAGTCAAGGGCAGCCAGAGTATCAGAAGAAAGATTAAATACAATTTGCAGACTACATCCCCTCTGCACAGTTATGTAACAGCACATTCTGTTTGTGATCTCGAGCATGCAAACCTCACCCTCTCCCTCCCATCCCAATCTCATAATCACAGCTCCAGTAACTACCCCCTCAGTTGCACTGCATACACAATAAAAATTTTCAGTGCAGATTATATTCTGCAAACAACAACAAACCCCAACACCAAACAGAAAACCACCCAAAAATAAAATTATATTTATGAAAAGATTATAGTGATCTTTTCTTTGTTCTAGGCATCTGCAAAGTTTGGTCATTCTTTAGGCATACCTACAAAATGTCTTAGCGTCACAGTGCTTCTAATTTCACAGCTAATGTTAAATAAATGGGAAGTCACTTTAACATCAATAAATGTACAGATTAAGAAATCTCATTTGTTAATGTTTAAGTGACTTCTCATCTATTCAGCTAAATAAGCTAGTTGGTTATCAATTTTATGCTCCTGTAGCAGCTTAAGATTGCTCCCCAACCTACAATTAAAATGCAGAGAAGGAAAAACATCATATCACTACATTATATGCAGCCCCAAGTTTAAACTGATTGTTTTTCTTTAACTTTTAAGACTGAAATACATAGAAAAACCGATTTTTCCCTCAACATCCAATACACTTACTTTCCTGTTCAAATTCATTATTGTGAGAAGTAAATTGGTTCTCTAAAGACATATTAAGGTTTCCTAATGGCTCTAAGCCAAAGAGAAACCCCCCAGCCCTACTTTGTGACTGAATTCCTCCAGATTTACATATGAGATTGAACCAAGCAGAAGTAACAGTCAAAGCATCACAGTAGCATCAAACAAGCCAAGTCAGCAGGGACCTGCAGGCTCTGGACACCAGGTCACTCCTGGAATGCATCCACCTGAATATAATGAAGAACTTCAGTTTTCACATGCCCTGGAAGGCTGTTGTAGAACCTAAGCTGTTCCACCGAGTGCTCTCTTCCCATTCCCAGCTTAAATTTATTCTTGAATACATTAGACTCACTGATGCCACATGCACATTATGCTTTAGCCAAAAAAACCTTGGGGTTTTGATGGCTTTCTTGCACATCTGCAGACAAGGACACACTTAACTAAAATTAACAAGCAAAGGTTTTCCTCATTAAAAGACTGGCCCTTGGTGGGAACACTGTCTTCAGAATTCTGAAGCACATCAGTAGAGATTAAGGTAACTGGGCTTAGTAGGCCTGGAGGGGACCTATCAGCAGCCTTCCCGTGCCTAAATTACCAAAGGACCTCTTTACTGAGGTCCGAGACAGAAGACCAACAGACAATGGTCATAAATGGAAAGCTAGAGACTCTGAACTGCCGTCAGGTAAAAAGTTTTCATCCTGAGGATCTTAAAACAGTGGTCACTCAGAAATGCTCTGGAAGCTCTTGTCTTGCAGATTTTCAAGATCCAACCAACAAAGCCCCAAGCAATCTGGTCTGAATTCAGTGGTGACCCTGCTTCCAGCAGGAGTTTGGGCTAGAAAATTGCTCAAGGTCCTTTTCAAAGTGAACAATTCCCCAATCCACTTTAATCCATATCTGCTTCGGTTTTGTTTAAACTTTCTTAAGTATGCATAATTACTATGCAAAAGTATTTCAGGAATTTATAAACTGATACTAGAACTTCCTGAAGTCCACAAAAGCCTCTCCATTTTCAAACATCACAACTGTTCTACATTTGTAATGCAATAATCTCACAATGCACTTCTCTAGCCCAGTTTATGTCTCTATGACATAAACTTTAAAGCTTGCATTTCAAAATACAGCTTTTAACCACCCATAATGCACAGGATATTTTTGTTTTAATTCAATTAATTCTGTTCCTATTAATTCAGTCTTTGAGATAATCCCATCTCCACACAACACCACAATCATCTCCTATACTATATATCATCAACAAATTTCACCAGCATACTGATTTTCCTTGTCCTAGTGGCATAAACAAAAACATTACAAAGATGCCCGGTCCCAAAATTATCTTTAAGCAATTCCACTAAGCACAACTGACAGCCTGACACATCCTGAACACTGTACCTTAGCATTTTCTCCACCTAAGCCACACACTCAATCAAACTCTGCTTTCCCCAGCTGATTCCCTCCTACGCAACATCAACTACTCACTGAAGTCCAGGCAGATTACACCTCTTCTGCATTTCCCTCATGTGGAAAACACTCTCCTTCCAGAGAAAATTGGCTGATGAATCTGTCATGATCTAATTTGGATAAATAGAAATAATGAATTTTATTCCATTATTTCTTCTCTGCTCCTTCTCGGCATCCTTCCTGAGATGATTACTCATCTGTCAAGTTCAAAGTCTCTCTTCACATCTTTTCACTCATCTAGCAAGCAGATATTTTATAACTTAATTTCTTCAACCTGAAGAAACATCAAGCATGCAAATTCCTCAGATACACTCCTTATTACTAACCCAATACATTTAAACGGCATCTGCCTCCTTGAAATCCAAAGCCTTTACATATATTCCTGCTTTGTTTATTCTCCCATTTGATTTTAATTTTATCAGCTCATGGTCATTGAAACAAAGTCATTTCCCCAAGCAGCCTTCTGAAGACTTCCAGAATGTTCTGGGAATTTGAGACGCATCTAAAATAAAAATATTAGCTCCTTCTCAGCCAAAAAAACTAGCTGATAGAGGGACTGAGGTGCCCAAGGTAAGAAACTAAGAGAGCAAACATTTAAATGTGTAGCCCAACTGTGCAAGCATTCTCAATGAGAGAGAAGAGATCCTTCATCCCAAACTCTTCTTCAAGAGTCGCTTGATAAAATAAATAAAACTACAGTTCTCATGAATCACACTTCTAGACACCCATTTTCACCAGATACTTTATAGGAAATACAGGTAACCACACTTCCTCAACTGAACACCTAAAATTTACACTTGGCAACACTTAAACAACTGGGCAACACCTGTATTTAGCTTTGCTCTACCTCTACAGCACCTTACAATACCTGTATAAATTTCCTTTGTATCATGAAAAAGACACTGACATGGAAAATGAGAAGAAACATAAACGGTCCACCTGAATGAACAAAGCTCTGAAGTTTCATTGCCAGCTGCGTCACTGGTTCAAAGCCACACCACTTGTGAAAGTAGGGCAATCCCAACATGACACCAGGTAAATGTGACAGCACCTTGCGTCACTCTATTCAAGGCTAAGTGAACTTCATACCAGTTCCAAAGACACACTCACCTTTAGATTGCTACAAAGTGAAACAATTATGGTTTTATGTGCAACTGCTTTCTCAAACAAGGAATGCCTAAGGCAGCTTTGCACTGCTGAAAGTTGAGTTAGCAAATTTCAGAAACTTGAAGTGAAAAGGAGAAAACCAAAAAAGAGCATAAATAAATTTTATTTAAAGGAGGGGAAAAAAGCAAAATCCTATAGGCATTTAACTCAGTAGCTATGATAGACCTAGCTGTTTCTATGGAAACCATGTCAGTCTTGAACTTAAAATCCTAGTGCTTGGTCACACTTCATCCATTTCCTCACTTCAGTTCAAATAACACAGAAACAATGGCAATATCCTCCCATGAGTTCCAGGATTGTGTTTTCAGAAGAAATATCTAGGAAACGCTGTTCTTCAAAATAAATTAATACAGCCACTGTGATAAATAACCAGCAAAATACAATGGATTTCACTCAAGTTTACATACTGTTTCCTTTACTATCCTATTTGCATTCCTGAAACAATTCTGGGTTGGTTTGGTTTTTTGGAGTTTTGTGGAGAGGGATGATGTAAACACAACACACTAACGTGTCTGCTGGAGCTAATTAAGAACTAAGAATTTCTACTGAAAAACACTTTTAACAAGACATTAAAACCAGAAGAATAACTTTTTCTTCCAACATACTGGTTCTATTAGCAAAAGATTTTTTTCATGATTTAAGGAGATAAGACTCTACCACAGAATAATTTGTGTCCCAGCAGTACTGAGAAAGAAAGAGAAAGGGAAGAAAACTGAGGCAGTACTTCACCTGAAGTACGACAAGTGATCAAGTACCTGGTCTTCTCATGTCAAGGGGATTTTTGGCTACTGTATCCCAAGTACATACTTCAGTCATAAATTGTCTCCTGCTGCCCCCCAGGAGAATTCACTCTGACAGAGAAGACTCAAAGACCTACTTTGATTACTCATTAGCCATAGTCAGGGTAGTTTCACCCTGCATATGTTATAATTGTCTTAGTCCATCATGATCCTACTGTGCAAATTACAAGACACAAAAGACCTTTAACTTGTCTTTAACACATGCCAGAAAACCAGGAGACTTAATATAAATAGGTAGTAAAAAAGGCAGACATTAAGCCATGTGGCATTCAAGTTTGCTATTTTCAAAGTTCATCCTTCCAACTCAGTGTTGGAATAAGTGCACTTTCACTGAGGAATAAAGTAATTAAAACATGAAACAGAGAAATTAATATACTCAGATTTACATGAAATTTTGGTAGAGACCATTTTAGCAATCGGTATACCACACCGAGCCAGTCAATTCCAAACACAGGAGTGGAAACAGCAGTAAAATTGCATCAAATGTCAATGCCCACAAGGGAAGTTCATGCTTGCAGGCTGAACCAGTTAGCTCTAGTCAGCACAGCCACAGTGAGGTAGTTTGGTAACTATGGTGGTTTACAGCTCCTGTTCTCAGGAGGGACCCATAAAACAGGAACTGGGACATCCTGCTGTGACATATCCTGGGGTCCCTGGCCTGTAGTGCATGGAGTTAGTGCTGAAGCTCCAACACAGGCATTTGTATGCCTTCTTCAGAACTTACATATAATAACAGCAGAGAAGGGCATTTCAGGGTTTCTTTCTGAAGTGGGAAAGAGTGTGAGTAGGAGAGAGAGAGAAGAAGGTGTCTGTTTCTGTATTTTCAATCTCTGTCTCCCTAAAAATATCTTTTAATGACACACATCCCAATGTTTGACTCCAGAATTTAAAAGTGAAATCAGCGTGTACCATCTGTGTAACCATTCCAACATCTCTTCTCAAGAGCTGCCCCTGGATAAGCCCAACACCTTGTTTTCATCCTCTCCTACTAAACTGATATTTGAAGCTTAGAAGTCCACCCCACAAATATGATTGATGCTAATTCTAGTAGCTTAAATTTGGATTTAATCCTGATGTAACTCAGTAATTGTTCTAATGTGTTCTGCAGAGAGAATATTTATGCATTATTTTAAAATATTATTTAGGACAGTTCAATGGAATCTTTTACAAGACTGATGCAAGACCACCAAGTCTGTGAACACTGATGTTGTGCAATGCCTCACAGCTCCAATTTGAAAGTGAACACTACTGGTGCTGCTAACAAAGGAGAACATACAATTCCATGGAATCAGTTCCATACATAGCTGCTTTTCCCAAGTGCAAGAGCTTGGGATTATGAAGGGGTAGATACTCTCTACCCCTTCATAATCCCCAAACAATTATTTTTTTCTTACCTTTAACCGGCTTTGTAGAGCTCAAATTGATTTAACCATGTATTTAGAAGATTACCTAGATCAAAAGGTATTACAATTTCATAACCCACACAGGTCAGACCATAAATAAAAGTCAGTGTAGTCTCCCAATTATAGCCTGGATGAAAATATACATCAGCTTCACTTTGACCAAAACTGAAGCTCTTTGGGGAAAAAAGAAAAAAAAAGAAAAAAAAAAAAGAAAAAAAAAGTGAACATAAAACATTAAAAACACATGAAAAAAAATGGACATTTCAAGGGAGCTGCTATTTACTGGAACAACCAAAAGAATTATAATTGCAAGCAGCACATATTCGTGGATACCATCTAATTCCATATCCGAATTTTCAGGAGAAAAGTTTGGGAATTTTTTAATATTTTCTGTTTGTTTTTAAATGAAGTTTTAAAACATGATTTTTCATATTCAGTTACCTAAACATAATAAAGATGCATTGGGTTCTCTGCATTCCTGAGCTAGACTTTATTGCAGATCTCCAACTGCTCCTCCCTTTGCTTCCACTTTCTACCACATGAGGAACACCAACTAAGGATCACTTACTTCAGTGTGTATATTCAGGTACATGAATACATACATAAAAAGACACAAGTAACTAGCCAACTCAGAAAATCTCTTGGGAAATCTTTAAATAAGGGGGAAAAAAGCATTTATTTAAAGAGAAAAAAAAAAACAAAACAAAAAAAAAAAAAAAAAAAAAAAAAAAAAAAAAAAAAAAAAAACAAAAAAAAACCACCCAAACATAAAAGAAGCATACAAACGTACAAAAAATCACCCTGCTGTCCTGGAAATGAATGGTATACTCCTTACATATGAGACCATAAAGATTCATGAGATCTTATTCATGAAGATCACAGCATGAGATTATTCTTTTCCTCAAAAAGAAACTGATCTCCAATGCAAAGCCTATATTTAAAATGTGCTACTCTTCAGGCTCCCAAAAAGGGACAACAACCAAGTACAAAAATAACCTGATTTGGAGCAGAAAAAAATAATACAAAAGCTAGGAAATAACCCAACCTTCTGAATTCAATTTTATTTTCTCTTTTCTCTTGCAATTACTGTTGCATTATATGTTATTTAATACAGTTTACTGTGCAGTACAGAAAACACCACACTGTGACTAAGTAGGAAATGATAGCTAAAATAAATACTCTTTGCCTTTTAAACTAAACACTGCTTGAAAAAAATCTTAGAAAAAAAAAGTCACTCCATAAAGACAAATAAAGAGTGACACAGTTCTATGGAAGTCCCCTCATATCAACTCTGAGCTATTAAAAAGTATTGTTGCGTGAACAAAACAAAACAAAACAAAACAAACAAAACAACAACAACAACAACAAAAAACGACCAAAAAAAAAACCACCACCACCAAAAAACTTCCCTAGGATTTTTCAGGACCTACATCCCAATGGAAATGCCAGCAATAGGAGGTCAAATTTGCAGCTTCTCACTTCAGAGTCATACTGGGACTCTGCTGACAGGTTCTTTAACTTGGTCAGCACCAAAGTATGAAATTTTTCAGGCCTTGAGTGTGTCAAAAACAAGATGGAAAAAAATCCTTAAAATCTTTAAAACATGAAAGAGGCAAAGATTTGCACCTTGACTTAGAGATGTATTTCAGATGCCTTGGGTGGACATACCACAAAATTAAATTTTTATTAATAGCTACCAATTCCTAGGTTCTCTGGGCTTCCTGTGTATCATGGCAGTCAGCCAAAGTTTTGCCATTCCAAAGCACTATAAATCACTGAGCTGTGATAATTAAAGGCAAGACCAAGACCATTATATATTTTTGTCTCTGATGCAAAATAGAGTTCATATGTTAATCAAAATGGATGTTTCAATGACTAGAGAGCTCATTTACTCTAGCAAAACCAAGCAACTCAGATGTGAATAAGAATACAACCTTTTCTAATTGTTTTCCTCCTAAAATAGCCCAGAGAAAACACTGAATTATGTGATAAAATCAAGGATTTTGATGCTGATGCCAATATATTCAGAATATAACTCTCAAGAGCAAACAGCTTGACTTTGACCTCTGCCTGAACAGACTTTCTTTCCTTTTTTTCCTTCCTCAATGAGTTACCCTTAATGTTCAACAAAAATTTAAGCCATGTTTATAGAAAGCTTACATGTTTTTCTTCTATTTAAACATTATGGCACTAATGCATCCCCAAGCTAAGTTTGCTGAAGTCAACTGACTGAAGTTAATGGAATGACATCACAAATAAAGCCCAATCCAGTTATTTATTGTGCTCTGCATTCACTGTTGAACTCTAAAAGGCACAGCTTATCCACCTTCTTTTCTGAAGCCAGTCAAGTGCTTGTATTGTTCCAACCAGCTGTCAGTCTAAGAGTAATTCTTATCCTGTTTCCATCATGGAGAGCACTAGCACATCCAGACTGCCTATTAATGACTAAAAGAGTTAAAGCTGCCCTTTCATTTTGGTCTCCTCCTCTTCCAGAATTGGTAAGACTTCTACAGAGTCAGAAACATACAATTTACCAGCTGTTAACTTACCACTCAACTTCCTTGGATGATGTAGTTCCTGATGCAGTATCCCTGTATGACTACCCCACAGCTTTGTGAAGTAATTGCCACCACACTAGGCAAGTCCTTCCAAAGCAGACTGTGTCTGCCAGGCAAGGTACCTTAACCCTCAACATCCACACAAGAGTTTTCCTCAAAGAAAATCAGATTTTAGCAATGATGGAAAAAAGATCATTTCTAAGAAAAGCTTTTCTATCTTCGTTTGTCTTGTATGCCCAGCCTACACAAAAAGCATCAAATTACATAAAAATGCTTTGTTCCACCTCTTCAGAAAATCCATCTTCATACAAATAGCACAAATGTAAGACCCAGTTGATATTCAGACATCTTCTAAGCATAAATATCCTCTTGGTCTACAATCTCACTAAATCCTTACCATGAGGATACAACAGTGATGCCTTCTTGAAGGCAATACAGTCTTTTAATCAGCAGTGATTATAAGCAACACCAGTCACGGCTCTCAGTTCTTACTGCATCAACAACTACATTATAACAAGCCATCTGCTCTGTGTCAAAGCAGTGAGTAAGGTTGGCTTCTGTGAATCTGGGGCAACATGTGTTCTAGCTTGCATCTTAATTATGGTTTACAAAACACTATGTATGGACAACCACAGAGGTATATCATTGACAGCTACCCAAGTAGCTATGATTCCTACCTTTAAAGCAAAAAGGAATTAGTATTACTTCCCTGAACTAATTTGTTTGAATCTATATACATAGGCAACAGGAGAATACGTCATTTAACATGTTTTTTTTCTCATATGTTGTGACTTTTGCTAGAATAAAACAATTTTAGACCTAAGTCATACTCCAAAACTCTAAATTTGCCTGTCCCCATGTTTTTGCACATCCCCATGTGATTAATACAGCTAGGACACTGTACTCACCACCTTCACATGTCCAAGTCCTCTGAGACCTGGAGATGACCCTGATCGGAGATAACCTGACTCTCTCCTCATTTTTGTTTCTTGTGTTCTCAGGCTGTTAAGGTTTTTAGGATAGCTATTTCTTATGCTTGACACATAATATTATTTTCAGGCTACAGGACAGATGCTGATTTAAAATTAAGAGTGTTTTATTAATAGTTCCACAAAGGCTGTGATAGGTTTCAAAGACCCTCTAACCCTCTATTTTCATTAGGGAAAAGGCCCGAGAGATTAGAGTAATAGCATCAACTGACCACGTTATGAAAAATCTTACTAGCACCACTGGTTGCAACCAGGTATCATTAGAGAAGAATGATTCCCCAGACAATTACTAAACTTTTGTATTTATCTCAATTGAAGCACTACTTCAATGCTACAAGAAGCAGAATAACCTCCTGCAAAAACTAACAAGCCAGAAAGTTGTTTTCCTTATTGGGGTTCAACATTCTCAACTCAAGAATTGTGGACAGACGCCCATGTCAGCAACAATGACCAATCTTTAAAACAAAAAAAAAATATATATATATATAAAGGCATCTTTTCTTTAGAGGAGAGAAAGATGCTATAGTTTTGCACTTCCTGTCATGACATAATGAAGTTAATGGAACCATGGTTTTGGAGAGAAGAGGATAAGAATAGAATTTAGCAAGCTCTCTCAGTCAGGAGACACAACATCCATTACTATAAATATGTTTTTAGGGAAATATGTATGTATATTGGCCGAATGTCAATTCTGTACATACAACCTGATGCTAACAGTGTTATGGTTCAGAAGTTCAGTTATCAGGCAAATTATTTTCTAGCTAATTACCAAGTCAAAATTACAGCACAATACTAGAACTGTAGCTATAACTACTTCTTAAAAAGGGTCCAGCACATACACACAAGACGGCCTAGAAAAATACAGCTGCTCTATAGGAAGAGAATGAAGGTCCACATAGTCAGATCTATTCCATTCTTCCCTATCAGTTTGGGAGACAAATAATTATACAAAGCTGAAAGGAAGATCTGGCATTTAGAGAGAAAAGTGCATTTGTCATACAAAACAGCTGTCAAGAAAACTATTGTCTAAAGTTATGCAAGGCTTGGGCGACTATTCAGCAGGGAGTCAATCAGCATCAACCTGCGACAAGTAATACTGTCCCTTACTGGTGCCAGACACAGCTATGGCATCATCTGCTTTTCACACTCCCAGTCTCATTCAGAAATTACTTTTCAGCAAATATAATGAATCCTCATGTGCATATAACTATTCCATTGATTACTTCAACAAGCAAGACTTGCAACAAACAGCCCATCAGATAATAGCAAGTAAGTGTTATAGGAACACTACGCAGTATTTACACAACAAATCAAGGCTCTGAGAAGCTGAATAAGGAAGCATACACTGCTGGATACTGCCTAGGATCTAAACATCACCACATTACACATTCACTCTTGTCATCTCAGGAAAACATTTGTTAGTGTGTCAGCTATCTGACAGGTGAATACCATGCGGGACAGTTCGGTTCTGTTTTAATCTGTACTGTAAGTGATGCTCAAAACCCTTTTTTTTTTTTAATTCAAGGTTTTTTAAGAAAGCTGGAAACCACTATAAAGCAACTAGACAAGGCAGTGCAGAGAGGAAGAACGAAGGAAATGTAGAAGTGGAACAAGATGACAGCTACAAAAACTTGTAGAACCTGGAAACTGTCTCTCTGGGAAAAAAACAAATCCAAAGCAAAAAAAAACAGAAAATAACTACAAACAAAAAACCTACAAAACCCCAAACCCAACTCAATTCCAGACTGCAAAGAACACAGGAATAACATCAGCAAGGGAAACAGAACAGCAGCAAAAGGACAAAAATCAAGAACAGTGGTGATGAACAGCATGGAACAAAACTGATGGGCACCAGCTACAAACTTTGTAAAGCTACTTGAAGCCTATGAGGCTCTAAGCCGTAAAAAGTAACTGGCCACAAATATTCATGGCCAAGAAATGAAAAATAAATAAAATCAAGGTAATAATCAATTGAGTCTCCTGAGTTTCACACCTCTCCGAGAAAGAGCAGGTGAATACACCTAACATGATATTGCCCAAATTAAAGCTTGGCCAAAGTGCCTCTGAGGCAAATGTTTAGAAACTTCTAATAATGTATCAAAGTTTATATTCTATCCTGGCAAAAACATGTTAATAACTGTAGCAGAGAGAATTGTAACAGATCATAAGCAAAACTCCTCTCTTCAAAACCTGTGGTATTTTGGACCTTTCCAATACATGCCTCAAAGGTAGGATTAAAAAGTTTAATTAGCTTTTTATGCAAGTACTGAATCAGCTGATCATATTCACCTTCCTCCCCAAGTGCGTCATCAGGGTGCTATTTGCTCTCTGAAGAAGAGACCATTATCATGATTACCTGCTAACAGTCAAGTCTCAAAAGCCTTGGTGTCATCTCAAAACAACATAGGAAAAGTCACATTATTGCTCTCTGTTATACAGCATGGATCTTGCACTCTTGTACCCATCCACACTCTGGAACTGAGAACACACTTGTTCTCCATAATCCATCTTCCTTTCTTTAAATGTGAAGAAAATGGACTTCCTCCATAATAAATTAAAATCCTTACATTAATAATTATAATATTATTTACATTACACACATTTATATACATTATACCAAGAAATATAATAGATTAACAAAACAGAACCAATCTTCAACACACAAGAAGACAGAAACAAGAATAAGCCTTCATAAAAGGTAAGTCTCCATCAGGATATAATCTGAAACTTTAAAACACTGAATAAACAGGATTGCACATAAATGAATAGATTAAGTAATAAAAAGTGACTAGTGTTGCTAAAACCCACTAGTTTTCTAAGCATTACACATACACTGAGTCAATCTGGTTGCATTTTAAGAAAACTAATTCACATGCAATGTCACTGTGAAAAATTAAGATAAACTACCCAAAGAATTTAGTTTCATTAATAGTGAGAATATTAATAATACATACAATATTAATAATTTGTACTTTCACAAAGAAAATTCAGGCAGTATTTCAATCCTACATCCTAGAATGCTTTTCAGGTCACAAGTTTAAACTTCTTTTAAACTTCTGAGATATTCCTTTGCAACTCAAATTTTATTAGCATTTTTACAAAAGGCACCTCTATCTTTTCTCATTCAAAACTCTGCCAAATAAACAACAGTAAAGTCCATATACTAGCAAGCAGTTCCATAATTATTAATTATAGTATTACTCGTCAGTATTAATTCTACCTATGGAGAATATTAACTTGCAGATGGAGCCTTATTTTTTCACAAACCTATTCTGGATATCTCAGAGAAAGGAGTAAAATTTTTATGGAGAATCATTTTCACAGTGCCATAAACGAAGAATTTTTTCTGCCTTCAATGACTGGTTTTGGCTCTTGAAAATTAACAGTCCTGTTTGATTTAAATCAAGACAATCATTTTCACAATGATTCTTACTAAATTACATCTTTTGCCTCATTAAAACAAACTAGTAAATTCCACTGAATATTTACCTTCCACATCCTCTGTGTTCTTGAAACCTGACCATTAATCTCTCTCACTGTCCAAAGACAACTTATATGGTTATTAACTCTTACAGCATTTTCCCATCCTTTTCTTCCCTCAAAAGGGGGATTAAACATGTCTTTCAGGTCCAAAAAGGAAGTAATTCAGCATGTGGCATACCACTTTTGGTCTATTTTGAAACACTGTATTTAATAAAAAAAAAAGTAACCTTTCACTCCCACAACAGCATTTTTACTCTTGCATATACATGAACTTCTCACTTCTCTTCAAATCTAAGGGTTAATAACAATTCACAGCTACTCATACTCCATTATCTTCTCAGTTAATGTTTAATAGTTAACATAATTCATAATATGGTATTTCCATGTACAGATAAAGTTGAAGTCAAACACAAGAGCACTGAGGTGCACACTGGGAGGTTTGAAAAAACATTAACTTTGAATTTTCTTTTAAATAGTGATAATCATTACCAAAAAACTACATGCACATACATACAGAGAAAATACATTTCTGAAGACCTCTGCAAGCTGCAGCATAAACCCAAATGCTTCTTGCTTACTAATTAACTCTTTTGTGGTTTGGTAACAGAGGGAACTTGCACAGAGGGAAGAAGCTAAATTACTATAGGGACATAAATCAAAATAGTATTTCACCCTCCTCTGCTTCACAAGCTACATTCTGAGATGCTCATCAGTTAAAGACTTCCAAACTTTCCAAAGGAAAATACAATGGTAAATAATACTTCCTTGTTATTACACTTTTCATTTCATCAAGGAAGGAAGTGTTAACTGATAATAAAACTACAAGAGACAAAGTCATTATGACTCTTTAATTATTATTTTTCCCCTCTCTTAACAAACTAAGCTCTGTCCAACTGACACTGATTCAACAGGAGAAGTTACAAGTGAGGTCTTTTAATGTGCTTGTAGGTGGAGGTGACCTGAAGTTTGACTCGCAGCTCCTCAGGCTGCTGCTTCTGTTGCCTCCTAACAACGGGCTGAAGCCAAACAGATTATCATACAGAGCTGTTACAGCTCTGTAGAAAAGCATTAAGAAGAAAACCAAAGAGAAATATTAAAGATGACAAGCTGCTAAATGGACCCCCTTCCATTCCCTTCTGTCTCTCCAAAACCACACACAGGCTGTCATATGATTTGTCTCCTGCAAATAAACGAGTGCAGACAGAAACACTAGGAAATACATATGGGGAAAAATTATCCTATGGGCAAATCAGCAAGATTAACAGTTGGAAGCATAAGTTCATGACAACAGGCCAAGAGCATAAGCCTCAAATTGAGAAAGGTTTCCATTTCCATTTTGAAAACAATACCATACCTGTGCACATCTGAAATAGTTTTAGTTAGACGTAATGTCACTGGAAAGGAGACTAAAAGTACCACCCTCAGTACAAGCTCTTAGTTTGAGATTAAGAGAAAGAACAACATATATTTTTTACCAGTTTAAAAACTGCTTCCACAGGCAGCAGTTCAATGTGCAGAGAATGGAACTGAACCATCAGCTTCCAAAATTAGCAGATTTTAAAGACCTTATGACTTCTGATCCAGAGTGCTTAGTAAGGACAACAATTTCTAGTTTTTCCAACAGTACTTCAAGAACTTCAGTATATTTTTGTGGTAGCTTCTTTTTCTTTTTCTTTTTATGGCACTTAAAAATTGTGTTCTACCATAGGAACACTATTACTAACCAAAACATTTTCCCCTTTGCACATGGTTCAAGTATGAAAGCAATACAAAACATAGAGCAAATATTTAATTTCTTGGAATAACACTGATTGCTTCCCTTTCCAGAAAAGCATTAAGTGCTTGTGACTACATATCTTTTAAGAGATTAGATAGTTCTATGTAAAATAAAGGGTTAGAGTTGCGTGGGTTTTTAAATGGCCACAATTATTTTAACTGCTTCAGAAACAACACAATTACATTTTTGTTGTATAAAACTTCAGGTTGTACATTGACTCCAATCTTTCCAGAAAAACATTTTTCAAGAGAAATAGGCTCACATTCACTGCATTACTAGCACATACTAGCAGCAAAGAGATAGTTACCACTGTCTGAGGTTTTCCATTGAAACCTTCTGCACTGATCACACTTAATATTCTGAGACCTACATCTGTGACACTGAGATTTTCTACACCAGTTTTCACTTAAGACAGGGCTTGCTCTGTATGTCCAGAAGGAGGGCTGGAATTAAGTATCTGCTTCTGAAAAAAGTGAAGAAACAAGGGAAAAGGAGAAGCACTTCTGCATATTTTTTAAAAAGCAACTTATAAAATCTAAATGAAAGTTTGAAACAACTGTGTTAACACAAATGGAAAGGAACCTAAAGGTCCAGTGGTAATGTCTGAGTGATGTGTACCATGTGCTCTACTCTGCTCTTGTGAGATCCCACAGAGAGTACTGCCTGCAGTTCTGGTATCCCCAACAAAAGGACATGGAGCTGTTGGAGCACGTCCAGAGGAGAGCCACAAAGCTGATAAGAGGCCTGGAGCACCTCCCTTATGAAGACAAGCTGGGAAAATTGGGGCTGTTCTGCCTGGAGAAGAGGAGGTTGTGTAGAGAGACCCCACAGCAACCTTCCAGTACCCGAAGGGGGCCTACAGGGAAGCTGGAGAGGGACATTTCAACAGAAACTGATAGGACACGCAGTTATGGATGCAAACTGAAAGAAGGGACACTTAAATTAGAGATTAGGAAAAAAAATTCCACTGTGAGGGTAGTGAGACACTGGAACAGGTTGCCCAGAGAAGCTGTGAATGTCCCAACCCTGGCAGTGTTCAAGGTCAGGTTGGATAAGGCCTTCAGAAACCTGGTCTGTTGGGAGGTGTCCCTGACCGTGGCAGGGGGTTGGGACTGGATCATCTTTAAGGCCCATTCCAACCCGCTAATGTTTATTATCTAACATAGCTACCTTCTAACTCAAGCGAAGAAAATTAACCCATGTACAATTATCTTGGAAACTGTATCAGAACACAACATTTAGTTTTTCCTGAAAGAGTTACATTTTAAAGGAAAGCTTTGCAACAAGTCATCCTTTGCAGATGTCACTTTAGCTGACAGCTTTCTGGTAATTAATTCATTGGCCCACATTGCTGTCTGTAGCTTAGGTTTATTTCCTAGCTCACAGATGCAACTAGATGAAGAGGTAGATACTATTCAAAAGACCAGGCATCCACAACAATACAGCTAAGTATGTAACACTGAGGAAATCTTTCTATAAGCATTTCATATCATATTCAGCTTCCCTCAGAAATCACCTGATACAATCAACTTTACTTTTTCTAGGTGGGTGAGTTCTTGCTCCTTGGGAAGAACAGCATAAATCACTAGAAAACATGGATTACATCACTTTTCCTGCTTGACTGGAACTGGTCAAGAAGCCAAAAGCCAATTTACTCCTAGAAGGTGAACAAAACTAGCAAGAAACCAGTCTGATGACTGTGTAATCCCTGGTCATCTGCTGTGATCCTGGATGCTCTTTGCTCTCTCCACCTCTTAAAATACTTCAGTTTCCTATCAATTTCCTTACTTATTTTCCTAACTTTTCCCCCTTTCGGCACTGTTTTCTCATTATCTGCACCCACTACAAGGTGACTCATTTGTGTTCATACATTTATTTGACACTATGCATTGAAGCACTTTCACTCAGTTTAGTCACTTACATATGTGACAATTCATTTCATCTGCAGGTAGCTCAGTCTCAGCACAATCCAAAGTAAGCTTGTAAGTTTGCCTTCCAACTCTTTCCTACTTGTACCTATTCCTACTTGTACTTACACTGTTGTCCCATTTCTCTGACTGCTGTGAGTGGCTGCTGGCCAGGACTCACTCAGGAGCACCTTACAATTTTTATTTGCCTCTTATAAACAGAGACAGATGCTGTCCACCTTTTCCTTATTTATCTGCATCACAATATTGCCTAGAAGTCCAAGTTTAGCACACTTAACTGTTACCAGAATAAACAAGCTGCCCCTTATAACTCCAGGCTGACAAAAAATACACAACCCCTACAGACAAAGCACAAAGAACAGCACTGCTGACTATTATTATGCTCAGTGGTCTCAGAATAACATCTACGTTGACAAGATCCTTGAGGAAATTTGAAAAAGATATTCAAGGGGTAGAAAAAATGTAAAATATTAGTTTTGCAATAGACATAAACAATGCTCCTTCTGAACAGAATGAGCAATATGGGATAAAGGTCAAGATGTACTCGCTGGATCATTAAGTGCACGTGCAGCTGCCATTGAGAGACAAACAATCCAGCAGCAAACAGAAGTGTATATACTGCTTATCAAAGATAAGCAATCTATTTTTTCATGAACTAGGAAAGAAAGAGACAGTGAGTGGGCATATTAAGAATGTATTATCTTTGCAGATTATTATGAAAGCTTATAAAAAGAGTCAGAGAAAAGAATACTGCAGCAACTAAAAAAAAAAAAAAAAAAAAAAGGAGAACCTGGACAGTACAAGCTGTAGGGACAAGAAAATGTAAATTACTTAGAGCTACTATAAAAGAAGGATCTGAAAGCTTTAGATGAAGATCTTATTAAGGACTTTCAATCACGCCCATTCAAAAATGTCACCAGATTACAGGCCCAAGTGATGATCAGAAAGCTGATGCTGCTCATGTAACTAGAACAGAGGTAAAGCGAACAGCTATAGGCCCAGTTCTGCTCAAGCTGATAAAAGATGTATCAGAGGGGCAGAGATTTTAGCTAGACCAAAAGACAAGCCTGGACTAAAGGCTTTCACACAAACCTGGCAGCAGATAGTTCTCTGTGAACAAGGAAGTGCTTGGGAAAGTTGTAGCAAGGAGAGACAGAGCTAAGATGGGTGCATAAACACAACTGAGCAAAGTACCAAGGACAGTGTGTTTTGAAACCTCTGCAAGAAAGTCTGTAGTGAAAGAGTTTGAGCCATCTAAAGCAATAAAGACAGAGAAGAGAAGAGAAGAGAAGAGAAGAGAAGAGAAGAGAAGAGAAGAGAAGAGAAGAGAAGAGAAGAGAAGAGAAGAGAAGAGAAGAGAAGAGAAGAGAAGAGAAGAGAAGAGAAAAAAAAAAAAGGAGAGAGAGAGAAAATAATGTTACAGTATCCCTGAGACCCTGAGAGACAGACTTCCTCATATCCACTACAACCCCAAGGATGTAATTTATTGCCAACAGGGAGATATATGCATGCATCTCATTTAGAGGTTAGTAACAAGTGTATTATTTAATGAATATTGGACACAGATACAAGATGTAGTTGAAGATGACATTTCTTTCAAGGATTTACAGGCACTAGAGTGGGCACAGAAGTTGAAAGAAGTTTTAAGCCTTTTTGAGTTGTTCCTAGCAGGACAAAAACAATTGCAAATTACACCAGATAAAATTGCAATTTCACCTTCAGGAAAGTAATACAGTACTTGTATTAACACAACAGAAGACATTGTCTGAAGTATATATTAACATGTTTCAAGGAAGTGATTAATATGTTCACAGCCTTCCAGGACCTAAAAGCCAGAGATTTAAAAAAAAAAAAATTACAAAAAATTAAAGAGGCTTCTTAAAGAAGAAGCAACTACATATGGAATACAACACAAAAAGACAGCATCCCTGTCAAGGTGGGTTTCGAGAAATAAAATATGGCAAACCATCTGGATACAAGAGGGAGGTATTCCAGATTCAATCTTAATGTAAATCAGTTAACTGTAACCTTCTCTTCCATTCCTGTAATTGTGTTCCTTATACCATTTATGTTTTCTATTTGAAATATTATAAATATACTAGGGGGGGTTAAATTTTATCTAAACGTAGATTTAAGTAAAAAGAATTTCAAAGGAAACCTGAACACTAAGGATGCAAAGCAAGCTTATGAATGAGTCAAAAAAATTCATATAGATGAACACAAAAGTAAAAACAAGAAAAAATTATGCCACCAGTATTCCCCAGTCCCATCCCCTAATTCAAAACCTTTCTTGTTCCCATTTATGACCACTGTCATTCTCTCATTCATTCTCTCACCCTTTTAATTTAGTAAAAAGCCTGGCTTCAGCTTTTAGACAACATCCTTGTAGATAAAAGGAGGCTGGTGTAAGGTCTTCCCAAAGCCAGCTTTTCTCCAGGCTGAAGAAACCCTGTTTCCCCAGCCTCTCCTCACAGAAGTCCTCCACCTCAGTGCTCTCTGCTGAACTTGCTGCAGCTGATGGAAAGCTGGTGGTTTCTCTTTCAGTGCAGTACAGGAGACAATATTCAAAGCTGGCCACCGTATTCCTGATGCAGTCTACTGAGTGCCAAGTAGAGGTGAATGCTCACTTCCCCTAATTCCCTGGTTTATGCTCCTCCTGGTATCACCGAGGTGCTGTCAGCCTTCACTCCTTCCAAGATGCTCTGGCAGCTCATGTCTGGCTGCCAGACAGTCAGTCCCCAACATGTATCACTTCTAGAGGTTAGTCCACCCTGGGTGCAAGACATCTGTTCTTGCTGAATTTTCTGAAGTTCCTGCTGGTCCATCCCCTTGGCTGATTGTCCCTCTGCATGGCAGCCCTGCAACTCCAGCAGGTCAACTGCACACGCAGTTTGGTGTTCACAGGAGTTCACAAGACAGGAGTGTCTCCTCTTCCAGGTCACTGATAAAAGATATTAAATAATCTGGTCCAACAACAGAGCCCTGCACGTCTGCTTGTACCCAACCTGCAGGATGGAAACCAACTGTTAGGTACAACCTCTAAAGTTTAATGATCCAGCCATGAGTTCCCTGTTTAACCAATCAGCCTCTGGGCACTTTTCTTCATTTTCTCCATTCCTGGGATGGTCTATCTCTGTGCTCAAGAGGAACTGGAATCTGCAAAAAGCCCTGATGAAGAAAGCTCAGACAAGGGAAGCTTCAGCAGTTTGGCAAGGGGCATGGCACAGTTTCCAGCTGGCACTGTAGGATGCTGCAGTCTACAGGATCTCCACCATTATCTAATTAAAAAAAAAAAATCCTTCTGTTTCTTCTCCTACCATATATCTGTCTACAGAATACCTGAATTAACATAGTTTTCCCCACAACAATACCAGGGATGTTAGGACTTTCAGGCCCAGCAAAAGTCCAGGGAAGAAAGGCATGTCTTATCAGAATATTTTCAATTATTATTCTCAATATTTCAATAAATTATTCTCATTTTATTCATAATCCTCCCTTGGCACTGAGAATTAAGCGTACATTTAATATACTAATCCTTGAATCTCTTTAGAAAGACAAACATAATGCAGGGAATAAATACCTGTTCAGAAAGTAATTTAGGATTTGAAGGTATTTTTTGTGCTTTTTTATGATTTCTTTCTCTAACTACTACGACTATGAGAAGGTCATTTTTTAATTCATTAAAACAGTATGAACTTTTCTCTTCACGGCCCATATTTGAAGGAAGGAAAAAAAATCCCATAGTATCATTTTAATTAAAATTAAGATATTCAGAAGCATCACTTTCTTAGAATATTACCCAAACCCTTTACACAAAGCTTTATGGGTGGTTGAGGCATTTTCTTAGGTCATAATTTTATTTCCAGTATCGCAAATCTTACTTTGAGTGACAGACGTGTATTTTTTCCCTGTATCTGAAAGGATCAAAACAGTTACCAGGTATAAGCAGTCACTTGCATTCCCTTGATATGCAAAAGCTATAAACATGCTTTTCTTCACTGAGTCACTGCCTGTTCACGCCTGGTATTGGAATGAGAGAGCAACACGGACACACAGGAGCAGTGACAGAGCAAAAAACACCACCCAGTACACGGTCACACCACCTAAAATACTACACAACCTGCTGCAAGGATGGCACTGCTTGATAGCACTCAGATGAAGGTATTGTACATCTAATGTGACATTATCCTGAGGGGCACAGCTCCCAGTGGCCCTGCAGGATTAAACTTCTGTGTTTTATCCCTTCAGAAAATGGAAGGGCTTTTCAGAAATAAAGCCAGGGAAATAGACACTCAAATGAAAAAGGTTGTTATGTGCAAATAGCAAGGTACAGCGACAGCGTGGACATTGAAGTGCAGCACAGGACGGTGAAATACATCACGTGTTTGACCAGACAGGGACAAGATCACTAACTGAGGCCCCTTTCTTAGCTGATAACAAAAGCAAAGAGCAATATTCTGCTCCAGATCTCCCTTTTTTCCAGTAATTAGTACCAAATTCCATCAGGATGCATATTTCAGAGATGACAACTCTTGCAATATCTGTTTTCAAAAATTTATGAAACACATGCAATGAATCATTTCAGAGAACAACTTAAAACACAACTTCCACATCTTTCAGTATCACTAACACCATTTAGATTAAATAAGGTGTTTGCTGGTTCCTTTTCCCCCTTTTTGTTTGTTTCTTTCAGTAGCCTGAATGCTTAAAATAAAGTTTAAAACAAACCAAAAGCAAGCAACCAACCAACCAACAACCCCCTCCAACACATTAAACGAAGTATATGAGTGAACAAAATACAGGTTACTATACATGCAAGGAACAAAAGGTTAACTTCTGACCCAGAAGATTGGATGAGAGAACATAACATTGTGCATACACTTTTAAAGCATTTTTCCCTGTTACAAACAGCAAAAAGAGAATAAACTTTTCCCGGTTTATTGTTTTTTGCCTTATAAAAATCTGATCAACTGCTCCTCTCCAAAGCTTCACACACACAATAGCCTGTTCAGCATTTGGGAAGAATTCTTTTCTTTGTTTCTATTTAACTATCTAGTTTCAAGTGAATGTCTTGCTATTTTTAAGTCCCTCTTAACCAGAAAAAATAAATTTACTTTCTCTTTCCTGCTTCCACCCAAGTAACTGAGATGGCCTTTTTGGTTGGTATTTCAGGTGAGCTTGATTTTCAACACACATCTATACAATCACAGCCATTCCATCTTTAAATGAGGGCAAATATTTAAATAAAGTGAGGAGCACAGAATGATAGGCTATTTTGGTAAAACTTCAGAGATGTATCTTCAAGCTCCTATGTACAGGCAAACTCCTTATCTGCTACAGATGCCAAGTCAATCACACAGGGACTTTAAAATACAAGGAATTCTGATGTAGTTTGGTTTCCATGAGCAAAGGTATCTAAGAGCATTTTTACCATCTCGATGGTGACAAGCTGCAGCAAGGGAAATTCCCACTGCCCATGCAGATACAACCTTCCCAGTGAAGGCATGTTAAGCTCTGGCCCTAAGAGGCAGCAGAATCAGCATATTTGGATACAGCCAGAACTCAAAAGCAGCATCATCTAAGTCTGAGGTTATCCCTGCTCTCAACCACCATCACAGCTAGCTATGCTTTGGGCTACACACCTTCAGAGGTCTCTTCTGATCTTAAGACTCAATGATCTATAAATATAGATTTTCTTACTTTTATTCATCATTTGTATTAAATACATTGCACATATCAAAGCACTGGTAAACTGAATAGAGCTTCAAGTCTATTGACAGAAAGTTTGTGTTTGGCAGCCTCACCAACAGACATAAGCCCAGCTAGCAAGTTCTGGAAAAATGATTTATTATGAGTCTAGAATTATATCTCTGCATAACAAACTCTGACTTACAAATTTTCTATGAGACTCCAAGAGTTAAAAAGAAATAAAAAATCTATTATTCTACATTAACATTTTATACTATTACTTCACTACTGCAACTGACAGCTGAAAGGCTAAACAAACAAAAAAAAAACATTTTAGAGGAATAGGTGAACACCCCCAATGCCTCTCACACACATGTACGTTACAGTTCCATTAAAACTCACGTCCTCTCTCAGACCAATGGATTTTTATTGCTACAGATTCCTCACTGTTTCTCTGACTTACTTCCTCCCTTCCCTCCCAAAACACAGCCTTTTGGGAGATTAATGTCTGATAAATATGGCACCAGGAATATGAGAAGAGAGTGAGTTAATATTGCATCAAAAAGGTCTTAAAATGAAAGAAGTTTATTTCCTAAATTCTCTTCTTGGTTATTCAATTCCATTAGAACTCTACAATAGCAATAACTACCTAAAATGAAAACTGTTTATATATTCCTGTGCCTTTCACTATTAATATATTCAGTTCATGAGATTAAAAAAAATGATAAGACTGCTTCCGTTTTGCCTGACAAGCAACTAATCCTTTAAGCTATGTTCACTGCTATGATCTGACTTGGAGACTGGCATTGTCTCACAACAGTGGTGGTTACATAAACGTAAGCAGGCTTGGATCTCTAGCTTGCTGGTCTCTTCACTACGAGTGAGCATTTTCTGTTACCTCTCATGAGGTAACACAGGCTCTCTGTAAAAGGGATACCCCCACTCTCTCCCCTTTGTTTGGGTCAGATCTAATGACCTACTCTCACCAGATGAGTGGGTTTAAGCTGGACTATGGAAAAGCTTTGGGGGAATTTCTCATAGATTACTGTTCCCTCAAATTACTCTCTGGCTATTTACTCTTGGAGCAGTCGGACCTCTAACTAAACCCTGCTGTAAGGATGTGGTGGAAACATGGCCAGTGGAGGGCAAGTATTACTCAACTAATCATGTATAGACATAATGACTAGATGGGAAGGTAGAGGGAGAAACAGAGCTTACAGGACAGTTCTGTCTATTGGTTCACGTGGAGACGTTCAAAGCCCACCCAGATGTGTTCCTGTACAACCTGCACTAGGTGACCCTGCTTTGGCTGGGGGTTGGACTAGATGATCTCCAGAGGTGCTTGGTTTGGCTGTCCACTTGCCAAGAACACAGATAAATGGACCATCTTGCAATCATCTTATATACTCTGGTTTTAGCTACAAAGCTTCCACCGAGATTTTGAAGACAAGGGCTGGGGCAAAGGAGATTTTAAAAGCATAGATTTGAGGTCCTTGATCTTCCTAGAATAAGCCTCTGATGAGCTGGGCCAATAAAGTTAAGCCAAAGCAAACCATGTACAAACAGCAGAGACTGGATGCAATTAATTCTAAGTTCAGTTTATCCAACTCACATATGCATAAAAAAAACCCAAGCATTTCAAGTATTTTGATACCATAGCTTGATTAGTAGTCCAGATGTACTCCATAAAATAGTAACAAATTCTTGTTTTCATTTCACTTGCGTATCTACACTTTGGAGAAACAGCAAAATGCTACTCCATCAAGCTGTATACAAACAGTGCTGCGGTTCTGGAAAGATCAAAAATGAAGCTGGACAGGGCCGGAATATACTGGGGTATACATATACAACATTGAATTGAGAGGTTCCATCCTTTTTAGTGGTGCAAACTTGTCTAGCTAACACGGTGACAAAGGATAAACAAACGAGGATTTCCTTCTATCCCAGCAGAGCAGTCGCATCCTGACTGAACAGAGTGGGACAAGGAAAGGAGCTTTGCCACTCTGAGCGCTCAGACACAGAACACAACGTATTTCAGGGAAATCCAAATCAGAAAATACAGTGCATTGCCTCAGGTAGCTTGCATTATTCTGCGATTTAAAAAAGGCGAAATTCCCGTGGAAGTCAGAAAATTAACTTCTAAAACTATATTTTAAAGCCAGCTCTAAATTGCAGTCAGAAAAAAGTTTTTAATTCCATTTTCTACAATTCATTTTTTTTTTCCTGAATACTGGTTGTTTTGCTGCAAATTGAATAGCAGAATAGAATGATTACCTGACCTGCAATAACCTTCTTTCCAGGCTTTTGTAAATACTGACTTTCTTTCCTTGTCTCATCATCCCTTATATAAATTATAATCAAATACACAAAGAGCATAACACTAAAATCTGCCAGGTCACCCTGACACCATAACAGAATAGATCTTTTTTAACGTGAAAACAACACTCAAAACCAGAGAATGATTTCAGCAAATTCTAGTGGTCTAAATGACCATCCCAAGACACTCATGTAAAGGCAAAAAAAAAAGTTACAAAAAGCTGTATCATCTGACAGAGTCTGATAATGCAAGGGGAGCGCTCCAGATTAAGTGAGGGCCACGTGGGCTGGATGTCAATAGGATTAGAGCGGACTTTGGCTGCCGCGAGCAAAGACGTCCCCATGCCTCGCAGAGGGGTCGCTGCGAAGGCTCCGTCTCCTCCTGTGGGGCAGCTCCAGACCTCAGTGGGAGAAGATGAAAGCACAAGCCAGAGCAGTGCAACAGGGGAAAGGCTTCAAATACATTCCGCAGCCAGAGACTAAATATAAGGAAGCGTCAGACTAACTAGGGGAATTTCAGATGAAAATAAAAAAGCTTTCTGTCAACTCACAGAAAGCCTGCTGTGTTATTCTTAAATGCACGCCTCCATCCAGGCAACATTATAAAATGGACAGCTGGCTAAACCCATCCAGAAAAAAAAAATAAGCTTCTGCTGTATTTAACAGATGGTGACACAGGTTATGAAATTGGTCTTTGCTTCCATCTCCAAATATTATTTTTAACATAATTGAGATATAATATTTAAACACCCTTATAATAATTCTCAGATGAAACAAAACTAAGCATTTACTGGAGTACACGTGTGTATATACATTATATCCCATTCCACATTTCTGTTATCTGAGAAAAAAAATCAGTGCTCATGAAAGTGAGGAGTTTAGGGTGACTGACGTGTACCTAAATATTATACTGCTTAAAAAAATTACAAACAATTAAATTTTTCCTCTCATTTATATAACTACCAAGTTGTTTACACACATACATTGTGTTCTGGAATGTAACGCCATGCAACCACATGCAATTTTCACAGAGAAAAGAGTAATGCTGTTGTCTTTGTTTTATATCACAGGATTTCAGGGGGAAAAGAGATTTGTTTTTTATAAATAACAAAAATCGTTCCCTTCTATTCCTTCATAAATCAAAGCCTTAACCTTTTCATATGGTACAGTAAAAAATGAAAACACCCTCTCAAAACACATTGGTTTAAATTAGGGGTTTTTCTTAAACTTGCAAATAAACGTCTGTCAATCCTGTGAACTCAATCAGCAAATTTATTGCCACAAAAAAAAAAGCTCAGTTTGGGCTCAAGCTAAAGTAGCACAGCTCCCATATTTCATCAATTTGAAAGGAAAGCAAAACACAGAACGTAACTACTTAACTGCAATTCTTTATTCTAATGTTTAAAACCTCTATTTTTACATGTCTAAGTAATAAATTTGCTCATTTACAGTGACTTGATCATTCTTGAAAAAGAAATGTGAATACATACTAGGGGAGGTTTAGATTGTATTTCAGGAAAAAAAATCTTCACTGAAAGGGCTGTCAAGCGCTGGACCAGGCTACCCAGAGAAGTGGTGGAGTCACCATCCCTGGAGGCATTTAAAAGATGTGTAGATGTGGGTGCTTGGGGACACGGTTTAGTGGAGGCCTTGGCAGTGCTGGGTTAACAGCTGGACTTGACCTTACAGGTCTTTCTCAATGTATTCCATGGTTCTATAATTATCAGACTTCCAAAACTCAAATAGCTATCACTACAGGTGGGGCAGTCAATTCTCCCCCAGATGTGTAGCATGCTGATGCCACAAATGTGCAAGATACTTACTCCAGAGCCCACATCAGTTATGTAGGCTGACCTCTCAAAAATGTTACATTGGGTGAGACATTCTCTTCACATTAAAATTAAACCCTAAAATTTAACATTTAATAAAATATTTTGCACATTCTATTAACAGATGTGTAACTCCTAAACATAAAATAATTTATTCATTATCAGTCTTCAAAGAGAAGGAAATAAAACTAAACATCGACATATATGTGCAGAGATTTGGCAGTTTAATGTTTTCCAAAGCATGGAAAACCAGAACTATGTCACAGCTTTATCTTACAGATCATTTTCAGCTTAGTTCGAACAATAAAAAAACAATATAAACAAATCTGCCTGCATTCAACAGTTATGATACACTCATCCTCAAACAGAGGCTGTATGTGTAACAGCCCATGTATCCACAAAAGAAAAGGGATGGAGTTGAACAAATATATTTGTGGGCTGATAGTTCTTTGCTCCTTTGCAATTTAAAATGATTAAAAAAAAATCTGACTCTTCAGGTCAAGTATTATTTCCAGGGTTCCCAATCTATCAATTCTTTGTCAATTTTTCATTGACCTCTTAGTAATGGAATCTGGCCACACAAAAGAAGTCTGCTAGGAACAAAACTACAAAGTTTACTTTTGGCAAAGGAATGAAGGCTGTATTTGGATATATATCTATTTACACAGATTCTTGTACATGAAGGTCCTCAAAATACAAAGAAGTGTATCAGCAAAATAACTTTCATGACAATTTATGCTGGAAAGGTTTCATTTATGACAATTAGATTTCTACCTCAACTTAAAAAAGCAAACCATAACCAGTAACAACAAAAACACAACAAAAAACACCACACATACAAAACTAATGTTTCAAAACTTAAATTCAGACAGAAGTGCTAATATGAAACACACCAGAAAGGCTTCACTCAATCTGTAGTTAATCTTCAGCAGTACACATGTATCCAAAGCTGCCCTCCAAAATATAAATGGAAACTATATTCATCAAAATGTAAGTTGAAATTTACCCCAGTATCCAACTGGAGAAATTGCATTGAATTGTTAGGGCAATAACAAGCTTCTGATAACAAGCTTCTCTGCATTTATACCTTACATAATGCCAAAGAATCCTCATTATTTAATTATGTAAGCATAATTTTTCAACCCCCTCATATTCGTTTCTGCTCCGAGGATATGAAATATCTTGCAAACATTTCAGGCCAAATGTCAAGAGAGACCTGTCAAGCTTCAAGCAGTAAGCCTCCTTCTTTTAATCTAATACAAAAACCCCCAAACCAATCCATATCTTTCTTTGCAAGATTCCATTATAAAAAGCTCATTTATTAAAACAACATAGCACTGGTATAGGCAGTGTTCTTTCTCTCCTGCTCCACAAGTGTGATTACACACCTAAGCAAAAACACACCACGTTTCTGCTGTGATTTTTAGAACAGACCATTCAAGTCCAATTTTATACAACAGATTATGGTGAGCATGGATAATGCTCTTTAAAATTTTTCAGATTTACCCCAAATTAAATTAATCCAAATTTCATTTGTTTGATAACTTAGATTACTTTTAAATGTACCATGACAATGAGTATAAAATTCATTTTTCTTCTTTTTTACAGGCTATGTGCAACAGATTAGATGGGATCACACTTAGCAAAGATCTGAAACCACACTGTACCTACTTCACCACCACAAGCAGCTGTACAGTATTTCCATATTGTTGTAGTTAGAAGATCTGCTACACTCAAATGGCAGCTATGTATTTTGAACCCCAGAAAATTTTCTTTCTTTTGCAGTGTTCACATCTGTAGACGTGAGAGTTTTCTGTAAGAAATAACAAAGCTGGTAGAACTGTGATTACCTGCAAATTGAACCATTTAATGATTTTGAAACACTACTTAATGAATTTAAGCTAGGAAAAGCCAACCGTTTATCAAAAACCAGGATGAAAGGATTGGAAATTAGGTTTTACAAAGCCCCAACAGCTCAAAAGAATTACCCAAATATATACATCTAGTGCTATTTCCAGGTGTTGTGAAATATTCCCTTCGTACAGAGCAGCTGCATCTCCTGCAGGGCATGGGTCTCCTGCAGCTCATGTATCATTGCCCTTTCTGGCCATCCTGAGAACACTGGCACGTGCACATTGGCACTGGATGCCATGTTTAGGCAACTGAATCATGTGCTTGAAGCTTTATTGCTGTAAAGCCTGTATTTGGTAAGGTAAGATTTACTTTTGCCAAAAGGTGAGATAATGTTTACATGGACAGTTCTCAACAGTTTTTCCACTCAGCAAAGCAACACACACTGCTTTTCTGTCTCCACTCAGCAGCAATACTGAAAATACAAATATTAAATGATGGATTTGGATATGTTTGTGTCTGGAAGGCAGAGGAACAGCAAGGGTGTTCTTCACCCGAAATCTGTTATCATCTGACACACTAAAAGCTTAATTAAATGGAATTTGATCACTCCAAGTACAACCTATGCATGGCAAGAGAAATTCATTATAATTCCTTGACTGTTTCTTCCAGCCCATTGTGCTTGTACAGCAAATTACTGTCCATAAATAAGCCTGATGGCTTTGACAGTGATATGTTCTGTACCTTTATCACTACATGACTATGTAATCACGATTTGTCTTTCCTTTTTACTCCTTTCAGCTGCTACCATCACCCATCCTACAAACTGCTACAGTACTCCAAAATGCCTACACTGACAATTGACTGCCATCTCATCCAGCCACCCAGCAAGAACTACTTTAAAGCAATTCAGAAGACTTCCCTATCCCAACAGCTCCACAGACACTCTGGGGGGGTTAGCCAATACAGCTTCCAACAGAGCACCACAAAACAACTGCTGGCTTTATCCAAAAGTTAAACACAGGATAAAAATACAAGACTACCATATTTTTGGATTTTGAGTAAGTGACTTTTGAATAGAAAATTTTAAATTGCTACAACAAAGAGCTATGGGTCTTCCTAAGAACTGGATCTCATTTTTTGGAACGTGTTACAATCTGATTTTACAAGAAAAATTATGATGTGATACAAAACACACCAGAAAACGCTGTGCTCATTCAGGTATAATTCTCTATCTTTAATTTCCTGCAAAACAACACCTAGTCAAAGAAAAGAAAAAACAACTTCAAAACTGTACTGACAGAGGCACTAACTATACCAATTTTCTTTCCCTCTGGTCTTCATTACTATATGCTAAGAATTACAAGATAAAACAAGAAGTTTCTTTTTTTTTTATTTTTTTTTTTTTTCTTTCATGAAGAGAACAATAAAGGGGAACAAAATCACCTCCAAACCACAAGTTCATTATAAACAAAATTCATAACCTAGGACACTATTTAAGCATCAAAGTCAGGACAGACATGCAGGAGCAGAATCAAGTATGAAAGGCAGCAAACTATTTACCTACATTCTGCCTTATCTGGCACTACTCAGCACACTGAATTATTCACTTTGGTGCTTGTCTGTTGGTTGTGGGCTTTTTTAGAGCTGACTTTGAAATTTACCAAGCAGCACATTTGGAGATAGAGGCACTGACTGATAATCATTCTGTGCTCTATGCTTAGGGCAAGCTGTCTTTCCTATATTTCATTTCCTGGAAAAAAAAATTAATACAGAATTTAAAGGACATAATTTAAGAATAAAACTAAATCACCATGTCCTTGAACACTGGGAACTATTCTGGATTTTTTTTCTTCTCCTGAGATTGTTCCAGATTTAAATGGAGGAATGCTATTTAAAAAGTAGGAACATGAAAATTGACAGATATATTAAGTCAATATTTGACAATCAAGAGCTTAAAATTGAAAGCTTTATTGAAAGATCAACAAAAACACATCAACAAAACCACATGATCCTCAAATAGTAAGAGTGGAAAGAAATATTAACATAATCCTAAAAACCACCTTCCCCATATGCAACAGCCTCAAAACTTGCTTTTTACAACTCATTAATACAGTTACAACCCTTCTCCAAATGTTCTTGGGAGCATTTCTCAATGTATAAATATTTTATTGTCTTTTGCCTGATTTTAATTAACTCGCTGTCCACAAGTCTTTTGAAATAAACCCTTCTCATCAGCACAGAGCATGCTGGCTTAACTAAAATGCTGGTAAAGTTATGCTCTGAACAACAGAGACTGACAGGCACAGAGGGTGCACCAGAGCAGAGATAGCTTGAGAAATTTAAACAGAATTTGACTAGAATATGAAATGTAATTTAAAAAAAAAAAAAAAAAAAAAAAACCACAAGAAAGTCTTGATATTGTTTGAATTTTGTTTGACTCACTCCAAACTGTAAGATTTTATTCCCAGTGGCTCTATGGCTCTACTGCAGAGTTATCTAGCATAAGAGTATATTTGAGTGAAATTACATTTCCACAATATCCACCATTTTTTATATATAAAAACCTTCTTCCCAAAAATAGATAGATTTTTATTAAGTACTTGTTAAGAAGACCAGTATCACAGGAAGACTGAAGATTAAGATATACCTTCCACAAAAAGTTTGAGCAGTGCAGGAAGAGAGGACACCAATCCAGTCTCTGAACAATGAGGAGGTGCTGAATTAGGGGAGGGGCAAAAGCACATGGTTCTGGAAGAAGAGACAATTATGCATTTACACCACAGGATGGACAAATATTGTTGAATAGTCAGACATTTAGGACTGGTTGTACTTCATTTAGCAAGTCGAGGGAGTTTCCCCAACACGGGGTTTCCATGGATGACACGGCACTATGGTACATACACCACACTCACAGCAGCACAACACACAAGGTAAAATTTCAAAAGCCACAAAATCTGTACTGAAAGACAATCTGAGCTTAAAAATGACAGGCTCTTTGTAGAGAGATATTTCAGTCTTCAGAGTTAATTCAGGGATAGTTACAGCTGTGATTCTGGAGTCCACCCCCACCAAAAGTTCACCCTTAAAAACTTTCCAGCCCTTACTCCTGCAGCTAAGTGCAAGGAGCACATATGCTGGGATCATCAAGTGCCTGCATGAGAATGCTGGAACAAGAAGTATTGTGCAACTGCACTGTGGCTCTCCATGGGGATTTCCCTGGCTATCCCTTGAACTATCTTCTCCCTGCCTAGTGACAAGAAACAATTCAAAAGCGACCCTCTCCAAATTAAAACATTTTTGCAAATACCTGCTGCCACTTTCGCCAGAGCCCTCATCACAATCTCGCTCACAGTTTACCATGCATTCCACCCACTACAATGGCTATTTTGAACCTCCAAATAATTTCAAACATATGCAATTTGAAAAAAAAATCCATTCGCAGACTTATACAAATTCCTGATTTATCCAGAAATATACAGGCCAGATGCAGTAAGCAGAAATCAAAACCAGTTGCAGTTTCTCTTTTATTAAGAGCTCCTAGCTATCTTGCCATTAGTTATGAAAATGAGATCCTCAAAACAAGGTCAAGTATCTCCATAACAAACTCTTGTTTTGGTGCCAGACTTTACCTATTGCACTCAAAAACCTCAGCCTTATGTCTAGAAATACCCACTAGCATAATCTTTTTTTTTTTTTGAGATAAAAGCTTTCTACTTTCTTGAGATTCAAATGAACTTGCATAGAGCTGACCTTACATAAAATAATTAACATATCTTTGAATTATACAGGTGGTCTCTAAAACACCTTTTCTTGGAAATCCACAGCACGAAGAATACACATTATGGCACATTCTGGTACAAAATCTTTGAATATTCATCTCAAACACTATTGCACTTTTGTGCTGTAATATGGGTAGTGCAAGTTCCCAACTTTGTGTTGGACTTCATGATAACATCATTACCAGTGAATCATATGGACTTAGCAAATCCAGATTTAGTCCCCCCACGTAAAATATTTTAATAAAGCGTTTTGCAAGTTATGCGGGTTTTGCCAAAAAAATACCTATGCAAATCTGCAAAGTATAAATCACTAAAACTTGCAAGTCCAATAGAGTTTGTTTGCATCACAGATCAATAACCTGGGTTCAGAAGTGAGAGTTGAGCTTTGACTGTCACACCACACACACAACCGTTATGATGCCCAGATTAAAAATAAATTCACAGGCAAAATGACAGAAATATTCACATGTAATATGCCCTAAGTAATGTGTTGTGCATCAAATACAACCACCAAGCACTTTTCCACGAATTAACTTTATTTTGATGTTACTGCTCACAAAAATAAGAATTCTATAAATAAAAGAAAATACTGCAACCAGGTATTCCAGACTTTAAAAGCACACAAAGGCTTCCAGTTACTCTTTTATAGCATATAAAATGTAAGCATGCCTAAAAATATTGTGTAATATTTAATCTTCAAAGAAAAACTGAAAAATGCTATTTTAGAAGAACTATTTTATAGTAATGTAATTTATAGTAAGTTTTCTGAGACTTACTAGTATATGCCACATATATTCACTTATAGATTGGCACTAATCTGCTTTTAAGAACAGAATTCTGAATTTACAACCTCAGCTATGAAAGATTTTTGACTAGCACTGCACTTCCCTATTTTATCACTATTCCATTATTTCTCTATATTATAAACATATGTCAGATTCTGGGGACAGATTGGGTAGTATCATTACCATCTAGAGCATATATTAAGTATCAGAATCAGATTATGGTGATGTGGATCTCTGTCAAACCACAGAGTATTATAACATCACAACTTTGCTGAGGAGATACCAACCAACGCTACAGTATATGGCTGTGAAGTAGTGTTCTTTTTGAGATGAAATACACTGGTCTTTTCAATCTCAAGGAAGAACACATATAGCTTCCTTCATTTATTTTGAAATTAGTATCCCACTTTTATCAAGTGCTGGAGATAATTTCTTATGCAACATGAAGCAGTTAATATTGCATAATGAAGACCACAGAAGAGCTTACAGAAGAACTCAGGATTACCTTAAAAAAAAAAAAAGAAAAGAAAAGAAAAAAAAGAAGAGAAAAAAAGAAAAAAAATAAAGAAAAAAAGAAGATGGGGAAAGAAAAAAAAAAAAAAAAAAAGGAGCTTAGCTTTCATGTCCATCCAAACTGTCCACAGAGTCACGGACTAAAATCCAGACCCTCAGCTGCAGCTAAAAAGCACCCCAGGATAAGACCACCTTTGTTCCTCAGTGGTCAAAGCCCTTGACATAAATCAGACCAGTCCTGAGAAAGACCGAAACCATCACAGAAAGTAGACACCAACACAAACACTTCCAGTTTGTACCCCTTGTGTGAACATCAAGTATCATTTTGGCACTTCCATCCCACTAAGGCACAGATTCCTTGTTAGGTAGTAGTAAAACAAACCTACCAAACTCCTAGAGAGAATCCCTGGTTTTACTTGGCTAATTTCTATGGGATACATAAAACTCAAGGAGTTTCTTGCTTGCTTCTGTCTCCATAACAACAGTGTCATGGGAGAAAGTCTCAGCTAAACTCTGCCACAAGCCTTCCATTTAACTCTAAACTGAATCTCCCAAATAATTTTAAGTAAGCAGCCAAACCAAAACAAACCCACCAATGTAATCCTGTCACTGGCAAGCTATTTTCAAATTTCTTTACAAAAAGTAAGAAAACCCCAAGATGCTGACAACAGTGTCAGAGTTGTGCAAGCTGCCAAATCTTCATTTTACACGAAGTTTCTATCTGTGGAAAATGTACACTATTTTTTTAATCACATTTTACCATACGTGCAGAGTCTTACTACAAATTGAGAGCAGGCCTTCACTGTGGATGGTTTACAAGCAGTAATAAATTTATCCTCTGTCACAGAGCTAAACACAATCCCAGTTAGTGACCACAAAATACACCATATTTCCACAAATATATAAGAGTTGTCAGCTGCAATATTTAAGTATTTCTGCAGAACTCTACTTTTCAGGCTTAGCAAACCTACAAATAAGGTCTTAACTTTTTCTTTAAGTATTGCTCTCAAAACCAAACAGATCTCCTAAATAATTTATCTACATTGTTAGAAAGCTCTTATAGCAACTTGTCTCCCACTTCAAATTTCTTTTCAGATATTGAAGTGCACAATGCTATATGCAGAACCTCAATGGATACCTCAGCAACCTTTGTTTTACCAATTCTTGCAAGGTCTTGATTATTCATGGGTTTTTTTCCTCAGTCCTTCCTTACAATCAGTGCATTCAACACTTAGTAGTACATCTGTGATTTTATATTTGTCTGGAAGTATACCAAATGAAAAATGTTTCAGTCATTGTTTTAAGATGCTCTGCAATGTATGTCTAACTAAAGCTGTCAAAAATGAAAGACTAGCCTTCTAGAAGAAATTACAGAATAATTTCTGTATTCTGTATTCTGTAACTGAATTCCAGAAGACAGATCTCTAAATTATGTGAATGAGCTAAACTGGTGAAGAGCTGGGGTCTCAAAGTTTAGATTTTATAGTAGCATAATGAAATTAAATTTTTTCATTTACATGCTGCTCATTTTCCAGCGCTTCTAAAATGAAAACAACACACTCAGTCATGTTCCTTTAATAATTAGAATGAGCTAAAGTTTACCCATGCAAAATTGTGTCAGGAAAGGCTTGCTACTTTAGTAGGCTCAATTAATTGCTGTAAAAACAGACGTAATGTGAAAAAGAATACTGATCAGCAGTGATGTCTTTCACCATATTCAGAATAAGAGATAACCAACCTAGTGGATCCAATACTGTACTCAGAAGAGACTGAAAATAAGCTGAATTATCTCTTTTACATAAAACCACAAGAATGATTAGTCACAATCCAGATCCACATTTCTGGATTCCTGCAAATTAGTGTAGCACTCACAGGCTGAGTCAGAACCGAGGTCTCCATTCTGTTCACTATTGCATAAGCAGATACAGAGACATCTCTGAAAGTTTACATCTGAGTTTTACTGAGTAACAAAGCTGACTGACCACAAGTATAAAATAAGTAAATCCCACTAATGACAAATATTGACCATGGCTTTCAACAGTCACAAAAGTTATACCTAGGAGGAACTCTCAACTAAAAAAAGTAGTAAAGCGTGCCTTTAGTCACTTTGCTTATAGTATCATGAAAGTATTTCTTACAAAGACTGCTGCAAGGACCACATTCAGACAGCCTAAGTTCCTACTGCAGCCTTAAGCCAAACCAAGGAAGTGAGATACGGGCTTCGAATGATTGAAAGTTTAGGTTTAGATACGCACAAAGCAGCCACAAGCTCCATGGTGAAACATTGACTACAGATACCTGATACTGTCCCTAATTCCACATCTGAGAGGTGCAACTTGTCCCCATTCAGGCCCTGACTGACCTGTCCAGTTACCAAATGTCTGCTAATTCCTTAACATGCCAAATTGAGCATTCCTGCTGTAGATATGATCGTTTTCCTACACTCGCATATACTCAGCCTTTGTTTTTTGCCTCTCAGTCCTGCTGGAACCTGCCAGCAGCTACTTCCCAGCATTCCCAACATGGGAGGAGTTAAATCTCCTTCAGTATACATCCCCTCCAGTATTTCATGAAGTTAGACAACAAAAGCAGAAAGAAAACAGTTCAGGTAATGACAACAACAAGGGGGTGTGGCAGGGAGGAAGGAACAGTTCACATGATCAGCGTACACTTCCATCTGAAGTACAGAGCTGCACCACAGCCCAGAGCAAGGATCAATCCAACCACAGCTGCTCATCCCCAAAGAAAATGAGATGAGGGTCATACAAACATTGTTTCAGAATATGTCAGGTATATTAGTATGTTACAAAGTTTCTGCTACAGTGTCATACCTAAAAGTGTTAGTTGTTATGTTAGTTGTTGCTAAGATGTTTCTCTTTGGTTGTTAGATACATTTTTAATCTGTGAAAGTGAAAAAAAAAAAAAAAAGAAAAAAAAAAAAAAAAGGTGGGTGAAGGAAATGATAAATACAAATAGTTTTGGAGTATACCAAAATATATACACACTGAAGATGAGCTTTAGTAAGTTTTTCCCTGGTCACTGCTTCAGATAACAGAGAAAGAGGTTCTTCATTTCATTACAAGAAGCACTGCAATATGCTACAAAAGCTCAACTGGCTTATATATTGGCTCAATATATAAGGAGTCAGAAAGATGCTTCTCCAAGCTCTTCTTTCTAACACAGATGCCACCTCCAATTCCTTCTCCAAGAGGTGAAAAACAAACCCAAATCAAACATCGAGAATGGTAAAAGATAGGCTACTCATTAATGTTACAATCAGCTAACAATTGTGAAAAAAAAAAAATCAAAAAAGGGAAGGAAAAACTATCCATACAGAAAAACCCAATTAGCGATTTTTATCACCAAACATAATAAATTAGAACTTTCAGCATGTGGGGGATACAAAAATACAGAGAAATAATCCTACTTCTATTGCTACAAAAACATTAGGGCCTAACTTAAGACTATTATGCACAGAGGCTACTAGGAATACAATAATTTTCAAAACCACAAAAACTATCTACTGAAGGCAAATGGAAAAGCAGTTAAAACAGGAGAACAGAGATGCAGGACTTCTCACATTTTGTTCTGACACATTAAAATGCTATAGTGAACAAATTATTTTTTATGTTCCAAGAGCATTATATTGCTACTGCACTACTATTCTTAAATGAAATAATTTTTTAGACTGAATGATGGACAACAAAACTCAGCTGCCATACAACCAGCTACTCCTTTAAGTCTCTCATACCTGAACCTTATTCTTGGATGCCAAAATTCCCTTACTGATGTAGCATCAGTTTCTGTCCATCCTTTTCCACTGCTAGCCTCTGTTAGTATGTATTAAAAAGGAAGTCCCTATACATGTTCAACTATTCATCAACAATCTATATTATATTTCCTAAAAAAGAAGATGCACATACACATTTCCACTAAAGATGCTGACTCTAACAAGGAGTGAACTGAGGATTTCTATCTGTTATTCTTCTTCCTCCTACTGTCCCCTTTTAACATTGACCACACATAACCATTTTAGACCATATACTCGGTGCTCTTCTATGTCTGCAAATGTCTTGCACCAAACATTCCATTTTCTTAACAATAATCTCTCCCATACCACCTACATCTCTTAAGTACAGCATATGGATTGAAGAGCTGTGCACATTAAAATTAAAGCCTTTAATTGTTTGGTAGATTCCAACATTTTGCTGTTCACCAAATGCAGAAAAACCCAACAAACCAATAAGAAAACAAACCAGCAAGAAAAACCCCACTATGAGCCAAAAGCATCACCCTCTGTTACTACTCAGACAGAAAAAGAATTGGATCTCCTAGAGGGCATGCAAAGAACTGCCCAGAAAGAAAGTGCTGGCAGAGCCTTTTCATACTGACGTAAAATGAACTGGCTACATGAAACAGTGGACAGTGTTAATACTTTTTAAGTCATGTAGGCAGCTTCCTGTGGACTCCTAAAATCCCTGAAGAATTCTAACTGTAAGAAGTATCACAGACACACAGAATACAGAGAGGAAACTTCACAGATTCTGATGATAACTCCACTAAAATAAAAGTGATTATTCAATTGAGTAAGAACTTGACTGAGCAAAAGTTTTTCATAGCTTGCTTTAAAATTGTCAGTTAGAATGTTTAAATAAATATCAAACCATTTTCATTTGGTCCATTCAAAAAGACAGTGTGATTAATTTTACAAGTCCATAAACCACTGCATGCCTATTTATCATTACAAAAGAAATACAACTTGCAAACAGCCCTGCTGTTATTCACAGTCAAACTAACTGCTACCAAATGGTAAAATTGATAAATTACCTGATTAAATTACTGAACATAATCAGAGGCGCCCTGCTGCCACTACAGTCATCAGTTCTTATGTGAAAAATTGAGCAAAATTAGCCTCTAGATATGCATTTTGTCTTCAAGAACTGCCCCAGACACATGTAGTGCTAATAAAGTTAATGAAACTACACAGGCAGAGAGGTCAATATTAGCAGATTCATTCCAGGAGTGGAGTTTTTAGCTGTAAGTAGCACACATTGCTAAGGAACAATGCACCACAAACTTACAACACCCAGAATGTGGTGTGTCACTATCCAATTTATTAGTGGAATGCAAATGATAAAGTACTGTGTTAATTATTTAAGAAGTGATGTTGAAATGGTTAGCTGGTAAAAACTGCTGTAGCTCTGGAAACAAGTCAACTCAATGTCAGAGAACAGGAGACTGGATAAAATTATGTCTACTTAGAAATACGAAGCTTACTGGAAATCAGATAATTTACTATGAATTTATGTATAGCAGATCATTCTGAAAGGTGGGACAGGAAGACAAATTAACACATTTTTAAGAAGCAGCAATTATAATATTATTATTATTATGAGCAGGTTAGTTCGTGAATGTGACATAAACAGTTTCAAACATTATTATTATAATAGTTATGTAATTCACAGCAGATTTACTAAGTATAATGGAGTCTTCATAAAATGACACTCCATCACACTGCTGCCAGCTCCTACAGAAATGGGAAATCAATTTTTTGCAAATGCAAATTACACAGTGGGTGGGTAAGAGAAATGCAAACTGCAAAATCCTACGCTAAATAAAAACATATATAAACATGGTGACAGCCTGGTAAGGGCTCCTCTTCAAATGGCTAAGGAATGGCAATCCCATTTTCCTTCCTGAACAAACTCCTTCCCAATATGGAGGATGGCGACAAAAGGAGACCAAAAATGAGTTTTCAAGCAACCTTTTCATAAATATTTATTAGTTGTAATTAGTAACCAAAATTTCTACAGCACACTTCAAACTTTCAGAGGGAAACTGCATCTAGTAATGCAGAAACTAAGAGAAAAATAACCCCATGACAGGCCAGAAAATATCTATTTATTTAGTTAAGTTCTACAGACATTGGTAACATCTTCATTCAAATGTTTTTGTAATGACTCAGTATTTAAACATCACTATGTATAACAAGCTTCTTCCTGATTTGAATAAACAGAGCAGCACTAGGCCCAGCTATCCCCAGCAGTGGTATTACACTGCAACAGAAGGAAATAGTTTTCATAGAAAAAAAACTGTATTTTGCCTATCTTAAATCTGTGTACTTGGTAGAAAATGTCAAGCATTGCAAGCCTAGTGGCAGCACCGGGACTCCCAGGCAGGCAGGCCCTACCTAGGAGGAGCATGGAGGTGGCAGCTCAGCCCAGGGTGACAGGGAGGAGGACTGTGTTTCATGTCACAGTCAAGGGACTCCTCCAGGCAACTTAAAAAGCAGCACTGAGAGATTTGCACCTAATCCTCCACGGCCCAGGCAAGGATTTCTGTGATATAACGCTAGAGAGCCACGTGCGGGAGAGAAGCGGGTTCAAAAGGCTCTAACAGCCAGAGAGAGAGAGAAAGAGACACTAAAAAGAAATACATGAAAACTGATAGCTGAGGAGCTTATTGCCTCTGTGTTTAAATCCTTTCATCGCTCTTTTCATCCAGGGGAGGCAAAATTTATTTGTAGTATTTGAGACGGCAGGGGGAAGAAAAGAAAAAACCTCTAAGCTTATAGCTTGCTGTTTGATCATCCTCTGTATCTTACTGTTCCTGCTTTTTTTGGTAAAATTCATTCATTGTGACTGCTGTACAAAAGCAGTGAAGGACATCCAGAAAGCAAGCAACTAAACAGATATCATTAGATATCATTATTTCAATAGTCCAGTTGCCATACATATCCCAATTAACTGTACATCAATGACATAAACAAGGGCTACTCGGTTTTATTGTTCTCACTACCGGGACATGTTTTACCCACAAAACAGAACTTCATCCTGAAATTTAAAAAAAAAAAAAAAAAAAAAAAAAAAAAAAAAAAAAAAAAAAAAAAAAAAAAGCATAGACAAGTCCTCTGCTTTTGGGGAGGAAAAAAAGGTACCTTTAAATGTGAACAGCCGTCTGGAGATACGGCTGAAAAATGTTCTGCTGTAAGAATAAAGAACATATCAAACTGCAGCTACAAGTTCCAGGGTGTTTTTTCCAATTAAGCGACTTATGAAAACAAATCCTGATTTATGGAAATAAATACAAATGGAGAAAGTCGTGCTGAACGGAAGATTACCTAGCAGACCTGATTCACTCTACCTCCTCATGATCTGCTATACCTTCCTGTTTTAAATGTAGCGAGCCGAGTATTCAATACAAGCCCAAGTACAGTCCGCCATAAGAAGTACTAGGAGTGCCCTTGAAAAATGTCCAGATTGCAGCTAGTGCACAAAGGACCTCGCCATGAAAATAAAGCGCATGAAAATTTCTCTCTCGCTCTTGAGCCGGCAGCAAGTGAAGAGATTAACTTCCCACCAGCACGGGAAGACAGCGTTGGCAAGACACAAGCCAAGTTTAAAAGGTTTAGAAAGAAAGAAAGAGAAAGGAAAAAAAAAAAGAAAAGAAAAGAAAAGAAAGAAAGAAAGAAATGGGTCGAGCAATTAATCCCAAAAGCTCTGCTTCGTATTTATCTCCCCCCCCCCCCACCAAAAAAATGCCCGAAGAGCTGAAGAGCAGTGCTACACGACCCAAGCGTGAGCACTCAGGTACTGACTGCCGTAGGTGAGGGAGCCTGGCATCCCCCTTCCCTCGCTACACGGGAGGCGACGCTGCAGATCTCCCACTCCACCACCAAAAAGCGAAGCAGAACCAGCATCTGGAGCGGGAGGGGGAAGGTAATTAACTGGGAACTTTATGTTCCTTAAATATGCAACCAAGACCTTTTTTTTCTTCCCACGCCCCTCTTATTTCTCTGTCAAAACCAGGCTGCAAAAAACGTTATTCTATAATAAAACTATTAAATAAACAGCACAACACTCACCATATCAGCTGGAACGCTGCTGGACATTTTGATGTTACCCTAAATGGCTTAAAATCAACTTAAAAAAAAAAAAGGGAAAAAAAAAAATGCAGCAGCACCAAGAGCAGCCCGTCGGAGATCTTCAAGATGCAAACCCGGTGTCAGTATCGGAGGCAGCAGCTTCCAGGTCCCCTACGCGAAAGAGGTGCCCGATAAGCAGTGGGGAAGGCGGCCGGCTGAGGAGCAGGAATATCCAGGGGCAGCGGTGCCGGGCTGGACCGGAGGAGCCGGCGGGAGACCAGAGATGGCAGCAGATCCCTGTCAGCGGCGGCAGCAGCAGCACCAGCGGTGCCAGGTAGACCAGGCAGCAGGACTACACCGCCACATGAGCTGCGTGCGGGCTTTTTCCCCCCTTCTCGCCCTCTGCCTTCTCTCCCAGCCTCGACAAATGACGACGGGATGATTCACAGGGGATAATAGTGCGTCCAAGTCACCTCCTCAGTCGGCGCAGGCGACCCGGGCGCGCAGGCAGGACCTGGCTCCTGCCCTGGGCGGCGGGGCAGGGAGGCGGGAGGGCCGGGGTGGGCCCGGGGCCGCTGGGGAGGACGCCGGGCTGCGGCCCCCCCTAGGCGGTGTGCGGCATCCAACAGCGCCCGGCGGGGACGCGGGCCGGGGAGGGAAGGGAGGGAGGGCGCTCGGAGGGGAGAGCCCTCCCCCGCGGCGCTCGGAGGGGGCCGGGGGGCGTTCGACGGCGGCCGCCTCCCGCAGCCTCAGCTCTCCGCTCGCATCGCCGCCGCCGCCTCCTCAGCCCGCCCTCCCTCCCTCCCCCGCCTAGTCCGCCGGCGGCTCCGGCCGCCCCCCCGAGAGCCGCGCTGCCAGCCGGAGGTGCCGCTCCTTCAGCGCGATCCTCGCCCGCAGCCGCCCCCTGTCATCTTCGGCTCAAGCCAACATGGCGCCCGCCGAGCCGAGCGAGGGGACGCGGCAGGGGAGACGCGGACCCTCCGCCGCCGCCTCCGCCACCCCCGCTCCCGCCGCGTCACACGCCGCCGCCCCGCGCGGCACCATGGGGCTTGTAGGCGGCCTGGGCCGACCGACGCCGGGGCGGGGTCACCCGCCCTCTGCGGGCCCCCGGCCCGGCTCGGCCCACCCCGTCGCGGGAGCCCCTCGGCCCCGCCGCGCTCCCACAGCGCTCCCGCAGCGTCGGCCAGGGCGGCACCGAGGGGGCTCGGCGGCACCGGCGCCGCCGCTGCCGCCGCGGGCAGCAGAGACGCCCCGAGCGCCACGTGAATCGGCGCTTTTCCCCCACGGGCGCTGCAGCTCCCTCAGGGGCGTGCTGGCGTTCCCCTCGCAGCCCCTGCCTCCCATCGCCGTTCGCTGCGTCTGGGCCCGCGCTGTCCTCTTGGACGGCTTCCAACCCGCCCCCCCCCCCCAAAAAAAAAAAAAAAAAAAAAAAAAAAAAAAAAAAAAAAAAAGTAATTACCACAGAATGGTAAGGGTTTGGAATGGAGCTTGAAGATCATCTAGTCCTAACCCACCCTGCGACTACACCAGGTTGCTCAATTCTTTATCCAACCTGGCCTTGAACATTGCCAGGATTGGGGCATCCACAGCCTGCCTGAGCAACCTTTTCCAGTGCTTCACAGGCCTCTGAGTAAAGAATTTCTTCATAATATATATTTTTTCCTTCTTTATGTTTGTACCCATTACTCCTTGTCCTGTTACCCATTGTCCTATCATTACAGTTCCTGACAAGAGTCCCTCTACAGATTCCTCGTAGATATGCTACATTTTCGTATTATTGTTTTAAATGTTTTGCACCCCAGATCTTCAAGTCTGCGCCTGCACATCATCACATTTTTGTATTTCTCATTCTCATGTTATTCTCTGGGGTTTTCTTGAGTTTTTTTTTAATTATCTTAATTATTTAAAATTTTTGTTTCTTTGTTTCCCAAACTCCGTAGTTTTATTAATGAAAAAAAAGCTCCTGTAAGATTCACAGTGCAAAAAATGACTGCCACCTTGGAAGCACCCAGAGAAAGGGAACTCCCTCATCATGTCAAATGCCCCTTCAAAAGCAACCTTGCTTCCTGAAGAGCTCTGCATTTTGTTATGGACCCAAGTTATCAGAAACTGTGTGTGCAACCGGTGTTTTATCCCTTATTCCGGGCAGCTCCTGGAGATCAGCATTCAACAAAGAAAGGCAGTGTCTGATGAAAAGTGCTCTGCAGCTCGAATACACAAAAAAATCCACACAAGGCACATGTATACTGAAGAAATGAGTTGGCCTTTTGAGAGGGGTGTGGATAGGCACATTCACATACCAATACTGTGAAACTGTCCAAGAAAAAAAATAAATCAAGAAAATCAAGCAGATGGTGACAGATGGTTCCTTTGTGGACAAATCTCATGTAAAACCACAGGAAACTAGGACAGAGTTGTTCCCTTTAATTCTAAAAGTTCGAGCCTGCCTTTCCTCTTTAGGACTTCGTACTGCAAAGGCAACCCCTGGCAAGACACTGTCCCTTGCAGGGGTTATAATTCTTTACTTTGTACTCTGCCCCAAAATAGTACAAAACTTCTGCCTTCAGAAGATAGATCTGACAGCAAGCAGCCCCGTTTGATGCCTGGGAAAAGAGTTGGGGGCCAACAAAAGTGGCCCTACATGTGTGATCTCTGTGAGGATTCTGTACTGCCACACTGTGTGACTTTAGGCATGTCACTCCCTCTCTTGTCAGCTGAATTTGCTTAGATCGTGCATTTTTGGGAGTCAGTGACAGCCCCAGTCTCAGTCAGGCCTTCTAGACAACAGGATAAAAGGTCTTGTGTTTGTGGGAGTAATAGCAAGTTGGTGAAGCACTGCTTACTCTCTCTGACTGGATATCCTTGAGGGATAGAGAAATATAAGAGGAGAGTCAAAGAGATGAGACTTGAAAGATGGCTCCCTATTTCAAACATTATGCATTCTTGGTTATCTATGACTTGTTGATTGAATCAACAAGTCATAGATCAACAAGTTCTGGTTTGGGGGCCTAATCCTGTACTCACATGCACAAATCATACTTCCATTAAGTCTCCTTTGCAGAACTCTCATTTGAATTTGGACATCCAGACTAAGGAATTATAAAAGATCTTGCTTAGTAGAATTTATGCTTAGAACCTTACTAATGTGGGCTTTTCCCTGAAAAACAAACCAACCAACCAACCAACCAACCAACCAAGAAACTTACATACAACAGCTTAAATTTAATCAGGATCGTAAGATCTGCTCCAAGGCCATCCTGGGGACCAGCCCTTCACTTCTCTCGGACAGTAATCCTGTACAGGTGCCTCCAGGTGATCCAGGCCATTTAGGAAGTGCCCTGCCCATACCTTTCCCCTAGCACTCTTATAGTAGGGGCAAGAGAACAGGCACCACAACTGCTTTACAGGCACTGCACATCTCAGCTGTCTGCTGATGTAAACTGAAATTGGTGGCAATGCAATTTGGCCACCCTGTGACTGCTGAGGTGCTCCCCCGCTACAAGCAGGCAATGAAGACAGCAGGGCTTGGTAATCCTTTGCAGCTCACGGGGTCGATTGCCAAAGATTATGTGGAAATACCCTTCCATTGAACATCAAGAAGTCCATGTGCCCAAGCAAGTCAGGCAAGTAAGGACAGCAGCAAGCACAGGCAAATTGGACGAGGGGTCAGCAAGGCAAGCAGGCAGCAGCAGGACACATGCACTGCACTGGAGATGGCTCTTCTTAATGTTCTGATGGAGGAACTCTTCTGTGCTGCACAATGATAAACACATCCAAAGGACATAAGCAGAGGAAAGAAACCAGCATGATTCTATGGGTTTTGGTTTTTTTGCCTCTATTTTAGTAGTCCATTAAGAGGAAGGATCATGTGTTGGTGAAGCAGCGGGGTACAAGAGGAGTCACGAGTCCTGACTACTTTGAGTCTTTTCTGCTTTGTGTATGCAGTCGACTTGGTCTACTTTTCTGCCAAGTGCTGTGTAAATCAGCTCCTCTCTTTGGTACACAGCTGTACTGACCCAGAGATGTCAATTACCTTTTTAATGATTCTTATGATTACCATTTATTTGAATTTACATTTATGACTGCTGCCCAGAATGCCCTAGTATTAGGCACAGCACAGTAAAAGTACGTATCGTGTCCTGTCCTGAAAGGTTCATAGTGCTGAGTGTGCCCAACAGCTGATATTTATGTCACATTCAAATTATTATTTTTCCCCCTGGCTCTTACCTGTGATGACCAAACACAAATGAGTGGAGGATCTGGTGCAACTGGTACATGCTGGAGACCATTTCAGGATGATTGTGTGATGGGCAAGTAAGAAGAGACGCTGAACGATGATCATGGTAGAAGTTGCACTACATATGATGAACAGGGGTAAAACCTACCAGTTTTGTAGAGGTGAGGTCATATACTTGAAATGCAGGGTGGTCAAATATAAAACAGAAAAACGATCTTTTCTCTTTGGCATGTGTTAAGAAGTGCTGTTATGATAGTATTCATTTCACATCTGCAGAGAGAGGAAATGAGAGTTGTGGTCAGCAGTAGTTGTCTGGATCAAGGGACCCTGCAAAAGCATAACCACAGGCTGAGTCTGGGATCAGCTTGCAGATAAATCCCAAGCAAGTGCTACAGGCATACACATCTGAAAACAAATCTTTTCCACATCCAAAGACCAAGGGAAAAAAAATGGAAATGCAGCTCAAGACAAATGCTAGCAACATAAAAAGCTTAAAGGCTATTCTGGTTTGGGGGCCTAATCCTGTACTCAGATGCACAAATCATACTTCCATAAAGTTCTTTGCAAAACTCTCATTTGAACATCCAGGCACAAAATTATTCCTCATCACTACTTTGGCAATTTATGGGGGGAATTGACAAAGTATATAACTGATATTTCATCCCTTATTTGAAAAATATGACATGAAACAAGTAGAATTTGGCCATTCTGTATTCCCTTAGAGAAAAATTGTGCCAGGTATCTACAATTAGGCTGGGCTGTGGATTAAGTGTTTCATGGCCATCAGTACTAGTTGAAAGCTGACTCTGTACTGAGACGTGCTTAATAGGAATAAAAGGTCTGTTATACTAAATCAGATTAGTAGTCCAGCCAATGTGATATCCTGTCTCCAGCAGTGGCTAGCATCAAATGCTTCAGAGAAGGACACACAGACCCCCACAGTGGACAATCAAGTTATAATCATCTTATTTGCTAAGTTTCCACTGCTGGCAAGGCTCCCAGAGAGGCTGGTTTATGCCCTGGAGCACAAAACTTCATGTCCTTTATAGCCTTAATGGCAGCATAACCCACTGCTAACATGTGAGACTGATTGCCATTTTTCAGAAGAGCAGCACTCTCTCCTGAGTGTTGTTATTGCTGGGGTTGGAGACCACATCGAGCCTACATCCCACGACTGACATTAAAAGGTTTCAACCCAGTACTGTGCTCCAGTGTTTTCCCTTTGAGGCAGGCTGTGAACAGGAGCGTCTTCAAGAGAGGCAACATACCATCAGGAAATTTCTTTTAAGGTGATTTCTGATTTGCCTCCAGATTTTCAGAGCACCCTGAGAAGGTGAAAGGCTCCCAACACAAAGGGTTTAATTCTTTGGGGTTTGGCTGTGGGACAGATCAGGATTCTTTCCCTCTCTGGCAGCCACAGTCGCAAGATATCCAAGGCAGCAAGGAACACACCGGGTTACTCAACAGGATACTTTTAATACCTTTGTAGAAACATGTGGCCTTTTTCTTTTTTAACTCTTACAGAGCCAAGTTTGCATTCAACTCAGTACAACTCAGTCACACTGAATTCAGGCACCTTACAAAGAAATGTTCAGGCAAAAAGCTGCACTGGAAGTGAGGGCTGGATCCCACAGAGTGCTTGCCACCCACTGTCTGCCCCTATGCACTGCTGGTTTCTCATTCTGGCTGCTGCAGAAAACTCCTATTTTCTGTGTTCAGATTTATTTTATTTTTTTTTTACTAAACTGTCTCCTTTCCCCTTGGAAGAACATTGATTTTTGCCTGTTTGCTGCTCCCGTGTCAAGCCAAACCAGCATGTGGGTCCTATCAGCCTCTCCGTCAATGCCAGCAGGCTTCTGGGAACAGCATTCCTCAGATCCTCACCTTTCTCTGAGCCAGCAGAAAGGCAACAAAAGGACCTCTGAGATTTTGTAGCATTTAGAATACACACTGCCAGGCAGAATCATGGTTTATTTATCTATTTTTTAAGTTGCTCATCAGATTGATCTTGCCAGGACATAAAAACACACAGCCAGTTTAAACGTACTCACATTGTGCCTCTGAATGCCCCAATTTGCTTTAAGGGTTTATTTTCCCCCTTCACATCTGCAGGATGGTAGGAAACAACTGAGTGACACTGAGTGCCCGAGGTTATTCCTGACCTTCCTGATGCAGCTGAACCAAGCAGGAACCATGCTCTGCCAATCTAGTGGGTATTGCTGAGATATGGTATAGCAGTGTCTTACTTGTGACTTACTGATGTCACAAATTATATCAGGTATCTCCTAAGATCTGGGGGCAGGACTGATAGAAGAGGGTACAAAGGTGTAATAAGAACAAGAAATCCCCAAGCCTGTTTTAAAGCGTATTCAAATTCGAATTTTAGAGAGCTCTGGAGGTGGTTTAATCATCTATATATCCAGGAATAAACAGATACGTCTGTCCAGTTCATAGAGAAAAATAACCCTGAAAAGAGTTGGAAGAGATCCCTTATTTTATAATATATAAGAAACAGGAAGGAGAAATTTTAGCAGAAAAGCTTCCATCCTGGATCAGCTTCCTGACAACGAGGAGAAACTAGGGGGAGCATTGAGGTAATGCCACAGCTCTGAACTTGAAATTTGAATTTGACAAAACATAGCAGTAAAATGCTCTTTAATGTCAGGAAATAAATGTGGGGAAATGAAGAAGTCCTACACAACTGATTTTAAGGGTTATGGTTGCAAAAATTATTAAAATTTTCCAGAGAAGAGGGAGGTCAAAGATCATGAAAAGTGCCATATCAAATTAAGTGACAGCTCTGCAGAAAAAGGAACAAGAATCTGTGGCTTCAGGGAATGACTGTTGCAAAACTCAATGCTGCAAAATAAATTGTCTAGAAAAAAAAAATGGAGAAAAACGTATAGTTAGTTCAAGAGAAAACAGTAGAAGAGCACCAGGTATCAAGGATGTAAAAGGAGAATGGCTTTGTAAAACTGTTAAACATGAAGGCTAAAGCTCAGATTGCTTGTTGGTGCTACCAGGATCCCAGCTATTGTTTGTGCCTTACATGAGCCACGGCAGCCCAAGGCTGAGTGTAGCTTATTAGTTGTACAGAGCCAGAATCAGCAGGGACCCTGGGGTACCAACTGTGTTTTATCATCCCTCTGTCCTGCTGACTGCAGCAGGTTATTTTTTACACTAATAGGCAGCTAAGTTCAATTTTTTTTTTTTTTTACTGTAAGGGTCTCTAGTGGGCAGCTAAACATTAGTGAGCCCCCATTATAGCTCACATTTACTATTTATAAAATTAGTACTAAAAATACTAAATTGAAGTAAGAAATCATTTTTGCTTCTTTGAATTTCATGTCTGTTATCTGTACTACATTAGAACTTTTTTTTTTTAATTTAAGGACCTTCATATGCCTGTAATTTCAGGCTGTTACTTATATGCATGTGTATATATACTTAAACATATGTTTGTAAAGCTCTCAATCTGTATGCACACATACATATTAATACTCTGAACACTTTTTAAATTAGCTGAAGCACTCAGATAGATTACATGCAAATCTAATTGTATACTACTTGAACTGAAACAAAAACCCAACTCAGAATCTGCACTGAGGAGTTAATTGTTGTTTACATAAGTTATGTTAATGTAATATAATATTTTATCTGCTTTATTTTCTATCATTCATTAGTCTTTAGATCAGAAACAATATCTGTATGAAGCAGTGTCTAGAAATGCTATTTTTAATTGGCTAAAGAGATTGGTTGACCTCTGGTAACTGGTTACTGTTGTTGGGGAGACTCTCCATGAGTGGTGGTGCATTGTTTAAACATAATGGGACAATAGTCTCATGTCATCCATAGGATATGGAGACACCACAGTTTTGTGTTTCTTTTACTTTATTACTATACATGTGAGGCACAATCGACAAAGACTTCCTGAGGATGAATGTTGTCAGTATATGAAACACTGAATAACTGCTTTTTGTTTTGATGAATGGTCCCCTTTCTTTCAGATTTAAAGGGGAAAATACAGAAAAAAAGTAGTAGCTCTGGGGAATGGAATCTTGAAGATAGGAATTTATTTTAAGAGGCTTTGGGCTGCATTAAGTTCTTACAATAATTTTCTATTACTTTGACTCCATTGATACAATCTAAATGATTTGAAGCTTACGATACAATATTAGGGACTGGGCAAATTAATAGGAAGCTGAATTCCATGTTACTTCCTAGCTCACAGTCACTTGGGTCCTGAATGTTGCCAGTGTCGGGATTGATTTTTTGTTTCTCTATTTTCACTTTTGCTCATCATGAGCGTGAAACCCAAGAGAGCCTGATTTCATTCTGGCTTCCCTTTCTCATTCCAGTCCAAAGGCCTCTGTGGACAGTAATAGGTATTTGTGTTGCAGAGACAACTGCTCCCAAAATAGCCAGCACTAGAGGTCTTCTAATTGGTTTACTGTCAGCAAAAGAGCAACAGAATCTGAAAGACTGAGTGGACAGGTTTTACCATGTTTGAGCTTGTTCTGCGTATGTGTAATTGCTTTGAAAGAGCTTGGTTAGTTTTTATTAGTTTATTAAAATTATTTTAATGAAATGTTCAACAAAAGGAGGCTTTGTCAGACATCAGTGTCACTGCTTGCTTATGTTGTGTCTGTCATTGGCAGTGGGCTGGTGCCTTGGATGCCAGCTGCAGGCACAACAGATAGATGAGGAGCCATAGTGTCAATCCTTGCCCGTGCACAAAAACTTAGGCCACATTTTCAGATTCCCTTTAGCATAACTGTAAGGGTGGGACTCAACACATCTAAATCTAGTCCTCTAAAAATACTGGATATCACATCTAAGCTACATTTGCAGCCTCCATCTGTCATCTGTGGAGCAAGTTATGGCCATCACTGTGACCTCTTGTCTTCCTTCTCTTGACCATTTTAAAAGCCTTTAAAAGTCTAGATGCTTAATTTTTATACAGCTGAAGATAACCTTTGTGAATTCTCTCCAATCTCTCTCATTTCTCCCCACCAGCATGGTGTTTTCTGCTCCTCACTCTGCTCAGCTGGAAAGTTAACCATGATTTGATGCTCAGGACTGTTCTACAACAACCCACCCAGGTGCCGGCATTTTTCATGCTCCATAGTGCTGAGATCCAATACCAGGCAGGCTGCAAACATTTATGCAGGACCTTCAGCATGAAATCAGTACCACCATGGCTGGAATCAGTGGGCACAGTCTGAAGGAATTACCTAAGAGAAGCAGAACTGGTTTCATACTTAAGGAGGTGAACAAATTTTGGCAGGTTCAGGGCTTGAATAACAATCACCTCAAGGCAAAAAAATGTTCTTCTTTTGTTCCCTTTGCAGCACAACACTTTCTATTGTCACTTAATTAACTCGGTTTTCAAACTGATGAATGATGGAGTAACTTTGGAAGTGTTACAATCATGGCATCACTTGAAACGCCTGAGTGCTCTCCCAGAGAGAGGTGACGAGGTTATGGGCTGCCTGTTCTGCTAAATGAGGCTACTCAGTGATCACAGCATGTGCTCTGGAGTCTGCGACATCAAGTCCTTGGGGTGCAGCCTGGCTGCTATTAAACTCTATGGGCAGAGTTCCATTACCTAGGTGAGAGTTGCATCAGGTCTGAAAACCTTTCGTTTTTCCGGGAAGGTCCTTATGTAGGACACCAAGGACGCAGTGAGGGAGCTGATTGTTAAAGGTTTGTTGAAAAAGAACAAGAAGAGGACATGGAGAAAATATGCCTAGATCTCTTTTTCTTTGTAGCTTTAATACGGCATGTAATGTGTGTATGCTTCCTAGTTCACTGCTGCAGACTTCTCTGTAGATGCAGCAAGAGGCAGTTCTTAAGCAGAGGCTGGTTACACAGAATATTAGAGTATTTCATAGGCATTAAAAATGCCACCAAACAAAGATCTTGTTCACTCACCCTGCCCTTTCTGTGACAAATGACTGCAGCAAAAGTGTACTCCTGCTTTTCCTTATTTATGAAACACCTCTTCCCTTTTGTATGAAAAACTAATATTCCTGTGCTTTAGAAAGTCGAGAGAGTGGGTGAAAGCTGTACATTAGAGTGGTGGAACAAGGCAAGCACTGAAAAACAAAAAGCTTTTCAGATTTTCTTTTTTCCCTAAAAGAAAAGGAATGAAAACTCTCATCAGACTGAATTGTTCTACCCCTGATTACTGTGTGTAGCATGATGAAACAAAATGCATTTCCATTTTAGCTTTTGCAGGCAATATATGCCTGCAAACCTTTTGATAAAGAACTGATTTTCAAAGCAGCACATTCCTGTAGGCTGTCAGTGATCCAGCAGAGCTCTCACGCTGCTTTTACTTTTCCTCCTCCCAAGAGTACCAGACCTTTACAATTCTTTCTAGGATCCTAGCAAATTTAATAATATAGACAAACTTCTCCACAGATTGATTTTGGATTTACAAGGCTCCTGGCTGTTTGCTTGCAGAGATGCAAGCAAGAGGCAGAACCCACACATCAGTCTTGAAAAAAACAACCTTATTTACACAAAATAGATTTTACTCTTCAACCTCTTCACAACTGAAACTGGCAATGTGTCACACTTAGCCATAAACATTTCTTCAGGAAGGAACTGGTCTCAAATAAGCCAGTTTAAATAAGATCAGCAAAGCCATCTCCAGTAGTACCATCTGGTGACTCTTAATCACATTCAAGCCTAGAATATTGAAAATATGAGTCAGGTTAAAAAAGACATGAGAAAAACAGTGTGAGCAAGGAAGTGCAAGAGTATTAATAAGAGTAGCTTGCAGGCTGTAGGATGGAGAAGAGCATAAAGAGGAACATGTATCAAAGCAATTCATAAACTCAGGGACTAAGGCAATACTTTCTTGTTAAAATGCAGGCTTTTACTAACACTACCCTGCCCGTTCTAACATCTGCTTTTGGCTTAGTCCTTATGTGCTGCCCAGGTACTCAGACAGCTGTGGAGATGAAAGATCAGTGCAGAGCTGAGCATTATGTGTTTGCTGTGGTCTCACCAGCACACAAGTGTCCCTCCCCTGCCTGGTGAGCCACGGCAGCAGCGTGTGCCTGCTGAAAGTACACGAGAACCCATGAGCCACCACTGTGTCAACTGTATTTTCTAAGCCACTGGCAATATTTTGTAGAATTTGAACTTTTGTGTGTGAAGTGGTGAGGTTTTTTTTCTTTTCCACATTTGTTTTTTCTTTTTTGCGGTTGAACCCTTAAATAAACAATGGTCTCTAGCAACTTGTATCAAGAGTAAAAAGAAGGTGGCTGACACCTGTACTGGTTTGAAGAAACAATTTAAACAGTTTGGTTATGAATTCTTCTGAAAGCAATTTTGTTTTGTTTTGTTTTGTTTTTCTGCTGGCATGCATTGTTAGATTCAGTCGGCAATGCCATTCCTTCTCCAGAACAAGCATCCAAGTGATGCATCACAGGCTTGCTGTACCAGGGAATGTTGACAAATAAATGAATGTGCTGATTTCTTTGGCATTAAACCTCTTATTCAACCCTCTAAGCTAAATAGAGGTGATTTCTTAAAATGGATTTACATACTAGCAAATATAAATAAGCACTTAAAGTGACAGTAGAGATGAGATCTCTGCAGACTTGTAAGTTATTAGAAAAAGAAATTTAAAAACTGAGAGTTGTTTTCCCATTTTAAAAATACTTTCCAATTAGTTTAACAGGATTTGATACAATGTTTTACAGTTTGATGAACAAGCAGCTGAATAGTTTGGGCAGCATGTGTCTAATCTTGTTCTGAATACTTTGTTTTCTTTAAGCAGGTAGCAGAGTGTGCATCTGTCTCTTCATCACTGATGTCCATTCTCGCACTCTTTCTTTTCCATCTTCAGGCAAAATATTTTTGTACGTGCTTAATCCCAAGAACATAATTAATCCCAGCATCTTTATATGTGGAAACTAAGCACAGCTTTCACTACTTTGTTGGCCTGTGCTGACACACAGGAACACATCCCACAGGAATCCATCTACCCCTGGGAAAGTCTGTGCTGTGTGCTCTGTGTGTGGGACTGACTTCTGCTGGCCAAGGGTGGGGATATGACATCCTCTCCCTGTGGCCATAAGGCAACCATCGGGTCATGCACAGCATGACCTTGAAAATCAGGCTTAAGCACCTGCTCTGGTGACTAAATTCAGGAAATTAATGAACTCTTCAGGTGGTCTGTTCTAAATGTCAAGTTCAAGAGGTCGGTCTGCTTGTAAGATCTGTAGTGTGGCTGGTCTAGGTGTAGGTCTGGTTTTTTACTCATATTTTCAGACTGAGTCCTGGCTTTGCAGCTGTGGAGAACAGGGACTCTGAAACACCCCTTGCCCTTTTCTCACACAGTAGGTGACCAGATCTGTCAGAAGTCCCTTGGGGATAGTCTCTTCCCATTTGTGACCTTAGCTCACTATTGGGATTTGTGTAAGGCAAAGCAATGTGTGATGGATGCTCTTGTCGTGTACTGAATCACTTAAATCCTCTTGAGAGAGTCTGGGCATCCACTTCCTCCTTCTGGGAACAGCAGATCTTCAGCTGTTCTGCAGCCAAGGAAAAGTACCAATCAGAGAGGTGAACATAAAAAAACATATATCAAAACATACATTTATGGAAGTGTATATGTGTGTGCATGAGTAAAGCCAATGGTTTCTTTCCCTATATCTATTGCCTGGGAGTGCTGTTACCTGGTGTTTGGCCCTCAGGACATTCTGAATGGATGTAGAATTAATCAGGGGATTTGATGGGGTCTTTTAGTGATGGACATTTGGGGTATTTTATTGAAGAGTTAGTTCATTTTATGGGTACTCTCACTCATACAGAATCAAATATACATGTGCAAATAAAGCAAGGAAGCATACAGTTACCTTTATGATTGATTTGATTGACAAAGTATGGGAATAGAGAGTTTCTTTGTCCTTGCACAGGATGTGTTTGTTGTTCTTCAAGCACTTTTGTGAGCAAATGAATATGTTAAATTAGGTCCTGTAAAGGCTTGTTGGCAAGTGGCAAAAGGAAGCTTTTTTCCAGCTCTGGAGGGATAGCTTCTTTTGTTAATCTCCCAAATTAAGTATTGGGCAGAGTTTTTTAATGAACAAATAGCAGAGGACATGCCAAGACTCTATTCTTTCACCCTCCTGCTCTCAGGTCTGTGACCACCCTCTCTTTCCTGAGGGGAACCAGAATTCTGTGTTCTGCGGAATCAGTGCAAACCTTTTCTGACATACGAGCCTGTCTCAGATCAAACACCTCCCTTGGAAAATACTGACACACATTAGAAAAAAAAAAAAACCAAGCCAGAAAAAAACCCCCATCTGTTAGTTTCTTAACAGGTTTCACATTTGTTTCAAGCATGCTGGTCAAAAAAACACACCCCAACAACATAATCACATGGAGAAAGTATCAGTTTCTCACCTCAGAGAGAAGTCTTCTACAGCAACCTAGAACACTTTGGAGTGGATTCCCCTCAAAGCCATCTGAAAGGTTGGTGTTTACCTTAAGATTCAAAATGAACTACAGAAAAAAAAAAGGCAGGGGCAGAGGGCAAGCCATCCCATCTACTCTGGCAGCTGTCTTCAGAGGGGTGAACCATGTTTTGGAAACCCACCTCCACTCTGACCAGACAGGCTGCCAACATGGCTGGCTTAGATTAGATGCCTGACTCCTGAAAAGCTAAATTTAAGTGGTAAGAATTCCAACTTTAACTTTTTAATCTTAAGAAAAAATGAGTGGCTGTGAGTCTTCCAACAGTTTATTGTTCCTTTTTCAAAAATCCAAGCACTTCATGTCATGTCAGATCAATTTTAAAGACGGTTGCCCTTCAGTTGAGATGTGGTACTGTGGTGTTCCTGCTGCCAGATCATCCTAGCTTTGCAGATAATGAAAAAAAAAAATAAATAAAGGAAAATACTCCCTCCGACTGCACATTGAACAGCGAGGAGCCTTGGGCTGAGAACAACAGAGTACTCAAGTGATTTTGACCAGTGCATCTGAATAAAACAACCTTCATAATATTTGAACAACAAAACACTTTACTGCTCTTAGAACAACAAACCACTTTGCACACAGTAGCAAAGTGAGTTATTAGTGTTGCTAGAGCACAGTGATATCTCATCAAGGGATCCATGTCTTACCTTTCCAGCATTAATCACTGGAAATTCTCACTGTACCAATAAGCTTTTTACTTGTACACAGTGAAAATAATAGTCTCCCCTAGACACCATGAAGTCAGAGAGAAGGCAATGGTGCAGAGCCACAGCTTTTGTATCCTGTATAGTGAAATCTGGCAATGTATCCTAATACAGAAGCTAAAATACTCTGCCTGAAAATAAAGACAGTAAAACTCAAAAGCCACTTCTGGTACCACTGTATATGCTACTTCTCACTTTGAAACCAAAAAGTGCTTGTGCCTTTTAAAAATCCAAACACACAGAAAGCAGAAAACGTAATGACTTAATTTTGTAATAAGACCCAGGCACAGGAACCCATAAGGATTTTCTTCCTGATGTTGAACTTCACATCTCACACCCGGAGAGGCCACATGGTGGCTTTGGCTCCCAGCACTGTCCCCAAGCGCCTTCCGGCTTGGAGAGGAAAAAGCCTTCTCTGGTTACCTTCAGACTTGTCCTTGGACTGCAGGAAGAGAGGGAAAGGACAAATCTGTGCTGGCATCAGGAAAAGACTATTGTCTGAGCCCCTTGCTAGAAAGTGAGTGCACAGCACTACAGGTGATGCTGGGGTTTCCTTCAGCCAAAATGTAAGTGTCTGCAAAACCATTCCTCTCTCCGGAGACAGCAGCAGAAGATCCATTGCTGCTCCTACGCTCCTTCAGGGATACTCTATAACACAGAAAGAAACATCTTGCAGAGTAAGTATTACCAGTCCCACTCTTTGCTGCATACACCATGAAAAATGATCTCTTTCTGCTCATGGATGAAGCAAAATCTCATGGATTTGATGAAGAGCAAAGAAAGAAAATGTGTGAGTACCCAGAGAGTGCACCTGTGGACACAGTGCTTCTGGAGACACGATCATAAAGCTGCTCTCCTCCCTGGTTATTTCCACAGCACACAAAGTTCTCCTGCAGCCAGCTCAAAGCACGCTTATCTGTATCTGGATGGACTTACCAGTGTACCAGTCTTCAAACTTACAGCCATGAGCCCAGATATCCTTATCTTTCCCCTAATTCCTCCCGATACACCTGTGAAAGGGTGTACTTCTTTCAGGAGAATAATTGGGCTAAGCCCAAAGACAAATGCTGGCTTAATGTGAGCACTATTTTGTACAGAGTCAGGAAGAAAATGATCCTAAAGGCCTACAAAATTCCTTAATCTCGACTGCTGGAACCACCTGTATGTTTTGGAGTGACTCTTTGCCTTGTCAGAGCTGGACTTCATTCAGGAAAACAATTTTTTTTGGTTTTTTATTCCAGCAGCATTCTACCCCAATACCAAAATCTTTACAGAGTGTCGCTGTGGGACACAATGAAGGAGACACGGACTCACTCAGAAGTCTGCGGACTCCTAACAGGAGGAGCCTCAGGTTTATCTTCCAAACCTCTTTATACCTTTTACAAATGTGCCCACCTTAGAGGTGGGACCCCTGGAACCATTGGTCACTCGTAGAGACCATCACACGAAGTCCCCCCTCTGGGAAAGCGTGTGGAAAACATCTTTGTTTACAGATAGGATGACCTTGTTGTTCCCAGTTCTATCCGGGAACAGAATTTCCTAAAACCAAAACATGACAGGCACAAACCATGGCTACAACAGAGAAATGCTCCTCTCTTGACTTTTATCTTTGTGTGTGGCACAGCTTGTGCAGAGAGGTGAAGGACATGGCCATCAGGCAGAAAAACATCAATGTACCAAGGTGCTGCATGAGAGCACCCAAACGTGGGTTTGCTCTGTTACCCACACAAAGGAGGTTCCAGGCTGTCCTGGCTGCCAGAGCCAGGCAGGATAGCTGGGGCAAGGGCATGGAGGGGGCTCAATCCTATTATGCAAGGATAAATGTAAGCTTCAGATGTGCAAACAGAGGCAGGAAGTTCTCTGCTGAAAGTCATTTCCCCTCTTTCAGCATCTCCAGCTCCTGACATGTCACCATATGCCTTGTTTGCAACACTGGGGAAGGGAAGCTGATGGAGGTGATTTTCTTACATTTCTGTATCCTTTCAAGCCTGAACAAAAGACTTACTACTTCTGACATTGGATTCCTGTGTCTGATGAACCCCTGACTTCCCTTACTTGAATAAGTAGTTTAATTCATAACAAAGCTGATTTCAGTTGGTGGTGATGAAATGTTGTCATCACAGCATCATTCAACACAGGATAGGAAGGTGACCAGGAAAAACTGAAATTAATAGTGCTTTCATATGGCCTTCCTAGAGGAGTGTGAACAAAAAGAAGCCATAACTGTAGAGGAAAAAATGCAGTGTCTGTATGGAAAGGATTCATTCTGCCATTTGCTCTCTGGATCACTGTATTTGCTTTCCATCACCACCATCACTCTTTTACCGTAAGATAGTAACTTCTCAGAAATCTATTCTCCATTGACATTTCACCTCTATTTCATTGGCTCAGACAACTTGAAGTGACTTGGATAACATTTAGGGAAAGAAAAACAGCCTGAATCAGATCAAATATTCTTTTCTTTGATGGAACACTTAAAAAGCAAACCAACAGAAAAATATATGAAATTTATGGTTGGTATCATCACATGTTTTTAATTTTGTCGGGTTACTAAATTACAGGGACTGCAAAAGGAGACATTATATAAATCCTATGTGAACATATGGCATTTTTTCCCCCTTCCGAGACTGCAGGCTGAATCTATGCAATCCTGTTAACAAAACGAGCCTTGTCGTTTGAGGAGTAGTGCTTAATGACAGTTGTCACTCATCACTGGGTACCACACTCCAGGGACATCTTGATAATACGCCTGTGACAGACAGATTAGATATTGTCTGGAGAGGGTTGTGCAGCAGCTGTAAGAAAACCTAGTGGGGAGGAAATGAGGATTTAGGGAAAAAAAAAAAAAAAAAAAAAAAAAAAAAAAAAAAAAAAAAAAAGGAGTGAGGAGGAAATCAGATACAGCTTTTTCAGCCCCTGATCTCTAGAGCAGATGATTCTTCTGCTCAGGTATGAGCTGTGTGTCTGAAGCTAATGGATGGATGGGAGGTGGCTGCTGCCGTGGTTTGACTTCCATCACCCAGAATCACAGCCTTGCTGTGATCAGACCTGGACAGATGAAAACCCTCTTCTCCCTCTGAATAGTTTGCCATATAATGGGCTTTCCTTCCCATTCTTTGTAGTCTTTTGCACTGAGGGCAAATGTAATCAGCACAGCTGTGTCTAAGGCAGAAAGAGACTGAAATCATTTGGCAGGTGTGACTTCCACTGCCAGTAGCAGCAGGTGGTGGAGGGAGGCTACCACCCATCCTTGTGCCCTGGAAGGGACCTGTTCAGTGCCAGCAGAGGTTCAGGAGCAGGGACAGGACCCTGCTCCCACTGCCAGAGACCCTGAAGGCAGCCCCACTGCTCCCAGCTCAGGTATACCTGTAGGGATTGCCTCCCAAACAGCTCTTTGCATCACTTGTCCTTGCTAATTTGCCATGTGGAAAGATGCAAAAGACCAAAGAGATGCAGGGGTCAGCTCAGGAGTCTATGCACACACACTGCTCTCACCAAGACGTGCTCTGTATCCATGAATGACCAGAGACTGAGCCTGTCAACCAGAGAAAAGGCTTTTCATGCATTTCTAGTAATAGCCACAAGGTCATTCAACATGGGTACCGGCAGCAGGAGATGGGATTTGGAGCCTCTGCTGCAAAAGTCCTTTATCTTTTTTTCAGCCAAGGGTCAAGTGAGATTGCAGAGCAAGAAAAACAAATGGGACACCAGCCCCAGGAGACCAGACCTGATGCAGGAGGCCAGTGGAGGCTGCCGAGACAGCAGGTTGTAGCACACGTAATGCTGCTCACATAAAGCTGAGCAGTGAAACTGCAGCACTCTGGGGCCTGTAAAACCGCTCCCTGCTGCCTTGCTGGGACAGCAGTGATGATGGATTACACTGGCTGCACTCTGCAGGATGCCCAGCCACAGGAACACTGCCTGCTCCCTGCTCCTGGATACTGCTGATGTCTCAGGAGGCTGCAGCCAGCATCTCCCACAGTGGGCTGCTCCCCAGGGACCCTCTGCTTACATCAGCTTTCTTCTCTTGTGAAGTCAGGAAACATCTTGAGGATTCATGAAGTGCCACACATCCCACTTAATACCTTCAGTCTTGATCTTCATGTCCAGAAAAGCAGATACAAACAGACACACTACAGAACAATAAAAACTGTGTAAAAAGAAAGTGAATAAGTGACCTTGAATTGTGGAGGAAGCAAGAGAAAATTCAAGGTTTAAAGTTAATTAGCCCTTGAACTGTCAGGCCCAATTACTTCCAGCAGGCTCTGACATTTCGAAGATTAATTAGGTAGTTTGTTGTCATGTCTCACAGAGGACCACCATTATGCCAGAGAAAACCTACCTGCTTTCTGCACATAATGTGCAGAAATTTTGCAAAAACTAATTGGGGACCTTTGATAAAAGCTTTCTGATTTTTATATCCATTTTGAGGAATACATTCTATTTATATGCTCAAATAAATCTGGCTGCTTTGAAGGGAAGGTTTAACTCCCTGGATGATGATCTTAAAAATTTGTAACTCCAGGGCAAAAAGTCCTTATATTCCTCAGCTTCTTTCACGACACTCTTGATGCATCCAGCATAGATTATGCTGTGGTGCTGTACCCAGTATGTATCAGTTATTTAGCACATTTACTCCCAAGCAGATCTGCGCATGTTACTGGGTACCTGTCACTAAAATCAGCCTTCTGAATGAATTCTGAGCAACAGAAATACAGCTCCACAAATCTGAGTCAGCAGTAGTCTCCTGCAGCAGCAAAAGCAAGCCATCTCCTGGGCTGGACTGGCAAGGGCATAGCTGGCAGAGCAGGGGATGGGATTCTTACACTCTTCTGTGGAGTCCATGGAGCTGGTGCAATTTTGGTGCCCCCAGTTCCAAAGGCACACTGGAAAATAGGAGAGGATGCAGTGGACAGCTATGATGGTGCTTAACAAGTTGGAAAATTCAATCTAAGACCCTCTTTTCAAGGGGAAGTCACAGCAGGTAGTTCCCAGAAGCTCCTGCCCTTTTCTGGTATGATATGTTTGTTACCTTTGTTCTTCTCCAGGACAGACCAGCTCCCTGCAGAGTTGGAGGGAGAGGCCATGTGCTGAGCTTTCTGCTCACCAGGGCAGTGAGCTCTGCAGCAGTGAACCAGGATTCCACCTGCAAGTCTGTCTATCTCACACCATTTACAATGTTGTTGTGAGCTTCTAAACAGATAAAAAACCCCCCTGGCTCACAACGAACAAAGTTTGAAGCTGTGACACAGTAAATCATGGATAGGGTCCTTCAGAAAAATTGGAACAGAAAAAAAAAAAACAAAAGAAAGGAAAAGGAAATGAAATCCCATTTTAGACACAAGATGGTTTCTGGCTTGCAGCCATGCAGATATTTTTAACATGCCCATCAATACAGTCTCTGTGCACAGCAGCCGACTGATCTGTGACTCTCTATTCATGCTTCCATCTCTCCCCCAATGACCAGAGGGTGTCTTTAAAAAAATAATTTGGTCGTAACTATTTTTTATTTTCCTTTATCATCAGGGGATACTCATATGAAAGCTGAGCTCTAGAGAGATGGGACCTCTTGCCAGAGAGATGGTAGATGTCCCATCCCTGGAAACATTCAGGTTTGGGTTGGATGGAGCTCTGAGCAACCTGATCTAGTTAAGATGTCCCTGTTCTTTGTGGGGTGGGGGGTTGGACTACATGGCCTTTAAAGGTCACTTCCAGCCTAAACTATTCTATGATTCTCTTGGAAGGTGGTTGTTTCTGTGGTCCTTTAGATGTCCATGGGAAGGGTGTTCCATGGCCGTGGGAGAGCTGTGTCCAGCAGCCAGTCTCCTGCAGGGGCCACAGCAAGCTCAGGGGCTGCTGGGGAGCATGCTGCCCAATCCATGTCACCAAGATGAGAGTCACCAATGAGCTCTCTGACCTCAGCCAGCTGAGGTACATGCCTACAAGCCAGTGCAGCTGCAAGGCAAGACCCTGAGGAGGTTAAGGATAGGACTCATCCTAATCTCCTTCAGCTATCTCAAAATTAAGCAGCTAAGCCAGGTTGAGAACCTGTTTTTTAAATGTTCTTTTTAGTAGGTTCTCTCAAAAAGCGTTTCATGTCATCCCAAAATACGTGGGATGATTCACTCTCCATCACTTAGGGAGAACCTGCAGCATTCGCAGGCCCCAGAGCTCGGGGGATGATCCTGACTTAGGTTTTCTCTCTCTGGGAGTTAGATCTTTAAAACCCTAAAACAGAAGTGCTTTGCTCTCCTAATGACCCATTCAAGGTCACAGAGTTGGCAACCAGACCAGGAAATTATGTGCCTCAGCCACAAGCCTGTTTTTTCTCACATGCATTTCTAACCATTTTCAACCTTACCAGGAACAGATTAGGAAAAAAAAAAAAAAAAAAAAAAAAAAAAAAAAAAAAAAAAGGTCTGAGATTCCAAATACCTTCTAATCTTCAGTACCATCAATGCCATGATCATAAATACCCACTGGAACTAACCCAAGGATGGTTTTCCATTTCATCTTTCAAGGTCTATTTTTTTAAAAGCAAAGAGAAAAACTAGCTCCTCTACAGAAAACAGTTAATCATTAATGGTACATGCAAAACATAACATGCTTGACCCTTAGATGTGGTAGGAGCAAGCATGTAAGTGGAGATGACAGGATATATTGGCTTATGCTCCTCCCAGACACATCTGCTTCGCTGTGGGAAGGGAGGAATTGAAATCTTTATCACCTGAGCTTAGTAAGGATGTTGCTTTTGAAAGGGAACAATTGGTTATTTTGAGGCTGCTAGCTTGTAGCCACTTCAGTAATTCTGCCTAATAAATGCAAAGTCATTCATGCTTTGTGGTTGATGTCCAGCATTAGATGGGGAAGTGCTTAGTCAGCCTTATTTTGCTGACTCACTGACTCAGCTTTTGGAAGCACAGCCCGTCTTCCCTGGGCAGTGCTTTGCAGGGTGAAATGTAGGAGCTGGCAGGCAAGCAGGCTGGGATCAGCATCCAGCATCCTTCTCTGTCACCTCACCGGCACTAAGAGATGCTGTGTAAGAGATGTGTGCCTGGATCCTCTTGGAGTCTGACCCAAGGCACCGAGTACCATCAGCTCCTCAGGTCAGGATGCTTGGCATATTGCACATCCAGCCATTTATTTCCCAGGAATAAACAGGGCAGAATTCCTTCATTAGGCTTGCAAGAACAGATCTTTAGAGAAAATGAGTGTTTATAAATGTATTTCATAAATTCACCCACCAAGTGCTTTGCAGGCCTGAGCTCACCAGCACCTAAAAAAAAAAAAAAAAAAAAAAAAAAAAAAAAAAAAAAAATTTGAACAAACACGGGGAAAAAAAATAGAAAAGCAGAAAAGCAGACGTTTTTCTTGGTTTCCCTGTCCAGGGCGTTGAGAGTGGCGATGCCATCTGCTGGCGACAGAAAGCCGGGTCTCCTCGCATCCCTGCAGCTTGTACTGCATAGCATTTGATATCACTCTGATGATTTTTAAAAATGGGGTGCTCAGCTGTGGCACAGAGTGGGTGTCCCGGTGTGAGGCTGCAGAGTGGGATGCTCAGCAGTTTGTGTCACAGGTGATCCCCACAGGAATGACTAACCCCTTGGGAAGCAGAGTTCTGTGCACGTGCTGTCACAAGGTGTAGGAGGGTAATGCTGTGTGTCTGGGTTTAGTGGGAAAGGGGGTATGCTGAGCAGGAGGATATTCTTTCTGCTCAGGCAGTTCCACAGGCACTGTGGAGATGTATCCCAAATTTCTCCCTCTGTGAGCCCTTAACATATGGCTTTGCATCAGCAGCAACTGAGGTCCCCTGTAGTAATGTAGGAGCTCACAAGGAGTGGTACAAAGAGAAACCCAGAGACAAGCCCAGAAGCAGGGACTGGACGCTGTGAACCTCCTGCCCCACCAGGTCTGCTGCCCACTCAGCAGTGCAGTCACGGTCCTCCCAGTCCTGTGTCTGGCTGCCTTAGCAGAGGGAAACTATTTCAACAGCCTCATGGGCCCATCCCTGACCTTACAAAACATGCCCAACCAGGCAAGGAATGTTTCTGAGATGTCCACAGGAGCTGTAAAGCTTACTCCTGTACATCTGCACCAGCTGTGCTGGAAGGGAAGGTGGGCAGCTTGTCTATGCCAGGGGCTTTCTTGTCCCATGGGCACAGCTTCTCCTCCAGTCCCCCAAAGACCACAGGAACCATACAATGGACTCTTTGGCCACCAGATCATTTTGGCCAGAGGCAGCCAGTGCTGCTTAGGAGTTCATGAGCCTGTGCATTATTTGCTCAAACACACACACAGGGTCAGAACTGGGACTGAACAGGCTCCACCTCTCTTCTTGACCTGGGAGGACTTGGTTGTGACACTCACCCAAATTTTTGGCCAAAGTGTGTTGCTAAAAACTGTAGGTAAGTGTAAGAGGTAGGCTTGGAGAGGCAAATACAATAATTGCAGAGCTAAGGAAGATTTGACCCAGTTCAGTTTGCAATGCCTTGGCACCTAGAGTCTTTCCAAAGCCTGTGCAGTGTGCTGTGAGCTGTAACTGTGGGGCTAGGCACACTCTGGGACAGCAAACGTTGTTGCAGCCTCTTCTTCAGAGTAAATAGCTCTGAAAGAAAGATTGGATGGTAAAGTGCGTTCAGAAAATCTTCTGTCACCTAGCTGCCAGCCCCCAGGCAAGCCTAGGAACTCTTGAGAGGGCTATCCAGGGGCTGTCATCTGTGGTGGAAGCTGAAAACAATCCTGGGTCATTCTTCCAGACTTGTTGGAAGAGACCTTCCCCTTGAAGGAGTGTTTTACATTGAACAGCACAGAGCAGAATGAGAGGGAAGAAAAGAGTGGGGTGGCAGAGCCAGGGGAGCAGGCAGCCCTGTGCAGCCACAGTGCCACCAGGCTCTTCTGCTGGGTCATAAATGGAGCAGCGGGGGATGTGGAGCATGAGACTCCAGCACAGGACAGAGGGCAGGCACCCACCGAGTGACTCCCACGCGCTGTGCCGGGTGCCTGAACCCTGACTGCAGGACAGTGCCTGCCCCTGGCCACCAGCCTGCTGCTTTGCACAATGGCATTGAGACAGCTTGAGTGTTCTGAGCTCCTGCAGCCCTGGGAGCTGAACGCCTGGTTCTGCCCTTGCCGGCACCCTCCCAGGATCACGGTGGCACAGAGGAAAGGGAAGAGCAATGTTTCATGCCTGGGCAGAGACCAGCTGATCTCAAGAGGAAGCATAAAAAAATAGTCTCTGATTTTAAACACCCTCCAACAATTCCTTACTGCCTTTTCTCATCGGTATGGCTGAGATTAATGACAACAGGCTCCCACCTGGCAGCTGGGATAGCCGCTCAGAAAAGTGAGGAGTGTGTCAGGTGGTGACAGCTTTTTCCAGGGCAGGCAGGCTGTGGCTTGGGCACTCAGTGAGGACAACCACTTAAGCTTTCTGTGAAACGGCAGCATCTCAGCTGTGACTTCAGCAAAGACCCGTGTTGAGGGCTGCAGTGTGGTGACAGCCAGGCTGCTCCAGTGCCATACAGGCAGCACTGGAGCTGGGATGGCAGAGCAGCCACTCCAGAGACCCCTGTCAGTGTGGGGTTTGGCCAGCAGCTGACCCGCTACCCTGGCTGTTAGTGCTGATTGAAAGATACCCTGCATAAAGTCGTAAGATAGAAAATGGGGCAGGAGAGGGGGCATAAACCATTTAATTTCTTGCCCAACTCAGCTGAGGAAGCTGCAAAGAAGAACTTGCCCTTCTTGGCTGTTTGCCCCAAGGCAGTGTGCAGCTGGAGAAAGAAGAAGTGAAAGGAAGAACCTCGCACTTGGGTACCAGAGGGAAGCATGGTGCTGATAGAATGCAAAGCTTAAGTCTGCAGCAACCAGGCCAAAAATGCACGCAGTAGTAAGAGCCCTAAGGCAGTCCTGCCTAACTGTACATGCAATGAGAACCTACAGTGCCAAGGGGATCTGAGCTAATTGCCCTCCTAGCCTGCACTCTGACCCTGGGCAAGTCTCTTCACCTCTGTGCTCTGTGTTGGTCTGCTCAGATTTCAACACCTCCAGGCTCTCCCCACACATTTGACACAGTGCCTTGGACTGCTGCAATCCCACTGATAATAAACTGGTGGTGAGGTCTTTCGCAACGTCCATCAGCCCTGACTAAGCAAGCCAAGCCCCTTATAACCTCACTCTCCTTGAAATGTTTTGTTTTGTACAGCTCTTTCTGTAAAGTAACTCCTCATTATGGCATCAGAGACCTGAAAAATCTGCCTCCAGATTCAGTAGCTCCAGAAAATTAATCCCTCAAAACCTGATGATCTACTTCATCATGTCTTGGAAGCCAGACCACGTTTCTTTGCTAGAGGTAAGTTGATGGTTGAAAAAAAGTCAGATCTCAGTTGTTATTATTTAGTACCAATTAATTTAATTCCTCAGTGTTTTATCAGTTATTTTCTGCTTTGTCATCCTCTTCTTGGTTTGTATAAATGAATGTCTAGAAGGACCCTTGCTCCCTTTTGATTAATGTTCTTATTAGCGGCTCTCATCTCACCCACTTTCTGAATGGTCCTGAGCTCATTTAAAAGAAAACACAGTATTTTATTTGATGGGGGGGGGGGTTGACCCTGGCTGGATGCCAGGTGTCCACCAAATCCATTCTGTCATTTCCCTCCTCAGCTGGGCAGGGAATCGAAAATGTAATGAAAGGCTTGTGGGTTGAAGTAAGGGCATGGAGAGATCACTCACTAATTACTGTCACAGGCAAAATAGGCTTGACTTGGGGAAATTAGTCAAACTTATTACCAATAAAATCAAAATAGGATAATGAGAAATAAATCCAAATCTTAAAAAAACCTTCCTCTCACATGTTGCTGCTTCCCAGGCTCAACTTTACTCCTGAATTCTCCACCTCCTTCCCCCAGTAACACAGAGGGACAGGGAATAGGGCCTGTGCTCAGTTCATCATTCCTAGTTTCTGCCACTCCTTCCTCCTCATGGGGAGGAGTGTGAGCACTCCTCCTCTGCTCCAGACTGTTTACGGAGACAGTCCTCCATAAACTTCTTCAGTGTCCTTCCCACAAGCTGCAATTCTTCACAAACTGCTCCAGCATGGGTGCAATCCTTCAGGAGCAGGCTGCTCCAGTGTGAGTCCCCAGTGGGGTCACAGCTCCTGCCAACAAACCTGCTCTCTCCATGGGGCCACAGGTCCTGCTGGGAACCTGCTCCAGCATGGGCTTTCCACAGGGTCACAGCCTCCCGTGGGCTTCCACCTGCTGTGGTGTGTGGTCCTCTGCGGGTTGCAGATGGATATCTGCTCCCCCAGGGAGTGCCACGGGCTGCAGGGGAATCTCCTCTCCAGCTCCCAGAGCACCTCCTCCCCTTCCTTCTTCATTGACCTTGGTGCCTGCAGGGTTGTTCCTCTCACATGTTCTCACTCCTGTCTGGCTGCTGTGCAGCATTTTTCCACCCCTTCTTTGACCTGTTCTCCCGGAGGCACTACCACTTTGGCTGGCAGGCTTGGCTCTGGCCAGCAGCAGGTCTATCCTAGAGCTGGCCATCACTGGCTCTGTTAGACATGGGGCATCCTCTCAGAGAAGCCCTGTAGCCCTTCTCTGTAGCTGTGAAAACCCAACACATCCGTTTATAAACAAATGTATCTAGTGGTATATAATCACTGTGGATGTAAATAATGTGTCTTATACCACTTCAGGAACAGATGAATCATATTCTGCTGGCACACTGTTAAAGGTGTTACCCAGCCTGGCTCAGGCCCTGGTGTCCAGCACATTGTGCTTGGAGGAGGCACTGGCTGTCCTGAGACCTGGAGGCTCCTGGGCAGAGCCTGGTGGGCTCCAGCAGGTGAGCTCCTGCAGCCCTGGCAGGCTCTTTCCCAGCAGACCTGCCAATCTCCCTGCAGGTGTTGCCATGCTCCGAGGCTAGAGCAGCCCTCAAAGGTCAGAGCAAACCCCAGCACTGGCATACAGTCAAAAACCAAGCAACTCCTGTCATGCAAACCAGGTGGAGGGTGTGGAAAACCCTGGCATGGCCAACCTCTTTGGGACTTTTTCTTTCTAACCCAGCAGTAACACTGTGGAATTCAGTGAGGATATCCCAGCTCCGAGAAACCCCTCATTAGTGGGAAGGACAAATGAATATTTACATTCCTCCAGCGACAAAAATTATCAGCAGAGATGGATACAGCTGAATTGACATGAGCTGTATTTGGGGCAGAAATCCTAGGGCCAGGGTGAGCAGGCTACCAGACCTTTATACCAGTTGTCAATACAAAACCAGATTTAAATTGAGGAAAGTTGAAGGACAAATCTTATGGGTGGGCAGGAAACTCCTCTCCCTGGGCATCTGCTGTTCTGGAGGTAGCTACCAGCCCCAGCCAAGGCTTCAGGCTGCTCTTTGAGGCTTCTGGGTCCTTGCTGCAACCCTGCTGCCATTTCTCTACTCACACCCTTGACAACTTCAGGGGCTGCATGGCTCACTAGGGTTTCCCAGCTGAAATGTGTCTCATAGATACTTTGTCTGGGCTTTGTCCCCACTTGCTCTTCCTTGTTAATGAGTTCAGCATGGCTTCCAGTGTTGCCAACTGCCCAGCCCTGGCTGCACTACATTATTTTCACCCATGAGACTCATTTCTTCTTAGGGTAGAGAGTGAGATTCCCAGTACTAATTCTTCTGGGTCTCTTCCCCTCTGTGAAAGGAGATCAATTGAAGTTATTGTCTGATGGACGTTGCAGGCATCATCAGTGTCCAGATGAGGTTTCAGCCAGCAGCTTATCCTGGGGATCCCTGCAGATTGCCAGCCCAGTGACTGGTTGTTCAGTGCAGTAAGCAGATGTTGCTCTGCTCCACAATGCCCTTGTTGGAGGGAGCACTGCTGGGATAACCCTCCAGCCCGTGCCCATTGGTAACTGATGCATACAAGCAATTCTGGGCTGCAGCTCACCAAAGGGTTTCCAGCCTCCACGACTACCCTGGGGAGCTCAGGGACTTCACAAGACATCACTTCGATGGCGAGAGATATTCCCTTCTAACTTGAGCTGTTGTGGAGACAGGTTATAATTTTTTTCTTTTCTGATGCCAGAATTTACCTTAAATAGCTGTCCCTACCCTCTCAGCGATGTGCAGCGGGCAGTGACAGCTCCTCTTGGCTTTCCTTTGGCTACACCACAAACATCAGGTTTTTCCTTAAAGCAGCCTCCATTTCCTTGGTCAACTGGTTCTCCAGGTACTCCAGGTCTCTTTGTGGGGCACTTTGCTCCTGTAAGCAACAGCAGTGTTTGTGCAGTGCCAGAGCACTGCCTGAACTGCACGGACACAGAGGGGTGCCGAACAATATTGACTTCCTTGCTTGGTTTTCTCATGGGTTGGGCCTCGTAATCCTGTAACTTGATCATTATTATTGGCAAATAGGCCTCTGGGCACTCTTTCAGGTGAGCTGCTGACAACCAGAACCACAAACCCTAAAATATTTATCTTTCCAGGTCAAGCAAATGGAGCTTGCCTTGTTTCCAAAGCATTTCCCTACACATCTCCCAAAATTTTGTAAAAATGGGGGGTTTTGGCCAGCTTTATGTCCTCTTGGAAATTTACTCAGCGAACTGTTCTACATCTGCCTCAGGACAAGCTCTATTAAGTTACTCCAACTATTTATTTTGGTGTAAATATTGGCATGCTAACCTCCAGGTCTGTGCCCTTTTCTCCCCTGATTTTAGTTCAATATACCTTGTGTGTTTTGCGATCATTTGGGAGAAGTTTTGAGGCACAACGTAGGTTTCTGGCAAGTCTCTCAAACTTCTGTGTCCCTGGTGTCCCACGAGGCACCAGATCAGCCTTGGGCTGGTTCAGCAGGAGGTCTCTGACAAGTGCAACCCCGCCTGCTGGGAGGAAGCTAAAGGACAAACAAAAGCAGTTGTTAACCATAGTGCTTGGTGTAGTGCATCCAATGGAAACCCACTTCAACAACCCTATTTACTGAGAAGGATGTAAAATAACCTCCCTTTTTGTACTGCAGGGATTTGCTTGATTGCTAGGAAAAAAAAAACCAAAACACCATGATTGCAGGTGAGAAGTGTCTTGATCTGAGGGAAAGATTATCAGATGGAGGAGGGAAAACCTTATTGTTTCAGAAAATTATCGCAGTTCATGGGAAGAGAGAAAAAAGATGTTATAAAGCATCAGTGGCTGTGTTTTCTTTACTTATTTTTTCTTTTCAAATCTTTTACAGGTGAGATCTATGTCTCTTCCCCAGTGCTAAACTCAGAGGGTATTGGGTGAGACCTTCTCCACGTCTGTCACAGTGGGAGCTCTTGGAAGGGTTTTGCTTGGTGCAAAGTGAGTCCAGGGCCATCAGTGATCACTGGGCTCATGGCACAGGGTCTTCTGGAGATGAAGGTGGAGTAGGCAGAACCCCTTCCCAGGACATGCTTGGCAGGTCACACAAAGCAGCTCCACTGTCATCTCTGCAGTCCAAAATACTTGTGGGACGCTGGATCTGCTGTTTGGGGCCCCAGATTCAGTAAGGTGACACCTTCTTGCATTCAGCCAAAGTATCTGTTTCACAGTATCATAGAGGAATATAATTTTGGGTTTGGTTTTGGAGCAATAGTCAAGAACCGGTTTAGGTGAAATTCTTCTGGAACAACAGCATCTGTAAATTTTCACATTTGGGCTAGGCTTACACTGCTGTAAATCTGTATTACCTCATTGAGCAGAAGAGAATAGAACTAGATTTTACACTACAGATGTAACCAGGAGGAGGGCCTGGCTGGATGATTAGTGTCTTGGCTCAATTCACACTTTAATGGAACCAGATTTGTTGCTGACCTCTGTCACAGAGGCCAAACACCTTGACCCCTCTCAATCTGAACATATGAAAATAGAGCAGACTCAGCTGAAATTCACCTCATGCAGCATCATCACTCTTCTGTAAGCCATCCTGTGTCTACCCATGGTTAGCACAAAAAAACAGGCATGAGGAGAGCATTGGCTCAATGACTGGGAACTGATCCTGGTGGCACAAGAAACACAGATGTTCAGCTGAAGGAAGGAAACTTTCATATGATGCAAGTTAAAGAAACACAACCCTAAGACCAGAGGTCATGCTTGAAAATTGTGACTGTGGGTTTTGTCACAGGTCCCATTGCTGTGGCCACTGGGAACTCTGTGGGAAGCATATAGACCATCAGACAGAGGACATGAAACCAAAGGCAAAGGAAACACTGATCAAAACTGAATACAACTGCTCTTTTCTCAGTTAAGGAGTCACACTGATTACTCCAGTGCTCTTGGCCTGCTGGTATTTTAATCAGAGGGTCCCACGAGCACATTGCACTTAACGTGTATTAAACACCCCAGCCAGGAATGCAGGCAGCAGAGACAGGAACACTCAAGGATGAAGTGCCTCTTAATGTGTTTTCCTGTTTAAACAAAACCATGTCCTCGCTAAACACGGCTGCGGAAGGCGGCAGCGGCCCTTGGCAAGCCAGCCTACCTGCGGCACGCTCTCGGCACATGTTTGCTCAGTGGGTTTGAGGAGTGTACTGAACGTATTTGTAAAGCCATGTTCACTCTCTGTGTGTGCCCTGCCAGGCAGGAGGGAGGGCTGCCCACCCAACCACTGGCCCCAGAGTTGCTCTAACCCAGGATGTCATTATTTCTTTGCAAATCGCTGGTGCTTGGAAGAGCTGGATTAGTTCCCAGGCAAATTTAGAAAGAAGTTAAGTTCTGACACCAATCGAAGGTCCAATCACAAAGCAAACACAGGCAAAAGTACTCAAGGGGAAAACAAAGACCTTGTGTGGCAGTTCACAAGCCCTGCCTAGTTGCAGAGAGACATCACTAGCCAGAGAGATTCTGTGGCTGATAGGCAGCACCCAAAAGGGTATCTGAGTGCCAGGGCAGTCACAAAGAGCTGCCTGTGGACAGATGCCACACTCCCTCTCTTCCTGCATGGAGGCCAAACCTTATTACCAGGTTTAAGAGTCTCATCCAACACATTCAGTATCATCTTGCTTTTGGGACAAATCTAAGTAAAGGCAGGATATCCAACTGTCAGTATCTGTCCCTTTCCTTCCCCTTATGAAGTTGACATTAAATCCTGCTATTCGGGAGAAAAAAAATATCACATATGTGGTAATTTCTTTATCTTTCTTTTTGGTTATGGTGCATGCTTCATGCTGACCAGTCCCAGATGCTCACCTAGTTACCCCCAAAATCTTCATCCTGCTTGTAAACACTGAGGCTTTAAAACCACAGAAACTAGATGTCTTTCACAAGCTCTTTGAAGCCTGATCTTCAGGACTTGGAGTTTCAAGCTTTCTTCTTTCACATAGAAGAGAGAAAGAAGAGGTAATGGAAAGTTGCAATACTGCTAAAGCTGCACAACTGCAGCATCTTGGTCCTTAACAAAAGCTCCAGATACTGGAATGCAAGATGAAATAAATCAGATTGACAACATTGTATTAAAAGCACTAAATACATTTTCACTCTTACTATTCTATTTCTCTCTGTGTGACTGTACTTGTGATGACAAGTCCTGCCATTTAGATAAGGAACCAGGCTTTGAAGCCAGGACTTGAATTAGGTTTTGGTGTCTTTTCCTTCGTAGGGAACTCTGCCTGTTTGGTTTGTCTCTTTCCACATTGCAAAGAAATATCCTCAAACCAGGCAAGCTCCACTTTTCCCCCAGATCTCTTTCAATTCCAGCTTGTTCTGGCTCAGTGCCTCTTTACGCCATCCAAAGCATTGCCTGCAATACAAAGGACAGAAAAAGAGAAATCCATTCAATTAAAAAATGACATAAAATAAAAAGTGCTTTGGAGGGCAGGTGTCAGAGCTGGGCACTGTTCTCACTTGTCTGACTCTGGTGAGTTTGTTAACTTTAAGGATTATTAACAGAAAATTCATTTCCTCTTCTTACACAGGTTTCATCTACAATTTGTGGCGGCTTGGGGTGTATTTTTTCTAGTTTGAAAATGTTTTCTCTTGTCTGTGTACACTGATAAATTCCCATTACATCTCCTGAGAAAAAGTAATGTCTCTGTTAAAAGAAAAGCTGTGGTGCTCTGTGAAGTCCTCACTAAGGCGGAGGAATCCTTTCTCTGGATTCTGCTCTTTATTCATCGTGAGGATTCCCCAGCTGCTCTGGAGCTCCTAATTTTTGCTAAACCTGGTAAAGTGTCTGTTGGAGGAATCAGTATGCATATGAGCATTTCTCCAAGGCTTCCTCCTCCAGCATAGAGCAAATTAAATTCAGTGTCAGTCCCAGGGCTGCTTCCCTCAGGGCCCTTTGAAAATCCCAGCTTTTAAGTCCTGCTTCAGCCTTGCAGTGGTTTTCTGCAAAGCTTAACAAGCTTAATTTGTTTGGTTTTCTTTCTTTTTCTCCCCCGACTTAATTTGTCTCGCAACACTGTCTTCGCCATACACCAAGAGACTGTTTTGAGCAAAAAAAAGTGGCAATATAATATGAACACACAGAGACTCCTAAAGCTGTCCTTCCTTAAGGTCTCCTAAAATTTGTACACGTTTAACAAAGGGAGATAGGGGGTTTCATGAGCTGGCCTTGTAAGGATCTGAGCGGGGGTTGGTGGATAATAAAATTTAGGTGTGAGGTTATGGCTTAGGTGGTGTTAGGGTAAGCACTGAGAGATGGGGGAAGAGGAACCTGCACATCTCCAGATGAAGAGGTGAGAAGTGAGCAAAGTGAGCAAAGAGGAGGTGAAAGGGCATAAACTCTGGGCAATGATGTGGCCACCACAGCAGAGGTGGGATCAGCCAGGGGCTTGGGATAATCCTCATCCCACACTGGGCTCGTGTGCAGCAGCGCACAAGGAGTTTATGAATATAATTCCAGGGAGGATCTGTCTGAAGCGTAAGCACAGGCAATTTCCCTAATTAGGGGAAGTTCATTTAAACGTGGAGATGAGCCAGAGCTAATCTCTGCGTCCGGTTACCACCGTGCCTGGGAAGTGCCGGCGCCTCCAGGCTGGCACAGGGCTGAAGCCGAGCGCCCATCTGCCGCGGGAAGGGCCGAGCGCCGCGCAGGGCAGCGCACCAGCGGCCAGAGGCAGGGCAAGCCCTTCCCCTCCCTCAGCTTTGAGCACACAGCTACCCGTACGGAAACACCCACCCGCTCCCCCCGAAAAACAGAAATATAAGGGGAGCTGTGCTGCTTCACCGCTGAGAAGAGGGAAGCGCAGGTCTGCATCGCCCCTCCAGCTCCCTGTGCTGAAGGAGGAGGTGGAAGCTGAACCAGTCTCCCAGCGCTGGGCGAGGAGAAGGAGGAGGGCTGGGGTCGAAAGAAGAGGTGACAGCCTCTCCACCAGTGGCTTTTTTCAGCTGAAACACCTGACCTCTGATGGAAAAAAACTGAATTGATTCAGGGTGCTAAGAAAATTGCTGCTTAGTAGTGAAAGCAAGAAGCTCAGGTAAGGGGCTGATGAAGAAGAACCTTTAATTTCAGATAGCTAAAAGGCCTTCCAGGGAAAGCCCAAAGTACAGTACAAGGGAAGCCAGAAACAATTACAGAGAAAAGAGCTGCAGACAAAGGCATGAGGATACCACCAGCTCTCAGATATTGCATCTGCAGAGCTCTCCTTTCACAGATCAATAAAAAAGATGCAGAGAAAAAGAAAAGAGAAGAAAAATCCCATATTTTGTAGTGAATGCTTCCTGAAGCATCAGCTCTTGGCTCTATTACCTGATGCCAGCCCTCTCTGAAATTGCTGCCCTCCATTCACTGCCAATCAGTAGCCACTGACCCAAGTTCAATTTTCTGTTATTTCATGTTATTTTTATTTTGTGAGTGGGAGGCAGCAGGATTGCTGCTGTGCTGTGCAGTGAGAGGCAGCCTGTGAGCAGAGGACATTAGGGCCCATGGTGGGAAAGGGGCTGACTGTTTCACAGACACTGACCACAATTCACGTGCAGTAACAAAGTCTGGAAATGGACTAAAAGATGACTCCAGGGTTCCCCACAACAGCTCTTTTGCATTTTTATTCCCCCAGCCAGAGCAAAACATTATTTTCTCTGTTCTGCCACACCAGCATCTCACCTAGTAGAACCCTTCAAATCCTTTAATGCTTTTTAAAGCCTTTGCATTTAACTTTGGATTTGAAACCTATATAAGTATGTATATATATATATATATATATATATATATAAGTGTGGGTGTAGGCACATACCTTGAGGAACTCCTAAACTAAAAGTCCTGTCAAGGTTAGGTGCTAAGTAAGCATTTCCCTCCATCACCCCCAGCCTGCTCCTCTTTCCTGGGGGCTGATCCTGTGCCTGGCATGGTGATGGATGGCACACTGTGCAGGCTGCTGGCCCCCTGGGCTCACTGCAGGCTTTGCAGCTCAGGGTAGAGTCTCTGCCTGGACTTCTCTAAGGCCTTCTCTAAGGCCTTTGATGCAGTCCTTCACATCATTCTTGACACTAAGTAGGAAAGATACTGTATGGGCTGTTAGATGGGTAAGGAATTGGCTGGATGGCTCAGTCCAACAAGTCATAGTGACATCCAGATGAATACCAGTAAAGAGAGGTGTCCCTCAAGGGTCAATACTGGGACCAATGCAGTTTCGTATCTTCATCAGTGACATGGAAAGTGGGATTGAGTGCACCCTCTGTGAGTTTTGCAGACCACCAAGCTGAACTGTGTGGTTAACTTGTCAGAGGGAAGGGAAGCCATCCAGAGGTACCTGGACAGGCTTGAAGAGTGCACCTGATGAGGTTCAACAAGACCAAGTACAAGGTGCTGCACCTCAGTTGGGACAACCTCTGGTATCAACACAGGCTGGGGGATGAATGCATCAAGACCAGCCCTGCAGAGGACTTGAGGATACTGGTGGGTGGAAACTAGACCTGACCCAGCAATGTGTGATTACAGCCCAGAAAGCCAGAGACATCCTGGGCTGCATCCAGAGCAGCATGGGCACCAGGGGGAGGGAGAGGATTCTTCCCTTCTACTCCTCTCTGGTGAGACCCCCACCTGGAGTGCTGCATCCAGTTCTGGGACCCCCAGTACAAGAAATACATGGACCTATTTGAGTGGGCCCAGAGTAGGGCCACAAAAATGATCAGAAGAATGAAACAGTCAAAGGAAGGCTGAGGGAATTGAGATTGTACAACCTGGAGAAAGGAAGGCTCTGGAGAGACCTAACTGTGGCCTTTCAGTTAGTGTATAAATACACTAAAAGTGTATTTATAAGAATAATGGAGAGAAGTTTTTTTATCATGGACAGGATTAGGGGTAACAGGTTTAAACTGAGAGAGGGTAAGTTTAGACTGGACACGAGGAAGAGATTCTTTACTGTGAGAGTGGTGTGAGACACTGGTACAGGTTGTCCAGGGGAGCTGTGGATGCCCACACCTGGTAAGAGCAAGGGCTGTGGCACAAGGACCTGTAGAGGCTCTGTTTTGCCCCAGGGAGCAATCCCTGCAGCACTGCAGAGCCTGAGCTGTGCTGCACACTCAGGGCTGCTCTGGCCCCTACAAGTTCAGAAAGTGGCTCCTGTCTTTAGCTTTATTAGGAAGATATTGCTAATTTTATGGACTGCCAAGACTGACATTTCTCTGACCATTTGTCAGAAGCACCACAGCAAAAATAGTACCATTAAAAATGGATCTTACCTGTGACTTGAAACTGAAAGCCATTATGTGGGCTAGCTCTAAAATTTATGCCTTAATATTGTGAGATGGGTTTATAAAGGAGCTCCATTCCAGGTTCCCATTTTCATCTCTTCATGCAGCCAGCACTGAAGGATTACAAGCACTTTTCTGACAACACCACCTCTTACTCATCCCTAAAAGTCACCAAGTGAGTTTTCCAATATCCCATTAGTCACCTAAGGACACTATTCATGTTGAAGTTCATTACTTTCAGTTTAAGGAAGATCTGTAGCACATGGTAGCTTGTTTGATTTAAAATCCTTTATTTCCAAAGGAAGAAAAGAATCCACCCCCTTTATAATATTTACTAATAATTTTTAAAATTTTCATTTTGCCAGCTGGGTACACTCAGCAGACTCAGGTTCAGGTCACTCGTGCACAGAATGAGTGGCAGCTGGCTGTAGTCTGTGCACTCACGACTTTCCAAAGGCTCTGCACACACAGCCAGCAAAACCAGAGGTTTTATTCCCAAAGACACACACGTCATGCTTCCAGGCCCTCCGGAGAGGGAGGATGGTCTGTCACCTCCCTTGGTCAGCCGGCAGGGGAAGCAGGGCAGCGAGAGCCCTTTGCCCCGCACTGCTGCCTGTCTCCTGCCTTGGGCTGCACTCACTGACTCCTGACTCCTCCAGTGCCTGCATTAGACTCTTCTTACATTTGATTGTTTCTAAATTATTAACATGCCTGGTACTCTGTGCTGTGGCTTTGTCTGAAGCCTTTTCCTTTGATCTCCATTGCCTTTGAAACCCTGCCTGTGCGTGTGGGCAAGCCAGGCTGCTTTCTGCAAAGCACCACCCTGCAGGGTGATATTTCTCTCGCTGAAACCAGTGCGAAAGGTCCTGCAACCCCTCCGGAGCTCAGGATGCAAACTGATGCATTGTTTTAATGTTAGGGCAGTTTTTTAGGAGCCTGGGCATTTCCCTACGTCTCACAAGGTGTGGGGCATCTCCTTGCAGTCATCAGCAGCAGGTGAGAGCACCTCAGAGACCCACAGCATCTCCAGTATTAGATCCATCTGTTGCTGCTGCTGGTTTATACCCTTCAAGTATAAATTCAGGTCGGTTTACACCCTTCAACTGCCACACAAGAAAGCTCAAGCATCATCATTGCACACATTTGTATTGCAAAAATGCACATCTTGTGCCAGACCAGCAGCTGGGTTGCCCAAAAATCTGTCTGTGAAGGCATATCTCCTTCTGGAGGAGTGTCAGAAAAGGGATATGCCAGAGCAATCTTACATATGGTATGTAGTTGAACCTTCCAACACAAAGCCATTTAAAGATATGATGAGGCTGGAGTTTGAAGGCAGGCTTTGGCATGCAGGATGGATGGATCATTGTTTCCCACCTTGACTTTAAATTCTGGAACGTGTCAAAGAAAAAAACACAGGCATAGGAAAGCACCAACTATGGCTCTTAGCAAATCCAGTGGACCAGCTGATTACCTGTTGATGAGCAATTTAATTTGAGTTGAATTATATCCTCTGGAAGTCTGGCTCTCAGGGAGGTAATTAACCCGAATGTCTGCCCTCTGATGGGGCTCAGCATGCTGGTCTGTGTGTGGTGTCCATCCACGAGCATCCTACCAGCTGACAGGCAGCAGGCTGCTGCAGGAAATGCCCTGACTGCTGTGCAGGGAGGGAGAGAGTCCTGGCTGCTGAGCACGAGGAATACCCATGATGCTCATCTTCTCATGTCACAGCACTTTTGAAACACCAGTTAATAGGGACTGTTTCAAGAAAAAAAACCTATGTTTCAGCCATGTGCTGAACTTGTTTGATTTGAGGGGAAGCTAGGCTAGCCAACTCCCCCTGACATTGACATGAAGTGGCTGGGGCCCCAAGCTATCCCAATTTTATTTACTAGAGACTTAATCTTTTGTGTGTGGTTTATATTTAGGCCTGGCTGTGCAAGGCTGTGCCATGCTGCTGGGCAGGCACCCATTTCCTCTGACATTAATGGCAGTGCTCACATGAGGGAGGACTCGCTAAGGGGAGCCAAGTGTGGCTTCTGGGCTTCTGTGAGAAAAGGCAAAGTTTCCAAAAAGGCAAAGGCCTTCCTTGTCTTGGATGTTCTGGCTGGGCTCACATTGCAGCAATCACAAGGTTTGGTGGAGGCTCCATTTCAGAAGGACCTTGTGCAGCCAAAGGAGGAGGTAATTCCAGCTCTGGTGGGAAGCCCCGTTCCTTCAGATTCCTAACACTTCAACGCTTCCTTAAATGCTTCTGCTATGGTCTTTGATAAAATGTCTGAACAGGCATTTCTTTGCTGTGTGATCATTTGTGCCTTGATCTTGCTCTTCCAAAGCAAAAGGAGCCGGCATGTTACAAACACAACTGCAACAGGAGTTACACCAGCAAGATTGCTTAAAAATCAGTAGCACTGGGGCACGTGCCAGGAGCCAAGCAGTTGGTAATTTTGGTAATTCTGGAGTGAATGAGGCCTTATATTGTTTTTATCCAGGATCTACAGGAGCAAATCGAGTGTATATAGACAAAGATCACATCCTAGCACGCTGTAAAGTGCAAACAGTATTTGCTGGCAGAAATAGCTGCCAGAGCTTTGTGGACACAAAGATGGATTATTCATTAGGAAAGGATATTTCTGCTGTTATGAGATCATGTATTTTGGGGTGGAGAGATGGCGCATCACAAAACCAGGGTCTGAGCTCACTTCTACCTTGTGCAGCAGTGTAAGGTCTCAGTAGAGCTGAAGCCTTCTCCACCCTCTGTCCATCACCCATTCTGGAGCAGGTCTGCTCCCCGAGCATTACCCTTGTCTGCCAGTAAACACATGGCTGCTTGCAGCTTCAGTATCTGAAACCACCACTTGACTGCCAAGATTTCTCAATGCAGCTCCTCAGAGGCATGTCTAGCTATGCAGTTTCCTTTACTTAATGCAAAAAGAAAGAAAGGGTGGGGAAAAAAAGATGATTATCAGTAAGAGCTACGTGTCCTACATCTCTATGGCAACCATGTGCGGTTTGGCAATGACACAGGTACATCCAGGAACTCTCTTAACAGCATCCACCTCAAAGCAGCAGCCTGCAAACAGGGCTGGAAATCTGTGTGGCACCCTGAGAGCAAGGCAGAGGAATTGGAGGGCCAGCACAGAATTACCCTCCCAGGGAATTCTGATGTCTTTACTAGAGGGCAGTCAGGCATGAGTCACAATGTGCCTCGCACAGCACATGACATCAAAGCAGCCACATTCCCCCTTTGGGTGAAGGGGCACCTGTAGGCAGAAGGCACTCCAGTGACTTAGTGAGCATGTGCCAGCTTTGGGGTGACATGAGGGACCCAGTGAGCAAGGGGAGGTGGGGGATATGGAGGTGCAGGTTTTGCCACACTCATATTTTTATTTAACCAAGCAAGTCTCAAAATGTGGCCAAATGATTCCCACTCCACAGTTTTGGTCCAAGCTGTGATGATGGGAGAGCAGAATGCATGGGGCATCAGCCACCAGCAAGAAGCCACATCAGTGGGCATGAGTTTTTTGTATCTTGAGGAAAAAGCAAAGGGCAAAAAGGGGTGAAGCTTTTGAACTAACTGGTTGGGATATCCAGCTGCTGTAGGAGCTGTACCTGCCCCCCAGCCAGCACAAGCCCGAGCCCAGCCAGGCTCCCAGCAGTGTCAGAGCTGTGAAGGTGGTGGCAAGCAGTGGAGTAGTTTGAATGAGAGAGTGCTTCCAAGGTGCTTTGCACAACAGGGCTTTTAGCTCCCAAAATGGGGGGTTAAGCATGGGGGAAGCTCTCCAAGAGACTACTGTCCCAGCAGCACCATGTCTCTCTCCACCTCCTGCCCTCCACCTCCTTCCAGAGCTATCTCTCTCAGGATGCTGGTGAACATCACCACTTCCCAGGCTGGCTCCTCTGCTGGTCCATGGGGCAGGAACCTGAACTTTGGAACAGAAGCATCAAGGTCTAACACTTCCCATCCTAGTGGACTGGCTAGGTTTTTTTTCCATTTAAGCCTTAGGAGATCCTTGACTTGAATGGGACCTGAACTTGTTTAATATCTCCAATGAATATTTGTCCATACTTTTCTCTGAGGCTGAATATCTTTGCAACATTATGCCCCCTTCCTTCTTCCTCATTTCTCAAGTCATGCTCTTGGTTTTATTCTAAGCAAATACAGGTTTTAGGCTTCTTGAGAAGTCAAATATTTAATGAACTCTCTCAGTGATGGTATTTTCCCTCCAAACTCTGTGACTAACACATCGTTTCTTGTTTAGAGCTCTGCTAAGTGGGGGGTGAGGGCTGGTCACCCATGGGGCCACACCAGCAAGAGAGTACACAGAACATGAAGGAAAATGAGAATTCTTCTCTACTCAGTACCCATGGGGCTGCATCTAGGGGACTGTGGTAGGGCAGAGTCCATTGCCTAAAGGGAATTACAGGGAAGAGAGAGGCAGGCTCTTCCCAGAGGTGCACACAGAAAGGACCAAGGCAATGGCCACACACTGGCACAAGGGAAAATCTGCTTCATTAAAAGGAAAGTATCTTGCCGCAAGGTTGGTCAAACACTGGCACAGACTGCCCAGTGAGGAGCTGGGATCTCCACCCCTGGAAAAACTCATAACCTGAATCCTGAGGACCTGGTCTAGCTTTGGAGTTGGCCTTGGCTTGCATTCCTTCACCCTGAAATTATCCTGTGACTCTGCAATTCTATTATACACATAAAAAAAAGGACGAGAAAAATTAAAAGGAATGGTAAAGAGAAAGCTTGTTTCTGTTTAACTTCTGATGGCAATAAAGAATACAGCAGCAGGCTTAAGCACAGCTCTGAAATGATTCAGTCTGATGAGTCTGCTGATAGCTATGTCTGAGAAAAACACAAACTGCAAAACACAGCTAGACATTGTTTATTCTAAACCTAACATAGGATTTCTCCTTTATTTTTTTCTCCTTATGAAATTTTCAAATTCACACAGGACTCTTCTGCCCCCTAAATGCACACAAATCATTTTTTTAACAGACTTTTTACAGATTTTGCTTTGCTGTGTGAAAGTGGAAAGCTGGAGCTGCCTGATTTAAAGCTGCTAAAGCTCCCTCAGGATGGCAGGGTGGCCATTTTATTTCCTTCAGCTTGAAATAAAGCCCTCTTTCTAAAGCCCTCATTTGATTTTCACACTTGATCTCTGGTATTCTCAAGAACCAGAGCCTTATCACTACAAAGGTAGTGCAGATAAAAGGCCTGACACCCACCCTCCATGAGGCCTTTTGCCAGGAGAGCCAGGGGCAGAGCTCCCTGCAAAGCAGCTGTTTTATTCCCACTGCTTTGCTGCAAACTCCCCATGTGCTTTCTTGTGCCCCACATCCTTGGGTTGCCTGCACTGGGTGGAAATTCCACTCACAGCAGCCTTTCCCACTCCTTTTCTTTCTTGAAATCTCTCAGGTATCCAATTCAGATTAAATTCTCTCTCTCCCACCCAAAGGCTATTGGTGGCTGAATTCTTTAGAAAGGGGTGCTTCTGGCTGCTATAATCTCTTTGGAAACCCAAGGGTTTCTCAAGCAGAGCACATAATATTTTTCAGGCATAAGGTGCTCTCCCCCAGGTGAGCAAGTCCACCCTGCAGCTCCATCATCATTAAACTGACAAAAATCACCCATTTGGGCATGCCTGACCCGGATTAGACAGAGGCATGGTCAGGGCTTCATTTCTGTTCAACTGGCCCAGGAGGTGGCACAGGGTTGCACCAACCACAGGGGAGCAGCCAGTCCCTGATGGGACACAGAGTGAACCTGCCAGCTCTCAGTGAACAGATTCCCCCAGCACAGTGTGTTTATTCCAGATACACTTTTTGTTTTTGTATCAGGGGACCGTGGCAGTTCTGGTGTGTTGGAAAAAACCCCAGAGCTCCACTGAGCCTCCTGCCAAGCACAAACCCTGGGAGCCCTGTCTGTCCCACTGACAGAGATTCTCCCAACACCACGGGCTCCAGCAGCCACGCTGAAGGTGTTGGCACTGGCATGGCACAAATGTGGGAGGGTCAGGCCTGGGAGTAAGCTGGGGCTTAAATTGGGAAGGAGGTTGAGGTGATTGAACCCCAGAACCACCTCCCAACAGATCCCACACCGTGGATCTCCATGAAAATTGCAGATGGCAAGATGATGGCACAGTGAGCACAGCTGTCCCATGCCAGGTGTGCTTCACTCACAGCTTCTGGGATGATCACAGCCAGACAGATCAGAGACCACCTGAGGCAGCAACTGGAGCCATGGACACTTAGGCATATCCTCTTGGAGCTTACACTTCAGTGAAAGCTCAAACTGCTCTTGTGGCAGTTCCCACCGGCTGGTCTCTGCTGCTTCTCCAAAGCAGTGCTCAGCTCCTGCAAACTCCCACAGGATTTTAGGCACCAAACCTGCTGAAGAGTAGCAGAGGAAACAAAAAGGGAACCTGGAAGTCTCTTTCATGTAGTGCTAGAAAGACAAAACAGCAAGTTTAAGGAACAAAGTGTAAAACAAAGTAACTTGTGGCTGCCAAGATGAATCTCCTGTGGATTGCTTGAAACTAATCCTTTCGGCATGACACTCTTCTGTCACGGGAAAGGAGTCACTCTGTTGCACATGACTGACAACAGTGATGAGAGATCAGGAAGGAAGAGAGCTATCACGGTGACAAGCTGTATTCATATGACACTGCAGCACAGATCCAGATGAGGCAAAAATAGCATCAGGATTGTCTGGACAGGTCAGAGGATGATCAAGAACTCGGAGGGGTAGTTTTCAGGGCAAATCAAGAGGTGTCCCTGCAACACCCATGCCTTGTTTGTGTGCCATGCAGGTGATGCTGTCTCTCATGGCTGGTGACAGAGCATTCCCATGCAGCTGGCATGTGGCATTGGGAGGAACATCACAGTGGTCCACAAGTTACTGTCCCATGCCAGGTAGGATGATCTTTAAGGGTCACTGGAGCACCAGGGACCTGCCCAGGGGACACCAGCCCAAGGAATGGGTCAGATAGCCGTGCATGTGGAAATGGTTACGGCAGCTCAGGCAGAGCAGGTGCCCTGTGAGTCACGGCTGGGCAGGGAGCAGAGCGTGTCTGCTCCTCACCCAACAGCCCTGCCTGGGCACAGAGGGGTGGGAGGCACACAGGGCACTGCCACCTCCAGATCCAAGGCCCTGGCAGCTGCTCCATGACAATGTCCTGTTGCAAAGGGGCCAGCTTAGAGGTGGTCCCTGGTCCTGAGCTCTTCGGGCTGGTGGGGTTTGCCTCCAGCCTCTGTGCTGAGGGAGATGTGCTGTGAAAAGCAGACCATTCCTACAACTCCCATTCTTTCTCTTTCAGTTTTTCCCTCTGTCAAACTGAGAACAAATCCAGGACCAAGGTAAGGAGACCAACGTCTCCCAAAAGGGATGAACCAGGGAGAAACCTGAGCATGGGATATATAAATGCATGGAGAGACACCCAACCCCAGGAGGTTTCTCTGCAGGAATTGGCAGCATCCAGGACAAGATGCCTGTGTCTTGTGTCCTGTTCCCACCAGCTGCAGCCTGGACTGCTGGCACAGCCCCTGGCTGAGCTGCTGGGACAGGGCCAAGAGAGCTGGTTTGACAAAACATGGGCTGTGCTTTCACTCCAGGCACAGCCTTTATCAGAGCTTCTCCCAAATCCTCTGGGATGCCATGTCCTGTATAATCAAGAGGCTGGAGCAAGCCCCTGGTCCAGTGTCCCACCTGTGTATCACAGGAGGGGTATTGAGCCCAGGTGACTGGCCGTTCTCCAAAATTCTATTGCACAGAAAAGCCTCTCAGGGTATCTGTTTGGCTTGTTTGAGCATTGCCTCAACATCTGAGGAGACTTTATTGATCAGTAGGCAGGTAATGAGGAATCAATCTGCCCACCGTTCTCCCCATGCCTCCCTTAAAAACTGTGCTCAGGGAACCTGCCTTGCATTTCCATTTTCTGCCTCTTTGTCACGGACATACACACAGAGCAATCATGGCACACAGCGAAACAGTAGTAGGAAGTATATTTAGCAAACCTGTCCTCGCCTCACCTTGAATTCTGAGTGAAGTTTGATCACTGCACTATGAAAAAGATATTAAACTACTGTTGAGCATCCAAAGCAGGGCAATGAAGATGGTGAAGGGCCTTGAGGGGAAGCTGGATAAGGATAGCTGAGGTCACTTGGTCTGTTCAGCCTGGAGGAGACTGCAGGGAGAGCTCATTGCAGTTACAACTTCCTTGTGAGGGGAATAGAAGGGGTAGGCACTGATCTCTTCTCTGCTGCCAGGGACAGGACCCAAGGGAATGGCCTGAACCTGGGTCAGGGGACATTGAGGTTGGGTACTAGAAAAAGGTTCTTCACCCAGAGGGTGTTTGGGCACTGGAACAGGCTCCCCAAGGACGTGATCACAGCACCAGCCTGACAGAGTCCACAAAGTGTTTAGACAGTGCTCTCAGACACATGGTGTGGGATGGTGCTGTGCAGGGCTAGGAGTTTACCTCAATGATCCTTGTGGTCCCCTTCCAACTCAGCATATTCTGTGAATCCGTTTTTATCTGCAGGGTTGTATTTCAAGCTGGGTATTACAAGGCTTACTTACCACCTTATTTTTGATGGTAAAGAGAGTAGAAGGGCCCAAATGACTCATCTCATTGGCCAGCAGAAAGCCAAACCACTGCTCCTCCCTCCTCAGCTGCGGTGGGCAGCCCTGGGTCCCTCAGACACAATGCTGCTCAGGCTCCCTCTGCCAGGGACATTTGAGCTCAGCAAAACACCAGTGTGTGAGGAAAAAATACCCTCAGTGCCACCAGAGAAGGAGTGCACACATGAGGGTGTGTTTGTGGATACACAGACACATCTCCCTACGATCAGGGACCTGTTTCTGTGGCACAACAGGCAGTGACTTGGGTGTCCAGCAGCAGTCTAATGATTAGCTTCCCAAGTGGCTTTCACAGAATCAGTCTGTCCCCACTCAGCAAAAGACAGATGCTGGGAAGAAGGCAAACCCCTACTGAAAGGGACCCACCTGCCCTTGTCCCCTTACCCTGGAGTGGTGTCAGGGTGAGGGGCTTGCCCAAACTCACCCTGGAGGTAGGAACAATTCAGATTTTACAAAGCCCAGCCTTGTGCTTTGTGCGAGGAGGGGTTTAAGCTGTAATCTTCCTTTGCCAGCTCTTGTATACAGATCAAAGGGCAGGATACTGTACTGGCTTTTTTGGATGAAAGATACTTTAAAAAGTAGAGAAGCATTTATTCCTGACCCCTTTCCACCCTGATTTGAAATGAAGGATCGCACCAGGCTCACTGGCAGCCAGGCTGGCACAGCAGCTTCCCCCAGAGGGAGATTTTACCACAAGACATGTGTCTGGGCATGGGAGGAACAGTGATAGCATCAGCTGAGACAAGAGGAGAGAAGCTGTTATCCTGGCAGCCTGGAGGTCAGGAGAAGAGGCAGCTGAACAAACTCCAGCCCCAAGGGCCCAAAACCCCACAACTGTCATTGCGTGGATTATTTTGGAATAAATATGCACATGCCACTCCCAGCACTCAATTGCTTTCCATCATCAAACTGAAAGAGAGTAGGTTTGGATTAAATATTATGAAAAAATTCTTTACTGTGAGGGTGGTGAGGCACTGTCACAGGTTGCCCAGAGAAGCTGTGAGTGCCCCATCCCTGTAAGTGTTTAAGGCCACGTTGGATGGAGATCTGAGCAATCTGGTCAAGTGGAAGGGATCCCTATCAATGGCATGGGGGGTTAGACGTGAATTAGGTGATCCTCAAGGTCCCTTTCAACACAAACCATTCTATGCTTCTATAATTCTGTGATCCTTAACAGTGGGGCTGTGCTGGGGTTGTTCCATGTGCATCTGCAGGTCAAACACACACCACAAATCCCTCCTGGAGACAAGCACAGTCCAGCCACTGTGGCATGCAGAATGGCCTCCTCTGATAAGTAAACCAATGCAGCCTCCCACAGGAAGAGTCTCTTACTCTCTCTCTGCCTCATCCCAAAGCAGCAGGAATAAGTGTTACCCAAGGCAGGCAGGTGTCAGCAGCCTGGAAAGACTCTGAGCTCACATAAGCAGGCTGGGAGCAGCAATAGAAGCTGCTGGTGTGCAGCTGAGAGGGTTGCAGAAAGGGGTGTGAATTTAGGTCCATGCCAAGTACTTTCATGTGAAAGATTTATTGTTCTGCCTGGCAGCCATGCTCACAAAGAGAAATAAGACACCATCACTGGAGAGAGGACTGCCCTCTCTAAGCATAAACTGTGCCCAACTCATCCTCTCTGGGCTCTTCCAGATTTCCCTGGGGAACCTCTCAGAGAAAAAAAAAATAAGATTTTTCTGTCAAATGTACTCGTTGAGGCAATTTTTTCCCACCTGATTTGGCTGCACAGTTCTGAATGCAAATCCAGGTGGGGTGAGGTCTCTGCTCATGCTCTCAAGTGGCTGCTGCTGTGGGGACCTCTGGTCTGGTGCTGCATCCCAGGATGTGGCACCACACCCTGAGCTTCCAGACTTCTTCCCTGTGGACATGCACGTGCATGGGGAGCTTGCTGCCTCTCTGCTCCTCTCTGGAGTAATTTTTTACCTCACTGGCCTACCTCAGCCAAATGCAGCAGCAGGGCAAAGGCGACCCAGGCAACCAGGTTTGTACAAACCCAATAAGAACAGCCCCCAAGATAAGGCAGGATGTCCTCTGTGCTGAGGAAAGCATATAAAATGCTGGCACCAGTACAACATCAGGGAACCCAGGTGATCACGATCGCTTATGCAAGCATAATATGATGGGGGAGGTTGTGGGCTGACCCTAACTTTCATGGAAAAGGTTTTGCCTGGTAAACGTGCTGAGAACTGCAAATCCCTGTGCATGCTGTGTTCCCAGCCTGTTTCAAGGCCAGGAATTAAGCCAGCTTTGCAGGCAAAGCCATGAGGACACTGGGGAGCTGTCAGCCCAGCAGATGATTTAATAGACCAGCAACACCACAAGAAGGGCCAGGGCCAGGCTGGGGCACACCAGCCACTCTTGTGGCAGCACAGCATCGCCCTGGCTCCGTGCAGAGCCCGGACCACTGCAGCCCACGAGCAGACATATGCCTGAACCACAGCAGCAGACAGAGCATCTGCCACTGCCCTGGCCAGCTTCTCAAGGACTGGGAGGCATGGGTCCAATAGGAACAGTTTTATTTCCCAGCCTGGAGAGGTTTTTCTCCATTTGGAAGAGGACTATCAGCCTTTTCTGACCTTCTTCCAAGGGACAGATGTTTTTGCTCTATCACTCATTCACTGCTAAGGCTCCAGGCTATAGCTACTGCTATTTCTTTTAGGGTTTGGATTCAGTTCCGCAGCAGTGGTCCCTGGCTAAGTTAGGCTGTTTAATTAGTTATTAAAATGGAAACACTGTTTTTTTGGATCACATCTCCTACCTACATTTTGGAACATGTCCACTAATAGTAGACGCTACTCAGACAAGCATTTATTACTCTGCCTTGAATAGAGTAAATAATTTTGGCAAGTCAACCTTTCTCCTTTGGATTTGCCAGGCATCTGATTCCCTCTCACATTTGCTTTCAGGAGGGCACAGCTGCCAAAGACAAGGCAGCTGGACCAGGCAGAGTACTCTGTCACCCCAACAGCAGCATTCCCACACGGCATTACAAGAGGATATAGGGTTGCTCCATCTCTTTGGGGTGATGGTTTGCTCTGAAAGCCTGATTAAGTGCTTGTGGAGGTATCTTGTGGCAGGATTTCCTGTTTATGTTGCCCTACACCTTGTTATTAGCATCACACCTCTGCTGAATGCGTGCCCTCACCCTGAAGCTCTGCTCAAGTGGGGCGGGAGGAGGTGATTTGGGAAGGTGAGTCATGGAAATGCTGGGGGCAATGGCTCTAAGCTGGATGACAGAGAGGAGGAACCATGTGGGAGCAGCGGCACTGCACTGTGAGGGGACAGACCACGGCATGCCTCCTCTGTCCCTGGTAAACCCACCAATTTACTTTCCAACTACACCCCAGGTGGAGGTAAGAGTCCACCATGCATTCATCTGGGACTTGTTTTGGCACAGGGTGCCCAGGAGCCAGGAGATGCCAGGAGCACAGAGAGATCCTTAAGCATCTCAGGCTGCTTTTCTCAGCTGCTTTTTGTCCTCTCATGCGCTTTTCCTTCCGGAACACTCCTCTCCTCAGCAGGAAGGTGCCGCAGGCTCTGCACCATGCACGCAGCCTCAGCAGGGTCATGTTGCCCTGGCCCCACCATGCATTGTGCCCTCATGTCCTACATCAAATTAAGCAGTGCCTTACAAGTCATCTTGACACCAAGAAACCAACTCTGGGTGCCTGAGAGAAACAGATCGGTATTTCAGTGGAGGATGCAAGTGTCACAGACACTCCAAGGCAGCCTGAGGGAAGACAGAACAGACCACAGAGGGAATATTTTGGTTTCTTGGTTTTATGGCAGGCTGGTGATTAGCTTGGCCTGTGCATCGAGCTGATGAGATGTCTCTGCACAAAGTGACACTCACGTCCCCCTCTGATGCTTGTGTGGGGCAGTGCTTCCCATCACCCAGGCACAACTTGAGCCTTCCCCCTCTAGAGGAAGATTGATGATTTCTGAGTGCTCAGAAGCTGTCTAGCACTGTTCCCTTCCTTGGCAAGAGGTATTTCCAGGGTCTGGGGTATTTTCCTGGCAGCCAAAAAATGGAAGCACAATTCCAGTATGTGCCAACCCCAACTACCCAGTGCTTCCACCACTGACATGCATGGTGGGTGGCAGGTGAAACCTCAGATGTTAGGATTAGCTTTTCCAAAGCCCTTCAGAAAAGTTTCAGAAGGTTTGCTGTAAAAAAAAAGGAGAAAACCATCAGAAGAAAGATTCTCTTGTCAGATGTGAATGTTTGCTGCTGCAAAGCAAATAAGGAATGCCTCAGGGCTACACTGAGCACCCAAGACTACCCAGTTGTTATTATTTGCATGTTTGGCTGAGGCAAGGGACAAGCACACCGTCTCTGTCTCTGCAACTTGGCACACCACCCTGGGAGCAAAATTAGCCACTTATCAGATCTGAAGACTGTGTCCCTACTAAACGGCTTAATTTGTGCCTCTGTTCAGAAGAGCAGACACAGGGCACATCACCCCACCACTGCCACAGCCATAATCCATTGGAGGTGACATTTCACCAGGTGACAGAGCTGTGGACTGCCTTAAAGGGGTGGTGGGGCTCAGTACCTGCAGAAATTGAAACTCTGGGTCTGTAATGCATACCCTCAAAACTGCAAAGGCAGCTTGCTCCTTAAAACACTCATGGCTAAAGTGCTCATGGGTGTGCACCTCTGGGAGTGCTGGGATGAACCCCACTTTCCTGGCAGGGAGCCATGATGTGGCTGGGACAAACCACGGGTTCTGGGAGATGGGACGTTTTACTGGGCCCAGCACCCAGTGTCCCAAGGCTGAGCACTGCCTCTGCCCTGGCTGGGGTTGCAGGTATCTAACCCTGACAGGCTTTGGTGGTGCCTGGGTACTGCCTTTGGCCCCTTGGTCCCCTCCTCAGGCTGTGCCAGCAGAAGCCAGCCCAGGCTCTGGGACTGGAGCTGCTGCCAGGGAGGAGGTGTGGGGAACACCTGGGTGAGTGCTGGTCTGGGTGAGGCAGGAGGGGAATCTCCATCCCCAGCCCCAAGCAAGGCACTGTTACATCCCAGATTCACTGTAGGATGTGGGCATGCGCTGTCTCAGCTGCCCCAGCAGCTGGCAGGGATGGGGTCCAAGCCCTGTGCTGGATTGCACACCCTGGCACAAGGCATGTCCCCAGGCAGGAGGATGATTCCTCATCCACTGGGACGGCCTCCACGGCCTCTATTACCTGTGAGCTGGGCTGGAGTTCTGCAGGTCCAGCTAAGCTGTGGCACTGCTGCCAAAGGCCTCCTGTGCCAGAGGTGGCTGCAGGCAGCTCCACAGACAGACAAACGGCCACTTCACTGCAGAGCCAACCCCAAAATGTGCCTGCCAGGCCGCCCTGCAGCCCTGAAAACACCCATTGGTTTGCCGTGCACAGCACACAGGGCAAGGCAGCCGTGCCCCACAAAAACATAAAAATAAAAGAATAATAGATGCCCGTGTTTCAGCAGTTCTCCCTTGGATCTGCTATCAGAAAAAGGGCATTTAGGGTAACAATGGAGTCTCTGGGCAGCTTGGAACTGCACAGGGAGCTGCAGACTAAGCTCCCCCCGCTTCCAATTTCCAGGCCAGATGGAGCTCAGGCAGGATGTGATACACCAAGCACCCACTGCAAGATTTTTCCTGGCTCGCTTGGGAAGGGATTGCATGGTTGTGGCAGCAGGAAGAGAGCCAACAGAGACCTGTGGCCAGACCATATGGGGCACCAGGCTCTCGTGTCGTGCTCTCTGCAAGCCCAGAGCTGCCCACAGCTCCCTGCTACAGAGGGCTCTGCTGAACCTACAACCAGCTGTGGGGACCCCGTTCCTGGCAGCGCACGGGTGGCCCCAGCTCATCCGCAGTGCTGATCCTGCCTGGGGAGCTGTAAGGAAAGCTGCTTAGTGGAGGCGATGCTCGGGTGTCTCTGGAGCTGGGCCCTGGCAGCAGCCCCGGCTGCCTTCACGTGGCAGGATGGCAGCAGCAGAGCAAGCAGCAGTGACAGCTGCTCTCTTTGCTTTGGGGATGCTGTGTCGCTCTGCCTCTGGGCTTGCCACCTCGCTGTTTTTAATGGATTAAGTCCATTTCCTCAAACTGAAGCCCTGGCAGGACAAAGTAGGCTCCTGTGGCCCTCCTCAGAGTTGAGCAAGAAGAGTCTCATCCACCATGAGTGGTAGATCAGCAAGTCACCACACTCCAGGCATGGAAGCGCTCCTATGGGGCCACCAAAGTTTTCCACCACAGCAGCAAAAACATTTTTTTAACTTTCAATTTCAAGAAATAAAGTGTGTGTGGAGCACACTCGGTCTCCCTGTTACACCCTCACCATGGCTTTTGCTGCGTGGCAAAGGGCTGCCATTGCAGGGAACAGTGCCCCACTCTCCCTCATAGCTCTGTCCTCATCTACCTCATCAGGGAAGGGCTTCTTGCAGCCAGCAGGCTGGTCAGGCTGACCCCAATACCTCTGGCATCCTAATGTGGGAAATTACTGTTCTGGCTGGGCTCTGTCCAGCCCCAGGAATGTCTCAACAACTGCAAATAGAGAGCAGCTGCTAGCTCACTCATTCATCCAAAAGCTGAATTTATGGAGAGGCTCCACAGTCCATTGCTGTCGGCGTCAGGTCAGCAGGGTCACTCGGAGGGACACACTGGGCAGGTGAGGGTGCCAGTCCGTACTGGATCACAGCATTGTTGCACTGAAGCTTTCAAACTTGACACATTAAGAGGAGAGGCCATCTTGCAGGAAGTGTTGATCCCTTAGTTAAGCACTGAAGGCGTTGCTAAGGGTACTGCTTGCTGTCAGGCCAGGGGATGACTGTGCCCACCCTCTCTCCTTGAGGAAGGGAATGTTGCCAAAAAGGTGTTGCAGGAATATCAAAAACTGCTCCCTGCATAAGCTAAGAATCAATAACACTTGGGGAAGCAAAGAAGGGGAGATTTTCTTCTGAGAAAAAGGGGTGGGGCTGTTTCTAGGGGCAGAGTGAAGGTCCAAGCAGCCTTTCCACCATGACTGCAGAGCCAGGCCTGCAGAAGAGGATGGCAGCACCACCAGAAAAAGCTGGAGCACCCTGAGTGACAGGGTCTCCTTGGATCTGATCTAAGGGTAGGCAGATATCGGCATGGTTTTCTTTAAATTCTACACACCTCTCCCCTCTACAAAGTAATTTCATATTTATCCAACATTTATTTACACCCACAGAGTGCCTGTCGCTGCTCAGGCTCACACCAGGGTCTCCAGGCACCCACTGACAGGACTCACTAAGGCTCTGGCAGACCAGCTGTGCTGTCTTTCAGCAGGAGTATGCACATCAGCTCTCAAAGATCTGCATCCCAATGACCTGTCTGTGGCTTTTGCATCACTACAAGGAAGCACAGAAGGCTGGAAGGTGTCATTACACAGCAGAGAATTCTCCTGCTAAATTGATGGTTTGCTGAGGTGTACTATGAACACAGGAAGAGCTGGGGATGGGGAAGATGCCTCAGTGTTTCTCCTTGCTTTGGTAGGACTGATCAGCATCATTGCAGGACAGTGAGGGTCACCTGTGTTCTTTCCCCCATAGAAGCCATGATTTTAAAGAGCATTTTGAAGGGTTGGATCTCCCTATGAGTGGGGCTTGCTTGCGGTTTTTGCTGTTTAAGACCTGAGGGAAAGCTGAATTTGGATGGTGCTGTGCAAACAGAAAATAAGAACTAATCAAAGTACTCAGAAAAACTGATAGGTCAGCATTTTAAACCACTAGCTTCATCTTTCAGAACATGTTTCTACCAGTATGGTACATGATATAACTAATAGGTCTAGGGTATACCAATACAATATATTATCACTCTTTCTAGGATGCTACTTGAATAGTGTCCTAGAAAAGTTGCTTGTGCAGCTTTCACTTAACCTGTGGATTAGGACAATAAATTACATGGTCACATACTGGAGACTGGCTGGAATACATGCTCCCATCTGTGAAAGGAGACACAATGCTCTGGGAACGTGTCTGGGCTGTGCACAGGAAAGGCTCCTGCCTGAAAGATCACTGCCTGTGTGATGTAGTTGAGAAAGAAAGAAGGGAAAGAGGAACAGTGACTTGCAAAAGTGACAGACTGAAGGAGCTGATGCCCCTACCAGAGAATGGGGATCTACCCTTGCTGAATTTATGATATTTCTGTTTCTGCCATCAGCCCATCAACCCACAGGTCATGGGATTTCCCTGTCTCCCAGACACCCAGAAAGCAGGGAGGGTGATGTGTGATTTTGAGGCAGGCTAGGCATGCAGAGCTGCACCAAAATGGGCTCTGCACAGCACAAGTATCCTGCCCTGAGCACCCCAGATGAGATGGGCAGACTGACCCCAGCCCCCTCATTGCCTGTGCCTGCAAGGGAACAGAGGAGACAGTGTCAGTGGCAGCTGCAAATTGCTGCCACACGAGCACCATTGCAGAAGCACCTGTGAGGAAGTTAACCATTTTAAAGCCCGTGCAGGGAATACCTGCGTGCACACAACCAAGCCACCAACTGGAGGTGGAGAGTAAAGGCAGAAAGGGGGTAAGTGAAGGGAATGAAGGCTCCAGACCCTCAGCTGATGCAGGAGAGGAAGCCGGGTTAGAGCAGGGACCTGGAGTGACTGGCACTGCTGGCCATGCTCGGCTTGCTTCTCCTCTCCTACCACCTGCCTCCTCCTGAAAACCCTCATCCCAGCCCTGTGAGCACACTGGTGTGTCATGGTGCAATTACAGGCTGTCAACCTATGTCACCCAGAGGTGGGTGGGAATTAAGGCTCCACTGACATCTAGCATTTTTCTCATTTTTGACAGTCTGACTAGTTTCAGAGTAATTTGCTGTCTTCTTGCATTCTGTTGTTTGGGTTTTATCATTATTACTATAATAACATTACATTTATGCACATTTCTGTTTGATTAAGCATCAAATAGTAAATACCCACATGTAGAAGTCACAACAAGAAGAAATCCAGGGATCTTCAGTCTCTAGCTGGCCCCAGAGCAAAATGCACGTGACCCAGGACCTTCACCTTAGAGGAACGCATGAATCCTGGATATGATGATCAGAGAATTGCCTCTGGCAAAGCCAGAAAGAAAAGTTTGCTCCCTGGCTCCACTGTCCTTTAGGTTCCTACAGCAATCAAGCATCTTCCTTCCTCTCTTTACTCACCTGCTGTTTGTAGCTTAACAGTTGTGTTCATATGTGAGGCATGAATATTATCTAGAATATGTATTTATGCAACCTCTTAGGCATTTGAGGATGTTTCAGAGGCAGTAAGAAAAGTGAGCACCACCATCAGCAATGCTCACCAAGGCATTACTTGACAACGATCAAGATTTCTCTTTTTGGGCAAGTTACAATTCTGCGTCCTGGGTAACAGTGGCACCTTGATTTAGGAAGTTATTTGCACCTGCCAGCTGTGCTGGAGCAACTCTCTGTGGTTATGTTCAGCAGAGAGTTTCAATGGAAATGCTTTCTGGTGCAGGAAGGTAAGCCAAGGGCACACAGGTGGATCACCAGGTATAAGCCGGTGGCAATGGCACGGCTTTGGTGGTGAGTGCCCACTTCTGGGTGCAGGGAGACAAGGAGCAGGGGCACAAGGGTGACAATGCCAATGTCCCCTCCCTGCTGCAAATAGGTGACGAGGGAGCCCCTGGTCCCAGGGAATGTGCTCACCCACAGGAGCGGGAGCTGCAAGTTGTTCCAGGTGGGGCAGGGGCAGCGAGGGCGGGCACAACGGAAGGAAGCACTTAAAGACACAGGAGGTGTCTCACCGTGATTGCTGCTGGGCTGGAAGTCATTCTGGGACACAGTGCACGCCCTTGGGCTGTCCCAGCCTCGGCAACTGGGTCCTGAGCACTGCTGCATTTTTTGGTTTGGTTTACGTTTCTCCCAAACCACTGCGGTGACAGAGCCAGACTTGAAAACCTCAGCTCACCACAAGTGAGATCTCCAATGCAAGGCTACCCTGACCAGGGCAAGGGATGGATGTCACCATCAGGAAGCACCACACGGGCAGGAGGGTTTGGGTGGACCTGGCTACTTGTGAAAGAGCAGGTCTGAGTCCTGGTCTGTGACAGCAAACTGGCTTTGCCAGGCAGGGACAGCTCTGGCTTGGCACAATTTCAGCTCTTCCAGGACCAGTCCCCAGAGGAGAAAATATATTACTTTTCTTTGTGACTGCAGATGTGACTTCCTTGCCCCCTCCAGAGCCAAAGGCTTTGCAAGAGGAAGGCCCTTAGACCTGAGATCCACAGGAGCTATTCTGATCCATTGAATGGGGACTAGAGCATGCTCTCATCCTTAGGTGGCTTCCTACCCTGCTTGTTGCCCCAGCATATCCCATGGCTGTTTTGCAGGCATTTCCTTGGGGTTCAGCCCAGGAAGCACAAAACATGTTATATCTGAAGCCCATCAACAGGCTTAGTCAAACCCTGAGGTGCCTGGGTCAGGGCCTGTTTGTGTAGGATACAGGCAGGCTTCTTCCGCAGCTGTCACAGGAAGGGCATCATTTCACATCACTTATTATTTGAACATCAGTTTGAAACATAACAGGAAGAGCCAAAGAGGGGCACCTCGTGCCAGCTGCTCCAAGGAGGAATTTGAGGCAAATGTGCCCATTTTGTGCCAGCATGGTGGCTCAGGGGGGCGGTGTGAAGGTGCTTTGCTCTGCGTTGCAGGGCGCAGCTGCTGCTTGCAGGGCTCAGGGAGGGCCACTGGTGACCATCTGTGCACACGTGCAGGCAGCAAATATGGGAGCTCACCTACAAGAAAATATGCAGAGACATTAAACCCAGGAGCTTTTCATCACCCTGGTCAGACCAGTCCCAGCCTGACTAACAGGAGGCCAAGCCTATATTTACTGCAATTTATATAAATCAAGAGAGATCCCATGAAAGACAACCAACCAACCTAATTGCTCTAGGGACAAATTCCTTCTGACACATACATCTGATAACATCAATTACTTCCCAAACAGACTGATTCAAATGCTGTGGGTGTTTTCAAAGGTGATAAACATTGTGGGAGGAGGCTGGGTTGAGGCTGAAACACACCGGCAGAGGAATGGACCTGTAAGGAACAACATCTATCAGACCGTACACTCACGGGCAACAGAGACCCCAGAATGAGCTGTTCACATCTCCCTGCACACCACAGGCCAAAAAAACTTCCAGCATCTTATTATAAAATTCATATTTACTGTTAGAAAAAAAAAATTGAAGCTAGACTGTGCTAAGGCACACTGCTGCATCAAACCTCCTGCAATAGCAGGGAATCTGTTGAATGAAAAATGCTTAAAACTGTGGAGACTGCTCCCTGACAGCCCTCCTCAGCAAATCCATGCCACTCTCCAGCCAGGTGCTTGGTGCTCAGGTGAGGGCAGGCTGGGCAGGTCAGCAGGAGGCCAGGCAGTGCCGGGGGGAGAAGTGGATGACACTGCACCCATTACTATTCATTGCCACACACAGAGCGAACCTCCCTGCTGCTGCAGATTCCTCTGCACCTCCACCTGCCCCTCAGGAGCTACCTGGGGGGAACTCTGCGGGAGAAGCTGGTCCAGGTGAGCTCAGACAACTGGAACAGCACAGCTGATCACCCTGTGGTCTCAGGTGACTTTGTGCCTGAGCTGCTCAAGCCCTTACCGCTGGTGTTTGCTTAGCAGGACTGAGCTCTGCGGCTGTGCAACACAGACACCTCTCCAACTGATGGCAGCCACCTCAATCTCCTCCCTGAGCCAGGGACAGCATCCCCATCTCCGTGGGCAGGCAGTGGCTTGTGCCCAGCCTGCTGGAAGGTGGCTTGGCCCCTCGGAGCTGGCCCAGGCTTGGAGTCCTGCACTGTGTCCCCACAGCTATTAAGGGTAATTGTTGTTTTTCTGTGGTTTCCCAGTTCCGAGGGTCTGAAATAACATGTCACAGCCTGCCAGTGTGGTGCCTTCTCATAGCAATGGGTGCCAAGGGTGTGTTTTGTGTGCCCTGGGGGTGCAGCAGAAGGGCTTTGGAGGGCATCCAAGGGTAAGAATGCCTGTAGGACTACAGCACTAGAGGACCATTAGGATAATTGGGAGCAGTTTGCAGCAGGCAAATTTCCTATCAGCTGGGTGAATCGGGGTTGGGGGGCGGGGGCATGGGGTGGGGTGGGAGATGGTACAGGGAAGTTAGCCGTCATTTACAGTTGCATTTTAGGGCTAAGAGCTCCTTCTCTGTGGACCTTTGCAGCTGCTGCCCATCCCAGTGAGTGTCTCACTCCCGGGAGGAAAAAGAGGTGTGAAAGGGGAGGAGAAGAAAGACTGGGCAGGAGTTCAGAGAACTTAATTGTAAGGTGAGAAAGAATGAAGCAGGACAAAAGTGAAAAGTAAATAAAGTCAATAGAAAGCAGTAACTGCAGAAAACTTAAATGAATTTGTAAATATTGGAAATAAAAAGGAAAGAGCTGCTGTTAGAGCAGAAAGGAAGCTCCAGACGTACAAAAACTCTCTCGTGTCTGTGAGAAGTTGAAGTCAAAGTGAATACAACACTGACCCTACTCCTACTCTTGGAAATGCTGCAGGAAACCAGCTCACTGTGAGGAGCAGCTGTAACTGAGACCAGACAAACTTCAGGTGGGAAGGACCTGTGTTCTCCAGTTTTGACTAGGAGCTGAAGAACCTACAGTCAGCCACGGGAACAGAGGAAGAGGCATCTAAAGGTAATTGGTTGTGATTTGAAAGAACTAAATATAAATCCTGGGGGAAGACCTCAGCAAGCAGCACGTCTCTCCAGGGGACGCTGACTCAAGCAGAAGTGGCATGACGCAGATGAACAGAGAGGCAAGACTGTCCTGAGCAGAAATCTCATTACAGCTACTTAGCTATTCCTGCTAAACTGCCTCCTATTTACTGCCCCTAGGGCTTAAGCAAAGAACATTAAGAATGAGATTAAGAAAGCAGAAATGTAGGCTGAATGTCTGAAAAAATTTCCCTGACACAGCAGGATGAGCCAAGCATGTCCGCAGAGATCTTTGCCTGGCTGGCAGAGTGGAAGCACGCACGGTCCTGCAGCAGCGATTCCTCCAGCCCCAGGAAAACTGCCTGGGGATGCTTCCCACCTGCAGGCACCTCCGGGCTCCTGCTGCACAGGGGAATTGAGGATGCAAGCTCCCCCAAGGCATCCTGTGGGCAGGGATACTCCCACTAGCTGGGTTACTGCCCCCAGGCTGGGTCAGTTGCCCACCTGCCACTCGCCCTTGCGAGGGGTGGGGAGCAGCCTGCACATTTTGGGGCTCAGGGTGGGAGTTCCTCATGAAGGAAGGAACAGCTCTGACTTGCATCCCACTGCCTGGCAGAGGATGTGCAACATCTCACAAGTCTCTGAGCAGAGGGGTGTGCCTGAAACACTTTATATTTTTACTGTGGTAGCCTTTCAGCTGTTCCCACAGCCCCAAGAGCACTGAGGCTCACACAGGGATGTGCTGTCGCAGTGAAACTTCAGCTCATCCAACCAGCAGTTTCCCATCTCTCGCCCAACTCTGCTTTTTGGTCCTCTTCAAAACAGACAAACTAATTAGAAAACGAAAAAGCACTGGGGCCCAAGCCTTGCTAATGGAGAGCAAAGCCTTCCTCCCTGCCCTGTCCCCACTACTGCCTCTCCAGCAGCAGTACCTGCAACGACTGCAGGAAACCTTTGCTGCTGGCAGTGCAGCTAGAGGCTGACATGTGCTATCTGTCCTGTAATTTGCTACGCTGGCACAGGCATCTGTGTTGGTAATTATGTGTGTAGTGGGATCCACAGGGTCACCCTCAGCCGCCAGCCCCAGCAAAGGGCCAGATGGGCGAGAGCACAGCTGAGTGAGGAGTCTGGCACCCACAGAAAATGTCACACAGTGTGTATCAGTGCCTCCCTATGGTGGGAAGTGGCTACAAATACTTGCTTTTATAGACAAGAGTTGAGCAACAAGTGCATAAATAGGAGCATCTTCGTTCATCTTTCCACCACTCCTGCTATTGCAGTGTTGCTGTCTAGGCGGAAGGTTAGTTATCTCTGGGATGGGAAGTGCAGCTTCCAGGACAAGGACTTTTTTCTGAAATCCAAGGGAACAGGGAAGTAGCTGCTGCCAGGTTTAGGTGGATAATTGTCCTATGCAATCTGAGTAACTCTAGGCTGGAGAAGGTTGAATGTCTGTGAGGTGTGAAGAGGGGAGCAAATCTCCAGCTCTCATTTAGACATCCCTGCACTGAAGCTTTTAAGCAGATGCTCAGCTTCACTCATGTGCTCAGGTTCCAGACCAGCAAAAAACACCTGTGGTTCACAGTCATGGCAAGAGCCCATGCCAGCTGCCACCAAACCCCAACCCCAGAGGCTGTCAGGAGTTGATGAGCTTCACCAGGCAGGAGATAACAGTATTTCTTGCTTCTCAAATGAATTTTGTCCTGAAGACATGTTTTCAGCAGTCGATATATGTCCCTTCTGACAGGACCTGGGCCTTGGCACCCAGATCTCCATTGCCAGGGATCTTCTAACACACAACAAGGGAAAATTGCTTTGGCCGTGGAAATCCTGGTTCTGCAGCATCTCTTGAAATTGCCAGACTGGAACACCCTGACCTCAAGGCCCAGGAGCTGCAGTGGGGACATCATTCTCTTTCAGGCTCCATGCTCATTTCTGTCTTGTCTTGCGCAAAACAACAATCCTGTATCTCTTTGCCACTTCAGGAAAATTCTTCAGGAAAAAAAAAGTCATCTTTTAACAGTGTCCTGCTTAACAAAAGGATGAGAACCTAATTTTTAGCTCCTCTTTGAATTGCTAAAATAATTACTTACTTCTAGGCACTTTTAATTAAAACTTTGCTGTGTTGCTGGTTATGTTTAAAACAGTTAATATTGAATTACTCAATCTACAATTTCCTGAAAGCAGCAACCACTGCTGCATTTAGTATTCCAATCCCAAACCATCCTGGAAGAGTTATTTTTATTTGTACACTTCAGTGACCACTAGTAATTCTGCAGCTCAAATCAACATAATGCTTTTTCCATTCCCCAAAATGACACCAAAGTATTTGTGAGAATTGTAGTTGTCCAAACAAATTATCATCAATCACATTAAATTAGAAAGCATGAGAGGGACTGTTCTGCTTTAAATCATCTTTTTTGTTCCAAGCAGAGCAAGAGAAATACAGTTCCTATTCTTCCCTGCTAACGTTCCCAGAGTGCACTTCCCACTCCCTCTATTCCTGCTGATGATGCTTTGCTGGCACCACCAGGTCTGGAGACTTTCCTCTAAGGATGACAAAAATTTGGAGATGTCATGGCATTGCCCAACCAGCACCCAGTGGGGCAGGCTGGGACACCCAGGTCTGAAATGGAGGGAAAAGATAAGGAAAACGAAGTTCAGTAGAAGAAAGCTGCCCACACAGAGGAGCTACCACATGCTATAGTGCACCTGAGGTCTCCCTGGGATGTTGTGGTTGAATATCTCACCCAGGCACCCGTGTGCACCCTGGCTCAGCAGTGCCTCTGCCCCTCTGCTCTTCCACAGCCCACAGGCCTTTTTCTGTGCCTGGCCTTCCTGGTTTGACTCATCATTTATGGTAAGTAAAAACTGCTTTTTCAGAACTCTGCCTGTATAGCCACTGCCTGGAATTGTGTACAGCTGGAGATCATACCCATCTGAGCACTAAAAAGCCTGTTATTTTTTCACATGGTATCTCATTCCAGCCTCTCTCTGACATTTGCATGGAAAGGGGCTTTACAGAATACCTGGGCTAACACTGCATCCTTGTGCCAGGTGAAGCTGAATAGCAATGCAACTTCAAAACTCAGTTTGTAGTCACAGCTATCCCCTCCACACACCTTGGGATGGATGGATACAGCATCACTCACAGCATCCTTGGGAAATCCTTTGGGAAGACCTAGCAGGAAAAAACCAGCTAGACCTGGGACTTTGTCCTTCTGCTTCTTGGCCATAGTGATAAACAAACCCAGATTCCCCAGATTCTGGAGCACCCAAGTAACATGTGAGCTGTCAGGACCAGCTCTGCCAAATCAGCCAGCTGCCTTCAGTGCCGACCACAGGAGACAACAGCATTGTCACCTGTGTGGTCACACCCTGGCTGGATGCTCTGCTACCTGCCTGCAGCTGATGTCGCTCTGCAACACCGAGCCTCCAGACCCCAAAATGCCAGCAGTGATGTAAGTGCAAAGGAATTCATCACCTCTGCTTTCTCTGGTGCTCACCAGCAAAGAAACGCTCACCAGCTGACTGCTGAAACGCACCAGCCTGACATCCCCAGCTCTCCTCTGGGACAAAGGACGAGATTTACTTTCAAGACTAGGATTTAAATATGCTTTTTAAATTCTATTCCAGGGACCATCGACTTAGATCGGACTAAGGCAGGAGCAGAAATGGCTGGGGATGACACAGACATATCAGAAAACCCAGAAGCAGAAGGAGCATCCAGGGGCACCGAAGCATCTGAAAGCCAGCACTGAGCACCTCCGTTCTCTCACCCTCTGCATGCACTGCAGGCTCTCCACAACCTACGCCTGCAGTCGGACTTTCCCCGCTCATGGCACAGTGGACGGCCGAGCCTGGGGAAAGCCAGGCAGAAGCGCCGGTTCCGCCCGCTTCCAGGGGCAGGCGGAGCGCGGAAGGAGCCCGGCTGGCTCCCCGGCAGCGGGAGCTGTGCGGCGGGAGGCCGGCAGAGGGCAGCTGCGCCCTGCCCAAGGCCGGGAATGCCGCGCCGGGAGCGGCCGGGCACGGGGGCCGCGCTGGGCTCCGGCCGCTGCCCCGCTCCCCGCCCTCAGCGCCCCTGGGCAGCGCCGAGCCCGCCCGCCCGCCCTCGCTGCCGGAACCCCGGGGGATGGCTGCCAAAGGTGCTGCAGCCCCTCCTGTCTTTCGTGTCGGCGTGGCCCGGCCGCCCGGCGAGGGCTCGATTTGGTCCTTGAGACGCCCCCGGTGAGGCTGCTGCCCTTCTGCAGGGAAGGATGGGTTGGGCAGATGTCAGCGCCTGTGCCTGTGGGGGTCCCAGACCTAAGGGTGGGCGGCAGGGATGCCGTCCTCACCCTGGCCCTGATGCGGATGGTGTGAGCGTTTGCTGGGGAAAGACCATGCAGCCCACGCTAGAAATGGGGTGAATGCCTTGCACCTTCCACAGTGTGCTGGGCTCACCCTCTGGGCAGGGGAGGCTGCCCCGCTGCTGCCCTTTCCAAGCACTCACTGCCACACGTAAGTGAGGGGGTGAGCTGGCACAGCAGCACGCCGTGCATCACGGAGCCGTAAGGAAGGGCACAGCCTGGTTAGAGATGCATTTTCTGCAAATCATTCCTCAGTAAATAGATCAGAGGAGCCTCAGCTCTAGCATAAACATCATCAAAGAGGGTGAGAGGAAGAAATTTTATCCCAGAAATAATTTATAGCCATTCTTTCCCAATAGCTATGGCCCAGGCAATTAGGTGATCCACATCCGTGTGCAGCAAATAAACTTGGGCTGGAAATGCTCGCTGGCTTCAGCAGTAATTTTGTTATCTTCCCAAAGGCTAAGGTGCACTGCCGGGCCCATCTTCTGTCACAAGCATTTCCTTTCTCTTCTTTCCTAAAGTCCACTCTGGGATTTACATCCTGGCTCTTGCCACACTTTATCTGCATGGGGGATAAAAACAATCACACAGCAAACAGCAACCACAACCATGATGTTTCCATCTGCAACATACAGTGCTGCTGAAGGCTGGTGGGGACAGCCTGTGTTTCCAAACTGAAAAGTCATCAGGGAAGAGGACCCTGGGAAAAATAATTAACTATGATAATTAATTAGGAAATCACCATGGCAATTTTACACCTCCAGGGTAGAAAACACACCTGCAGCTCATTTCATTGGCACTTCACCATGTTCGATGAAAATATTTGGGAAGGACACACCGCTCTTCCCAGAGGTGCTGTGCACACCAGTGGGACCAGAGATGTGTCACACACGTGTTCCTGACCCAAGCTGTGCCAGAGCAGCAGGGACACAAGCAATTCCAGGTGCATCACAGCATGAGCAGCCTGGTGCACTCCCCTCTTCAGCCACAGAGGCAGAGACTTCCTCATTTGTGCAAGAACACCAGCACTGAGTTAAGCCATCAAAAATGACACCAGCTCTTGGCACCAGCCTGTTGGCGTGGTGGCTCTGCCAGAGCGGGCAGTTGCCTGATGGTGGCCCATGACACCATGGAATGAGTGTCCCTATGTGCCAGGGAGATGTGGGTCTGACAGCCTGGGCTGGCAGGTGAGCCAGGGTGGCTGCTTCCTGTGGTTGGTGATATTATCTGGCATTTTGAAGCCACGAGTCCAGACAGGGATGGTCCCAGCCCATGGCACATTCCTGTGCTTGGCCACACAGACAGAAATTCACTTTGTTTGTCCATGCCTTCTGCATGGACATGGCCAGCAGGTTAAGGTATCAAGAATCTTACAGAGCCCTGGGCAGGGTGGTTGCTCCGTTGTTTGTTCTCCTGCTGTTTACAGCCACAGGCACAGACAGGGACAGACCAGATAGACACACCAGACCATGACACACCCCCATCCCCTCCCTCTACAGCCACTCTGACAGAGATTTCTGCAGCTTTCCACAAAGCCTAAGGGCAAAAAGGTATACAGAGCCCCAGTCTGCTGTGCACCGTGCTCCCACAGGCAGCTGGAGCTCCCCACAGGCAGCTGGAGCTCCCCACAGCCACAGACAAGGGGGAACCAGCCTTTGCACTGTTCAAAAGTGTGTGTTTGTGGCACTTGGGGAAATGGCCTTGTGGTGAAGGTGGCAGTGCTGGGTTAATGGCTGGAGTCCATGATCTTAGAGGTCTTTTCCAACCTTAACAATTCTATGATACCATGATTCTACAACTCAACATTCTCAGTCTTCATTTACCTGACACTACCCATTGACTGTGACACAAATTCATATTCAGCTCAGGTTGTCTGAATGGTTTTCAAGGAATAAACTATTTATGAAGAAAATGTAACCTTTTGTATATACAATGAATTTTCCTGGCATATACACCTGGTTTGCAGTTCTCTCTTAAGCATGCATTTCCTCAAGTGAAAACTTGGAATTATGTATAAAAGAATCCAAAATTTTACAGTGCAAAGCACTACTATAGCTGTAATTATTTTTCACCATGATAGTAATATTGTTAAAACATGAAGCTTTCAGAACAAAGTGATGCCCAACTTATACTATATTATAGGATGGTCTGGGGCATTTTTAGCGGAGAAAGTATGTCAAGACACATTCTGATTTATTTTTCCACTTCAGCTTGTTCTCATTTTCTGTTATAGTATTTAAAACTGGTTAATTTTTTGTGGTTTAAAATGAAATGTGGATATTGTAATGTAATATTTTGTTACCTAGTATATTCTGGACTAACTTGAGAAATCAAGGCTCTTCTGTGCAAAGGATTGAAAGTAAGCCAACTATTTACAAACTAATTCTTACCAGAAACACAGGTTCTACAACTCTCAGGAGAACCAGTGCCAGTGCTTTGTCACCCCCATAGTGCAGAAGTGTTTCCTGATGTTCAGACAGAGCCTCCTGTTCCTGTTTGTGCTCATTGCCTCAATTTCTGGGGCAAGGATTTCTGGGCATGGTGGCATGGGTCGGCTTGTGCGGAGCAGTGCTGCCAGGATGTCTGACACACGCTATCACACACGTGGTAGTTAGTCAGAAAGTAAACCAGAAGGGAAGCAGGAGTCCTCCCTGGCAGAACGAGCCCTGGAGGGTGAAATGTTACAATCCCATCCCTGAGGCAAGGGGAGCTCTACATCCTCTTGAACACTTGTTATGCATCCTGGAAGAAAAAAAAAAAAAAAAAAAAAAAAAAAAAAAAAAAAAAAAAAAAAAAAGTGATGCTCCCTTGGCCGTGGCACACCCACCGAGCGCCTTGCCTGAGCACCTGCCCACTGCTGCCATCCAAGGCATTTTCTGTTTCACCGTCCTTGAGCTTTTCTGTTCATGCACTTGCCACAGGGCCCTGAATCAAAGACCTTTGTGGTCTTAGAGGGACTCTACTCCACAGGAACGAAGCTGCTTCTGCGTGGACATCAGAGCCCACAGACTGAGCAAAGAGTGACTCTCCGTGAGTCATCGAGCTCTTCTCCCACAGAGAAGGAGCTCGCTCTTGGTTATGTGCCGGAGGTGCCTGCGTCTCCAGCAGGAGGTGGGAAAAGGAAGTTTTTAGCTCTCAAGTGTAAAACAAATGTTCAATAAATAGAATCACTTTTCAGCCGTGAAGAAGCAGTGTTCAAGTCACTGGTGCCCTGGAGCTATTTACTTGGCTACAGAACTGGTGGGTGTAGAACAAGGCAGCTCCTGAGTTTTGTTATGCACACTGCAGGATTTTGCTTGAGCACTTTGGGTACTGTCTGTATGGCTTTTAAATAAGTGTGAGGTGCTGCAGTGCTGTGGGGATACCATGAATGGGGCAGCTGGAACCCAGGCCTTCCCAGGCACTCAGAGAAAAAGATCTGCTGGTCAGGTAGGGTAGACAAATGGGTAAAGCTTGTTGGCACTGTCACTTGTCCAGTGCTATCTCCCTAATTAATTTGCCACAAATTAATTAGCACACTTGAAGCCTTAGCCCCTTCCAGTGCCCATCCCCTGCCACCCTCTGGACCAGTGTGCTGCTGGGAAGGCAGCAGTCAGTAGTGCTTTCTGAGATAAAAGTTGCATGTTGAATCGGGAGATCACTAGTGCTTATTGTGGTTTTCACAGGAACAAGTTAAAATGCACCTACACTGGACAGAAATTTGGAATATTCCTTCACATACCCTGTCAACTGGACACTCTCCAGGCTACATCCCTGTTAGCACAGTGAGCATGGTAGGCAGCATTTTGTGAAGCTAGACATCAGTGTCCCACAATGCCTCATCCACGCTGATCATGATAAATCCAAATCCTTCCAGGGGACACCCCAGCACTTCCCCTGGATGGGTTGATGCCAGATCCTTGCTCAGAGATGCAGAGATGTTTGTTTGGGTAACATTCACCCACAGGTCACCTCCCATCCCCTCCTGGGGAATTCCCCACTTGCATTTGAGTCCCTGTAGGGTCTCTGCCCTAAGGCAGCAGAGCATCCACAACCTTTCCCACATCATCATCCCAGCGCAGGAGTTTTGGGGAAAATGCCACGGCTGGGCCTTGGCTTGGGCCAAGTTGGCAGGGACAACTTGGACTCATCCTGGATCCAATTCTGCTGCATTGGAGCGGCTGTTTGGTATGCATCTCTCTCCACAGGTGAGCACAGCCATGAGGATACACCTTCTTCCTCCCCTCCACTCCATGCCATGAGGGCCTGTCTAGTCTGAAACCTCATTAGCCTAATTTAAGAGGTTATTTTGTGAGAAAGACTGACCCATGCCAAAACTAACACAGGAGAAGAACCATCATCTGTTTCCTCTTTAGGAAGTGCTATTGCTATGCCAAAACCATGCCCCAAACCCCTAATGCTTGATCCAAGACACTCTCCAACAACAATAAAACCACTCATGGTTGCACTCCTAGCCTAGTCCAGCCAGGAGGTAAGGAGCACCTAGTGCTTGGGAGGCATTTGCTTGGGAGACACTACTTTGGGATGCCCCATGTTTGTGAATGATTTGTTGTGCAAAACCCAAATGTTCCAGAGGAGACCATTTTGTGGTGCTGGCATCGTTATTCAGTAAATTGCACATGCATCCAGGATCTTCATGGAAAACCAGGCTGAAATAACCACCTCTGAACAAACCAGTACAGAGCAGTTGGCCGATTAAGTAAAGCAAAAATGGTTTTAGTCCTAAAATTATTTATTCAGAATTAAATCCTTTTGTTTCAGAATAGACTTCATGTGGGAGTTGCTTGGGTATACATATACCCAGGCCCCAGTGGGAGGGTGCCAACAATTTCAACATGAAATTGAAACACAAAATAAACATTAAAAAAAAACCAGCACAAAATTTAAAAATTTGAAAAATAAAAAAGAAAACCACTGGAAAAAAATCCCAAACAACAAATCCTGGAGCAGGTCCAGGAGCTGTGGTATTGAACTGGGGTATCAGAGCTGAGTCCCCAGCACCTACTGCAGGATGCTGCCCAATTTAGTGTGAGAACCCAGGGAAGGGATGGGGCACAGATAATGGCTACAGGGCCTAGGTGCTCCTGGGGTTTGCTGCTTCTGCCCATGCACTTGCAAGCAGGCAGGGTGGTACCTGCAAGGGAGAAAGATGACACTACAAAAAAAAAAAATTAAAAAAAAATAAAATGGCAAAGGCAGCCTGTGTCTGCGAATAATTCTGACCTGCCTGGGCTGTGTCACCCAAAACAGCCCCGCTCTGGTTCGTGGTCTCTGGCAGAGAAGGGACTTGCACACAGTGTTTCCACTGTGTTGGCAGGAGGCACCCAGCTGAGCAGGTGGGGCAGCTTCTTCAGCCAAGCAAATGTTATTGCTTCATCAGGGAGCAGCCTCTGGATCCAGTCCATGCCTGCCTGGCTGGGATCACTCAGGGCACGGCAGGGCCAACCCAGCAGGGGCAAAGAGGAAAACTACCCGGGCCAGAGGAGGCTGCCCGGAGCCCTGCCGTGCCCCGCACAGCCGCAGCCCCCGGGCTGCCCTGCAGGCAGCGGTGCTCAGGGATGCTGCACACAGAGAGGGTATCCACCCCAGCCGCCACAGACCACATCTGGCTGAGCCCTGAGCAGCGCCTGCTGCAAGGAGTCACACTGGAGTGGGAAGGGACAAGAGGGCTCTGGTGTCAGCAGGGCACGGTGAGGAGGTTTATTCCTCGAGGCTTTGCTGCAGGCACCAGAGTATTCCCTGATTATGAGAAAGATGTGCTGGGAGCAAAGAGATCAAGTCTGAGCAGCCTGTGCCATTGGGGTTGCAAAAAATATCACTGGAAAGATGTCAAGGCTCACGGCTAATATCTGGATTTTTGAACTTCACAAATAAATAGAGTTCCTCTAATTTACTACCACATTAAACATATAAACCAACAGCTTATTGTTTCATAATCTCTCCTGGGGGAGGTTTGGCTGTTGCAGGGTCCTGCAGGAGATGCAGTGAATGTTGGAGGTTAGTCCAGAAATCTCATTGTGAGAGCTGTTTGTGAGATGGGACTCCACCAATAACAGCTGCTCCCCAGGAAATGCAGCTTCACGCTGCCATGGCTATCTGAAGAAGAAAGGGGCTGCTGGATGGAAAATGTTGTTCAGGAGCGACACACTCATGAAGCCTGCAGCTCTGTTGGTCCTGCAGTTTGCTGGATCCCAGGAAAGCTTGGAGCCACTCTTCTGGGTTTCTTCCATATCCATAGAGAACTCTTCTTGGCCAACAATCTCTTCTTGGCCTCTCTCTTCTCTTGATTCTCATTCCAGAGAAATGTCTCCATTTCCCAAAAAACTCTCCCTTTGCCCAGCAGCTTTCAAAGGACCTTTGAAACATTTTTCTTCTCTTTTGTTTTTCTGTTCTATCCCATCTCCTCAGCAATTGTGTGATACTTAATGCAAATATCTTCATAGGTCAAGTCACTTCAGGTGTTGAGTTGTTGGAGATGAGAGAAGTAATAAGCTGTTCAGTCTGTTCAGTTTCTATGGCAGCAAGAAGAGAGGTTTTTATTAGGCTTTGCTTTCAAGGCACTGCTTCCAGAGCAGTTCCCAGGCTCTGGCAATCAGCAGTCCCTGTGTGACCTGTGGCTTCAGGACCTGCCACACCCAGGGACATGCCACTGATGCAGCTGGCTGGCAGCTTTAATCTCAGGAGATCAGTATGGAGCAGAAGCCCCAGGGCTGCAGTGCTGCTGAGCAGCAGTTCAGGGGGAGAATAAGAAAACTTGGTGAAGACAGTCTAGTGGCTGAACTAAATGAAGTAACATCTGTCCTCCCTCAGTCTCATGGGCAGAGGACACTGCTCCATCCCTAGGATCTAAAGCAGAAAGACTGACTTTTTACACAGACCTGAGATACTGAACGAGAGGGGAAGCACTGTAATTCTTTGTGACATTACACAGGGCTGAAAGGCATAATCATATGTTCAAAATCCAGGAGGAGCTTTGCAATGCTGGAACCATTACTGTAAGTAACATTTCATTTCATGTACCTGTGAAACAAGCTCAGATCTGATTTTCCATCAGTGCTGTGTACAATGAATGAAAGTGTGTTGGGTGTCAAGGTCACCAGCAATGCTGCTTTGCTGGGAGTCCTGAGGGACACAGAGCCTTGCCTGGGAACTGCCTGCTCCTGCATAGTGGTTTGTCTGGACACCTGTAGGTATCCTCCAAAAAGGTTTTGGGATTTCCACAAACTCAAAACATATCTCACATTTGTGCTGACAGAGCACAACATTTTTAGATGTAATTCAGCATTCTTGGCTTTATTCTCCATCCTACTGCACTGATAGGCCAGATTAGGTTTTTTTCTTGACCAAAACACAGGCTGCCAAATCAAATAGCAATGTGCTCTTCTCTCTTTGAATAGCAGGGGAAACTTTTCTGAAGTCTTGCAAGGCAGTCTCTGCAGTATGTAACGTGGTAGCTGGGCCAGGAGGGAGAGGAGGCACTTCTAGCACAGGAGGAAGAGTTATCAAAGTGATGTATACCATTTAGGAGAAGTGTGAGGGGCTTTGGGGAGGTGTCTGGAATCAGAGAATGGAAGAAAGAATGCAGACAGAATGACTCACATGGATGCCTCTGGTAGCCCGGCCAGGGCAAATCAAGCTGAGGTGTTGCTTTTCCACCAAAGGTGAACAATTTTTTTCCTTTTCCCCACAGGAAGCATAACCCTTCACCTCCCCAGTATGAAAAAATTGACTCTGAAAGAGCAGAAGTTCAGGATAGTGGCACATGGCATCAGGAACTGGACTTCCCTCTCTAGCTTTAGCCATATAGAACTCTGATTCCTGATCCCATGAAGGCAGTATGCTGCCTCATTGCTGAGCTTGGTGCTCACAGGCACTTGGGCCCTTCCCAGATATGTTGAGCCATGTGGAGTCTTAAGGTACACCTGTAATCAAACCCCAAAATGGGCTGTTTCCACTGGCCAAGTCTAAAGTGATTTTTCCTCTAATCTCCAGATTAGACTCCCACTCTGTAGCCAATAAAGACAGTAAACTCCAAATACCATCATCAACACTGTCAACTCACCAGTCTAAGGCACACACCTCAGGATGAAGCTGAATCCTCCAAGGGGAGCACACCACCTTCCACAGATGAAGGGGAGAGCCCAGTGAGCCAGCTGGGCTCCAGCCCTGCCTCCAAGACCTGAAGTGAGATGACAAGACTCCTACCTCACACAATCTCTCACATCATTCCCATCTGGCCAAATGATGCTCATTAGTCTTCTCTTTACCACTGCCAACAACCTCAGCAATAATTAGGATCACAGGGCAAGAGGTCACAACTATGGAATTCCCAGGTCTGTGCAGGTCTGTCTCCAGGGCCTTGGTGCAGCTGCTGCCTCTATGAGAGGGGCACCTGGAGCATCCCTGGTCAAAGAGCCATTACCAGCACAGCCCTCCTTCAGTCCCTTTGTGCACTGCCCTTGCCCAAGGTGAAATTCTGCTCCATGGGCTAGGATTGCACTGCTTTCTTTAACAAAAGTGGTGCTGCACGGAGATTAAATTTTATCCGATTCCTATGCCAATAAGCCCTCTGCACAGCCCTCATTTCAAGGGATTGTGGCTGTTGTCTCCTTGCTGCCATTGCCCTGCAGGTTATTTCAAGTGTGTCAGAGAATGACAGAATAACTCAGGTCAGAAGGGACCTCTGGAAGTCATCAGGTGCCAGCCCAGCTCTAAGTAGGTCCAGTTACAGCAAGCTGATCAGGACCACAATGAATTCCAACACCTCCAAGGACAGAGACATGACCACCTCTCTGGGCAGCCTGTGCCAGTGTTTGACCACTCTCATGGTGCCATCCTGATGCCTTCTATCTACACAGAATTTCCTGTGCTGTCTCCTGTCCTTTCACCATGTATGTCCTGTAGAGGTCTGGATTCATATTTTGTATTACCCCTCATAGGGTAGTTGCAGGGAAAAACTGGATTTTTCCTTTGTCTTCTCCTCATAGGGCTGAATAAGATCAGCTCTCTTACCATCTTCTGGTGCCTCAGTATGCACCAGCCATTTTGGTGACCTCCACCAGGCTCTCTCCAGCCCATCACTCTCCCAACAACACCAATACACCAGTGCTCCTCTCCCTGGCTCCCTGCTCCCTGGCTTTGCTTCGTCCCCCAGGGAAAGGACACCCTCCCACATGTCCAACAAGAAGCACACGAAGCAATCACAGGACTGACAATGCCCTCAGTGTCCAGGTTCCTGGAGCACCCAAACACCAGAGATCAAAACTCCAAATCAGCAGGTCAGCAAGGGAGAAGGATACACTTTGTCACTCTCATTCTGAGGACAGGAGCACTGCAACAGGGTTTGCAGCAGCACAAACAAAAAAACTTAGGATGGGATCTGAGCATCTTATCAATGCCCAAGACTGTTAAATCTATTTTACAGATACAGAAATGAGGAGGGAGACTAAGGAACTATCTCACAAAAAGCCTTCAAAGACCAGGAGACCTGACCACTGCTACAGGGCACGCTACCCTTGAGATGCTTCAGGGAATCCCTCAAAGATTTTAGAATTGGGGTCAGGTCACTGTCTCTAATACAGGAAGATGAGGCTTATGCTGAGGATGTGTACTGAAAATGTATTTGCAAATGACACAGTGACTCTGCATTCAGCAAGTGTCACCAGGCATGGGAACTAAGGAAAAACCCTTCTGCCTGTGAAAGATTTTGAACGCAGAAGACAGAGAGTACAAAGGGTTGTGGGTGCCTTCCCATGTGGGGAGCTGTGATGGCATCTCACAGTTTGCAGGGCAGATCTACCCACAGCCAGCTGCGGGCTGAGCCTGGAAAAGATCAGCTTGCCTCTCATCTCAGAGAGCCTGAGGGCACAATTTAGCAGGGATCTCCAGGTGCAGCCATTCCCGGAGTCACTCACCCTCCCCGGGGCTGCCCAGGCTCTTTGTGTCTCCTGGAGCACAGCCTGCCCACCACACGGGAGCCTTCACAGCAGCACAGACTTGCAATCGGCTCTGAAGTGGAAGAAATTGTTTTCTCAGCGTTTTATTTCAACTAATGTGTCCAGGCTAGTATCACAGTGTGCTATTAATCCTGCCCTGGTTTGTAATTCTGCTTTCATGTTGGCTCCATTTGTCTCTCTTTAATACCACTATCTGGCCTTCTGGTTCTCAAATATAGGGTCTACCTTTTTTTTTTTTTTTTTTTTTTTTTGTCTGCTGCAGCAGAATGAGCTAATTTGGTCCTTCAGTGCATAAGCAACAGGACTGTGAAGTGGAAGAGAAGGCGATTTTATCTCTGTGTATGTCTTGGTCAGGTTGACACTAGAATACTGCATCCTGCTGAGGTGCCACATTTAAAAGAGCACATCAAAAAATTGGAGCGGGTAAAGAAAAGAGACATAAAAAATGGTTTGAGAGCTGAAGAAAATCACTTCCAGGGAGAGACTTCTAGAGGTCAGCCTCCATAACTTGTCAGAAAGAAAACTGAGAAGTGATCTGATGATGTGTATAAGTACATGTGTGGAGAGAAAATATGGGATGCTAAGAGGGCACTAAAAATTTAGTCTGAGAAAGGCCCACAGATAGACAATGATGGGCACAGGAGAACATGCCGAGCTGAATTAGAAATCAGGCACACGTTTTAACCATAAGGACATTAACCTTCTGGAGAAAATTGCACAGTGAGTGATGGATACTGCACTTCTTGAGGTGTTTGAGACAAGACTGGATGCTAATTCCACATGTCAGGATAGAGGCAGGGTTACCTAGTGGGTGGAAATTGAGGTGAGTTTGCCTGAATACAATCTGGGAGGAAACAGAATCTACCTTCACAAAAACTAGAATTCCACATTTTGTTTTATATGCCTTTTCTTCCTGTTGCCCATCATGTTCTTGGACAAAATCCTTGTGGCAGGAGGGGCAGCTCAGTCCCTAAAGCATTAATAAACTATAAACAGGCCAAGTGGTCACTTTTAAGGCTGGGGGGATATAGGGAGGGAGAGCTGGGGTATGAGGATGTGTGCTGTGAGGCTGCTGCCACGTGAACACCTTTAGGGCTGTGGAGCACGGGGCTGAATGCCAGCACCCCAGCTAGCCCCAGTATTTCCACACTGGCCAGCATGGAAATGCCCACCCAGCTTGGTGTGAAAAAGTGTCACCAGATTCCTGAAACTGAACTTCTCCCTCTGCCCCTGCTGCTGGGTGACAGTGGCAACTCCATGAAGCACTGCTTATAAACTCATGTCTTTGGTGTACAGGAGAAGGGGGGAAAGGCTGTAAAGCCCAAATTGTGGCAGAACTCGTCAGAACTAGGTCCAGATGATCTCTTGATCCACTTCCCTGCTCACAGGCAGGATGGCTCCTCCAGTGCTGTTTGTGGGGAACAGTTTTTAGTCCAGACACATCTTGCTGGAATGGTGTCTCCACAACACTCCCAATTTTTTGCTGTAGGGATGTTTGCATTTTTTCCCTTGATGTTTAACACAAATATCCCATATGTTAACTTGAGCCTATTTCCCTCTGCCTTCCCCACACTGGACACCAAGGATGGTATATCCTCTCCTTCTTCAAAATTTTTTAGATTTTTAAAGATTTTTTTGAAACAAGATTTGAAAATGGACTTTTTAGAAAAATGTCAAGTTAACCTCCCTGAAGTTTTCTTTTTAAAATGTAGTGATCCTCATTCTGAACACCTTCCTCCACAGACTATGTTTCTTTTCACCTCTTCTATTCCTTACTGCCTTTCTGTGGACACACTCAGATCCCCCATGTTCTCATAACCGCAGTGCCAGCACTGGGAACAGATGCCCAGGGGATAAGGAGACAGGAAACCCTTTTTTCCACTCAGAGAACAGGATGCTGGTCCCTCACACCCAGCTGGTGATGCCCTGAGACACCCAGACCCTTCCCTGTGCTGCTGTGGCTGCTCAGGTCATTCCCCTATCCTGCACATACACAGTTCATAAATATAGCCCCAATTATGCAACTCCTCTTTAGTAAACATGGACCTTTTAAAAGACTCCTACACGTCTGCATCAGAAAAATAACACGTCAGGAAGCCGCAAAGAGAAACTTCCAATTAAGCACACTTTGTAAATCATCTGCGGTTTCTAAACAAGCCTGGTGCATCACATTCCTCTTGGTTTTCCTCGTGATGGATGCTTGCAGTCAGCACTTTGTACACAAACCTTTGCAGTGGCAGTGGCTTTAAAGCTGAAGCTGCTCTGAGCAAGAGGCGTGTGCCTGAGCCCAGCCCCAAGGCCGGGAGCTGCATCCAGCCCCCAGCCACGGCTGCTAGATGCACAAACAGAAAGCTGCTGGGCATGTAAAACAACTGCTGAGCTGTTCCAGCTCTTAAAACTTCCCCAAGGGGCTTATGAATCTTGAAAGCAGTTTGAGCCCTTTCTTTCCCTGACAATTTCTTACTCTCTTAAAGGACACATTTCTGCAGATGGCTGCATTTGGGAGGTTTCTGTTGGATCAAGGAGTCAAGTGGTCTTCAAGGATTTAGAGTTCAGCAGGACTCTGAATCCCTTCCAGCTAGCTCTTATGCTCTGCAGCCTCTGTGCTTCTTAAGAAATTTCAGTATTTATCAATCCAGTGTGGCCACCACATCCCAAGAACCTAAATCAAAGGGGTTATAAACTCCATGTACATGGTGTATAAAACACTGTTTGAGGGATTTGTGTTGGCTGCAAGTGGGTTCTGCACACTCAATACCTGCACATTCCTCTCTGTACAGGAAAACTACATGGAAAACCCCAAGGCTTAAATGAAAACCAAGGCTTAAGTGTAAATTTGCAAGGAGTCCAGAGAGATAGGAGGAGACACTGGAACATTTGTTTCTTGACATGCTAAATCAATTCTTAAGGAAAAAAATGAGTTTGTCTCAAGGTTAAAACTGAAGCTGAAGAGCAAAGCTTACTGGAGACACAAATGGTCCAGCTCTATGCAGTGTAGCAAAAGCAGCTGGAAAATCCTGGTGGGACCAGAAAACCTTCAGGAAGCTGAGCCAGGAGATGTTGCACCATCTCTCCTTGGAAGCAGATGGAAATGGTCCCAAACCCACAAAGAGCAGGCTGCCCACACTCCCAGATGCCCATGCCCCACAGTGCCCCAGCTGAGTCTGGGAGCTGCCCAGCCAAACTGAAAACCACCCTATGGCTGTGGTCTGGACAGCTTCCTTCAGCAAAGGCTGTGTTTGACCTCAGCCTGTGGAAGACACCATCTCTAGGGCTGCTAACAAGCATCAGGGAAGCAACAAGCTCAGTATGTCCTGGCTGCACCCATGATGGGATGGATCTCCTACCACTGCTCTTGCCTCTTCCTTTGCCCCTCTTGGCTGTCTCACTGGTGTCCTCAGTTTCTTGTTCAGGCTGGGGTTGTCATTCCTGCGTGCCTGTCCAGCACCTTGCACAACACAGGTCTCTGAAGAGATGCAGTGCCCACAGGAAGATCAATGGCCTTAGATTGCTAATACTCCTTTCATGGACCCTCTGTTCCCCTCCCTTGAGAAGAGTGTTAGCAAAACTCACAGCTATGAGAAATCACAATTTAACTACCAAGCCATATAAACTATGAGTCTGTTCCAAACTCATACCCCTAAAACATCCATGGATCCTCACTTGGGCAGCTGCATCGTTGTCCCAGGACTAGCTTCAGCAGCAGGAATTCCCACCACCTATCTCCTCCTCATCCTGTTCCACGCTCCTTCCCTGATCATGTTAAACACCATCTCAAGTAAGTGTGACTCTCATTTGGGGAGCTGTGTGGTGGGCTCTGTCAGGTGAGTTCAGACACAACCTTCTTCCTGTGTTCCTGTCCTTTACCAAACCTGGCCAGGCAACTTTCCTTAAGCGTGACAATTCTTTTGTCTTCTTAAAACTACCCTGCACCTTTAGAGGAAAAGACTGGTCGGGCAGCCTGCAGGTAACTTCTGTCAAAAGGACTGAGAGTTGAAACAAAGTATAAAATACCTCTGGTTGGAGGAAGTCTTTAAGAAGTAGAGCTGCTGAGTCTCTAAGGGAGACAAAGCCTTTGCATTCCCAGGGTCACCAAGGAGCAAAGCTCTGGTTGTCTGCACACAGCCACTGTGGGCTGCTGGCACACCCAGAGTCCCAGCAGAGCAACCCAACAGAAAAACCACAAAGCAGCCGTGTCACTGAGGAGCAGAAGAGCAACACTTTCATGCCCACCTTGGCTGTAAGAGCCACTGCTAGATACAAAGGGAACCTCTTGAACAGACTCAGTCCACATGGGTTTGCTTTTTGCGTAACAGGGTTTCTGGTGCCAAAAGCTTAACAGCATTTTGGAAGCCTCCTTTGGGAGGCTGCAGTTTGGTTTTGCATTTGGACAGCTCAAGAACAAGGAGCATACACTGGAGAATCCTGTACCAGCAGGGTCTGGCACAGAGTGACCGGATACTCATGGCACTGGGGACTTAAGTGTGAGTGCTTGGGCTCCAAGAGTAAGGCAGAGGCAGGGACACTGGCAGAAGGCAGCTGCTATCCATCCTGCCCCTCCACACTCACATCCATCCCTGGTCATGGACCCCTGGAGAGTGTTAGCTGGTCCCAAATATTTTCTTCCCCTTTGTCTCGGCAGCACCCAAACATCCACAGAAATGCTGTGGTGCCACGTGGGTGCATGTAGCTGCATCCTCTGCAAACAGAATATCCACATCTTTTCTGTCACTGCTGTCTGGAGAGCTCCTGCATCTTCCACCACTTCCCTGTGTATCCCCCTGCCTATGAACACCTCAGTTATCTAATGAGGCCTGTTTGCTGTGCCATAATAATATACCCAAGTCTTCTGCCCTTCTGCAGGTCATAAAACCAAATACTTGGTTTATTTGCTTGATTACAGGAATGTACCATGACAGTAATTTCTTTTTTTCTTTGCCTTACCAGGTAACTTGCTGTGTGTGCCTTTTGGACCCACCATGTACACTCCTGATGATCTGTGTTAAATAAAGAACAGGCTCAGTCTGAAAGGAAGGGTGGTGAGGAGGATCCCATTTATACAAGAGCCTGAAGGAGTTTATACAGCACAACAAAGCACAAGGTGCTGCTTTACATGGTGAGTCTATAAAAGCATTCAGGCATGTACATAAATATCAGGGAGTGAGAAATATTTGTTAGACAGGGCTATCAGCACAAGATCAGATGGATACAAATCAAGTGAGAACTTAGATTGGAAACAAGTTCCAAATCATCTGTGAGAAAACAAAACATCTGGATATGCCAAAGAGATGTAAAAGGCCTCCTGGGTTACAGGCCCCACTCCATCTTAAAACTGATTAATTTGTCATTTGTTTTTTTTTTTCTCTAAAATAACTTTCCTACTCTTCTCCCATCCACATCTATATTGCCTGCCTGAGGGAATGCTGCTCCCGCCCCTCACCACTGATTTCCCTTGCCCGGACTGGGGGGCACACGGGGCTGCAGCCCAGCATCCCATCCTGCCCCAACACTGCCTGAGCTCCTCCCCAGCCTTTCGTGCACAGTTTGCTCCCACAGGCTTCCCTCGGGGTTGTGCTTTGCAAAAGCACAGCTGCCTTGGCAGGTGAAGGAGGGGAGCCCGGACGGGGTGCCAAGCATTTGCTTAAGCTGGGCAGTTCCCAGTTTAAATAAATCTGAATTCCCAGGGTCTAGGGAGGGAGGCTGACCTGGCAGTGCCACCGCTGTGTGGCTGGCAGCCCCACAGGAAGGAGCCAATTGCCTGCCTCATTCCCCGGAGCTGAGGCACACAGATCCCTCGGGCAGGGGAGGAGCAGGCTCTTGGCTCCTCTGAAAGAGGGAAGGAGTCTGGTCCCCCAGCACCATGGTAGAAATGTCTAATTAGATACAACAGAGGGACAGATATGCATACTCAGGGACCTTTCTACACAAGCATAATTTAAGGAAAGCCAAATATTTATTTTAAATGGCTGTGCCATATGCTGATGAAATGCTAATCTGCACAGAAGAAAATACACTGTAAATAAACTCCCCAGAAGCACCTCACATTCACCGAGCTTCATCTTTCTGAGCAAACTAACAAGTAGAAAATAAAACCAACACCATCCATTATAGACTTCCTTCTATAAGAAATTCAGGCAAGCTTAGGATGACATGGGCCAGTGCTTTCCAGACCATCATCTGTAGCCCACAGGAGGACCTATTAAGGGTCTGCAAAAGGTATTTAAGGAAAACAAACTTGCTCTATTTAATTCACAATACAGAGATCTTCAGCCTCAGTACAAAAAATGCTAGGGGGCTGGAAATCAAAAGAAACTGAAAAATATTACTGTCTGCCTTAGGGCTGGGAACTGGGAGTAAGAGGGACAGTTTTGATCCCAGGACCTTCCACCTCCCTCCCCATCTTTCTACCATCTCAACTCCCCATAAGCATTTGGAGCATCTCTTCTTGCACACCCAAATTGCACTCAGCAAAACAAAGCCCCAGGACCCTACAGAAATACACCATTATTAACATTGCCTTATTCTTGTAGCCCTCCAAACACAGCTCCAGTCCCACCACATGCCAAAGTTAGAAGACATTTCAAGACAGGCAGCAAGCTTTTAGAAAGTCCAATTTGATTATCTAAAAGGCAGCTTTTGTAGCAGCAGTAACAAATTGGCCCCTGGACATTGGCATGTTTTAAAGCAGCAAGGCTGGGTGATGAAATCTGTTGGCAGTGCCTGCAATTGGTTTCCTCTGAGCCACTTCCACCCTCTTACGTAGGTTCTCCTCACTGGTGAAGACGCCAAGACCCACACTTTTATCAATATGCATACTGCGGTGTTGTCAGCATCTCCTTGAGGGTATTCCCCTTTTCTTCTTGGTTGTATTTATAAACCCTGTGCAGAGTTGCTATGGTTTCTGTTCCCGCCAGTCCAATTGGCATTCTGCACAGTTCTTGTCACCTTCACCATTTGGGTGACCTTTCCTTCCCAAGGAAGATCTCACTCCATCAGCCTGTTCAGTCAGATATCACACAATGTGCTGTGCCAGAATACCAACCACCAAGCAAAAGAGGGCTCTGTGGAACCAAATCATCTGCAAAGGCTGTCTGAGAGACGGAGAAACAATGGTAATTATTTCAAAACAAATTGGAAACAGAAAGCACAGCCCAGCAATGCAACTGCTGGACAAAAAGGAAAGCCACAAAAAGAAGAAATTGCAGCTCTCTGCGTCTTGAGTACTCTTGTATCTTCCTCTAGGCAAATATTTTCCTACCTTTCTTGTTCTCCAAAGTCAAGTTGAAAAAGTTCTTAATTCCAAGACATTTTCTTTTACCTCAGTTAAGCAATGTATGCAAGGGGCTGCTTACAAATGAGAGTAATACAGTTGCAAACTGGCAGTAAGAATTTCTCTCTTTGTCAAACAAATATCCTAAACATTGTAATTAAGTGAGTTTGCACAAAGCTACACTGCTTACTGTACAGCCAGACAGTCAGGCAAGATGCATGATGAGTATCTCCAAAAGTAAGCATCCTGGGCATGGGTTCAGTTGCTTCATGTACCAACCAGATCATGGGATCTCTAAAATCCTAACCTGGACACTGAACAAATATGCCATGGCTTCCCCCTGATTCTGAGAAAAATGCTCCTACTGCAACAAAGAAATCACAAATACACAAAAGCCAGAGCTTGGACATGATACAACCCTAACTCTGCCTGTGCAGTAGGAGTGGGAACATCCCTACATTTTGCCACTTCATAACAAAGCCAGAACCTTCCTTGTGGCACCTCCTTGGCTGCTGATGTTGTATCCCTCTGGGGAGATTTACCCCAGAGGGAGCCCCAAAGCTGTAACTGTGTCCCTACCTTCCCCTGCTATCTCTGACCAATTGGCCCAGTGCCAGTTATCTATCCTGGAACAGAGGGTCTACATAAACCCCTGTTCTTCCTGGTTCGTGCTCTTTGCCTCTTTGCCTCTTTACCTCGGTCTCTTCCACCTCCTTGAATAAAGCCTTGGAACAATCCTAGGTAAGGAGCCTCTTTGGGTCTCTTCCCCTTTCCTGATATAATCCTAGTCCAAAGCCCTCTAGAATCTGAGTTAGCAATCGGGGTATAGGAGGAGGGCGGAAGGACGGGGATAGAATATCATGCTGAGGTAAGTTTTCTTGCATTGGGCAACCAGGCTAGCCAAGACATTTCATCCCATCTGCTTTTAATGCTAGCTGGGGCCTTCTAAAGAAGAGGAAAATTGCCTAAATGTTTCCAAGACACCTACACGCAGGCATGTGTAGAAGCATGGCACTTTAGGTGATCAAAAGACAGCTCTGTAGTGTAGAAGGGAGACTCCTCTATTAGAGGTACTGAACCACCACGTATGTGGTAAGTGGGTCACAAGCAGCACACAAAACTAGGCAGGCTCAGAAGGTGGAGAGGGTCAATGTTCCTGTGCTGTGGGATGCAGGAGCACCACTTGGTGCTGTGGTTAGCTGTGGTGTGTGTGGCAGCTGGGCTCTGAACACAGGTGACTGAGGCATCCACGGTGACAGCCAAGCTTTTGCTCAGTGTTCTAGTGAAACCCTTAACGTGTGCAGGGAAATGGCTGTGTGAGACATTCTCTGAACTGCACCATCACCCTGCCTTTGCTATCACCAGCAGTCTGCTTTATTCCATCAGAGCACTACTGAGCCTACTCTTGTCCACTGGCTCCACTCTGCACCACAGTGCTGCCTGGTGGACGGCTCACACAGAGGGAGCTCAGCTGCTGCCCTGGTGCTGACACCCACTTTGCACCACTGTGCAGCTCTGGACTCCCAGGCTCTCTGCCTGCTCCCCAGCAGCACAGTGTCACCTGCATGTTCATCACGTACTTATCTGTCACTACAGCTCTGAAAAAAACAACTCAATTCACAATCTGATTGAGGGTGGCTTATTCCAATAACATAAAAAAAAAAAAAGGCCAAAAAAACCACCACTATTTCTTCGTCTGCTTTCACCTCTTCATGCCTGGATTGTACCATGAAGTCTTTGCTCATTTGATGGAGGACTTCTTTACAACACACAAGCTCTTTCATCTTTCCCATGATCAGAACAAGTCAGTGCACCTTTGCTATTTCAGTTGCTTTTAAACTGGGGTGAGCTGAACTTTCTATGCAAAGATTTGACCTCTCCTGAAATCCCCTGATCAGCATTTCCCTTGCTTGCTCTTTCATGTTGGAAGCATTATGAAACACTGGAAACTCCATTCTTTCATAAGGAAGTCAGTGAGAAAATTCAAATAATCAAATCAGTCCCAGGAGAGATGGGGTCTCTTTCCAAGTTTGAAAGCTCCTTCCTAATAGAAGTTTTGCTCTTGAAAGTCTCCTGGTTAGCAGGCAGCTGATGATACAGCTTCTCCGGAGCCTGATTATACTTCCAGCCCACGGGCAAGTAATAAAAAAGGCTGCCTAGTCTGTGAGGTCTGAATCAGGTGCTAACACTGAACATCTGCTGGGGCCTCTGCCCTCCCCTACCCTCCCTTCCATGTGCTGGGTATTGGAGTATTCTCCATTTTATAGCTTGTGGCAACAAAAGGCCAATTTAGAGAGAAAGCATTGCTGACAGCTTTATCCAAAGATCCCAAACTCTGCTTTAACCGCTCTCCATCCAGGACTTTGGTGAAAGAGCACCCTGACATACTGAAGAGATCCACATTGTATGGCAGCCTTTGGAAGCAGCTAACAGCAAAGCACTCATAGCCCCACTCGAGCCAGACAGACAGACTCTGGCGCATATTTATTACTTCATACAACCAGATCACGCAAAATTTGTACAAAAATTAACAGTGCCACCCAAGAGGCCCTTCACAGGTGTTTAGAAAACACATAAACACAGCTCTAAAACATGGTTTTTTTATGTAATCTAGGTACAACTATTGAAGCACCACCTATTGTGTGAGTGTACCCTCAGGTGTGTGGATGATCTCCATACACAAAGAGGCGCAGATTGAACAGTGCTGCTGTGACAGGCTGTGACAGGCTTGTACACTGCTCTCCAAGGAATCCAGAATCCTTACACACAGGTTTCCACCAGTGGGACGTGAACTGGTCTTACTTAGAGCTGTAAGCTCACCCTTTGGGCCTTGAGCTGCTGCCAGTGTTGGCTGCCCTTCTTCCCTGGGTTGTTCATTGCTGCATCCAATGCTGGCGCCCCTGGAGTTAATACCCCAATCTCCAAGCCCACCTAGGTGGGTGTGCCAGCATGACTTGGTAAAGGTGAAAGGGTCAGTATGCAAGGACAACCCCACTTCCTGAAAGGCCACAGCAGGGAAGGGATGGTCTTAGTCTTCTGGGGTGCCTGATCTAGCAGGGCCCAAGTCACAGCAGTAATGCTGGGCACAACATTACAAACATCTACTGCCTGAAAAGTTTCACTTTTCTGTTCTGCAGCTGTAAAGGATGAATGGACCTGTACAGTTAAAACATTTCTGGGGTAGAAACCATGACCTTTAGAGAAGAAGAGTGCAGCACATGAATAATTCCTACTAAAGGGAATGCCCAGTACAGTGAATTTTGCTTTACAGCCAAGAGGGAAGATTAATGCCTTAAGGTAGAAGGTTCATCAAAGAACTAAGGACTGACATTTTCACCAAGTGCTGTGCTTTCATCAGTAGGAAGATCACTGCTGCTTGCAATGTGAAACTGAGCAAACTGGTACTTAGACCCTAAGCAGCAACTGCTGAATGCCAGCACTGCTCTTGGGCAGCTGCGTAGGGCTTTTACTGGCACTCCCTTCCACATCTTGGTTGTATAGATTAAGCTCCTTGAGCAGCAATGGCCTCTTTAGTGAGAGACCCCATAGTGCTGATCTGGCATTGGCCCCAAAATATTTGTGTAGCTTTACTAATTTCTACTGCAGACAAACAAACAAAGAAAGAAAAAAAAGAACAACTATGGCAGCCTACAGCTTCATAAGGAAGAAATGACAGTCCATAGCAATATTTTCAGAGCTTTCTCTCTAGAAAGGTCCAGTTATTCCCCAAGAGGAATTATAGAATCATTAAGGTTGGAAAAGACCTCTCAGATCATCAGATCTGGCCATTAACCCAACACTGACATGTTCAATACTAAACCATGTCCCCAAGTGCCACATCTACACATTTTTAAACACTTCCAGGGATGGTGATTTTACCACTTCACTGAGCAAACTAAGTATGTGATTTAAGGTTTTTGCCTTAGTGGTTAACATGTCATGGCCCAAGAGACCAGTGTGCTGAATTACTGACATTATTGGGAACTTCCAAGGACTAACAAAAAGGAGCAAATAAGGATGTATTCTCATTCAATAAGAGGTGCTGTGTGTTTCTTACTCCAGTTCATCACATCTGTCTTTGCCACTAGGAATCTCAGCAGAGAGCTGAAGCGTTGAATACCTACCAAGCTGCAGGGCAATTCACATCCACCAAGATACTTAAAGCCTAGCTCACAATATCACCAAAAACTTGAGAGCTTGCATATTTCTCTGTAAATCTGGTTGTTTGACCACTCCTTCACATTCCTACCACAGGAAACCTTCATGTGCCAGACTCACAGTCTGAATCTGTGAAAAGCTCACATAGTCAGTGTGACAGGTATACTCTAGAGAGGATTTCTCATGTTAGATTTTAGAACATTTCTCATCACTGCATTTGTATGAAGGAAGGGAAGAAACAGTTAAGAACATAAATGATGTCATACAGATTAATTTTAAATATTACTAAACCGATAATATTTTTACATTTTTAAGAAATCTTTACCAAAAAAAAATTAAGCATGAACAGTTCTACAACATAAACAGTTGCCTAGTAATGCTAGGAAAAAGTTCATATCTAATCAGAAGTGGAAGTTCACAGTTGCTTGTTTTAAGGACAGTCATTCATTTTAAATACAGCCTTGATATTAAGTGTCTTTACTGTATTAAACTCTTAGTACTAAAATAATAATAATAATAATAATAATAATAATAATAGTAATAATGATTACATTTAGATAGCACAGACAAAGCACAAGATGATATATAAGCATAAAAGTGCAAGTTATAACCTAAGTCAAAGTGCCTACTGGTCAAACAGGTTCAAACTATGTTCAAAGAACAAGCATAAACCGCACTGAGAACAACCCATGCCTTTTTCTTTCCCTCTCATTTCCATCAGAAGTCATTGCAGGTAATACTGGTAACAGTCTGAAGTGGCGTAGTTCCAAATGGGTGTACATGAGAGGAGAGTCAGGCCCATGTCTCATTTCCTCTGTGTAATGACAATTAATCCACAGGCTTTGCTCTGAATATCCGAGCACAAAGAGAAAGAATAATAACTTGGATGCCACATTCAAGGGAGGCAGAAGCAGCACTTAAGAGCAGGAGGTACAGCAACCCCTTGTCTGTTCCTCTGGAGTCACATCCCCCAGCTGATTTATTGACTCCAGCCATAAAAAATGACTAGGAGGAAGTCAACTGACACTGCTCTTCATTTGAAAAATAAAAAGACTACCCTCAGAAGTATGATTTTTCCCTTCCCGTTTGTCTTATTTTTCTACTTCAGAGATAAAATATCTTCTACAATATCAGCTCATTATTGTGTTCGTTCCCTTTAAAGGCAAATAGCTTAAAAGATCCTGTCACCAGGAAGGGGTGGGATGAGGGCAGAGACAGACCTTTTATTAAACCTTTAAAAAGATTTCTAACTAATTTTGAAAGTGAGAACAACAAAAACCATAAAACTCCAGCTGTCACTGAGATTAAGCAGATCCAAACTCCGCCATCCATTTTTCATACTTCTCCAGGTCTGCAGCAGAAACGGATTTGGAGATTTTCTTCAGAGCCAGCTCAAAGTCCCCCTTGGTAACCGGCATCTGAAGCTCTTCTTTAGAAAGTGCACGAATCTCTTCTGGAGTTAAGCCATTAATACGTCTTCTCATTGCCATTAAAGATGCATCCCTGGAAATACAGGACAATGCATGGGAGCTAATTGCTAGCAGAATGTGCTGAATTTTGATTGTGTACTCTTGCTAGAAACCACTGGCAGGAACACTTAAGAGAGCATTTATTTACCATAGAAGATCCAGTTCACATCTTTCGTAGCTTCCGTGTTCCCAGATCACTACATTAATTCAACATCAAGAATGCATTGGCACCAAAACCCATTTAAGCATATGGTAAATGTGCAGAGATAATTAAAACTATAAAACTGAAAACCTTTTACAATGATTCATGGAGATGAAACTTTACAGCTTCAGAGCAGAATAGGGCAGGGTGGGAGACAAACTCAAAGACTTTTCTTTTTTTTTAAGTAGTCTGGATTTTTACACCGCATTCCTTTTAGACTTCAACTTTCTCCCTGCAGTGCAGCCCCAAAAGACAGTCAGCAAGGGCTGAGTGCAGCCCAGCCTGGCTGCCTGTGTGTCCCTAGCACCTGGATGTGTGCAGGGCAGAGCAGGAGGCATCAGACACAGCATCATGTGGCCCTGCAGTGCTGAGGGCACCGGTGCCTGTGGCTCCTCATGCTCTGCCTCCTCTGTGACTCCTCCCCAGCTCAGATCCTGCCAGCCTGGCTCATCAGCTTGAAGAACACTGCTCATTTTCTCACACTGTGGCCCACAGGCAGTCTGAAATTACATTTTCTCTTTCCCCAGGTTTTTCCCAGCAAGGGATAACACAACCCTTAGGGAGAACAGGTAATTTCAATACTACGTGACACACAGTGAGTTTTCAAATCCATAGGGTGATTTCACATTTTCAGAAAGGCAGCAGGGGGAGAAGAAAAAGGATTCCCAAGCCATGCTCTTACAGGATCAGTTTCTCTTGACAGGATTCTTAAGGGACATAGACTTCCTTCAGATAAGTTTCTTCAAATACCTATCCTTCACCAAAAAAGACTGATTTGTCAAAAATGAAACAAATTGTGGGAACAGGATGAGAATAAATTAAATACTAATATTATAATCTATAACCCCCTTGCACCTAGAAGATTCAGGTAGACACCAAGACTCTGCTGCACTTCGGGCTGTCCAAACATCCAGCATATAGAAGTCCCAAAGAAGCATTTGGTAAAAGGAAATTTTTGGATTATGGAATTTGAGCTTTTAAAATAAGGGGATTAAAAAAAAGTCTTTGCACTACATTAACAGATGCAGAAAACTACAGTAAATGCAGCCAATTGTAACATGAGATTTGCTCAGATACTTCTTTCCACTTCAGATCCAAGAAAACCACATCTCACAGAAAGACTCCATGGTCTTTGGACCACTCCACATGACAGTAATACATGAATACAGTAAATAGATCTGGGCCTCCAACACAGACACTGTGAGCATGGCTTCAGCTGCAGTGGGTATTGCCTTTTATCATATAATGTAAATGATGACTTTCCATGCAGTTCTATTTGCAAATTAAGGGCAATGAGATACCTGCAAACATTAGTGATGTCAGCACCAGAATAGCCTTCAATCTTCTCAGCAATTTCTTCAAGGCTGATATCAGGATCTAGTTCTACTTCCCGAAGATTAATCTTAAGTAGTTCTGCTCTGCCTTTTGCTAGAATGTAAAAATATTTGTTTGAAGACTGGCAAGAGTTACACTAAAAAAAGATAAACACAACTTAGATTTTTCACTGAAAAGTATGAACAAAAGAGTTCAATACAAGAAAAAGAGAGAGAACAAGTCATAGTGAAGTGTGCAATCAAATATAGCAAAGCATTTGGTTAAATGCAGTATATTAAAACAGCATGGTTGAGAGATATTTGTCAAAGTGATCTGTCATTAAAAATGTCTGTTATGTCTCAGGTGATAAAGCATTTGGTCACATATTACCCAAGGGCACAAAAGCACAATCCTACAAATTTCTGTTCCTTCTCACATCCCTTTGGATCCACTCCCTATTCAAGGGTTTGACTGCATATTATTCATAGAGTTTCATTAGAACCACAATAAGGATTCTATTAAAAGAGCTTCAGACAGCACAAACCCCTTAACAACAGGCTGAACTTTAAGCATATGTTTGAGTAGTTTATTCAGTTGGGACCCAAGAAATCAGCTGAAGCCTTGATAGAAAACAGACACATTAATACAATAAACATGTATTAATATATTTTCGATACAAATGTCCTGGTATCCCACTTTCCTACCCAGATGCAGTGTGCACACAGTGATAGCCAGCTGTGTAAATGAGCACTTACACAGTCAATTAACCATTTCTCTTGCAGAGGGCATGTGCATATGTGCATTTGGGTACATATGTTAAGCAGCCTAAGCTTGTAAGAGGGAATTCACATTTGACAGCTTAGGCCTCTGTGTTACTCTGCACAAGGGTGGGAAAGAACAGGATGACTGGTTTCCCAGCTTTCACTGTAGAGGGAAAACACGCCAGCTCAGCATCTTTATCCCACAAGTGATCAATTTTTATGACCTATAAAAAAGGACAACCACAACAGAAGAAGCAGCAGTAGAAAAGGCTAAAAGTCTTAAAGAAATGTCCAGTAAAACACACTATGTTTTATTCATTGATGCCCCTAATTTTTTTTTTTTTTAAGTTTTGGCAAAGGAGAAATACAAAAGAAAATAGAAAGCTTGTCTAGAGCTGCTGGTTTTGTGTGCTTTGCAGAACTGTCAAGAGCACAGAGTTATCCATCACACACAACTGGCACTAGCTATAGAATGGGGATTTATTATTTAGTGAGCACAATGTACACACAGCATACCTGCAGAGAGTATTCTGCATCAGAGAACATTCTTCTAATTGTTGCTGTGGGGCTAAGCAAGTCTGTGCAGCATTTTGAAAATTAAACACTACAGAATATATTCTTGCATCAACTTCCACAATACACAGGTGTATATATGCTACCATACCACTTTTTCAGTTGAAATGCCTGACTACACAAATCACACAACACAGTTATAAATGCATCACAACACTCCTAGTTGCAGAACAGATACAACAGAAACTAAGACTGGAAATAAAACCAGATCACATCTCCTATGCTGTCCAGGGTGTAATACACTGTGTTAAAAACCAATCTGGTTTAATTAGAAACAAGAGGAAGAGCTGATAGGATTTTAAACTAATTGGTCATAAAGACAGGCATCCTGTTAGGAGCTGTTACTGCTTGTAAGCTGCAAAGATAAGCTGTAGAACTATTAAGTGTCCTTAGACCTGCTAAACTCAATCACAACCACTGTCACCACAGACATGCATCTTGTTACCGTGAGTGCTCATGCAGGGAGATGAGGCATGCACTGCACCAAGAAGAAACGGAGCTATGCAAACTTCAAGTGATAGGAATCTCAAAATTAATAGGACAGGTGAATGACAGCTAGGAAAGACAATACTAGCTGAGATGTCTTAGGGCAGGAAAGCAATCAGCCTGCTGCATTCTGAGTGACTGGAAGCACAGTAATAAAGGCAAGCAAGCAGTGATTTGCAATGAACTAAGCCTGTAAGTGAAAATTCATGGATTCACTTCTTTCCATTTGTCTGCAAGGGCATGGAGTGCATTTGCAATATTTGTGAACATGTCCAAAGGCTGCCTTTGATGATCACTCAAGGATTGACTGTTAAACATTTAAAATAATTCCAGGCTCATTAAAGCTAACTCTCTTTCAAAATATAAGAACCCATCAATGGCTTGCAATGAAATGCCACAGCTCTTTGTTTTTCAGCCCCCAAGCAAGCAGTATTTCTCTTTTTCTCACTCTCTTTAAAAACAAAGCAACCCAGACACACGATTAACCCCTGAATTACACTGCTCATCACAAAACCATCAGGATTCCTCACAAAAGCAACTGTCCTAAACTCATCTTGTAATCCTAAGTTACGAGTTATCCTAAACTCATCTTGTAAAGAGAGGAAAGGAAAATGGTCTTATCAAACATACCCGTGGGCAAAGGTATATAAATCCTCTTCTCCAGTCTCCGTCGGAGAGCTTCGTCAATATCCCAGGGAAAATTTGTAGCAGATAATACCATAACCATCTTGGAAGGATCATCGTTTTCCAGAGCACCACCTACCCCTGCAAGCACAACAGTTCAGAGCAATTTTACTCCAGAACTCTTACTGATTGAGATGCTTGCTGAGAAACACTGCACAGACAAACATAGCCCGGACAAAGCTAAGCAACAGCTCTCTATAGTCCTCTGTCCCTTTTCAAACTTCCCATAGCTAGGTGTCACAAGACCATCATTATCACAGAAAGAGGGACAGTTCAGTATTTTGCTGAGTCAGGGGAGGCTTTCTTTAACAGTGCTAAAAAACCAGAGCCATATGTGAATGCAGCCCTACTACTTCCACTGACAGTGGACTCTGTTGAGTCTGGTCACAGAAGAAATAGGAGTCACTCAGCTTACCAAGTAAGGACTGCAAAGAGATCAAAAGCTTTCCTACCCTGAGCTTACCACAATGAACCTGCAAATTTGAGAACATTTTAAATAGTAGATCATATACAGTAGTTTATACAGCAGTTTATGATAGCTGCAATATAAAGGTGGCTATCAAACCTCTACACCATACAATATTCCTCACATGGTCATGCTTGTTGTGTACACCTGCACAAAACAGGTACTACATCTGACTTAAAAGGGTAGTAGTAGCTGCCATCACAGAATACAGCAGAAGCAGATCTCACAATGGGGTTCCACAGCTGGAGACTCTAGCAAAGGGCACAATTTTGTTTAAACTGAATACAAATTAAATACCTGCATTAAACTGTACAAATCTCCATTATCTGCTTCTCTCTGGAGTCCGTGCCTCTTTAATATGAGCTTTCAAGTCACCTTAAAAATATCCATTTTAGAAAATATAAAGCAGAACACCCTTTTCAGTTATCTGTTGTTGGAACACTCCAAAAATACTCAAAGTTCTGCCTCGTTTCTCTCTTATCCATAAAGCCAGGTTTTCCAGATGGCTCAAGTTCTTACATTTCCACCTGTAAAGAAACAGCATCCCAGCCCCAAAGCTAGACCTAAGCCCTTGTTACCATCCATTTGCACGAGCAGCTCTGACTTGACTCTGCGACTGGCCTCGTGCTCGTCAGACGTGCCTCGGCGGCTGCAGATGGAATCGATCTCGTCAATGAAGATTGTTGTTGGCGCATAAAACCGAGCCTTTATTCAAATGAAAACATCAGTATTAAGGCTGCCCAGCAAGCACAGGCCCTCATCAGACCACAACCCAGTCTGCTAGACATACTGCATACGTATCTTCCCTGACTGTCACAAGGAAGGAATACAAGACCTTGATTTACAAACTGTCACATGCTGAGGTTTATACACTTTAAAGTGTACTCCTTGGGTCACTGTTAGTTGGCTTTCCCCAGCAAATGACATTGAAAAGGGGAAAAGAAACACTACCACAACAGAATAGTCTTCTTGACACAGTACAGGCAGTTTTCCTGTCCTGGTTTTGGGCTGCTGAGGGTTAAGCATAAGGGACAGAAGGGAGCTCAGCAATCTCAAGAGACTCAGGTTTTAGCTGCGAATATTACAGGAGTGCAGTGAAGGTCCCAGAGGTATAGTCCACATAGACACGTCCTTCACACACCCTGCATGATGGACTACACCCACAGCTTCACTGAGGGGCTTGTGACCATCATTCAGAACAAAAACAGACCTAACACATGTATTGCTTCTAGAATAATTGTTCCAAACTCCTTCCAATTTCAAATCTACTTCATATGGGATTGTTACCCCATAAGCAAACAAGTACCAAGTTTCTATTGAGGTCACAACTCTCTACTTAGTCTGGAAAATGCTATCCCAAATATGGATGATGAACCATTTCCTTCTTAATCCTCAATAACACACCATATGTGGAAACCCAGAAATTATGTTTTTCCAATTGGTTGAGGGGGTGTCAGTTCAGTGAAGTCCATGCTTCCAACATGCTACTGGAAGGGCAGGAAACCAAGAGTGCTGTCCTTTCTCACCTTCATGAGCCCCAGATCACATCACTGAAGACATACCATTTCAAACAAGAGGCGGACCAGCTTCTCAGACTCGCCCCTGTATTTAGATGTCAGTGTAGAGGAAGACACGTTGAAGAATGTTGTCCCACATTCTGTAGCAACAGCTTTTGCTAGCATTGTTTTGCCAGTGCCAGGAGGACCAACCATCAGCACACCCTGAAAGGTGAGAACAAAGGTAATAAACAACAAACTAAGAAAATTTTACCATTGGTATGCCACACAACATCTCAATATGAGCCAAGATCTGGATTTAAATTAATAACATAATCCTCATCAGTGGAAAACACAAGTACTCTGCTTTTGAGGACAGTGTGGAAGTGTTCTGCCATTTCTTCTTACCACTCCACTGGAGTCAGAACCTCAAAAGCCAGTAACTGTTACTTGCACCTAACACCTAGGAAGTGGAAAGAGACTTACAGCCTTGCTCAGAATCAGAGTCTAGACTTGAACTTAGGCCTTTCCCAGCACACAAGGGGCTGCACAGGCAGACAAAGATGATAAATTCATTTTTTGGAATAAAGGCCCCTTCAAGAGAAAGTTTCACAGAAACCAAAATACTTTCACAATAAGATGTGCTCCCTCAGTAGAGAAATTTTCTACAGAAAAACATTTTCCCAAAATATCCTGAACATGTGTATGAATTTGGGTGATGTTTACATTTGCATGAGAGCATTCACTGAATACATCAGGTTGTTTTTTGCTTAATCTCCCAATCTCAATGCTCCTATGACCACACTACTGCATCATAGCAATTCCTGGATGAAATACCATCCTCATCATGCTGTTGGATGACTGGACTGCACTGCTATTCATATTTTACAGCTAAGCAACTGTGGCTCATGTGGACTACTGCTTAGTCCCACAAAAGCCTAATCTGAATTTCAGTGATTATTCAGAAAGCTTTAAACTAGGAACAATAGTTAAGTCCCAGGTTGGTATCCACGTCATCAGCCTATCTTTCCATCTGTGGTCTCTGAAAGAAAGAAGCACACGTCTGCAGCTCAGCACATTTACCAATCATTACACAAACAGGTTTTTGGCTTCACACACAGTGCTCTCAGAACCCATGTTAAGATCGTATCACTGAGATGGGTTAATCACTCCTGACAATACTACTAAATACAGCCATCTTTATGGGTAGTCTTTCCAAGTCTTTAAGCAGCAGCACTGGACAAGGACAAAACATGTTCTGCATAATACTAGTATAGGACCCTGTGATTTTAAGTAAATCAGTGAAAATGTAGTGGTCAAGCTACAAGTTTTTTTTTCCCCTCCTAACTGCAAGATCTTATTACATGCTAACAAGAGTTTCCTAAAATTGTACTGTATTGCAAGGGTAATCAAATTAGCTGGAGTTAGAATTGCACATCATAATGTGCTTTGCAATTAATAACTTACATAAAATGCCATAGCAATAAAATAACTGTTAAATGCAAGCCATATAGCAAATTAGATTTCATCTGTTCCTCACAAAAATTTACTTCAAAAAGCACCAAGAATGACATGGAAGAGATCTATAAAAACAAATCAACCGGGAATGCAATTATTCAAAAATGTACCATTCAAAAGCAATAGCCTCCCTGTACTCCATTTTCCATTAACTCTTAATACCTTTATTGCCATTTAATACTTAGCTAATGCAAGCTCAACATACATTCATCGGTAAATTAAGTCAGAAATGTTCACACGCCATCTCTACAGCTAACAGTCCAAAGTCACTCCTCAGGCTGCTCAAGGCTTCCTGAGCTCCAGAGCAGCAAGCATAAAAAAGTAAATGGACTCTCTTTCCTCCCCGTGAACACTCAGACATTCTGATCTGAGATGCACAGTTAGACTGATGTTACAACAATATTGCAAATACAGCCCTGGAGTGACTGGGTGAAAATTACTCAGCCTGTAATATGCAGGTCAGAGACAGTTTACTGCTCTCTCTGAGCTTTAAATGTGTTCATTTAATATTTCTAAAAAATATTCAAATCACATTCAAAGCATGTGTTTGATAAACTGTTTTTAGTGCAGGACCTGGTGATACAGGGAAGTAATGACATTTTTGGGATATTGGTTAAATTCTCCCTTATTCTGGAAGGTCAAATCCTGGCTTCAGGTACACATGCTGTACACTGCCAAAACTGAGGCCCGTCCGTCACTTTGCACCTCCTGCTAAGCACTACAGGAAGCGTTACCTTGCATGTGATACTGGTGGCGTTAAATGTGCATAACACAGGTGCAAAGCAGCCACACCAGGTGCAAAGCCAGGGGAAAATCAAGGTCTCTGGGGATAGAGACAATAGAAATATCAGTTAAGGAAAAAAAAAAGAAGAAAGAACTTGAGCTGGCAGCAAAACAAGACGTGCATGGCTGCAAACAGAAACACATAGGATCAAGTTGCTCTTTCTGCAAACTAGGAGGCTGCCACTTACTATTTAAAATCCTTGACAAACACAAAGACTTCTTTATTCTTCCTCTAAGGCTCTGTTAATCCAAAGTATTCCAATAAGAAGCTGAAATGCACCACAGGGAGCAAGTGTTTTGATGAAATCACTGCAGGGTTACTTCTTGTTGTTGTAACAATCACTAGCAGAGCAGTGGGAAGCACAGTGAGCAACCAGGCTTTCTTGGCACAAAACAGTTCAGAGAAACAGAAAGAGCAAACCCATGGACACTCAAGAAACCCACGGCTGCAACTACACAGCACCTGTGTTGAATCAGGGAAGACAGCTGGCTCCTTCAGACAAGGCACAGTCCTCTGAATACAGGCACAAACTGTGAGGGCTGTCTTGGGAATTGTTCTCAGGGGAGTCTGAACATTCAAAACCAGCTTCGGCTGCCTTTTTCCCTGAATTATTGTCCTGAATTCCTAGGCTCAACAAATGCCTGCTGCTACGCTGATTACTGCAAGAAACAGCCTTCCCTTCAATACTTCTCATCCTTACAGCACAGTCAGAGGTCAACAGTAGGGAAAATACATGCTGTTCTGTGTGAAAAATAAATTCATGAGAGTTACAGCTTCACAAGTCACCAGGGAAAAGGCTAACAATGAAGACTCTTCATAGCCTTGTCAGAAATCAATTTGCATTTCAGACTGAAGAGAGGAAATAATCTTAGAATCTTTTCCATGTCTACAACCACCTGGTTTTCAGAGGTGACACTGCTTAGTAAGAACAGGTAGTCTCATGCAAAGTGATGGAGATTGTAACTCTTTAAAGGACCAAGCCGTTCCTCCTTTATCCACTGCCACAACACTTGGAGACAAGGCCAGTGGCATTTTTTTCACATTTCCCGCAGTCTGCTGAGATACCTGCCTAAAAGACAGATGCATCCTCTATGAATGCTTACAGGTGAAAAAAAAGCAGAGCAGATCTTTACTCCATTAGAAGATTCTGAACACTAGACAGATGGGGCCCCCATAGCCTATAAGACTATGGATCGACTTTCTCTAAGCCAAGAAGAACAGAAAGAGATTCAGCTGTTCAAAATACACTAAAATCTCACCCTGCACATGTAACCCACAACATCTAGGCTCTGTCCAAGATGATAGCTCAGCTAACCCTAAAGTTAACCACAAGGCCACTGGTACTGACCACAAGCATTGTAACTCCAAAGGCCCGATAGCCCGGGGCTAGGTTTGCGCTGACTATATGTTTGGGCTCCCTCCCTGCAACTCACTAAAACCTCTGGGAATAGCTCTCAAGAAGCAATCTCCCAGCTCCTGCTGGATATGACCAAAGTATAAGCCAGGGAAGCACAAGGACCAATCAGGAAAAGACAGAACGAGTGTTAGTAGAGCAAGATCCGATACACGCTGCTGAACCAGTGCACTAAACAGGAAACTTCTCAGGTACACAGCAATCGCTACACATGCCACTGCCTTCCTCACTCAGAATAACAGACACTTTGCAACAGTCTCTTTTCCCCAGTAATGCTTCTCAGTAACCAAAAAGGCCTTGTACTGTGACTTGTTATTCCCCAAACAAGCACCAATCCAGCCCACATCAGAAGCAAGATAATTTGTTTGCTGTTTACAGAAATGCTCACGAAACTCCTCCCTCCTCTTCCTTCTTAGCTCTAAGCAAGGCCCAGATGGGGCTCACTTCTGGTCCATCAACCTCCTTCAGTCCTATATCCTTCCTATTGCCCTGCTGGCAACTCCTTCTCCTACTCTGAATTTCTCACTCCAGCTGCAAATGTAAGTGCACAGCTAAGTCACCAGATTGGCCCCCTCTTTCCTTGCTTCCTTGTACCATCCAGGCTGCAGTTTGCAGTCTGAGTGAGAGATAGCTGAAACATTTGGAAAAAAACAGTCCAAGAACTGTTTTCTTCTGGGAAGTGATGACAACTGCACACCATAAGCCTATGTAGAGCTGTCTATTATGTCAAAGCATTTTTGCTTCAGTCGATATAATCTGTGTGCTTACATCTACAACTTGGCATATAGAAAGTATTATAATATCAACAAGCTGTGAGTAAACAAACAGAATACTGTTTACTCTAAGGGCCAGATACACTTCCAGCTGTTTCTTTCAGTGTCTTTTACATGAATCATTATGAGAGGATTTAATAAACAAATTCATGATCTTTTCCATTTACCTTTTTAGCCTTTGCTACAGGCATCCACACGTTACAGCAGGAGACACACACAGCTATAGCTTTCCACTTACTGAAACACGACATAAATTCTCACCTTCCAAGGTCTTCTGATCCCTTTGAAAAAATCAGGCATCCACATTGGAAGAACAACAGCTTCTCTTAATAATTTCTTGGCTTCTTCCAAATCCGCTATGTCATCCCTGTGCAAGATGAAGAAACTTGTATAAGATTATCATACAACTATATTTCTTTTATTTTTATACAAGAGAAATAGGGAAGTTTTTCGCTTAGTACCATTTCTTTTAGCATGCAAGCATATGCCTCGTGAGAGTACTCCTATCATACTGTGACCTAAAATCGAATCCACTTTTGGAAGACAGGGAAAAAATTATTTTCAACTCAAGTTACCCAGAGCTGCTTAATTAAAAATTGTTTTGGACAACGTGAAACACCAAAGCAGTATCTTTAAAGATCTGCGGAGCGTATGTTCATTTCAGCAGTACCTGTAATGGATGTACGGCACAGAATATCAATTAGCAACAAAAGCTTAACTTTAATCAAATTAATAAACTGTTAAAGCAAAAGATCTCATTTTTACCTATCTGTAGAAGATTATGTTGCCTCCCTATTTTAGGAGTTTGAAGATGGGCAATTTCTCTCCTTTTCCACATTAGCAAAAACATTTGAATTGAGGAAATTCTCATACCAATGAATGCTTGGATTCCTTGATACAATGTCTCTTTCAAGAGCTTCGATCAGGTCTTTGTCGTAACCTGCTCCATCAAATTTTGGAATTTCCCCATCACCAAATTCCTGGGGTATTTTCTTTCCCTAGAAGTGAAAATCATACAGGCTCATAAGAATATTACACAACTGACACACTTCCTTGCCAACCAAAGGGATGAATGCAGGAACAGCCTCACAAAGGTGGCTGTGTCAAGACTTAACGCTACATTAAGTCCTAGCTGAAGACCAGAGCATCCGAAGCATATTTTGAAGATGCTACACTTCTCACCCTACCTGTCAGAAGTAAACACCCGACACTATCATCACTGAAAAGGAACAGGGAAGCTGTCACACGCACTGTCTTTGACGAAGCAAGACCAAGTTCTCCCCCCTCCTGTTTCATTAAAGCCTTCCTTACTAGCATTATCTGTTTTCCTCAACTACAAACTATGTCTCGCCTCTCATTCACAGGCCGGCTTCATAAACAATTAAAAGTGTTTTTACAAGGTCGTATTTATTTAAGGGCTGCACCAAAAGCCCTAAAGAAGCTCCAAAGACATCCAGGCTTCTGAGACTACAATAATTTCTGCAGCACACCAATGCTATATCAGTGACCAAGCCACACTCTGCCTCTGCCCCAAATGGCCGAGAGTTTCTGGTTAATACTCCCACAGTGCCGTTCAGCTTCTGGGGGTGAAGTAACATTTTCCCTCTGAAGCACCAGAGCCCACGCTCCTCCTCTCTCGGTTCTGAAGGAAATCGCTTCCCCTCCCGGCATTCAGGGTGCCTGAAAAGCAGCTGCGCTGGTTTAAGGGCGGGGGCTGTGTAGGGAGCTACTTTGGGACTCTTAACTCAGCTTCTAAACACTATCAGCAGCAACTTAAAGAATCCCAGCTGGCTGGACAAAAGCATCCTAGACGAAGGCGGGTTGAGAGGCAGCTGGAGACACACAAATAACCTCGCAGTGGAAAAACAAAAAGGTAGCGATTACACCCATCCCAGTTGCCGTTTGCTCACGACAGCTTGTGAGGGAGTAGTTTATCTTTTTTATTTATACATTTATTTCTTACTTCCAAGCGAACTCTTGTGTTGTTTAGTACTCCTAGCTCAGCTTTTTGCAATGGAAATGAAGCTCAGAGCTGTGTTTGAGCAAAAAGCTGGTGTAAAAAAATGTAGTGGTCTGGCGTAAAAAGGAAACGGCGAAGGACGGTCTGTGGAGTTTTGAAGATTTCAGGAGAGAGAAAATGGAATCCAAATGTAACCATTGCGGGGGGAAGGACAATGAAATGAAAGGTATTTGCTGTCTGTTACATACTCCTCTTGTTCTGCAATGGACCGGCCTTCCCAGTAGAAAATTTTTTCTGCACATCACAGAACAATCGGTTTCTCGTGTTGCGGGTGGGTTTTGTTTTTTTTTCCCCTGAGTGAAAGGGAGCTGAGGCAGGACCTGAAGAGCAGGAGCAGGGAGGGCGGCTGGCCGCAGCACGCTGGGGCACGGGCAGCGCCGGGAGCCCCCGAGCCCGCGGCGGAGCTCAGCCCAGCGGAGCGAGCACCAACCCAGGGGGAAGGCAGGCCCGGGGCCGGGAGGGCGCCGGCAGCCCCGGCGCGGCCGCGGGGCGGCAGCACGGCCCCGATCCCGGCCCCGATCCCGGCCCCGATCCCGGCCCCGATCCCGGCCCCGATCCCGGCCCCGATCCCGCGGGACGTGCTGTGCCAGGGACCGCCGGTTCTCCTGCCCCTGCGGCACATCTCGCCCGCGGAACGATGAGAAGGGCGGCCAGCGGGCAGACGTGCTCTCAGCATCAACTCGGCTGCCATTGTAGTGACACTGAAATTTTTTTTTTTTAAAAATTTTATTTCTTTTTCTGCCCCCAGTTCCGGAATTAAACCAAGATTTAAAGTAGTTGTAGTTTTACAAATAATAAGATCATTAATGATGGTCCCAAATTGGTCCAACCTGCAATTCTCAGCAGATAAGTGAGCATAGACTAGAAATAATTATTTTTTAAAAAAAAATGTCACCTGAAACTAGACAGCAGGAGTAAGCATCATTTTTCTAGTCATCTCTTTGGGTATTACTTTTACAAAACAGCATTAAATAAAGTTGCTTTGGTGGCTTCTCTCTAAGAAGATATGCCAACAGATAGGTATATGGGGCTGCAAAAGACTACTCCCACCCTTGGCAATCCCATCTCATAACCTCAGGCAACCAATATCTGTCTTAAACATTTAGAAATCAGCTGTCCTTTCCATCAGGAAGAGCTATGAGATCTGCACTAACACACTGGAACAAAAACCTTGTTTCCAAAACCGATGTTATTTCTACTCTTACACTAAGTTTCTGCATTAGTTTCAGCAGTTCACTCCTCGGTGTGTCCACCACACTGATAGAACTTGCAGCAGGCTTGTGCTCTCCCTTCATTTACCAAATCAAGCAAGCCTTGTTTTGAAACGTAAGCTGAACATAATTACCCGTTCACTTTGGCAACGCTTTTTTTTTTCTCTCCCTCCTAATGTTGACATATCTTTCTTGAGCACAGTTTTACACAAAATACTCCAGCTGTTTTCTCACCAAATCTTCCTATAATGGCACAGGCATCTCTTCTCTCTGCTGGCAACACCACAACAATCTGGGATTTTGTTTACTGGGATTTTGTTTACATTCACATCCACAGCATTATGATACTGCCTTGTTTAAGGCAACCTCAGCAGATTAATCACACAGAATAACCCTGGGGGCTGTAATGGCCAGAACTGGACTCTGAAGACAACTTGCTTTCCTGCAGGTTCTTCCCGCTGCATACAGTTATGTAATGTGCCAGATCACAACTGCCACATGCACTTTCCACCCCTCACTGCCAAAGCCAAAGGTGGCACCTGACTGTGCCTCCCCCCAGCAGCCAGCCCTTGCCATCACCATCAGGAAAAGCTAATGTGCCAAATGGAAGTTCAGCCTGATCCGGTTTCTGCTGATACATCCAAATCCGTCTGCTCCTCTACTGCTGAGCTCCCAGCTTCTAGCAGAAATTCTTGCTATAGTTTCCAAGAACACAGCCTGCTGCTCTGCACCACTGAACATTATCCCACTTCCATGACTCCAACACAGAGTCATCCAAATCTTCCTGTGCAACAGCCTCACTTGCCTCTTCTGGTGATTGTGCTTCCCAGCTTGGTGTCATGAACAAATTCAGTTAGTGCATACCTCTTTTTTGTGCCAAGTTAAATTGGCGCAAAAATATTAATTTAAATACAAAACAAGAGTCAAAATTTATTTGCTAGTTGACTGCTAATTCTCCTTTCAGTACTGCTTGTTTACTTTCCCCTTGCTGCCTAATCCCACTTTACAATTCCTCTACGCCACACAATTAACAAATTGCTTCCCATGTGGTATCCGGGTAGATTAATTTCTTGCTATAAGACATTAACTAGAACTCCAAAGAAAGTCCTGGCAGAGGCAACACCTTGCTTAAGAAACCGTATTTCACTCTATTCCACTTTTCAGTTAGTTCCAAGTCTTTAGCTTTTCATCCACTCTGAAGTTGTTGTAAAATATATAAAAATTAACAACTCCAGTTGCCTGGATCACTTTTCCTTTCCGCTTCTCAATAGAGGCATTGTCAACATGACTCACCATGCACATGAGACAGCATCAGACTAAGTAAATTTTACTGTAAAAATGTGCTCCCAGCCCTGCAATTTCACCTATAGCAGTTCTTATAGCATTTTCAGATGGAGATTATGCAGCCTTCCAATCCCAATGCATGGAGGTCTGTGCTTTCACCTAAATGCAACTGTCTCATCTCATGTCACAGTTGGTGATGCACAGGAGGATAATCAATCAAAAATAATTTAATTTTTTAAGCCATACCTTCATTACGTTAATATTCACTGATAGGGCTGCAGCCCATGGCTGTTTCATATTACTGTCCTTATCCACTGACAGTCTAAAATAATCTAAAGAGTACTCCTAAAAAAGTGTTCTAGTGCTTACATATGGTATTATGCAATTTCTAAAAGACATTCATGCTGCCTCTTTAAGCTGAACTATTAGACAGAAGCTAAAACTCTTGATAATGCTCCAGCAGAAGGTACCATGAGAACAAGTCTAATAATTTCCAGTGGTACTAAGAAGGAAAAAAAAAAAACAAACTTGAAAGCAGTATTTTAGGAAAAAGAAAAAGGACACATAAGGATTTAGTGGATAGACACAATCTGGTGGGTTTAGTTCAGAATTATCCTACATAGCACTAAAAAAGGTAATTTTATTGGCATAGTCAGGTTAAAATTACTTATCCCAAGATGGTTACTGTCAGAATGAAAAGATGTTATGATCTAGAGAGGAGAAACAGTGAAAGAAGGCATTTGTTTCAAGTGAGGCAGAGCATTTCTAAAATATACTTATTATACGTACATTTACCTTGAAAAAAAAATATCTGTGACATTGTGGTATTATAGCCAGGACAGCATGCAACCTATTACACTGCAGTCAACATTTTAGGAAATAGATAGTTCATTACATGCTCTAAATAGTCCTATCCTAGCACCCAAACCCAAAAACTACAGAGCGAACCATTTAGTAGGAGAAAAGACACCTGGTTACTTAATTTAAAGCTTCGGGTTTGCTCTATTATTTTTAACTGAACATGATGAGTTACCAAATCTCTTTGATTGGACATACCAGGCTACAGAAGAAAGCTGCTTGATGGTTCAAACTCAGAAACTGAAGAACAAACACTTGTAAACTAAGGTAAACCCATTTTCATGCCTGATTTCAACCAATTTGATGTGTGCAAAATATAGGAAGTTGCATTAACAACTTCTACTTCCCACACCTGGCTATTTCTTCTTTCATTGAAAATCTTTCTCAAAGGCAAATCATGGATCCCTTACAAGAACCATTATGAAGCACATGAGGATTTATAACCTGGGGTGATTTTCAGTCACATACCCCAGACAAAGGAACTAGAATAACCACCAAGGAGCTAGACAAAGGGGAATACAAGAGCACATGTATTGGAATTTTTTGAGGAGTAGACATATTTTCCTTCTGCCACCTAGTGACCAATTTATTCAGATAAGAGCGGTGTTTAAAATGTACCATATTAAATGGAACACCTTCATGACTTTTCCTGCACCTCACAGCAGTAGTATTGCTAATCACATTATTCCCAGAGACAAGTATTATACAAGTCATGTTGTTGTAGGCTCCTTATAGTAAAGCCCTATAATGCTCATCACCGGAAAGCTTGGAGAGCAGAGTTCACCCTCATTAGAGCTAAGGCTTTGAAGGCTGCCTTACACAAGCACATCTGGTGAACCTGTCACACACCACGACTCCAATTCCCCATATAGCTGGCAAAACTTTCAATAATTTCACAGATCTTCATGAGATTTTTATAGCTTGCAGGAGGCACACTTGTTATTTTAAATCTTTCTGATCCAGGGTAGAGAGATTTCTAAAATGCTTGATCTGTACAGTCACTCAGTGGCACTGCTGAAAATGTGCCCGGCCCTACCTTCTGATGGTAATAAGGGGTAGGATTACTTAATACTTCTCCTGTGTATCAAGAAACAATTTATGAGGAAAAAGCGTATCTTTGAGTTATTCCTAAGCTGTCAAGAAGTGCAGCAGAAAGGTCACAAAGGAACTAACCAAATTTTGGAAGAAAACTGGCATAAATATTTTCTTACTCATCTCTCAAGATCTGTACAATATTGTGTGCCCCCATAGGAAGGCATGTCTTGTATCTCTGTCTGTCAGGAAAGTAATGCCACTTCAGTACAGTCACAACTTGTATAATTAATACCACAGAGTCCTTGGGCTCCTGGCACCAGTTCCACAGTTAAATTTAAAAACACAAGTGTCTCAGAAACAGTGCTTTGTACGGTGAGATTTTTTTTCCAGCCACAAAACAGCCCTGTTTTTGACATCACCACTTTATAGTGAATCACTGTTTCTTCTCTTCTTTCACTTCAGCACTGCTGCTTTTTCATGGATCTTCAGAAGAAAGAAAGTATCTCCAAATTAGTCTAGTTTAATTCATTGCTTTTACTTTTAAAACAAAACAGTTCCAATAAGCTTCTCTCTAAACACTATAATAAATATAAAACCCCTTTCATAAGCCAGAGAAAATGAAAGTTGCTTAGAGTTTGCTTTTAATACTTGTCTCTCATATCATTTTCAAATATGTAACTTCAAATAATTTGGCACAGATTCACCTATCATCAATGCATTTATGGAACTGCTCTGAACTCCTAGACCTGCCTGAAGGTATGGCAGAGGCAAAGGTACTGTGGAACTCCATTCATAATACTTCAAGTCTAGGGAAGGGCACTGGTCTCACTTTCGCACTTTTTACATCAATATCTTTACAAAAGCCCTGTATTGGACTCCTTTGGGGAAAAAAACCCACCAAACATGTGGGAAAAGGAGGAGAAGAGACTTTATGCCTGAATGACACTTAGAGATTATACATAAGCCCATGGTCTTCACTCAAAGAATAAGAAACCCTCAGCAACAAGACACCATGCTTCTCTCCCTTAAAAAAATCTTACACCAAGACAGAGGAAACATGAGAGAACTTTCCTTAATTTGGTGCAATTATTAATAGATATTACCACGATACAGGCATTACTCCTGGGGAAAAAAAAAAAAAAAAAAAAAAAAAAAAAAAGCACTAAGTTTTCCCACACGGGATTATTGTGACTTTTTATTATCTGTATCAAACGACTAAGATTGCTTCCCTTTGCCACCTGCTGCATCCCAACACCTCCCTGCCAAGTTCTTTTCCACTTCTTACCTTGTCATCTCTTCCTCTAGCTCTGGATTCCCTTTCACGGCTGCCTGAAGATTTCTCCCCCTTGGACACCACGTGTGCTCTGCCCGCAGGCCCACGGGGCTGAAGTCCTGGGGAGTCTTTCTTCAAAGATTTCCCATCTCGGTTGGGACGTTTTATCTGAGGTGGAGCCCTAACAACAGCAACCACAACAAAAACATGCTAAAAACGGCAAAAAAAAGAGCAACATTATGAAGGAAGGATTCTAATTTGTCTTAGTACATTATTACTAAAGCTGCCAAGACCCTAAGCCTTATTTCCCTATATCTGCAAATCCAAAACCACATATCTGGTTCTGATACCCAAAGAAAGAAGGAAAAACACAAAAGAAAAAATTAGCAACATTATCAGATCCTAATCAGTCTTACAACAAAATTACACCCATGTAACAGAAGAGGAAACAAATTAGTAAAAGTCTTCAAATTGAATATTCCTTTGACTCCAAACCAGGAGATTATATTAGGCTTCATTCACATGCACAAATTTTACACAAACAGATGACATTCCTGGTAAAATAAAATTTTTAAAATAGAGATATTAAAAAAAAAAAAAGGTGGCTAAAAGCTTTGACAGGCCCCAAAACAAAAGAGGGAGGATTTTAAACAATCCGCCTACCTCTGACTTCATTCCCCTGTGTGAAAATGTCAAAACACAAAAATTGCCTTGAAAGCAAAGCAAACAGAGCTGAACTGCAACCACCTATATTTGTGTACATCACCCACAACGTCAAAGAGTACTCAGCAGTAGAATGACGAGAAAGAATTTGGCTTTAAGACAAGGTGTCATTGTCATTTTTCTCTAGGGATTGAATTTAAAATACAGAACTAAAATAAACAGCCAGGGATGTCACCAAAATTTAATAAGTGTCCACTATTGAATCTTGTACTGATTCTTGTTTTGAGTAACTCAGAATGTGTTAACCCCAAAAACATTTTCCTGCAATATGCTTTAACCTGAGTACATTCTTAAAAACACTACTGGATACAAGGGCAACATTTTGCTTTTCATGCATTTTCTTGAAATTTAACAGCATAGAACAGTGCCTAAGTTTTCTTACTTATTTGCACAAAATTTAAATTTCAGCTTAAAAGAAGCAGATGAGCTATTGAGGCTTTACCACTACAGAAAACACAAGAATAAATACATCTTGAACTTCACATATCATTACCATAGAAAATCTGAGTTATTTCTACCACTCACTAAAGTAATCAGCATTAATATAATTTTATACTTATATTATTAGGTTTGGGTTTTTTAGAAAAGATCTTTTTGATAAAGCAAAGAAAGTTATAAATAAACTTGGCATTTCTTTCCATTAACCAAGATCTCTCATTTTACTTTGCTCCTTTTGCTTATGTGAGTATACACACGTTAAAATTCTGTGTTCTTATATTAGAAAAACATTGGCATGATAAATGTTATTTTTGCCTGTAAACTGAATCTGTTTCCAACCAGCTCTGTTAGGTTGAAAATAGGGAATTCAGAAAATGCACAAGCATCTATTTTAAGAAATCTATTAGCTAACTGAAGTTACCTTAAATATGGTTACAGAAGAGATATACCATGTATAATAGAATATGTTTAAGCAATTAAACTAACCAATGGATTAAATACAGGTTGAACTATCTACAGCTAGAAAGTGATTTCTAACCACCATGTCCTCCAAGATCCTTCAGTTCCAGCTCCTTACAGACTCCTCAATCATCAATGAATTCTTTTGCTCAAAGAAACTGAAGTGGAAAAGTTTTCTCCTTGCACATGAGGATATCAGCTGTCACCAAAAGCTCACTTACCTCTGCAGCAGACTATAGTTCCAGGCACTTAGTTACTCCTATCAGAATAAAGGAGTGACTCTCTTTAGAATGTCAGAGATAAATCTGACTGTAGTTTAAATACCTTTTTCTCAATGAATTAGATTTACTCTTTATTACAAGTGACTAAATTAAATGTAATAAATGTGTAAATTAAATGTGATTTTCATGTTACAAAAGCATTCAAAAACAAATATAAAATTATGGTGACCCACCTTTATTCTAACCACTCTGCCTGAGCCTCTCCTTACCTGTGTTCAGCTGGAACAGGAGGAGGCCAAACAGCTGGATCTCTGAAAGGCTCATCTAGACAGGATACAGAGATATCTGGAGGTCTGTCCATTTTAAAACTCTCTAAAGTGTTGACAATGCTCTTAACTTGTTCATATTCTTCAACTAATTCTTGTCGGACCTTGAGAAATATGTAAGTTATTTTAAAATTGTTACATTTCAAACTTTAAAAAGAACCAAACAAACATAGAAAGTACCTCAAGAACATATGCTAACCTCAAAGGCAGGGACTCTTAAGTCTTCCTATTCACAAACCCCAGACCTATCAGGCTGATCATACACCTCTAACAGCAGCATAAACAATTGCCTCTCTGTTGAGTTCATTTTCCTGGTTGTTAATGTCCCAACCATGACAACCCAGGCATGACTGCTAACGCAGTGATCACTCTTGTGTAACATGTGCTGATGCTTGGATTTATGTGTGCATGTTGACATGTATGCACACATACTCTCGTACTAGTAAGGGTGTTGTTGGCAGATCTACAGTAATTTGCTACTGCTCTGGCATAAAAGATCTCTGATTACAGTCTCTGATGTCCTAGTTATAAAACTGGCCAAATCATTAAAATGTAATATTACGAAATGAACTCTGTGAGGAGCACAACATTAGAGTGTGTCCAAAGAAGAGCAACTAAGATGGGGAAAGGGCAAGGGCAAGACTTATGAAGAGCAGCTGAGGTCACTTGGCTTGTTCAGCTTGGAGAAGAGAAGGCTGAGGAGTGACCTCACAGTGGCCTACAACTTCCTCAAGGTGGACAGCAAAGAGGGAGCTGCTGATCTCCTCTCCCTCTCCTCTCCTGACCAGAGATAGGACACAAGAGATGGAATAAAGCTGCATCAGGGCAAGTTCAGGTTGGACATTAGGTTCTTCACTGCGAGGGTAGCAGTCACTGGAACAGGCTCCCCAGTAAAGTAGTCATGGAACCAAGTCTGCCAGAGTTCAAGGAGTGTCTAGACAATGCTCTTAATCATTTGGTTTTGTTTTAGGTAGGAGCAGGGAGTTAGACTCAATGATCCTTACAAGTTCCTTCCAGCTTGAGAGTTTCCATCATGATTTTATTAATATATATGTGACTGTCATCAGTAAGATACTGGTATGGGCAGAGGGAAAGAGAAGAGAAAATCCCCAAGGCCCTGCACAAATCCTGAAACACTGCATTTAGTTTACTAGAAGCTTTATGAACACCTGTACAAAAAGAGCCTTAAGTACGGGAAGATTTTGATCATTTCCCAGGGCAAAGCAGCCTTCTTGCTCATTCCAGATGGGATAGCTGTATCTTTCCAAAGACACAAGACATCCAGCTCAGACAAGATTATTCCTGCCCTGCTTTGCTCTCCTTGCTTTCTCACCACACAATCAGTGGACACATTCCCCAGTGTGACAGCTTCCAGCTGAGTTACAAATGTGATTGATTACTAACTTGGTTCCTTCAGACTGTCTTTACACACACCCCTCCTGTCCAAAAATAAATCCAGCCAAACAGCCGCTGTGAGATACAAAGGAATGATACAGCATAAATCCTCCAGGGCACCGCTCCACAAGAGGCAGCCACTTCCTACTCCAGTGCTCCAAGAGTACTGACAGGATTCCTTCTATCAGCCTTCCAACACATGCACAGAAATTGGTAGAAAAAAGCTTTCTAGCACTAACAGCCAGTGTGCTGTCATTCACCTCACTGGACCAGCAAGAGGATGGTATCTGAAAACTGAGGGAAAGTGACCGTTTGATGCTTTGGAAGATGAAAACAGACTAACATCTGCCAGCCGTCTCTTAGCGAGGCCTGAGCAGACCAAACTCTGGAATACACACCCTATTTCTTAGTCAACACCTGGCAAATCAACCAACAAGGAATCCTCAAGATGTGGACCACAAAGGAAAACCAGCCAGAAACTCCTAGAGGCCTTAAAGAAACTGACTATGATGAAAGATGTGCAGAAGGGCCTCCTTGCAGCTGAGAAACAACCCAGACACGGGCCAAAAAAGGCTGTGCCACAACAAGTTGACTGAGCTGTGTCCTTCAGTGATCACTGCCACCTGAAGCAACCTACGGCTGCAAATGGAAAAATCACTGGTTTAGACTCACCCAGTCTTTTTGTCCTCCATCATACACACCCTTACGTGCCAGAACCCTCAGGAGGCTCCACCTCAGGTTTTAGAGAGCCTGAAGAAAGCCTTTAAGTTATTTATGTTTAAGCAGTTTCAAAAGATAGTGTGCCAAGTTAGCAGCTCCCCACTGCCAAACAGAAAAACTCCTTTCACTTCTCCCCAGCACCACTCTGCCCCTGCTCGGTTCTGCAGATGCACACCATCCTGTGATCAGGGAAATCCCAGGAAAAAAAAAATGACAGGGGGCAGAGGAGGGAGAGAAGCTGGTGCAGATGGAGGGAAGATAATGTAGGGAAGAGCTTGGCCTCTTAATTAATTAATGCATTAATGCATGGCAGGATGTTAGCTGGATTCAGCTACCATGTGAAGCTGCCTGGTCCCCAGAGCCAGACTCTGGTACAGCAGGCACCCCTACCAGCCACATCACCTTCTCCACAGAAACAGCATTGTGGGCACTGGGTGATGTTGGAAGGTCCAATAAAAAGCCTTTCAGCCCACGGGATGGCCCCACAGCTTTGTTTTGACATGCCAACCCCAAGAATTTCCAGTAACGATGCAGAAAACACAACCTATCATACGGGTATAAAATACAGTGAACAAGAATTGAGTTCACTCATTCTTAGTGGTAGACAAAAACCCATTTCAGAGAGTACCTCTGCATTTCATAATCTGGCAACTATTATACCTTTTCCATCCCCAGCTTTTATTTGCTGTGCTAGAACTTGTACTTCTATACCCATTGCAATAAGTGTGAGTATTTGTACCTTGGTAAATACAAATAATGTGTGGGACTTTTTTTTGCTGAAGAAAAATTGATCAACTTTGTCTCTAAGTGTTTTCCAAACCTGGTATTACTACCTGCAATTAATTATGATATTATTATTGTAATTATTACTGTAATTATTGTATTACATTATTGTTGAATAGTTAGCTATACAACAAGCTCGATCTTCTAAAAAGTGAAAGTAAAAAGTCCCTAAACCATATCCAAAACAGATACCCTGTAACTCTGTCTGATCCCATGGACTGAAGGTATAGCTCCTATAATGACATCTATTCACCAGTTACCCACAGAATGTTTCTTAATTAATCATGATGTAACCTACTCAATATAACCTACTATAATAGTAGAATAACCTACTATATGTTAATAAAACAGGCATGCAGCAAAAAACAACAAAAGCGTAGATTGACTGAAATGTATTTGAAATAATAAAAAGAAGAATTCACCCTTTATTCTTTTAAGCAACAATACAGCGTACCTAATCACCTGCACCAGTGACCACAGCCAGTCAGGCTGCTTTGCTGGCTGCTCCAAGAGCTCAGGGAATCACTGAACTCCTGCCTGAGCTCCAGCAGAGGCCCCTGTGCTCTCAGCTCTTGTGCAACACGGGGCACATGGTTCTAACACGCAGCAGGTTTTGCTTGACAGCCGCTGGCCTTGTCGTAAGCCAGTACTATCTCCCGGGGGCACGTTCTGCTGTCACTCTGCAGCTGCTGAACTGTCACTGAAGCAGCTCCTTCCTACAAGCCAGATGTCTAGTAAAAACACTGCAACAGCCAAGAAACTCTCTCAGAATAAACAGGGAGAATGTGAACACAAGCAAAGTGGTCATGAGACTAAACCTACCTTTTAGTTTTGGTAAGGAGTTGTTGTTTCTGATTTTGAATCTTCCCAGTCCCAGCCTGCATTTACATGAATTAATGTGCCTACCTACCAGCCGAACCTCAAAGCACAACAAAATTAATTTTTCTTTTTTCAATGAGCTCAGGAGGCCTAGGAGTGAAGATGCAAATTGAGCTACACTCAGCCAACCCAAGTACAAGCTGGGAACTCCCTGGATGCAAAACAAGGATAGGTCTTGAGAGCAGGTCACCCTGATATCCCCAAGACAAACCACTCAAGAGATGATCAATGGCTGTGAATTTTCCATGAAGTCAGAGGAATTCTTATACTGTCGTGTCTCTGCTTTGGTGGATCCTTGTGGGAGTCCAGGGCATTCCTTTAAATACCCTGGACAGACAGAAACCTGAACAACAAGGTTTGAAACCTGTACAGGGGGGTCTGGGATCTGTACAGGGGGGTTGGAGACCCTGGCACAGAGCCCAGGAAGCCACTGGCTTTGACTTTAGTCCATGGGAAAGACTTCCAACACTGAGAGGAATTGCAAGCCACAAAAGTGTAATAAAGAATAGTACAGTTTTTCACATTTGGGTTTCTAGAATAGGGGTGAATGGGGACAAGATGGAGGATTCTGGGCGGTGCCCTGGGATCTTCTTCTTCTTCTTCTTTGTCTCCATCTTCTGCTGTGACAGTGGCACAAAGTAGTTCAAGGAGATTGGGTCAGTGTAGAAATGACCTGTTTAGTATAGAATGTAGATATTGGTGTGAAATTGTAAATAATTGATGCATAATAATCGGTATAAAAGATGATGAGCCTCCATTGGAGGAGGAGTCTTCGCCTGATTCTCCAGCTGGACAGATGCTGGCCAGGCACAGAGCGAAAGAAAAGATAAGAAATAATAAACAACAAGAAAAACCTTGAAAACTGAACATCTGAAGACTCTGGTTTGTTCCTGCATCTGGCTTGGGGCTTTTCAGAGGGCAAAGGACTCTAAACCACCCAAATCTCAGGAAACCAGCCAAACCCAAGAGATCCTCAGCACGCATCTTTTGCCCTGTTTAAGTTCTGCAGGGTGTGCCACACTAGTAAGAAAATCCTTCTGCCCTGGTTAGCACTGATTTTGACTTCTCAGAAGCAGTATTGCATCAACTGTAACTGAGCCAGTCAGTTGTTCCAAGGGGAGAAGATGTTAACATGTTCATATTCCTCCTCATCCTAACCATCAGCTCCAAGCAACAGGAATCCTCATAACCAAGATGTCCACTTGCAAAGCTGAAGCTGTCTCTCTGTATGACATGAAATACAGTCCAACAAATACTTGCACAGAACATCATTCTGTCCAGAACAACTTGTAGAAATTTGAAAACAATGACACCTAGGTGACAAGAGGTAGATCTTTTGGGAATCTGCATTTGGGAATCTGACTCGAAATCCCAACTACTGGTTCACCTGGGCTTTGACACTGCTCAATAAACTACTGGGAAAATCCTCTGTCATACACAAGGCAACGAAACAGATCCACCAGGCATGAGGTGGATGAGGATGCTCCACCCTATTCAGGATGGAGCAGCCACTGTTAAGAAGAGACCAAAGAGGAAGAACAATGGTGCAAGTAAGAGATGTAAGTTGGTCAGCTGCACAGCCACAGCTAGAACCATTCTTTGAGATGTTTCTCAAATGAACATTTCTGTTTTACAAGGGAACATGTCCACAAACACATGAAACTTAGTTCACTGCCTCAGAAGTACCAGTAGGACAAACACCCTGTTAGTGAGCTGCACACAAACACACAGAAAGGAAGGGGATGCTTCATACTGACACTCAGCATCCCAGGAATCCTTCGGAAGGTTCAAGATTGTGAATGTGTATGCAGACAGTACATCCCAGAGAAGAACTGATTTAAGTACCAATCTTCTCCTTTAAGCACTTACCTACATGGACATTCAAGAGTAAAAGCTCTACCCAAACAGTGTTAGTGATTGTTAAACTCCACCTCCAAAAGGTACCAGTGGTATTATCCTTTCCAGATTTCTCAGAGGATGGAGAAGCTGAAGAACCTGAAGAACAGGCTAGTCCCATATAATTGAGGAGACAGAATTTCAGGTAAAAATAGACTGCATGACCTTAACCATGACCTAAGGTTTGTTTTGCTTCTCAAGCCACTTGCAAGAACCACACTGGTAGGGGAATCTTTTGCTTCTGCACATTACTGGTACCAAGTGGGTTGGACCTGAAATTTGCTAAACACACTAATGTGTATGGCATAACTCTTTAATGAGAAAGATCAAAAATTAGCATCTAGATATTGCTTTAATACTGTGAATGAACGTTACTTGTGATCCAATTTCTCAGTTAATTTTTTTTTCAGAACAGGTTGTCAGTCAAGACAGCTCCTGAACTGTGACTGACAGTTTGGATGTAGCTGCTGTTGGAGCTGGAAAGTAGTGCTAATTTAGTGCTAACATCTACATCATCAGACTCCCTATTAGTCTGTCTCAAGGAGTGAGAAAGCACAACAATTATTTATAAAGAGTGGGTAAAGAAAGCAGATCTGTCTCTACAGGTCTCACCAAAACATGCAAGTTCTGGTACAGAAAAGCTAGTAGTTCCAGGGCTGCATCGTTTGCTCTTGGGCTGTATCATTTTGTTCCCATAAATGAATGAGAAGGCAAATTACCTAGAGATGAAGCCCCTCTTTTTTTTTTTTTTTTTTCAGTCACACTTCTTACATCTCTCTAGCACCAGTAGCAGCAAAGCAGTACTCTGACAAAGCTCATCTGCCACTACTGTGTTGGGAAGTTTCAGAATTAACATGGTGCATGATGTGACAGACGCTACCCCACCTGCAGATTTATTTCGAACAGATCTCTAAAGCATTTATGTGACACGGTCAGGGGCCATTCCTCTTTTGCCTAAAGGGGATAATTTCTGAGAAGGTGCCAACTTCAGATCCTCTGCTAGAGAGTCAGCTGCCTTCCCCAGGGAATAGATCCAGGAAACTGTGTTGATGGTCCTTTTGTACTTGAGGTTTGTCTCCAATGTGCAGCACACATTCCATGATGCACAGGCTTCTCTGAAGCAGTTCAAAACACAATAACACGAGACTTGAGTGACCTTCACAACACAAGAACTGTTGAAGTTTTTTGGAAGAATCAGTGTCATCAGAGGAAACACTAAATACTAGATGTGAAGACAATGCAGTGGTTCAGGTGCAGAATGAGGAAATCCTCATGCTCTACCTTCACCTCAGCTACTTTGGCAGGAAGTAAGGACAGGTACTGGGCATAAACACATTGTATCAGCATGTCCTGGGGTGGGAAAAAGCTTGAATACAAGTACTTGAATGTGAATATCTCCTATGTAACATCCAGCTTATTACATTACCAGGAAAACTATCTCTGCTGGCTGTACATGCACACGCTTTGCAGACAAGCTCTTCATAAACAGACTTCTACAGTTCCATGATAAACACCTATGAATAGTACTGTTACTACAAAGTGATGGTTAACACTGCTGTACTTATCAGTACACTAAATACTGTATGTTGGTGTCAGAAGTTTCAAACACAAACCCATAAAAAAATCTGCTGCAATAAAAAGGAAAATTTGCTTCTGTTTTTAAGGGGTATCATTTAAACATATAACGTATAGAAAAACTCTTACTGAAATCATCTCTTTAGCTACCTACTGCAGAATTGTATCTTTTATAGGAACTATGTTATTCTTTCAAAACATAGTATTTATGAAACACTAATTCTTTACTCTAGAAAACATCTTGATATGGTTTTCCTCCTTTTTTGTTTTTGTGGAACACATTTTGTACCATGAAAAATGGGACCAAAAAATGTAAAGAAGACCTAAATACTGAAAGTAATAAATAGGTGTCTTTGAGGGCTCCTACATTTCATCTGCAGATTACTTCCATGGCTTCAACAATACTCTGTTTAGCAGAGAGATGGATGTGTACAAGACTCGGCCTAAGAGTATGACTTGCATTTTTAGAAACCTGATCTAAATTTGTACACTATAGTCTTATAGCTAGCTACTGCTGAGACAACCATTCTAGTGATGCTAACCCACTCACAGTTTAGTTTACTGGACATTAGATGGCCAAAAGATACAAGGGGAAAAGGAAGTCCTCAGTGTTTCAAAAGTGTGCAATCACAGACAGTACGCACACACACCAACAGACCAGGAATTGGACAGACATCCTAAGTGAAAACAACAAAAGAATCGATTCAATTAGAACAACAGAATTCCTTTTGAACACACCATGAAAATTATTTTCCCATGAATAACAACAAAATATTGTACAACAAATGTTGCCAACATCACTGAAATGTAAGTCCTCTACATCTTATAAGGTTTGGGGGGTACAGTGTGGTTTTCAAATATCAAGTAATAGAATATGGGCCATGTTATTTCACCCTACCTGTTGCCATTTGCCCTTAATTGCTGGATCTCTGATCGACTGGCAATGTCTCTGGATTTGCTGGATGACACCCTGGTAATATACCATAGACGAGTCATAATTCCCAAGGAGTGCATATTCTCTTCCTTTTTTGGCATTATCACAAATCTCTGCCAAATTCATCTTCACTCAGAAATCTAAAAGAGAACATAATTACCAGAAAAATAAAATTTACATGCTGTACAATAATTCGGACAGTGATGCTTTAGTTTTGTTATTTCTCTCATAGCTGAATTGTGTCTTTCCAACACTGCTCCCATCTAGTCCTGCTCTTCTACAACCATTCATGTCTGGAGTATCTCTCTACTAGCCTAAGGTTTCAGACCATGAATCATAACTCTTTTATAGTGATAAAAACCACAACTTCTTTGCTGCCTTTGGCCCCAATCCTGATAAATTAATGCAAGAAAATTAAATGCCCTGCCCACACCGAACCTAACAAACTCAACTTTAATTTGTAGATCACCACAATGTATTAGCAGCCATCAGCCATGAATCACAGATCACACGAGGCATTAAATTGCTTTTTATACTGTTGTATTACATACATGCCTAAATGTGCCAACCAGCATCAGGGATGTCTGCACTTCACACTTTCAAGAACCCTCACTCTAATGAGATTATGATATGGTTGAATGACTGCTCTACTATAGATGAAGTTGAGAGCCTCATTCCGTTTAAATATTCTTCCAAAGCACTCCAACATCCACATGCTGACTTTAATTTTTTCATTAAATTTAACATGTCACTTTGGGATTTATGGCAGAGTTAGCAATCCAAATTTAACATTCCTTAGAACAGTGATTCCCAAAGTACGACCTTCCCCCAGTCCTCAAATTGCAGCATGACTTTAAGGCAAACCCAGAGCCCAGCTTTTCCCAGCAACCGTTCAAGAAGGCAACAACCCAGACACTCAGAATTAAGCTGTGTTGTACACCTAGGTTCGTATTTAAGGTTCAAGATTGAAGCAGTGCCTGCCCTTTTATCTGAACCTCATGTGACCCAAAGTTTAGGTCCTCACCACAGAAAAAGAGCATCAGTTCCTTTCCCTTGTGCTCTGACTCAGTATGTGTGAGGTCCCTGACATTCATCCAGATATAAACCTCTGGAAATGAAAAATAAAAAACTGCAATTCATAGCCATGCAATGCAGAGTTGCATTGAGCAAGAGGGAGAAGGTCAGCTCTGGAGGGTGGTCCACTAGTTGCATCAAAGGTTTGGCAAGACCAAGGAGGTGAAGAAGAAACCAGGAAGGAGGGATACAAACACAGTTCAGGCTACACAGCTGAAAACAGCCCATGCTGCAGGAGTGCACACAGAAGGAACAGGTGGTAGCAGACAGAAGTCAGAACAGGGAGAAGCAACCTTTTACATCCAACTAGGTTGTAAAAATGTTAGTTTTATAAACAGACAAGACAAGAGCAAGATAGCATTAAGGAGGATGTGCCTTATGCCTCTGTAGTCCTTCATGCTTAGCAAAATTCAAACCCCTGACAATTTAAACAGACATCCACATGACAGTCACTCTGCCCTGAGCAAACACACGCTGTGCCTCCCAAAGGTGCCACACTGATGGTCCTAACTGCTGCCTACAGCTGCACACCAGGTCTGCTCCACCACCTCATCACTCCTGCTCCCTGCAACAAAGCCATGGAAACCTGCCATCTTCACTTAAACCCACAGGTCACAGAGCTTGCATGTGGCTGATGACTTTGATAGCAAGAACAAACTGCTACCCCACAGCTGACACTCCACCAAGCACAGCAGGACACACTGGGGCTTTACTTGTCCTCATGCTGTGCTGCACATCTCAGCTTGCACAGCATTCCCACTGGCTGTTCTAAACTACTGGGCAGGAGAAAATCTAAGGTGGAAAGGGTGATGACCCTAATTTTGTTTCCCGACATAGGCAGGATACATCGTTACCGACAGCTAGATTGGTGGCAACTAAGATCATTTAATATTTAAATACAGAAGATCATAACTAACAAGTAAAAAAAGAGTGATGTTATTCACATTGCACCAGAAATAGACAAAATGGTAGGAACTGAAGATAGGTTATAACCCACTCAGATCTCATGAGTCAAGTTATAAATGAACAGAACACCATCTGGGGCAGAATCCATTGACCTGTCTTCAAACATATCGAAGTTAGGATCTGCTTCACCACCAGCCTGTCGCCGTTAAAAAAACGTTCCTCAAATCTCTGGAGGTTTTCCCCATATGTAGTGAAAGGGAGCGAGTAAATAATACATTTTTAAGGGACTGTTGAACTCAATTCCTAGAAATCCATTAAAGAGAACACATACTTGCTTTATAACCTCAGGTGCCTCCTTTTTACAACTTGTTTCCACCCTCTGGGGATATTTAACTCCCTTTTGCCTCACATCCAGCTCCCCTTAATTCCAAAAGAGTCCCCTGATCATCAGAGGAGACAACCTCCTCACCTCTGTCTGTGATGGAAGCTGAGTCAATCCAAAGGCAGAAGACAAGCCATAGAAGCCATGCAAACATGTGCCCACTTCAGGACAGTGATGAGACAAGGAAGCTGAGAAGCAGGCTGCAGAAAAATGTACATGGTTTTAAAATTGGAGGGGCAAAACAAACAAGACTCTCCCATTTCCTCCAGCTACCAAAAGTCTGGGGCTTCTAGCCTCATGCTGGTGATGTCAAAGCTTAAGCATGAGCTTGATGCCTGGTGCGTCACACTGGAGAGCTTTTAAAACATTGTCAGGCACTGAAACTTGGAGCATGGAAAGAGGCTGGTGGATGTACACCTATGTACCTACTGAGCAGTTAATACCTCCAGAGCTAAGCTGACAAACGCCCCGGGGTCTTTTTTGTGGATTTAACCACTTCAGTTTTTATTTCTCACCTACCCTAGACACCAAAGCAGGTCATATAGCTTGAAAAGGTGAATATAATGTCACCCATTTTTGGGTGTCACCGGAGCCATATTTGAAACAGCAGCTGTAGGCCTCAGTCCTAAATCAATGTTTTCCTGGAATCTCAGGCAGTTCTCTGAGACTCTACTGCTGTTTAAAACTAATGCTAAAAATGCTTTAAACTAACAACAAGCCTCCCATGCACACCAGTGAAGGTAATGTTACTTTGGATAATAATAACCGAAAGGAATCAAAACAAGTAAGTCCAAAATCAAGGAAAAATTATTTTTAGGAAGGAATTATTTCCTGTGTTGTTTTCTGGACATCCCATTCTTCAATGTCAGGGATGGGGAGGGAGGGAGAACTAGAACAAGGTGAGGACCTTTTCATGTTACATACTCACTCTTTATTATCTGTTCTACATTGTATTATAGAGTCCATACATCAGAGACACCCAAGGAACCAGAAATACATAAATCATAAATAGAGCATTTTGTTGTTTGTTATCTGGAGCTTTGTTTAGATATTTAATTTTCCTACCATACCACAGCCACATTTTTTAAGTAAATACACAGCCAGGGACAACTGTTGTCAAGTGCATTTAGAACAACTTACACACTCCTTGTGACACCAGCTTTTCATTCTATCACTCTGTGGCTCTCTCCTGCACTAGACCGTAACAGCTCCCCTGCACGTCAAGATATCCTTGGAGATTCCTTAGCTCACGGATCATTGACAAGAAGAGACATTACAGACATTCACGTCGGCAGAGCTGCCACACATGGGGTCTTAAACCCACTTGTTAAAAACCCTGCAGCAGCCAGGCTAAAAGGTCACAGGGGATATTAATCTCTATTCTTTGGAGCATAAGCTGAGCTGATCCCTATCTGGGGTCAGAAAAGAATTTTCCTCCCAGAACTAAAGCAATGCACAATTGAGCAAGGTCCAAAAGACAGTCTCTACTTTAACATTAAAGCATTATACACACAAAACATATCCATGGGCAGATACAGTGACTGTGTGAACAACAGGCAAAGGGGGACAGCTCGCTTAGCACACTATATGGTGTTGTGTGCAACACCAGTGGGAGTGGATACAGGACTGGCTCCCTCCAAGCCATCTCTCAGCGTTGTCTCACCACAGCGTTACCGAGGCAGCAAACATGCTCCCCACAGAGGGGGTCTGCAGCAGGGCTTCTCCTCAATCCTGAACATTCACTCTGCCAAAATGGAAGGCATCTGCTATCTTTACATGTCTCTTTTATGCAGGTGTTTTGACACAACCAGTGACACCACTGCATCTCATTTTCTCCACAAGCCCCTGACTCTTGCACAGGACATAGGACTTTCATTAAATAAGTCATTAGATGCTTTTGCTTTATTCTCATAGTTTTAATAATGATTTTAATAGTCACATCTAGCCTTATTTAATGCTAATCAGACTTTTCTCCAAATCAGCTGTCAATTCCTCACTGAGAGGGCTATACTGTACCTGGATTTTTCTGGACATGTGTCTTTCTCTGACCAAATTTTTACCCAAGCAAAACAAAACATTCCACAGCTCCCTGAGATTGCTGGACATATGCTCTCACATCATGGCTGCCCTGCAGTACTGCTGACTGGACAGCTGAACATCTGGAAGGGCCTGGACACACACTGATGAAGATTGGCTACTAATCCTGTTTCTCATTTTCTGTAAATCAGCCGTGCATGATGTCGGGCATCCCGAAATGCAATGTAAGAGTCACAACTAATGTCACAAGACAGAGAGTCACACTGTTAGGCACCATCTTCTGAATACAGTGCTTATGACTGAAGTATGACTGTACATATTCCACTTCTGCAAGGCAGAGCCAGGATGCTTCTCTGCTGTTGCACAATCCCAGAACAGGTCAGTTGCCACACAGAGCAAAGCGAAGAAGAGAATTCCAGTGTTAGGAGGTTTTGATTTTTCGATTTATACATTTTTCATGTGCACCCATTTCCATTATCAGAGTCCAAGACATAAACTGAAGTTGTTTTTTCCTCAGATTCCCCTTACTGCTTGGAAGCTTTTCAATACAGTTAATTGAAACCTGCCCTTCTTAGGTTAAGGCCATATTGGTTCTGTAAGCCAGCTTTGACCGGTTTCAAACAGCTCTCTCTCCCTCAATTATGTCTTCACTTAAAATAGCACAATGATCCAATTTTCAGTCTTCTCTTCAAACTTAAAAGCTGCTAAAATAGACATAGGTAACAATATGACTATGCTTTACCTGAGAAAGCATAAACAGCAACACTGGAACATTATCAGAGAAACAAAAAAAGCCTTTTTCCCTGCACATGTGATTCCTACTAGAAACCTACAGAATTCTATTTCTGCCAGAAATACAGACTATATTTTATGTGCTTGATACATTTTATTTGATTCTTAAGAATAAGATATTAAAAAATGCAATGATTGAAAGAAATTAAGTAAGTCTTTCCTGCTCTATTACAAAGATTATCTCTTTTGTTTTGGTGTTGGGTGCAGAACAACTGGTCTTCTTTTCCAATAATTAACTGTGCCTGTTCAGAAGCAATTGCTGATGCTGCAGACATTACGTTTGCATGACAAAAACAACATTTTAACTGATCACTGTCAGATAAAATACAAACAAACAAAAGGCTTGCCAAGTTCCATAGCTAAACCCATCTCTCCCTGTTAACATGGCTTTGTTTGAACATGCAGCTGTGGTCCCACGGACTGGTGTGAAAACTAACGATCATGACCTCACAGAATCACAGCTCCTGTTAGAAACATATCTATAAGGACATGGCTCAGCTCCAGCAGATTTGAATTTGAACTACATGCAAATGAATCAAAGATGAGAAATGTGCTATGCCAGTGCTGTTTTTCCCTTTTGCTGTGTGCATTAGCAGTGACAAGGCTGCCTACAATGGCAGCAGCAGCAATGGGGTTGCAGCAGCTTGTGTCACTTTTCAAAGCAGTACAGACACCAGATAAAACACACACATACCACAGTCCTGGAAACCCAGCTCCAAGGGATCTTTTAATTCAGTCAGCTGCTTTCTGCCAACTGGTTTTTGCCTCTTTGCACTGAAACCCTGTTTTGCAATAGCAGACATGGAGTTAATGGGGAAATGTGTATGGAAGTGGGAAGGAAAAGAAGCATGCATGCAGACCTCAAACAATTTTTGTGTGCATTCTTAACTTGAAACAGAGAGTTACTTTGAGTGCAAGTGAAAAAAAAAATCTTCAAATGAAGTAAAGACATTCACCATAAGTTAAAAGTAAACACATAAGAAAACACTAAATAGGTGGTCAGTGTTTTAACGAAAGATTAATTTAGAGGCTTAAATTAGAGATCTCATTAGTTTGGTGAACCAAACAGAAAGCATCCTGGAGAATGAGACAGCCATTTGCAGAGCCTTTGAAGTACAGTTTTCTGAAGAAGTAGAAAGGAGAAACAGAAACGGGTCTGCTATTCCTAAAACTGAGTGTGAACCATATCCTTCTCCAAGCACCTCATACACCAGTTTCAGACACATCCATCTGGTCACATCATCATTATTTGGGGTAATGAGGTGTTCATTAGCAAGGCTGGGTAACAAAAAGAGCTAAAACAAATGCTCTGGTGGGGCACTCTGGGGAACGTAACTCCATACACACAGAGGTCAGGCACTGACAGGCTTGCCAGCTTCTCTTCCATCCTAGCCCTGCTGGACCCAGGTTGGCTCCACACATCTCTCTCCTCTCCAGCACAGCCTCCAGGGCTTCCTGGCATTAGTATCAAATCAAACTCAGGCCCATGTTCAGATGGAACCAGCCCTGAGGTGGATCAGTCAACCCCTCCTCTGACAGGATGCATGGCCCAGATATCTGAAGGATTCTGCCGAGCCTGTCTGGAGCTCAACAAAGTGGAACCCGGCCCAAGTCAATAATCCCTCTGGTCCTTTGTGGAGCCACTTGCTTCTCTGCTTATCATGTGTGTAAGCACTTCTGGTAGAGCAAACATGCCACCAAAGCTCCCAAGATGGGTCTGTGCAGAGCCAGCTCGGGTTCAGAGAGTTTCTTAGGTCGGGCTCTGTGCCAAGAAAGGCAGTGAAACTGCTCCTGCACCTGGCCCTGGATACAGCACACCCACCTTCCCCCAGTGCTGCAGCCCATGGGCCCTACCAGACCACAGCCAGCTCCACAGAGACTAGGTGCTGCTGCTGCTCCATTCCAGCTCAGCCAATCTGCATCCCAGATAAGCTTCCCATGAACAATTGCATGTTTAATACACTCACACAGGTGTTTATAACCCTGACTCATAAGGTCAGAATTTTGGGCTGAATACTTTTCCACCTTTTGAACCCCACTCTGAATTTCAAAGAATTGGCTCTTTGGGACTAAGGATTTGTACTAATTAAGGATTTGTACTAATTAAGTAGAATAGCATATATTTTTTAATATACATTTATATGCATATCGCTGTTAGTGCTATAGACATCAAGGCTTCAGATTTCTCAGCTCATCCCCAGAAGAATCAGCTTTTTTTTTTTTTTAATTAATTACACAGAAAAACAGATAAAGGCCTATCATTGTTTTCTTGTATTCCATTAACTTCTCTGTCTTTTGATTGGGATTAGGTCAGGGCAGGATCTATTTCTCCCCATTACCTGCTCAAAAGCCCAAATCTCCAAGAGCCAAGGACCCTGGAAGCATTCTGCTGCTGCAGTGTTCACTTCTGCAGTGTGGCAAGTACCAGGAGCTGAAGCCTGTCTAGGATATAGCTCACACAGGGGTGGGGAGAAAAGGCAAAAAAAAAGAAACTTCTCAACAATATGCAACTGCAATGAAGCATTCATTGGAAAGAAACTCATCTCTGTGAAATGTGAAACTGTAGTAGGAATAGACATTCAATATTCGTATACAAGGGAGTACTAATGCACAGATGCTTTTAAGATAGAGATTTTCAGGAAGAAAAAATGACACTCCCTTATATGCCAATCATAAACATGTGTATTTTAAGTATGATATGTAGAGAAACTGTAATTTTATTCCCCCTCATGGCTGTTAGAGAACACAAGATAAAGAATAACCCTAGAACCGTCAGAAGAGGAAATGGAGAGAGAAAAGGGCAAATGCCAATACTGACATCATGACCAAAAATTTTGGGGAAAAAATAGAAATGTAGCAGAATAATTTTTAAAAGGTACCACTGTGGCCAGACCACCTAGTGCAACAAGCTCAACGGAGCCTAAGCGTGGTAGGAGATGTGAAACTGCAAACCATAAACGCAAACGGGTTGGGGAAACTTTCCAGGGCTCCCTCTGACCACTGCCTCCTTTGTACCCAATTCCCAGCCTCCGGTCTGCTCTGCCTTCTGCACAGCTCTCTCCGTCCATCTGCTCCACCACTCCTCCTCCGGCACATCTCCCATCCATCCACCTATGTTCCCATGTGCCCCTTTCCTTGTATCCTTTATCTCCCCCACTGGCATCCAGACGCTCCCCAACCCATCCTCCCCTCACCGCAGGCACCCACCCGTGTTTCTCCCGCATCCATGCCCCATTCACTCCCCTGACCCGCGCCTCCCCTCTGCAGCCGCACCGCCCCTGCGCCCACCCCCCCAGCCGGCCCTGCCGCACCGCCTCTCCCTCCAGCCCCTCCCGCCCCGGCAGCGGCACAGGGGGCTTCTCTCCCTCGCCGTTCCGCAGGGAAGAGCCGCCTCGGTGCCCTCGCTCAGAGGGAGCCTCCCGTCCCCACGGGGGTACCCTCTGCAGCACCTATCTCCCCCCCACCCCCACCCCCTGAGAGCGCTGGGAGCTGTAGTTCCCTCCCGCCGCCTTTCCCGAGAGCCCTCGGCGCCCGGCGGGGGGGCCCGGACTACACTTCCCGGCAGGCTCCGCGGGAGATGTGGGGCGCCCCCGCCCCCCTCCAGCCTCTACCGCTGGTTTCCCCCCCCCCCTCCCCATCCCCGCCGCCTCTCTTAGCGTGGCGGGGTCCGAGCCGCCGCCCGCCGCGGGCAGCAGCGCCGTGAGGGGCTGCCCCATTCCCGGGCCCTGCCGTTACCTGGGAGAGCCGGGGGTGCGTGTCCGCAGGCGGGAGCGGCGCGGGGAGGGGGCGCAGCGCTGCGGCTCTGTCAGACCGGGGCCGGGGGGGGAGAGGCGCGGGGGGGCGGGCGGGGAAGGGGGTGCGCGCGCGCGGCGACGGGCGGTTGCCATGGCGGCGGCGGCGGGCCCGGGGAGGGGACGGCACCGGCCTCCGGCCTCCGGAGCGCCTCCGCCTTGTCCTGGCGGCGGGGCAAAGGGATTTTCCTAAGGGAAAACCCCGCGACACCGCCGGCGATGGCTGCGGGCGCCGCCGCCCAGCCCGCGTTTGGCCGCCCTCAGCAGGGCTCCGCGCTGAGGAGCATCCCGGGCGGAGGCGGGCGGAGAGCGTCCCGTCCCGCTCGCTGCGGGAGCTGCAGCGGCCGGGCAGGAGGGAGGGAGTGCCGGAGCCGAGCGCCCGGGCTGCGCCAGGGCTCGGGTCGGGGAGGCTGAAAACACCCAGTCACGGAATGCGTCAGGCTGGAAGGGACCACAGGGGGTCATCTGGTCCAACCTCCCTGCTCAAGTAGGGCCATCCCAGAGCACGTGGCACAGGATTGCATCCAGACCCTTCTTGAATAGCTCCAGTGAGGGAGGCTCCGCAACCTCTCTGGGCAGTCTGTTCCATTGCACGGTCATTGCACAGCAAAGAAGTCCTTCCTCATGTTTAGCTGGAACTTCCTGTGCATCAGTTTCTGCCCTTGCGTTGTGTCCTTGTAGCTGGAACCGCCGAGAAGAGCTCTGAATACACATCAGAGCTCATTCACACTCTGAATACAAGCCTCATGTGCCTCCATCTCGTCTGTGGGAGTGTCTAGGAAATGCAGAGCATATGTTTGTCCTGCGTGGGCACGCAGAAGGGCACTGGACCATCTTTCCTATAGCAGTTTAATACACTTTAATAGTACCGTAAAGGAACAGATTTAGGGATTTGCCCTGTTCCTGGACCAAAGTGGTATTTGGCAATGAGAGGCAGCCTCCCAGGGGGGCACCACCCAGTTTGTGTCATCTCCTGAGGGTGAATGCTGCCTAGCGTTTCTGAAGCATGCAGCTCACAGTTAATACGAGCAGCCTGGTGTCCTGCAGGGGAGCCATGCAGTTATAAACCTTTCTAAGGCTGTAATTTCACAGTTAATGCAAGACAGCCTGTATCTGTATTGCCACCAAAAGGGGCAGTCCTGCATTCCTCTCTGATCATGGTTATGCCTTCCTGTTTGTTATTTACACCGCAGTAACACTGATGATGCCATCTGGCAAGGCAAGCCTGGGATCTGATCTGGTGGAGAGCCAGTTTTGCTCCTCCAAAAAATTAACTGAGTTCAGCTGGACAAAGTTCCTGAATTAGCTGAATTGTAGCTGTGCAGCTGTAGTGCTGCTGCAGGCACAAGGAAGGCAGAGGAGATGTGGAGGCAGGAGCAGCCCACTGAAATCCCAGTGGATCCGAGCTGTGTTTCTGTGTGCAGCTGCACCACTGCAGTGAGCCCTTACTGCTGAAACTGCCTTGTGACAGCTCTGAGAGTGTCCCAGTGATGATCTTGTGATCACACCTGACAGTAGTACCTGATTTCTCCGGGAAATTTCTGTTGTAGTTACTTCAAGGCAGCAGCATGAGGTTGTATCTCACAATAAGGTTCTTAGAAATGTTAACTGACACAAGTGAAAGAGCAAGGATTGAAACTAAAAGCTCAGTATGCCTCTTAAACAATACAGCATGCATGAATGTGTTACTCATATATCTACAGATCTTGCTTCCCTCAAAATCATGTGGAGGTTCTTATGTCTTTGTGAGAATTTTGGAACCAGGGCCAAAATCGTGATGAATTCATAACAGCTGCAACTCTGGCTTTCCCCTTTTCCAGATTACTTCGAGCTTGCCTGCCCATGACATCAATTCCTGCTGGTTTTTCACAAACGCAAAAGCATAGATGCTGTGCAGACCTTACAGAGTTCAGCTTCTAGGGAAGAACAGATGATAAGCAGCCTTGTCCCAGCACTTCCATAATATCCCTTCCCAGGAGACTATGTACCTCTTGCCACATTAGGCAACACATTAAGTGCTTTGTATGAGGATTGTATCCCCCAGCTAGGAAATTGTGACCCAGAGAAGGTTGTTTATTTGGGTGTAATCTCTCTTTGTCTGGTTGGGATTTTTTTCCCCATCCCTTTTTCTAGTAATAATTGGGTCAAGAGGGGCTGCTTCCTAGTGGCAGAGAGTCCCCATGCTACAGCTGACCTCCCTTTTGAAAAGCAGTTGTTCAGCACCAGAACAATACCAGTGTCAACCTATTTTGACCACTCTGAGGGAAAGTTTGGTAAGCATGGGTCTCCACAGTTTGCCAGGATATGCTGTGACTGTGTCAGCAGGAAGAACCTGTGTTCAGGTTCCTGGCCATGTACACTAGGTATATAGGGTAATTAATTTTGGAGGGGACCTCAGAAGGTCATCTAATCCAGCCAGACAATCAGAAGTTCATGAACCTGTTAGTAAGCCGTAAGAATGGTAACTGTAAGTGTGAAATTTCTTAGTCTTTCCTGTTGCTGGGTCAAATTTGAGCAAATCTGGCTGCACTGCTGCAAAAAATACTGCTTCCCTGACCTCCTTACTGAAGGTTCCTGCCTCCACAGCAGTCCCTGGGTTGGAAAACACTAATGTTTCTAAGCCATTTTAATGCAAAATATGATGTTAAAGTCATCTTATGAGCAGTTTAAGCTAATTTGCTGGACCTTGTGTTGGAGCAGCTGGGACTAGTGTGTGGGTCTCATTGCACCGACTCTGCTGTGAGGCAGTCATTTCAGGCAAAGAGGAGATAGGAAATTTGGGAGGGGTGGTGACCCACCTTAAGCCACTGAAGCTTGTTCTACTCTGAGCATATACTCATGGTTTACAACCTCTTTATTTTTTGATAGAGGCTATAAACCTAGCAGTTCTGGATAAGACATGACGTTGGTGGGTGTCAGCGAGTGTGGTTAGGCAGGATCCAGCTGTGTTGGTGGAGGAGAGCATTACTCACAGCCAGACCCCAGAGACTTATCATGGCCCTTTCCAGCAATCTGCAAATCTGCCAGCAGAGCTGATTGTGTGCCCGCTCACTCTGATTTATTCTAGTCAGTTCAATCAGAAGCTGATATAAATTAATGTAACTCTTTTGCCATGAACATTAGATTTGGTTCAAAAGTGTCTCTTCAGCTAGAGTAATTGCAGACACTGTCAGAGAGTTTAAAGCTGTGCACTCTTAGGGTCTCTGACAGATTAAAAAAACTGGTTTCTCAATTGATTTGGTTATCATTACATAAATTCCTTTGACTGGAGGGCTGGCACAGGCTTTTAGCACGAAGTAGTAGAGAGCTTCATTTGTAACCTCCTCCCACCCACAAAGTTCTACAAGGAGAAGGTTGAAATCATGTGAAAAGTCTATGAATTATGAACTGCCCTCTGCTTCTGTCTTCCCTTCCCCTTGCAATTATATTTAACTAGACTGCAGGAATTATTGTGTCTTCATAATAAGCTTTAATGCTCAGATGCAAACATAACTCTTTACCAAAGGTCTTACAGGCTATGTGGAGAACTGCTCTAATAATGAAAAGGGAAAAACAATAGGGAAGCAGTAGGGAGAAGAAGGTGCATGTTACATATTCGTGGACATTAACCTTCCAAGGGAAGTTATGCACAAGTCAGTAAAGGCATCAGTAGACTGTTAATTTTCATACATGTATAGTAATTGTTCTTCTGCACAGATATTTTTCTGGAATGATATTTACCAGTATGACACATCCACCAATTTTTCTACTAGGAAAGAACCTCAGAGTTTGAACCTTGAGAAAGATTTAATCAACATCTATCCCACAAGGCACATTTCAATGTGCTGTGAATTGTTAACAGAGAACAGTGTAAGGAAAAGCAGTTGATTTTCAAACGGGATTTCAATTAAGCCAAAAGGTGGGGGTGGAATAGACAAAGATGTTTTTATTTATGTGGTCAATGTAGATGTTGGTCTTGCAGACTTTTGCCTCTAAGTTAAGACTTTGGGGATACAATTCCTGCTTCAAACAAGGTGGATTGTGCCCTGAATGTGCTTACTTTTTTCCAAGTGCTTATAGCAGATTCATCTGCTCAGCATAAGTGTTTGTACTGTAGATGTTTAAAGGTAGGTGACAGGAGTTCCACACAATGTGTTGCATTTTTAGAGCCCTAGAGAGGGAAAGCTGTCACGGCAGTTTTGAGTAGGTTGATTAAAATGATGAAGAACATCATTTTAAGGCCAGTGTCACTTTAATGGAAAGCACAGGTGTAAGAGAAGACAGATCTTTGACATGAGTTGAAACAAGCCCACAGCACACTGGAAAAAACCCACCTTTGGGTTCTGCTTTGAGTCTGGGGACAGAAATTAGAAAAATAAACAGGAACCAAGATATTGGCATTTCTTTTATGTGTATACTTAACATGCAGAAGCATTTTGTGTGTTAGAGTATTACTTTTTGGAGAAAGAATAAGAAAGGAGCTTACAGCAGTCAAAACAAAGAGAGAGGAAACTTGGACAGAAACCTCAGAGAAAATAGAGTCATGCCCAAGGAGCTGGATGTCAGCAACTGTAAAGTGAAAACCTGGACCAGGAAAGAAAGTTTATTCACACCATCTCGACTTTGTGGCAGACCACTAGACAGTATCAAGTGGCAAAGTTCCCCTTATTTGTCTGCTGAGGTTAACAGCTGAGAGAAAATCTCTTGTGATGTGCTTTTGTTTGGTGGTACAACTCTTTCATGGTAAAGTGTGAACTTGAAGCTGTTTTTTTAAAGATGTGACATTCTGGAGTTGCACTGTCTGTCCCATTGCAGTAAGTTTGAGCCTCACTGCTCAGTTTCTACCTCATTTGCAGAAGGATGGAGGTCTAACTGAGTTCCTTTTAGTTTTGTAGTAAGTAGCACAGTAGAAAAGATACGTTCAGGTGGTGGTTCTGCTGAGCACAGTGCAGGCAGAACTCGGCTGTTCTAGATTTCATGTGCCCATGTAAAATGACTGTCAGCTCGCCGCTTAATGATACCCGCAGCACCTGCTTCTGTGCACAAGTTGCAATACCGTGTATGATCCATGGGCAAGTTTCTTGAAGGGGTGAGGGCTCAGTGGAAATGGATACAACACCATAGGATAGTAGGCTTTGATAGTTTGAACCAGTTACATCAGTTGAGCCCAGTAACTCGGGCACGGCCATTTTAAGTCATGCTGCTACATATTATTCTCATTCCCCCGTAGATGTTTTTCTGACTTAGCAGCGGCGGTTTCAAGTCAGGGAGCGGTTGGGCAGCTTTTTGCACACACTGTGTAGATGCCCAAAGCACTAGAATAAACAAAGCACAGTCTAATACATATTAATGGCTTGCCCAGCATGTTTGATTTCTTAGGCATGTTAGTTGCAGTTCCGCAGCGTGAGACACTAGAAAATGAATTGGTTTCAACAATCCGCTCCTGTAAACATATTCATCCAGGAGAGAAGATAGCTACATTAAAAAAGCATTCCTTCCACATCTGTCTCAAATTGTCCTTCGAATAGTGCTGCGATCAATGGCAATGAGGGTGTTTACACTGGAGAAAGACACACTGAAAATGAGTGTTCTGGTGTGTGCCTTAGTATCAAGATTTTTGCAGGGCAGGAGGTAAGCCATGCATCTGCGTTGAAGGAAAAACTTCACAACTTCTGTTGTTTATTGATAACTTCTGAAACCCCCATGACTAAATATGTAAAAAGCTCTGAGTAGATAAGAGAAATGTAGAAAAGATGTAATTACAGATCAAAGTTCCTAATTGAAAAATTAAAAAAAAATGTTTGGGGAGAGCAATAAAGTTAAATATACACTGGTGATAATTGTGAAGAATCTCTTTTCCCATTCTGGTCCCCTAAAACAATTACTACTGGGAATTTGCAGCAGTTTCCATGTGAACAACTTAATCTGGTTCATATTTTGAGAGTAAAATTTGGAATCTTTTTTTAACTTCAGAATTTGGACCATCACTGAACAACGTGCATTCTGTTAATGTTTTTCATTTATCTGATAAATGAGAGACACAGTTGTGTCAGTAGAGGATCGGTGGCACAAAGAACAGTATCTCATAAAAGAACAGACATTGGCATCACAGCTTCAGTGAAACATGTCTTAAACTATTATAACATCCTATTCACATTCTTGGGGGGAATATTCACTGCCTACATTTAAACATCTAACTTAGATGCCTAAATTAGGAGGCTTGTCTCCCTAGATGCCTTGCATAGTTGAAGGAGTGAGAGAGGCTCCTCCAGAGAGCAGTTTAGACTGTTAGTTAGGCTTCTGCTCTGAATTATCATCTAGAGGAGCCTCTTCAACTTTGAATGCCTTTCTGAGCTATTCTTTGCATATTTTCCTGAGCAACTAAACTGACTTACCTGATCTCCACCTCTTGTTCTTGCCTTGTACTTTACATACCACTCTGTCTCTTGGGCTAGTACGGGGGTTGATGTGGTGGTACTGCCAGTTAGGTTGGTGAAATCATCTGAATTGAAAGGAACCCTTCAAAAGAAGGTCAACTTTTAACCTAAGTCATGTCTCTGGTTTTCTTAATTGTATGATGTTGTGAACAGGTCTGAGGAAGGGACGAGCTTTAGCAAGGGACAGACAGAAATGCACTGTTGACCTCTTTTCCAAGTGTGCCACCAAGAAAAAGACATGTTTAACTTTAAGGTGTACGTTAAGGAGACTGAATCTCATATCTAAGCACTATTCTATTATAAAGCACATTATTTTTATACCATTACAGTTTCAAAAATGTCATGGAAGTTTGTTATGGTTTGCATCACTGTAAGAAAGATATAATCTAGCCATGCATCTCTGTTATCCATGTAAAATTGGCCATAATTTAAACAGAATTATTTATAGTATTTACAAATGTACCATGAAAAGGTGTGCCAAACTTTATAAATAAGCCTAGAAATGTGGTGTTGCCACTAGCATGGAGCAGCTGCAGTCAAGTTGTAGTAGCTTAAGAATTTCCCTCCGCATCAGCCAAGGGCTGCTAATGTTTTATCAGACATGCTGGATGCAATGTACCTACCTTTAATGGTTTACAGTGCAGGCATCTGCTTGTAAACTAGTTGTCTTAAATTCTTTTCAAAATCAATGGAAAATCCAGCCTTTTAGATGATGCTTTGTATGACCTGTAAGAGATGCTCAGATATGAAATACCTACATTTGGGCAGCTGAATCCCACCTCCAGGCTGGGCAGCTGCTCCTTGTACATGGAGCACTGCTGACTACTACAAGCAAGGTTCAACTGCCCTGTGTGCTGACCTCTAAAACCACCCAGGCTCAGCTGCTAGTATGTCATTAAAGCTTCATTTTCTGATTATTAAAACTCATTCCAGTTCAGACAGACTTGATGCTACTGGTGTCCACCACCAGGACACTTTTGCAGTCTCTGGCAGTTAAGGTATTTCATGTTGTTACAGAATTAACCATCCTGTTATAAAACAGTATTCTTTTAAAACAAGCATGTATTGGGAATGAGAGCCACAAACCCAATGAGGTGAGAGAATTATTATTAGTTTTTAATAGTTTTGCATGGCATCTTTTGCTGCTTTTTAAAGTTCAGTAGTCATCAGGCAGGCACCTTAATAACCTGTGAAGAGATTGTTTAGTTATATTTATCTGTGACCTTCTATAGCTTGACCTACCTAATTTCTTCTTTTAGCTGAAGTACTCACCTCTACCTGGTCCTTCTGCATGCAAGTAAGGATAAAAACATTCCTAAAGATTTAAATAAGGAAGAAGCTAAAATCCACAAGGAAGCACAGCTGAAGCTAAACTTCTATATGCTAAGCTGGAGTTAAACCTATATAAACTGTTGTCTTCCTGTATGCATTTCCTCATTCAAATAATTTTTCGTGTCACCTTAAAAGAAAAAAAAAAAAAAAGGAGGGAGAGTGTTGCACTTAATTTTCATATTTGATGCATTTTTAAATGTAATGAAGTTACAAAATGAGCCTGTTGTGCCTTAACCCCAGGAGGCAGCTCAGCCCCACACAGCTGCTCACTCACTCCCTGACCAGTGGGATGGGAGAATCAGAAGGGTAAAAGTGAGAAAACCCATGGGCTGAGATGAAGACAGTTTAATAGGTAATGCACAAGCCCCACAAGCAAGGAAAGAAAATTAAGGAATTCATTCACAGCTTCCTAGAGCTAGGCAGGTGTTCAGCCATCTCCCAGGAAAGCCAGGCTCTGTCATGCTTAATGATTACTTGGGAAGATCAACATCATCACTCTGAACATCTCCCCTTCCTCCTTCTTCCCCCAGCTTTCTATGCTGAGTGTGACACTGCAGGGTCTGGGATCTCCCTTTGGTCAGTGGGGTAAGCTGTGTCCCCTCCCAGCTCCGTGTGCACCCCCAGCCCACTCGCTGGTGGGGTGGGGTGAGAGGCAGAAAAGGCCTTGATCCTGTGTCCACCCAGCTCAGCAGTAACCAAAACATCCCCATGTTATTGCTGCTTCCAGCACAAATCAAAACACAGCCCTGCGCCAGCTACTGTGAAGAAAATTAACTTTATCACAGCCAAAATCAATACAAGAGCCTTAAGTCTTCACATCCTTTTACAGTGTAGAAATACATGTATGATGAGGGTACTTATGCATAAGAAGATACAGCATTAAGGTTTCCATAATTACAGGTTAGAAAAGAACAAAGGTTATTAAAGAAAGTTGTTCCAAGTGCACAGGAGAATATTCTACAGATTTCTCAGGATGGAGAAGGTGATCCTGTGTTCTTTCTCCTTGTCACCTTTTATCGTTTTTATTCCAGGTTTCTGTTTTGCTCAGATACCAAAAAATCCCCCTCCTTGGGACCTTTCTACCTGATGAAAGCAGTCTCCAGTACCAGTGTTCAGTGCAGTGCTGGCTGATATGGGCAGACAACCTATGCCATTATTTGCAAGTATCTGCAAAGTCTGTATCCACACGAGAGAGAGCAGCTTTCCATCCCAAGGCTCAGTGGTGTGTGCTGATGCACACACAGGATGCTTAGGGCTACTCCAGACTGCTCTGTCCACACCACACAGCCCTGTACCCTGGATCATATACTCGTATATATCCTTCTCTGCCCAGTGCAGAAACTGCAGGAATAATGACCCAACATGGGTCTGGGAGAGCCAAATATAGTGTTCTTGGCCTTATTGCCATTTGGGGGGAATCTTGAGAGTGAATGCATGGGATGTACCTGAGGAGGTCCCCAAGGAGAAAGCTGCAATTCAGCAGAGGGGACAGTTGGGTGCTCAGGCTTCCTCCCATGACCTCAGTGTGGGACACAGTGGTGACATTTCCTAAGTAATCTGTTTTAGTCGTGTGGTGGGATGAGTCCAATATAAACACACACATTCATATAGATTAGCAGAGCATCTGTGTTATTGTATGCAGATTTTGGAAACACAAGTGGTTAATAGCATATATCGGAGGCACCTTTTTCTTTCATACATCCTGCTGAAATAAATCCACTTACATTCCTAGTTAGTAGCTATACCTGCAATTCACAGAGCTTTGGCTGGGTCTTACATCTAAACATAACATTTTCCTTCTTGAGATAGCCTACATTTCAGTGATATCCCTAGTAGAAATGCAATGCAAAAGTGAAATAGATTATATTAATTGTTGTCTAGGAGCTTTCTGTCCACTGCATAGGAAGCACTTATTACATTTTTCAGCAGGCCATATGGCATCTAAATATAATGTGCTAAATTACTAATGCAGGACAATAAATAACATTATGATTATGTGTTATGGGTGCCACCTCATACGTGCACAACAAGTAATTATAGTTGGAATGAGTAATGGAGATTTGAGTGTTATATTTAGGAATATATTGGAAAGGACACAATTTGTCATTAAGGATGGTAATTGTCTCATCTCACTTTGCAGATTCAATAAGTAGGTGTCCATACTAAGCCAGTCATCTGTGACTGCATCTGTGATCAGTGGAGAGAAACAGGGACTTCAAAAGATAAATGGTCCCTCCTCTCTTAGACAAATATTGTCAGAGGACTGCTTCTCAAAATCTCACACAAACAGAAAATCTTCAACAGCATCTTTCTGGGGAAAAAAAAGAACATCCAGGAAGACCTGGTCACACATTGTAAGCTTTCTCCGATGAACCTCCAAGTCTTCTCTGCATCAGTTAATGATCATCCATAGTGAAACTTTTGATGGTGTTTATTTAAGCCTTTTTTTAATGTTCCAGTGAGGAAAGTTTCACCATTTTGCTAGGCAGTCTATACCAATGCTTAATGTTCCTTAATCCCAGACTGTTGTCTAGTGGTTTAATGTAAATATCCTTTACTTCTATTTATCCCTATTGCTTCTTATTCTAATAGACAAGTTTATTTCATCCTTTTTCACAAGTACTTTTCACATACTTAAAGATTCCCCTGCCCCCAGTGTTCTTTCTTCTTGACATAATTGGTGTCTTGACACTGAACTAAAGTACTAGTAGAGTGATATTAGTAGGATTTACGTAGAGTTAAACCTTCCCTCCCCTACCCCTTCACAGCCCCCAGTCACCTCGGTGTTGCACAGACACCATGCTAGCACTGATCTATCTGGCTGCACCCATGGCTGTGACACCCTAATGCTGCTGGTCTCTCAGCCCTGGCTAATTTCAAGTGAGCACTCCCAGCTCCATCCTGGTAAATCAGGGAGAGGAGAGGGTTAAGTGTTTGGTTGTTTGACGCTTTTTATGGACACTAGCTGGTTCACAGCTTTCCAAGGCATGATGTCCACACTCAAAAGTGACAGTCTGGGGGCTTCTTAGCCACTGTTTACAAACATAATGTAGCTTTTGACTCTTATCTGCCTTTTTCATTTTCACATGCCATTTTCACTGACCTTCCATGCTTTCCAGTTTCTTTACAGTGATACCTCCATAATTTCCAGACTGTTCAACAAGAATCCAGCCATTTTGTTTGAGTGTATTGAAATATACTTAAGGATCTTGTGAGTTACGCGTCACACAGAACATTTCACAGAACTATACATTATACCACAAAATTGTTCTTAACATGCTAATTTAAAACATATTTTTCTTTAGATTAGTTCATAAAGAGAGAGGAAGGAAGATATTTAGCTCCAGACAGCACTTGCAATAGAAATCAGTTATTTCTGTACAGCATCTTTCCTTTGAAATATCACTAAATGATTTCCAGAGAGAGGAAGAATGTAATTTAATGATCCCTTGCACAGCTCAAACACCTTTCATCAGAGCATCTCAAAGCATTTCAGACAAGCCTCAAAGCTTGCCTGTTTTTCCCCAACTATTTCAGTCGGCCTAATAAAAGATACTGTCTTCCTACACACATTGTATTGTTTAGCACTCAAAGCATTATCATACTTGTTTTACAGATAACTAAAAGGGGCACAAAGAATCCACACAGTTTTATTTGAGACAGTGAATCTAAGGTGAACTCTGTGGGGTCTGGTTTTCACTGAGTCTCCAGGATGTGCAGAATACATGTTCTCAGATTACAGGCAGGCATGTAGAGCGGAGTGAGTCTTCATTCCACTTACATCAGTGGCAAAGTTCCCATTGATCTGAATAAGGCTGAGATTGCGTCCTAGCTTTTCTGGCTGCTGCCTGCCAAAGTCAGCTTCAGACCTGTGCATCCTTCCCATCTTCTGCATCACCGTTAGTAATGGAGGTTCTGTCACACCATGCCTGCCACACCATGCCTGGCATTTCCCCCCTGCCAAAAAGTGATCAAGACAAGTCTAAATAAGGAATGAGAGACCCCAGCAACAGGAGGGGGTCGGTGTGTGGTGTGTGGTTAACAGTCTCCCCGCAGTCACTGCAGATCCCTGCATCTGCCTGCACACTCTCTGTGCTGACAAAAGGACCCCTATGAAGAGCCCTTTGGACAGGCTTGCCCTGACCTGGATGTGTGCTGTCCTTGCTCATGAGTGTCCTAGGTTGCAAATATGCTGCTGACACCACTACAAAAACCATGTCAGGTCTCTGTTATCATGTCTGACCTTTTTAATTAAAGGAGAGTCTAACCGTTTTGGGAAAATCTAGCAATCATTTTCAGCTTCATTTTTGCTTAATTAAGACTGGTTTTGGGCATACAGCACCAAATGCATCCAAAGAAATTGTTGTCTTAAGGAATTAGTCTCAAAACAATGATCGTTAAGTCTTTTTATATATTGTCTGTGGAGTATGCACTTTCTTCAGAAGCCATATTGTACAACAGAAATACAAACACTTTAAAATACAGATTACAAAACGGAGCACAAAGGGAGAAAATGCCATATACTTATGTCTTCTGCTATTGAGGATAGATAAATATGGTCCTGATGAGAAAGAGGCTATGTTTTCATTCTCACTCTCTGTACTGTCCATTTGTCCCTTGCTACAGGGATCTTCTCAAGCTTGATAGGGGTGCAGCCCGGCTGGTCTTAGTAGATTCTTGTTTATTTTCAAGCAAAATGATCACTAAATCCTCTTGCTGTGGTGCTAGACTCAGAACAGAAAGCTCTTGCCCATCTGGCATTTGTTATCTTTAGCTGCCTTTCCTCTTTCATACGTATTTCAGGTCATGGAAAAAAGAAAGTTTTTCATACCACCAGTTTCAATTTGAAGGTAAACACCAAACAGACGAGGTCTGAGAGTAACTTCTAGGCTCACAGAAACATTTTCATGTCTTTTTGGCAAAATTAAATGCTGGTGTTTCTATACACATCTTGTATTACAAGCGACTTGCAAATCTTTATATCTGATCATTCTCTCATTGTGTTGGAAAACAATATGTGGGAGTTTCTTTCCATACTAGATCTTCATGGGTAACTTGCTAGTAAACTAATTTTACATGACTCAGATTTAAATAATAAAAAGGCTTAACTCCAGTCTGAGAAGAGTTTATTGTCCACAACTGTAGCCTAGAGACAAACTCCAGCACCTTTGGGACTCGGCTGAGGCAGCAATTAGGCAGCATTTTATTGTGATGCAGTGAGTGCGCAAAAGATGAAGCTGGACTACTCTCAAGAGCTTAGAAACAAAATTGGCTTCCTGGAGAGAGAACATAAGAAATCTGGCAACCTAAAAATATTTAAAGAGCTTAAGGCTCTCAGGGGAGAATTTCAAGCTATTGAAGTGGAAAAGACTGAGCATTTGCTAAGATTGAAAAAAAAAAAAGGGGGGGGGGGGTACATGAAAAATGACAAAGTGGGTTTTTTTTTTTTTACTGTAGCATTTTTCAAAGGGGGAAATATAATAAACCTGAAATCAATCAGTAACACAGACTTCAATGCAGCGTTCCAAATCAAACAGCCCTGGCTTGAAAACAGGAGTCAAAAGAGATTTTTTTTTTTTTCATTTCAGAATTATAAGGGATTGAGGCCAAGAAACCATTAAATGAGGTGAAAGGTCTAGGGTAGAGGGCATCTTGAGCAAGTCTAATGAAGTCATGGTTGCTTCAGCAGCCACGTTCCCGAAGGGTTTTGCTGTGTCTGTCACTGTGTCTCTGTTCCTCTGAATCTGGCTCCCTGGCCTCTGCAGTTACGTGCCACAGCGTGCTCCACCAGGCACCCTACAGAGCCCCTTCCTGCAGCCCCAGGACGTGTAGTGTCCCTGTGTCAAGACACGGCCGTGCAAAATGGGATTCATCTCACCCGTCGTTTGGTCTGTGTCATGCAGGCGTTCACCTGGGAGCTGGCTATGCCTGACTCCGTGTATTATCAGCAGGGAGCAGCAGGAGCTCACGAGGCACAGTTGAGCCCAGCTGAGTGTAAATTTCTATCTTATGCCAAAAGTGTCTGTTTCTCTCTGACTTAAAACGGCATCCTAAGGTGACTAACTCCCAAATGGACACCTACCGCTTAAACATCTACATTTGTTCAATGAACTCTACCCACATAACTGGCATCACCCCTGTGCAGACTGTATATTACAGGTTTCTCTGCTGTTTTCAGGCCCTGCCTTCATGCAACATGTACTTAAGACTAAGATGAATTAGCTGGAACAGTTTCATTTATGTCCCAATAGGAACTAGAGGGTGCAGAGTGTTTACCTTTTTGTAGGCTCTTACTTGCCACCATTCCTCTGCATTATGCTGACAGCCTTGTCTTACATCACCCCTCCAGCCAGGCTTGGGGGCTGAGGAATGGCTATCAGTAAGGAGGGAGGGATGGGGGTCACCACAGAATGGAAATGAAGAAGGCTGGTGGAGGGAAGGAAGCGATGCAGTGTGAGGAAAGGCCAGGATGTTTTATATGCAGAGTAATAACATTCCAATCTGTCTCCTGGGCATCCACAGGGCAGTGCAGTTCACAGCCCTGGGCTCTGCGTGTGTAAGGCAGATGAGGAGCAGTTCACTCAAGTTCTCCACTTGGGTCCTGGGCTGCACTGCAGGTAGAGGGAGCATGCTGTATGTTATGTCTCTAACATGAAATGAACCCTGCCACACACATCCTACCTGCATCTGGTATTACTACTCTGCCTCAGCCATACAGCTCAGCTCATGATTTCATATGTCAGAGGCAAACCCATCAAATGACAAAAGAAACCCCAAGAGATGTCTGAAGGATTTCTGCCCCAAGGGCAGAGCCAGGCAACTGATCAAAAAGGAAAGTCTTGCTCTGCTCTTCCGTACCTGAGTAAACTTCATCTGCACAAACATTTGACGTCTCTGTTGACTGACAAAGCTGTGCGTAGGCATAACGAGTCAATGAGTTTTAAATAGTCTCCTGAGGATTACTCATTCAGTGCTGAAGGTACTCAATTTTTTCCCATAGTCCCAAGGCATCCCTTTCATGTATTTAATGTCATAGGCTTCCCATGCTGCTGTTGTGTTGCTAGTTTGGAAGTTTTATTATCTCTGGCTGCGATTTGCAGGGCAGACAATGTTTGCTGCTGTTATTACTATTCATCAGTCTAAGGCCCTGGTGCAAGTGTGATAACCAGTATCAGAGGGCTTTGTTGAGCCCTACTTACAGGCTATATATATTGTAAAGCCATCTTGCTCACCCTGTGCTGATTATTGGTAAATTGCCCAGAATTCCTCTTTTGTTTGTCAGAAATTAGGGTTCCGATAAACAGCAGGGAAAAGGACAGCATTATCTCCTCTGAAATGCACCAGCGCAGCAGCCAATTTCTGGACACACCATTCATAAACCAGGAAGCAAAGTGCTGGCTGGTGTGCAAATGTAACAGCAAACACAGCGTTCCCTGGAGAGGCTGAGCTGTAATGTGCAGAGACAATGTGAGGCAGTTCTGGATGAGCAGAGTACATGTGGATCTCTGTGTGCTGCAGACAGCTGTGGCTCTGCTATGGCATGGTGAAAGGCCAGATACATATTTAAGGCATTTCCTACTTCACCATTGTCTGCTCAGGGCATGATACACACTTTCTATATATCCAGAAGACGTCTGGATATACAGAAATAGACCAGAATAAATGCAGTCACATCTTCAGGAGAGGGAGAATTGGACCCTATACCCAGGACCCCATGTTCAGGACCTGTGTTGAAGTGTTCTGTTTTCACTGCCATATCAGTGATAAAGATGAGTGCACACTGCATGGCACCCCATGATGCTGAAGAGGAGACAGTGCTGAGGATCTGTGCAAATACACCCATCCCAGGCCTGACCTGCTTTGTGCTGGAGATCTTGTCACTTTGCTGAAGTGGTGCACAGGAGAAGGAGTATGATGGAGGTCAGGTTCATCTAAACATGGGAAGGCACAGCCTGGACTATGAAGGGAGGTGTGTATACCTTAAGTGAGTTTGTTGCTGACAGGACAATCTGCAGCCCCAGAGTCAGGGCCTTATGGCAGGAATCCAGAGCCATGTGCCCTTCTGCAGTACACCCTTTGTTGCTGGATGAGCATCCACAGACAAAGCACATATTGCAGCAAGGCTTGCAAGAAGCAGGTATAATCCATTGTCATATTGCTAGGTGACAAGGAAATAAATGCTTTTATGCCTACCAAGATGTGACTAGCTTTGTCAGTTATGTAACCCACTGTTGATGCTGTTGTCAGGATCAAAAGACCTGACACAGCTTCTTGGCCTTCAGAAACCCTAAAGATCTGGGCTACATTGCATTAACATGATGCATACCTATAGAAGATTTGGAGGGTCCTCAAAGAACTCTTCTTGTGGCCATATATTTGCTTTTCTCAAGTTAGCTCAAACCTGCAGTATGCAGTGATTAAAAACCAAGCAGACTCTTGGTTCTTAATTAAAAGACAAGTCTTTTAATTTTAAAGTTACATATTTTAATAAACAATTCACCCAAACCATAGCTTGTTTTATAGTAGGGATGTGAAAGGGGATTAGATGTGTGAAGTGTCAGATCAAGGTTAGTTTAAGACACGCATCAGACACTTAACACCAGTAGCACTTTGTGCCCTTGTTGAGATCTCACCAAGCTGCACCATCTCAAAGTGTTCTACAAACAAGCAGTTCTGCCTCTGCCATGAGAGGAATCAGTATTACTCCCATTACAGACAGGAAAAGTTAAAAGAAAAGGGACATGGCTTTGTCTCTTGTCAGTGGCAGAGCTGGGGTTGGATTCACTTGTCCTGATTTTTTGCTCTACGCACCAGCATTGTTTCTCAGGTGTTATCTCAGCAAACCCATCACTGATGAAGAGTAAGGCAGGAAGCAGAATAAAGCCTAATGAGGCCAGTGTTCATCTCAAATTAGATCAATACTAATGGAACCTGAGTAGCTGCTTGGAAATCACTACAGGTTGACAACTTGATAATGTGAGGAAGATAAAGACCTTTGGTGCATTTTGGTGAGGAAAGAGGTCCTCAGGGAAAAACTCACACAAACTAAAACCTGACTAATAGGTGGAGGACTAACTTATGATTTTGGCATCAGTTTATCTGCTCTTTGTGGTATAGCTGAGTTTGACAAATGTCATTACTTTCCTTGATTTACAGTTATTTTATTTTGTACTTGGAAATCCCTAATCAATCCCTAATTCACAACAATGAAAGTTGTTCACTAGGTGCTCTGGACACGCAGTTCATGGTCCTGTGACCTTCCTGAGCAGCAGATACATTAAACCTAGGCAAGGACGTGGCAGAGGCAAGGGGACTTGCCTCAAGGGGCAGAATTGAGATGGCACTGTATGAAACACAGCCATCGGTGTCTCTGTAGACATTGACTCACTTTCAGAATTACAGGTTCCAGGGTATGGAGTAGAGGTGGAAGAAACCAAGTGAGAGCCTTTCCCAGGCAGGGAAGAGCCCAGATGAAGTCCTTTGAGTGCTGTTCTGGTGAGGAATGCTTTTTTAGCTTCTGTCGTGTGTATGAGCAACTTCCTTGGAGCATTCCTCTCTGCTGTTGTTCTCATTCTCTACTATCCCCACTCCTAGGCAGGTGCTGATGCTGTCTGGACATGCCTTGCAGAAATGAGCTTCTCTGTGGGATGAAGGACTGCATGCTGCCTTTGGAGAAAAGGAGGGCCAGGATTACTGCTCCCAGAAGAGCTGAAATAACTATTTACCCACAGCAAGAAAATGTTATTTTTGGGGCAAAAGGGAGCTGTAATGTTTTCCTGTTACAGTAGTTGGCAGCATTTCTCTATAGCCCAAACAGTTCTTTCTTACAGGGATCTTTACTCTTTGCTGTAAGTTTACTAGAGGGAGAGAAGTATATGAACAATTCTGTAATTCAAACACAATATACTGACAGTAAGGCAGGTTTAAACCCTGGGAGACTATCGGGATGGAGCGAAGGGATAGCAGAGGGGGAACCAGGAGCCTGAGCTGAGAGGATACTGGTGGCTGTGTACAGAGAAATGTTGCATGTATGGTGATTCTCAAAGCATTGACTATTTGGAATAAAGTAAGGACACCTCTTGCAGTTTTTTCTGGGTTCATCCAGATGTTTCAACTTACTAGATTTGAGTGATGGCATGGGGAAATGTGAACCAAATGAGTTAGCTAAGACAACAGCACTGTGAGGCTGAGGTAGCTGAATGGGCTGATCTAAGACAGGAGAAGCATTTCATGGAAATACAGAAAAAAGTTGGGTAGTGACTTGCCTCTCCTACAGAATTCATTATATGCCATCCAATGACCCTGGTTTTCCTCTTCCATTAACATCTTAAACCTCTTTTGCTTCAGGGGAAGGTTAGTGGAGAGGCTGCAGTGGCTTAACTGTGGCAGAACTTGTTTTACTCTGTAGCTTCATCTTACAGAGGCCACACAAACCTGGCTCACAAGGAAAGAATGAGTTCTCTCTTCAGGGAATGCTGAGAGGCCTGTTGTTCAGCTGGTTGCCAGTGTTTGCCCTTGTTTTGCCGAGTCAGTGTGAGCACTAGGTCCTTTTCTGCACAGTTCCCCACACAGCTGCAGCACTGGCACTTCACCAGACACTCTCTCCCAAGCCAGGCACCTACCAAACACACTCTCCCATGAGCAACAAGCCATAAACAACAAAGAAAGACACTTGATTTTGGACATAATTTTGTTCTTTGGGGAGAGTGTTGCCCAAGATGTGGCACTGGTGGTTGATTCAGCTAGGGTATAAGCTACTGTTCTAGCTGTAGCCATGGTGCAGCAGGGTTAAATCTAGTGCATGGGTTGCACTGAACACATTTGCAGCTTGGGTGCATAGCTGGATGGTAAAACCGTAAACACCTCAGGCCTAAATACCACAGGAAAACCCCACGCTTGCATGTATATCAGATGTGCTTTCCTCATGGCACCATTCTTTACCAGATGGTTTTTAAACCCCTTTTCTCTGTGTTCAAAGGAGCAGAGGAATATTTGCATCCATCCCATCCTAAGGCAGTGGCCTGCCCTGCCCTCCTCCTGCGGCCTTTGGGGCGGTTTGTGGGCACTGCAGTGCACAGCCCTCTGACTCCTGGGGGCTCAGCCCACACCGATGGCAGAAAGGCCAGACTTGCACTTTGCAGCTCGGCACCCCTGGCCATCCCCTTGTGCCAGCTCCAGTGTCCACCCAAGCAGTCGGCCAAGTCAGCAAACTGAGCCAACTGAAAATTAACCCTACCAAAAGGGGAAAAAAAACGGGAGGGGAGGATTGCACCGAGACCAATCAGCCCCTGGCACCACAGGCCCTACAGCCAAAGGAGCACAGGAGTCAGCAGAGAGGGAGAGCTAGCTGCCTTTTGGCTGGAGCCCAGCTGTAGGTCAGCTTAGGCCAGTTGTGAAACCGCACAGCCCCTGTGCTGCCGAGAGAGCAGGCGTGCTCATCAACAAACATCTCTGTGGAGAGCTTCACTGTCAGTGTTTGTGTTAGGGAGCCTGGAACGTCCCTAATGGATCCAGCCACTTCTACAATTCACGTCTGAGGCCTTGAAGATTTAATGCCTACTTTCCCAAGCAAGAAGAGAGCAGATTCCCACTGCATGTGCACTGTGAGTGCCCTGTGAGGGTGATTTTGTGTCATCCCACTAGAGGAAGTGCCTCAGGGCAGAGCTGGGTCTTGTTCTTTTGCAAAGTGGGAGGCATAAATAGTTAATAGAAGAACAAAAGAGGAGAGCTATGCCAGGGTATACACCAGGGAAAATGAGAGCACAAATTAACCTTATGGCTTTCCTTTTGAAGAACCACACAAAGTTTTGGACATTTTTACAGTAGAGCAGCAGCAGTGATGGTGTAAGGCTATAAGCATGACGGAATCTATAGAAAGAGATTATGTCTACCAGCTGACCATGTTGTAGTGAGCAGACACATAAGCTCTTCTTCAGGCCTGTTTTAGATTTGAAGAACTTACGTCTCTTGAAAGCATGTTTTGCCTAGGAAATGGGTTGGTCTAATAAACCTCTTTTCCACCGGTCTTGCCCCACTGCTGATTTCAGGGTACTCTTCAGGAAAACGTTTCAGCAGGAAATTCAGTTCTCACCCTTGAAACATGAACTCGTAGACCCACATTGTTAAAGGCACATCAGAGGCAGGAGTGCAGTGCAGCCAGTTACACACTGAATTAATTCCTCTCCCTCCTCGCCCCCCTGCCAGGCACCACCACACGCCATCTAGTGAAGTAACAAAGAATGCTGCCAGACATATCGTGCACATGTAGGCTACATTTATCATCTTAAACCAGGAAACGATGCCTACTGGAGAGAGCAGGCGCCTTTTTTTTTTTTTCAAACTCCAGTTATTTGTTTTAAGGTAGCTACCCTAAGGAAAGGGCCTTTCCCAGCCTTTGCTCTTACATAAACTGGGGCACTTACCAACCACTACTGTGATGAGATTGATACAAGCAGAAGACAAAACTTACACAAAAATTGCTTAATGCACATTAAGTAAACTTGAAGAGGCCTGTAATGTATCTGTTGCCTAAAATACTTCCTGGCTTAAAGGTAGATGCTGTTTCAAAACTAACTTTATCGCCGTGTAACTGCGGCCCAGAGTGAATTGGACTGCTTGGCCCTTGAAAGGCACATTCCTGCCGCTGGCGTGGCTGCAGCCTGCGCTGCCGAGCTGAGGAATCCCTGTGTCCTTCCTGCTTCGGGCTGTCGTGCTGTAGCAGCAGCCAGAGCTACAGGAAGTAATGCTGAGCACACACCCTCCCTTTGTGCTTTAAGAACCTTACAAAGGCAGCAAACACTTGTCCTTTGTCAGCGAATAAAGCACAGAGCGCAAGACACAGAAGATTTATAAGTGTACTGTCCCAGCACTGCGTGCTTGGATTTACCCTCACTCAGATCCCATTTACTTTAATAGGGATGTTGCTGCTAAAACCCGGCACGATGTTTAAAATATTTACCCCGCAGAGAGCAGATAATCTGGGAAGTAACAAGGTGTCATTTCCTACCAAATGTGCTCTCTGACTATAACCACATGTTAATGGTACTATTTAGGGGCATGCTAGAGCAAAGAGCCAATTCACCACTTACCGGCACAGCTAAGCTGTGCCACCATGTGAACTACGAGGGTTCTGTTTGCTGTCACGTTGATATTTGTCAGATAGGAAAAAGAAAAAAAAATTATAATACCAAAGCTGGAACATTAGGCTTCCTTGTGTGTGGCTTGCTTTTCTTATTCTTCTTTTAATTCTCAGGACAAAATAATTTTTTTTTCTTGCAGTCCAACTCTGAAGTTTATTAGATTTCTGTGAGTGCTTCAATGGTGTTCCTCACACGTGACCATCACAGATGACACGGTGATTCTAGAGATCATGTTAAGCACGGCAGAAGGATGCTTCATGTCAGGAATTCTGCCTTCCTTTTCAAAAATGTCAAATTGCTACCTAGCCTTCCATTTTGCCAGGATTTTTCCCATTCTGGTGTTGACATCAGCAGACTTTACTCTGTCATTTGCGACATGAAGCAAAGACAGGAGCTGATTTCTCCCATCACATCACCTACCCCTTGCTCAGTTATGAATTAAGGCACATCAGCACAGCACAGCTTTAAACCTCTGAAGAAGCCATAAAGCCCAGCAGCCCCTATGAAACTGCAGCCTTTCTCCTGCCCAGACTAAAGTGGTGCTTGATTGACTCTCCTTGTCAGGGGACAAGGAGACTTGTTATGAGATGTATTAATGAGTGTGTTGGGAGGGATTAACCACAGTCCCTCACCTTGAAATGGCTTCAGCTTGGTTTCTTATGGAAATGAGGGCAGCTGTGTACATGTATCTCAGTCCCTGCTTTTCTGCATATCTGCCCTTCCCCCAGTAACTTCTGAATTCACTGACCAATGTCAGCAATCTGTAACAGAGGAGTAGCTGTCTTAAAGATAATTAAGTTGCCAAATGTTCATTAAAGTTGGCCGTGAACTACAGGAGAAAGAACCTATTGTCATTTAAAATAACAATGAGGCTCAACATTAACTTGTCCCAAAGAATCCCTGCCAGGGAGGATACTATGCAAATCTTTTTTTCCTCCTTACACATGTGTTTAATAGAGCAGGGTCCAGCCAAAAAAATCCTGCAGTTTCTTTCTAGATTATTTCTAAGGTGGAGTCCCAGATATGTTATTGCATAGATAATTAACCATCAAACGCTAATGAATTCCTTCAAGTATGGTGCAAGGCATCACAGAGAGTGTGCCGTAACATCCTGCCAAATGAAGCAGTCTATTCAAAACTGTAATGGGATCACTAGTAGGGCTGCCCAAAACACTAGAAATAATCTAGTGAGATTACAAAAGTTCACTTTGATGTGAGGTACGTGGTAGCATCCAAACGGTTTTTGTCAGGTCCTTGCATGGAGTTGTTGGGCTTGTTGAGCTTGTGCACATGTTGCTGTTCACCCATTTTGTACTCTAACCTCATCCATTTTGTGCGTGCTGGCATGGCAGCAGCAGCAGCAGCCTCTGTCTCAGGCAGTTTGCAGGGAGGAATCTCCTCACTTCGCAGCCCTGCCCCACAAATACAAGAAAGCAGAGTCTCGAAGCACAGATTGAGCAAGGAGCTGACATCGCTTCATCAGGAGCCCAAACCCCCTTGTGCTGTGACACACAGAAGGGGTGGGAGTGACAGGCATTCCCTGCTCATCCCCGAGCCCAGAGCTACCACTTGAAACAGATGTCTGTGTGAAAAAGGCCTCACACCTGCCAAACCACCAGCCTCAAGCTTCCTTCCTCGTTTCTTCAGGCCTCAGAATAATAACAGCATTTGTGCAATATGTACCAAGGCCTGTGGTTTTCTCTCATCCCTGTACACATGCTATTGAACCTCCCCGGAGCAAAAATCAGACAGCAAAGCCTTACAAGATGGGAGAAAAGAGATGAACAGTGAAGCAATCTGTACTCTGCTCAGCTGAGTTCACTTTTCAACACCAATAAAAAAGGAGGAAAAGCATGGGTCAGTGTTGCAAACCTTGCTGGAGAGGCAGTTGAATCTGATAAATACTACAAGCACCTCATTTGCACGTTTACTGCAGAGCACTAAAGTAGAAAAAAATCCGTTAACAGAAAAGTCATCTTGAATCAGAAGCTTTCAAGATTTCATTTTTAACTGTGGTGAGAATTTAGCGTTTTATTGCTGCTTTGCTTTTGGTTCCTGTTTTTGCTAGCATTGAGAAATGAGGTGCCTTAGGAAGCCACATGGTATGTAACAGGCAGGAGCAGCCTGTATACAAAGGAAGGAAGATGATGTGGCAGAACATTGTTGAGGAAAGATCCTGTTTGTACAGGGAGCTGGAGAATAGAACCAGAACAGAGCAGGGATGCAGAATTGAAAGGAAATCAACCCAAAATGATCCTGAATCCTGTTTGTGTGCAAGAGCCCACTAGAGCCACCAAAAAAAATTTAAAACCAGGCTTGTCTTTTCTCTGATTTCTTATTCTGTAGTGGAGCGAAGAAGAGAGAAGAAGAGAGGGCAGACATGCTAGCTTGAATTCCCCTGCCAGTCTTTCCTTCCAGTGCAGTCCTGCAGCAGTGACTCCAGCAGCAGTTAGGTTTGCATCAAAACTGCCAGAGCTGGCCAAAAGTTTCTCAACAGTCATTCCTAGCTGTGTTTTATCCCAGGGGCACTTATTTCAGGAACAACTTCTGAAAAGGTCCTGACTACCTTTCTGATTTTTTTGAGATATACCAAAAAACCCATTTCTTAGGTTGGTTTGTTTGTTTTTAACAATTAACTGATTCAACGAGCTTCAGCTCCTGATAAATATTTGCCTGTGTAGCAGAAGGAAGTGACTTCCTTGCAATATATGCCCATTTCGGGTCGCATACTCTTTTGTTAGCCCTTTTAAAGCACAGCCAGTTAAAGTCATTACCTTCTCTAAATAAGTCTCTAATACGGTTTTCAATAAACTCATCTTTTCAAAGTCATATCTGACATCTTGATAATATCTTGTTATCCCTGCAACACGAGGATTAGCAGTGAGTAATCTGGGTGGTGCTGCAGCAAGCGTTTGGGTGTTTTTTAATTGCTTCAAGTGGTTTATGGTCAAATTTAGAGACCAGTGCATGCAAATCCTGCATCCAAACCCGAGCATTTGTAGTTACTTTTTGCTTGTATGTAACCTTCTTGCTGTGGTGTGAACAACTTTGATCTTTGATACACTGACCAGCTTCCTGCAGTAGGCGGGAGAGACATTCTGTGTCTGCAAGCTGCGTCAAGAGTTTATCAAAGTTGCTGATTCCTAAAATTCAGGCGAGCAGTGCCACAGCACATACTATAAATGGCCTTTTTCTCCTGGCCTGCTGGCTGTAAATGAGCTTTATACAAACATAGGCACGGAAAGCACCATACTAAGGGGTTTTTTTTTTATTTCTTAGTGTTTTTGATCTAGTGGTTTGGGTGGACCCTGCTGAAATCCCCTATAAAAAAGGCAGTGCATGAAAATGCTTCTCCCATGAAATTTGGAATAATCTTAATTGTAACAAGCCAGAGATTTCTAGCACATATCAGAGGTGTCCTGGACCCGAGCAAAGAATAACATGATTCTTATCTCAAGGCATGCAAAATGCAGTCAGCCAGTGCTGAGTGGGGAGTGAATCACTGATTCAATGAGCTTCAGTTCCTGATAAAACGTCTGGGAGAGAAATAACTGGTCAGGGAGTTTTTCTAGGCATTGAGAGCCTAGAAAGCCTGTTTCCTTAGGCTATTTCCATGGGGAATTTATGTGGTTTGTGCTTTTCTATGGGTGATGAATGATGTCACTGGATAATTTTGGTCATTCTAATGGCAGGTGCAATATGTGTGGGACAAAGGGAAAGCAAAGGGGGTTAAAATTCCTCCCTTGTTTTACGTACATCATCTCCTGCTCTTCACAATGTGCCTAACACCACTCACTCTGTGCTGATGGGGTGAGGCAAAGAGACACTGGAGACAACCGAAGCTCTTGTGTATAGCTGCAGCAAGGTGGGATAGTGCCATGGACTCCATCAGCTCTCCCTGCCAGGCATGGTGAGATGCTGTATGGCCGGGAGACCCCCAGACACAGTAAGGTGCCATGTGGCATGGGGATCTCAGGACTGGAGGGCTTGTGGACAAGTATGGGCTCCAGGCAGCAAGTTCTGCCTTCCTATGTGGCCTACATATGAAATCAGGGATGTGTCTGGTATATATGTATCTAAGTGATCCCTTTTAGAGGTCCCATTCCATAGTGGGGACACGTGGGATGCATGCCACCCCAGCATGCACACTGTTCCTTTCACAACTAGCAGGGAATGACCCAACTCTCTATGAGGCAGCAGCAGTGCTGCAAGCTTTAAATTAAAAAAAAAAAAAAAAAAAAACTAAAAAAAAAAAAAAAAAAAAAAAAAAGCCCCAGCATACTTCCCAGTCCCTAAGTTCTGATGTCTGAGTATGCCAGGTGGCACCCCAGGTGGGATGGGAGCTGTGGACGTGGACTTCAGGTAGCCATCAGCAGCAAGGTATGTATCTGCAGGATGTGGGTATGGGAAGTGCCTGCCCAGGTCTGCTGCTGCTGCTTCAGTGCTGACTAGGCACACTAAAAGCTTCATTGTGGTAAGGAATGTCTTCTCTCCGTTTTGGTACGTTTGATCAGCCTCTCTGGGTTTGTGTGATGCATGTCTGAATAGGAAACAGGAAAGAGCTGCAAATGGAAATTTCAAGCTGTCAGCAACAGAGCAAACCCCAACCACCTTCCCATAGCCTGGGCATAAAACCCAGTCTGTACACTTCAGCTTCAAGTGACACAAGATGCTGAATTTTACAGAGTCTTCTGAAATCTGCAAGTACTGGAGATGAAAGAAAAGGCTTTGTCTTGGTTATATCTGCCCCAGGAGAGGGCCCAGGTTCCAGCATCCCTTGGCACAGCTCTGCCTGTTGCCTCTGAGCCCTCTCACCCTTAGGCTGGCCACCCTATTTTGTTTGGAGGTGGCTGTGGGAGAGGAGCATGCCATGTATAAAAGCTCTGCTGTGCCACTTGCTGATGGGGAGAGAACACGCCCTGGTCTCTTTTGTTCACGACATAAATCACAGTGTCACATTTGTCTTTGGCTTCACTAGAAATGTACCAGAGAGTGTTTTAGCCCATAGCTGTATAATGCATGTCCAGCTGCCATGAAAATGCATGTGAACAGAACAGGAGAAAAGATCTATGATATGAGAGCATAATACCTGTATTGTCAAATATTTCTGTGTGTACACTATCACCCCAATCCAGAACTGGTCACCACAAACAGTGCATGGAAGAGTACAGAATTTATGCTGATCTCCAGTTAATCAATTTCTCATCCAAGGACTGATGAGTGTGTGACCTTTTTCTAGGAAAGACTTACTCTCACCAGCTATATAATTTCACAAATCCGCAAAACAAACAAGTTGCTATTCTGCAAAACCCTCATACCTATGGAATTCTCATTTCCTGCAAGGTGTGGATTTCAGGTGAGCAGTGCTGGATTTTTGGATTACTTTGCTAGGCTGAAGGAGCATACACAATACATGTGTATCTGTAAGTTGATATAAATCCAACTGAGACTAAAAAAATTAGCGGTGAAATTGTGCAAGTTTTGCAAACTTACAGTTTCACACATAGGTGCTTGTTGTGCTGGTCTGCATTCATACAGGTTTCCTTCTATGCATGTGTGAGGATGAGTGAAAATGGGATTGTCCCACAGTACTGACTGGTTAAAACCATAATTTTCTAGAGCCTAGACTTGGTGGAATGGTCAGAGAGAGGATAATTTTCCTTGAAAAGACTGGGTAGCTGACTAGGGCTCTTTTAAATAGGATGAAAGCAAGAGAGCAAGGTGTGAGAGCAATCAGAGTGTTCCACAGCTGGAAAAAAGAGCGTGAGCATTTTCAGTCCATGGGGAGATGAATGAAGACAGAAAGCAAGTCCAGAATGTGTGAAGGTAGAATCTCAATATGGCCTTGCTGCAGGGCTTGTTTTCTGTGCTAGTGGTTTGGGGAACTGGTAAAACTGGACTGGGGCATTAAAGGCTGTAATCCAAATTCATCATTTATAGCCTGCTCGTGTCCAGGCAGACATGTCCATCCCAGCCTTCTCAGATACAGTGAACCGCTGCATTTCACAATCATGGGAAGGGCTTCCCAGCTGCACGATCCGAACGTTTTGAAGTGACACATGGTGCATTATATTAACTTGGTTCAGACAATCAGCTTTAAACATCTGAATCTGATTTCTTGATGCTAATTCCTCTTGCTCAATCTTTATTTCAGCTGTGTGGAATTCTCAGACCTTTCTGACCCTGACTTATCGTTTCCTGATGTTTTATTGCTAAGTCATTGAGGTTTCAGGGAGGCTGATGTTTCTAAAATGTGCACACCTTTGATTGTACGCATGGCTGGCGTGTCAGACCGAACTTTTCATACGCTCTGTATATATCACTGTCTGCAGTGCTGTGTGCTCTGCAGTTGCACCATTTGGTGTGCTTATCTGCATGCCCCATTAGTGCAGTCCTCCTTTAAATGTGGTTGTTATTTAAGGCTTTTCAAAAGCTCAGCCTCTGCACAGTACAAAACTTGATCTGAGCCTACGTCCGCTCTTGTCACTCATGTACAGGTTCCATCTGTTCCCCTTTTCCTCTCCCGTTGCTGCTTGCCACATCCAGACCACATGCTGCTTATACATTGTACAATAGACATTTCTGCACACACACTTTTGAATATGTGGCTCTTAGTGCTTTATTGTTCACATGTGTCTTGTTGCTTAGGGCAAGTTTTATCAGTAACAATTTTCTTGTTTTCTGACACATAGAATAAAATGGGTATGTTAAAATGTGACCAGAGAAAAGTAAAAAGACCTTTGATACACCAATTACACAATTTCTGCCAGCTTTCTGATTATTTTCCCCTGCCACCACTTCCCCAAATTCTGTAGTTATCCAAGAATAAAGCAAGATCCTAACATCACTCACGGCAATGTAAGGGCCACTCCGCTCTGCATGAGGCTGCTCCGTGTTGGTAAAGATTCACCAGCACCTCCCCTGCTCCTGTATCTGGTGAGGAGTTAAGGTGGGACCTTCTAGCACTCCCTTCCAGCAAGTCAGCCCTGGCTTCTGCTTTAGGTCCCCTGTGGCACCTTGCAAAGTGGCTATATTCTTCCATTTGGGGAAAGAAAATTCCCCTACAGGGACTAGTTCTGGAGTGGAATCAATGCTAGAAAAGCCTATGAAGGTGCTTCTCTTGCAGGAGCTGAGCTGAACTCTAGCAGCTCCCCCAGTGTGCAGACTGGAGCAGACCCAGAGGTATGCAATGACAAGCAAATGAACGGAGGCAGATTCCCTGGGAGCCTGCTCAGGCCTTTCCCATCACACCTCGCTCCATACCTGTGGTGAGACTGGAGTATCTGCAAAGAGATCACACTGGGTGCAACTCCCAGTAATGTTCCTGGGTGTCTGCAGCAGGGATGGCACACAGCCAAATATACTGGATTATTGCCACCCAGGGATTTCCCACACCAAGAAAATCCCCAACTGCCCCAAACCTCCAGTTTCCCACCTGGAGAAACCCAGGACCTACCTATGGCGATGATAACTTCTCTGACTGGGGAAGACCACAAATGGTAGGAATAGACCTGGTTTCTACCAGATGAAAGCCCCCCTGCCAAAGACAGTGTGTGCTTCCGACACAGACACAGTCCACTACGAGCAGCCACACAGCTCCTCTTGCATCCTGCATGTGCAACCAGATGCTGAAAAAACACCTCAGAACAGGAACATAAAGACCCTTCCATTTCTGACCATGGACTCCAGCCATGGCTCATAGGGTGTCTCATGGCTACTGTTCCACCCTGTGGCTCCCATCCCACCAAGTCCCCTCTGCAGGTCAGCAAAAGCGGTGAGGAGACCTAAGGTCTCTTTTCCCTCAGAAGGGGTGAGCAGGAAGAGCCAGCTTTTGTTTGCACCAAAATACTCATCAGTTTTAGATACAATTCACTGAGTATTTTGTGTACTGCCCTGTACCGAATTTGAAGCCTCTCATTGGTCAGAGGGGAGGCATGAAGGATATGAAAGAAGAGAAGGGAGTAGAGCTCTTGGCAAGCTGTTGTAGATTGGAAAGGAGGCAGGTAGGAACAGAAATGAAGCAAGTGCTTAAAAGAGTTATTTATTCAGGAGAAACAAGGGCTTAAAGTGACATTTGAGTACAGGAAAGAAATCAGTATCCGTGGTTTCCACTGGTGTTCAGAGTGCTAAAAGCAGAAGTGGTTGCTGAAGTCTAAACAGGAATGTGGGGCTGAGCTCTCAGCTTCCTCCCAAACTGTATGATTTACAGGCTCACTTGATTAACAGGCTCATGTGCAGAAGAGGTCTTATTTTATAGAATTTCAGGCCTTTTTGAAATTGCTTTGTGAGCACTAGAACTAATGGCTCTCGGTTTCCTGAGGGTCTCTGACCACTGCTTCATACTCACCTCCCTTCTCTCCCCTCCTCCTAAAATAAAATGTCTGCAATGAGCCCCACTCTTCCCCCCCACTGTATGCTCTAAGATCCTTTCCTGGGTTGCAGTCAGGTCCATATATGTTCCCTCATCAACTAATGCATACATGGCCAGCCAGCATGCACATACTCACTAGCCAGGTGACAGCTGGCTGCATTTCTTTAGTTGAGGTCCCTACCACTCACACAGCAATCAGTTTGCACAAAATTTAGAGAGGAAATCAGTAGCTGTTAATTTTTTTACCTTTCAGTCCTGTGTGAAATCAGCTACAAATTATTGATGGAGCCGGACAGACAGATGGAATTTGACCTAAAAATGTTCTGTTGTATTGGCTTTGGATGTATATATAGGATATTAGCCCAGGTTCTGGAATTCATTTCTCCCTCTCTCTCTCTCTCTTTTCCAGCTATTTTTAACCTGGATGTGTTCTGTGATATGTTTCCCACACAGCACAGAAACTGGCACAGCTGAGGGGTGAGTGAGTGGTGGGAGAGGGGAAGGGGAAATCAGGGGATGCTTATGTTGGTGCTGCTGCTGCTGAAAGAAGTGCTCATCAAACGATAGCTTCTCAGATCTGTAAAATGTGGAGTCCCACACCTCCCCACAGAAAAACTGTGACTCTAAATATATTCACAGTCTTAAAGTGCTCAGATACAGGGCAAAAAGAGCTAGAGAAATTAGGGGAAACCATAAAAATAACCAGCGGAAACAGCAGCCAGTTTTGAAATGTAATGTTTTCTGTCATGGCTCAACATCTTGGTACTGCCCACATTCTTGTGTGTTCATCTCAAGACATCCCTCTGCACAGGATCTCATGAGGAAAATCCTGTTTGTGGCAGCTCAGCCTCTGCACAGAGTGCACATCAACTCAGAAACTCTTTATCTGACTTACTATACATACAAACCTCGAGCTTGAAAGAACAGAGGTTTTATCTGGAAAAACACAGGAAAAAGCTTCTTGAGCGTTCATTTACAAAATGAGACCTCTAATTGTGAAGCATTTCTTCAGTTAACTGTAGATAATTATAACATGTGAGATCTGCTTTTCCCCCCATGTTCTGTTTAACACTGTTAGACATGAAAGGAAAAGAGGATTAAAAGGCAGAGATGGTATTGTAAACAACCCTTCAGGGGAGGTGGGAAAACAACAGTAACTCTCTCAAACAGAACACAAAGATGCCCTTAGGAAAAGGTTTTCAGTGTCCTGCATTTGAAAGTTAATGAGTAAATTGATGTCAAATATTGCTTTAAGGACTGACAGTGCCATCTTTAAGATCTCAAGCATGCACCACAACTGAGAAGAGACAAAGGGAATTTTTAATGGGCAATAAATGGACTAATATTTTTTGATGCAAAGCTACAAGCAGGTTAGTTCTCATGGGATGTGGGTTTGGTCTGTACTTCCTGGCACTATGACTTTATTTTTTTCATTTGCTTTACACTGTCTTTTGATGAAACACTGATTTTTCTTTTAAAAAGAAAAAAAAAAAGGTGGTCTTAGTAAATAATCCTCCTTTAAGTTACAGTAAGTCCCTTGAGGAGTATAGAGCTGGCTAGCTTGGGGGTTGTGTAGGCACATGTCAGACCATCTCCCCACTATCCTGTTATGGCCTCGCCTCACACCAAGCTCAGGTTGCTTGGTCATCTCTGCCCCTGCAGTGTTGCAAGGACACCGTGTACAGAAGCCTCCTGCAGCCAGAGCTACCTGCCAATAATCTTTCAGGATCCTACTGATGTCCTCCCAACCTTTTACCCACCCAGGGATCCCAAAATCGTAACACTTGTTCCCAGCTGCCTCTTGTTTAGCCTCACACTTCAGAAATGCACAGGCCACTTCACAAACCTTTCCTACTCCCCATTTCTCAAAAATCTCCTTTGCCATCACCACAACGTTGAGACAGATCTGCTTACACTACCATAAGTTGCCAGCCTTAAAAAAAAAAAAAAAAAAAAAGACAATCAGCTCCCCAAGTTTAAACACACAGACACAAGAGAGCATATGCCCAGCCTTGAGGGACTGCATCAAGAATGCCTCAACTCTCTTATCACTGCTGCTCTCTGGCTCACTTAACCTATTCCCAAGGGTCAGCCACTACCTTCCAGTACTTTCTCAGTGGATAAAAAACATTTAACTTTTCTGCTCAGCTGCTATGTTCTACCTCTTCCAGATCAACTAAAACCCCAGTCTGCTCAGACTTTCATGCCAGACCCTGCCTCTCAGAGCTGTGGGTTGTACTGTTGCTTGAAAACCTCCCATCCTTCTCCCAGCACTCAGCTTCTCTCCATGAGACATCCTGACCTGGTACAGCATCTGCCCTCTCTGCAGGAGAGGTGCCTGTGCTCCAGCACAGATCACATGACTCCCTGTCCTTGCAAGCTTGAGTACTTCAGTACTTGGACAGAGAGACAGGCTTAGCTCCTCTGTGTCATCTGCCTCTCTTCTCAGGGTATTTTTCAGTACCTTCCCAGGCTCCTCCCTCTCATTAGCATCTGGGTTAGTCTCGAGCTTATCCCTATCTAAATGACAGGCTGCCAAACAGGCACATAGCCTTTCACTTGGCTTTCACCAGGGAATGCAGCTTTCATCTGGTAAGAGTATAACTGAGGCCAGTTATCCTGCCCCATCAGTGATGACACCATGTGGGATCAGCTCTGCTGTGCCTTCTCTTCACCCTTGGGAAGTTACCACCAGCGAGGATGCTAGCTTTTCACTATCCAAAAGCAAGAACCATGCTTATCCCACCTTTCACACACAAGTACATATGCAAACATATATACACTGGCTCTACTGCATCCTGTCCCGTTTCTGAGCAACTACAGCATGAAAGCAGAGAAGCAAGAGGATACTGAGGTGCTCTATGTGTTTGTGAAAGACAGACTGCTTGAACCAGTGGCTGTGTTCTGTGCAGTCCCAGCTAACTGGCAGAAGGCTCTAGCCAAGCTTGTTGTGACCCTCTTTGGAAAAACTGGAGTTCAGCTTTCTTCTGGCTGATAAAGTTGGTATTGTGAAAAAAACAGAAATACAAGTCCTGCTCAAGTGCTATGCTGTGCTCCAGGCGAGAATAGGAACACAAGCTTCTCCCTCCAAATTATAGTGAAACAACCAGGTATTCTCAGAGCAGCCCCAGGTGGCAGAGCCTTGCTTGCAGAGGTACACCTCTCAGGGCAACAATGCAAGACTGGGGAGAGCTGGAGCAGGGAAACACAAACCCATTTGGATAAAGAGTTTCCACATGGTGCAGAACCAAAGAAGAGTTTCAGCACCATGCTTTTCCCTGGGCACAAGTCAAATCATCTCGATGCCTCATTGGATCTGACTCACCAAGAGCAGCATCATGTTTAGCACAAGGTGAAGCACAAAGGAATTGCATGGGCGGGTGTTTGCAGAGAAGCAGATGGAAAAGCTGGGTGCTCCTATACTATCATGGCAAGCATGGAAGAAAGAGGAAGAGTTTGAACAGGGCTAGGGAAAAAACCTCAAAATTCTCCTTACCATGTGTGAGATCAATTGTACAGCAAGGTTAAGTCTGGGTCTTTTCAGCGGGAGGAGGAAACCTCCCAAGTTGAAAACTGTGCTCCCATTCCCTGTCTTCATCCAATGCCCAAAGACTCATGGCAAGCATCAATACTGTGTGAAACACCAACCCTAGCACATATCAATGTAAAAATCCTTAAATTCTAGCAAATGACAAATTCCATCACAGTCCAGGGAATGTCCAGTTTCCCAGGTTGTTTTCTGCTCCTTCTGTGCCCTGATTCATGTGAGACATGAATTTATTCTTTAAAAAAAATGACACTTGGACTGAACAAAACAGTCCTGTTACCGCTCCTGAAAAACCACACTCTGACATCCCTCCCACTCCCTTGCTGCAAGTGCAGTGCTGGGCATAAGTCATCTCTCCAAATGTAGGTGTCAAACTCAGAATAAGAAAACCAAACAAACTCCCAGGACTCCAGTTAGTGAACTGACTAAATCTGCACTGACAGTAAAGGACAAGCTACACTCCAGAACTCACTGACACTTCCCTGAAACCCTGAGGATTTGGAGACCCTACAGTTGGAGACCCAAAACCAGACCTATAACGTGCTGTAGAAAAATAACAGCTGCTGTGAGGTCCTAAGTCTTGCCATAGCAGAGACTCTTTGGCAAGTATTTCAGAGTGAACACATCTAGACCCCTAACACTATTCCCATCCAGTACTGGTGTGTATTTTAACTTGGACTGTGCCCAATCTGCAGTTAGTGTTTTCCACACAAAAATGCCTGGTTGGTAAACTTCCAAGAAGTTCTATTTTAGATTCAATGAAGAATGGAAGCTTTCCATGGAACTTACCTTTTTTCTTTCCTCCTCTCTTTCCCCTCATCCCAAAATAAGATTCCTAAAAGACCCATAAATTTTCATTTGGAAATGCTACCTGGGGTGCCTCGTGGATGTCAAAGTTCATTTGTTCTGTCCTTCATGCAGTGGGATAGTTTCATTAGAAGTCCTTGTTTACCTTAAAAAGTACTTGGGGGAGCAAGGAAGGTCCCATCTTTACCTGTCCATTGAACTGCTTTTCCCTCCTCTTGAAGAGAGTACAGCAGAGGCTCTGCTGTTGACTTCTGAAAATTCACAATTTTTAACACTACGCTCAGAGGTACACACTCCTAAGGCTGTATGGTCACTCATCACCATGAAGGATGAGAAACAGAATCACAGCCGTGGAGAAGCCACCCCTCCACAGTCAGAATACAGATCTGCTGATGTGCAATTGCCTTAGAGTGGGAGATGCACACAGATCTTACTGGAAACCTCTTATTCTCTTGCGTCCAGGTTCCTCTACTTCTGCATAAGAGTCATCCCACAGCCTGCAAACCATGTCCTAAATAGCTGAAATTGCAGGAGCATGCCATCTCCTTATTAACTCCCACATGGTGGTACATTTCTATACTTGTTTTGTCCCATTCTGTGCGTCCAGAGCTCTCATCGAGCAAGAACTGAGCTCCTTCCAAGTTGTAATGATCCTCACTTGTTCACTCCCTCACAAACAGAAATCACTTTGGCCAAAATCCAGGACTGCAATAAGGGCCAGGCACATACACGGGCAGCTTAAAAGCACCTCAGCTTTGGGAAATCCTGCTGGGCTGTAAAAGCTGCCACAAACCCAAATCATATCAAGCAAGGCCTGTCTGATAATTCTTTGGCTCAATCCCCAAACTGGCTGAACTGCTTTTCCATACAAAGTATTTCCAGGTGGGTTATTAGGCCCTGTATCCCTTCCATGCTGTATTTTCTCATGGTTGAAAAAGACATTCCTTAGAACAAGCTACTCTTTAAAGAAAAGCAAATATTCTCCTTTATATTTCTGGCTGCTCTAAACCAGAAGGATACTTTTCAGGACACAAACTGTTCCCACTGAGTAGCCCATGGGTCTTATCTGCCCACAGGGTCTATGCCTGTGCAGGACTTTCAACTGGGGATATAATTTACATTTTCACAAGGCGATTGATGCTGGTACAAGTACTAGTGTGAACAGTTATGCAAGTATGAAGGGTCATGCTCTGTTAAATCTAGTTTCCCTTCCTGTATTTCTATAGCAGCATCACTGCAGCCACATTTGAGTCTACGCTGCTTTAATTGTACCAGAGGAGTTAAAAGGAAAGAACTGAGCCAAGCGTGCCCCACAGCTGGTTGCTGGCTGAGCTGTGTGAGTCGCAGCGTGAGGAGGCAGAAGCCTGGCTCCACGCAGCTGCCCCAGCTTCAGGTATGCACACTTGGGCTGTTTCACATGTGTGCACAAGAGATTCATTTCAGTAAAGCTTTGCTGACATAGCTGCACCTTTACAAAGCCCTCAAGGTGTAAGCCAGCAGAGCTTTGGGAGGGCTGCTGTGCTGCACTCCCCGTGACGGATGGGGCAGGCAGACCATCGCCGATCTGCTGTGACTTGGGCCCATTGCAAAAATCTAGGCCCAACGTGAACAGGTTTGTTGGAAATGGACCACAAATGTGAGACCTGTAGATCTGTAACGAGATGCTGCATGACAGAAATCGGTAAAGAATGGGCAGGGGTTTCATTTGAAAACTGTAAAGGAAAAAAATAACCAAAAAGGTGGTTTGTTCGTTGATTTGAGTCTCTGGGGTCTCTGAAGAGAGGTGGAGACAAAACAGCATGAAACCCAGCGGTTTCTGTGGGTCAAAACAAACTGTTTCACTCTGAGACACTTGCAGACAAGACGATTTGGAGGTGTGTCTTAGGGAAAAAAAAAATAAATAAATCCCCAAGTGACCAGTAAAATCAGGCCAGGCTGCGAGGGTCTGGGTGTGACAGAGCTGCGGGTGGCAGGCCTGTCCCCGGGGCGGCCTGCCCGCGGCACAGGCGTGCCAGCCACCATGGCTGCGGGCAGGTGGTGGTGGGAGCCCCGTCATCTGCCTGCCGCCTCTGCTCCGGCCTGCCGCCCTGCATCCCCAGGACTCAGGCTCCCGGGAGCACAGCTGCCCTGCACAGCCTTCCTCCCCGCGGCCTCCCCGGGCCGCCGTCCTGACATCGCCCACTCTGGATACCGTCATCCTTTTCCAAAGCCAGCGCTGCCAAGCGCTGCTGCCAGCCGCTCACGGCTGTGCCAGGCACTCAGCCAAAGCTCCTGCCCTGAGCCCACGCCAGCTCGGCTCAGTCGATGAGCCCGAGTGAGACAGTGTGAGGGCTCCTCTGGCCTGCAGAACAACCTGGGGCCCGGGAGTCCTGGAAAAACTGCGGTATCACCAGCCTGGCAGCGCCTGGAGAGAGCCCCGTGCTCCTGCGGGAGAGCAAAACAAGGCAGGAGCTGTTGCAAACGCGTTCTATTTCCTCCCAGTGAATAGTAGAAAGCCCCACCCAAATTTCACTCCTCACTCCCACTTTATGTTAAAAAAACAAACACACTCAAAAAAAAAAAAAAAAAAAAAAAAAAAAAAAGAAAAAGTCAACATTTGCTACTGTGTGTTGTCCTTGCTTCCATGTGACCCAGGCATGTGATTAAGTTGTTGACGCTTGTTTTTTATAGGATCAAATTCATAGCTACTGTAGAAGCCCGTGTAACTTGTCAGAGCAATTCTCTACCCTGGCAAGTTACACAAGCTGAGGAGCTTCTTTCTGCCACAGGGTATCCTGCCTATCTCAGCCTTCTCCCTGCACCTGTGGCTCCTTCTTTCCATCCCTTTGCAAAGTCACCATTTGTGTACATTTTTAGGAAAAACAGGTGAAATCCCTCTTAGCTGCATTGCAGATCTTGGTGAGAGGCCCCCACTCTATGGTAAGTCAGTATTTTCTTCCAGCCTTTCTTCCTCTTGGAAGTGTTACTTAAATACAAGAGAAGGATAAGACTCCACAAAAAAAAAAAAAAAAAAAAAAAAAAAAAAAAAAAAAAAAAAAAAAAATAGCCTAGCTTGCCAGCTGCATGCTCTGTGTTTGGTTTCCACTCACAGCCTGCACATCCCTGCCTGTGTGGATCTGTTGAGTCATGTTGCCTGGCTGAATGGGATGGGGCTGTTTGCTTCAAGCCTGATTTTTGTTCCCAGCTCTCCTGAACAATCAAATATTACCCATGCTAGGGAGCCACAGTCTTGTCATCAGACCCCTTTCCCTCCTTCCTCCTTGGCAAGTATGCAAGTCCAGGGGATCAAGGGGGCCATGCAGAGCCTGTGTAAGGAAAGCCTGAGGACACTCTTTTCCTGAGGGGGTAGAAATAACCATGGCCCTGCTCGTGATGTCTCCCTGTGACCAGTGTGCAATGCACTGGGCCATGTCTCAGTCTCTTCTCAGGTCTCAGTAGTTCCTGTGAATAATGGTGGGAGCCTCTGCATCAGTGGCTGCCTTTGATCAAGTCTCTGAGATACCTACACAGGGCTCTGCTGCTGGAGTTGGCCGGGAACCAGGCCAGCACCTTAACTCCAGGTGTCGTCTTTCCGAACCTGCAGTCCAGCCACAGGTCCCTGGTTACGCAGAGGCACGAGTAGGAACCAGTGCTGCACTGTTGGTCCTCAGCAGCCTGTCAAGGCTGGGAGTGTGAAATGCCTGTGTCTTACCTCAGTGGTAATTCCTGAGTACCACAGAATCGTGGGATGTGTCAGGCTGGAAGGGGCCACCGTGGGGCATCTGGTCCAACTCCCTCCTCAAGCAGGGCCATTCTAGATAGAGCACATGGCACAGGATTGTGTTTAGACACCTCTCTGGGAATATTTAGGCAGAAGACACAAGTGTCAACCTTAGATATCTCCCCAGTTTGCCCCAAATCTGTGTGTGCTTCCAACTGATGCAACACAGTCTTCTTGGGATTTACTTTTAATTACAAATGGGCTTTTTGTTCACAGTAGTAGGTACTAACTTTCCTTATGCCCTTCAACTGCTCACAAAGTTGTTCCTGCACTGGTGGTGTCCCCTCCACTCTTTCTGCAGGTCTCACTGCTGTTAAATTGCTGTAGATGCTTCTACCTGCAGCCATCACTAAGCAATGAAGATGCTGCATGGTTTTTGAAGCAGGAGTCAGGTGTAAGAGTCATATAATCTCCCCCACAGAGAAAAACATTCTGTTTTTCTATGAATGTCTTGTTTTGTTTCTGGCAAACGTAAAGCCTGAAGGCAACACTGGACACATGTTTGTTTTTCCTCTTTCCCCTCTTCTGTACTTTGCCACTCTATCTTCCCTCTTGTTGGAAAGGTAAATCTTTGAACATAACAATTTATCCCCCTTTTCATATTGCCTGGATTTGAATAAGAAAGTCACAATCTCTAAAACTCATTGAAGACTCCATGAGCTGCCCCATTCTTTGGGGGAAAGAATAGTGATGTTATTGCTGTTCTGTTTGAAAAAAATTATATTTGGAAAAGGCACATTCCTTTTAATGGCAGTTCAGACTGTCAGAACCAGAAAAGTTTAGGTTTTCTGTGCTGAAGTAAGAAATCATAAAACTGGTAACTTTGTTTGGATTGGAAGAGACCTTCAAAGATCATCTGGTCCCCCCCTACTGCTGTGGGCAGGGACACCTTTCACTGCATCATCCGACCTGACTTTTAACATTTCCAGTGATGGACATCCACTTCTCTGGGCAAGTTGTTCCAGTGTTTGGATGTCAGTCAGCATACATCATATCCCCAAAATATGTTTATATCTAGCTTGCTTAGTTTTTTGGTGTTCTGGTCTTTTTGATCATGGCTGGTGTGAGCACCTAGTTGCTTCTCTGGGCTCTAGAACTCTCTCCTGTGGCATGCTAGTCTGAAATTCCTTCTTCTCTCCCAAGGAACTCAGGCAGATCATGTCTGGTTGGCATCAGACTTCTTCTGTCTCTGACACAGGCTGAAGTCTCTGTGCACTACTGGTTTCTTTTTGCTGAACCTCTAAATTTTTTAAAAATTTTATTCCCATGGCTGCAGAGGGTTCTGTTTTGCCAGATCACCAAACCATCAGCATGGAGATTCCAATTATCCATAGGTCCCTGAGCAATTAGTTGGGTAGGCTTCAGTGTGTAGTATTCAGGAGCAGTCAGTATTACTTTGTTTTTTTTAAGATCAGTATAGCTTGTTGCTTCTTGGTGAAAATTACTTTCTGATATTAACAACCCCCTTTCTTCTCAAAACTCTTTTTTTTTCCTTAGTGATGCCAGCAGGAAACACATTTCTGATGGCAGATATTTATAGGAATAATAGACCTTCAGTTTTCCAGATTTCAACTGAAATCTCTATTTCGCATTTAAAAAAAAATAGTCTGAAATACTTTGAGAAGGTCTGCCATTTTCTGAGAAACTCTATTAAAAATTATTTTTTAGTTCCTTCCTTTTCTCTCTGCCAATATTCTCTGGCAGGTAGGTGTTTTTTCTGGCCAGGAGGGGGCTAATCCACATCTGTTTTCTTCTTAGCCAGGTCAGAGATTGCCCCTGTACTTGTACTGCTGCTGAGGGCAATAGGCTGAAGCTCTTCACAAAAAACAGTTCAGCTGATTTCATTCTCCCAGACCAACAACTACTTGCAAAAACAGAGAGGAGTATTTTTGCCAGTCTCAGAACTCTCTTATTTCCCCATGAAAAGTTACACAGACTTCCATGCCAACCGAGGGAGAAGCATCAACTCTCCTCAGTGGTCATCATAATTAACCTGAAGCGGTGATCCAGAGCTGTATTTCATGAGCCCAGAGCTTTCCCATGCAGGAGCTTTAGCTTTAGTGAGGGGTGCCACGTTAGAGAGGAGCTTCCAGACTCCCAGCAGCAAGTCTGTTGCAATAACTCTGTTGATCAAATAAAGTTTCTGTTCACAGCACAGAGCAAAAAACTGTTTTTGATTGCAGCCTTGAGGGGTATTTCTTGGCTCACAGTCAATGTTTTAAGCAATGTGCTGCTCTACAAGTCATTACCAATGTTTGTAATCTCTTCCTTCTTACTATTATCCTTTGAGATGAGGAATGAAGACTATTTACCTTTCCCTCATAGTTCATTATGATTATTAAGCCGGGTGTGAGGACTTGTGCATGAGAGTTGAATATAGTATGAGAGTATACTCAGAAATATGTCCAAGTTTTCCTTTTTTTCTTCTCCTAACTGTATTTGTGTACAAAGATTTCAAGATTTCCCAATACCATGTTGTATATGCACTCTGTGCTGAAACCAGTAACAACAAGGTTTCTCACTGCAACATTAGCAAGACACTTAAACAAGCCTCTTCATTAATAATCTGCTGCCTATACCTTCAGATTCCAGTGTCTGGTGTCACCACTCCTTGTTGTCTCAGCTGCCTTTCCACCCCTCACTGAATTTAAAGCTTTTTGGGTGTCCCACCTGCCCCCTTGGGTCCTACCAGCCCCTGTGAAACAGATCCTGAGGCCATTTCAGAGAAGTGAGGAGTGACCAAGGTCCCAGCATAGATGAGGGGATGTGAGCACTTGCAGATGTCACCACACCAGACCCACAGCAGCTGTTTCCAGCTGGTACCACCACGTGCTGCTGTGCAGTGCCGTGCAGGGGTGCTGTGAGGGAAGGAAGGGGGGGGTATATCTGCACTGGCACTGGGTTACATGGCAGCAAAAGAGCAAAGCTTGTTCAACCAGGCTTTGACCAACCTGGCTATGCTGATTCTCACCCTGGGGGCACCTTGGGCTCTGCAGACCACCTTCACTTGGTGCAGTGGAGGTATACCCTGAAGTCCTTCATGGCTTTCTAGCTACACTGTTGAGGCCTGTTTTCAAAACTGACTTGTTTATGTGAGACTTACACACATTAACAATTACATTCAGGCTCCTCCATGCCAAAATACCTTTGGAAAATGCAAGTTGCTATTACAAGTCACTGCAGACAGTGGGTGGATTTATCTGACGTCTGCAAGTTGTAGTTCTCTTAGCCCCTTTTTCCAAGGATGAGGAGATGGCAGTGATGAAGATTCTGCTGTTGATGGAAGTGGGAACACTGTGGGAACACAGAGAGCAAGCTGTGATGGGTACAGAGCCTGAACTGTCCTCTTCTTCCCAGATCCTTTTAAATTTAGGCTTGGCAGGTCACTGTGGAACAACCTGATACCTTTGTTCTCTGGATGGAGAGAACTGAAATTTCTCAGGCTTTTTATTTGTCTTGTTTCATAAGCACTACACCCACCTTAAATAAAAATGAGATGTCTGCCTAGCCCATGTGCACTTTCACACTGTACAGTTTTCTCCAGAAAAGCAATTTTTTTCCTGCTCCAAAGAATGTGGTTTTTTGCTGGGCACATCAATTTGTACATTCTCCCCATTGTCAGTGTCCTTTACCCTCTGTTTCTAGGTCACCCTGGCAGTACACTGGAGTCTGCAGGAACAAGGACTATTTCATGACTTGTTCATGTAGCACCTACAAAAATGAGATTTTAATCTAAACACACATCCCTAGTCTATGAGTACAATAAATTGGCATAATGAAAATGGATAAACTGGGAGTGCATTTCATTGCGGAAATAGTACCTAATATGGGAATAATTCCTAACTCCTCAGGGTTCCAGTGCTCCTTTCTGCTTTGCTTTGAGCACTCAAAAGCATGCTCACTGCAAGATGGTTTGTGTTAGGAATGATGACATTTGCTTAATTAAATTTCAAAAATATCAAAGTGGCAGCCCTACTGGGCCAGAGTCAAGAACTTTTCCATGTTTTCTGGTGCTCAGGCAATGTTGTTGGTTGGTGACTACTGAGTTTTCAGTTTATACTCTCAATAGCACATTGCTGATGGCAAATATGATCTAATTTTTGGTCTAGAAGCCTTATCAATACAAATCTGTCTTTATAACTTAGCTATGCTATGCTAGCCAAAGAGAGAGCAGCATTAACTAATAATTCTATAGATATGTGGATGGCTTTTATTAATAATATGACCAGGTATTTTGTTAATGTTACAGTCCCTGAGAGCAAGTGCTCATAACCAGGATCATGCTGCATTGGACTCTCAGCAAGGAACAAGACATACATGCTCCAAAGCAGTTGACTGCAGGAAAAAATGGATGGATATAGGTAGGATCATGTAGGGCCAGGAACAGGTACGGGTATAGCAAAGGGGATGGTGTCTCATTTTGCATGGAGCTGTCACCGAGGTTAAATTAACCTGTGTCAAAACTGTGTCCATGAAAAAAAAAAGAGTCAGGTCATTGCCATGGAAGACTCCCTTCTGAAGGGAGAAGAAGGCCCAATATTCTGGCTGGAACCACGTCTGAGGGAGGTCTGCTGTCTCTCTGGGACATGGGTTAAAGATGAGAAGAGAAAGCTTCTTACCCTCACACAGCTCTCAGATTGTTCTCCCCTATTAATTTTCAGATAGGCAGCAATGAAGTTGCACCAGGAAGTCCAAGGGCAATCAGGAGACATTTCAGGGCTTTGGGACAATTGGTTAAGGGATCTGGACTGCAGACAATGCTCTCCCTTATCCAACCAATTGCAGGGAGTGACAAGGAAAGAAACAGGAAGAGACAACAGATCAATAGCTGACTCTCAGCCTGGTGTCACCTGCAGAATTTGGGGGATTTTGATCATGGGCCAGTTTACGTGACAGCAGGGCCACTGGTGACAGATGAGACACACCTGTCTCAGAGGGGGAAAAGGATCTTTGCACTGAATACTTGGAAAAATTTGTTCACCAAAGGGATTGTCAAGCACTGAAACAGGCTGCCTGGGGAAGCGGTGGAGTGACCATCCCTGGAGTTATTTAAAAGCCGTGTAGCTGTGGCACTGAGGGACATGGTTTAGTGGTGCACTTGGAACTGCTGGGATAATCATTGGACTCAATGCTGTTACAACTCTTTTCCAACATAAATGATTCTATGACTGCATTCCAACCTATCCATGTGCCTTTAAAATCAATACTCAAGGTCCTCTCAGTAGGTAGGTCAGAACAGGCTGTCTTTAAAGCAGTAGCAAATGTTCAGATACCAATGAGACCATGTGAAGCTGTGTGTACATATAAACTGTTGTCATAAAATGTTGTCAGTTCCCAGCATTCACCAGGTACTCCTCCAGCTCCAGAGCATGCATACAGCCCCATACATTCAGCATGTCCCCCCAGACCTTGTCTCCTTCAGGGAGACTGCCAGTCTCCCCAAAACTTGAAATTGTGGTACACACAGATGGACTTTCCAATGGCTGCACATTTCAGCAAGGTGCAGCGTTTGGTGCTAGTGCAGATCTGAGGGAATTGTTGCTGCTCTGTGTCATCTTTCAGTGATGCCATCTTTGCTTCTGTCTCTGTTCAATCTGTTTTAATTAGGTTGATCATAGCCACCATAATACTGCTGCTGCGGAGCTCCCCAGAATGTCTGGCCCTGTCTGCCCCTGGCACAGTGAGCAGAGGTTGTAGGGCTGCTGTCTGATGGGTGAGGAGAACTAAGGGAGCTGCTGGGAGCAAGTTGTCATGGGCTGAATACAGTTTGGGGTAAAAAGGCTAGCACAGGCACTCGGCTGCCAGAACACTCGTGGGTGGAGAGGAGCCCTGAGGCAGCACTTTTGTGCCATGTCTTCACTTTGAGGTTTGTATCTGGCCTTGAGGGCATCTCAGAGCCCTGGGCAGCTTTGAGGGTGGTATTGGGTCTGTGTATGTGTGTGCTGTTGATCCATTGTGGAATTCAGAGGGCAAAAGCTTGGTCAAAGAAACAGCAATTAGTGAGGAGGTGCCTAAAACTGAAGAGAACAGACGGAACAAGTAACCCAGATGTATCCAACTGGACAAAACTGTATATAAACAGTCTCAAACTGTTTACAGACTCAAAAGAAAGAGGAATACAAAAGATTATTTTTCTGTCTGAGGGCAGAGCAACACATGCTGGTTCTTTGTCCCTTCCACCAGTGTTGGACAGCTTGTTGCTGGTGATGACAGAGTCTGTGCCTGTGGTGTTTTGGAGTGTGGTGCTCCCCATATTACACAAGCACTTCTATTGATCACCCAGCCATTTCTGCAGTCCCTGCCAGATATATCAGGAGAAGCATAGCAACTACAGGCACACACTCATTTGACTTCTTTCTTCTCTTCTGCCCTTCTCAGAGGCACCAAATCATCCCCTGCCCTGGAGCAATCAGTCATTAATAAGAACCTTGCTACCGCCAGGGCACTTCTCAAGGCACTGCAGTCAAGATTACTTCTGGGAAGAGGAAAGCGACTTAGATTTTCATCTGCTGCAAAAAGGAAAAAAATTACCATTTTTAAACTCTGTGTTTTTATTTTTACCCCATATCCATGCAGGACAGCAGTGTAGGGCTGCAGCACTGCAGAGAGATGGCTTGTCAGCAGCTTGTCTGCCATGATGAATAAATAAAAACTCAGCAAATAGATCCCCTTTTTCCGAGAGGGGGGGGAACTTGGAAGAGGACATCTAGAGGATGCAAAGGGTTAGCAAACATTGCAAAGGCAGGGGTATGGAGTTGCAGATCTCTGGCTAGAGAGTGAAATTGCTTCAGGTGGCCAGAGGATGCTTCATGATCCCTGTGTTAGCGGAAAAGGAGCCCGCTGAAGTGTCTGTGGAGTGCATGAGTGGAAGCAGCAATAAAGTAACTATGCCAGGATCCTCAAGTGAACAGAACCTGCTGCAAGGAGACACAGTCTGGGTTAGTTGATGACAAGCAGAATTCCCAGCAGCAATTGCCTCCTGCCCTGGCATCGTTACTGTTTGGAAGGGCGGTAGCAACGACACGTAAAAACTCTGGTTTCTTCGGAGGGCATATAGCAAAGGTTTATTGAAAGACACACTCTTTTATACAGTGTTTTGGTACAATGAATATTATTGGTCCTTTAGAACAACACCCCTCCACCCTTTCTTACAAGTAAACAAGAAGTTAGAAAAACACCAGGTGTCAGGGAAAGGGATATCTACAAGGATTGTTTGGGTTCCTCCTTCTGATTTCCAATGGCCAAAGTGGGAGAATTATGTACTTGACTTTTCCCACAGGCTCAAGCTACTGTCTGAAGCCTAAAGATCTATTTTCTGACCACTGTCAGTTCCCACACCCTGGGATATCCCTTCTTCTAGCATTTAGTTCTGAGTGAAGAAATTGGACTGTCAACACTCATGACTAGACCATGCTCAGAGGACCACAAGCCATGTTTCTGCAGCGAAGTGGAGACTGGAGGTGGGCTTAACACACTGCTGCCTGTGGGAGAGGGAAGGGTGGAGAGGGGCTAGGATTTCTTAACCTTTACTGCTACCTTCTTGGAAGGAAAACTGCAGGACCAGCTCATTAGTTAGCATAAAAAGACACGTATCCATGGAGCTGAAGAGTGTTAATTTCCTTAACAAGGAAAAGAATAGAAACACAAAAATATTGGTTGGAAGAGCCCTCTGAAGGCCCAAGGTCATCCAGGTTCCTGCTTAGCATGGGACTATTACATTACATCAAGTCAGCTTTGGCATTGTCTAGCCAAGCCTTGAAAGCCTCCAAGCATGGAAAATGCAGAGTGCCCCTCTCTGGGATATGTTTTCTGCTAATGTCCATCCCTTCTCCCAAGTTCCAGCCTGGGTTTGTTGCCCCTCATTTGTCCATCTGTTGCTTGCAGGATGGATTGGGGTCTGTCAGTCATCCCCTGAAGGAGGTGTGATTTCCGGTAGGGTCCTGTTGGATCACCCCTCCATCTCCTTGTCTCGGGACTAAACCCCCCCAGCTCCCTCAGCCTCTGCTCTTTGCTTGTATGCTCTGTTCCAGCTGTCTCAGTACCCCTCTAGCTGGGCCTGCCCCCACTGAGGGATCCAAAGCAACACAGAACATCACCAGTGGCCTCTGTTCCACAGGGGCTTCCCTCTCCCTGCCAGCTACGTGCCTCCTCCTGCAGTCTGCCAGGCACTTTGTCATGCTGGTGATGCCAGCACATGCTGGGCTCAAACAAGGTGTGACCCGTAATTATAGCTACATGAAAAACAGCAGAGGTCTCATTCACTGCACTGGAGATAGTACAGTAAGCAAACAGTTTCAAAATCCAATTTCATAGACACAGAGATTACATTAATCTCTTTTAATAGCTAAACAATTCAGTTTTCAAGATAGGACAAAGCATGGGATATTCTTCACAAAACTGGTGCTTCAAAGGTGCCTACATCAGATTTAGAATCCTAACTCCTAAGCTCCTAATAGTAGAACTGATTGTATCTTTTCATACAGTAGTGCTACAAAACTTGTGTTTAATCTCCTCTTTTTATAACATGCTGTAGCTGCCTGGGCTTGCCTGTGGGAAGCAAATGTAGATTGTCTTTGCCTTCAAATACCATATGAGGAAACTTACCCAGCCCTCACCAACTGATCTTGGGGGCCTGTGGAATGATAAAAGCTCAGGTTATCAAAGTATCTGTAAACTGGCTTCTGATTTCTAGCTGGAGCACCTCCCTGAATCTGGACCCTTTGATTTAAGGTAGCTTGCTTTCTTTCACCATGTCTCAACAGGCAGGAAAGGGCATAGCTTTAATTCCTGTTGGCTCAGTCACATTAGCTCAACATGACTGAAAACCCTTCTTCACCTCTAGAAATGCAAAAGTGAATGTGGATCTACACATTCACTGGATGTGGATCTAATCTTCTGCCTTTGTAGTAAGTAGTGTGTAATATACAGGCATGTTTCTATACTGCCAAAAATATTGGTGTAAAAGGCTTTTCTTGTTGACACTGTTTGGTTTGGAGAACCTAAATTATCTCTCCTAAGGAAGGCATTATTTATTGAACTAGATTGCACATTTTTAGAGAATTTTTGGGTCTTGTGGTCTAGCCATATCCATTTTGGGTTGATTTCTAGTGTTTGTGTTGTGATTTAGGGCTCTGACAAATGAGCTCTAACAAATGATGGTGAGGTGAGTGGTGACCCACCCAGCTGCTTTTACTGCTCTGCTGGCAAAGATTACAGTCCCTGCAGTGCAGCTGGCAGAAGACAACATATGTCCAGGACAGACCTGCTCCAAAAGGCATTTGAGTTGTAATCTCCAAGGAGGTGGGATTGGACTAAATAGAAGACTGTGAACTAGAGACACTGAGATGTTGTCCATAATGGTTTATGCCCATCTAGAACAGCTCTGCTTCTGTGCCTCAAGTCCTAGCAGATCCTGCCCCATATTTCTGTCCTCCCCTTTACACCAGAACTGGCAGTTGTCTGATGCTAATACAAAATTATATAGAGACTTAAAGCCAGCCAGATTTTTTTCTCATTCACCCAGAAGGTGTGGAGGGGACTGGAACACCACCAACTTCTATCAGATTAATCATGATCGCTATCTTTCAGATAGTGGTAAAAGTGTCCCTGTGTCTCAGTACCACTCTGCCCTGTGGTAGCAGAGTGATGTCAAGCAACAGCAGGTGACAATGTCTTCATCTGCTCACTTGTTTTCCACCCAAACAATAATCTGGGGCCAGAGCCTTCCTCTTATGCTCCTGTATGGCCAGTTAGCAAGGCTCTGCTGCCAGAGAACTCCCTTACCCATCAGCATAACCTCTGTTCTGCTACAGGGCTAACTGCCATAGTGGTGGCCTGGCTGTCAGGAATGGAGCAGGCATGAGCAGTGGTCTCTTTCCCCTCCTAACTCCAAGGGTGTCTGGCCAGAGACTGCCCTTGCACCCCGGTGCAGCAGCAAGCAGGAACCACAGCAGGAGGGAGTCAGGACTGACTGCCCTGAGCAGTACTTCCCTGCTAAATCACGTGAGAGTTTTCCTCTCCCTCACCCGTTAGGAACATGGCAAGATCAGTGGGAAAATGCCTGGGCCTTAAATATACAATGAGCCTTTCCCCACCCATTACCACCTGATAAGCTGCTCCAGGCTATCTTGTTTATGTTTATGAGTGTTTAATACCTCGTAGCATTTGCGTTTGCCTTGAAGCTACAGGCAGCTATGTGCTGTAGTGTGCTGAATTTTTGTGCTGTGAGTACAAACAGATGTTTGAAGATCTGCTTTGAAGCAAATCTATGCCCTCTACGTTCTCTCCCAAGACTCCTCAGGAACAATATGCATCACTATATTCAGGGCAAAGCCTTGAAGGGCAGTGAGAGCAGATGCATAGGAATAGTTAGCAGTGGAACATAGCATAGTCACATATCCATTGCATAAATCCTTCGCAGCAACACTTCGGACATCAGTATGCATAAAAAAAAATATGCTGGGCCTCATTCCTACAAAGCAGCTGCTGCTGAATGCACATCTTTTAGGTTTGCCTGGCCTAAGGACAGACTCACTAGCCAGATCCTTGTTGCCCTCCAGAGCTATTTCCTGCAGCCTAAATAATTTCCCTGATACCAAAAATCTCAGGGTGAGCAGAAATAGTAAAACCTGGGCAATGTGCACAGATGGCTCTTGCTCACTTCCACTGCTTCTGCCAGCTGCTCCTAGGTGTGGCAAAGCTTCAGAAGGCAGACGCAAGTGACATTAAGTAATTTGACTCTCTCTCAAAACCTCTGAGATACCCCATGATACTTCATGCTACATGCAAAATAATAGGGAAGCTTAAACAGCTCTTGCCTCAGGCAGCTCCCAGTTTATGTCAGAACACAACAGAAAGCCTGAGAGGGAAAGGTAAGCTGGCAATGGTGAAAGCAGCCAAGATTGTGCGGTGATTGCTGCGTGGGAGGTTGCAGCCAGGGCTCTCAGATGACTCAAACCGCTGCGGTATGGTTTTCGTTTTATTTCTTCTTTTCTCACATTTTGAGGGGAAAGAGGGTGTGTCTGGAAGTTCAGATGCTAGCTTGGAGCTTGGGTGATCTACATCCAGGTTTCTGCCTTGCCAGTGACTCCCTTGTGTAAGTTGCTCCCATCCTTCTCCCTTTTGCCCCTCATTCTCCAAGGAAGAATGTGCTTCCATATCCCTGAGGTGTGTGAGAGTAATACCTGTGAGGAATTCAGCTACAGTATGAGGGAGAGTAATATCAGGCCCTGAAGTGGCTTGGTCTGCATTACCTTTTTACCATAGGCAATGGACAGCAAAGGGGATCCTTCAGAGCACTCCGTGTAGCTGACTTTCAAATGCAAAACAATGTTTGACCTGAGCTGCACAGGGAGTTGATACTGTGCTGTAAGTTGTGCTGTATCTCTCTAATTCACTCTGAAGAATGTTTTTTCTTAATTCTGCTTTGTTTCATACCTCTCACATTTCCTGCTTAAACATGAAAACTATTCTTATCTTTATTTATAGAATTCTTTTTCATTTGCTAGTGACCACTTTTTTTTTCTTGCCTAGTTCCATTTCATCTGACACAGTTCTTCCTCCCTTCCTTCTCCTCCTCATCCATGAGCTCAGGGGATGACAAAAACAGCAATCTGGGAGCCTGGAAGCTGCTTGCTGAACCCCTCTTTAACCAGCACCCCTAAAGTGGCCTGAGTGGAGAAAAGAGGCCATTCTGGGGGGACAGCTGACTGCTGGGCCTTCCCCTGAGGATTGCACTGTGTACATCAGTATTGTAGTTAACAAATCTTGTCAGAGGTAGTGGTTCCTGCAAGTCATGCACAGCAGATCTCCTTTAAGCAGCAATGAAATTTGTGATGTTTTTGCTTGACATCTGCAACCTCAGTGGAAAGGAAGTGTGACTCTTGCCTAGTGTTTGCAGCTGAAACCTAATCAAGGACAGAAAAGAAGATGCACTTCTATTTATTTTAATCTTCTACGTGTACAAACAGTGTTTTTTCAGTGTAAATTGAGAGGTGTAAGGCTCTGTGGGAGTGATTCCTTCTAGGAATTTATTTCATGTGGCTGTGAGTGGCTCAGCAAGATAGGATGGGAAAAAAAGAAAGAGGCACAAAGCTCTAAATAACTGAAAGAGGGAAAGCGCCCAGTGAACAAATCCTCACATGAAATCTCCTGTTTCTCCAAAAGAAAGGAAGCCTTTCCCAGGGAGCTGATACCTACTTACAGTATTTTGTGTTTCATTTTCTAGAGAACAGCCAAGTTACACTAGGAAGTATGACCTGGCCAATCATAAGTCAAAACAAAAAAATATTCTTGGGTTTTGCCTTTTGCCTGCTCAGTGCCTGTTTTCCTGTGCCCAGCATGAGTCTTTTAATAAATTCTCCACAAACATGGAAGCCAGGGAGGCCTCTCCCTGGCCCTGTTACCTCCACAGTGGCTGATGAAACACAGAAGAGCTCAGACAGCCAATGACCCCACATCCCAACAGGCTGGTACACAATTTTTGACCTTTCTAGCTGTTCTCAGTGCAGGGTTGCCTGCTCAATCTTGTCTTTAAAGGAGGGGCTGTGTCCAGTTGCCTTTTAGAAAGGGCAGTTTTTAAAATTGTCCTTGTTAGAAAAAAAATACTGTGTTGGGCAGTAGTGAAAACAGAGAGCTGAATGCAGTCTGGTGTGTGCTGTGCTGGTGTGATGAGGCTGGGCCAGGAGGCCAGCAAGTTTTGCTCATTTCTGCACTCTGTGGTGGTAAGCTGCTCTGTACTGTATTTTTCCTTTACCCTGGAGCTTCCTCCTAGGACCCTGCCAGTAACTTGATCTTGCTTTGATAAACCATCAAGCCGACACGACATGAAACTGTAGTTCTAATGACCTGTGTTATTTAAAAATCAAATGACACTTTCTCAAGAGAAAGTTCTTTAGTTCCAGTGTTTTCCTAAGATAATTATACCAAGGCAGCATATTATCCTCCCCTGTAGTTTCATTTATTGCTCACTTTGTCTAAACTCCTGCATTCCATTGCACTGCATTATTTTGTCATGTTCCACCCCATCATTTCAAAATAGCTTCCCTGTTTGTTTAAAAGCACAGCAAAAGCTTTAAAGACTTGAGGAAAGTGATGCCATATACTTTGTGTAATGATGTACAGACTGCTGGTTCAATTTCAGTGCCTTGTAGCACCAACTTATGAAACTCTTTGCCTCTTCATCTCCCCTGTCTTCTGAGCTAGCAAGAGATAAACAGGAAAAGGGGGAGACACCTTCTGTTTGATATTGTCTGACTCTAAAGTCAAGTCAGACTCTGATATTAATAACTTCCTGTTTTGCTGTAAGTCTTCTGATAAGTGAAAAGCCTCCATGTGCATTGACAATCCTGAATTTAAGCAACTACATGACCAGTGTATTCCTAGCCCCTGGGCTATAAAATTCCAGTTTGATGCTTACCTCCAGCATTTAGGCCAGAATTTTAGAGTTGGAATTCAAATCACTGAAAATTTAGATGTCTAAATGCACAGTTGGTTGCCAAAATACAAACTGCCTGACAACAAAACACTTGCTGACCCTGTAAGTGTCTTGGGACTTGAGAGGGCAGAATCTATAGAAATTAGACTAATTTTATTCGGGAACTCAAGTAAGGATCCTAATTTGGTCTGTTGTTCATTGCTCAGGATGTGCTCAGAAGTTAGAAACAGAAAAGAAGATCTGCAAAATAATGTGGAGAAAGGTGCATTTGTGTAATATCACTTGTGCAAGATGCTTGTGAAATTTAGTATGTGTTGCATTGCATTTTTTTTCACACATGCTTAAAATAGTAAGACCTTTTCCAGCTATCTGTAGTGGGTCGACCCTGGCTGGATGCCAGATGTCCACCAAGCCACTCTACTGCTCCCTTTGCCAGTGGGACAAGGGAGACAATAAGATGGAGAATAACCAGCAGGTGAGATAGGGTAGCTTTATTACAGTGAAAGAAAAGAAATAAGTGAGAATCGGGGCGTGCATAAGTGAAGGGAAAAGTCAGTCTCCACTTCCCATCGGCAAGCAATGTTTGGACATTTCTGGGAAGCAGGAATTTCAGCATGCTGGATGGTTCCCTTCTATCAGTCCACGGGCCAGTTTGTTAGGGTTGTTTACCTGCTCAGGAGTAAAGTCCCAGGCCATGGGAGATGATAACCGCCCTAGGAACCTGCCCAAATCCCTCCACACACCCTTCCGCCCAGGAACTGGATGCCTCAGGGCGGATTTTAATAGCTCCTCACCTAAAGGTTTTTCCTCTTGCTTCACGATGACAACAAATTCCATGAATTCCATAGAATAACAACGGTATTGGCTAATAATATTAACAGTATCAGACAGCTTATATAAGGATTGGCAACAACCGTGGAAGTCTGCAGTAAAAAAAATCATCCACATTCAACATACAATCCTTACTTGGAACAACAAAAACAACTAAACTAAACAGAAAGAAAAGGAAAAAGTTCCCACACCAGATCCAAAAATAACATAATCACAATACAGAACAAAAACGGACAAACTACACAAAATCCACCCCTAGACCCTACAATTACAATACAAATTTCCCACTATCCTTCTGCTTGATAACACAGTTTAATATTTGTTTTGCCCAATATTTCTCCCAATTAATATCCTTATCGCAAAGTCCTTGTGACTGCCCACATTCTGCACCAAAAACTGTCATGGTTTGACACTGGCTAAATGCCAGGCACCCACAATAGCTGCTCACTCATCCTCCCCTGCCACAGCTGGGCAGAAGAGAGAAAAGTTTAATGAAGACTTTATTGAGTTGAGATAAGGACTGGGAGGGCAAAACAGACTCACCTTGAAAGTACAAAGTGAATTTATTACTAACAAAGTCAGAGGAGAATAATGAGAAGTAAAATAAACCCTTAAAACACCTTTTCTTCCCCCAACCCCTCCCTCCTTCCCACCAATAGCACAGGAGAGACAGGGCATGGTGGTTTGGTCAGTTCATCACCTGAGGTTTTTTTCTGCTGCTCAAGGAGAGGAGTCCTTCCCCTGCTGCACTGTGAGGTGCCTCCCATGGGAGACAGTTATCCATGAACTTCTCCAGCGTGGTTCCAATCTCACGAGCAGTAGTTCTCCCAAAACTGCTGCAATATGAGTCCCTCCCACATACATACAATCCTTCCAAAATTGCTGTGGCCTGGGTCCCTTGTTCACAGGGTGCAGTCCTCCAAGGAGAGGCTGCTCCAGCCTGGAAGCAGGGACCCTCTCTCTCCACCGGGTCTCCCATTAGATCACAGCCTCCTCTAGGCATCCACCAGCTCTGACATGGGCACCTCCCCCAAGGGCTGCAGGTGGATCTCTGCATCCCCTCTGGATCCCCATGGGCTACACAGGGACAGTTGCCTCACCATGGTCATCCCCGTGACCTGCAGAGGAATCTCAGCTCTGGCACCTGGAGCACCTCCTGCCCCTCCTTCTCCACTGACCTCAGTGTCTCCATGTCGTTTCCCTCCCACATTTCTCACCTCCTCCTCTTCTCTAGCTGGAATTAAGACTGCACACACACCTCACTTTGTTTTGATTTTCTTCCTAAATCTGTTATCACAGAGGCATTACCAACCTTTCTAATTGGCCCAGGCTTGGCCAGCAACATGTCCATCTTCAGAGCCATCAAGGATTGGCTCTACTTGGACATGGTGGAAGCTTTCAGCAGCTTCTCACAGAAGCCACATCTGTGGCCCCTCCTCTACCAAAAACCAGGCAATGTAAAACTGACACACTACAAGTTATCCAAAAACATTTCCTTGTGAATTGAACTACTACTTCCTGTGGATAATACACTGTTTTGCTACCTGCTGCAGAGGTAGAGTCCCCTGAATGCCTAATGCCTGTGTACTGCTGCTCTGCATGACTGGGAACAGTCTCCTGATCACAGTGTGAGACAGGAAAGCTTGGACTTAGGAGTTCTATGAGATTTACAAATCATAACAGCTAATCAAGATTTAAAACAGCTCTGGACTGAAAAGGCTAGCAAGTGGTCCAGCTGTGAGTTAATTCATTAGCTGCAGTAAATATCACTGGAAGAGCTTGTCAAAAGGAAAAGTGAAGCAGCTGAAAAGAATTGTCCTTAAAGTGAATGTCAGAGACTTTTGCAGCTGTCATCCAGTGGACAGGAGACTCTGGGCATTGGAGAGAAAATGAGGGTGAAAGACATAAAAATTTGAGTACAGAGGATAAAGTACCAGTTCCCACTGAGTGATTATAAAGGAAGCAATCTCACCACTACAGGGACCTAATTAGAGACTGAATCTCACAACCATCTAACATCTCCTCCAGGACTCTGAGAAACCCAAACCAGCGAATGCAGCCTGCTCAGAGCAGCAGCAGCAGGAGGCTCTGCTGCTTCAGTGGCACAATGGAACATTACATTTGTGTACCTGGGGGCATTTCCAGCATTCTTGTGTCCTGCTCAGCACTCACTTAGGTCCAGAGGAGCCACATCATTTTCTTGCCTGCCAGCACAGCATTTTCCTGGTCCTACAGAAGGCAACAACAGGCTTCCACTGCCACATACCTGAGCATCCCAGAGGAAAGGCACCAGGACACTTTTCCCCAGGTAAATGTAAGAGTTAATTGTCAACAATAACAAGACAGATTTTCACATTTCTATGACTGATCTGATAAATCACCACGTTTCTTGCTCTCCTAAATGTGCAGATCGATGTGAGTCCTCAGGCCTCCCTGGAGACACCGGGGCTGTCAGTCAGAGGTTGCATGTATGGTTCACTCAGGCCTTGGTGCAGGGCTCAGCTCTACCTCACTCCACCTGTTGCCTGTCTGGGACACTGTCACCCTTCTCTTCATCTTTGTGGAAATGTGGAAACACTGGCTTTAGTTTGAAGCTAATCTTTTTGTTTGAAGCAGCAATGCCCATTTCTGCTCTAGTTGCTCCCTCCTATCTCTGAATTGCAGTGCATCACCTCATCATTGGTATGCCAAGCAGGGAATTCTCTAAGTTGGGTCTTTTCTTTGTCTGGTGACTATTTCTAAGCAGCAAAGAGTTTTCACTGGGTTTTATTTATGACTGGTTCATTCTGGGTGCTGGTCCTCAGCACTTCCCTCCTGGTGCCAGGAAGGGCTGTGCCAGTAGAAGCCATGCTCCGGGGTGGGTGAGCACCAGGGTCAGCAAGAAGGAATTCTTGTACCTGGTATTGCCATGAAAGGCATTTTAATGTAACCTTGTGAGGGTTCAGGGGCTGCAGGGATATCTTCCATTATCACTACTACTAGCACTGACATTTTTCTCTAGCAGGATTTGCCAGGCATAGGGAAGGTCTGTGCCTTCTGAGACAACTCAGGCAGGGAAGAGAAGGAATAACTGGTCAGCATGCACAGATGTATTATGTTTGGGGGGCAGTGGTTTATGTGTTCCTCTGAAGCTGGGAGGAGATAGGTGACCTACCCAGAGAGAGCTCAGCTGACATCTGACAAGGACAATTTCATAGTCAGGATAAATGGATGCCTTTTGTTTTGTTCTATGGAAAGCAAGTTACTAGTCTGAGACTAGTTTAGCCTATATCTTTACCATATGAAACAAGCCTAAACCACTTCTTTTGAGGTTGTTATTTATTTGGGTCAATATGAAACATTTTTGGCATTTATTTTCCATTTTTGGCTGTCACATGCTGTTGTCTTCAATGTATATGTTTTCTTCTCTGACATTTCAGATCTCCTCTCCTGTAATATTTAAGTTCTTATTTAACTGATGCTGCAGATGGAGAGTATTAGTTACCTTCCATGACCACTCTGGCCACAGTGACTTGCTTTGCTTGACAAGCTGATTACTTTGTCAAGGTGAATGTTATGTCTATCTGGAGTATCTCTGTGTGTCTTGTGCAAGGTTGCAGTTGCAAGCTGGTTTCCTACTGGACATGCAGTTTCTCCAGACACAGAATACCTTTGATGGGATATTTTCCCCCCCACTTTCCTCCTGAGAGTGATGCTGCTGCAGTTTATACCAATAAGATTTAGGTGGCTGTATCTCTGAATTTGACAAGCTAGTGGATGGCAAGCAAACCCAACAGATGAAATTCCATTGATAAAGAAAATTCTCATCCTAGTAACCACTCAGAAAAGTCCACAAGTAGAGATTAGGAGTTAATAACAACTGCACCAAATCTGCCAAAGCTGCTGGGGATGTGACCAACAGACACTTTGTGGAGCCAAAGAATCTCTGCAGTGCCTGCTCCCTGCTGCCCTTCATCAGCAAGTTTGGAAGAGAAGCATCTAAAGAGAGCAATGGGGTTGATGGGCTCCCCAAAGCACCAGTTACAGGCAGTAGGGATCAGTCAGGAGCCTTTGTGACAGCTTTGCAAAAAATGGTTTAACACTGCACAGACTCATTAAAGTAGGAAAGAAAGTTCCTGTCAGTTGTCACGGGGGTTGGTGTCTCAGATTGCCACTGACACGGGAGTCCATAGCCCCACTTCACAGGGCCAGTGCAGGATCCAGGTGTGTCTCTGCTTGCCAGAGTGGCTGTAGGCAGAACCAAACTTTGCCATGCACAAGCCACCCAGGCCTCCAGAGACCTTCAAATGGTCATATCCTGCATGATCCCTAAAAGAGGCCAGACAGCAACTGCAGCAGAGAAGCTGTAAGATAAATAGTGCCTTCAGATTGTCCATTGGATATAACTGAGACACAACAGCAAAACTCAAATCAATGAAATGCATTTCTTAGCAGTTCCTGAGAGTGAACAGGCTGTGTTGTTTGTGAGCTGCAAGCCACGTCAGGTGGGGTGGATCTTCACAGAGGAATTGCTGCCTCTGGCCCTAAAATATCATTGTAAGAAGGCAAGAAAAACATCCTTAGTTTTTCTTAGTTCTTTCTAGATGGTATGTTATAAGCAACTAGCAGACAAATCACCATAGATATTAAGAATTCAGGAAACATTACTAAGCAACACAAAGAATAGAAAATAGTGTGTATTTTCTGAGAAGACTGGGGGGAAAAATCCTGTGCCATTGAATGCTTTGGGAGAGTAAGTCCTAATAGCTACAGTAGCCAAATGTCACCTGGGACCAGCGTGTGAACAATTCTTTTGTAATATTATTTGGCAAATGTCTCAACATCTTGAGTTTTTTGCAGAGTAGAAAACAAAAAGATGGCCAGTGCTGTTTTCTGGTGGTACAGGAACATTAATTTCTCTAACCCTGTATGGTGGTATCTGACCATCTTGGATACCTGAGGTGGCAGGTCAAAGGAAAGCAATGTGTAGACGTGGCTTTCAAAGGCACCTATATAGTAAAATAAACAAAAGCGTGGTACACTTGGTAAGATGATAAGCGAGCATTTGTAAGAGGTACCTTTGTGAGATGAACCTCAGGGCTACAATGCCCACAGGCAAACCAGCTCTGGGTGCCATGTGAGCACTGAGGGCAAATGCTGGGCTGCTCTTTTCCCAGGCAGATGCTGTCCTGGGGCTTCTCTCCTCACAGGAGGAAGGAGAAAAAGCAGCTTTTACCATCCAAGTGCATGACATTCCTGCTCCTGCTGGGTGGAAGAGAAAGGGAGCTCTCCTCCCCCTGTGCCTGCGAGGGAAGCACAGACTATTGGTGTGAGGGGCAAGAAGCCGTCTCAAGGCTTCTTCCTTGTTTCCCGCAGGGACCTGCACCCCAGCCATTCCCTGCTCTGGACCAGCATGCTGGGATGCCCAGGCCTGCCCCTCCCAGGCTCCCCCTCTGCTCTGTAGCTCCGAGCTCTGCCACTTTCTGTCCTTGGAAAGGCAGAGGTGGGGGAGCAAGCTCCCAGCAGCTCCAGAGGAGCAGAGGGTCTCCATCGGGGGTATCTCCTTATAGGAGATGAAGGAGGCATCTCTGCCGTAAGGGCTGCAGGCAGGAGCAGTCACCTGCCTCCCTCTGCAGCCGGCAGCACTCTGCTTTTTCACGTTGTTTATTACCTGCCGTCTGTTTTCGTGTGTTTCCCTGCAGGCTGGGAGCCAGGAGGGCTGGCGCTGGGGACACCTCCTCCTGATGGGCTGCCAAGGACGGTGGCAGTGTCCTCCCGCCCAGGGCGGTGGCCCCGGCCCCGGGCACACGGCTGGCCCGACCCTCCCCTGGAGACCTACTTCTGCTGGGAGAGGCAAGGTAACCTCGCCACTGAAAATAGCTGGGACGGCGGCCAGCGGAGATTAATGGCATCATTAACGTCCCCAGTTTATTTATAGGCTTAAAAATGCCTTGGACCTGCAAACCGAGCACAGTTGCTCCGTGTAAGGCAGGGACGCACAGGTCTCCTGCTTCTGCCTTTCCCCTGCCTGCTATTTCATTCTGATTGCTGGGACTATAAAACCTCCAGAGCAGGCACTGTTTCTCATTGTGAAAGCTACTTTGTAAACCCTCCTAACTGAAGGGATACACACAGATACTTTTCTTTTTTTTTTTTTTTTTTTTTTCTTCAAGAATGCTGTATTTGTCTGGTCTCCTTCCTCTACCAACTTTTTTCTGTGCACACTGTGTCCTTAGAGAAAACTCCTTTTGATGAATTCCTGAGGCAAAGGCTGAGCAGCCATCACAGGAATTAGTGATTTCCCTCCTTGGGTTTTAAACTGTGAGCTCTGTGGGAGGAAGACTGAGATTCTCATAGGTGTGGAGAGCCTGGAGAGCACTTAGGACATGTAGGGACCTAGTAAGAAATGCAGATGCAATTAGTGATTGTGGAGGTCTTCCAGCAAAAGCCAGCAGAGCTAGCCCAGCTCCCAGGTCCTCCAGGAGCCTCATGGGACTGGTGAGAAAAGAAATAACCACCCCAAGAGTGTTGGCCTCAGAAGAGGAGTTTTTGGCTTGTGCCCTATGGCCATACTGCCTGGTCTGTTTCCCAGTGGTCAGTGAAAGGTAAGTGAGAAAGGAGATTTGCTGTCAGCAAGCACAAATCCAAGGGATAGGCTGTGTGACTGGGAGATAGATGGCTCCACGAGTAGAAGAAAAAAGTAAAAATGCCTGTCCTCACATCCAGAAGCATGGATCACCAGTGTGACAGCTCATGGAAGTGAGGTAATTTCAGAGGGCAGCTACCCTTCACTCCACTGTTGCTTTTTTGTTGTATCAATCTGAGATAAACTCCTGTGTCAGTCTCTCCTTGGCCTTCATCTTCTAGGGACAAAATAAAGAACCAGTAGAGAGCCACTCAAACCTCTGTAGTCTTTTTTTTTTTTTCCCCTCTGGGCAGTGAGAACACTTCAGGGCAGAGTGAAGGAGCCCAAAATGGAAGAAGGAGGTTTTCTCTGCCACTGCAGGTGAAGCCACAATCCTGGGATGCCCTCACCCTGCCAACAACTGGTGGTCTTGAGGCATCTTCAGGCCTTGCTTTCCCCTTCCTTGCTTTCCCACTTGGATTCTTGGTTCCAGATCTCCTCCAGCTCATCTTGGCCAGGCCCCAGCTCTCCTGGGATGGGGCTGTGATGAGGATGGGAATTCCTGCTCGCATCTCACTTTCCATATCTGTTAAATGGTACTATGACACTCAACTAACTCTATATGGAAGTGTTCCAAAGTAGGTTGAACAAGGCTTTGAGCAATCTGGTTTAGTGAAAGGTGTCCCAGCTCATGGCAGGAGAGTTGGAACTGGATGATCTTTAGGGCCTCTCCCCAACCCAAACCATCCTGTGATTTTCTACAGTCCTTTGAAGGGCAAAAGCAGACATGCAATTCTTCACCATCCAAAGACCATAACTGGAAGATATTTCCATGCCTGATATACATGAGATCCTGTGTAATTTTAAAGGCTTCAAGGAAAAGGCAAGTCATATGCAGCACCTGAGACAAAGGTGGGAAGGGGGGAAAGAGTCATGTCTAACTGTACTCTATTCTAGGAAAGAGACACATTTTATGTAGTTGTGTCTCATCTAAATTCCTGAACATCTGACCAGAAAAGTCAGTGCAACTTTCTCACTGGACAGATGTCAGACTAGGGGAGTGAGTCTTGTGACAAAAGAGACCATCTGCATCTCAAACTGTTTACCTGTTTTGAAAAGTGAATATAAAAAGTAGAAGCTGGGGTTTTTTAACAAGATGGCTAAATTTCATTTCAGCTCTGGGACACCTACCCCTGAATGCTGGTGCTACCCAGCTTCTGTGACATTACTCACCCCTGAAAGAGAAAGCAAGAGCTGGTTTGTTGGTTTTTTGTTTTGTTTTTTTGTTTTGTTTTGTTTTTTTTTCCTGTTTCACTGGGCTACACCCAGTTGTAACCATATTTAACCTTCTTTTTTCTAGCTGCCAACACTGGGTGGCACTAAGTAACTCCTTCTGACATTTTACAAAATTGACTCTAAAAACTTGAATCACACTGATTTGGCTCCACTCTGTCCTGACAGCAAATGGTTTTGCTTGAGAAACTTTGGATCATATGGTTGTTGCACAGAAACATCTGACTTGCATGGCATGTTTTGTACTTCCCTGGTTTGTTAGGTTGTTAAAACTCTAATGAAACTCTGGCCTTACAGCCTGGTAAAGGTTCAATGTGCTGTTGGACTTGAAAGCCAAATTTCCTGTACTGAGTTGAAAAATTATGGAATACTTGAATATATGCACCTTAATATCCAATCTGTGCTTTATGCCAGAGGTTTAAATAAGTCTCAGTGAAAGACTTCTTATTCCACTTCTTATTGGAAGGCACCTCTGGAGATCACCTAGGCCGAGTCCTCTCTTTGAGCAAGGTCAGCCAAAGCAGGGTTAACCAGGTGGTCCCCAAAGGGTTCCAGGAGCCTGTTGCCAGCCCCAGAGTTTCCTTGTCAGTCTCTAAGCAGAGCCTGGACACTGCCATGTCTTCTGGCCTCCACTGCCAGCTGCACACCGTAAAAGTCCCGGTATAAAATACATCAGCTTTAAAAGAAGCACCCCCACAAACACATGGCTGTACTCGTCCTACAAGTGCCCCAGCTGCCCTTTAACCAGCCTGTAATGGCTCCAGTGGGCTCTGGGGGAGGCTGGTGTGTATGGTGATGGAGGTGGCAGAAAATCAGGGCCAAGTGGTTTGTCCTCAGAGGACACCCTGGGTCTATGAGCAGCCTGATCTAGTGGCTGGCATCCATGCCCATGATGGGAGGTTGGAACTAAATGATCTTTAAAGTCCCTTCCAACTCAAGCCATTCTATGGTGCTGTGACTTGTGGCCATTCTGAGCTACCTCCCCTGTGGAGCCCCACTGCCCTGTCCTGGTAACAAGCATTACCATTGCTGTGCGTGTGCCCATCCCTAAGAAAGTGTTTACATTCTAACAGACAGCAGATGGCATAACCTGATGGGATCACAAAGATTTGTGTCCTGAAAGGGGGACATAGAAACACCAATAATAGTAGCTAAAAATCCTCAACATGGAAATTAAGTGAGCAAGTCTTGACAGACTTGCCATGGCCATTCTGACAGCAATGGGAGAGATGCAGCTGAGGAAGAAGCTGCCCACACTGAAAAATGGTAACTGCTGACGATCCTTAATATCTCCAAGCAGAAGAGCAGGCAGAGGGTGAGACCATCTGGTGGCTACATTAGAGCCGGGGCAGCAATGATCATACATGAAGTAGTGTCTGCAGTATCCCTTCCCTCTCCTGTGGCAGTGGTAAGGGGGTTCAAGTAGAGTCAATGATGTCTGAAGAGCAGCTTACTCACTGAAAAGCACAGTTTCTGGTTGAACAAAGCTATCTGCCAGTTGGTGTGCCATCATTCGTCAGAATTAGCCCCAAAAATTAAAAAATTAAAAATGGCTTGCTTTGTTGGTTTGGGGATTTTTTTACTATTTTTTTGAAGCTGATGTCAAAAGGAAACCTCAGCTGGAGCGAGGATTTACTTGACATGCTGTATCTTCAGAGTGTGGCCAAACCACAGCACAGCCTGCAACGGGTCCTCTTGCTCGGGGTATAATTATTTACACTGTTTATTGGACCAGATAGAGCAGGAATACCTGCAGGACCAAACTGCCTGCCCCAAAGAGTGGGCCTGGCATCTGGTAGGCAGTGGATGAGAGCAGTTGTTTCAGAGCAGCATTGGCTGCTCAGGGCCAGCCAACAAAAAAGAGGCTGAATTTGACAGCGTAGCATGGCACTTGACTCCAGCTTAGCTTGGCCCTGTGTGTTGTGCCTATGGACCTAAGAGCAAACCAGTATTTTTGTAAGTTTGGTGGTTTTTTATCCCAGCATAAAATGCCCAGGAAGATGATGCTATAGCTCACCAGTGCTGGAATTCCATAGGGTGTGCAGCATGGCCTGAGGCATGAGAGGTTCAGGAGAGCTGGCGGATAGAAAAGCTGGTGGGACCATGCTGGAGGAACCTCATGAGGGGAATGAGACAGAGCTTGTTCATGTGGCTCTTGCAAGTTATCCATGCCCAGAGCAGCGCTGCTTGGTGGCCGGAGGGAGCTGCTTGTCCCGGTGCAGAGGACAACACCATGGGAACAATCAAGGATGAGGACCCAGAGTCAGCTGAGGAGCTGTTTCTGACATTGTAGGCACATCTGACAGGCATAGTGACATCACCAGCAAAGAAGAGATGGACTCCAGCCCTGGATTTGTGCTCATTGCCTGCTGGGCTCTCTGCTCACTCTGAGGCTCTGGTTTGGATCACTCCAAGTAGCTGTTTCCAAGGTAAATGTTCTCCTTGGGAAGCAAGCTCTAGGCACTGTGCCTGTGAGCCCAGGGGTGCCACTCTGCCCTGGCCTTTGTGCTGAGCAGTGTAGGCACAGCCAGGCACAGCCTGCCTCTCTGTGCTCCACCTCAATGTGCCTCTGGTGCTGCCTGGCACACTGGGTGTGATACTGCTTCCAGGAAAGCTTTTTAAAAATATTTTCCATATGAGAAACAGAAGGGGTTTGAACTTGCATCCTGTGTGCTCTGAGGCTGCGTTGTAGGCAGTGGATTGTAGTGGGTGATAGCTTCTCTTCTTAGGCCTTGTGGCCGAGGACAAAGTTTCCTTGGGAAATCTGCCTTTCCATCCCGTGACAGTTTTGGGGTTGACCTGTATCAGGCTTTTTTAGCTTTTAGTTTGACTGCCAAACAGAAAATCAACTATTGGAAGATCTGCCTTGTCAAATAGACAAAGGCCCTGAGAGGCGGAAGCTCTATGGAGAGAGGCCTTGGCTTTGCAGGGATCATGAGGATTTGGGCAGAATTCAGGCAGAGGATAAACCCCACTATCCAAGAGGATAACTTGAGGAAAGAGAGTCGCACAGGATTTTTCCACTGCTGCAGGAACCTTTACTGTAATTCAGCTCGTGTTGATTAACCCTGGATGCTGTATTCTTTAAAAGTGATTAGTGAGATCACCCTGGAAGTAGAAACAGATGTGCCATCTGTTCCGCAGTGTACGGAGCTTAGAGGGAGGTTTTGCTGAAGCACAGTTGATCCCAACACTGCAATGAGACTTCACTCCTGTCACCTTCCCGTTTACCTCCCCAGAAGCTAAACACCCCTGTGAACATAGGAAGTGAACTGGTGGGATTTGCTGTCAGTGGACTGGAGCTGTAGTTCTGGCCAGTGACTGGGTGGAGAGATGAGCTGTGGTGGCATCTCAGCCTTCAGGGGAAGACATGGTATAGGACTTGATGTCAGACACACTTTCCAAACACCTGAAATCCCAGAGCAGGAAGTCTGGGCTTCAGTCTGAACTTGTGCTGGTGCTGCCTCAGAGGATCTTTCCCCCCAGTGAAATGTAAACTAGAGGTGGTATTTTTTCAGTCCTTCTGTGGAGTTGTTCCTGTGCTGTTCCCTGCCCCAAAATGCTCTCCCTTCATCCTGTAGTGACTTGCTGCAGGTCTCAAGGATTATCAGAAGCACTAAGCAGCTCTCAGACAGCAATTGCAATTATGCTTCTGCAGCTGTGATTGCCCACAGCCGTGTTTTCTCTCTTCCTCCAGAGCAACAGAGGATTTTAAGGAATGGTGCAAGGCTGAAGAAGGCAATACATCCATATGTGCTTTCCTAAATCTAATCTGGCATCCTTCTGGCTGCCACAACCTCTGGAGAGCAAAGTGCACATTTGTGCAGTTCACAGCACTGCTGCCTGATAACCAATATCAGCTCTAAAAGGGGAAGCATCACAGCACCTGGGGAGAATGGGAGCGGGTTCCCTTTGATCTGCAGGGCACCTCTCTCAGCACAGCTGCACAGCCAGGTAAAGACTGTCAGGATTCTTGTTTTCTGCTTCCTTTTTCTCAGAGTAAATCCCAAGTCTCATACTCAAAAAGAGCCCCTGGCAGGCCTCCATGTAAAAATATAACAATATAACTACGTTTGATTATTCATACAGGAGCAGAGAAGAGCCATTGCTTTATGGCCTTGCAATAAAACAGGTCACTGCTCCTCATGTGCTTTGAAGCCCGGGACATGATCCAGTGGAGGCAGAAAATGGGACTCCAGGCATGTAAAAGGGATTGCTAGAGTGGATCCCTTTGCAAAGATCAGACCTAAATACACAGCACACCTACAAAGCACAGGTACAGCTCCACAGTGGGAAAGGAGCCCAGCATCCAGCTGCCTCCCTCAAGCAGAGGTGTTGCAGGGGAGGCTGCGCACTGCTTCACCAGTACCTTTGGGGATCTGCTGAATGTGGAGCCTGCTGGTGTTGCACTGGTTTTACCTGGGTAAAGCCAGCTACTCCTCAAAATAAATTACTTAACTGCTCTCCTGTTGCTCTTCCTGCTGCATCTCTACCCACTATTACCTGCCCTTGTCCCTGGAGTCTCCACTGGGACCAAGGTGCGGCAGGTGAGATGCCATGAGGTGTATGACCTGTGTGAGACCAGGTGCATGCAGTTGTTCTTTACATTTCCAGAATGCCATCTTGACCTCTACCAGCACCCCCAGCTCCAGCATTTCATGGCCATTCCCACAGCTTGTTCCCCAGGATGCTGGGAGAAGCTCAGCTTGGAATTCAGGGGGGTAGAGGGGACAGCATGGAGAAGATAACTCACCTTCTAGAGGCCAGGGCACATCTAGGGGCAGGTAGAAACTTCAAGACCTGAGCCACCATCTCCTCCCAACACCACCTGTATGGTGAGGATTCCGAGTAGAACCCACCAGCTCCATTCACTCCAACAGGGATTTGGGGACAAAAAAATGTGTGGTGAGCAAGAAGGGCTCAGGTTTACCTTCTGATTCCCTATAGAGGCATTTTGGCACCTCACAGAGGAGTTAGGGGACAGGCAAGCACAGCACGGGGGTGGGAAAGCAGGATGCTGTCAAAGTCTGTGGAGCCAGCAACCCCACCAACCCCTCTTTTTCCCCCCAGCAGTGGCAGCAACCCTCTGCCTCGCATTCCAAATGGAGCTGCCCCCCAGCAAGCCCAGCTGTCCTCAAGGATGACACGGCTCTTCCGGGCTCTCACTTGTTCACGCAGGGCTGATCCAAAAAAGATGTTGGCAGAAGATGTTACAGACCTTTCAAAATCTCTCCTCATACTCTGGCACTTCCTCCTCTCCATCCTCAGACAGGAATCACACAGGTCTGGACCTCATTCCCAGCCCTGGAGCCCCGGCAAGCAGAAGCCTGTGCCCAGCAGCAAGTCCTCCCAATCACTCCTTCTAAAAACACTTTCACTAAGGAGTTGATTAACACTACAAAGTGCCCCCTCTGAGCACCTGTGCCACGCACAAGGATCACACATCCACTGCCCAGGCAGAGGATGGGGTCCAGACTCCTCCTGAAAGCCCTAATAGGTGAGGGGAGAAAGGATGCTATCAGGAAGGACAATGGTTATCCATGGCAAAAAAAAGTCACATAACATAAATTTTCATCCCTCTAAATTCCTCATTTGCAAGCCATGGAAACAAAAAGACATCGTTACTCTCTATTTCCATGGAAGTTTCATACGTTTAAAAAATATAAAGAAGGATGTGAGGAATCTTGCCAAAGGAGTCTGAATTCTGTGAGCACACCTGCCTGGCTGTGTTAGCACTGCTGGACCCTGTGCCCTGGAGCTCAGCGATGCTCAGGGACAAGGCAGTGCACCCACAGGGGGGTTTTCTCCAGTCAGCATTCACACAGCCAGAGCAAGGACACAGGAGGGAGTGCTGGTGGTCCTGAATGCTTTGTTTGAGCAGCTGAAAGGAGAGACGTTTTCTCCCACTGTTTATTGGAAAAGCAGAGTACTGTGGCTGCCAGCACAGCCACAAGGTCCCCACTCGGTGATGGAGGTCTGCACCCAAGGGTGTGCTGGAGCACACTGACATGGCAGCCCAGCCTCCTCTGGGACAGAAACCACTCAGTGCTGGACCTACAGTCCTGACACTGCCCCTTGGGCCTGCCTGCCCAAATAACTCAGTAATAACACCCCCCTCCACACACTCAAGCATAACCACACATTTTTTCCCAAGTGTTTAGCAAATGTAACCTCTGTGTTTCATACCTTTCACTCATTGATCAAGCTGATGTGTTTCTCTTTTGGACAAATAGTCATTACATCTGAAAGTTTATGGCTTGGCTTTGAAGTTAATGTTCTCTGAGATGAAGGAGAAAGTTCACACTTCTTCTATTGCTTCCAGCCCTTCTGGCTGCAGACCAGATAAGAGAGTGATGCCTTCAATTTACAAGTGATGACTATTTTTGCAGGCAGAAAAGCCAAAAGACCTCTTAATGTAATAATGGCTTGAATGTTGCTATAGTGCTCAGCAAAATGCTGGAAAAGGAGGGAAGTGAGTCCAGGAAATGTATGGACGCCCCAGACTGGTTATTTCTCTATTTACTGTCTCATTTTCATCTGACACTGCGTTTCCCTTCCTCCACTTCTTTGCTGTTGCAGCCACTCTGCCTCAGTTTGTCCACAAGCTGTAATTTTCTGCCAGCAACCTTCTTGTGTGGAAGAACAGCCTTCACAGCCAAAATGTTTTCTCCTGCTTAACATTAAAAGGTGTCTCCCTCTAATTCTCCTTGAATAGGTAAAGAAAATGCAGTTTTAGCACACTCCATGAACAGCCAAGGCCGAGTGTTTAAGTTGGAGGGTGTTAAGGCATCCAGTTCCTTCGCACTCATTTGGAAATTGCAGCCTTGGTGTGACCTTTTCAAGCCTCCTACTTGCCCTCCTCCTCCTCCACTGCAGCATCAGCTCCTCCAGCCTTCACTGGGAGAAAGGTTTTAGGAGTTTTGGGGGCAACCTGCACAGAATGCTCGGAGCCAGACTCTCACTGCCTGCAAGCTCCAGGGAGAGCAAGCAAGGCTGAAAGGACTTTGGAGAGGGATTGGGTTTTCCAGAGCTCCATTGAGCCAACTTTGGGAAGTCTCCAAAGATGGCAGAGCCACCACCTGAGTAGATGTGCCTGTGCTTGCCCACGTCCTGCTCCCCTGCCCACCATATCCCTCTAGGCCTCTTCACTCACAAGTGGCTTTTCCATTGGACCACACCCATCACAGGACTGGACAAAAAAAGAGGTGCCAGGAGAACCTGTGTGTCCCCCTCAGCTGGGATTATCTGAGCCCATGCTAGTGAGATGTGAAATGTAGCTCTGACAGGAGCTCCCACAGAGCAGGTGCAGTATTGCCAGCATTTTGATACTGCTAATGAGTAGATGCTTGTTTAAATAAAATACAATATAAATGCAAATCACTGATATGTGATTTACAAAACATCAAGATTTTCAATAATTTAGGATTGAATTACACCCCGTTGTAGCACATAAGAGGAAGGATTAGGGCACTGCAGCTCACAGCTGGGCAGCTAAACCTGCCTCTCCTGTTCAATTGTCTGCCTTCTATTTGTTTCTCTTAAACATTCAGCTGAAGTTCAGCTGAAAGGCATCAGCCATGTGCAGTTTAGTAAGGAACCATTGGATGAATGCTTGTGCTCTTTGTTAAGAGCACAAATTTGGCAACTGACTGGAGGGACCACAAGCCCCCCAGCAAACCCCTGTTCCCTCCCTATTGTTGGGTCAAGTGCTGCTGAGAACTGGCAGCCAAGCAGCATTCTCAAGCCTCCCTGGCACAACCACAAGGACCAGTCAGAAAATCCCTCCCAGGAGGTGATGAAGAAGGTTATGAAAAACCCCAGGGTGCCACCAGGATCCCCCACGTGAGCCAACAGAGTCCCTCCATCACTACAGGCCTGCAGTATCCTTTGCCAAGTGCAGTAGTTCCCTTTCATTGACACCTGTGCTGCTCATTTGCCTCTGTCAGCACAACCAAGTGACGGGATGGACTCTGCAGGATTTCTGTTGATCCTCCTCCATGTCTTGGCATTGAGATCTGGCTCGCTGGCCACTCAAGAAACTTCCCTTTCCTTTATTTAACTCCATTTCATCCTTTGATGTAATGCTAAATAAAATCTCCTTATTGTTAACCACACCTTGCAACAGCAGTGGTTATGTTTGCTTCTGGTTTCGTTTCCAAGTAATTTAAATAAACAACTGAGCCATGAGGAGAAACTACTAAACATCCTTTTCCCCTGGATATCACGTCATGCCAGGCCATTAATATTTCTTTAGCACAGCAAACTTTGAGGCTTGAAATCCATACCTTGGTTTGCCAAATGGGATAATTATTAACACTTTCAACTATCCAGCTAATGAGTTCCTGTGTTGCAGTGAATGTGATGCTGTGCGGTGTTTCTCGCACTAATTTTTTGGGAAATCTGGGCCTGTAATTTGGTGCAGTCCTCACAACAGGAATGTGTTTCATCTTCTAAGGTGATGTCAGCCACTCTTGTCCTGGCATTAAAAGTCAGCCAAATGTCCCTTCCAGCTTTCCCAGGCAATCAGGAGCCAGAAAATCAGTGCTGTGCTTGGGAACACCAGTGTCAGGAAGCGTGAAGGTGGTTGTCCCGCCTCTGGCGTCGGGGCTACCCTCTGGGAGCCAGTCCCAGTGCAACACTCCCTCTGCTTCAGTGAATGCTGGCCTTCCTTCAGGAGCACCTACAAGTGCTTGGCAGTGCCACACTGGGGACACAATGGATAGATGTCCCCCCAGGAGAACTCAGGGGTTGGAAATCACTTTAGGGGCTTTGATGCTTTTCTCTCCTTCCCCTGGGGAAGGCAGGGCCGGTGGGAGTGGGGCTGGGTACCAGCAGCACTGGAGCATCCCCAGGGCTACCAGGGGCACCAGGACAGCCCGTGCTGTGGCTCTGCTTTGTTGTCATGGTGCTGCCTGCTCACTTCCATTTTCAGAGGGTGGCATAGCTGAAAGTGAAGCTGTGCACCCCTCGGGGGAGACATTCTGGAGAACAGCAGCCGGTTCCCCAACTCCACCACAGAGCAATATTGTTTCACCACAAAAAAAAATCTCGCTGGCCAACACACAGCAGGTCTGGAGCAGCCCCTGAGAAGTGCTGGGCTCTGCATCCCATTAGGGCTGCCCGGAGGAAGCTGGACAGGGTTTTTATTAAATCAAGCTCAGTCAATGCTTAAAGAAGGGCTTTTTTGAACTACGAGCTGAACCTCATGTTTGGTGCCCTGCCAAGCTCAGGATAGTGCGAGGAAGAAAAGGAGATGTATTTTTGGACTGCATGTCTGCTAACAGGCTGTTAGATAAAATTAAAGAGGCTGTTTATAAAGAATCTGCTGGTGCCGAAGCAGATGTGGAGGCCCGAGTTTATGACAAGATATATTTCTGGTGTTGGCACGAACAATCAATTTCATTCAGGACTTTCCTCATGCTGTAATGATTTGTTGGTTTGGAGTTGATTTCTTTTTTATTTGTTTCATTATTTTAACTAAAACTGGCACAATGCCCTCATTACTTGTGATAAACTTGTTTGTTTACTCATGTCGTGGTAACCGGAGAGCCGGGCTCAGGCTCTGCTTCCTTGGATGCTGCTTGTTTCCTACCAGAGCACTTGGAGCTGTCTGACGCTGGCTCTGGGTTTTAAAAACGCGCTGCTTTCCTCAGCCTTGCAGGCAGCAAGGGCATCGCTGTGCTTTTACAAGAAAAATCAAGAGCACAAGTGAAGGCACGTTGCCATTAATTATGCATGCTTTGGGTTTTTCCTGCCTTGCTGCTCCTCCTTGGACCCTACACCGAGTCCTGACTTCCGTATGGAACAGATAAAAACTTGAAAAAGAGAAGCCCAACACTATTGCTGTGATCTACAACTACAGCAGGGCATTGCATATGGAAGGCATAATATTTGACGGTAAATTTTTGTTTGACATTATAATAGAAGTTAAGGGAAAAGGTGTCATCCTTGGCCTAGGGTTTCACAATGCCACAGGCAGATGGGCTCTTTTAAACCACCTCCTCCTCTTCCAAAAGGAGAAACACTCAATCTGGACTCAAGCAAACCTTAAAGTCATAAAATTCCAGGTTCCAATAAATCTTTGTTTTATAAAAACACACCCAGCATATATCAAAACAGAAACTGTAAAAGAAATTAAACATGTGTGGGTGACATACTCTGCTGGATGCTCCTTAGTAGTTTTGCAGAGTCAGTGGAATAACAAGGTGCAGTTTTGCTCTATGAAGTTTTGGCACCTCCCTGCAGTGCTGTTGGGCTGCCCATGGTGCCCACCCAGAACACAAGCAAACACAAGGGGAAGGGGTGACAGCTCCATTCCCACGTCCTCTCCCTTCTTTCCCAGGGCAGACAAGCCAGGCTGTAGCTGTATTCCCACAGGTCCTAGACATTCCAACATCTTCCCTTTGGGGGCCCAGCGAAGTGGGGACATGCTCCTCCAGCCCCAGTGAGTGGCAAGGCCATGGCAAACAGAAGTGCTATAATTCAAAAGGAGGGAAAAGAAAAATGATATCTGGGAGGAGGATTTGCCTGCCTGTTCCTGTGAAGTGGAAGAGCAAAGCAAAAACGAAAGGAACCGGGATCACACTGCAGAGACACAGATTTTAACAAGCTCCTTTTCAGGGCTTTAAAAGATTATGTATGTGACGTAATCCTGACATTTCCTGGCTCACTGGTGATTTCCTTGGATGAAATACCCGGAATGCTGGGGACTTGTCACCACCTCGTGCAGCTCCTATTGCTTGCAGCACCCCAGGGGACACAGAAGGAGTGAGTTCTGGGCCAGGGGGCAGGACTGCACACCTCTCCCTGTGCTCTTCCTCACCCTGGCTGGGTGAGAAATGGAGCACACATCTTCCCTTCTAGAAATTCTTGAATTTTGAGGGTGGAGGTTAAAGGATGCTGGCCATGGGTCCTGCACCTGGAAGCCTTGGCAGAGAGACTAAAGCCTGCTAGAACCCTGGCAGGGACAGACCCTCAGACCTCGTAACAATACATAATCCATTTCTTTCAATCTGCTGTAGAATGACAATTTTATAAAATTCCAGGTGATTTGCTGGAGTAGTCAAGACCAAAAGCCAGAAAGGCCCTGTAAATTTTGGGAATCTTCTTATCATGAAGTTTCATCAAGTTTCTGCTAATAGTGTGCTGAAACTTGGAAGTTATGGGGAAAGAGAAAAAAATGCAGCAAAATGTTTATTATCATTTTGTCAAGCATTGGGACAGGCTTCCCAGGGAAGTGGTAGAGCTGCCAAACCTGCAGATTGCAACCAGAGTGGGGACCAAGCAGGGCACAGTGGCAAAGCCCATCCTGACTTGAGATCCAACCTCTGCTGTAGCAGGTAGAAGGACAAAAACCACCAACTCTTCACGGAATTTTTTATCTGGATTTCCAAAGACTGTCTAAATTTGGGTTGCTCAGGATATCTCTATTATTAATTACTCTAAAATAGGTACAACCAAAGGCAAGCAAAGAAGCACCTGTCTGGGAAGCACTCATACCATCACCAAAGGCCCCAGGAAGCTCTTCCCCACCTCCTCTTCCCCTCCAGGGAACCGCTGGCAAACCAAGTCACCTGGGGGCTGCAGCTGCCAGGGGATCAGGGTGGTGGGACCCACAGGGGTCACCCTTCTGCTCCTGACAAGGCAGGTTCAGGCTGGCAGTGCCTTTTGCTGTGTGTAAACAGGGAAGCTGCAGCTGAGAGGTTCATGCAATTCCTCTCTTAGAAAGCATTTAGAAGGGGCATTTAAAAGAGTAGCACCAACTCGTTTAATGCAGCACCAGCATGGCTTTAGTAGCATTTAAAAAAAAAATCCTAATATTAAAAAGAACATCTATTTTGTTATTATTTCCATGCAAATAGTGTAAATAATTGATAGAGGATGTTGCAACCCTTCCAGCACAGCCCTGCACAGCAGAAAGAGAAAGTGAAACAAAGTACAAGCTGGAAAGCCCCTGGGAGGGCAGGGAGACAAGGCCAGGAGGAGCCTTTGGCAGGGCTCCTGCCTGTCCACTGCCTGCCCCAGACTCTCAGGCCCAGGCATAGTCTGGGCAGAAGGTTACAGCAAGGATTTGTAAAGTAGCACCACCTCTTTGGTCACCTAGACTTGTATTCACATAATCCTCCAAGTCTTGTGTTAACACGCATGGGTTGGTTTTGGTTTTTAGCTTAAATATATCCCATGCTCAGGCTTTTTATACTCACTTGCGTATGGTGTTATTTTCAGACTTGGGTCACTTCAGTTTTATTACTGCAGGTGGCCCAAATAAACTTTCCCGAGGTTTTTCGTGTATTTTTTTCTAAAGAGAACTGTAAAATGAACAGTTAAGAGGTTTGTTGGAGCTTTTGAATAAGGATGGGGAGCAGCTTCCCTATCAGTTTTACAGTTATGCACTGCACTTTGCCTCAACCTTGACATTAAATGCATCGTCCCAGTGCCAAAAACTCAACAGTACTTACCTGACGGATGCAGATATTCAGATATGCAAAACAACTGTTTATTACAGGCATTTCAGGCAATTTGAATTGTGTTATGCATCCCTGTTTCCACTTTTCTCTCCTACGTTTTGCTTCACTAAAAACCTTCACAAAGCTGCATGCACATAATCTGCCTCACGCAAACAACCTCCCGAGGTTAATTTATTACCAATTAACGTGAGGAGCTCAACACCTTTGCCAAGGCTGGGGTGAATGCTCAAAATCTATAGCTGGATATCAAATACAGGTAAATCTTTGATTAAAAAAAATAAATAAGGAACACGATTAGTAATCCTTGTGTGTTTGGATACCAACCCAAAAGCAAGTGAAAAAGGGAGCAAGGCTAATGACCACACCCCCTCTTTTTGGAGCAGAGCTACACACTGTGCAGCACAGTAGATTCTCTCTGAAGCATTTTTAAAAGTCTTCTGTGGGACGACAAAGGAGTTGCCCTGAACTTTTATTGTTTTAAAATTAATGCAGAAAAATAGGGAAATAGGGAGTTTCCTCTGCAAAAATCATGGACCAGTGATTAAGCACAGGGGATATCAACTTGAACTTAAGTTTAAAGAGCACTGAACAGAGAAAAGTCCATGGAAATTACTCAGTTTGCAAGTTTACCTTTGAAAAACCACCTGTGGAGCCTCCTCTGCCTTTTGGCCTTTTCCACGAAATCCAGGAGGTCTCAGTGATGAGAGATTTCTGCACGCTGCGGGCACGAGCCATTGCTCGCAGCAGCGCTCTGGGACACGCTGGCTCCTTGTTTATATTTCAGTGCTACGCGTGATTAATCCTCCATTTCATTCATTGTCTTCTTACTTCTCTGCTACTGGGAACAGTAAATAAGAGGGAAGTTGTAACAAGAGCCTCCCTTTTATGCAGGGACCTTCTGTTTCCTGCAGGCTGGAGGCTTCGAAAAAAATCACAGCTCCATTGTGCTCCAAAGTCATACTGAATGGTTCAGTTGAAAAGAAAAACCCACGTCACAAGGAACAGGGGACTCAAAGACGAGTGTCGAGGCCAGCAGACCAGGGACATTGATCCCAGGCAGCAGCACATCCTGAGAATGCTGCACCCTGTGACAGCTGCGACATTATGTTTTATCCCTCTGCGCTGCGGGTCTGTGGAGGACAAGTGCTGCTCCCGGTGTTAGGGGTGCCCCAGAGCACCTCTGGCCCCACAGGACCGGCACTGATTGCCTGGGGGTGGTGGGGCAGCAGGACAACCCTCCTGTGCTACCTGGGGGATGCAGATCCAGCCCCCAGCAGGTGGAGAGGCGAGTTCACTCCTCCCTCCTGGAGCAGGGCTGCCGGCGGCGGAGGTCAGGCAGGGCAGGGGAGGCGGCAGGGTCACCGGCGGCAGGGGCAGAGCCCGGGTGCTCCGGCAGCAGAGCACGCACTGATAGAGACAGTGCTGCCGTCATCGAACATCTGGTGCAAATGCTCCCCCAAAATAGATCACTTCCTTCTTCCACCTCAAAGGAAACAGTGCTGGAAGGAGACTGAGATACAGCAGGGCTGGTGCAAGGAGGGGTCTCTCACTGGCAGCCTCCCACTGGGAGCTACTTACACATTCCGGGGTGTGACTCTGGGGCCAGACATCAGTCTCAGGCAGGTTCCAAGGGATTAGTCCTGCGAAATGCCCCGACAACCCACGTGGGTGCCGAGCCTCTCAGTGCCCCAGAGCGGAAACCCACCAGCACTTTCCATCGGTGGCTGGCACTGCAAAACCAAGCCCTCTGTCCCCAGAAGCCGGTCCGGTGCCGAGGGGCTGAGGCTGTGATCGCCCTCACCTACACTTCCCAGTACCAGTTTTACATTACAGTGCTGCTTCACAGCATCTTCCTTATTGGCAGGCGTCAGGAGAAATGTGTGTCAACAAATCTGAAGCGAGTGTAAGCGCCGCTACAGTCAAGTCTGATAATAAAACATGAGTCACTGTTATTCAATCATTTACCAGCGTCTTGCAAAAAAAGTTCTCTCTTGTAGGAATCACACAAATTTGAGAGTTGATTTAAAAATCACCCTGGCTTTTAACTGTGTGGCTGAGTTTTCAGAGGGTTGGTTCCTGCTCTCCCTACTGGCAGCCCACCGCCCCGTGCTCCCTCTGCATCTGTGTTTCAAAGCCAGACATGAGGCACCCAACCCTGGCTGATCTTCTTCCCAGCAGTTTTCACACTCAGTGTCTCCCCAACACCAGGAGTGAACTGGCAGCAAGCAGGGGGCTGCTGGGACTGACCCTCCCCAGTTGCCATCAATGCCCCCACACCATCTGCAGTGCCACTGGCCAGTGTTTAGGGGGATGCACATTTTTCCCCTGGGCTGGGATGAGGAAGAGTGTGGTCAACCCCAGCATTTTGGCAAGGGAGACTTTCCCACAAAGGCATTATTTTCATTGTTTTCTTACATTTCAGTTTGGGAAGGAGCAGGAGGGGTCAGGGATGTCTTCCCAGACATTTCTTCAAAACCATTTTTATCCTTGGTAACAAAAGCCCCTGCCAAACACAGCAGCACACGTCCTCGGTTTCCCCTCCGTAAGCCTGATTTTCTGAATGGCTTCTTGGAAAAACCATTTACGTGGTGACCTCTTGCTGCTGTAAGATGTGCAGGGAGATGGGTCCTTTCCAGGCATTCAAGCTGTAGTGCTTAGTCCTTCCTGTTTTTACTGAGGAACTTTTGGGAGGTCAGAAATACATGAATTGAGCCTTTGCTGCCTTAATAGGTGAAAGGCTGCTGGAAGCACGTGGATAAACTTCCTCTGTGCCAAATCACCGTCATTTAAGTCAAACACTTTTTTAACAATAGAAGCAAAATTTTAAAAGGTGTAGTTAAAAAAAAAACACACCACATTTGCCTGTCTGTCCTCCTTGCTCCGTGCTGCTCTGCCTCTTGCTGCTTAGCTTGATCTCGAGCACTCCTGCTGCAGGGAAGGCTTGAGCTTCTGATGTGGCAAACAGGTAGACTAAGCTAATTTATCGCTCAAGTCTTTTATTCCATCACAGAGCGGCAAAAGGGAAGGCTCGTCTCTCTTGCGGGTCACCTCTAATAGCAATTGCTTCAGCAAGATGGATTTCAAAATTAGGTGCTCTCGAAGCAGAAGCCACACTGTATTTTTCAACGGCACAAAGCAGCCGTAAGAGGAATCTGACCTTCATTCTTCATAATAAATTCACTGGGGAAAAAAAAAATACCCATCTTTGTTTTTCAGCTTGAAGTACTGTCAGAAGAAAAGCCAGGGCACACGCAACATATACAAAATAAAAACACGAGACAACTTCAGCAAAATGATAAAAAAACCCAGAGATTTACTGCTTTTCCTTACTCAAACATTGGAATAGACTCTGACAGCTTGTCTGCAAGTACATTGTTTTGGAATAAAGGCTGGTGTTGATTTAAAGTGGATAAACCAGGCTAAATTAAGACCACCTCAAAGCAGTTTTAAGATGTAGAGTGCAATCCAGTAGCTAAGTCTGAGGAAAAGTTTATCGATACACACCCACATTTAGGCACCCCATTGGACTTAGCACGTTTGTAAAACGTCCCTGAATGTATTTCAGGTGCTGAAATAAATGTCTGCTTCACCCTGCCAAAGGAAAATGTCACGCAGTTATTTTCTGCTAAAGCACCCCAAAAAGATGTGATCTGCAGTCAAGCACAGACTCATAAGCTAAAGAATATAATGGAGGAATACTTGAAAATATTTGGCATTTTACTGTTTTTATAAAATGATTGGTGCATTTAAGTCCTAAAAGCCTGTAGCTGGTCAGCTGCCACTGGCACAGCTTGGAAATGGTGAAAATTAATCATCTCTTGTATTAAGTACTATCTTTGTACTTTGCCATGTCTCCGTTACAGACTCTGTATTGAATAACTCATTATAACCCAACACAGCACATTGCCTTTATTCCTTTAATCTCCTGTCAGGCATAGCTGGGAAGGCAGAATGGGAATGTTTATTCTAACTAGCAGGTCTAACCCTTAGGCTAGCAAGAATTAGGAGAGGTTTTTCCCAAGCTCGGCTCACCGCCCATCCAGAGAACCTCATGCTGTGGCTGCAGTCCGCTCGGCTCCTCTTCTGGAGTCACTCAAATCCACCTTCCCACTTTTAGCAAACCTAGACCCAGCTGTTACTCAGCCTTCTCTCCTTCAGGATGGGCTGGTTACACTGATAAAGGCAGCTGTAAAGAGGCTCAGTGTCAGCAGCACCCTAATTAAGCTGCAGAAATCAGCCACTTCACACCCCTTAGTTCAGGTTTCCAGGGGCCCCTTTGCCTGGACAGAAACATTTTGTTAAATAAGCTCAGCTGTTTGCTAGAGCCGGTGTGACCACTGAAAGATGAACACTGTCCATACATTTAGTTAAACCAGCTTAAAATTAAACAGCATATCTAGGTGGTTGCAACTGCAGCTCCTTTCAGGACCAACTTGACATAACCATAAAAATCAGTCTGGCTTCATTTGGCATTCAAGGTATCATAACTCCCATGTATTAACATTCACATTTTCTCCAGACCAATCAATTTTTTGTTGTTGTTTAGAACACCAAAAGCCTTTTCTTACAATATTTATGTGAAGGTTAAAGCCCTAGGAGATGCCTTTTGCTAGTGATGTCAATGCTGTCAGTTCCCCTGTAGGGAACCACTACCTGAACCAGTCACATTTTCACCCATCATTATCCTTCCTCTACAGCAAGCACCCAGTTTTAAAGATCAAGGGGAGGCAGATTCAAGATGAAGTATCAGCAGTAACTGACCTCAGATCAAGTAATCTTGGAGTGGCCAAGTCTGACCTATCAGTGAAGAGACTCAGACAGTTTTGTCCAAGATTAATTAACCACTGGAGCTGGCAGGGGAGCACTGCTGTGGAACCGAAAGGTCCTTTCCAGCAACAACCCTCAGCAGCTCTTCTTTAAAAAGGGGAATTTATCTACCCATGGCATTCCTCCTCACCAGAGAACACTTCCACTGTTTCCAACAGTTTCATGGCAGCCACAAGCGAAGGCTTCGGTCCCGATATCCATGTGCCAGCTCAGCTGAACTACAGGAACATACCAAGAGCTCCCGAGAAAACCACGGCCACTCTGGAGAGCCAGGGAAGCTTTGGAGCATCTCCCACCCAACATCAGCCTCTGCAGTGAGATACAGGGGGTTCTTTTCCTCAGTAAGCAGCACTGATAATTACATTACCTACCCTCTTCAGCCTCCAGCACACTGTTTATTACCAAGGTGCTAAAGTCAAAGGCACGGCAAAGGCCTTGCCTGACTGCCGGGGAAGCGCTCGCTACTCATCTTCTAAGTTCAGCTGAATCCTCTAGGTTACTTCTGTCAACATCAAGCACCGAGAACAAAGAGACAAGATTATGGGGATCTCATTAAGCATGCTTGTTCCAAGAACAAGAAATGTGTCTACTTTCCTCTGATGACCTGGGGAAACAAAAAAACCCTTCAGCACAGAAAATTTATTTGTCATCAGTTACGAGCATTTGAATGTGCAATATCCAGTTTAAGGAGACAAAAAAGCCTGTCTGTCCTACCCTTTCTATATCGAGACCTTGCAAACAGCATCATTCTTCTGCTTGAAACAGAAAGCAGGGATGTACATATCTGAAAACACCAACACACACAAAAACCCCCAAATCCTTAGGGTATTAAGTGAGCCATTTAACTAAGTATTTAAAACCTCTGCAATTATTAGTTTATTAGTATCATCCAGGATTTCAGATGTTCAATATTTCTCCTGAAGTTATACATAAATGCAAATTGAAATAAGAATCTGAAAGTCAAAATTGTATAACAAAACAATACTCCATCACAAAAGCGTGTAAAATTACAAGAATGCTTTTTTTGTTTGTTTGTTTTTAAACACTGGCACTTAAGAGAACCATAATTTTGTAACCACAAAATTGCCGAATTGTCCCCCAAACTGGTAAGCAGGTATATGTGAAAATAGTTACAGCTGCCAGCACTTGAAGTTTTACTAAATATGCAAAAAACCCCTTAGCTTTGGTTTTGGAAGAGAACTGTATTTGACCAAATTAGACATTGTTGGTATAACCATAAACATTTAACTTTTTAATGCAAAATTTAATAAAATGTACTTTTCCATACAACTATATTTAACTTAAAAATGGGCAAACATCAAGAGTGCGGTATAAAACCTAACAGGAAAAATACATCTTATCTCATTTTCAATTTGAGACAATATACAACTTTGTTTAAAGGGCTAAAACTAGAATTTCAAGAATACAAATATGAATTTACATAGATTTAACAAATAATAATGGTACCATTTATAGAAATCTTAGAAAGAAAAATCATTTCTTGTGGGCCCTTTGCTACCAGGAGTCTCATGGTATAAAGCCCATGGCCATCACCAGACCTGTCACCAAAAAATAATATGGTCATTTCATGCTTTTAACTTTACACATTTTAGGTACGCTCATCTCTCCCAGGTGTTCAGAGATTTACAAATATAACTTCCATTACATGGTAACAGAGTCACACGTGTAAATTTCTCTACACCAGATGGACATACACTCTTCCTATGGGTCCTTCTAGGACAAAATTTAACACTCCCTCCCTCCCCACCCACCCCCCAAAGTATTTAGTTTCTGTAAAATTGAACTCTGTACTTCTCAACTCTCCAAGACTGGTAAACTCATGCAATGCAATAGAATATTACATTTCACAAAAATCTGAACAAGTATCCGTTTGCTGAGATTGAATTTTTGTTGTTTCCAGTTATGGAAGAATATTTTCATCATATGCCTATGTATTTCTTTTCTTACCCTATCATGATAATGCAGGGTATGCAGATCAAAGCTTTGTTTATCAGCTGGTTATATGAAAGATGAAAACTGTAATATTCCCGTGATCCCATACGGGCATTCAATAAAGCAAAAGATGAGTTCCCCTCAAAAGAAAAAAAAAAAAAAAAGAAAAAAAAAAAGAAAAAAAAAAAGAGAGAAAAGAAAAAGTATGATTCTCAAGGGCACCTATTAAAAGGACAACAATACTAATAAAAAAAAATTGTATTTACTTAGAAGCATTCAGAATGTCAACAAAACAGCTGCAACTTTTTTTCTTCCTTTTTGCAATTACAGAGTGGTATTCAGTTAACAGAACAACAATTATTTTTATGATGCATCAGAGACAACTGAAGATGAGAATGAACTACATCCCCAAATATAACTAAATTTGTGCTGTGCACCAACAAGAACCTGCTTTATAACTCCCATGCCAATTTACAACCCCCACACTGTACCAGGCAAGGTTAGTGGCCATTGAAATACCACTAAGGACAGGGCTATCTAAAGACACATTCGGTAGTGTGTTAACTATACAAAAAAAGAGACACTGTACAGTTTAAAAACAAATCTTACACAGCCTTACATTTCATTTTTTTTTCTTTAAAAGGAGTGAGTTGTGTACAGGGGGGTTAAATGCTTTATAGACAAGAAAGAAATTGCTCTAAAAGAGACTTATTCATCATCATCATCATCTTCATCCTCCTCTTCTTCCTCCTCTTCATCATCTTCATCCTCTTCATCTTCGTCCTCATCTTCCTCCTCTTCCTTCTTCTTCTTGCTCTTCTCAGCCTTGGCAACTACTTTCTTGCCTCCATCAACCTTCCCTTTGGCCCGGTATGCAGCAATATCCTTGGAGAAGAAAAGCAGGAACAATCTCTCAGAGATTTAACCAGCCAAGAGGTCTGAGCAACCTCCACAGAGCACTTGTGGAAGTGGTCACCCAGGTACCTGCCCCTTCTGCACATCCACTGGGGCAGGGCCAGCAGCTGCGGTCTTCAGCTCCGAGGTGAACTGAAGCCAAAGAAACGGGAATCCTCTAACACACAAATCACACTGGCATGCTGCTACACACTGCTTATGGCTGCTAAGCAATCTCCATCGTTGGGCTTCTGGGAACAGGCTAGGAAAGCTGCTGCCTCTGATGGTCAAGGCAGAGCTGAGGCCACTATCCCACAAGGAAATGAACTAGGGAGACCTCTTAAGGTCCCTTTCCAGCCCTATCTTCTACAATGCCTAAAGAAACGCACAGGAAAACCCTTGTTTGAGGCACAAAACTGGGACTAGCCACCCAGAACACGTCGGAATGACCCAGGCGAACAGCTGCAACGTTACACCTCAGCAAAGAGCAGTTAGACTGAGCTCTGCCTAACAGAAGTTTACAAAATAAAAGGTATAAGAACTTGATTAAAGGGTAGACAGTGCCACCTTCTGCATGCAATACATTTATTCTAGTAGTCTGAAATGCACAAAATTAAGTCCCTGTTACAGGGAAGTCAAAACTGTACCTGGAAGGCACAGTCATAAAAGCAGTTAAGACTTCCCAACTTTGTGCCAGAACAGTAAAACAATTAGGTAGGACAACTGATCTACAAAGCTTACACACACCAGCTACAGAGAAACATCAACACATTTACACAGATGGTCCAAATCTTCACATATTCCCCACCTAATAAACACTACACCACTAGTCTTACTGTTCTCTTGGACTCCCTTAAAGCTCAGCAGAAATTTTGAGAAGATATGATATCCTCTAAGTCAAAGGCCAAGCAGTCAAATAGCGAAGATCACTACACCTTAAAATCTCACATGTAAGAAATAAAGACATGGCTACTTAAAATTTAAACAATATCTGCAAATAAAGATTATTAATTCTATCATTTAAAAACCACCTGAGTTGCACTGGCTGTGTGTACAAGCAATTACCAGGAAGCTGTACAGAAAGCAGCCATGTGGGAAAGCTCCTAGACCTGCAACTCTTCTCTGACACATCAACAGGGCTCCAAGATTCCACCTTGCACACTACAGTGCAAAAATTTTGAACTTGGGTTTTTTTTTGCCAGCAGGATAAATACCCAAAAGAAGGTGACAGCACGCCTGTCATGGGTGTGCAATGGACATAGGTGCTCTATGCCAGCTATAGGTGCTCGCTGACCCCTTGTGAAGCATCATCAAGGGATGGCATCCTTCCTCTTCCCTTGGCTCCCACATATTGGGATGGGCACCTGCCTCTAGAAATAAAACCACATGTAGCACAATCCTGTGTGCACAACAGAATTCTACAACTCCAATTATGAGGGCAGGGTTTAGCTTTAATAATTTAAAAAACTGTATGACGAGCTGCTCCTTACGCATAATTAACCAATTTCATTAGCAGAAAGGACATGGACACAAAGTAGGTCCAGGAAAAAACACATGACTAAAACTAGCATCTCCTTTGTGTTTGTCATTTTCCCAGGAATACATTTTAAAAATCCTCTGTGTGTATCAATTATCCTAACATACACGGATGCTCATCAGTATGTCCAAAATTAGGGAGAGACAATTCACTCTTTTACCAGCAATACTTACTGCTACCAACTCAAATTCTGTTGTGACCCATGGATTTAGTAATGATACAGAACCCACGGTATTTATTAAAGCACCAGTGACAGCTCAGCATTATAGACAAATGCAAATAGTTCAAGGTAAAGGACTCCCATTTAGTGTTATGCCAATTAACCATTTGCTCCTGTATGTAACCTTTTTCAACAAATCTAATGAGGGATGCCATTAGCATATTGTAATTTCCAACATCGGGTATCAGGGTACATGATAAGGAAAGAACGGTCTAAACTGAGGTTTGACCTCCCCAAAGCATCTCCCTCAACATCAATGTTACCTTTTCATACTTCTCCTTCAGCTTAGCAGCCTTCTTTTCATAAGGCTGTTTATCATCTGCAGCGGTGTTGTTCCACATCTCTCCCAGTTTCTTCGCCACATCTCCAATGGACAGACCGGGATGTTCTCCTTTGATTTTTGGACGAAACTCAGAGCAAAACAAGAAAAAAGCCGAACTACAGAGGAAAAATAAGAGAAGATTATTTAAATTTTAGACTTGGCCACAGCAGCAACTTTTGGGACCTTTTCTACTGCTCCTTAGGAGCATTTTGGAAAACCCACCTAGAAGTGAGACAGATGTTGGTTACAATGGAAGGAAGAACTGAGCAAGCCACTTTGCAAACTCAACGCACCCTTTTCTCTCAAGTAATGCTGCATATCTGGGCCCAGTTTTGGCAGGATCCCCAGACAGGCAGATTTTATACACCAGACACGGAGAAATGCTTTAGAAATTAGATTAAGTGAATGATACTAGGACAGCAAATGTTACATCAGAACTGTTAGAGGTGGGATGCTGCAGTATTCGTTAGAAAAGTAGCATTTCCAGACCACAGCACCAGCCCAAGTAAGAACATTACCTTGTAAAGGAACTTCCCTGCCCCTTTCAGCATTAGTTCAGTTTAAAACACACACATAATAAAGTACTGGTGACTAGTAGATGAATTTGAAGCCAGTTGTCATTATGGTGTGGCTAAGGTTTGAATTTTCCAAGCTGGTTTTGAGGAAGATCACCCCTCAAACCAGTTCTGTGTAAAAAGCCTCCAATTTTAAATTGGCTGCCAATCAAAAATTTTGTTCAAGCCAACAGGTGATAAGAGCAGGGCCTGCAGTACTGCCATATTACACTGGAATTATCCTACTAACAGGAATTAGAAAAATCAGTGAGAATCACACATTGTCTATTTTTGCATCTACTCTTAAAGGCTGCCATTACTTCAACTTTGATATTGGCTCGGCCTACCTGAAAATAAAGGTTTAGCATTCATAACTAAAATTTCAACCTATCCTCACACTACTGGTGAGGAAGATCATATAGTCTTGTATTTCTGAAGCTGCTGGATAAAATTACCCTTTTATAGATAGACACACTGTGTGTTCCCAAACAAGACAACCTAAAGGTAGGGATCTACTTACGGAGGCCTCTTCGGTGCATTTGGATCCTTGAACTTCTTTTTTGTTTCCCCCTTAGGTGGTACATAGTTTTTCATTTCTTTTTCATAACGAAGCTTGTCAGCCTTTGCCATATCTTCAAACTTCCCTTTCTCCTTAGAAGACATAGTCTGGAAGGCAATTAGAATCACAGAATACCTCAGAAGGGACACATAAGGATCAAAAAAGTATTTTTAAGATTCAAAAACATACCAAAGACCATTCCAAAATTTCAGCTGGAGGGGCTAAAGATAAGACAAGGACAATGGATAGTTACCACTCATCTTATCAACTGCACTTCATACTTACCCAAAACCCCAGCTTCTAAAGAAACCATTTACAATCTTAAATGGTATTTCACCAAAAGCAGTCATTTAAGCTTTTGTGGGTATTCTAAAGCAGCTATTCCTACCTTCCATCGTTCTGAGCATTTTTTTGAGAACTCTGAGAAGTTCACTGATGCATCTGGATGTTTCTTCTTGTGCTCCTCCCGACAAGTTTGCACAAAGAAGGCGTATGAAGACATTTTACCTCTCGGCTTCTTAGGATCACCTTTGCCCATTTTTGCTGATTTTCTGTAATGAAGCAAATGAGACACCTTAAAAACTTCTACTTTCAACAAACCAAGGCAGGAAGTAAGTCACAACCAAGGATCATGCCAAACAAGACCTGCTGGGGCAGTATTCTGATATCACACAATGGGAAAAAGATTTCCTTCTGGAAAATTTACTTAAGATTTCTGTCATCCCTGTCTGAAGTCAGCTGGATGCAAGCAACCTGAAACCTCCACGGGCCTTTAAAACGTGCAGTTATGGTCTCCTGCACACAAGAACTATCCTTCCAAGCAATCTGAAGGCAAGTACTGCAGTGGAGACTGCACACCATGATTATTACTGGTGTATTAATCATATGCTTGGAAAGAACAAACTCTATTGAAAGGAGGGAAAGAGTACCCAAGTATACTGTCTCGGTGGCCTTCTGGATTACTGATTTCTTTCTTTTTACAGCCCATGTTTCCACCTCCTCCCTGTAGGCCCTGGGTGCTTATTTACAAAATAGGCTGTTTTATTATTTTCTACGCCACATGTTATGGCCCATCTTTATGTGTAATGCAAAAGCCTACTCTTTGCAGGTATACCTTGAAATACAGGAATGAAACAGCTCACTTGTCCAGGTATGTTATAACCTACACAGAGAGAAGCACAACGTTTACGTACAGCCAGCAGAGCTGTGCTCAGCAAGAGCACTATCTGACACTTTCGGGGATTGAAAAATACGTTCCTGGAACTTTCACACCCAAGTCAGACATTCAGAGTATTTCTTCATAGCTGCCTGGAAAAAGTCACTCGCACCCTGACAAGCTCTGCTTTTCAGCACAAATTAAAAGAAGGGGGAAAAAAAAGCGTGAAAGGGAAAAAAAAAAAAGAAAAAAAAGAAAGAAAGGGCAGGCGGTGCCTGCCCGTATTGCCACAGAAGCTGTATTTCCTATCGGTTTGGCGGATAGACAGAAACAGATTTCTGCTCTGTGACTAAACACGTCCGGTTTGAAGTTTCTATCAAGTAAACAAGAGGGCTGAAGAAGCAGAAGCCGCTCCTGCCTGCCATGGAGACGCTCGCAGCGCAGGCGGGCGCGGGGCTCGGCCGTGCCGGGGCAGTGCCCGCGGCCGCGGGGGCAGGCGGCTCTGGGGACGCGGAGCGGCCGCGGGCAGGGCTGGGCACCGCGACCCCGGGGCTGGGTTTAAAAGCCTCCTCCTTCCCGCCATTTTGGACGCTTCCCCTATGAAGGGGGCAGAGGGAAACTTCAGAAGTCCCTCAAGAGACCTGCTGGGGGGGAGAGGGGGGTGGGAGGGAAGGAAAGGGAAAGAAAAAAAAAAAAACAGGAGAAAAAAAAAAAAAACAGCCGAAGAAAAAACTAGTCCCGTTATTAGGGAGAACATGTGTAAGTTTTATTCCGTGTTCAGGCGAGGGCTCGCAGCGGCGAGCACATGCCCAGGAGCCGGACACCCAGTGGGGTGCGGCTGCCCGCAGGCGGCGACCCCCGGCCCCGGCGGGACAAAGCGTTCTCCCGCCGCCGCCCCCGTCCCCCCGCGGCGGGGGGGGCCGTCCCCATGCCCAGCCCTGCCCGCTCCGGCCGCCATGAGGCGAGGCAGCCCCGGCCTGCGCTCCCTCCCTCCCTCCCTGCCGGCCGCGCCGCCGCAGCGGCGGTGTCGGCGGGAGCGGCCGCCATGGCGCAGGCTCCTGGCGGAGGAGGTCACCCGCCGCCGAGCCTCCTTCCATTTTGTGCGCCGAGGAGCAAAGCCGGCCGCTCCCCACCCCCCCGCCGCCACCACACCCCCCGCGGCCGGGCGGGGCGGCGAGTCCGGGCGGCGGGACCCCCGCCGAGAGGGGCCGCGACGGGGCCGGGCGGCGACCCTCGCCCGCGGGGGCGGCGGTGGCAGCGCAGCCCGGGCGGCGCGGAATGGCCGCTGTGGCGTCGCCCGCTGCCGCCGCCGCGCAGAGAACATGGCTCCTTCCTCCCTTCCCTTCCCTTTGTGTGAGCGCGCCGCTACCCTGGCGCACACGCTCAGCCATTGCAGCCGGGGGAGGGCGGGCGGGAGACGGGGGGAGGTGGGTGGGAGCGGGGGGAAGAAGATGGGGGATTCTAGCGCGCTTTCAGCGCCTACCCAAGCCCCGGCGGCGCGGTAGAAGCCCCGGCGGGGACCCCCCGTTCGCTCCCTCGCGTCGCCGAGCTGTGCAGCCCCGGGGCCGCCGGCCCCGCGCCCGGGCGAGCGGCGGCTGCTGGAGAAAAAAGTTCCCCCGAACTGCGCCCCCGCCCGCCCGAGCGCCTCCTCTGCTGCTCCGCGCCGCTCGCCTTGTTTTCTCGCTCGCGGCTGCCGTCAGCCATGTTACAGCCGGGCGGCCGCGGGGCCAGCGGCGCCCCGGCCCGCGCCCCGCTTCCCCGCGCTCCCCACCGCCCCGGCGGCGCGGCGCGGCCCGCCCGGAGCCCCCGCCGCCCCGCCGCCTGCCCCGCCGCCGCGGCGGCGGCTACGGCGAGGTACCGTGTAAGCGGCTTACGGCGGGGCACGGCGCGGCCCTCGCCCCCCGCGGCGGGCGACCCCCGGCCGCTCGCCCGACTCCCTTTGCCCGCCTCTCTCTCCTCACCTCGTTCCTTTGCCTCCCGCCGCCCCGCTCTCCTGAAGTCGCCCGCCGCCCCCGCCCCGCCCCGGCCGGGGGGCTCGCCGCCCGGGGAGAGGGTCTCCCGGGCACAGCCCCGCTCGCCTTTGTGTACGGGCGTCCGAGCCGGCGCTGCCCCGCACTCCGCGGTCTTGCAGCGGCGGCGGCACGACGGCCACCACCGGCTCACCGCCCGGCTGCGAACGGGCGGGCGAGCGGGCGAGCGCGCCCGGCCGGCCCAGCGGCCCCCGGCGCGTACTCACCCGTGTCAGACAGAGTCGGCACGCAGCCCTCGCTCGGCCCCGAGCCCCAGAGACGCTCCCGCGGCCGCCCGCCCGGCCCCAGCGCTGGCTGGGTCGCTGTGCAGCCCGGTGCACCGCAATGGCTGAGCGCGGGATCGATACGCAGCCTCCTCACACTCGCGGCGCTGGTAACATTACTCTCTGCACAGCCCCGCGCCCATTGGCCGCCGCCAAGCCGAGCGCCGCTCCGATTGGCCCAGGCGCTCCCATTGTCCTGACCAGAGCGCGCCGCGGGTTGGGCGCGCCGCGGGACACGTCACCGAGCAGGGAAAGGGCGCGCAAATATAAAAGTGAGCGCAGGGAGCCGGGCGGCGGCGGGGCCCGGATAGCGGCGGCTGCTGCCCGGCGCTGCGCTGCCGCCTGCGAGGGCCGCGGGCCCCGCCGCCCCCGCGGCCGCCCCCGCCGACCCGGGGGGACCGTCAGCGGCCGCCCTGCGGTGAGGAGCAGGCCGCCGCCGCCCCGTGCCCCCGCGGCCGCGCCGTCCAGGCGCGGAAGCCGGAGCTCAGCGGGGAGCCGAGCCCAGCCCGCGTGTCTCGGCTCCCCTTGCCCCGCTCCAGCCGGCGCACGGGGCTCCGCTGCCGCGGCGGCGCGCGCGGCTCTGCCCCCTCCCCAAGGCTGGGGGACGTTTGTTTTGTTTTGTTGTTTCGTGGGGTTTTGGTGTTTTTTTTTCTTTTTCCAGAAATGGCTTCGGCACCTGCATGAACAACAGTCGGACGATACTGGCTTTCTCCGTAACCTCCTGGGTGACAAGGAGGAGTCCGCAGTGGTCAGGCAGCGCCCCCCAAGCTCTCAGCAGCTGGTGCAGCGATGGTCCGGCGCCATCCCGGGCATCCTGGTGCCAGGGGCGCGCTGAGCCACACCTCACCTGTCCTTCGCTGCTGCTCCTCTCTGCTTTGTTACTGTCACTTGCACCGCACGAGGCTGCTGTACAGGACCGACGAACAGCAGAAATAACCCTTAACAGCAGCTTCGCTGTTTACACTACTTTATTGGAGCAAACAACGCTGCGAGGAGAGCTGCTGTGAAAAATCCAAAACCAGCGATCTGCACCGAAAGTCAGTGGCAGCGCCCTTATTGTAGTAACACAAACCCAAGTGAAGAGAGGTATACATTGGTCACAAATATTCGAGTGTAAAGAGCTGATTTTGATAACTGCTTAAGTATCATACTCTCTCAAAATCTGTCCAGGGAGTTTTAGAAAGGTCTTTGGTCTGACACACAAGGGATAGCAATGGTTTTGCAAGGCATGGTGCTTCACGGAAAGCAAAGATCCTTCTAAATAAAGACCCTAATTCCAAAACTGCCTCATTATGAAGAAGTGCCGGTAGACATATGAAGACAGCGATCCTGCTACCTGAAATCATGCAAAAATACATGAATAATAAGGAACACTAGAGTTTCTGTCTCAAGGAAAGTTTTCGCTTGCGGTTTGAGTTTTTTTCTGATTTGCATTTAAAGTTTAAACCTTTATAAGAAAACTGTAAAAATCACTAGTATTTATGTAGTCTAGTGCGCAGAAGCTGATAGCTTTGCACATACTGAACTTTTAAGGTTTCTTCTGTGAAAACCAGACCTGAAAAGAAAGCAAAGTAATGCTTTTCTTTCTTGCTCTTGACTAGAGCTGAGCCTTCAGTAAAAGGCAAGTGAGGAGAATTTGATTATGTGACATACTCCGGTAAGGGTTTTCCTTCATCTCTGTTATATGCTCAGGCCTGTACAGGTTTGCGCAGTACAGCGGGTTTCTTCTGCAACCCTTGATGACAGAAATACAAAAGAATTTACTCATCAGTTGCAGACAGCAGCATTTTTTACGGAAGCAATATATGTTTCTTCTCTTGTTCATGCTGTGCCACATCCCTTCTGATACTTCACAAACATGCTGCCTTCTGCAAACCTCACTGAAGTTCAAATCTGTTTTAAATTACACTCTGCTAGACAGGTGCAGTCACTGAGATCACTTGGATAACACAAAACACCTTTGACTTCTTGCACACAAGCTTTGCCCACAGAACATTCGGGTCACAACAGCCCAGTACGACTGCTCCAGGAGAAAAAAAAAGTATGTAGCTGCAGAGGAAGTTTCAAAACCCCTGTTTAGTAATTTTGGTGTTTTGCAAACTAGGGTATACTTTGGGAAAAGACACAGATTGGCTGTCATACTGCAAAGCAAGAGTAAAACTAGGATTTCTATTAGATATGTGTTTTGAAATACTTCAATTTTTAGGATACCCATTGTAGCTACTTACTTGGAAACCAGTAGAAACATTTGTAAGGAGCTTTTTGGTTCAGCTTCTTTTCCATGTAAGGCAAGCTGAACTTGAATGGAAACATCAGCTATGCATTATCAACCTTTTTTAAAAGCATGCTTTTGTTCCCCAGTTTTCTTTAGAGGTAACAGAGGAAGGCCTCTCCAAAGATAGGACTGTTCTTCTTAACAATGTATTGCTGAGTAGGAACAGAAGTTCCAACTGAATGACAAAAAAAAAAAGTTTTATTAAAATTTTCCTCTCACTTGCTATCATCCCCCATGTAGCTCACAATCAAAGACTTCTAGCAAACATAAACTAGCATGGAGAGTTCCAACAAGTACAGACTACCTGGTTGGCAGTGGAGCCTGACAGAGAGAGATGCAGAAATCTCATTCTCCCCCATTCCCAACATAACTGTGAAACACACTGGTGACACTACTCCAGCAGAATTTTTGATGAACTCATAGTATATAGAGAACCTTAGAAAGTTTCCTCCCACTTTAGTGCTGTGGTTGCTGACAGAGGTAGGGAAACACACTTGCATCAATTCCAGAAGTCACAGGATGTAGGGCAGCACACCTCCTGTGGGGCAGGAACGGGGTTCTTCCATGCCCTCATCTTCTCCTGCAAAATGTGTGTTCTGTGAAGGACACTGCTTACTCCCCAGTGGGATTTGGCAGAAAAGCAGATGATTTCATTGCTTGCTTTGACAACTAAGAGATTCAGTGTCATCACGGGACCTCCAGATTTTGTCACTCTGTCCTTCCTCCCAAGGAATAAGATCATTGTTTCTTTGGGTCAAAATTACTAGACTATTACAGTGAAAATGCCATAGTAACAACTAGCTTGTCAGTCAAATCCAAAGCTACTATTAGGCTATTTTTATCAAGATTTGAAAGCCTTTCTCAACAAAAAAGTTACATTTTCAGCTCAAAATGAAAGCAAAACATCTGTGGAACAGGGCACCTGGGCACATGTACTTCTGATGGAGCTGCTGCAATGTAGATTGTCACTGTTGCTTTTGAACACTTCCATCCCTACAGCGGGCAGGGTTTTTGCAGCGTATTTGAAAAAAAAAGCCCTGGTCATATTTGCCCTTTTCCTGATGCTGCAGTGCCAGCCTGTGCACAGCCCAGATGAACACAATTCTCAGTTGCTTATTAGATGCAGACTTGCAGCCAATCTTTTCATCTGGTGTCTTATTTGAAATCTTCAGGAGATACAGTTTAAATATTTCCTTAAAATCATTCCTGAAAGGGAAAGGCTCCATTCAAAGGAATGAGAATCAGTATGCCTGCAAACAGTACCAAAGGATGGAACCTGATTTGCTTTACCTTTCTCTCTGGATTTGCCCATGTTGTGTCAAGTCATCTGCGTAGGCTGCTATCCCTCTTCTATCAGTGAGCAGGGTTTCAAGTGGCTTTTTGTCCACTCCCCATGGATGAGTGGCTGGCTGACCCAGGTGTGTAACTGTGGAGCAGTGGCAGACAGGCAAGGTAACCTCGGCTGACGAAAGGCAGCGGTCTGGGAAAGGCAGGCAGAGAGCAGGGATGGCACCGGGGCCGCTGCAGCGTTTTCCTCGCCAAGCTTCACGTGTGAACCAGCTGATTTTTGTTGACATGTGAGCCCTGAAGACAATTCCATCGTTTCTACAGCTGATACATTCTTAAATCAGGGTCAGTACTTACACAGTGCTTTTATCCACAAAATGGGTAACGTGAAAATTCGTACGCTTTTTGTGGAACTAGCAGAGGTATGGCAAAGCATCCAAGTAAACAGATTTTCATAGCAAAAGCATATACCCACACTGTTCAGCTCAGAAAAATGGTGAAAATACATCAGTATGGACTTTTCCTCTGATGACCAGTATACCATGAACATTTCTTTAAGTGAATATGTGTATAGAAAGTAACCATTTTATGGTAAGATTAATAGATTTACTCTTATGAAATATGATTCCTTCAGCATCTTATTCCTTATGCATAAGTACATAACTTCTTTAAGTGCCTCTATGAAGCTCTCAATGTGCAGTTTCAGACAGATGGAACTGTGTTCAGCTTCAACAGCAAAAAGGAGTTCAAAAAATGTTCTTTCAGGACTGCACTATTTCTGAAATCGCTGACCTGCTGAGATGTTTGCTTTGCTGAGAACACAACATGCCGTGCAACATCCACTTATCTCTTCAACTTTCTGGAAACATGGCATCAAATATTCAGTCCCCTCCAAAATCTCCAGATCATTTATGTATTGTACACTCAAGCCTACCACTGAGATAAGAGTTATCAGCTGCTTCTAATAAACCCAAAATACTGCTGTCCATCTTCAGAGACACCACTCTAGAGGTGTTAGTACTCCGTCTACCTCACTCCAGTTGAGAGGCGGGTAAGCTTCTGATGCTGACACCACTGTTACAGGCAGAATCCAACCAGGCCTAAGGTGATGAAAAATACCTGAGAAGCCCTTCCTTCCTATTTTATCCAGCTCAGAAGATCCAACAGGATATGCTTTCTCTCAGCCAGGGCTCCTTTAGACAGACCTCAATGCTCCATGTCAAACTGGAAAGATTCCTAGAGCTACGTATAGTACTGGGACAGAGCTACTATTTCCTTATCTACATGTTTTCTGAAAGTACCTGACATAAACATCACCTGACCTGTACTCTGATCCTTTATACGGGACTGCGACACAGACTAAAAAACCATCTGGATATGAAGATGACTCCTTAATGCCAACTCAGTCCCTGATATTAGAAATCCTAGCACGGTCTTATTTCCACAAACCAAGAAAATAATGTGAATTTATGAGATGCTGATATCCAAAGAAATGGGATGCAGCACACATTGCTCTATCTAGTAACTACCCAGGACCTACTGTGGATGTAGACTGCACACAAGCAGTTACAGAATTGCTGGAGGAAACAACCATTTGCTCACAGCTTCAAAAGGGGAACCTGCATAGTTTGACAGGACAGTCTTACCCTTTTGCTGAGTACTGCCAAGTGCACATGCGTGTCACTGAATAGTCTCTGTCTCATCCTTTACAATGCAAGAGTGCTTCTCATTCATTCAAGAGGTTGTCCACACACTCAGGAACTTTATAAGCCTGCTAACTTCCACTGGAGATACGGTGCTCAAGGAAGACTACAAGTACTAAAGTTATCAGCGTACACCATTCACTAGGGAGGGCAAAGAACAACATATCCTGGAAGAGCAGAAGCAGCCTCCAAAGATTCTTGTCCGTTCTCCACTTCTCTCCTTTCTGTCCCCTTTTTCTTCTCTTGTTTTGTCCACACTCTTGTGCAAAGATAAGCTGAAAAATGCATTCTGGCAGCTGTACTTGCTCTCCAAATAGTCATCAGTAGCATTATTTAATGGGAAAATAATTTTATAGCCAGACCCCCCTCCCCCCACTTCCAAAAGAGTTTTCCAGTGTGTACTCCACTGCACTGGGTGCTGCATTGGTCAAACATCTACCATTACATGCAGCCATAGCAATCTATTACTGGTTCAGGAAGGAGGATCACCTCTTAATTGGTTGTTCAGAGAAAAGAAGTCAAGCTAGCATTCTCACAGAGATCGTCTCCAGTTTTATCATAATAATCCTGTTTCTTCTACCATCTTCTTTCCCAGTGATGTCATCTCCTTATTTAATGGTTCTATTCCAAGATTTCTGAGACTCAGGAGAAGGAACTGAGGCAACCTAGGATGTAAGAAATCACATACTTTACACTGACTAAGCCTGTGATACCAAAAAGCCTTCAAGGGAATGCCCACTTTTCTTGTCTTTTCCAACAGCAGATGGTTGTTTTGAAAAGGGCTCTGTGAGCTTATCATTGCAGGGGGACAACTTCTACCCCAAGCCAACCCAGTGTAACCAAAATCTTAGTAATAACTTTTTCATTAACACACACAAACTTGTAGTCTAAATCTATTTAGCTTAGTACTTTCTTAACTAGAGGCCGTCTGGCTTTCTATTCAGTCCTTGTTCACCTTTACGTCTTTTCCACAAGTTTTAGAGCATTCTAAGTCTCTTGCGTTACTTTAAATCATATTTCTTCCTCATTTACCATGTTTCCATGAACTTCCATTTTGCTGAAACAAATGAAGACCCTTGTGGAATATGCCCCAAATTTCACAGAGGGAAGGCTGCCACAATGGAAAGATGCATTCTTTTCAAAGTCAAAACTCAAGTCAGTTTGGACAGAAAGTCAATGTGGCGACCTCGAAGTTTTGTCAGACATAACATTAGACAAACTTGCATTAAACTAATGTGCAGCACCGAGAGCTTAAACAGTCTTAAGTTGAATTTAATGAAAATCTGATGGTTTCCAGGAGGGATAAATGTGGGGCTGGGAGTGCAGATTCAATTCAGATGCTTATATGCATGATTTGCATGAAAGTCATTGGGTAGGCTGAGATGTTTTGACCAGACAGGCATCTGATTACTCTCCTTCGTGTAAATTTAACTTAACCTTGTCCTAAAGGATGGATGCAAATCAAAATAAATAGTCATCCCTTTGGAGAGAAATACTGAAGCAGTAAAACTTTCAAGAGCCTCTCTGAAGCTCTGGATTTCGATTGTTTGAACTTTTATATGACTTAATAATGACAACTTTTATAACAAAAGGAGTTCTTAATACCATGTTATTTCTTCTATTTCAACGTAGCAGATCACATAACTGTTCTTGGGTTTCCAAATATAAGCAAGTGGCTACTTATAGGATTAAATGGATGTAAGGGATATGTATATTCACATCCACTTACAGTCTCTATTTCCAGTGACCCACAACAGTGTGTTAATAACAGACATTTTTCATTCAATCCTACAAAATTTCTGCAAGTATGTATTACTATGCTAAACACAGCACTTAAGTTTTGATGTATTATTGTTGATTTACAATTAAAATTATTTTTATTTTCACTTCTAGCTCCTTAAAAACCTAAACATAAATACTTTTGGCATCCCTCCTGCATACCTACTTTTGCTGATTTGTTGATCACTTAAAAATATTTTAATATTTTTAAAATCATCCATTCTTTTCTGTCCTCTAATAACTACACTCAGATGTGTAGAAGTCATATTAGGTAGGGTTTTTTTTATCTGACCTGGTAATAACATCAATTTCTACCCATACTAACACATGAGGAACTAGAGAAATAATTTTACTTCTGTGTATGTGACTTGTAACACAGTCTTATGGATAGAAAAGAACCACAAAAATCACCCAGGAATGTGAAAAAAATAATGAGAACCCTAAAAAGCACAATCTGTTTAGCTTTTTCTTAAAACAAACAAACAAACAACAACAACAACAAATATTGAGAAGTAACTTGATTGCAGGGTAAAAACACCTTCCTGGGGAGAAAATAGTGAGTCCTACAGAGCTCTTTGATCCATCAGAGAAGGCATAACAAGAATCAATGACTGGAAGCTGAAGGCAAACAAATGCAAATGAAATAAAGTAGGAAATTTTTAGCAGCAGGCATGATTACTACTTGTATTATCCTAGTACCTGCAAGCCAAATCATGGATCAAGACTCCGTTAGGTGCTGGAAAAAAAACCCAACCCCAAACCAAAAGAAGACATCCAAAAACCAGAAAAAAACATTGATCCTTGCCAAAAGGTTACAAAAAGCAGGTAAGATGTAGTGACATAATAAATCAGTGATAATATTATCTGATATGACAGGCAACAGTTTAAAGCCATGGTTTCACAATACAAAGTGTTGAGTTGAGATATGGACTTGAGGTGATTCTGCTTATCAAGACTGTTTTGTCCCATTCCCACCATTTCTCTACAGCTATGAAATGTTGAAGACTGATCCTTATTATAAAACAAAATCAATACTAAAATTGGGTTTTTGCAACAAAATGCCAGTGGATACTTTTACAAGTATTTTGATTTTTATGAATTTCTGTGAATGGGTTGACCAAATTTTCCCTAACAATATTCCCACCAGTTCTTTCTACAGGAACCTGCTGCATGATGTATGAGAATATGCCAGAGAAAAACATGCAAAAGCAAAGCTTGAGATTGTTTTGTTTTCCTCATAGCAAATCACTAGGCTTGGTGACCAAATCTCAAGCACCATCCATAAAGTAGACATTAACAAAAACTGAAACTCAGACCATGGTCTGGAAAGGTTGCTCTGAAAAAACTTAATATGCTACCAAATTCTAACATAAAAGATAACAAGATGAGCTTGTGTTCCCAACACAATTGCTCTGGCACTGGAGCTTACACACCCATCCTTGGCTGCTTACAAACACAATAGGCCACTACAACTTGACCAAGGAAGAAGATTAAAGGGGTAAGCCAAGAGCAGCATTTTCTATCATTAAAGTTTTTGCCATCTATTTGTGAGATCAAGGATCAGAAGGATAGACCCTGAAATTCATTGTGGAGAGAACAGAGAGCATCTCCTCTTATTTTTCAACAGGAAAATGTAGGAGAAAAGCCCACCTTTGATTTCTGTTTTTTCATTTAAATTATTAGCAGACTACAGCAACACCCCCAATGTCTATAGCACTGAGAAGCTCTGGAGGAGCTAATTTTTCAGGCTGAGAATGCTAAAGAGAAAACAAAAGCTAAAGAGGTGGGGTCAACACTCCACAAATAGTCCCTGAGACTTGGAAGCAAATTGGATATACCCATGGTGTTAAGCACCCATCCTTCTTCCTTCCCTTCCTCCCCGGAGGTGGCCAGCCTCCTCCCAGTGGCTGATGTCCCGTGTTTCACTGAGCTGGATATTCACATTCACGTGCTAGAAGGGAATCACTTACAACCAGTTCTAAAAGCTTTCATTTTTCTCTTGCTCCTTGTTAAAAATACTTTGAGCTATAGCTATAATAAGTGACATTACAAGAATACTGCTTCAATGCAAAGTTTAAACACTTAAAAGCCTTACTCTGTGGCCTTGTGCACTGTGCTGAATTTGTCCCATGGGACTGTGGCCTCTCCGTGTGTGCAGGACACAGCTCAGGAAGTGAATCAGGGCTGTGCATCAAATTAGATTATTTATTGGTTGGTACACGTGTTGTCCTTAGGAGTTTTGCTGAGAAAAGTCAGACAACTACAGGAAGACAGCGATGGGCATGTGGTTAAGGCAGTTGAATGCCACACAGAACACTCAGTTCTGCCTCTGCCTTCACCAGCAGCCCCGGTGAGCAAGGAGCGAGTCAGACCTCGCACCTTGGCAGATGGCCAACCAACCTTGTCTTCCTCATTTTCTGGGAGTCCAAACAGAAACACCTTGGGCCTTTCACGTAGAAATGCAAAGCAAATTATGATAATGGAAGGTTTGGGTCTTGAGGGAAAAATGGAGCCAGAGGCACAAGGTTAAAAGGCAGGAGAATCCATTTAATGTCATTGACTTTACTACTGACTAAACAAGTGGCTCAGTTTTCTCCTTAGTCTAACAGGACAACGGTGCTTTTCTACTCTGGGAACATGAAAAACTTCAACCAACACCGTGAAACTCCTGAATATCATTGTAATGAGCCTACAAAAAACAAAAAAAACCCCACATTTTTCTGATTCTCTATATAGAAAGGAAGTTTTGGATCTTTTAATCTCTTAATTATCATATACTGACTGCTACATCCTTGCTTTAAAAATATATACAATATAAATACTAACATGTATAGAGATAGAGCACATTCTGTTTTTCCTCTCATACTCTATTTGTGATCATACTCTGTATGTGATTTTCCAAAGTCCTTTCCATAGCTTCTATCAGGGCTATAACTTTAGTATTCAGTGAACTTGCAACATGGAATAGGACGGGGAACAGTACTCATTGTCAGCAAAAGGTATTCACTGGCTCACAAAAAATAAAAATATCTTCACTCTCATTTGCATATTGTGTAACCACAGCCATAGGAATGGAAAGGCAACAGGAGAGCTAGTAAAAGGTAATGTCTTTTCCTACTTATTTTATTACATCAGAGTATCATCACATTGAAAGCTTTCGGTAATACTGGGCTACCAATTTCGCAAAATAAAGTATTATATGTTGTGTCCAGAAAGAAATAAACAAATCTACCTACATTTTTAAAAATAACCTGAACAGTTTCAACAGTTACTCTGACTTAAAAATTTGAGTGAAGAGAAATACCACAATGATTGAAAACACAGGTGATGATCTCCTCCATTTTAGGTAGAAAGCCACTAAATGTAAAAATCTAACACAATAATCAGAGCAATCATTAGGTTTAGGCACACAACAGAACAGAAATATTTTAACAATGTCTGACAACATCCCAAGCACACAGTGAACACTACTAAAGTGGATGTGCATGAGACTCAAAGACAACATCATTTTCAAGGATAATTTTCATAATTTAAGAAGCAAATAGAAGGAGAATGAAATAGAAATTTAGGTTCAGGCCTACAATCAGATCTTCAGAGTGAGAACTTGCAGAGTCCCACAAACTTCATCAGGCCCCTGGGCTATCGAGGTCCATTTGAACAAATCCAGTTGCAGGACTAGGACCTAAATATGTAAAAAGAAAAAATGAAATCAGGTAACACAGCCCACAGATCTAATTAAAGAGACACCACACTAATCACAGAAAAATAACCTGAGTGCCTAGATCATGACAAGATCTCTATTTTTACTCTAAAATGCTGCAGCTACAGCAAAGGCAACAGTGATATCTTATACCAAGAGATTTATAGAGCATTAATTGATCACAGCACATTCCCCTTCAGGCAAACACAAGTACCTGCAGTGTGTTTGCTCACCTCCTGTGTGCTGATGCTTTTTCGTTGTTATATGTAATTTGTTTTATTATTTTTAATAAAAGAGAGTGGCCTAAAATCAATGAAGGTGATGTATTTATCTTCATCAGCTTTTCATGTAGATTTTCAGCCTCTTAGTAACACGATGGCCAAAACTAAAATGAGATAATCTCCCCATATTTTTAAACACTGTAAAACTGACAGGAAGTAAATAATATTTCTATAAGAAGTGTCACTGTTATGCCTGTCTGAAGGTTGTGAGAAGTTCTAGCTTGGCAGCGTGTCTTCCTAAGGTTTCAGTGAAACCCCATGGTAGCCTGCACCTAGTATCATACAACTGCTAATGAGAAAAGAGACTGTAGCAAAAAAAATGCCTACCTCATAGTGAGGTTTGCCCACTGAAATACAGATTTTAACACAACACTGCGGAGAGCTGTGTCATCCCAACTTCCACACCAGCACTTATCATCCACCCCAGGAAGGGGCCCATACTTCCTCTCTACCTAAGGCTATCCCTCAGCTTAGGAGGCCACAATGGCCAATTCACCATTCTTCCTAATACTAGAGCAGAGTTATACCTTCAAAGATCAGCATGTAACCAGACAAACCAATATAAATACATCTTCTAGCCCCAGAAATGTTCAAGACAATAAACAATCTCTGATTAATTTTCTATCTCCTACAGAATGGCTTAAGATGCAGCAAGATCCTTTACATAAAAAATTTATTAAGTTTAAAAGTTAACTCAAGATACATGAGGACATGAACATCTTAAATTCACTGAGACATTGATTTACCTATAGCACTCACAGAGAGATAAGGACTCAAACTGCTAGTATTTCTAGATAGGAAAAAATAATACTATAAACAAAGTTTTCCATGCACATGGACATTAAGAAGCCTTTTTTTGCCAAGATGACACACTGACTTAGACCAGTTATACATAAGGAAACTCACAGATATGCAAGGCAGATGAGATTTCCATAATTTGTGAAGAAAGAGAAACACATTTCCTTTCTAGAATTGGTGTTAGCTCAGGACAGATACCAAAATCTTTACTCCCATTTTAATATTGAATACCCCGGTTTCATGTATGTCTGAAACTGGCACGTGTTAAAGAATCTACAACACTGGACCTCAAATATAGTGTCAGATGTTGATTATTTTATCTCCAGAGAGTTACAGCCTCAAACTTGTGGTCCCTCTGTAGGCACATGGGGACCTGGGGGGAAGATGCATCCAGCAGGGCTCAGCCTTGTGCAGGCAGAGGTCCCAGTCCCAGGGCCCAGTGTGCCTGTGGGGTATGTTTGCTCAATGAATTTATGATTCCACAAATTTTTAACAAGCAGAGAGTAATTTACTGCCTTATCTGGCTATCACTGCTCTTTCCTTGAATAACCTGAAACTATTGATGGGCCATTAATATCAAATTCCTTGCCAGAGTTACATTTCCAAAGAAATGTGGGTTTTCATTTATTTTCCTGAAGCTTTATCTTTTCAATCTGGACACCTAACTACTCGACACCTAAGACAACCTTTCTTCTTGCTCTTGCAAACATACATTAACAGTTTAGATTTCCACACTTGGCAGAAATTTATTGAAAAACAACAACATCAACAAAAAAGCTGCTTGGATTTTTTCTTCAGGTTATGCCTCTTTAATACTAAAGCTGCCTCATCTCTGGTTTAACTTAGAAAAGCATAGAAACAATTCTAATTCACACCTGTTTGCTACCATGTCCATACAACTACACATCACTGGAAAGCTGGCCAAGAGCAGATGTACTTCCTCTTCCTCTGTCCTTTCTCAACCCACAGGTTGTGAGTTCTGGTACATGCTGAAGGGGGAAGGAAGAGATGACTGTGGCTGGTATGGGACCTGGCTATAAAATTCTCAAGCAAACTGAAAGCTTCCTTCTCCTGGGGGGAATTCTTATATCATCAGGCAGAATCAGAATAAGGAACAGAATCAATTAATTATTGCTGAAATACTATAGGGTATTATTATTAGCAGACTTCATAATTTAATTGTAAGGAAATTACTGTATCTGTGTTCACCAAATGAAAAGATCAGTGCCTTCCCAGCAAATGCAAAATACATCTTTTCATGCTAGGCACCCCACTGTGACATTACAAATCAAACTCAACAATTTATGTCCAGTTCTTTGTGGCAGGTGGGGAAATATTCAAAGCAGTATTATGTGGGAAGCAGTTGTAGGAGTGAAGAACATCAAATAATAAATAATACAATTATATCCAAGGACAGATCTTTACAGTTTTTCCTATGAGTGACTTAACTGTTGGTGACACACACAAAGCTGCACAGCTACACCATCTTCCTGCCTATTGCTCAGACACATAATTCTAGCATCACCTTACATCCCAAAGATACTCCAAATCCCAAGATTCATATTCATAATTTGCAGATACTTTCAACGCAACATTTCCAAGATGGTATTTTTCTTAATCCTCCCAATCAGCTAAAGTATTCAATCAGGTTAATCATCATCATCATCATCATGATGTTTTGATTCAGCGAGATTTTGCTCTATGCTTTTTGATTTAGCAACATTTTTTCTCTCTGCTTTTGACAAACACAACCTAATATCGCACACATTCACTCACAGAACTGCTGCAAAGGCCCTTTTCCTAGTCAATCACTTGGAGAACACAGCAGTATCTCCACAGCTCTCCCTGACTACTTCTGCAGCATCTACCACTTGTCTTCACTTTCAATCCATCCTTGCTTATCACCACCACACCTATTGCTCCTTAATATTTGTCAGGAAGACAGCTGTGGTTTGCTCATGTTTGAAACCAGGCCAATTTTCATAAAACATAAAGCTGAAAAGACCATTAGATCATACTGTCTAATTTGATTATTATGTTGTGTTTGGCTAAAACACTTTAAAAACCCTCCACTTCTTACTGATAAAAAAAATAAAATTCAGGGATGCTTCTTGTATCTTTTCCCTTGCTATTTCCCACCTGCCATTCAGTGTCAGGAGTCCAGTTTCCAGCTCCTCTCACACCCACATGGTGTATTTTCTAACCAACCTCTTGCGCTTTTTTCTGTCTTACACCTTATTCTTTAAGGAAACTCCCTTAAATATCTGAAAACATACTGCATTACTGTTGTTCAAAGCTTTCTCTAAAATTCAGCTTACTAACATGCCCCTACAGCCCCTATGAGCAAAATGTGTGATAAGTAGTTATATACACATCACCTGTTTTCAAATGTCTAAAGTAAGCAAGAGTGGGATGTAGGAGACAGATCCTACCCTACAGTAAATACAGAGAGGCTCCCTGAGAGAGATTTGGTTGAAGGAACTCCTGAAACACTGCAAAATGTCCTGTGAAGGAGTGTCTGCATATGCTGTGGAAATGGCCTAAGGAAATCAGTCTTTTGATTTAGTTACATGAGTTGGATCCCTAAAGTATGAATGTTCCTGCTGACTACTAGCATTTCCCTTCTCCTCTGTGTATATTTTCTACTTTCAACTGTATTATATTTACATTGCAAAGATTTAAAATTGCAGATATTCTTTCCAGCATGTCTGCATGATGCAAAGCATCATAGGAACTAGTTATTTTACAATTCTATAAAAAATAATCTTACAATGCTATACAGTATTTTATTAAACAGATCCTGATCATGCAATTATCACAGCATTACACACATATGCCTGGTGGATGATGCACAGCTCTGTGCACTAACTTCAATTCTGGTATTTACTAAACTCCTCAATCCTATAATAAACACCTGGAATGTGTTCATGGCTGGCACCAGCTTTTTTCTCCCTACTGTGAATCATGGGCAAATCCTCACGACAAATCAACATAGCTAAAAAAGAAGAGAAGGGAGAATAGGAATATTAGGAAGAGTTAGGGTATCAAGAAAAATTTATTCACATACAGGGTGATTAGACATTGGAATGAGCTGCATAAACAATAATCAGAAGTCATACCAGGCACCACGTAAAAAAGAAAATAGAACAGAACAACTGCTACTGGTGATAATCTAGTTCTTGCTCCAGATAACAGAAAATAAGTTCTTTCAAAGCCCAGAGTAAGAGAAAAATGCCTCCTGAAGCAAACAAACAAACAAAAATGAGGACACTGTCAGTCATAGATCAAAATCTGACCAGGGAAAATACTGAATTAAATTATTTGATTTCATTATAATAAATGTCATTAATAGCAACGAGTTAACCACAAAATGCTGAAAAGGATGTGTTTGCTCCTGTATTATGGTACAGTCATTAATAATTCAGAAACTGGGGCAAGTATCATGGCATAAAATCGGCAGTTATTTCAGTTACTCAGAATCAGGGAAAATTATTAATCTAACCAAAATTAGTAAGTGGACCCCAGAAACATTGAATCAAGTTAAATGATGATAGATAGATAACAGACACACATTAAAATAAACCCATTAAAAAAAAAAACAAAACAGTCCGTGTTTTACAAGCTTTCAAATTAAAGACTCAGCTGTAAGGAAATTAGTGAAATAAAACTTAGGCACAGGGAGGGTAACAGTTACCTACAAAGTCTCCAGATAAATTGATGTTAGTCACTAACATTTAGTCTCCCATAGATTTAATTTACTCACTCATAGTCTTATGTTCACTTACTCACAGGCACTGACACTTTATCTGTTTTATCTGTTTAAAGGTCTGGCCAAGATAACTTCCATGAAAAACAAAAGACAAGGGCCATCAGCTATGAAGTTCTTGCCCCATTTCAGGAGTTGTTTTAATTATCAATATCAATTAGACAAGTCATATAATCATAACATGGTTTGATTTGGAGAGGACCTTAAAGATAATCTAGTTCCAACCCCCTCTGCCATGGTTAAGAACACCTTTCACTGGACCAGGTGCTGAAAGACCCATCCAACCTGGCCTTGAACACAGGGATTGGGCATCCGCAACCTCTCTGGGAAACTTGTTCCAGTACCTCACCACACTCACAGTAAAGAATTACTTCCTAACACCTAATCTTACTCTATCTCCTTTCAGTTTGAAGCCATTAACCCTTGTCCTATCACTACATGCCAGTGTCAAGTGCAAGGGGCTGGTAGGATTGCATCTGTTTAATGGAAGTCAATCATTAGATCAGTTATCCCATAATGGGAAAGCACATCAATTGCTTTGGCCTCAGGAAGAAACCAGGGTTCCTTCAGCAGTTTAATGAAAAAGCTCTGCTCAATACAGCACTACAATAAAAAAAAAAAAAAAGAAAAAAAAAAACCCTCAAACAATTATTAACAAACAAACAAAACCAGGCAGCTTAAACAATGCAAGAAAATTAGAAGAAAACCAATGTAATAGGATTATAAAAATCAGTGCTGTGACCTTACCAGAAAAAAAAGTTTCATATGAGGAACACATGGGAACAGGTCACTCTTTCTCCAAAAGGATACTAAGGATATGGACAGGGTTCAAGTGTGAACAGTAATAAACACAGAAAATATCCTATGAAGAGAAATTAGAAAGTTTCAAATTGAGACTATTACGCACGGACATGTAAAGTAATTGCTCTAGAGAGGTCAGATCAGACATTGGTATGTTTGCTATGTTACAACACAAGAAAATACACAAAGAAACACTGTAAGTGCAGAAAATCCAAATCTGAGCAGAAGAAATGGGGTTTTTTTAACATCATATATAATGCATTCATACTGATTATCATGGAAATTCAGTTATTGGTCTAAATACAATGTTCCTATCAATGACAGTATAAATTAAACCAGTTACTACATAGAGAAGTCAGGAAGCAACTTACTTGTAGTTAACATCAACTGAAGCATTAGGCAGTATTTACGAGTCAAACGGGAAACTGTTTAAGCAAACGTGATAATCCCTATATAAAAATAAAAATTAAAGGAAGAAATAGAAACTTGATTTCATTATTGAAATTTTATTCACAATCTCTCAGTAATTCCTCCTACAGTTTGCATTAAATACTATTAATAGCTCATTAACAACAATTGTCTTTAGAAGGTTTTGAAACAACTAAAGTTCGGACACATTAAGCTTTTATGTGAGCAGCAAAGGCAAATATATGAAAATTTAAAACCAGTATGATTAGTAATTTGTTTACTCCATCACTTCAGGTTCTATCTAAAATATACTTTTCCCTCATTTCCAGTCACAGTCAGTTTCTTAGAAGCTTGTCTGTTTTTCAAAAACCTGATATTGAACAGTGTTCCCTTTATCACTTTTTTAAAGAATTATTTATACAAGGATTCTTATCACAAATCTTGCTAAGAAGCACCCAAGAACTGACTACTTACCATTCACCCACAGACAAGCAAGCTAGAATTAGCTTAAGCACTGAATCCTTAGTACACCGCAACTCTACTGTTTGGTTATCTTGATCAGGCCATCCTGATTTAATTTGAAATGCACAATGTCACTGCACATACTAAGACCCACACTGCCCTGTTGTATTAGCAATTACAAAAACATATATAACATTATAACATATATAAAACATATACAACATTTTAATTTTCTATCAAAGAGCAGAGTGTTAATTTTATTAGGATAGGCACGGTAAAAATAAAAGAGAGCATAAGGATGTGGCTTCACATATTTTGGTTGATTTTTTTTTCCCATCATATCTGGGAAGGTAAAGAGAACATTATATTGTCTGGAGGTGGGAGAGAAGGAGAGGCTGCCAGCACTGTCAATACAAGGCTGGGTTTAGTTAGGGGCTGGGTCAGGTAAACAGGGCAGAAGTAAAAGGCTGAAGCATCACACAGCACAACAGACAGCAAAAGTGAAGACTCATACGTCAATATATAGAGAGCACAAAGAACAAGAAAGATTATCTATCTGTCTGGAACTCTTTCTTGGATAGAGAAAATACAGCTTGTACTAGGACACAAGGAACTGAGAGATTTAAAGAGCTGCATGAACTTTATGTGGTGATACTTGCATGCAGGCTCTGGTTCTGGTAGAGAAGGGAATTTCAGTCCACGGGCAGCTGTGGGCCTGAGAAGACCTTATTGCCAGCAATGACAGAAAAGCTGTCTGGAATAAAAGCAATGCAACAGCTTTCAGAAAGGCTGTAGAAGATTTCTGAAGCCAAAAGGCAACATCATCTGTGTTCTGAAAGCAGCAAACCTTTTACCACCATGATATTAAGAACATAAAAATAATTCTCCTTGGGTAACTTACTCTGTTTTGCTGTTTTCATGGGCTGTGTATTTGAGTGCAAGAACTGCCACTTGGCAGATTTACCTTTCAGTTGTACAGTTTCTCCCTGTGATCATTTTAATAACACATCCCATTTGTGATCATTTTAATAACACATCCCATTAACAAATACTGTCACTTTCTAAAATAAAGGGGACTTTTTGCTTTTCTAAAGCTATTATATGCTTGATAGCATGTTCTGAATGTACACAACTTGAAAAATACCTTATTGGACATTCACCTGCAAAGTTGCCCTATGCTTTTTTCCTTTTACGTAGAAGGTGGGCAAGACCAATAAACTAAACTCATGGGTGAAAAGGTGTAAACTTACTTCATTTAGGTGCAAAGGAGTTTCTTGTTAAGGACACTTCTTTGCTTATTCCAACAGTACCAAAGTTATTTATTTGGTAATAAGAGTGTCTGGACTGAAACAGACATTTCTGAACTTGTTGTTGATGATTAATGTACAGTTTAAGAAAGCCATTACTTCGTGACAGGCACTACAGAAGCCAAGTGTCAGATAATACATCAAGTTCTGCTCCACTCTAATTCTAATTTAATGGTTAGAACCTCTTATTCTTACGGTCTTGTTTCACATATTATACTACAAAGAGTTCAGCAGGATACATAGTGGTTGCTGTAAGTCTTGCAGTGCGAATATCCTGTAGGCATTAAATTCGACGTATTATAGCATTAGCCAAAGCAGGTTTTTGAACGCGAAGACGTGCCACAATCCCCTGCATAACCACCGAAGGAAGAGCTAAGTTTCTGCTCTAAATGAACAAAAGAAACCTGACATGAAGCCAGCGTGGAGCGGGCGCGCCGCCCGCCCTGAGCAGCGGCTGGGCCGGCGGGCAAAGGTCCCTCCAGCCCGGGCCCCGGGGCCTCCGGGAGCCACCTGGGGAGGGAGGGAGGGAGGGAGGGAGCGGGGAAAGAGGAAAGCACGACCCGCCCGATCTTAACGCCGCCGAGCCCGGGCAGGAGCCTCTCGCCTCCCGCCCCGGCACCGAGGCGATGCCCGGACCATCCCAATGGGGAAATTCCTGGCTCGAGGACAGATCTCACGGGGAACACCCTGAGGCCACCTGGACGTGCTCTTTGTGCAACACGGAGCTGAGCACTGCCACGGCTGAAATCGCCTCCCCTGCCCGAGAGAAAAGCAGCGAAGGATTCCAAGGGAAAAGGAAGAAGACGGTACCATCAGCCCCTGACATCGATGCTCCTTCTATATTTGTAAGAAACCTTGATTTGTTAGTCAAAACTCAGCCCCTGAGCTTTACCTGAGAGCTGCTCATCTTCATCATATAGTACAGAAGAATGCTCTGGAACAGGTGGGGAAGTGAGAGAGCAGGACTAAAACTGTACACGCTGCAGCAGACACGAGCACAATTCCAGGATGTCTCCCGGCAAACAAAAGAAGGCTCTTGACAAGCCAAAGACTAGGAAGAGAGGAGACTGCAAGAAGAAGTCCGGCGAGGCAGCTTTCACACCTGTAGATACGGAATTCACCAGCATGTCCGCTTTCTGGCTTGCTGTTGTTACTACAGTCTATTAAAAGCAAATGCAGCTGTACAAGACCACCACCCTCTGAACCTTCACACCATTCTTTCAAACACCTCAGCCTGGCCAGAGCAGTAACTTCTGATGTATTTTCACTTTGCTACCTCCTTCTTCTTGCCTATACATCAACACCACTTGAAGACTAAACAATTATAGAATTGTCATAACTTTATATGTTTCAATACCATTTTAGTGAGACATCCTTAAGTGACCTGAGATGACTTGGTCTGGGAGTGCTAGAACAGCAAACAGGCTTGAGACAGTTGCTTTTATTGCCTTCCAGTGTTTCCTGTGGAATTGCAATCAATTTTGTTACCAGTTGCACATAGTTTTCATTAATGTGCCTAGTCTTGCTGCCAAAGCTGACAAGGGACAGGACAGACAAGCTCCCCATCAGTGAAAGTAGAGTTAGGTGGGCAGTGACAACCTCCTCATGAAAGCAAGCGGGGACACAGACAGAAAAAGTTGCACCCAATGTACAGCCACAAGTAACGCTGAGTGAAAAATTCATATTAAAGAGTGGTCTTCCCATAAACGCATCTGTTCGCTTCGGCATAAACTCCTCCACTACATACTATGCATGACAGAACATGACCATTATTTAAAAGCCAAAATACCTGACTTGTGATATGTTTTATCTATCCTGTCACAGCAATCTTTCTTACTCCTATCAAAACCACAAAACAAAACCACAGAGCAAAGATTCTGGAGCCATACACATACTTTCACTATATAAATCAATGCAGGCTTAGAGTTAACACCACTATAAGGCACATGAAAAAAGCTCAAACATCCTAAAGACACAAAGCAATATCAAAAAAGTTTTACTTCATATACTTTTCAAAGCCTTTCTTCTAACTGCTGTGAGTGCACATTTCTCTCCCTATTACAGATATGATATAACCTGGTCCTAGCAACATTCTGATGTGAAGCTTCTGAAATGTAAGTGATAATTTGTGTGACTTCATCAATTGGTAAATCTAATTTGTCTTTCACATTCTTATTAAACAATAAAAAATCAAATGGGTAAGAAAGCCAAAATTCAAGGAGAGCTAAGGTAATTGGGTCCAGCTGGTTCAATCTAACACTAATTAGTGTTTTCACAATGTGGAGAGCATTAGATCTGTGCTATCAACTTCCAAAATAAAATAATTTCTGAATCTGTCAAAATACTTTAAAAATGCACAGGTGGCAATGCAAATCAGATACTTCCGTAGCCTCTCATCAAACAATCCAGAAATGAATACAATGAAACTGTACCACTTTGTTAAAAGGAAAAAAAAAAACCAACAAAAAATTACTGTTTCTCAGTTCCAACTTGGGCTCACAAGACAGATGTAGCTTACAAACTCAGCAAATCAACAGTGTGAAAAAGAGCAATCAGACATGGTAAAACACAGCTTTTTGAAAGAACATACATTCAGTAATTGCTAGCACACGCATCCGAAGTGCACAGAACTTCCCAAGGATTCAAATGGATATGAGCATCTTCCACATTTTTATGTGCAATGGCATCAAGTTTCACTGTGGGCTGCAGTAGCGAGGGCATGCCTTGAGGCTGGCACGTTCAATTAACATGACTCATTCAGTGTGGAAACAACGTAACAGAAATATCCACAAACCAATGAATTGTGAAAGAACTATAACATTTTCCCCCTCAGGCCTGCACCTACTAAAGTGTCACAAATAAAATTAATATCACAGAAATGATTCAGCAAAAGAGGAATTAAGCAGTAAACGACAGTCAACTCTTTTACAAGTCAATAATTTAACTGGTTTTATTTGAAACCATACCAGTCAGTATAGTTATCTCAGAAAAGATCAGCAAAAAAAGGACACTCCAGACTTTTATAACTACTGCAGCTACAGATAAGATACCTCTAAGACATGGAAATTGCAAACTAGCTTTTTCTTTACTGATATCCTCCTTCAGAATCTGAGGGAATTTAAAACTAAGAACTTAATCACCACTCCCTTAGCCCCCTCTTCCCTCCCCCCCCCCCCCGCCAAAAGTTGGTTTAAAATATAAATGAGATAAAATAATTAACCAAACACTTGACGTGCAATGAACCTGAGTGAAAGATTAGCCTGGCATGAAAAAATAAAAAAGTTGTAAGCAGCCTAGCTTCCTCTCCATTAGCTTCTTACTACATTAGCCCACAGAATCACAGCAGTCAAAAAAGCCATTTATAAGTACATCAAAGCAGGTATCTAAGTTTACATTCATATATCTACCATGCATATTTGTCCAAGTGCAGTTAAGGGAACCTAGTATGCCCCTAAATTTAAGTTCCTGATTTGTGTTTCATATTTTGGCACTGGAATGAGTACATAGTACTTTGAGGGCCAGATTTTTTTCTCCCTCCCACCTTGAAAGTAAAAATGAAAAACTGAGTGTTACAGAAAGGGATATTAAATAGTCACTCTTAGTCACCTTCCTTGCCAATCTAATTTCAAATAAAGAGACTGCTTACATTCATCTTTTTAGGTCTAACCTATGCACTTATATCAGACCTTTGGAATGTGGCCACAGAGCTCTCAGGAGTTCACCTACCAGGCACTCTCTGTCCTTCCTCCCCCAGTATCTTAGCGAGGATGCTCTGTTTCAATTAGTGCTGTCCTAGGTACCTGTTATGATGTACATCTACACTGTGCAATGGAGTCCACAGCAGCTGGGTTCTGTCAGCTTGGCTGGTGCTCAACCCCATGAGAATACCCCCCTGTTTTCCTGCTCTCACTGTGTGTCCACAGGAAGTATCTGTGTTAGCACAAGGATGTGTCTGAGCTCCTTACCCTTGCCTCTCAGCAGGGCTAAGGCCTCTGACAGGCCCGTTGTTCCCACTCAGACATGAACCACCACCCCTCTGACCAACACAGTCTATCCGATTAACCTAATCTGCTTGTGACTCAGCTCCCAGCCACTGCTGCTTTCTGCAGGGCATGACAAAATTACCAGTTCCTGAGGTGTGTCTAAACCCTAATTTCACTGGAAGTAGCACACTCTGGAACAGCTATCTCAGCTATGAAGCTGATTCATCAGAAGAATGTGCAGTGTCTCTGCTGCACTTTACTACAGAGCATATGCACATCCAGCACCTCAAAATACCCTCACCGAGAAGCTCTAAGAACTGCCAGCTGCCACCAGAACAGTTCAATATAAACCACCAGTGGGATTCAAAGAGTAAGAAGAAAAAGTGGCACAAATTCTTTGTTAATTTCAGGTAAGAATTTCCTTGGCTTTGGTGAAAACAAGAATTTTTGCTTAGGTAAATGTTGGCCTAAGTTATTTAAAACACTAAATGTAAAGGAATCACTTCTACTACGCTGCAGTAACAATAAAATTTTCATTGGTTTTTATTTGCTCTTTCTGATTGTACACGTTATTTAAATGGTGTGAAACTTCCAACCAAGTAGTACAGTAACTTAGCATGCTGCCATATTTTTAACACATACGAAGATTAAAAGTTTACAGCTATGACTGATTTGTCAATAATTACGTGTTTTGTATCTCCTGCAAAGCTGGATGCAAGGCCTGTTAGAACATTCTTGTGTGTAGTGGTGAAATATGCCATGAGAGATTATACTCTGAGCGAAAAAAGCTGTTTTTTTAAATGACAAATTTAAATATAAATGACAAATTCAAAAATATTCAGTTCTAAATATTCAGAGAAACAGGCTCTCAAACAGTGAGCCATAAATGGCCACTAACTCCCTCTCTCTAAAATAACTTACTTTTCTAAAACGATGTTTTCACTATTTTTATATGCAAGAAGTCAATGCTAAGTAAAGTTGTTGTACAATGCTTTAGAATTTAAAATACTTCATGATATAGAGCAATCCTCCTACTTTTCACATTTTAGAAGAAAATTTTATTAGACAAATCCTCAGAGAGACACAAACACATTTTACTGAGAACTATCACGTAGTGTTTAATAAATTACATGCAAATTCTTACCAGAATGCCAATGCTTTTGAAGATGCCATATCCATTGTTATCCTCAAGATATCCATTCTTATTCATCATTAGTACCCTGCTTCCTTTGCATTCAAGCTTCGGAACAGATTTCTGACAAGCAACCCACACCTACCAAAATGGTTTCTAGAAAGCAAATTATATAGCTGTAAGACATGGAAAACAAACCAGCAATTTGCAAACCACTGCAAGTGCAATGCAAACACAGCAAATAGAAAATTCATTCCAAAACATTCCTCCTATTATGCTGGACACTAATATAACCACAGCTGTAACATTATACTTTTAAATCAATGGTTCACCTATAGAAAAACTACAAGAGCAAAATTCCTTTTTATCCCATGGAATCTCACATACTTCATCTCATTAAGGGTGGTCATTTGCACATGAACCATATTTATAAAAGAACAGGATAAAGGAACATTATTCTAAACTATACTTAAGGTCTTCTAAGGACTTATGAAAATTGAAGTTCCATTTATGCAGGCAGGATAGAGCAAATACGCAGAACAGCAAAAGGTCCTCGACCACATTAAAAAAACAAGTCTAAACAGGTAAGAGCAATGGGGAAAAGTCCACACACAGCACAAATAGCAGGACTGCAGTAAATGTAACAGTAGTTCTACTTTGCAGGTGGCTTTTGCTTGCAAACAACATAGAAGGAGGTACAGGGTAAGGAGGGCATAATGGGTGGGAAGAAGCATATGTAGTAGGCAGGAATGAAGCAGAAGTGAAGAGGTAGAATGGACAGCAAGAGGTGGAAGAAACAGTCAGTAAGCACAGGACAGAGATCACCTAATTAAAGTTAGTGAACATTCTCTAAATGGTCAAAGGTCCCTGGGCTTTTGGCTCTTTCTGTTCCTGTGAGTTAGTCTCTGGCAAGATCCTTTCTTTACTGCTCCCAGGCTTAGATCAGTATACTTAGACTTATTTTATACTTATTTTCTGTTCTTTTCCTCATCACAATCCCCTCCCCATATTTTAAGATGGGATCAAAGATCTCTCCCTCACTGGTAGCTTTTAAACAGAGATGATCTGAATCTACTCAACAATATCTGTACAGAACAAGCATCTGCAGATCAGCCCTATTTGCAAGGGATCCAAGTTCTAATATTCTGACTTCAGCTTTTGTAATTCTTTCTTAGGTAACACATACTGGATAGCAGAAAAGTGAGGCAAGACACTGATCTATAAAACAGTAGTTGAACGTTGGTAAGAGTACATAAAACATTGTACTCCATGCTGAATAACAGAGCTTTTAGGATTTGGGATAGGGACAGCTGCTCTATAGGCTCTGGTGCACACAGCTAGAAAGAAATACTCTAGCCTTCACAGTAAACTGTACTTGTTCTAGTGTTAACTGAATAGATTAGGCTTTTACCAGAATAGAAGATGCATTTTCATTGTCAAAACGCTCATTGTTTATATCCTTTAGCATAAATGGAGATAAGTCAGTGTAAAGAGCAAGTCTGCCTACAAAGGCAAACCAAACCTGTGAAACTGAAGTGCTGTAATTTTTTATGGGGCTATATGGATAAGGGCAAATAAACTAGATAGAAGTCACTTTCATCTGGTCCAAGATCTCCAATAGGAATCATTTATACAGTCATGGCAACTGCAATACAATTAAAAACAATTTCTGGAATTGGGCCAGCGCTCCTAGGTCGTTCCCTTCTATGCGGAAATCAGCTACCAATAGATACAGTTTTACACTGCTACAGCTCCATTCACACCGGGGAAAGGTGGCTGATACTTTAATTATGCCAGTAGAGATAAAGTAGAGAAACGTCTGATAGAAAACTGAGCGTCTCAGATATAGTCCGTTTGCCTACTGCAGATAGCAACAATATTCCTAGCACAGGATACGCTTTAGAGTACTAATTCTTAACTTAAAAAATAATCCCTCCTGTGTCATTCCCAGAACATCACCAACCTTTGAAATGCTAATGGCATTACTAGAGACAAACCAGACTTTGAATTTCTGCCAGATTCTGTCAGGAGTTCATCTGACACAAGTTTTCTCTGTGCCACTCAGGTGTCACGATTCTCTTCATACCTCCTTTTCTGTTAAAATTAACTTTTTATTTTTTTTAGCAACAATGTTGTGGTAATTCAGAATCATTGCAAAAACACTGGTAAAAGTAAAGTGTGTGTCTCGGCTTGAAAAATACATATAAAGCAATTATAACCTCTCTGCCAGACTACAGCATTGGAAATTACCTGTGACTTGCCAATGACAATAACAGGCAGTAATCCAGCAAAATTCCTTTGGTTCAGCTGCACAATAGTACTTCCACACTATCTGTACTTTACTTGGTTGCTTGAAACAGCAACTGCCAATTCCACCTGTGCTGTTAAAAAAAAAAAACAAAAAACAAAAAACAAAATGTTTTTGCCTCTAAAGGAATAAAGTTTAGTTATTTATCCAAGTGTTCTTTAAAGGAGAAAATGAAAATAAAAGAAGTTTTAACCACTGTGTTGACCCTGGGACACTATGAAGGGTAGCTCCCAGACAGCTAAGTAGAGACACCAAAATCACCCAACAGATAAAACACAAGAATGCATTTTCCTCTTTACTTGTGACTTCTTTACAACAGCTTCCAAGACAGACTCAAGAGAAATGCATTGGCATTGTCTCCCTATCTCTGCCTCCTCCTAAAATGAGACCTCTGCTCTCAGGAATCTTTGGATAAAGTGAAATATCTACAATTGTAACTTACTTATCAAAGGTAAACTGTGTGTTCCTCACTAAGAACAAGAACTGCAGTGACCATAACCTAGCACATGTACTAGTAGGTATATCAGTTACTAAAAAAAATAGTAAAATATTTACTTTTAATATGACAAATCTTCTCATCTCAGGGATTGATCTGTGTTGAAAAGTGAGGTGCTTAAAAGTAGGAGGGTTTTGTTTGCTAGTTGATAAGCCTCAGTAAGAAGAAAAAAAATGAAAATAAAACTTAACACTACAATTTTTGTATAGCATGCTATTATAAGTTAATGGGAAGGGCATACTTATATAGAAAGTCTTGTTAAACAAACATGATATCTCTATTTTAAAAAATTATCTCATTGCAAAGAGTTAACAGAGCACTTTAAAGACCTGCCAGCAAATGTAGTCCATTATGTACAGAAATTATCATTTCTCAATACTCTGAAATTCTGTAAAAACTAATCAAAAATCTTCCAGAAAGCATCTTGAAGGATGCAATACTTAAATCTACTCCTTAAAAATCAATTCCACTGCTCTTTTTGATGGTATTCCATAACATATACAATTACCATTCCACAGCATGATAATGAAGTTAATCTTCAAAGCACTACATAGGCTTCATCACCTCTTCTTGGTGAGCATGTCAGGAATGAGATATCCTCTCTTGGAAGACCCTGAAACTCCCATAGCTGTATTGCAGATAAGGCAACAGATTCTCCTCCTTCAAAAATATAACCAACCAGTTCAATATGACAACATTAAAAGAGGGGATCCAAGAGGAGAGCATTTAGGCCGGATACTCATGACCAGGATAACAAATTCCTGGGCTTGCTTCCAATAAGATGTCCTGATGTTGGGACCCAAAATCAGTGTAGCACGTTGAGTGGTATCCAGTCCTGCCATTGTTGTTAAGCCCTAAGGTAAGCTACACATCAGCTCCCACATGAGCCCTCTCGTAGACATTCTTGGAGCACAAGTCCCAAGAACAAGATACATCGTCTTTCTGAGCAGGCAGGAGCTAATTGTGTTCCAAAGAACAGTGGAACAAAAATATTCCATAAAACTAATACATCAGTGGGTTACCCACAGAGAGAGAGATACATGCACAGCTTATGTATCGCTCAGGTAAATTCTATTTTAAAGTGCTAATGGCACAAACTTGCCTACAGTGGTATGAACTGCCTCTTAAAATCCGTCACCTCTCTAAGATTGAATGTGCTGTGTGCTACGCAATTTTTTTTTTTAATTATAAAGAATCTTTACTAACTGTTGCTCAGATTTTCTATAACTTCAGGAATTCAAGAGGTACAGGAATTTGCCCCCAATTGTTTAGTATATCCTGTGGTAAGAATTACAGGGATTAATCATTTCTATCGGGGAAAAAAACCCCAAACCTGGTATTCTTCACCGCTTAGAAACACACAACTTATTACAAGCATGTGATACTTCTTCTACTTAAATGAATTAGGAAGCTACTATAAACCCACTTGTATTTTAATAGGTTTTTTTAACCAATTGCTTGGCAGGAATAGCTGCTCACTTTCCTAAAGCAGATGATCTATTTCAGATGCAGCTGTTTCTCTCACACTCTATACTGCCTATAGAGCTGAACATAGAAAACCCTAAATAGATCTCATTGATGTTAACAGTCCATTGAAGTTAAATATCTTAAAAAGGTAATACATTTATTTCTTTGATTTGTTGTAATCTTTTATCTTAAAATACTCTCAATTTTTATTCTTGATTTTGATCTCAAAATACTGATTCTTTTATATTATCTTTCTGGTATTGAAGGTGGCAAGGAAGTAAGTCTATAGTTGAAATCGGATGTCTTGAAAACAAGTACTCAAATCAACACTATTAAAGAAGAAAAACTTTTTGTTTATTTAACAAGGAAACTTACTGATTTTTTTCTAACAATTACAGAACTATCTTCCACTTTTTCCTCCCCATCCCCCCCAAAACGCAGAGCAAAAGAGGACCCTGGATGATGAACTAGGACAAGCTACTGGAGATGGCCATAACAGCTCCTTCTGCCATGGCACATCATTCCTCTCCAAGCTTCCTGCCTCCAGTATGAGGCAGCAGCACCTGCTACACCACTGCACTTCCCAAGAGCAGAAATAAAGTACAGCAGCACCAGTTCTGGGTGCCTTCAAGGGTCTCTGTTACAAACTATACTGAGCTGTCACAACACAAACTGAGTCCTTTGAGAAAGTGGGGACTAGCTGAAGCAGGAGACAGATCAAGTTAATCCCATGATCTGAACAGAGCCCCTGTCACTTACTCTTCTAACATGGAAGCTGTTAGCTCTAAATTATATATTCAATACCAAAAGTATTTTGCAAAGACAGAGATGTCTTTGCAAAATGGAAACCACAGTAGCTGGAGCAACTATACACAGATTCATGTTGGAAAATGGGATTAGAACTAGACATTCATGTTCTGTGTCAATATAGAAGTCCTCTCAAGAAACAGTACTGCTGAAACGTTAGATAATTATATAAGACTCAAACTACAACTAACAAATCCTCTCACAAATATAGACATGTCTATTTTAAATTAAATGTTAAGTGGGAAATATTTATAGTTTAAGTTGAACACTTTGCTACTTAATTATCATAATTTTAAAAAGAGGACACCTTTAATTTCCTCCTCCAAAGAAGTTATTTACCTGATCTGTAGCTTGGGAGTCCCTAGTAGTCAGTTCTGAGATTCTCATCCCACTGAATGTCAAGGACCTAGCATTTGAAGGATGAGATTTCAACATCAGTTATTGACAACTTAACTTTGCCTCACCAAAGATAAACCAACCTTCATTCCCACTCAGGTCAGCTCATTGATTTCACAGAAAACACATTTAGAAAGCAGAGCTGAATGCTTTCAGAAATTCCACCCATGAGATAAAAAGGGGAAAAAAACCCCAACCAGCAAAAAGGAGCTGATATAAAATGTTTGAGGCTTCTTGATGCATGATGAATCAAGTATTTTTGTATATTTGTGTGCAAAGTAACAAGTGACTGAAAATATTCTTAACTGCTTGCTGAAACGACATAATCTCAAATACCTTACCTTCTTACTCTTCAGATACAGGACTCTGTTCCTCGACAAAACCCCAATTTTATCCTTGTACCAGAGGTTGTATTAGGAAAATAACAGTTCTGCTGAAAGAGACTGAAAAAAAAATACGCTTGCTGCTCTCAATATTCATATTTTAGACACCATAAGCATTATTATGAATAATACTGAACTTGGTTTCTGTTTTACTCGTCCTACTTTGGGTTCAGTGGAACTGTGTTCCATTGAAGTTTGACTTCAGCCAGAATAGATTCTCACCAACAGGACCTATTAAGCTTAAGAATAAATATTGTTCTTCAACTACATTAAAAATAAATTTGGATACACCAAAGCCCTCAGTTTTTACAATTTTGTATAATTAAAAAAAATAAATTTAAAATTGTAACTGGTGAACACTATCCATAACATTCATTCTGCAAACCAGGACCAGAAAATATAAGCACTGTCTCCAGAATTAATTCTGGTTTGTGATGATTTTATTGACATGCATTTCAATTTTTAGAAGTACGCTGAAGCAACAGCCTCCTTTTCACTACTGCTGCTCCTATTTGGAGTACACTAACAGTTGAAAAGTTTTGTTGGTTTTTTTTGTTCTTTTTTTTAACTGGTTTGTGACTTCTAATGATCCATTGCATTTATTTAAAACAATATCTTCATGTTTCATACAAGTATGAGGGGACTAAACTAAAGGCTTACACTTAAAAAGAGTGATGCTCTTTCTATGTCACTGAAGTTCTCAGCATCATTACTCTACCAGGAAGGCACTGATAGGAAGTCAAACGTGTGCATGAAAACACGCAGAACAGGAGCCTCTGTTTCCAGCCCCAAAGGATACCACAGTAACATATTTGAGACATTTGAAATCCATTTAATTCTGCAGGATTTTTAGCAAGACAAATGATATCGTTAAGACTTCTCAAATCATATATGCATCTAGAAAGATGCAAGCGATCCAGTAATTTAACTAATAATTTGTCTATCAAAGTAGAAAGATATTATTAAAAAAGTCTTGATTTGTGTACCATTGAAAAGGCTGAAAAACTGTACTCTACATGATAAGAAGCATTTGGCTTTTGGATTTTTTTCCCAAATTATCACTTATTTGGGTGGTTGGAACACCAAACCCATTGCCAGAGAATCCCTGCAGTTTGCAATGAGAGCACAAGAAATTCAAGTGCCTGTTAAAATATTCACAATTATTTTATTAATTTACTGCTAATAGTTCTTATTGAATGTACATTGCATACAGCTCCCATACAGAATATGACCAGAAACCAATTTGTGCTGTGAAGTCATTATTAAGTTATAAAAATAATTGGATGTCTTGAAAAAAATTAACATTACGTACAGAAACCGTTAGTCTAAAATTAAATCCTGGTCAGGTGTTACAATGCCAAGATTTAAGGATATATTTTAGAAAAAATAAAATCAAAATACATTTTTAAAAATTCCAAAGCTGATTTTTTTTTTAAGTAGAAAATTTTCCAAGTTGTGAAAACCTAACTGTGACTTCCTTTTTACTGCCTCTGAATGACTTGAGATTTAATAACTAACATTTTGCTCCAAAACAATGACTCAGGCTTAGCAAAATATTGAATTTATATAATAAACATATACAAAAAGTCTGAAAAAGCATGCAGCAAAAGGGAATTGTGTCATTAAGATCATAACCTCCATTGACAGCTACTCCAGGGATAATAAATGGTGCTCGAATTATTTTCCAGACTATTTCCCTCTACTCATCTCATAAGTATGTATGCTCCTACATGTGCTTTTTAATTTCAACATACTTCATTGTGTCAAATGACCAACACAAAGGCTCTGACAGGACACAGCATATATGCCAATGTAAATGAAATGCCAGCATACCAAACCCAATTAAGTATAATTTAAGAAAACTTACCGGGACTTGAAAAAGCACCCTTGAGCTGCATGACTGCTAATTCCCAAATGAAGACTCTTCCTTGCAAATAAGTGAGCTTTCTTCAGATCATTATTCTGTGGCACAGGCTCCTCCAAATGGCAGAAGGAATGTATTGCCATTATTGAAAATTTACAGATCATCTGAAGTAATTGAACTGAAAACAAGAAATATGGCAACTTTATTTTGTGTAAAATTACTGAAAATACTTTACTTAGTTTTCAAGAACTTGTTACTTAACAATAGCACTTGAAACACATAAAGGATATGTATATGCAGAGATTGAGAAAGTATAAATGAATTCATTAAACCAGATGGACAGTTCATCTAAAAAGAGATGCCCAGATAAGGAACTTCCATTTTATGCTACTACAGAGCACCATTTCAATACATTTTAGGAATGTTTTTTACACATCCTATATTTCTTCTCTTCAAAGCAGCTTTCACCTGGTATCTATAATGATACATGTATTTTTGCAGAACATTTGCTTGTAATATAGAATTATATTCAAGTAGTTCAAGTTACTCCTTCCAGCATGAATTATTTTGTAGCTAAAAACACCAAATGTCATCTACCACCATTGTGTTAACACAAACAGCTTTAGAAGAACGGCCTTCAAGTTTCTCACAACTTTCTCTGATTTTACAGAACGTATGCAGTATTTTACTTGGGATGCTTACTTGAGGGCAAGATGAGTCACAGATTCTAGAGGCATAATCTGATGAACATCTATTCTGGTAAAATGCCAGTTCAAAGAGAGAGGACCCTGCTGCTGCTTGTTCTGATCGTTGGGTCACGATCCCGAGCCGCCCACTAGACCAGAGTGAGGAACCAGCTTGGGTTAGAAATCACTGCTTGCTACAGACCCCTCTCAAAGTCAGGATCGATTTTCTGATTCAAGTCACTGCATGATGGCACAAATCACTGTGCTAATACAACAGGAGGGAAAGTGAGGGAACAAGACCACCCAGCTAATTGCAGCTGCAAATGTCAGCACTTAAGAAACCGCTGTTGTCACCTGAGTGTAAATTCCAAGGTAAATCACAGCTCTGCCTCTGAAAGCAGCACAGAGTACTACTCAACTGCTTTCAGTTCCACCTCTGCATCACCGGTCATCCTCCCCACAATAGCATAAAAAATGACAATTTGTAGAGTCATCGTCAAAATTGCCTGGGGAACAATTTCCTGCCAAAGGCCAAACACTGCAAGTTTAAGGTGGGATGAACTAAACGGGATCTGCAAATTCCAGCTCTGCTCTTTGTGTTCAGTTCACTGATTTAAAAGTACAGTATGTACAGCACTTGACAGCTTCCGGTCTTCTGGCACAGCATCTCATCCTAACGAGATGCATTCTTCTTAGCAGATCAGCCACTTCATCCTTTAGAAGCACTAAATGAATGAATGAATAGCATCAAGTCCTTGTGACTTAGGAGTCTTTAGCACTTTATTCTGGCATTCAGTCTTTTGCTTCTCTAATCCCATAATCAGATAACATCCAATCAACATTATTTGAAAAGAATGAAATGCCCACAACATCCTTGTGGTGAAGAGCAGCATAAAGAAATAACTCCACTCCTTCCTAGCACCTCTTATTCCTTTTAATTGCTTTCTGCACTCCCTAAAAGCCCAAGAGACCAGCCAGATCCTTAACACATTACTTGTGATGTTACTATTCTCCTTGTATTTTTAAATACAAGCATACAACCAGGTGTTTTCCTGAAATACACTGCTACCGATAAGACATGACAACAACTATAGCCTGTTACTGAGATTAATTCAAATATTGTGAGGTTTAAAATGTTACATAAAAACGTTTCTAATTGCATGCAAGTGAAAGTGATTGGCCTTTTACAGGCAATAGTTTATAGATTTCCTATCTTATCACTAACTCCTTGCTTAAAATTAAGTAATTAACAATACTAAATAAGAACAGTTATAGAAGTATTAATGGGTACAAATTTTATCCAGACAGAAGAAGAAAATCCATTTGATTCCCTGCACACAAGAAGGATTATTGTTTATTAAACGCAACCAGCTGTATCTCACCATCTACATATATACCAAGTCTGCATAGTGTATTCTATCAGTGGGAGGGTTTGTTAGGGTGGTATTTGGTTTGGGATTTTTTTTTTTTAATATAAGAATACCCTCTCACATTCTGAGTTCTTGCTTTGGAAAGTTTTTAGTGCCTCAAGCCTTTCTTAGGCTGCTGACCTGTGCTGATGCCTTTGTTACTGTAGTCTCAGTATTAGTGGTACCCGAATTAGGCAGAGTAAACTTAAATCCATTCACACACTTCAACTGCACATAAAGCATCAAATTTTCAGGCACTCTACTCTGGACTAATTCTAGAACAAGTCAACTATATGCTAGGAAAGAATTCCTATACAAGGAATTCAATCTGACCTAAAACTGTATACAAAGAATTTGAAGAAATATACAAAAAAGGCGTAAGTGTATTCCTCTTACTGTTTTAAATATTAAACTTGGGTCAAATCTCAACTCCACGCTAAAAAATGATGCAATTAGGTAAAATAACAGCAGTGACTTACTAGAGTTTAGCTTATCCAAACTAATAGATTTTTTTATAAAGGAAGTATCTATTTGCATAATGCAAGTGTGATAATCAAAAATCATTCTAGTTAGAACAGGCCTCAGAGGTCATCTAGTTCAATCTCTGCTCAAAGCAGCATTAATATGTGAATACTCATTAATGATACAAGTTGTACTCTTAACCTTGCAGACCACTAATCGCATGTAATCCTTAATCAAATGCACTCAACTGCCTTTGATAGGATTACTTATCTGCAGAAGGGTTTGTGGGACCAGTCACTTGCCACACATTATTCCTAAGCATGGAACATTATAGCACTTCCAGCTGTACTCAGAACAGTACCACACTTGCATTTCACTTTAGACCTCTTCTAATCAGGTACTGTTATGAGAGCGGATTTCCAAGGGGACCTGCTGTGCAGGGGTAGATTTTGATAGATGACAAAAGAATGGAGTGAAATAGGGGGTGATGAACCCCTAAGCAAGGTAGAAGCACAGGGCTGGGTCCTGCTTTCAGGTGGTTCACATAGGATAGAGGTCCTGCTCTGAGAGATACCTATAATACCTATAAACCTAAAAAAACCCTATGAAAATAAATTAACACCACTGGCACCAACAGTCCTTTAGATATCAATGTCAGTGACCAAATTTCAGCACAGTAAGTTTGGGAACCTCTGCTTTAGTTCTGCTATTTTGTTTTGTTCCTCCAGTTTTTCTCTGATAAGGGCCTCAACTTTGGATTTAAGTTTACAGCTTTGTTTCATGCATGAAATATGGTAAAACATCGCTAATTTAAAAAAAAACCAAAACAAAGACAAACAAACAAACAAAAGCCACCAAAAAACCCCCACCACAACAAAACCCTCACTGAAACAATCCACAAGTAATAATAAAAAAGTTGAAATGTTTTATAAAACCATGGTTACCCAATGACACAAGCTGAATTACAAAATATATTTGCTTTATATTAGTTCAGTAATATCCTCTGTTCTGTAGCATGAAATACAACGACAGTTTATCTGTGCTGTGTGACAATACATGAACTCTGCCAAACAAACTAAAAAAAGAAAAGTTCTTCTTCTCAATAATGATTTCATTTGAACATTTAACACCTGCTATTGTAAGTAACTTCAAATATTAATTCTGTGGACACAACTGTAAACAATATAGGCCCTATTTAAGTGGTAACAACAGCAACAAGAAATAGCAGAATATGTAGAAAAAAAGTAATTTACTTTAGCAGCTTTGTTAACCTTCGTCTTAGGACCATTCAAAAGGCATTTTAAAACACTGGGTTCTGGGGTATTTTTAAATACAGTGAAAACCTTTTAAATTCTATAGTTCCAGACATTATTTATATGCCTTCCCCAAGCATTCATTAGTAGCCACTGCTGTTTGCTAGGTTGCATAGAGGGCCTGTCCCTATTTGACCTCTTTCACTTAAACTACAGGATACTCCAAGAATTTTCTCTTACATATCCACAAAAAGAGTTAAATTTCCCACCAGTGTTTAAGCGGCAGAAGTTAGGTCCCAGGATGGTGCACCCACATCAACCACAAAGTCAAGAAAGAAAGGGCCATGGCTCAAAGATGCAGGTAGGAAGCAGCAAGAGACAACAATCAAGCCAGCAATTCTAAAGCCAAAAATGAGAGGTCAGTCACACTCTCAAACTGACAGAGCACCGTCACCAGCAAATTTCTACTTTAGGTATCTTTATTTTATACTTGCGTTAAGAAACTTCAATAATTTTTCTGATCAAAAAGGGTGAGTATATTGATTCTACTAAGTATATAAGTTCCCTTTTAAAAATAAACTATATTGCTTTTGTGTTTTAGAAAGAAAAGAAAAATTACTTCAGAATAGCTGTTTGCAACAAGACTAATGACATTTCCACGTTTGCAACCTTTTATGGGAGCGTAGTGTTTGTCATTCTGGTTGAGAAAGGAAGGTCAATACCTGACTACCAAGCAACAAGTCCCTGTCTGAGGGAAGAGAGAACAAATTGCAAGGAGATGCTCCACGGTATGGTGCCAACCCAGGTATGCCCACACCTTGCTGGGTGCTGCTGCCATGTAAAAGGCAGATGACTGGTTTTGAGTTTTGGCCAAGGTGCAAATTACTGAGAACTTTAACCAGGAAAAAAGCAACCAAAAAAAAAAAAAAAAAAAAAAAAAAAAAAAAAAAAAAAGTTTTGTCAATTATACTGTATTGTGTACAGAGAATGACATCAGCACACCTCAAAACTTTTGCATTAGCACACCACAGGTTATACAAAAATCACCAGAGTGGCTAGTTAATAACATTTCTAATATAAGGGAAAAGCGCTATCAGGCTGAAAAGGACAATTACAGCCATTCCCTTCTATTCTAAAGGCAAAGGAAGAAGTGATGCTTTATATAGAACAAGTACTGAACACTACCATAGCTTTGGAACAGATCTCTAATTTTCAAGTACAAAGAAAGGTGCAGAGATTGACAGGGAAGAGGACATACAATTAGATGCACTTAACAGGCCAAAGGGTTGCAACACTTGAGAATGAGAGAGGTGCTAAATTTACATCAGCAAACCAGAACTCAGCAATATTTTATTTCAGCTAGAAGTTGAACTATTCATATTCTAGGCTAGAGGGCAAAAAGGTAATCGTTTTTGGCCACCACCATGATCCCACTCATCGACTCCCCACATCCCGTGCCAACAGAGGGTCCCAGAATGACAGAAAAAACCCTTCTAGAAACAGTTTGGAGATTAAAAAAAATAATTTATTTAGAAAAGGGTAGTAGTCTCCAGGCCCCAAATGTCTCCTTTTTGAAGGTGAAGAACTACATGCATTCTTACAGCAACAAGCATGATTCCACACCACAAGCAAATAAAACTGTCATATAAAAACATCTACGTCCTACACCTCAATAAAGACAAATTACATTCTTTCATTAGCCCTAGCACAGGAATGACTTCATATACAAATAAATTTTTCAGACATAAAAAAAAAAAACACCCACCAAAAAAAAAAAACCAAACAGAAACACTACAGGACAATTCAAGACAGGAAAGATTTTGCAATGGCTCACACAGAATTAGTCCTACCAACTTTAATAAACTCCTCAGGCTCATGGAACTCTGAAATATCAGGGAAGTATGCAATATGCTGGCAATTCCAGAAAGAGGAGATGGGACAGGCATTTTCAACTCTTCAGAATAAGCATCAGTCTTTGCATTTACACTGCACTTACTTGAAAGGGATGCCAGAAGCTGCAGCCTCTGTTCACACAGAGTGTAAAGTGGCTGTAACAATACCAGCATCCTTACAGGGGACGTTTAACCAAATGGGATTGCAGAAAGCAAAACCCTCCAAGACTAAATAAGAAAAGAATCACAAGATAATGGTGATAAAATGTAGTTCAAGTGCTTCAAGTACCAGAGGAGAAAGTCTCTAATGGACAGGTAATGCTATATCAGTACCAGTTTAAATAAGGTAAGGAAGGTAAGGAAGAATGGATAATCTGACACTTACTTCACAGAATTAATTATTGGTCTTTTTTCCTTTGTCAATACCAACTGACAGCTTACAAACTTAGAATCAGTCTATTTGAAAAGACTCCTCCCTTCTGTACTGGAATACATGAAAAATACCTTGAAGAACATTATATGGAGTGTAAAAAGAACTGGCCAATTTCTTGGACAGCAGGTGTGTTACTTAATATTCTTTGCTCTGCTAACATAGGAACCGGATTGTGCAGGCAAGATATTTAGAATTTTTTTTTCCAAGATTCACAAGGGTTCAACTTTAATAACTAATATGTTTGATTACTACTTCTTTTTTCAAGAAAACAAAACAGCCTTTAAAGTTACTTTGAAGACAGAATAAAACAAGATTCTTTTTAGAAGTGTCATTATATCAATTGTTGTTTACTTTACAATTTGGTATTCATTTCCTTTTTATAAACACACAGAAAAGAGTGATAGCACCTTTTACACCATCCCAGTTTTCCTAAATTCCTGTACAACACTGTCTTTGGAGGCTATTGCTGAAAATCATGATTCTCAAAATTAATTAAACCTTACTGATAATATATCTTGGATTTCTGCTATAAGTCAATCAGTTAAAGCTAAAACCACTTAGAAATTCCAGACTTTCATAGGGAGGAAGAGGAAACCAGGATAAAGGCCAAACAAAAAGGAGAGTCAGAAATAACCTGTCTTAAAAGAGCAATTAATGTATGAAACCAAAAACCAGCATATCACATCTGGGCAAGTATTAACTACTTGTTCATTTAATTTCAAAACACTTGGCATGCTGTAATCCTGCTTACTTTGTAAGTCTTTCAACCAATGCAACTCCAAACTTTCACATCAGTTTTCCAAGTCCTTAACATCACGCTAGGCAATATCTTTGCCACTACAGAGACAGGAATTTTGTTTGACTGTTGTTATATTACCTCATGCTGAGTCCCACCCAAATCCTTCCATCAACATTAAGCTGTATTTTCTATTTTTGCTAACTTTCACAAGAGTAGGAATGCAACACCACAATGCCACAGAAAGATAACCTAAGTAATGGAAGATTTCTAAGGCCACAAACGCACAACATAACCACCATGATCATATCAGATACCATCCAGCTTTCCACACATTTCGGAAACATTTCATCATTGATATTTTTCCACTGGAAAAATTCCTGAACATAAATCATTTCTGAAAACACAAGAGATAGTAAGTTAACTCTTGACTATTCTAGTTCCCTACTAGAATGGGGTCAGGAGCCTACAGGCTGTAGGAAATGGAGGTAAAAAAATAACTTTAAGAATAACATGAAAATTAAGAAAGTATTTTGAAGGCCAGCTGTAATTCCCAAATGGAAAATTTTGCAGTGATTTCTGAAAGCACTGCATCAGGTGTCAAGTGCTCAGCTTCTCTCTTTCTGCACAGCAAAAAATACGCTCCTGCTAAGGACGACAAAATAAGAGCCACTCTTATAAGATCCAGGAAGAAAAAAAAAAAAAGTCTACCTTTACCTCAGAGCAATACATAGATTTCTCCTGTTCTGTCAAGGCTACAGGCACCATAGTAGGGAAAAAAAAATGCAGTACTTACTTTTTTTTCCCCGTACTTTTGAAAATGAGTCATAAAATATAAGAGGTTTTTAGTCCACAAAAATAAAGGTAAACAGGCAGCAGTTGACAAAAAAAAAATGGCCTCTTATTTTAGCTACTGATTTTAGAATCACTGTCTTAGAAAATATCTCCCCCCTTTTGGTTAAAAACTGCAATGCAATACCCAAAGGATACTACATATACATATCAAAATCAGTAATGTTATTAATTCATGGAATTAAAAATAGTCGAGGAATGCAAGAAAGTTTACAAACACAGTCACCTTGACTTCATATACAAAAAAAAAGTCTGAGACAATGGCTTTCTTGTGGTCTGTACTCGAAAAACAGAACGTAATTAATATATTTAAGCATTAAACGGAGAAAAAGTGGCAAATATGTAATTAGTTACTCTATTATTCTTACATTAAAATTTAAACTTGCAAAGCGCCATTTTGGAAATGTTATGTTAGGTTTTGGAAAAAGGAGGAAAGTCAAGCAAAAGTAAAACTCAAGAAACAAAACCTTCAGATCAAAACTTTTCAGCTGGTACCTCCCACTCCATTCTCAGTTTCTCAGGGACCATCATGCAGCAACAACACGGTTAGAACTGAGCAGCCAGCGGGTGTGTAATTTGCATGTGAAAATATTTTTAGAAGACACATATGAATAGCATATGCTCTTAGCCCGAGTACAATTTTCTAAATATATGCCCTGAATATTGTTTCCCCGACATTCTTAATGATGTTCCAGATAAATGTTTCTTGTACAGATTTGTTACTCTTTCTAAGCACCATATATATATATATATATATATATATCTCAAGCTTTAAACAACACTAATTTCAAGAGTTCATCTTGGGGTTTGGAGGGAGACTCTTGAGTCTTCACTGTGTCCGTGTAATCACAAAGCTGGCAAACTATGCTTGAACAGAGTGCAACAAGAGGATGATTCTCTGATTCAGGAAGTTAAATCAGACATGGATGTTCATTCACTTGCCTGAACCAAAGGAGCTTCAAAAATTGCATCTTAAAACCCTCCTAACTCTTTCTACATTTTGAAAGAAGTTTCAAAAGGTAGATAGAAATTGATAAAACAAGAAATAAGCCACATGCTCATGCACTGTTAGTTAAATCAAAACCAAATCTAGTCAAATCGACACAACATGCAAGACAAAACTCCATTTGAGCAAACAGCAGTCTAACTAGATCCCAAAGTCATTACCAGTCCACATCTGGAATACTCAAATCAATTCCTAGTGACTGTGGAGTTGGCATCACGTTGTTATTCTTAATATAGGACTGTTTTGTTAGGGAGAAATTAAGTTCTATGGTATAATGAGATGAAAAACCTCAGTTTCTTTTCTTTGCCAACACACAAATTCTATTCCTTAAGCATATGGAAAAACTCAGGTTCTGGATTCTGTCTTTGGCAAAAGCTTTCCTTTAATCAACTTGAATGTCAGGGAGGAAAAAGGAAAGGATACCAGTAAGTCCTAAGGAGTATATAAAAAATACCTGAAGTCATAGAATACCTCAGGTTGGAAGGGACCCTTAAAGCTCATCTAGTCCAACCTCATGCAATGAGCACAGACATCTACAGGACCAGGCTGCTCAGAGCCCTGACCAAAACAACTTTGAATGTTTCCATGGATGAGGCATCTACTACCTCTCTGGCAACCTGATAGCTTTCCACCACCCTCATTGCAAAGTATTTCTTTCTAGACCCTGCTAAAAACGTCTGCCCCCAAATATTAGTTAATATACCAAAAAAGTTGGGGGAGGGAGGAAGAGAGGAGACAAAACAGAGAATGGAGGCATTAGGTAGCTTAAAAAATCTTAACAATATAGAGTCATGAATTCTAACTTACCAGAGAACTAGGATCTAGTACTAGAGCTTTTTCAAAATCAGCCTATGCTAACAAGCAGGAAGAACATCATTTAATCCTTCTGATGCCTTGAGCAGCTACCTAGAACAAAAGCTAGACAGTGTTAAAGGAATAAAGTAGGTATTTATTAAAAAGGCCTTCAAAGGATACACCTTGGGCAGTACAAGAGCCTGGCTGAGGCTACACCCAAGATGGATGATGGGTCATGAGTTTTCACACTTGTATAAGTTTTGCTCCATTTACATATTGAGGTTAATTGCCCAATTACAGCTTCAGGCTATGAGGTCCATTGTGAATTCAGTTTGTGCTTATCAGCAGCCTCAACTCGCTGTTGTTTATACTTCTTGGGCCTGAAGCTGCAACCCTGTCCTTAGCCCTCAGGCTGGAAAAGGGTTGTTTTGCCTAACAATACCGTGAGGAGAACTTGCTAACACTTCATATGAAGTTCAGAGTTATATACCAATGCAGTACAGAATCTGAAAAAAATGAAAGCTAAAACTTAAAGCATCACTTCCAGAGCACAATAACACACAAGTAAACACCTTTTAACGCATTATCTCTTAGGCTTGTACACACTTGAAACAAAAGTTTGTGTAAGGCCAAAACAAAACAGCAGACTCTAGTCATCCCTGGGAAAAAGGTAAAACTTACACCGCAGTGAGAAGCTAAAAATTTGTTATTGAAATTAATAAACAGAGCTTATATTAACTTTCATACTAATGAACAGAACTCATATTAATTTTCGTACATCCACTGTATTTTAACCATAACTAAGTATTACTAGGGCTAAAACCACAGTACTCTGAGAATCCCAAAATGCCAGGAGAAAAATCACTACATGCATACAACTACCTAAGGAAACTACTACATGATATTATTAGGTAGATTCCATTATTTGACCAGTTAAACAGAGCCACTGGAAAAGGAATTAAATACATATCTAATGCTCTAATACACTCATTTCAATGACTGTAAAGCAACTGAGTTCCTTCTCCTACTCAACATGCCCAAAAGTGCTTTCCACTCCCGATGAACGTACACAGAAAAAAAAAATAATTCTCCAAATCAAAGCACTAATGAAGCAAACTCCAACATGAATCTAAAAATAAGTACATGTGACATAATTCTTCGCAAATTTCATTGCAGTATTTCTCCAGTCAGGCATAAAACTTCCACCAATAGAACAAAATACTCTAAAACATTAATTCAACCTTCACAACATTCCTGCACGAATTAAAGGAATAACTACAGCAAAAAAAAAAATTAGATTACGGATGTTACGACGGACCCGTTATAGTAACACACCATCTCACAATGCAAATCATCCAGTGCTAAGCGCTTTTTAAAAACGCAACCAGGAGTAGCGTGTCAGGAAAGCAGAGGCAGGCACAGAAGAGAAAGTATTTTCTGTGCTATCACTGGAACAATCTCCTGACTCACTCCCTCCTGCAGCCCCGGGGAGCAGGAGGCTGGGGCCGCACTGACAGCTCTCCTGACGCAAGAGAAGCGGAGCACTGACCTAAATGCCGCAGCTGCTGAGCTCCTTGCAGCTCAGCTCGAGGAAAAGGGGCCAGCACGGATTCAAGTGCCAGCCACAAACACTCGAGCTACTGCAGCCCGGGTCTGCTGGTGCAGAGACGTTCGCCGAGACCCCCACATCACCTCGACCTCTTGAGCCTGAAACCTCCAGAAACGACTGCGAGGCGAGCTCTAGGCTGAGATTTAGAGCAGAGATTTTCAACAGGGAGCTGCGCATCCCCGCAGCGCTTCGGCAGCAGCAAGCAGAACCGGCCGCCCCAGGGTCTCGGGCAGAGAGTCACACGGGAGGCACCGTGCCTCGGACAACGTTAAACCCCACCCCGGGCGCGACTTTAGGCAGGTATTCGGTGTCCCGCAGGTTAATCATCAACTCCCTGCCCCGGGCACCGTGCCGAGCGGCGGCGCGGCCCCTCCCGCCACCGCGGCGAGCGCAGCGGGGCCGCCGCCTCCCGGCCCTCAGCTGCGGGGGGAGCAGGTGCGGGCCCCTCCCTGCCCGGGCGGCCCGGGGAGGCGCCGCAGGACCGGCCCCCGCCACCGTCCCTCCCACCGCGCCGCCTGAGTGACGGAGTGTGGCGGAAGGGCGCGGAGGAGAGCGGGAGGGAGCGGGCAGTACCTCCGGCGCTGCCGGCCCCGCTCGGCGCAGCGCAGGGCCCGCCCGGCGGTGGCTCCGCCTCTGCTGGCTGCCGGGAGCGGGGCGGGGCGGGCCCGCATGGAGGGGGAGCACGCCGGAAGCTGCGCAGCGGCAGCGGCCGGCTGGGGGCTGGTGGTCGGCGGCGGCTAGGCGCGGTGGGAGCCGGGGCGGCGGCGGGAGCCGGGAGCGGCGGCGGCCGCAGGTGAGAGCCGGGCCGCCGGTGGGAGTGGGGCCCCCGGTGAAAGCGGGGCCGCCGAGCGCAGCGGGGCTCGGCTGGCGCCGGGAGCGGCGGGCCCGGCCTGTCCCGGTCCTTTCGGTGTGGCCGGGGCGGAGAGCGGGTCGCGGGGGGGTGTCTGGCGGGTCCCGAAATGCCGACTGAGTATTTCATGTCAGTAGCAGGGCGGGGAAGGGTGCGGGCCTTCCGCGCCTCGCTCGGCAGAGGTGCTCCCGGGGAGGTACCGCGCCTGTGTCCGCACGCGTTCGCCCCGGCACGGTTTTCTGGTATTCGGCGATTAACTCTGTGAACGCCTGTTTTCTTCTGCAGTCTTTCCGTAGCGAGTGGACCACTCTGGATGTGGAATAAGAACTCAGGAGGCAGTTTACTCATAGGTTGATCTGCAAAAACCGGGCACATTTCGGTGTGGGAGGTAGGGCAGCAGCCGCGCACTGGGCCGGCCCTGCCCTGACGGCTGGTTAGGTGGCATCCACCTCCCCGTGCCTCTCTCATTTCCACTGCCAAGGGACACAGATTGCCTGCCTTCCTGAAATCTTGTCTCTTAGCTGCAGCTATAACAAGCTGCACTAGTTTAGGCTGTGTTTTTTCTACACTGGCATTATTATTTCAGGAGGACTGAATGATGTGCCAACGAAACGTAGTCTCCATTCCTTGTCATACACCCATAAAAGCATTTAATGTGTGCAGGTCTCACAGAAGTCTGCCTGTAGAAGAAACTCTTAGAACAGTGGAGTAATGATGTTGCACACTGGTTCGTTTTGCAGTGTCTTCAGCTTTATCTTTATTTGCTTAGTCTAGGTTAGGCTGTTTTCAGGAAAGGAGTTCATGTTTGCTCCCACACCATGGATCCTTGCAGTTCTGCCCAGTACTTACAGGCTGTGCTGGAGAGAGAGTTGCTTTCTCACAGGAACGATGTTACTGTAGCACATAACAAAATACATTTTGTAGCCAAAACTGTCAATTTTTGAGGGATGGTCTGAGAGTTGGGTATTTGTAGTTGTGACCTCAGATAAAGAAAAACCTTAACACTCTGATTTCTTGCTGTGTAAAGAATGGAAAGGCAACTAACAACACTTCTTTTTCTTCACATTTGTTTCTTTTAATCTTTTCAATATCCCATTGATGAGGGAAACAAGACTTGTAAGGTGACTTACAAAAAGATTATTTTTAAATGTCCTTTTAACCTTTAAACAAGGAGATGTAGTGTAGTGTAGTTCACTGTAGTGTAATCACTGTTGTTGCCTGCTCTTTGCAGTTTGTAACTGATTTTAGTTCATAAGGTACTGTCTCACAAGGTACAGTTATTATCAAAAAGGCCCAGGTCCCTTTTCCCATAGAATTGTTTGATGTGATGGTTTGGGCTGGAAGGGAGCTTTAAAGATCATTTAGTTCCAACCTCCCTGCTAGTGGATAGGAACACCTTCCACTAGACCAGGTTCTTCTAAGCTCCATCCCACCTGACCTTGGACATTTCCAATGATGAGGCATCCACAGCTTCCTTGAGCAACCTCTCCCAGTGTCTCACCATCCTGATTGTAGAGAATTTCTTCCTTTAATCTGAGCTAAATTGGCCCTCTTTAAATTTAAAACCACTGCACATGGTACCATCACTACAGATCCCAGTAAAAGTCTCTATCTCTTCCTCATAAGCCTTTTTTAAGTACCAAAAGGCTGCAGTAAGAGAGAGCTCTTCTCCCCAGAGCCTGCTCTTCTCCAGGTTGAAGAATCCCAACTCTCACATCCTTTCTTCATAGGAGAGGCACTCTGGACTTGCTCCAGCAGGTCCCCATCATTACTCAGGTCCCAGCACTTCAGGTGGGATGTCACCAGAGCAGACTGGAGGGACAAAATCCAGATCCCACAGTGCGTGTCTCTTTGCTGAAGATAATAAACAGTGTATTATGGGCCTTTGAGGGACAGCACTCATTGCTGGTTTGAGCTTGGTATACACTGAGCTGCAGCTGTTTGGATGTGGCCATCCAGCCAGTTCCTTAGGCATTTAACTGTTCTATTTCAAGCCCATATGTCTAATCCTTCATCTTCTCCTTATTTTCTATCTTCTGCCCTCCCTAGGTCACTGGAGTTTTCCAATAGGCCAATTTAATTCCCTGGAACAGCAGAAAAACTTGTGCTTTACTAAGTTTTCTGTTGTTTTGTGAATTCATTTAGTTCATAAAAAGCCTGTTGAGGACATGAGCTGTTAGGGGAAGTGGAGGGAAGGGAAATAAAAGAGAAAAGTGATGCCCCTATTCTGCAGCAGCCAACTGGTTAGATCAACTCATCTACTCAAGGAAGTGTAGCCACAGCATAACTATAAAAATTCGCATGCATACTTTGCATTCCATTTTTCAATATTCAGACTTAAAGAAGGAAAGTAGCATTAATTGTTTAGAACATGGCCTGGTAAGGTTGAGTGTGTTCCTGTGTACTTTCCCATCTGTAATGCAGTTATTGCACGTGGCTACAGCGCAGTAGTTCAGTTGTTGCAGTACTTGATGCAGCAGTCTTTTACTTGGCTGTTTTTCTTGGCACTGTTGCCAAGTGTTTGAACATTGTGCAAAGATCACCAATACCTTCCTGTAATGTTAGAAACTTCGAAGAGTACAGGCAGGCCTTGTGGTACCACTCTACATATCTAGTACTGGCAGACCCATTTTATTTGCTTGTTGTGTTTGTCTTTGAACTAAGAGGATAATTAATTTTTAAAGCATGTTATTTATATTCATAAGAGAAATAAAAGTCTTTATTTCATTATTGTGGTACTATTGGCTGGGTGATTATAGCTGGGGGAGGTATTGTATATCTCAGAACATCTTATACATCTCAGTATTTAAGCTTTAAAAAGAACAGAAATAACAGAAACCGAACACAACCAGGAAAAAAAAATCAACTTTCTTTCGAGAGAGCTGTTAGGGTAAGCAGGGCCTTGCAAAGAGATAAGTGTGTGTTGAATTTTTGTGGTGAGAAATTTCTCAGGAGTTTTTGTCACGTGATCTGTTTTTTGTTTACTCTGGAGCACTGAGACTGCTTCCTGCCAAGGAATTGACTAAAAGTCCCTTGAAAAATAAAGTTATGTATTTTAGTATGATATATCCTCTGATAAAGGTTGTTATCTGTACAACTTGTATAAAACAAGTCAACTTCCTGGCTAGACTAAATATATGATAACAGAGTTGAGTTGCAGTGTGATAGTGCTGTAGTCACTGTGTGAAAAGGCGGGGTGCTTATCTTTCATTTATACTCCAATAAGCTTGTATACCTTGAGCTAATTCATTAATTTTCACCTTGCATGAGCCCTGGATTGTGCTATTTCTTGTGCACCCTACAACATTACTTTGAAAGCTAAACATACTCTAAGGCACATTGATTGATATTTTTATGTTCTTGCCTTCTATTACAACCATTAGTTTCATCAGTCAGGGAATACTGTCTCTACATGCTGCAGCCTGATAATTCTGAAGAGTGCTGCTGGACACACTGAAAGTATTAATAGGACATCATCTCATTTGGACCTACTCTTAAGTTGCTGTGGGGGTCTGATTTGAATTCTGAGTGGTTTTTCTGTTGTGCTTTTTCTAATTTATGCCCTGTTGGTTTTTAGCATTCCATGCAGTTTTGTAGGGTCTCTCCTTGCCAAACATTATAAGTAGGTTTAGGTTGAACTAGTATTTACACTGGTCTCAAGAATGCCTGGACTTTTTTTTTTCTTTTTTTCTTTTTTTTTTTTTTTTTCTTTTTTTTTTTTTTTTTTGTAAGGAGTTACTGCTGTACTGTATAAAAGGGTTGAAAGGACATCATGGTGTGGGAGAGAATGTTTTTCAGTGAAGTAATGAAAAGGTAACAGTTGTGGATGAAGGAAAGGCTGAAGGAGTGATACTGCATTGATGACTTTGCAATACAACAACTTCCTTATGCATCTTGAAGAGATATATATTTATTCTAGTCAGATTCAAGTCAACAAGAGGGGTCCCTGTAGTACTTAATGTAAAGGTTTGAGTTCACAGTCAGTATTAGAACAAAAAAAATATTTTCAGTTTAGGAAATACTCTTCTGAATTAATTTCCACAAATTATGCAAGCATTGTTGTTGGTATTTTTTTTCCCCAAACTTCAGTCTAATTTTTCTTTAATTGTTTTATTCACTTCTTATTTTTCAGGAGTCTTTGAAAAATCCTTAGTGGTCATGACATTGTTACAAGTGACATAAATTAGCCAGTGGCTCAGAATGATGGATACCCAGAAGACTACAAATGGTTTGCAAGTGATTGGAGAAGGGACTGGTATAGGGAAATCGACACTCCACATGGTGGGGTATTTGGGAAAAGTCAGTTGACACTTGTTTTACATATGTGCAAAGTTCATATTTTTCTCTGTTTTGAGAGATTTTTAATTGGTCTTAATTTTACAAAAAAAAAATCTCAAAATTATTTTCCACGGAAATCTATAACAATGGCGAAAGATTATTTTAAGTCAATATGTGCCTGTGTTTTTTTTGCTGGCACTATTTTTACAATGGTTTGCATTCCTATGAAAATTAATTTGTCTTTCGAAGATCTGAGCTTGTGTTCCCTGGCAATAAGGGTCCTGTGGTTTAGTTAAAGTAGAATAAAATGTGCATAATGGTGTTGTTAAAAACACCTTATTTGAATATTTAAATGAAAATATAAATTTATTTTAATCATGCTACCATACAAATACATTAAAAATAATAAAAAAGAAACCAATGTAGTTTGCTTTTTTATATTGTATTATATCTAGGAGTTGAACAATGACTTTGTGTCTTGATAATTATGTCTTACCTTGGGATAATGTATGAAATACATGAATATATGCTGCTTTATCTTTCTTGGCTTGCTTTTTTTTTTTTTTTTAGAACTGTAATCCTGTGGAAACAACTGCACATGAGTATTGTCCAGTCTGCAAAGAGAAGGGTCAGATCCAAGGTTTACGGACTTACCGCCTTAATTTTCAAGAGTCCATATTACTTTGTGAAAATCCTCAGGTATTACACTAATAAAGAGCTGTATTTGGCCCTGCAGAGGCCCTTACCTTCAGCAGTTACACCTCTCTAAGTCCATGATTTTGTTGGTGGTAAGCAGATTGTTGAAATAGGACCCCCTGCGTGTGTATGCTGCAGGATATTTGCTTGCAAATAGGGAAAAACAGAACTAACATGTGTATATGCAGTCTTTAGGCACTAAAGTAGCTACCCTAAAGGATTAAAAAGCTAAATTAAAATGAAATAAAGGAGGCTTCTTCTCATGTAACAAGGGATCACAAGTGGTACTAAATAATTTTTTGTACAAGTCAAAGTAGAAGGTGAATATTTGGTGATCCATGTAACTAGTGCACGTAACTCTAGCAGATCTGAGTCTCCCATTTTCCTTTCTTTAAGTCTTGGTAATGCAAATAGGTTTATAATTGTAATGACAAGGTTTTTCTTTCCTTCCCCCCAGCCCCCCCCCACCTTTTGTAATTTTATCCTTAGCTGGATTTCTGTGCTGCTTAATATTTGAGTTGTGATTTTGCTATCTCTCCCTTCACTGATCCGTGTATGTGAGGAGGGTATAGCAATCCCAAACAGACTGGTGCCCTTAAATTAGTAGAAACTAGACTAGATATGGGTCTCAGAGTTGGTTTTCCCGTTCTTTTCTGCTTTTATCTAGCTACAGTATAGTTCTGGAGGCTGGTAATAGGGATTTGTCTATATTCTAGTTGCCACCTGGTCATTAAGCTAGCCTGAAAGATACCCAGCCAGTTTGGGCACCAGTAGTATCTCAGGCCTGAGATAATAATGTCAAATCTGTACCCTAAAGGAATGGATTTCGCAGAATAAGACAAGAGGACTTTCCTTAGCAAAATTAGGTTGTTTGCAGATGTTGGAAGAATTTACTGGAAGAGTAGTGTTGAAGTGTCACTACTGATATATTTATTTCACAGCTGCTTATAAGACAGTGGTGGGATAACACACCCTTCCTGTCATACCTGTGTTGAATATATGTATTAATTTAATTAAAATATCACTTTAGAGAAGTAATGGGATGGGGTCTAAGCAACTTGGTCCAGTAGAAGGTGTCCCTGCCCATGGCAGGGAATTCGGGATGATCTGTAAGGTCCTTTCCAAGCCATTTTACGGTTCTGTGATTCAACTCCATTTTTAAAGTATGTTTTGTACTTTCTTTAGCTCTTGTTCACCTGAAATTGCTTTGTAGATTTCACAGTTACCTTCTTTCTTTCCTTTAGTGTATCTATCCCCTTGGCTATAAACCATTAAGCAGCATAATTACTTCTACTGGTTCAGAAAATCATCAAGTTCCATCTACTCACAAGAAAAGGAAATTGAGTGATACCAGTGACTTTTCTGCTGTTGAATCAGATCCAAAAAAAGCAAGAACTAACAATGTGCTCAATGTTGAGCACACCATTAATGCAGACTCTGTTGTGAAAGACTACCAGAATAGTTCGTGTATTCCCAAGGCAAGCCTACATGATGTATTACAAAATGACCAGCAAAACCCTGGCAGCAATGTGGGATCCTGCATGCAGAAGGTGGATTTTGAAACAACCACCAAGACAAACAACTACCAAGAAAGTCCACCAAAGACTTCTAGCCCCAAAACACAACTCTTGCCAAATTCTGAGCTTTTATCAACAGCATCTGAAATTTCACTCGAAGAGAATAAAGGTTCCAATGATAACAGAGATTTGTGTCTTCAGTGGAGAAGCATACATAATCTCTGCTGGTTAGATTGTATTTTGTCAGCACTGGTACACTTAGAAACATTAAAATCTGCTTTAGCAGAAGAATATAACAATGGAAAATGTTTACTCCAGAAACTTGTAGCAAAGTATAATCAAGCATCTGCTCTTCTGAATACCTGTAAACAGAGTAAAGTAGAAGGTGAGTAAATTTAGCTGCTATTTCCTCATAGTCAGACTGATTTGCTGCAAATATGTGGAATTTACTACAGCACACATATATGCCCCTGTTCTATTTCAAGATCACAAAAAATACAGCTATTACCATGAACTTGCAGAATAGTGTGTTTTATCTAGCAAAATCCTGGAAACACCTGAAATTAGTTTTCTTGGGTCAAACATGCACTCTTTGAAAGTACCAAACACCAAGCATCTCTTAAATTTTTTTGTCAGATCCAACATAAAGATATTATAAATTATTTATGTAATTCACTCTTTGTTTCCTTCCCTGCTGTTGGTTAACATGTTAGGATACTGTTCTAATCTTGGTCTTCAGAACAGTTTCTGTTGTGGTTTATATCCTTGTGCAAATGGGCACTTGCCTTGTCACACCGAAAACAGTGAAGTTGGGAATATTGAGTTTACCCCAGTACTCTCTGAGGGTCCAGCCCTGCTCAGAGTGCTGGCTTAATAATAATTAGTGAAACAGCGTGGTCGGGTGTATCTGGAAACTCAAAAAGGTTTAATAAAATAATGAAAATGGTACAAAACAACGAACAAAGATCAAAGCCGAGCATAGTGTAGGGACAGATCCCACACCTGCTACAATACCCCGAAAATGCTTGCAGACCCTTTGTTCTGTCACCTTTTCTACCTAATGATTGAGGATGGATCCACTGGCAAACTGCCAATAGAAAGAGGTTCAGGTTTTGATGAACAGTGACAAGGGCCAGCAGGTGCTCCTCTCCTGGCACTGAGCCAATTACAAAGAGAAAAACACAAAACTTTCTGGGTTAACTTCCTAAAATGTCCACTGAAACCCTTTCCTTATGTAGAACTACCCACTTAGGAGAGGGGGGTGCATTACTACATGGGAGCATAAGTTCTTTTCTAGCTCCAGCTGTGCTCATTGAGGGAATGCTTCCCCTGAGGTCTGCAAGCTGCTGTAGATGACAGTGTTTCCTAACCTGCTTCAGTCAGAAGTAGTCTAACACGTTAACCTGGATCATATGGTCTGGACAGGGTTACTGGGTACTGAGTAACCTTTAACAGGGGGTTAACAGGTCAGCTCAGCTTAACACATTGGAGGACTGTAACTGAGGAGGATGTGTTGCTGTATTCTACTGGTGTGGCCTTTGGTCGTTTTCTGTTCTGTGGATTCTGTTTAAGACTCCTGAACTAAGATCATTAAGGTTTTTATTTCTCTTGAACTGGACCATTGGTGTCAGAAGACTGAACTTCTAAGATATGATCTGTTACAGAAGGAGTAAGACTCTCTAGTTTGCCAGTATGTCTCCTGAATTTCTGTGGGCATTCTATTGGACTATGTGTGTGTGAATATATAAACCACAGTCACAGGACAGCCCTAGGTACCTTGAATAAAGTCTTGTCTTTCCTGGGGAAAACAATGTATATCAAAAGTGGTTTAATCCATGTCCCAAAGCGGGGAGAAAACCCCAAAATATTCTGAACGAGTTCAGGTACTGTGCTTGCCAGGAAGTCAGGCTGCTTGAGTTCAGGTGTTCAGCTGTTACTGGGAAGCCTTCTGCCAGCCTAGAACCTATCTGAGATGTTTTTCTTTGTTGGGCTGTGTTTGCAAAGGAGCTCTGGTGTGCAGTAACCCTTAAATGGGAATGTTAAGTGTTGGAATACAGTGTTATTTTGAAAGAACTTAAATCTTTTCATTTCAATTGCAGCAAAACAAATTAGTTTATTTGGGTAACAGTAGAGAGGTGATTGGATGAATATTTTTGTGGAGAATAGGTGTAGAATTCATTCTGCTCTTCTGTGTAATGTTACAGTATCTTGCATACAGCTGTTTTTAAAAACAAAAGCAGTATAGCTGCAAGAAACCTAGTTTCTTTTTTTCTTTACAGTTTATATGTAATAAGCAGTTTCAACAGCTATTCTAAATATTTCCTTTAATTTCTGCAGGTTATGATCCTGAATGTGTAGTAGAAGTTATGTTCTTGCTCATGCTTAAATAATGTACTTGTGTTTAAACAACATGCAAAATTAAAATACTAAGATATATAAAGTAAAAAAAAATTATTTTTTTTTTTACTATTTTAAAGGCTCACTTAGGAAGTTGGTATTTAATCTGAAACAATACATTTAAATGTTTTATTATTTGAATTGTATAACCTTAGAATGCATGTAAGCAGATTTTTGTGCTTTTTCATCTTAATGCTTAAGTTTTAAAGTCTTCTTTTAATCTCTGAATCTTCGGGATTTGTAATGTGTGGTCACACTATTCTTAAAAATTGTTACTACAAAGCTGTTGGTGCAGGCTCTTAGTCACAATTTAAGTCAGAGCAAGTAGTTTTTAGTCAGCAGATTGCAGTAAACTATAAGAAACTTGTGTAAATTCTCTAATTTTCAAATCTATTAATACCAAAAATTGGCTGTTCTGCCAACACATCTTAAGCAAATATGGGTCAAAGGCACTGGTTTGCAGAGAGGGAGTGCATGCTAGTACATATGTGTGTGAAAAGGTGTGGAGCCTGTTACACATGACTACATGAAGACATATGTATTTTTTTCTTTAGATGTTCTTCCAAAAGCAGAATCTCAGCTCAATGAAATCAGAAACATAATGTTTACAGAACTTCAGCCTCAGCTGAGGCGTGAATTGGGTAAGTAATTAGTGCAGCATCACAGTAATTACTTTCAGGAAACCCTTGATATAAAGCCTTTTATGTCATACATAAAAGTGTGTGTGTATGTATGCATAGGAGAAGGTTTGAAAATAGACTTGTTTCTATTGATGACTTGCACATACTTTACAGTATAATCAGCTGGTTTGTCCTTTGCCCGTTTTGACTTTTTAGAGAGCAGATAATCTTTGTAATTATGCTGTAGTCATGAAATTGTCACTGATAACAACCTAATAACAGGGATCGATTACTTTGCTGTGAGAAATACAAGTAGAACATTGAAATAATAACTGAAATTTAAATCATAGCAATAAACTTATCTTCTTCCTTTTTGAGGTACTAAAAGGTGATTTCAGATATTTAGTGACATTTTTTTTCTGCCCCATCTTTGAAGGTAATGTGGAGAATCCAGTGTTTGCACTTCAGCTACTCTTACAGGTGGATCAACAAGCTGAGAAACTATTCTTGCATTCATTTTCTTGGAAGTTTGAATGTGTAAAATGTGGCCACAAATATCAGGACCGGTGAGATTTTTGTATAGCTTCTTATATTTTTATATAAGCTTCTACCTTACCTTTTTAAATCTGTGTATAATAGTTGGTTTTCTTCAGATTTCCAGGTTTAAGCTTGTTGAAGTTTTACATGATCTGCTGTTTCATTTGCAAATAGTTTACTGCTGTTCCATGTCTTAAGCAACCATGGTATTGATTAAGAAAGAAACAATAGGTAACCATGAGTCTCTGGACGTGCTCACTCTGATATTTTGCTGAGAGTATAAAAATTGTTGTGGTTCTAAAGAACGTATGCCTAGTACACTTCTGCTGTTGAGAAATACCTGGAATATTCACTTGGGTTACAAAGAATCAGAGATTCTCTAATGTAGTTTATCTATTTTAAAATAGTATTACAGGGGAGTAATTTCTTGAGAATTGATTTAGTTCTGTGTAGCCACAGGTACAAGCTCATAATTTGGGCTCCTTTTAGAGTCAGCAGCAAAAGAGAGACACCTTCAGAAGACAGCTCATTTTATTTGAAAAACATCTGTTTCTGTCCTCTATCTTAGGTTTATATAATAAAATTCTAGATCCCCAAGTGAAATGAGATTCATTCTATCTGTTACTCTGTAAAGTTAATATGTAGCCCTGGTTAATAGGATGTCTTCAAGAGCCTTTGTTACATTCTGTGCTTTTTTGTAAGTTGAAAACTGTAGTTTTGCTTGAATATAGAGGAAGTCCTTTCTGCGGCTAATAAGTGAAGGATGCTACTTCACTGTAATACCCCATACATTGTATTTCTGTACAACAGTGTAACCTCTGTGTAATCTCTGAATGTACTGGTTTTTAAAAACAAGGCCTTGTATAAAATGGATTCTCAGGTAATTTGTTGCTGCTTTCTTCTTTTCTTGAGATTCTGTATCAGCTAGTAAATTATGTGGTTTCTGATACAAACATCTGTATCAGAATCTGTTTGAATGTATCAGAATCATTCTGTCATATGTAGGAAAGGAAACAGGCATAACATTAAAAGGGAGGAAAAGCAAATAATGTGAAACTGAAGGCCACAGGGCTGCTGCTGAAAACAAATTGTGACTGATGCTGTTTGGCAGAACTGAATTCAGGGCTGACTTGGATGTGATGCTGTCACAGTGAATTCCACACAAATGGCATGAACATGAATAGAATTTGGGTTTGCCATAATGTTTTTATAGCTTGTTTCCTGGTAAATTACGTGTATTTATTGTTTTCTGATCACCAACTCAGCTTACTCTTTTAATGTGTGTGTATGTGTGTCCAGACTGAAGAAAACACTAACAACATTTACAAATGTGATCCCTGATTGGCATCCACTTAATGCTGTTGATATTGGACCGTGTAATAAGTGTGGTAATACATCTCAAAGACGACAGATGATCTTGGAAAAGTAAGTTTGAATATGTGAACTTAAAAGTAACATGCATAAAGTTCTGAGACTTCATTTATTGAACCTATGACTTTTGAAACCAAACTATTACCGTGGGTTTGCAGAGATTCTAAACCTTAAGCTCTGATCAGTACTCACTTTTAAAGATTTTAGATCATTCTTAAAAGCTGAAATAGAAAATAGTGTTTACCAAACATGACGCAGAGCAGTGTTTAACATGCTGATCAGCACGTGTGTTTGAGCTAGGTCACAAATACTTAATTATCGAGTAGTAAATACAGACAGCTGATATCCATTGTCAGCCTTTTCGCAGTCCCTGCTGTGGCTATAAGTTGTTTGATCATTTGTTTATTTATTTGACTTGGGAACAGTGTCCCTTGCTACTGTGTTTATGGCACAGGGGTGTTTTTCTTCAACTTTTCCCCACTCCCTGAATTTCGTATTTGGTGGGATTTTTTTCCTTAATCTATAATTAAATGGAATATCCAGTTGAGATGTTCTTTTCCCTTTGCACTTACTGTGCAATCTGAAGAGTCTGTGAGAAAGTAGAACAGTAAGGGCAGAACCACACTCTTAGGGATGTCTTACTTTTTCATTAGGAACTTTTGCCACTATTTTATTGTAATAATCTGGTTCTTTATTGTTTCTTTGTCAGACTACCCTCATTATTAATGCTACATTTTGTGGAAGGCTTGCCACATAACAACCTGGAGAAATATTTTTTTCAATTTGAGGAAGACACCTACCAAATAACATCTGTTGTTCAGTACCAAACAGATAAAAAGCACTTCATAAGCTGGTCTTTGAATCCTGACGGTAAGAATCACAGAATGGGTCAGGTTGGAAGGGACCACACAGGGTTATCCAACTTCCCTGCTCAAGCAGGGTCATCCCAGAGCACATGGCACAGGATGGCATCCAGATGGTTCTTGAAAATTTCCTGTGAGGGAAATTCCGCAACCTCTCTGGGCATTCTGTTCCAGTGCTCAGTCACTGCACACTGAAGGAGTTCTTCCTCATGTTCAAGTGGAACTTCCTGTGCATCGGTTTCTGCCCCTTGCCTCTTGTCCTATTGCTCAGCACTGCTGACCGGAGCCAGGATCTGTCCTCTGACACCTCCCTCCGGATACTTAGAGACACAGATGAGGTCCCCTCTCAGTTGTCTTTTCTCAAGGCTGAACAGGCCCAGCTCCTTCAGTCTTTCCTCATAAAAGAAAGAGATGTGAAAGAGTTTATGGTTCTTATCTACCATAATGTTTCATGAGTCTACATGAAATGTTTTATGAGTTGCTGCAGTAGTCTCAACCATTGATGTATAATAACAAAGATTTCTATTGTCTGCGTTCTAACCTTCATATTAAAATGTTGCAAATAACTGGGGGGACTTGTTTCTCAGAGTGAAGGTTTTCAGTTGGTTTAACTTCACTCTGCTGTCTTACAGTGCATTTACTGGAAAAAGTAATTTGGCTATAGAGTTTTCTTTCCCTTCATAACTTCGTAAAAGTTAAAAAATGCAGTCTGACCATGACTGTGGAACAAACAGTACTGTTTATTTTTAAACCAGTGATTCATCCATTCTTGGCTGGAAGCAAGGTAACCTATGGTACTATGAGCAATTAATGAAGTTATTTTTTATATCTGAACTTTATGGCACCTCAGTGGTGGGAGGCACAAATCCGAGCTGGAAACATTGCTAATGGTAAGATTGGTTGTACCACTGGTGGAAGATCCATAATCAGAGAAGGTGAAAAGGTGATATTTTGATAATCATGCCTCTGTAGAGGGCATGGGGTGTAGTTTTATGAAGTACTGTGACAACACAAAAATTGTCTAAGTCATACTGCCAGAGATAAAAAAGAAATGGGAAGAGGGAGCAGCTGGGAAATGCCTAGTTAAGAACCTCCTATCTGTTGCATATATCTGTTTTAAAATTCTTGAAGCTGTAAAATGTTCTTTCACAATCTATGAACAATTTGCAGGTGATGAGGCAAAATGAGTATTAAAATGAGCAGTTTATTTTCAGCCCTTGTGCATCCTACCCAGGCAATGAAAAAGTCTACAGAGAAACTTAGTTTGAGAGGTGATTCTTACCTCAGACTTGTGAGGGCATTTTCAGACAAGATGTTTCAGCCAAAAAACACCCTTAGCTAGCTTTGTTTTATGGTTGACCTACTCTAACCTGTAATAATATTGCTGCAAGTTCTTCTTGTATTTGATCTTTTTACATTGGAAGTCTCCCAGTTTTCTCTGGAGAAAAAAGCAACTCTATTTTCTGCTTGTCAGGGGAATGGGTTAATAAAAATACTTGACAAGTGTGAGGATAGAGACTTCAATTTTAAAAGGTTCTGAGTCTCTGCACTGGTTGCTATTTTTCAGGAACTTGGCTTGAATGTGATGATTTAAAGGGTCCGTATTGCAAGAGACATAAAAGATTTGAAGTTCCTCCTTCAGAAATTCATATTGTTATCTGGGAAAAGAAAGCATCCCGTGTGCCAGAAGAACTGAATTCACAGTTCCAAAATAAAAATAGTGAAGATTTTCCTCTTAATAAGGTACATTCAAATCCCACAGTGTTGCATTGTGGTTTTGATAACACTCTCAGCAAAACACCTGCAGAACACCACAAAGAGGATTCTGTGAGGACTCCAGAGAAGAAACATCAGCAAGCAGCTGAGGACCAAAGTATTGTTCATCATGGTTTAGAAAATCTGGCAGATGGTGATCTTGTAACACTGATGCTTGAAGAAGTTCCAGTTGACTCAGCAGATAAATCGCTGCCTAACGGACAGATGATGGGAAATAACCTTCTTGATGGATGGGGCACACCACATCAGCAGGAACCAGCCTTTTCACTTAGCACTCCATATACAGAAGAGTTTGCTGGAACTAATCTAGCTATGAACAATAAATCCATGTTACATGGAAATTCCAGTATTTGCTTACCTCTAGAAGAGTTGAACCCAGTAAATATTACTCCTCCTGTGCCCAAAAAACATGACCCTGATTCATCTGACTCATTGCCTTCTCAATTAAATGGTGGAACTAATTTAGCTAACAGAGAGCTAAATTCAGAACTACTGCTAAAGAAGGAGTTTTTAGCAGTAGAAAATGCTATGCAAAAATCACGTGACTTGAAAGATGCAAGCAAAACTGTAGTTAATTCTAAAGCTGGCAGTTCTTCTGGTGCCAGTAATTCAGTTCAGCCCTCACACAAAGACCAAAAAGGAGGATTTGTAGGAAGCTGGGTAAAGAAATTATTAAGCAAGAATACTTCTTTTATGCCCTCAAGTGCCTCAGCTCTCAAGAATGAGAGAAGTTGCAAAACTCCCTCAGTGCAAAAAATAAGTGGAGTTCGGCTGCCAATTAAGGGCGCAAATAACTTTGGTGGGTTTCAAAGCCAAGGAACAAAGAAAACAACTGAGACCCCAAAGTTACTGGCTCCTCAGAGTAATAATACTCATTCTTTATCAAATTTAAAAGGATTTTCTCAAAGCACTTGTCTTCCAACAGCAAATCATACTGCTATTGTAGGTCCAACTTGGACTAAGTCAGAAAGTACGTTGGGTACCTCATGTAAAGTGACTCGGTTCCCTTCACCTGGCTATAACTCTGGTAAGGCAGAAGAGTCAGACAGTGACAAAACAAAAAAACTTCGCCTAAAATTGTTAAAAAAACTTAATGCTAAAAAGAAGAAGTTGGCTTCACTGGATAGATTAGTGGAACAGATGAAACAGGAAAAACCTGTGAGTGGAGACATAAGCACCCCATCGCAGACTGAATCTCAAAATGACAGTGAACTATTGCAGAGCTTTTTAAGGGAGCTGCAGTATCAGATTGATGCCACAGGTAATGAATCTGAATTAAATGCAAACGCTGTGCCAGGGTGCACTGGCCGTGATAACGCTGATGAAATACTGGCGGAATTACTGTCCCCTGCTTCCTTGGAGGCTCCCAAGAGCGAAGATGAGTGTATGTACATGGAAATGGTGCACAGCAGCGTGGCTACGACCGTGCCCGAGGAGAACACCAGTGTGCCACAGGCAGCACTGACAAGTGAGGACCACAATTACTACAGTCCTGTCAAGGACGCTAATTCGGAGCTTGATGCAATAAACAAACAGTGTGTGAAGAAACTTTCTTTTGAAAGTCCTACGAGGAATGATATCCTCGAAGACCTGTTCTCGATTTCAGCACCAAGCTCGATGGCAGGTGACATAGATTTACCTCATTTTGATGAAACTCTGTTTGGAACTTGGTAAATACTCAGTTTCTTGGGGTTTTTTTTTCCAGTATTATGTATATTTTGAAACAAAGCACTACTAAATTATATTTTATAACTACTTTAGTTGCACACTGGCTGTACTTGAACAATTTACATGTGAGGTTTTTTTTTTCTTAATACTTTACTGTAACAAGCAAATCAGGGTTTAATGAATTTTATTTTTCTGAGAAGCAGTTATTTTAGCTGTCAGATACAATGATGATGATGATTAACATTTAAAAAAAATTAAAAATTACCTTCTGTAATTAGGGAATTTTACGTCCTCTGATGTGAAGATCATTTCTAACATAAACTTGAGGCTGGCATTCTGCTAGGCATTCAACTCCTTACAGAATTACTGTTCTACAAGCTCATGCTGATGTATACATACCCCTTGGATCCAAGAAAATATGGATACGTGGTAGAAATTTTCCTATTTAAAGTTATAGTATCTACTGAGTTTTCATCCTGGGCAACTGCATATATAACATGGTAGAATATCTTCTGAGCCAGGTTATTTTTTTAAGTAAAATTAGTAAGATTTGGTCCAGCGTTTGCATCACTAAGAAAGAATATCAGATGTACACATTAGTTTTTCACTGCTGCAAAAACATTTAATAAAAGAAAGGTTTCTTAGAAATAATTTAACTGTAAGTTAATGCCTATTACTCTTGTCACTTGGAGTTTTTCCTGACTCAGGCAGTGCACTCCCAACCATATGTGAGATGCCAAGGAGAGGCAAGGTCAGTAGGAAGAAAGTAATGGAAAAATGTGGCAAGACAGCAGTGAATAAGCAGAGGGATTCACACCTTGGTGTTTCTGTATTTGTATAGCTTTCATTTTGCTAGATTGGAGTCTTTTTTAAATGCATAGACACAAAGCTGAGGGTATTATATGCCAAGTTAGATTAGCTGTATGTTTTTCTTGTTCTTGGAAATTAGAAGGATTTTATCAGCAGGTCTTTATATCAGACATTTTTGGAAGTGTTCTGCATTTTTCATTGTTTTAGATCCCAAGTTCAAAACATTTAAATGCTCAGTCTTACTTTTCCAGTAGATTCAGTGGAACATAATTCTATTACAAGGCATGGCTACAGATTCTAATGGTTTTGGATTGCTTGAACTAGGTTTAAAAAGTGTTTGAAAAACTATCAGTGGCCCTGAACTCGCAGTGTCAACTTATTTCTGCTGCAGTTGGGTGCATTGTTATCAAATTGGTACTTCTGGCAGTGAATGTTTTCATTTTTGAAATTTAAGTTATTGTGAAGAACTTGAGTTTCTCCTTTGTTTTAAATACTGTAATTGGTAATGTTACAAGAGAAAACGAATGAATGAATTCTGAATGTTAAGGGCTGGTGTACTGCTTATGAAATGTTTGCCCGTTTGTGAATTCCCTAATTAAAATAAACAAACAAAAAGGCTGACGAAAATGAGAGTTTGATTTATCTATGAATGGGTTGCAATGACCTGCAGCTGTGACATTGGAGCTCCTTCACCACTGGCTTGGGACACAGCACAGACCTAGGGGTGAGTAAAGCAGCAAGCGCAGGGTTGGTTGTGCAGAATGCACAGGGCAACAGGAAGAAGAGACTCTTCTAGAGGATGAGGAGGTCCTGCTGGAGAGGTTTATAATGAGGTTCATGGCGGAGGAGGGAGGGTGTGGGGGCACACCAGCTGTGCAGATATATCTAGACAGAAGCAAAGACCTCTGGTCACCACTGGAACTCCCTCCACAAACTGAAGTTGGGAGTGTTTGGTCTTGCAGCTGTGTGGGATTCACTGTGGGTACAGGTATATATAGAAGCTCCAAGAGCAAACACATAGCACTTGAGACTAAAGTAGGTATGAAAATAAATCTGTTGGTGCTGCGTGTTCCTGGCTGCCCTTTTTCTGAAACAGAAAACTAAAGATGATGCAGTGCAGATTTGTTTGTTTCCATAAATGTTTTACTGCCTCCGATCCTGTGCAAGTGAGAATTCAGCTGAGGTTGAATGAAAACCCCATGACCAAAGAAACTGGTTGGAATTTAAAATGTTACTGGGTGTTTTATATTAAGAGTGGTTTTTAAATGCAGCTCTTAATTTGCCATGAAGAGAATACAAAGTACTGTAGTAGTGTTCTGTCAACTGGAAATACACCAGGCGGGCATATAGCAAGTACGGGTAGTGATCGGAAGCTGGCCACTGTATTATGGAGGTTTTATCAGTGTTCTAGAGTAAATTTCCCAAAGTCTAATGGCTTTGAGCACTGCCATCTTCACCACTAAACCATGTCCCCAAATGCCACATCTGCATTTTTTGGTCACTTCCAGGGGTGGCGACTCCACCATTTTCTGGGCAGTCTCTTCCAATTCCTAACCATTCTTCCAGAGAGGAGATTTTTCCTAACATCCAATCTAACCTCCCATGGCACAACTTGAAACCATTTCCTCTTATCCTGTCTCTTATAACCTAGGAGAAAAGGCCTGCCCCCACCTGGCTAGACTCTTTTCAAGTAGTTGTGGAGAGCAATAAGGTCCTCCCTGAGCCTCCTTTTCTCCAGGCTAAACACCCTCAGCTGCTCTTCATCAGACTTGCTCTCCAGACCCTTTCCCAGCTCCTTTGCCCTTTTCTGGACATACTGCAGCACCTCTATGTCCTTACAGTGAGGGGCCCAGAACTGGACACAACTTGAGGTGTGGCCTCACCACTGCCAAGCACAGGGGGACAATCACTGCCCTGGTTCTGATGGCCACATTGCTCCTAATACAGGCCAGGATGCCACTGGCCTTCTAGTCCACCTGGGCACAGCAGGCTCATGTTCAGCTGCCACTGACCAGCACCCCCAGGTCCTTTTCCATAGGGCATCTTTCCAGCCACTTGCCCTCACTCTGTAGCACTGCCTGGGCTTGCTGTGACCCAAAGGCAGGACCCAGCACTCAGCCTTGTTGAACCTCACAAAACTGGCCTCAGCCCTTCAATCCAGCTTGTCCGGATCCCTCTGCAGAGTCTCGTTAGTCTGCGTCTTCTGATTTGGGAAAGGCATAATCATGGCACTCAGAGTTTGGAATCAGCTCTGCAGAGATGGTGCTGTGATTCAGATCTTACTACTTGATACATTCGAACCCTTATAACAGAGAAAAGGATGAAAAACAGGGCTGCCTTCTCGCATCCTGCCTACAATAAACCAACACATCTCCAGAGGAGCTGCCTGGATGGATTTCTACCTGTATACCTGCTAGAGCACTGTTCAAGAACTCTATTGTGATGCCGATTACAAATCTGGTTTTGATCTTGATGTTTTTCATGGCTGGGTATTGCCATTTATTCTTCCATCACTGTTTTTTGCTTTAAATAATCATTCCCTTCCTGACAATGTATCAGCAAGAGCCATTGTCTCTTGTCTGTGTTCCTTTTGCAAAGCTAAGCAACTTTGTTTATTCAACTAAGCTAATTCCACTCTTGATGTGAGCCCCTTCGTGCTCAGAGCAAAGCACGCTGCCCTTCGAGCAGCTCATGCTCCAAGGTGTGTGCTGTGCTTTGAAGTCCACCGGGATTCAATCTCGGGAGTGGAAGAACTTCTAGCCTAAGTATGGATCTAAGCGTGCAGACAGAGCAAGAGAGGAGAGCAGGTTAGTGGGATAACAAGGCTGATGGAGTTTGAGGCATTTTTAGTTTTACACTGCTGTGCACAAACATGGTGTGGTTGTTTGCGAGGGAGATGCTGAAGCTGTGCAGTCCAGGAGAGCACAGTGCAGCCACAGGGCTCCCAAAGGAGAGGAAATGCTGGGAAAGGAGTGTAAGGAAGTAGGGGCCGTGTGTCTCCATCATATGTTTTGAAGGAAGAGGCCGAAGAAAGCCTCAAGAGATGCTTCTTCCCCCGACCTGGGTCTATACTACTCTTTCTACAGAAGTTAATATCTAAAGGGGATTCTGTAATGCCCACGGCAAGTGGTTGTGATTTTTGTCCCAAGTTTTCTGTTGATGTTCAGACCGTTTCAGCTCAGGCTCGTTTCTCCTCCTCTGGGCGAGCTTTCCAGGTAAAAATGCGTTTGTCGAAGGGTTCGTGCATGGGGATGAAGCAGAGCTTCAGCACAGCCCCCAGCCCTGCCTTAGCTCCTTTCCCGGCCCCGCTGCAGCCCCAGGGGGCCGCTCGCCTCTCCCACTCCCGGGGCGGGACGTGCCCCACGCGGCCGCTGGCGCGTTCTGAAGAAGGAACCAGGAAGCGCGTCCGCGGTGACACGGGAAAGGGAAAAAGAAAAATTGGTGTTTCCGCCCGGTTTCGAACCGGGGACCTTTCGCGTGTTAGGCGAACGTGATAACCACTACACTACGGAAACTCCCGTTGGGGCAGCATTTTACTACAGTCCCTCTTGACCAATGGGAGGGAGCACCCGGAACTCCACCGTGAGCACGCGGAACTCCACTGTGAGCACGCGGAATTCCACTGTGAGCACGCGGAATTCCACTGTGAGCACGCGGAACTCCACTGTGAGCATCCGCTGCGGGTGAAACTCCTCCCGGTGGGGCAGGAGGAGCGAGGTCCCGGTGGCAAAAACGAGTCTCGGGCAGTTCCCACTGGTATAAAGGTGGCGCGGGCCAGTTACAGCCGCCGCCTCTCGTAGGAGGGAAGGAAAAAACACAGGGCGCACCGCAAAAGGTAGCGCCCCGTCCCTGGGTGGGCTCGAACCACCAACCTTTCGGTTAACAGCCGAACGCGCTAACCGATTGCGCCACAGAGACGCGCTGTGAGGCAGCGCCGCCGAGCCGCGGCCCATTCCCGCGGCGGCTGGGGCGGGCTTCCCGCTCCTTTGTGTTCCTGCTGCTCCCCGCTCCTCCGGCCTGCCTGGGCTGCTGCGGGTTTTAATCGCCGCCTTTGGGGCCCGATTGCCTTTTTAATCCGAAAAACGGTCCTTCCTTTGCTTTCCTTTTTGTTTTCTCTGCTGTTTTGTTTTCCCCGTGGCCTTTTCTGTTTGTTTTCCTGAGGGATTGGGAGTGGACAAGCAGAAAAATGCAGTGGTTGAAGTTCTGCCTATTGGTGCAAATGGGAGCAATTGGGAGGCAGCTCAGCCGGCAAGAGGAAGCTCTGACAGTGTGTGCCAAGGCTGAGGAAGGCAAAAATTAGCATTACCCTGTTACTGAGGTGGTCAAGGGGGTCCAACATCTTTCCTTCTGATAATTACCAAAAGGACCAAAAGGAGTAGTTGTAACCAGAGACTTGAAAAACAGACAACAAAATTCACCTCACAGTGACTTTTGGCTCAAAGACATTTGATAATTATTTGCAAGAGCTAAAGGAAAGCAGGAACACTTGACAGATACGAGACAGGGAGAAAGAGACTTCTCAAAGTGGAGTGGAGAAAAAGGCCTGTGAATCTGCTGCCCAGGTAGCCTCACCTCAGCTATAAACAGTCTATATAATGAATTATGAATCAAATTGTAGCCACCTTAAAGGTAATAAGGTGATAATGGCAGCAAACATGAGTTACAAAAACCAAATCAACAAGGAAGATATACCCTAGGTGGATGAGGGCCAGGTCTGGGAATACTTAAGCAACTTGCATGTACATAAATCCATTGGCCCTGGTGAGATATACCCACAGATGCTGAGAGGGATGACAGATCCCTTGCAATCTCCATCAGCTTTGATCAGTCATGGCAATGAGGGGAAGTGCCCAAGGATGGGAATAAAGCAACATCACCCCCATTATTCAGAAGGGCAAGAAGGATGACTGGGGGAACTACAGGCTGGTCAGCTTCACCTCAGTCCCTGGGAAGGTGATGGATGAGCTAATCCTGCAAACCACCTTCAGGCACATCAAAGAGTGAAATCACCAGCAGTTGGTCAGTATGGCTGGAACAAGGGGAGGTCATATTTGACAATTTGCTAGACTCCCATGGTGAGGTGACTGGCCTGGTAGAAGAGAGGAGGGCGGTGGGTATTGTCTGCCTGGACTTCAGTGAGGCCTTTGACACTGTCTCCAGTGAGATCCTTGCAGAGAAGCTGTTGATGTGTGTATTGGATAAGCAGACAGTGAGGTGGACTGAAAAGTGGCCAAAACATTGTGTCCAGAGTGTGGTGATCAGTGGCATGATGTAGTTGGATGCCAGTAACTAGAAGTGTACCCCAGGGATCAATACTCCACAACATTCCCTTAATGATCTGGGTGATGGGCCAGAGTTTACCCTCAGCAAGTTTGCAGACAGCACCAGACTCACAGGAATGGCAGGCAGAGCAGAGGGGGATGCTGCTATCCAGAGGGACCTTGACAGGTTGGAGAAATGGGCTGAAGTTCATGAAGTTCAACAAGGTGAAGTGCAAAGTCCTGCAGCTGTAGACAAAAAAAGCATAATGCACCAGGACATGCTGGGGGCACCCATCTAGAATTCAACCTGTCATGAAGGATTTGGGTATCCTGATGGACAGCAGGTTGAACACAAGCCAGCAATGAGCCTTTAGGGCCAAGAAGGTGAATGGTACCTTGTGTCATATTAGACAAAGCACTGCCAGCAAGTCAAGAGAAGTGATTCTGCTCCTCTGCTCAGCTCTGGTGAGGCCACATCTGAAATACTGTGGGTAGAGTTAATTTTCTTGGTAGCTGTTTTGAACTGATGATGGAAACATTGCTGATCACAAAGGGGTATTTTAGTCACTGCTGAGCAGGACTTATGCAAAGTCTAGGCTTTTTCTGCCTCTCACATCACCCCACCAGCAAGTGGATGGGGAGTGCACAAGAGTTGAGAGGGCACAGAGCGTGGAGACCTGACCCCAGCAGATCCAAGGATTACCCCATACCGTATGGCATCATGCTCAGCATATTAAGCTGGGGGAACAAGGAGAAAGGAGAGAACATTTGGAGTGATCGTGTTGTCTTCCACAATAGCCATTATGTGCCACGGAGCCTGGCTTTCCTGGAAATGGCTGAAAACCTGCCGGCCTGTGGGAAGCAGGGAATGCATTTACTGTTTTTATTTGCTTGCATGTGTGGATTTTCCTAACCCTTTTCTCAGTTTTATCCTTCTGATTCTCTTCCCCATCTCACTGGTGGGGAGTGAGCAAGTGGCTCGTTGCTGGCTGGGGTTGAACCATGACAATGAGACACAGAGGGTGAGGAGGAGGAGGATGTGCCAGGGGACCTGGAGGGACTACAGCTTCTGTCTTCCAGCTCTGTTTTGAGCTGAGTTTGTATCAGTGGAATATGAGGACAGTAAGTGAAAGGAAGAAGCCTGTGAAATGTGGAGAAGGAGGGGGTTTTGAGGCAGTGCTCTGTCAGCTCGTTCTCTTGGCTATGCAGAATGAAGGCAGCATTTTAAAAACTGCAGCATTGCCCTTTTCTTCGTGCTGCACTTCACTATTTCCAGCTCTGTTCATGCACTCCGCTGGGGTTTTGTCAGGGTTCAGCAAGGATGCGATGCTGAGGCGGGCTGACGTGACGGCAGGTAGTCACTACATCTGATGGGGCTGTGTGCTTTAAGTTTGCAAAGCACAGTGCTGATATTAACCAGCCACTCCAAGGAGCTTGTGTCCCCTTGCATTTATGACAATGCATGACAGCTGGGTGTCACCTGGCATTCATATGTGGGAGCTTCACACGGGCAGCCTTTATTTTATCAAGAGACACCCTTTCCTTGGAATCCTTTCTGCTGAGCTCTGATCAGAGTGCACGAGAGGAGAGATGAACATCCTAAAAGATATTTATAGATCTGTGTTCCCAGTCCTTTCCTCTTCACCATGAAAGCAATTCTACAAAGGGATTATTTTGACTGGCTGTTCAAGATTCCACAGGAGGAGATTAATGTGCAGGAAGCCTCGCAGCGCAACTGGAAAAGCTCGCTGGCGCTGCACATTTTCGTGAGCTTCATGGCTCAGTGTGTCAAGGTTATCTTCCCCAGACAGGACGATGTGGATGTCAAGCAGCCGTGCAGCAAGCAGAAGGGCTGGGGTGTGACAGCAGCTGCTGAAGCGCTGAATTGTCTGTGCCTGAAGAGGCCTGACCACAGCTGGGGGCTGCAGAAGGTGCAGGCGCTGTGCCCCAAGGTGTGTATCCCTCCCCACCACACCCCCTTCTTTCTGTCTATTCAGGAAAATCCCTTGTTTCAAATGGCCAAGTGAGGTATGATGGAGGTGTTTTGCACTGATCTTTCTCCCAGGTAGACAGCGTTTTCCAGTGCTGCCAACTTTGTCTTATCCAGACAGTGATTCTGTGTGTGTTTAGGTCTCAGGGAGTGGGAACCATTTAGTGTGTAGGTATGAAAAAAACTGTTAGCAGAGTCATTTTAGCCTTCCCTTGCCGAGGCAATTCCCCAAATTGCAAAAATATTGCTCGAATCTCCTACCTGAAGGTATTCCAGAGCCAAGGGGTATGAAAAGGTAATATTCCTCCCCACAAAGGGTTTCTGCTCTGTCTGGCTATAGACTAGTGTTGCCTTGCCATGGTAAAGGGACTTCTTCCATGTCTCACATATAATCTTGATTCCCTTGTTTTTCGTCAAGCAGAGCGCTCAGAGTGATGCTGCACTTAAACAAACAAACAAACAACAAAAAACCACAACAAAACAAAATCCTGCAGTTCTTTTCTGAAGGCAGCCATACCAAAGAGGTTCTTGCTGGCAAAGCTTTTTTCTCCCTGCATACCAAGAAATCATTTTAACAAACTCTGGAGTTGATGTCATGTTGTTGGTGTTGTGTTTTTTTGTGGGTTTGTTGTTTTTTTTTTTTTTACTGCAGGGAGGAGTGTGAAACCCTGCTTTCCTCCACACATACATGTGGGATGGCTTTGGAGCCAGCCTGGGTAAGAGGAGGGAACAGGCTGGGCTTCCAGAAAAGCACTGGGGATGTCAAGTGCCAAAATGCCAAAGCCGTGCCAGAGGACGGGGGAAATCAGAAGGAGCAGAACAGAAGAGCAAATGGGGATGAGTTGCGTGGTGAGAGGCACTGAGCAGCAGCAAAGCAAAGAGCAGGACAAGGAGAAAGCAAAGGCATCAACAGCTCATCTCTCATGATGTGGCCAGCACACAGGGCAAGGGATGGGAGCTTGGGTCAGCCAGCTGGAAAGCCTGCTGGCAAAAACTCCTGGTGTGTTGTGGGGGTGTTTGCATTATGGCAGCTGCACACCACTGCAGCCTGATTCCTACCCTCTTTTATACGAGAGTTCTGCTGGATAGAAGTCACCTCTGGGAAGTCTTTGATAGTGAAGAAGGATGTGTGTTTTCTTGGCAAGTTGGAGCAGGCTCATGTGCTTGTACTGCCACTTGTAAATCAAAAGCAAGCTGCAGGCTGCCTGGTAGGTTTGCACAGGCACAAAACAGGTGGCAGCAGGAGAAGGCTCAGTGCCTGCTGCAGGAGGATGACTGGGAGTCCTCCTACCACAGATGCCCCCAAGAGCTGCGCTGTCCCCTTCACCCTGTCCTGTCAGCAGCTCCTTCCTTGCCCGTGCCCATGCACAGCTCCTCTCTCCACAGTCATAACACTGATCCCTGCTCAGACAATATTCTTCTTTTGACTTAATTCAATAATGGATTTCCGGTCATACGTTTTTCTTCTCAGAAGATTAGTAGGTGCTTAACATTAAATACCATCCCTAAATACCAGCTACAGTCCTGTGCTCAATAGACCACAAAACATAAACATTGATGTTCAAGTAGGAAAAGATCATATTCTGGGGAAAAGAGAACTTTAGCCTGAATAAAAGTATTCTTAAAGGACTGTTGTGCTTCTCTTTCTGTTCTTGGATTTGGGTTTTTTTTTTTTTACAAAGCAAATCTGGCAAAAGTTAAAAATCTGAAGAAAAAATTCACAGGCCAGATCTAAACCTTGATATTCTTTATGGCCTTGCTTCTCACACAGTCGTATCTGTATGGACTGTAGGGAAGGCATCCCAGGAAAACAGGCTTTTCCTATTCTGATAACTATACCACAGCTCATAGTGTTAATCACCTAGCTCTCAGCCAGTTCATTTCTATGTATTTGTTTATACCCAAAGTATGTGAGAGTTTTCCATATGTAAGACTATGGATTATAAAAATTTGCATGGTAGAAAGACTGGGTAAAAACACCATTGTAAGTAAATGTGTCCCCATTGAAAAAGATGAGCTTTTCAGGTTGGCCCCTGCTGGGAACTTCTACCTGGCTGTGTCCCACCCAGAGAGGTCTGATTTGCCTGTGACAGTAACTGGTGAGGGATCTCTCCCTGCCCTTATCTCAACCCCTTAGCCTTTTGTTGTATTTTCTCTTTCCTGTCCAGCTAAAGAGGGGAGATAGAGTGGCTTGGGTGGGCACCTGATGTTCAGCCAAGGTCAATCCACACTCTGCCCAGCCAGTGCTTCTATGCCAGCTTCATCAAGGGGTTGGATCCGAGCTGTGAACATGCTGCAGCAATTGTGCTCAGCTATACTGGGCTTTGAGCACTAAAACCAGGCACAACTGTGAAGTCTCAGCCTGTAAAATGCTGAATGCTTGTAGCTGTCACTGTCTTCCAAGGAGTTATTTGTAGGGGGAAGGATGCAGGATCCATGCCTGGTAACAAAAGGCATTTCTGTGCTCACCAGCGGTGCTCACAGCGCTGGTGTACTGCCCATTCCAATATTCCAGGGGGTTCAGGAGCTCTGGCTTGTGATGTGCATGCCTGGGGTCTCCTCACTGGTGAGACTGATGGAGATGTGACCAGGAAGAGCACCTGCATGAGAACAACACCATTGCTGAGACTTGTCAACATTATTCCTTCTCACAGCTACCTGTGGAGTGGTCAGGCACTTGCTGGCAGTGCTGTGGTAGCCTGACTGGTTTCTTCCAGCCTTCTGCTGTTCCACACAGCCAGCCAAATGCTAGGACATGCTTTAGATATCCAGGTTTTGCTTGTGTGTAGGAAGGTCAATAGGTATCTTTCCCCATTATGTATCCTCTTAGATCACAGACATGTAATCCCTTTTTTCCCTAGGCTTCATCTGTACATGATGAGTGAGTGAGCCTGCAGTTATTGGTCTGACAGGCATGAGAGGAGAGGGTGCTGCCACTCTCCTGTGAAGACATAGGAAGTGTTTCATGATTCAAGATAAGACCTTCACTTCCTCGTTCTGTGCTCTTAGCACTGAGCTGCCGCCGAGGCTGCACCGTCCACCCAGACAGCCCACTCACAACATGGACCAGGAGACCCTGGGAAGCATTGTCCTGCTTGCCATCGTCACCCTGATCAGTGTTGTCCAGAACGGTAAGAGAAAAATAAACATTTGATTAAGGGGTAGAAGGGAGATGAGGAGAGTTCAGGATGACATATGCTGAGCTGATCTTGGGATAGATAATCTTTGGTTAAAAGTGCACGCATGCTTAGGTGTGGCTTTGGCTTTAGAAACAGCCTTCTAAGAATGGAATTTTGTGTGACATTGTGGCAGTATCCTGACAGTCACATGGTCTTACTCTCTGACATTCTGGGGTAAGTTTGTTATGCATTTCAGCTAATGTAAGGACTAGTATGCTGGTTGATGACTAAGACCTCCTTTTCTGCCCTACTATGGTCAGCCAGGGCTGCTCTCAAGCTGGAGCCCTGCTGCCATGGGCAGGGATGGAGTCCCTGGGGGGCTGCAATGGGTCAGACCTTGGCATGGAGCTGGGTGAAGGGGACAGAATTGGAGGAGTCTGTGTGGGCTATTTGTGGGCAGGCAACTCTCCTGCATTCCTGCATCTCCAAGTCCTGCAGTATAACTGATCTCAATTACCTGTGGGTAATTTCACATCCCACATTTCCTGAGATGGTAAAGTTTCCTTCTCTAGCTTTTATTCAGACCTTGCATAGTCCCTTGTATAGTCTTCAAGATTTTTTAAATAAAACCAAAATCTCTCCTGTGCAAATTTGGTTTTATCTTCTTCATCCTCTCATACAAATACTTATTTTAGCAGGAAGTTCTGCCCAGAATACAAAGAAAGGATTGCATTTTGCCTCAGCTGCACTAAGTTTGCCCAGGTTCAAAGAGATTCAGCAGGGGGATGGGGGCTGGTGAAAATTCCAGAAATCTTTACTGAAGGCTTCTTATTACAAATGGAGATTCCTACTGAACACAAAGTCCTAGGAAATGGGCTATTCTTGGGCTGCTGCAGAGAGGGGGAAGTAGTGGGAGCCTAGCTGCTAAGGAGAAAAAAAAAAAAATAAAAAAAATGCAGAGGCTGGTTTAGTTTCAACATAGGCACTAAATGCCATATCATTTACCCAATGCTACTCTCTAGTAAATGCACAACGTGTGACATCACCAGAATACAGCACATTCAGACCAGAGCACATACCATAATTAAGAAAATGTGTCAAATATATCATGTGACTTTATGTACAAGGTTTTTTTCTCTCACTTGCACATGTCAGACTTCCATCCATGTGCTTTTATCTGTCTGTAAGATTATTGACCCAACTGCTGCAAAGGGGAAGTAGGATGCTTGGCAGAGTCTGCCAAGCACGTGAGGCAGACAGCCCTAAACCATGATTTCAAGCTTTGCACCATCTGATTTCCTCTTCCCAAGTGTTCTGTCTAGAAGACCTGATAGGCAGTCTTGCAGTGAATGCAATTATGAAGGCAGTAGAAATGTTTATCAAGGGGTATCAGGTGTACTGAACTCTTGCTGTAGCTCTCGTTCAGCAAAGCCCTTGGGCCTCTGCTTGACTGCCTCTAAGCGCATGAGGCCAGCGCCACGTAAATTTCTGATTAAATGTGTCTCTGCAGAGGGTGCAGGACTAGGAAACAGCCTGAATGCTGTTATGCCTAAAGATGGAGGCAGGCTATGGGGCTGCCCCAGTCTGGTGCCCATTTACTGTCACCTTGTTCATGATGGAATCTCCACATCCTACGGAATGACTCATGTGGCCGCATACCGCTGAGTGACGCATGCAGCCTGAAGTTTTGTTCTTTTTACCGGAGAGATGTTGCAATCCAGCAGCTTTCAGGGCAAATCAGTGGTCATTGATGAGCAGATCAGGAGAGAGGAAGCAAAGTGGGGGGAAACAAGGGGCACGTTTGCAAGCACTGGCCATGTGGGATCACCAGCTCCCAGTTTCTGTTGGCATGCACTTGTGGAACAGCCGGGCTTTCAGTGAGCTCTTGCACATTACCTTGATCAGCCACTGTTCAGGCCCTGGGCAGTCTGTGCAGCCTTGGAGCCTCAGGGTATTATCTCCTGGAACAGCTGAGGTGAATTAAACCACTCCACTCAGCCTTGCTCTGCTCACTCCTCTCATGATGGCATGTGAAAGCACCCTCCTTCCTCCTGGCATTGTGGAGCCTCTCTGCAGCAACAAGCTGATATTTGGGGAGTGGCAGCACCTGCAGCAGTAGAGAGGGAGTAGCTTACTTGGTTTTCTCAGAAGCTGTGATATTTTCTAGAGATTTCCCATGCAAGATAAAAGAAAGGGAGGAGATATGCTACTAGTGAATCCATGTGATCCCAGACCTGCAGGAAGTGGTTTCCCATCGATGCAGCTCAGCACTTGACAAAAAAGTGCTGTTCAACTCTGTCCTCTTCAATTAGGTCCTCTAAGTTGCTGTGAGCAGGGTAACCCCTTGCCAAAGGCTGGGCTGGTGTGCAGGTGGAGGTGCTGAGAACTCTGTACCACCAGATGGTGTCTGGTCTGGATCCCCCAGGAGCCAGCCAGTGCACTGTGCTGGTGGCAGTGGGAGGGTCTGCAGCCTGGCTCAGAGTAGGGGTGCTGGCTTAAAGCACATGGGTTTTTCTGCAGAAGGGCTGTATGTACCCAGGGGATCCCACAATACTGGGAACCGAAAAACTCAGTAGTTTTTATTAAAGACAATGGAAGTACAAAAGAGCTGTTTACAGCATCAATGAAGGAGGGAAAAAGAGGCAACTCTTCAGATTGCAGGGATGAAATCCTGCAGCTTATCTAGCTAAATTTTAATTGTTATAATAATGTATTTCCTGATGGGATATCTTTTATGTGTATATATTAGGTTAATATTCCAAGCCATAGAGTGATTTGGACACACTTGAGATGGGGTGCACGACAACAGAAAGCTTGCAGCTTGTAGCCTGCCAGAGCTCTCTCTGGTGTATTTAGACATATGATTGATGGTCTCTGGTTTAGTGTCATCAGATAAAACGTGTTTGTCAAGAGCATGATACATTATCTTGAGCTGCTGCATTTTTGCAGCAGCTAACACTCTGACACGGCTCTGTCGCTTAGAAGGAAGATACACACAGATCAGCCATTAAGACCAGGCTTTCCTTGGGCCTTTCTGGGAAAAAAACCAGCCCTGCAGGATGTCCTTGGTTTGGCAAATAGGTTTCACTAAAAGAGAATAGACTCCCTTGTCTCCTTGCTCTGTTGGAGAGCAAAATTTGGGGTTGGCAGCTCTGACTGGAAAGCTCTTTTCCCAGTGGGAGCTCAAAGGACCGGGTCAGGGCAGTGCTTCTGCAGCAGAGGTACAGAGAGTGCCCAAAGTGCAATGTTGGGATGAAGCAGGGATTGGAGGTGAGTTACATACAGACATGTGGGGGTGCATGGAGGGTTTGGTTAAACCCAGGTGACAGAGCAAGCACACATCCTGCACCCTCATGCACCTGTGTCTTCTCCTGCCATCTGTCCGGCATGGATGCTCATGGGAACAGAGCTGCGCCCACAAAGCCCAGCTTCTGCAATATCTTCAGATGACATCTCAGACTGAATACTCTGTGGTTTTTCAACAGCTTTTTTTGCTAACAAAGTGGAGCATGAAAGCAGACACTGCAATGGGAAGGGGTTGCAGCGGCAGGGATCATCCTCCTTCGACCGTGTCTACACTGCCAAGTGAGTAGAGAAGAACTGAGGAATTGGTGAGGGCAGAGTGGAGTTCATCATGCTCTCCATTAAAATTAAATCCAAACATTTTTAGGGGCCAGGGGTGGATTCCAAATTCCCTCAGATGAAGGCTTTGTACATAATCCCTAGCTGTGCTCAGTGTTCAGACATGAGGTTTTCGTATATATTTGCTGGCTGAATCCAGGACACTTTTTGCCACCATGTGCTGCATCTATATAGGTCTTGCAGTCATCACAAGTACTGTGTCCCTTCATTTGGGAACCAGTTCACTCTTCTCTGCTGGAAGTGTGGCACATGCACAGCCAGAGTCCCAAGGGCTCAAAAGGAAAGAGCCAGCAGAGACATCAGCCTGCTGAGGAGCGGGTAGGTGGCAGAGCTTGTACAAATCCCTTGGTCTCTGCCACCTCCCTTGGCACACAGCTCTCCACTCCTTTGCCACATAGAATTATTCTCAACTTCTTCACTTCTCCCCCTCAGAAAGCATTCACAGCTAAAGGAGGCACCTGGAAACCATTCCTGTTCCCCTGCAAAGACACGTTAACTCTGTGAGACACTCTTACTTGTGATGCAATTCTACATTTGTTGGTTTCATCCAATAGTTATTAATATTTATTAATATGACTCAATTAAATGGACTTCAAGCCAATAAGCTCACAGCATCTGTCATGATCAAACAGGTTAGGGAGAAAGTGGCTTTCACAGGTGCCATACAGGCACAGGGTGGTTTGTTTTCCTCATCAGGCAGCACAAAGGCATCCATTATCTGAGTGAGAAAAGAGGGAAGCAGATGTGGGTGAGGAGCCCAGCCCTTGGCAGGTCAGGGGTAAAAGTCTACCCTCAAGGGCAGTAGTGCAGCCCAAATTCACCTGCCACCATTCTCTGCTGGTGAAGCATACTGATTTTTAGTTTTTTCTGTTTGCATATGCTCTGATTTCTCTCCTGTAAATTCCATTCTAGCCAGAACTGTGGACATGCATACCCTACGTTTCTCGTTGTGCTTTGGTGTGCTGGCCTTCTCTGCAGCCAAGGTAACACTCTTGTTTGTCCGTTTGTTTTTTCCCCTTCAACCTGGCACCACATTCAGCAAAGGATGGTGAGCACTTCAGAAGTTACAGTTTCAGGGACCAATGCTCCTGCAGCGGGGAACCTCTCACACCCTCCTGCCCTGGAGCTAAGCGTGCTGCTTGAGTAGCAGCACACTCATGGCATGTGGTGGCTTATGTCAACAGATGTGTTCCCAGACTTGATTCAAGGTAGTCCAGGCCAGGGACATTTCCCAGACTGGCATGATGGATGAGTTCCCTTTATTTTGGGTGATGGGTTTAGTTCTTACTTGCTGGATTATTGCTGCATTATTCAGTCTTGGGACAGGAAATGGGTTCAATTTATTAAATTGCCAGAACTGCCAGGTCTCCCCCCTGTGCTGAGGGCAACCCAGGACTATTGACCTGCACTTCCAATTGTGCTCCCCTTTAATGCAATGTGAGTTTTTCTAACCTTAAGATGAGTGCTTACTTGGGGTACATGTCTATTGTTTCTGGGGAAAAAAGGAGTTTCCTCACCAGGAGGAGAAGCATTTTTCTCTGCAGTTGTGGAAAAAGCTAGAGTTATGGGGGAAAGCCCCTTTTTATATGCTCAGAAGTTAGTATTGGACCATAGTGTAACCTCCACCCGCCCCTAGTGAAGCACATCTACCAACGGCCTTCTGTTTCTGGTGAGGACAGTGCCTGAGTTGGCACTCTCTTTCCTGAGCCTGGTACAACCCACACTGGATTTCACAAAATCATAGAATGATTTGGGTTGGAAAAGATGTCAAAGATCATCTCATTCCAGCTCACTTGCCAGGCAGAGGGACACCTTCCACCAGACCAGGTTTCTTGAAGCCCCATCCAGCCTGACCTTGAACACTTCCAGGGAAGGGGCATCCAAAACTTCTCTATGAAACTTGTGCCAGTGCCTCATCACTCTCACTGTAAAGAATTTCTTTCCTAAATATAATCTAAACCTGCTCTCTTTCAGGTTAAAGCCTTTTTCCCTTGTCCTATGAGTTCATGTCCTTGTAAAAAGTCCCCCTCCAGCTTTCTTGTAGGCTCCCTTTAGGTGCTGGAAGGATGGTGGTGAGTGTGTGCTCTGCAGTGGGCACAGTTGCGGGCAGGATTACACCCACAAAGTCTTCAGAAAAGCTGGAGTGAGGGCAAGGCAAGTGCTGTTTCCCATGCAGAGGTCTCCATCCCAGTTCCAGTGTTTGTCCCATAACCCAAGACTGCAGATTCCCATGTCCATTCCAGCCCAGGCAGCAGATGGGGACAGTGTGTGCAGTGAGACCTGGGCTGGTGTTCTTCATGCCTTGTTTTATCCTTTACCCAGCTCCTGCTGCCTTTGCTGGCCTGATGTACTTGTTTGTGAGGCAGAAGTACTTTGTGGGCTACCTCGGGGAGAGGACTCAGAGGTAAGGACTTGCAGAGCCTCTTTACAAAATCCAGACTGTGGTAGCACCACAGCTGGATCCTGCCACTTCCATATGCTCAGCTGCTGGCTTGTGGTGCTGCCTGCAAGAGCTGCTGGCGTTGGGTAGTGCAGGAAGCCCCTCTCTTTTGGATGAATGGGGGTAGCTGTGGGAGATGTCAGACGTGCAGCAGCACTGGGGTCAGGAGGCCTGCAGTTCCTGCTCACAGGACTCTCTACGAACTCAGGTTTGCATGTTTGTGCCACTATTTGCACAAGAATGTCCTTTTATATTAACACTTCTATTTTATTTATATTAATAAAGCAAATTACACTCATGTGAAACAGAGTTGTCCCACAGCCTGTAATGGATGAGAACACATTCAAGTCCCTCTGAACAGGGGCTTTTGTAAGCAGCAGCCTACGCTGAGAACAGAAAGCCAAATCCAGACCCAAATGGATCCTGAAAAATATATTTCAGTCCTCTCAACTGTCCAGCAAGCCAGAAAATAAATTTGCCCCCTCTCTCCCTCAGCCCCTGAGATCTTTCAGTTGGTCTCAACAGCAGAGTCCGAAATCTGAGGGCTCTCATGTGAGGTGATGCACATTGACAAATTGCTTTCTCCCATTTCTGTCTCCTCAGCACTCCTGGTTACTTGTTTGGAAAGCGCATCATTTTGTTCCTGTTCCTCATGTCTGTGGCTGGAATTCTCAACTACTATCTCGTCTTCTTTTTCGGAAGTGACTTTGAAATACACATTAAGACGATAACCAGCGCGATCTCTCCGCTGCTGCTCATACCCTAACTCCCCACAGCACTGAGGGGGTCAGCACGCTTCCTAGATCGATGCCCAGAAGCTGCTATAATTCAACTGTTTAAGAAATGAACCCATAACCCAGTGAGATTTCTGTAAATCTCACTCTTGACAAGCTCTGTAGTTTGATTTAGCCTTGCTTTTTTCCTCAGGAAGAAGATTTATCATGAGCACTTGGCACGCCCAAGGAATGGTAACAACTTTCAGTTAATTCTTTAGAATTTTTTTCCCTAAAGTGCATCTTGCAAGCTCATTGCATGACTGGAAGGGACATTGTAGGCTTGCTTCATAACTATGTTGTACTTAGCTCTTGTCCCAAAACCCAGGGTCCTCCCAGTGTCGTTCCTGACTGGTGGCTCCCCCAGTCACCCTCAGATGCAAGAACAGCCTTCACCAGCATTCCACATGCCCCTGCCCGCACAAAGGCATGGACCAGCCTCTTCACCTACCCCTTCCCTCCGACTTGCTGATGACCAAGCTCTTGCTGTCGCAGGAGGGTGGCAAATTGGCCCCTCTCTGATCGATAAATATTCATGTGCATAACGCTCACCACACTGATCTCATTTACACTTCAGCCTCTTTGTTCTCCCAGAGCCGGGAAAAGGAGTGGTGTGTAAATGAGGAGCTGGTGTCTATCGCCGCCGGTGGGGTTGGGTTTGTTTTGATTGGCTTTGTTTAATAAAACAGTCTAAAGCGATGAAATGTGTCTGCTGCCACGTTCTTTGCCCGGTGTGTGATGCCAGTGCTCCGTGGCTCAGCAGCTGGCCGGAGAGCGGAGCAAGGGCAGGAGCTGCTGATCGCCCTGTGCGCGGCCCCGGCAGGAGCGAGCCTGACAGCTCGAGGAGCACGTTCAGTGTTCTGCTGCCAGCTCTGACAATGTGCCCCACAAGTCCACGCTGAGGAGGGCTTTGATTAGTGGTGCAGACCGAGGCAGGCAAACAGGTCGGTGCAATCTTTTTAAGTATTGCTACCCTACGAGTGCTTAAGCTCTTAAGCCCGTCTGATTGCTGCGTGCAGGATGGATAAAGCTGTATTTTATGACTCCTTCGGGAGGGAATGAGACTCCTTGCTATGTGAGAAGAGGGTTTGCAGAGCTGTTCACAAAAGCAGGTGCAGAAAGCCATCTGCCTTTGTACTACACTACGGCTGGAGGGTTTTGGTGCTGTCTCATGGGGCAGAGGTGCTTGTGCATGGCTGCTCTCCTCTGCAGCTGGCAATTCACATGCATCTTTGTGTGTGTGTGCTCTACAGGAATCTGAGATGTGAAAGACTAGTAATAGACACATTTATTACATGATGATTATAAATGTTCTCACTGGTTAGAATAGGTAATTAAAAAAAATTAATCTAGCCTTCCAACCTATACCTTACTCCCAGGTAGGACACTCATGTTATTTCCCTCCCATATAACACTCCAAATACTCCTCACACCATGCTTTTATGCCCTAGCTCTCTTCATAGCTCATGTCAGATGCTTATCCTTGGTGGAGACCCACTACCCTTCTGCCCCATGGTGTCAACCCATCAGGGGATGGCAGCATCCCAGGGGGAGAGGGGTAACCCCAGTGGTCTGGAGCTACAGAGCTCTTCTGCATTGCTGGAACCAGCAAAGGCTCATGCTGCCATCACCTTTAACCAGTTCAGAGCAGGAGAATCTTCCCCAGCAGCAGTCCCTGCTCTCCAGCTTGTTTGGCCGCCCTGAGGTCTGGGACTTCTTAATGGAAACCATCGCTTGTGGGAGATGGCTCTCCCAACTCTATGTGTCCACCTTGCACGTCTCCTCAGATGGTTGCATCTCCCCTGGGGCTTTTTTTGTCCTCTATATCAAGAAACAGTTCACTTGAACTCCTACTTTCCCCTGTTGGCATGAGAAGCAGCTCTCCACCAGCCAGCTATAAAGGGAAGAAGATTCAAGTGTCTGTTTTGGGTCAGATGACCTATCATAGCACTCTATGACCTTTCCATTAGACTTGATGGTCCTTGTGGGTCCCTTCCAACTCCAGATATTCTATGATTTTCTGTCAACTGGATGGTTGCGTTTTACATAGTTGTGCTTAGGTATGATCAGGTCATCTTTCAGAGGAACCAAAGCCCATCTTTTGCTGTAATGTTTTATTTTCCAAGACTATCTCCTACTTGCTTCCTCAAAACCTTTCTGATAACAAAAGAGATTAAAATGTAGGCAAAATCCATTTTCCATCTATCTGTAAATGGAAATAGTGATAGTATCAGACAAACCAGGTGCAACATAAATTGATCACTATGTAAATTCTTGGTGAATGTCACACTGTGTTTTCCATATTACAGGCAGGCCTTGTGGTTGCATTTGCCTTCCCACTCTTTCTGTGAAAGGAAGGCAATGTCAGTGATATTTGGGCTTTTCCCACAGTCTTACACAGCTCCAGTTTTTGTTTTCAGCAGCAAAACCACCCTGATCTTGTTGGTACAGTTGTCAGCACTTAGCACACCATCTATTCAGAAAGCTGCACACAGAGGCTCTTTGCAAGGGGGTTGGACTCAACGACCTTTAAAGGTCCTTTCCATCCCAAACCAGTCTATGATTTTATGATTCTACAGATAAACATGCAAAATTACAAACACCACTGTAAAAATATGTGCTGGGGTCACATATACAAGAACCTATGAGCACCTACTGAGCTGCACTGGACTTGGGGATGTTGTTGGTGGCAGAAGTGGCAGTCCCCTCTGTTAGCTCCTGCTTAAGGCTGGCTTGAAAACTCCAGGGGCCAGCACACGTGTTTGGTGCACTGCACAGCATGGCAGCTCCTGACCTGGAGCCACAGCTGTATGTGAAGGGCTAACACATCCCAGTTCTGCTGATCAGCAACAGTGTGGCCAGCAGGACCAGGGAAGGGGTCATCCCCCTGTACTCAGCACTGATGAGGCACTGGAGATCTTATTGCTCTCTACAACTACCTGAAAGGTCTCTTCTCTCAAACAGCCAAGCAATAGGACAGGAGGAAATAGCCTCAAGTTGCACCGGAGGAGGTTTAGATTGGATATTAGGTAAAATTTCTTTCCTGAGAGGGTGGTCCGGCATTGGAACAGGCTGCCCAGGGAAGTGGTGGAGTCACCATCCTTGGAGGTATTTAAAAGCTGTGTAGATGTGTCACTGAGGGACATGGTTTAGTGTTGGGCTTGACAGTGCTGGGATAACAACTGGACTCAATGACCTTATAAGTCTTCTCCAACCTGGATGACGCTGTGATTTTATCCTTGTGCTGATGCTGCTGATTGTCCCACTCGCCGTGTTGCCAAGCTGTGGGCTCTGCTTCACCAGTGATGCCCTGGCTCATTGCCACGGTGTGCCACTGCCACACCTGGTGGCTGTTCCTGCATCAAAATCCCAGGTGCACAAACAAGCATTCTGTCCATCAGTGCATATGCAGAGGCACAGTGTGTTTACTTACCATCTCTCTCTGTCTATCTGTCTGTCTGTCTATCTGTGTCTGGGATGTCTATCTAGATGTCTAGACACATCTCTGTGTCTATCTGTCTCTAACCGTGCTGTAGGTGCTGAGTCAAATGAATGCTGGGGGCTGTCAGGGAAGGCAGGGAAGCAGGCTGCTCAGCCCTCTCGCAGCTTGCAGGCTGTGCACATCAGAGCCTGCAGAGACTGCTGGAAGCCGGGATATCGCCGGTTGCTTTTGATCTGCTGACAAAGGCCTGGAATGCATGCAGTATTTCTGCCACAGGAACCGCATCCGCTTCCTTACAGCACTACAACCCTCTAGTGGAAACTCGGCCCCATCGGCACGCCGGTGCTGCTGGCCCTGGCACCAGCCGTTCCCTCAAGGTTAGAAGCCTGGCAGCAAGACAAAAGCATCCACATTTCTGAACAGGTTTATTGTTACTATTGAATGCTGGGTTTTATTATTATTATTCTTTTAAGTAGGAGATGCAGTCCTGAAGCAGGACCCCTCCCCTACCCATGCCAAAGCAAGCAGTCCTGCTTAGCAGAGGATCTGAGCAAGCAGGTAAAATCTGAGTGAAATAAGAAATTTGTGTGCACCAGCCACAAGGGTTTCCTGCAATATTTCCTAGATTCCCAGTTTCCCAGAGCTTGAAAAATCATCCTGTGCAGTATCAGCTTAGTCTAAATCACACCTCTGCCAGGTCAGGTTTCCAAATGTGTCTCTGAGGACTGGGAAAGTGATTCTGCTGGCATGGAGGAAAGACTGGCCCTGGACACCTTCTTCAACTCTTATCTGTTCTGAGGTTACTTTCTTTTAGCAGAGTAGCGGGTTTAATATTCACAAAAACCTTTCCAAAGCCCAACTGGGCTGGCATGCTGTAAGGCACTGAGCACTGGCCCAAGGCAATGATGTGCCACTTGCAGATGGCACTGGGAGCAAGACTAGGCTATGCTTGGAAAGAGTCCACCCATGATAAGTGAAAGGGCAGTAAAAGCTGAGAATAGTGGTAAAACTGTTCATTGTCTGATTTTCAGTTGGCCTCACGTTCCCGCTGGAGTGAGCAGGATGAGCATTCCCAGGAAAAACCCCTTTTTGAGGGGCTCTGCAGAGCCCAGCAGAGCCTACCAGCACCCTTGCAGAGAACATGCTGACTCCTGGGAGAGGGAAGGACAATGTACACCATGATATCCCTTTGGAGCACGTCGGGAACAGATACCAAGCTTCACAATTCCTTTGGGTAAAGAAGACTGGTATCCCTAGAGTTGCCAGGGAGCATGCAGGACACCTTAGCTGTGGTTCCTATCAAGGCAGTTCAATACTTCAAGGGGTGAGGGTGGAGAATCAGCCATTGTATTGCTGACTGGCTGCAGTGGAGCAAAAGGTGCTCTTAGCAGCACTGTTGTGATCCCTATGTCCCATGGAGAGAGGAGTGGTGACTCTGCCCCTCATTGTACCTGCCCTGGCAGAGGGAGGCTGTGGGCAGGAGAGCATCAGCTCTGCTCCATCCTGCCTGACTGAACATCTAGCTGCTCCCAGCCAGGGCATAGAAATGCAGAAGCTGGCAAAAGTGAGATTCCTGCCCCAGAGGACAAACAGCTTCCACAGTGAGGTGTTTTTCCCCTTTAGAGGAGAAATAAATAACTTTTCAATTTCAGCTGTGAGGATCCTCACACTGTGAGATGATTTCATCAGACTGAGGAGCTCCTGGGGCTTGGTGCTGGCTGCCTACTGAGCTGCTCAGATGCTGTCCTCTGGGAGTTTCCTGCTCAGGGGAGTGGAACCAGACACCAAAGGGGCAGCTGTGACATGGGGTGCAGAGAGGAAATGGGATGTGTTTTCCCTAAGGAAGTAAAGGTGTGATGATGTTGCTGTGAACTTAAACTCGCAGTTATGGCAGTGCTGTTTCTGCCTTTTGGGAATTGACTGGGACCTACTTGTGTGCCGTGACCTCTTGCAAGGCCAGGGGATGCTTAGGGAGGCTTTGGAGCAGCAGGCTGCTGCCTGCTGTGCTGCTATTTGCCACCACTTGTACAAGCATATGATTGATTTATTGTTCTGTGTTTTCCCAAGAGAGTGCCACTGCTGCCTTCATCCTCAAATAAATGTTTTTTGTGCTTTTGGCGCAGCACTTCAGAGGGTGTCAGTCTGATCCAGCAAGAGCCCCCTTGGTCCTCTGGGATTAAACAGAACAGTATGGCATCTCCTAGCCAGCTCCTTCTTGCTATTCCTTTTGCTGCAGCAAAGAAATTTCTTTCCTAAAGGCAGTGCCAGCCTTCCCACTGCCCTTAGCAGACAGGAGGGGATGGTGGGAGTCCCTGCCAGCAGCTCTGAGGCTGCAGTCGTGTGTCCCTGTGCTCTGCCACCCCTGTGGGGACCACACATCTTTGCTGGTGGACAGATTTACCTCCTTCTCTCAGCACAAGCAGCTTCAGACATAAGCCAAAGCAGGCAGTCATTTATCACAGCTGAAGCTGCAGCTCAGTCCTGAGCTATGTTTAACAATACTGAGGTTTCTTGGAGTGTATCTCGCTCACTTGCCTTCAGCACAGGCATGGCTGAAGAGCAGAAAATAATAGTTTTCATGGCATGACCCCACTGCTTGGTTCAAGTCTGACCTCATTCCCCAAGTCTTATGTGCCCACTCTCCCTGCTCCCTCCAGGATACTTCCCAAGCATTCCTTTCAGTGCCTGCTTCACTCATTCATCCCTCTCTGTGTTTGTTGTCCCCTCCATATCCCTCCTAATCAGTGCACCTACTGGCAGAGCCACCTGATAAGCCATACAGGGACCTGATCTGGCTGACAACAACCTTTTTTCTCCTTTTACTGGCTTGTTTTTAACCTACCTCAACCTCCTGATCCCCATTGCTGCATGTGAGGACCTTAACAGAGGTCCTTGTGAGGCTCACAGTGCGTCTCTTCTGTGTGGTGTAAATGCTGAGCTGATGTTATCAGTCTTGAGATGCTCCTGTGGGGCTTACGTCTCCTTCCCCTAGTTCATACCAAGTCACCACAGAGTCCCCCAGAGGCCAACCCTCCCTTCTCTCCCCTCTCACTGTCTGTAGGATTTGGACAGCTTCCCACACAGCACAGAAAACATGACTGACCAGGGGTTCTTGCCCAGCTTGCAGCCTCTGCTGCAGATCTCTGATAGTACAGACCCTACCCGTGACATACCAGTGACACTGCTCAGAGACGTGAAACAGCAGCAGGAAACTCTGCCCAAGCTTGTTATGGGGACCAAAAACCCTGCTGGTCATTGCTCATCCCACCCATGGTTGGCTTTGTTCCTGGGCTGCTGTGTTTCAGAAGAGTACTTTTATTTCCCAAGCAGGGTCTTGGGTTTTTAAGTTTGTGGGGGTTTTCTGACTGAAATAGAAAGATGTAGCCCTTCTGACAGGGCTGGCAGCAGCACAGACTTGGCTCAAATTTAGAGGTTGCTAATAACACGTTAGTTCCAACTCCTTGGCAAAAGTCAGCCGAACTTTTCCTGTTCACACACAATTCACATGGCCTTGGAAACAGTCTTTTATAGCAGAAATGAAGATCAGAAAGGGGGACAAACTCCTTTGATGAGTGATACACTCCTACCTGTTCACAGCCCAGCCATCCCAGCAAGATGCCCTGAGCCAGGAGGCTGTTTGCTCCCATGAGGTGACAAGTCCCCATCCCACCGGAGTCATCACTTCTCTGTGGGTTCCATGTGCTTCCCCAAGCCTGACATTTCTCTGCAAGCCCAGAGCTGATGACTTATCACATTTGCACCTCAGTAACAGCTGCCTCCAGTATTTCACTGTATTTCACAGTATTTCACTGTAAGATATGTTTGGAAGAAGCTGACCTGGTTTCCAAGGTGTTGAGTGTCCTGCATCACCACTCACTCTGTGGTGGGCTGATTTGGCAGGCTGAATCACCCCTTGCCTCTCTTCCCTCTTCTCTCCCAGATCCCCTGTGACACATTCTGGTTTTTCCCTGCCCTGTGTGGTCTGAGGAGCTTTCAGATGACAGCATACTCAATGTGCTAATTTGAAACAGCAGGATCCCACCAGGGCTGCATTCCCAGCACTCACCAGGCTCTGGGCACAACATGCTGCATGTTTGTTTCCTGTGGGATGCAGAGATGCTCATCTGTGACCATGGGCATTCTAGACCCACCAACAGCTGTGTGATGCACAGAGCTGCCCCAGGGAAACCTTTTGCACTGCTGAGGGGGTGTGAGGGTCTCCCATGTGCTGCCACCACGCAGATTAGGAGGGTAAGTAAGGTTGAGTTGTGATGTGGCACATCACATGAAAACACTGTGGCTTCGTACACCACTGAGCACATTTGATATCTTGTAGGCACTGGAGTGGTTCATAACTTTGTGTGCTTATCCCAACCCTTGCTTTCCCTAACCTGATCCCAGTGTCTCATCCCCACCTCTGCTTCAGCTCCTGCACTCAGCAAATCTCTCCCTGAACCACTCCATCCCATCCAATGGCAGAAGACTTCTCATTTCTGCGGGTTACACCTGTCTGCAGAAAGAGCCTGAGAGGCTAAATCTTCTGTAAGGATAATTGTGAGGTGGGAGGCTGCGCTCATCTCTCTCTCTGCAGTGTGTTCTGCTCAGTGTAGCTGAGGTTGCATTTGAAGACGCCTGAGTAGCTGTGGTGTTGAACTTGGGATCAGCACAGACTTATCCTGTGCAGGCTCAAATGCTGCTTTCAAACAGAGCCAGAATTAATAGGAAGCCTGGGGAGTATCATTCTGTTTGCCTTGTGCCTACACTTAGTCACAGGGATCTCGCTCTCAGCCACCATCAGAGGTAGGATCATGTTGACAAGCATTTTTTGGGTTGACTCAGTGCAGCTGATGCTATGTTATGATGAATTTCTGCTCCTAGCCAGTTTTGCAAAGTACACCATGGCTATCCAGCAAGGCAAGGGGAACAGAGTGGTGATGCATTTTGCAAATCAATTAAGAGATGCCCTGCCAAATTTGTTTCTTTGTCAAACGATTCAGCAAATGACTACAGGATGGTACAAATGGCTTTTATTACTGTAGCATGAAAAAGTCAGCACTGTAAATGAGAGAAAGATTAGTCCACAGGCCCTCAAGACCATAGCTGGACTGGGCTTGTTCTCTCCCTCCACCATCTGATGACCATGAGTTGCACACAAACCTCAAGCCTGGATGGTACCAATCTGCTCCAGGGCTTGCAATGGAGAAGTAGCCCTCTCCTAACATCTCCCAGGGGAGGAGGCTTCTCCGCTGGCCTGGGGTGTGGCACAGTTCTTGTGCAGGAGCTCCACACATGCGCAGCCCCAAGGGCACTAGCAGCATTGAGGTGGGTGTGAACACTCTCCTCGAGGCTTGCGTGAGGGGACATGTCCTGGGACTTGTGGTGATGGGAGCTGCAGCCCACAGAGTAAAGCATGCCATTGTCATCTCCAGTCCACTCAGGGAAGCTCACGCAAACCTGCAGAGTCACACCCCCTGCATCCTGTGCTCAGCCCCCTCAGCAAAGATGCCACCAAATGCAGGCAGGCTCGGGGCAGACACGGGTCAGATGTGTGCTGCCAGAAGAGCCTGAATAAACCCAGGGCCAGCAGCTGAGAAAGTGTAGCTTGGGACAACATCTGGCAGGATCCTTAGTGCTTCATCCCCTCCCTTCTGAGCTGAGAGAGCACAGAGGGTGATGCAGCAATTGTTTCTTCAGTGCCGCCTGTGTTGCAGCTCTTTGTTATGGTGGAGCTGTACCAAGCCTGAGAAGGAGACACAGCCCAGGAAGTCTTTGTATATGGACAGCTTCCTAACCCTAGTTCAAACCAGACTGCACTAGGTTTTGGCAATGTCAGTTGGGAAACATTTCCTACAAGTTTCATTCCAAACATGTCGGTGTTTTTTACTGTTGCTTTGTCGGGTTTTCTAACCCAGATGGCAAATTCCAACTGGCTTTTCCCCCATGATTGGCTAGTGTAATATATATAATAGTGTGATATGTTTTACACTAACAAGAGATCTAATGGTGATTATTGGTCTGGTTTCTTGGTCTTTCCTAATAGCAGAAGGTCTTTCCTTTCCACAGCAGAAATTTGTGGGAGATTTGCCTAAGATATCCATCCCTACCATAGGTGCACAGTTGTGGCATAGCCCTGTCAGAACTATACAAGGGTACTTTACTTATTCTTTATACAAATCATATATGTGGGTAAAGATGAAATTATGACATATATCCAAAGTTCTGGGGGTGAAGTACCATGCTCAGTGTGCCAGGAAGCCCTACTGGTTACTGACGGAGCTTGTTGTTTTACCATTGGCAAGAGTCTAGTGACATTGAGATTTTAGGTACAGGATGAGGTGTGTCTTGGATGGAAGGTGCAAAGAGCACTGAAAAAGAGCCAGTATCACTTCTAACACAGGACCTCCTCTCTATGCAGTAGCTGTGAGGGAAGCAGAGCTCTGTCCCCTGCTCCTGAGGACTTGTCACTGTCTGGTGCATCAAATACTGTCATTTTGGGGTTGGGACCAGACAAACTAAGCCAGGCTAACTCACACGCTCCTCTTCTGCCTCAGCACATATTATATCACTCAGGTCGATGCTTTTCCAACAGGTCTCAGGATTTAGTGCCACTCATATTTGATCAGGCAGAGATCCCCAAGGAACCATTTAAATAGCAGAGGATATGAGTACAGAATATGAAGGGACCACCTGGGCCATTAAAACCAGTCCCCTGTTGTCCCTTGCAACCACATAACAGACATTTAATCCAGAAAGGTCTGGATTAAATGGAACTGCCTCCATTCCTCTTCCCCTGTGTGGCTGAAGCCTGCAACATGATATTAAAGCCATCACTGAAAGCACATTTTTTGCTGCAAAAAGGCAGAGCTCCCAGAAAATGGAAAGTCTCTGGTGTCTTTGGACATAATATATTGCTAGGAATAACACAGTTCCTAGCAATAGCATTTCACACTGAGCCAGACTTGGCATTTCCCCAAACACTTTCTCAGCCATTCTAGAGATTTATAACTAATAATTGCATAGCTGGATAAATAATTAGACTCTGAGGTTTTGTCTTAGCATTTTCCTTATAAATAAATCCCTTATTCACAAGCTGTATTAAAATACCTATCGGTGGTGTAATGTGCATTTCATATCGCCCTTGCTTGTTTCCTGCCTGGGTACATTGATTTCATTTCCATTATCTGTACTTTATTTATGCAATTATCAGACCTGTCCTTCATCAGAAATACACCTATTCCATTTGTATAGGTGCATATCACTATGTTGGAGATGGTTCACATACACAAACTCAGCCAGAAAACAAGCACCATGCAGCTGCTTGCTCACTCCTTTCTACCCCCATGGGATGGGGAGGAGAGTTAGGAAGGGAAAGAAACCCCACAGGTTGAGATAAGGACAGTTGATAATTGAATCAGGACAGTTGATAATTGAATCAAAGTAAAATATAATAATAATAATAATAATAATAATAATAATACCAGTACCAATAACAATAACAATGAAGAAAAATAATAAAACTCAACTGAAATAAATCGCGAGTGATGCACAATGCAATTGCTCACCACCTGCTGACCAGTGTCCAGCCCATCTCTGAACAGCTATCAGTCTGTCCCCTGGTCAACAGCCTCCAGTTTATATACTGGTCATGATGTTCCGTGGTATGAGATATCCCTTTGGCCAGTTCTGGTCAGCTGTCCTGGCCATGCTCCCTCCCAGCTTCCTGTGCAGCTCCTCACTGGCACAGCATGGGAAACTGAGAAGTCCTTGGCCTAGGGTGAACACTACTTAACAACAACCAAAACATCACTGTGTTACCAACGTTATTCCCATACTGAATCCAAAACTGTAACAGCACTGTACTGGCTACTAAGAAAAAAAAAAATCTCTATCCCAGAAAAAAAACAGGACATAAACACACATATAAAAAGAGTAACAGAGAGGTGGGTCAGCACAAGACAGAAACCTATCATGAAATGATGGAGTCGTTGTAAATTGCATCTGGTTCCCCTGAGTGAATGCTGAGATATGGCAGAGCAATGGCAGACCATGTTGTCCCACTGAAGAAGAATTTTAAAGGAAGAGCGGTGATTCCCAAGAACAAACTCAAACCCTGCAGAGGAACTGTTGGTTAATGTTTAGAAGGTACTTACAGGAAGACAGGGAGCACTATTGCAGCACTGCACTCTCACAGGACCTGGTCTTAGAAGACATGTATTAAGCATCTAAGAAAGTGAGGGATAAAGAAGCACAAAGAGCAGCATGAGCAGTACATTCAGAATTTTACACCGCTCCCATTTTCGTTCTTGGCATGCCCAGAAGTTGCACGGCTACTTACAGTCAAGAAATATCAGGTTAGATTTATAAAGGGACAGGCACTCTCAGAACTGGAAATAGATGAGCATGTCAACTTCCATCAGCCTGAGGCAGATTTATGGGAAGGAGGATGTGGGAGGCCATCAGGGCTATTGCTCTCCCCCACTCTGTTCTGCTGCCTCATACTGCCTCTCATCAGCACCGCACCCACATCTGGCCCCATTTTAATTTCCACCACTGTCAATCCCTGGTGCAGCTTTGGTCTTCACTCCTCTCCCAAGCTAGGCAAAATCTCTTTTGGGCGGTTTGCAGCCCACAGTAATTAGCCTCTCCCTGGGAGATGTGTGGAAGGGAGCAAGCAAGGCAAATGTTGTCTGGGAGCAGACTGATTCTTACTCAAACAGAAATGTAAACTCAGGAGATCCAAAAGACCCGAAAGACTGTGTTTTCTCCACACTTGATTCTCCCTCCATTGCATGCCAGCTGGGTGCTGTTGTGAGCTAAGAGCAGTGGAGCTGCACCAAGGGGGTGGGGAAGGCGTGACCATTACTGAATCCTGCAACAAAGACTGGGTATAGCCAGCATGACCACCTAACCTCTCTCATGGAAACAGAACTCACTTCTGTGTCAATAAACTTGATCATGGTTGTGCTGGGGCAAAAGAGCAAATAAAGACACTGGCTTCTGGCCCAACATCTCATGCCTCAGCTCTGACCCTGGGCAAGGGTGACACACAGCTGATGTGCAAGATATATTTCTTAATGGAACTGATTTCTTTTTGTCCATCTGAAGACCTTTAGCAGAACACCAGCAAGTTCCCATAGAGAAGCAGGTAGACAAGCACTGCTTTTCCTGTTTCATCTAATGATGGGCTTAATTTGCATCATGCAGTTGTAAAACACGGACTCTAATGGGCTGAGTCAGACAAAAGCAATCTGTAAGAACTCATTACTATTTCCTCCTAACCACATTTTTCTTTTCTCCACTGGGCCCAAGCCTTGCAGCAAGGGTAATAGAGACACTTCTAAAAATGCACAGATGGATGCATGCATACAAATGGATATTATTCTGCTGGAATTCCACAGAAAGTGGAGGGGCTGTGGAGCCAGCGAGCCAGGCTTGGCCACACATCTTCCCCTTGCCACCACCCCAAGCACACGCTGGGCTTCTGTGTTCTCTGCAAAATTGAATGTTTTCATATTGTTGGCTGGCAGGAGGTTCACTTCCCTGGCTTTTGTTGAGGGGCATTGGGGAGCAGCTGCTCCCCCAGAGCCAAGGCAGGGCTGACAAGTAGTCATGGTAGTTGGCTGGCTGCTGGAAGGGGGCCAGGAGTTTCAGGAAGGACATTAGTCATTCGACTGACTAGAAAAATCTTCAGTAACGGCCAAGTGCTTTCCTGGTCCTACCAGGGTTTATTTGGTTGGGGTTTGTTGTGGGTGGTTTTTTTTTTTCATTTCTTTGGCCTGTTGAGTTTTGGTTTTGATATTACCTTGTGAAAATAACTGATTCTGTGAAACACCCCAGAGACCCTCTGCCTTTAGCAGCCAAACCTGTTCTGCCTCACTAAGCAGGCAGCACTCCCCACGGCCCTGCAGCTGCAGCACAGCTCTGCTGCTGCACAACCCTCAGAGAGCAACCAGACAGGCACTGCTGCCACTGCCCTGCACTCACAGAGGAGCAGAGGCATTGCTAGAAAGTCAGTCTATTCTTTACATCATTGGGTGCTTTTGTGGGTCACTTCACACTGTATGTAGAAGGGAGTGAGGGGGATGAACTCACCTGTATTTATCATAAACTTTCACACAGTTTAAAGGACTTTCTGTCTAGTGTCCCTGCTGGCCCATGCAGACCTGTGCAGTAAGATGTGATCAGGACAACGTGGTGGGAACAGCCAAACTGTTCCTTGATGTGGTGACCTGTAGGACAGAAAGGCTGGAGTTAGGGAATTGTACTTCATAACCCACACAGAAGGCATTCCTACTGATGTTAAGCTATGTCCATTCCAATGAAGTTAGAGAAAGGGTGGAGAGGACAAGTAAAATGATCAAGGTAATGAAGCAACTTCTAAGTAAGGCTCTGGAGAGAAGGAGACTGGGGGTTATGACTGACATTTGCAAAATCATGAAGGCAGTGGGTGAGGTGATTGCAGAATGGTTATTCATGCCTAGAACTAGGGGAAGCATGATCAAACTAGTGGTAGATTACTCTAAGATAGATAGAAGTGCTTTGTGGCATTTAAGGTAGCAAACCCTCCTCAGAGCTCTGTCTGAGTTTTCTCATGGAAAGAGCTAGATGGACCATATGCAAAACTGAACAAAGGAATGAGCCAGAAACTGATCAGTGTGTTGGTTAAAGAAGGACAGGGTCCATTATCTCCTCTTTTATTAACCATAAGCATGTGTACATCTCTAGTGTATATTCATCAATAACTTTTATGTAAGCTTTGTAGGTACTCATGTATTTGCCTTATTACAGGAACACATCCTCAGCCTGTAATTCTTGCAAAAAAAGCGAAATAAGAATTAAGAGCTGTGATTTACAAGAGTGAGTAGGGGAGTGTTTAACCTAGCCAGCTAATTCTTCTTTAAATCTCTGCTGAAAGCCACAGGCAGGCTTCCAGAAAGTGAGCCTTTCTTCAGTATTTCCTATAATTTGAACAAGAGTTCAGCTGGAGTTCTAAATTACTGAAATTGGTTCTTCTCTGTCTGGTTTCCACCAGTTCTTCCAAGATGACACAGAAATTGAAACAAGCTTCCTAAAATTTCAAAAGCATGCTGTAGCCATTGGAAGTTAGTGGGAAACATCAGTGCAATAACCTACCAGCACGGCTGACTGCAAAAGAAACTGGATGTCTAGCTGCAGTGTGACTGAGAAGTGTGAGGAGAAACAATTGCAAGATCATGTATGAGGAAGAATTCCTCATCCACGCAAGTTAGTGGCAGCCACCAGAATGGTTTGGGAATTTCCCTTTCCATTCAACTTACATGGAAAGAAATCTGGAAACTGCCAAACCACCCCCCCACTCCAAGTCAAACAAAAACTTTGTCAAGTCTATAGGAAACATGTTTGCTAGAAATGTTGGTGCTTCTACTCCTGCACATTTCCAGTGAAAGGCCAAGAAACATCCTGGGGTAAGTAGCCTGCCTTTTCAGTAGGCTCAGTAGCTATTCCTGAACACTGTAAGGAATTTGTTGTGGGTGAGGTGTGGCAGGTTGCATGGAGCTGCAAGTGGAGCCTGGCAGAATGCAGAGAGGAGAAATTGCTGTACAGCTCGAGATGGTTAATGTGAGCATTAACCTCTAGTACCCCCATCACTGGGGACACAGGAGACTGCAGGTTCAATTTAACTCACTGCAGAAACCCTTCACTCTGGAAATGTTTGTTGCATGTAGATCTGTTTAACAAACTTGTGGAGAAAGCTGAGAAGTGAACATTTATCATCTCTCAGGGCTGCTCAATCTATAATCTTTTAACAGTTATTTTGTAGCTGTGACTTTCAGGCAGAGACTAGAGCAGAGCTTCGTGAAATGAATGTTAATACTGAGCTGCTCTGGGCTTGGGAGAAAGAGAGGTAGAAATCTGGATAGTTGCAGCCTTTGGAGAGACAGCCATTTCACAGACTGATCCCAAACTTTTACAAATCTGGGCAGTGTCCACAGGCTTCTGTTCTGCTGAGAGCCCTGATGACACAGGCAGAAATTTCTCACAGCAGCAGGGCATCTTTCAGCAGTCTCAATGGGTGGCCTCCTCTCTCAGCTGTGCTGTTTGTGGGAAGATGTAGAGATCAGTCCTGGAAACTTACCCAGCTTACTATTTATCTTAAGAAAAATGAGGTGAGGAGTTATTCTTTGTCCATATCAGTTTTCTGACTCAGAGATGGCGGTCAATAAATATTCAGCTGTGGAAAGTCCATGAGCAATTAGCAGCACGAGCTGCTGAAGGTGGCAGTGCTGCTGTGAGAAATGTGTGTACACCCGCAGCTTGAAAAGATAAAACTTTGGCCAGTACTTCAGCAAAGGACTTAAACTGATATGCAGGTCAGCGAGTAGGTAAACTGATGCAGACCAAGAATCTTATCCCTCCCTTACAACTTCCAAAACATGAGCTTATCACACTTATCATTAAAACTAAAATATCTTTTCTCAGTATATCCACATCTTAGACATGGCATCATCAATTCAAGGATTCTTCCAGCTTCCCATGAGACTTCAACCAACAGATGGCAGCAGCCCTATTCATAATGGCACTACTACTGCAGTTTTTGTTCTCATCCAGGCACATCGTTGTCAGGTTCCCTGGGATGCTCCAGACCTCACTGATGTGTCTGGTGGTCAGAAGGGTTTAAGAAACATCCCTGTAACAGAGCAAGTGGTCATGAAACACAAAGAGTCTTGACTCACTGTACTCTCCACTGCTTTCTTAGGGACAGAATGGCTTAAATGGGACTACAGATGCCTGAGAAAGCACAGCTGAGCTCTGTCAGAGACGTTAAACACCACAGCCCCATGAGCTGCATAGCAGCTGACAGTCAGCATCACTGTTTTTTCATACATGAACCCTGCATGGTTTATGTAACATTTATTTAGGCGCTGCCTCCTCTGTGTTTGCAAAGCAGCACTTGGCACAAAGCAGGTGTGGGTGGTCCTTTCGGTCAGACACCACAGGCACTTCTCACTTCTACTGGCTCCTTGCCACTTGTCATGTAAAAGCATTTGGCCATTCACAGACTGCCAGAGGCTTTTCCCTCTGAAAAACCACTTGAAACTCAATCTCTTCACGTGAAAATTTTCTTTGTCTGAGACCACTTACCTTTTGCACCCACTCTTTATTTTACACGTGTAGTTAGATCGTCCATGCACATCAGTGATATAAAATCAATTTTTTGTGGTTATTCCACAGAGTGCCCACCCATCTCATACACATTTTGCTGTATGTGCAACATACAGCCCCAGGGCTAGAGACAGTTTACCAAAATATTTCCTTGGCCTGCCACACTACACTGAAGAAGGGATCCAGTGGACCTGAGAAGCTGGGTACTGCAGGGCTGGCCGTGCCTGGCTGAATTCTCTCTCTGCTTCCCAATGGCATTGTGATGGTCATGTGTCTCTCCTGGGCACTAGTCACTGCACATCTCATGGTGATGGACAGGAAAAATGCCACTGGCAGGTGGCAGCAAAGGGGAAGCTGTGGACCTGCTACTGAAGGGAGAAGGGGATCTAGTGACAACAGGCATGGAAGATGCTGATGCACCCAATGCCACCCTTGTCTTGGTCATTCCAACACAGATTTCCTTAGTAATCCCAGGCTCCTGAGACTCATGGGAATGTCTGGAGTGAAGAGTTACTCTCACCGGAGGACACCCAGTTTAGAGAACATTTAAATCAACCAGACATATAGAAGTCTGTGGGACCTGATGGGAACCATCCATGAGTGCTGAGGGAGCTGGCTAATGTAGCTACAAGGCCACTCTCAAACATGCTTAAAAGGCTGTGGTGAGCAGAGGAAGTAGCTAAAGGATTGGGGGAAAGAAAATCTGACTCCTACCTTCAAGAAGAGCAAGAAAAATCTGGGGAACCACAGGCTGGTCAGCCTCACCTTAGGAAGATGAAGTACTAAATAATCCTGGAAACCATTTCCAAATATATGAAGAAGAAAACCATGACTGAAAGAAGTCAGCCTGATTTGTGAGGGTTATGAGAGTGAACCATGTTTGGCCAGCCAAAGAACATTTTAAGATTAGATGACTGATGCATGAGGAGTGAGCAGTGGTCTTTGTTTACCCTGGTTTTAGTCAAGCCTTTCTCCACAGACCAGCTGATGACGTTCAAGCTAGGTATGTGAGTGCCAAGCTGGACTGAAAGCCAGCTATACTGCTGAGTTCAGAGATTGGTGACATGAAGTCCTGCCAGAGGCCAGGCCCTAGTGCAGTACCCCAGGGCCTCTACTGGGTTCAATACTGTTTAACAACTTCATTAATGAGCTTGGTGATGGGACAAAGTGCAACCTCAGCAAGTTTGCAGAGGATACAGAATGGGGATGAGGGTTTGATGCACCAGCTGGTTGTGCTGCCATTCAGGGGGACCTCAAGAGATGAAGAAATGGAATGGCAGGGACCTCACCAAGTTCAGGAAAGAGGAGTGCCAAGATTTGCTCCTTGGGAGGAGTAATGGTATGGACCACACTGGGGAGCAGCCAGCTGGAAGGACCTTTGCAGAGAAGCACTTGAGGGTCTTGGGGACACCTATCTGACCATAAGCCAGTGGTGTATCCTTGTGAGAAAGCTGGCCAACCTCCTCCTGGCCTGCATTAGGAAGAGTGTCCCTAGTAGGTCTATGGAGGTGAACATTCCCATCTGCTTAGCCCTGGTGAGACACATCTGGAGTGCTGTGTCCCAGTCTGAAGTCTTCAATACAAGAGATATGTGGACACATTGGACAGAGCCCCTTGAAGGACCATGAAGGTAATTTAGGGATTGGAGCACCTGACATATGAGGAAATGCTGAAGGACTTTGGAAGGTTTAGCCCAGAGAAGGGAAGGCTGAGGGGGACCTCATAAATGTATACCTGTGGTTGGGAGACAGTAAAGAAGACAGAGAAAGACTTTTCTTATTGGTGCTAAATGAATGGTTAGGAGGTAATTAGGACAACTGGAAATACATAAAATACTTTTTTTTTTTTTTTTTTTTTTTAACCCTAGAAGTGATCCAACACTGGAACAAGTTGCTCTGAGAGGCTGTAGTCAATGTCCCTGGAGGTATTCAAAACCCATCTGGATGTAGTCCTGGGAAGCCATCTCTAGGTGGCCTTGCCTGAGCAAGGCAAGAGCTCAAGCTACATAATCTCCAGGTGCCTTCCATCCTCAGACATTCCATGACTGTTGTATTCTTTAAATAACCTTGTTTTAAAATTAAGTCAAGTGCATATTTTTCCTGAAGTGAGAGCCGAAGCCAAGAAATGACACAGGAAGATGAATCAGTGGAATCTTATGATTTCAGAAAATGTTTTCTGTGATTTCTCTGTTCCTTAAAGTAATTGTGTGACTGAGCCTTGTTCTTAACTTTATTCCTTGGAAACTGAAAGCCTGCTTAATTCCAGTCCACATAAAAGTCAACCCTGCCAATACCCCGGACACCAGACCAATAACCTTCCTCCTCCATCACCATTTGAGCTAAACAAAATACACCAGGCATCTTAATTAGGTATGTGCAGTTATCTTGGAAGGCACATAGAAAATGACCTAATCCATAATTAGCTCACCGAGTCTGGATTCTGTGGGAATTTTCTTACACTCTTGATTTTGCTGCATACATTAGTGTACCTCTGCAAAAAACCTCTGAGGCTGATAAGAATACACAAGCACACCCACGACTGCACTGTCCTTGTCCTTCTGCTCTTACTGCTGGCCTTTGTTTTGTCCCACCAAGGGACCTTTCTGGAGCTCTGCTCATGAGTATCCCAGGCACAATGGGGCCCTCTTGACTGCTGCACATAAATACGTCAGATTGCTGATTTCCATCTCATTTGTGCAATCCCTAGGGGAGCACTAGTGGTGCTTCCCTCAGAAGAAGGGTAAGAGAAAGCTTACCTTACCAGCCCTCCCTCAAGGGCCAGGTACAACTCCCACCTCAGCTCTGAGAGGAGGACAGTGCTCAGTGGCATTGCAGAGCCTGTCTGTCCATACCTGGAAGGAGGGAGCCAGGGATATGCACAGCTGTGATGTTCACAGGAAGGTGACAGCAGGGCTCACAGTCACAGTCACAGTCACAGTCACAGTACTGAAAGAGAAATGTGCAGCCCTAGAAGATGTTTCACTCTTTTGAGCAAAAACGAGGCAAAAATAAATCAAAATAAACTTTCCAGCCTCTACAGGGTCACTGAAATGCAGCCCAGCTGTAAGAAGAGCAAATCATGCACAGTGCATAGCTAATTTTCCCCTCTGCAGGTTAACCAGAGAAGGTCACAGCAATCATGTTTAATAAAAGAAGGTTTCCCTTATTTCCTGGCGCTAGCTCTGAGCAATTGGCCATAAGGACTGCTTTCAAATCACTCCCCAGTTATTCTGTCTCTTTTCTGCTCAATATTCCTTGAGGCACTTGCAGCCAAGTAGATTATCTCTTTTATTTTTTTAAATGAAAAGATTACATTAATTTAGCTCAGATTTCAACCAACACACATTACAAGTCTCCACAGATTGTATATTAGCATGGGAACTTCTAATATACAATAATTGATAAATACTACATTCAAATAAATTCTCAAGAGGACAGCTTCAAGTGCTGGTTTAATTCTACTGTTTTTTTAAAAATCTGATCGTGGTATGAAAGTAAGTCACTGGGAGAGACTCTCCCCACACTGATGAACTGTTTCACTGCCTTTGCCTCATGGTACCATCTGTTTTTATCTTTGATGACTATGCTAAAGGTCTGGTTTGATTATCAGAAGATCTTTTAGGCTCTAGTCCTGGTTGAAAACGGTCGGTGTGGTGCAAACTGTCCTTATTTCATGCCTTGCCCATCACTCAGAACACAGCCACTTCTCAGTACCTGTTGAGCCACATTACCTGTGGCTGCATCCATCTTTCCCAAGAGCATCCACGCTGCCCGTGTGCCCAGCCTAGCTAGGGACTCTCCTGCAGCTCTTCTCAGGATGGCAGCAGGGACCTTCTTATCTGGAGCCCCCACCTTTGGGGTCTTCAGCAGGGCTGCTGCTCTGTGAGGCTAGGCAGTGCCGCCAGGCCTGCGGAGCCGCCTTAATGCCGACAGAGAATGACTCAGGCAGCACAGCTGTCACTGCCGCCTACCCAAGGAGCTGGGAGCCCTGGCAGTGGGGAGTGAGCTGCAGCTTGTCCTCAAAGCTGTGCTCACAGGGACTGCCTGGGCATGCACATGCCACCAGAACAGGCTCCTGGGGAGATGGCCACACGTGACCCTCAGCCACAAGTGACAGCAGTGACAGTAATCTTGGGGCAGCCTGGTCATGGCTGGGTTGAGACACTGGACACAGAGACGGCATCTGAAAAAGGGAGAGAACCAGATATTTCCCAAGCCAGTACCCTCCTGCTGACAGATGCCTGCTGGGAAATACCCCGCTCAGTGTCCCCAGGAGCTGAAGGGCCCTGCTCAGGGAGGTCCCTGCCACTCCAGACCCACCTACCAGCACAGGTCCTGAAATAGCCAGGGCCTCCTAACTCTCAGTGCCCTGGCTTCTCTGGTACAGCTCCAGTCTAAAGCAGCCTGTGGACTGGAGGAATTTCTGCTCCCCCTTCCTCAGTCCCTTTTGCATATTATTAATAGAAAAACACCCAAAAGTCCGTCTTTCAAGTCAGCTTAGGAGCAGCAGAGCTTTGAGACCTGGATGCTCCCTGGGAATGTCTGAGGGCAGGGTGTGAGAGGAGGAAGACAACCCCTTATGTGTCTGTGTCTGCACTTCCTCATCATAAGGCTGTCTAGATCCCATGGACACCTTTCTTGCTTGGAAGATTTTAGTGGGAACCATGATTCTGCCTCAGTCTGCAGACATCACCCTCCATGTACTGCTGGTCTGCATCTCTCGTCTCTGCTGCCTATGCCCCAGCAGCCAAAGTTTCCATCCCAGCCCACCCATGTGTGGATCTCACTGCTGCTGACCCCACGCCAGTTGCCATCCTGCCTCCACTCAGAACACTCTCTCCTGCTCATAACCCATCTCCTGTGGCTCACCTGTTGTATCTTGCAAATGAGCACCATGTGCACCAGGAATTTGAATGGAAGTTACCCAGCAGAGGACATTGGAATGTGCCTCACGCTCTCCACGGCCTAAGGAACTCTAAACCCGAAATATTTCAGGAATTAATTAAATGCTTGTCCATTGTTTTATCTTCCAGATCAGGTTCAGCAGCTAAGATTGATCACCAAGATTGTGGCTTTTTATTGGTAAGCTGCACTCAGAGGTGGAAAACTGGGAGATGGTATGGCTAGAGCAAGTGCTGAGGATCTTAGTGCCCAAGAAACAAAAAGGCAGGGTAGGGAAAAACACTCCCCTTACTGAAGTCAGCTAGAAACAGCTCGCATTAAGATGTTTCCAAGAAGGGTCACTCCTGGCTCACCTGAGACAGATGCAAACAAGTCAGTAGGTGTCATTGCAACGCCTTCAATCTCAGCTGGAAAAGCCGCAGCATGACAACAAAGCCCTTAATGCACATATCCCTCTGAAATCCCAGCACTCTCTGCAGGATGATAAGCAAAGTGATAGAGCCCAAACTGCTCTAGGTTTCTGAGAAAGAATTTAAATATTCATGCAGGCAGTAGGACCAGAGTTTAATAACTCTTCACATTGCTAAGCTCTCTTACTCGACTTCAGGCCACAACAGGACAGCTGAAATCACTGTCTCCCACAACTCTCAGTTTTAAGAGATAGTCCAGTGAGAAAATGCTAACAACACTCAGGTTATTTTCCAAGATGTGCTAGTCAACATATTTTTTTTCTACAACACCAAGATTTTGAAAATAGGAGGGACCTTTCAAAATACCTTGGCAGAGCAAATAACTTTGAATGGACACCTCTGAAATTTTGCAATGTATGAACACAAGTAGGTTTATGGAATAACAGTGACATTAATTCCAGTTTCGATAAAATGAGGAGTTAATTAATGCTTTTAAGAACTAAAGGTCTTGACTGTGGAAAAGGCTGGCAGTATCTTTATTCTAAAGAAATAAAAACTATGCATTACCTATGATGAGTTTTTGTTCTAAGCAAAAGGAAGATCCCAATGGTCAATTGGATGAAAAGTTATTTTAGAAACAACCATCAGGAGCAAGGAAAGAGCCTATTGTGACTGAAAGGAAAACATGGACAACAAAACATGCCATTTCTTCTTGGTTAAGAAGTACAGGAAGAAATAAGCCTTGACAAATATCAAAGTGAATTAGAAACAGAAAAACAAAACAATAAAAATATGGCAAAAAGCTCTTTGAGGCAAAGGGAGCTACTTACAATCAGTACAGGATAAAGAGTAGAGACTACCCATGTATAGCACCCAAAACTAACACCCATTTATATGCCTGTGTTGAGAAATTACCTGGAATACAGTGTACAATTCCCACAGATCAGCTCCGGGGAACATCTGAAGTGAAACGAGTACAAGGTATAAATACAAAGAGAGAGAAGGGCTTTTCTAGATGGGAAACTGGCTGCCAAAGAATCCCAGCTGGATATCAGAGGGCAGAAGAAGGATCCTGTGATAATTTTTCAGAAAAGGTAGTGAGAAAAAGTAGGTCAAGTAATTTTGAACCTAGCTCATGCAAATATTTTCAAAGTACTCCTGAAGGTGACATTACTGTAGAAAGTGCATTTCTGGCACCTGTAAGGGCAGAGCACTGCTGCAACAGACCAGGGGTTATCATATCAATGCAAATAAACTCATGCAAACTGATTGTAAGGAGGCTCATCTCCAGTAAAAAGAAACACTGTATTCTCTCTTAAATGCTTTCACTATGTGTCAGATGAAGCTATTGTGCTGGTATATATATATATATTTTTTTTTTAATTGAAGTATTTCAACCCAATGAGCAAAACACAAAAAAATCTTGGACTCATGAAAGAGATGTTAAGTGGTTTCACTCACCATGTCCAGTACAACCTGATTATTGACTTTCATGAAGATGACCTCTTGAAAATAGAGAAAGCCAATGCTATTGGTTTGGTCTGAAAAATTTAATTAAAAAAAATCTCTTAACTGCAGTGATTTTTTTTTGTTTGTTTATGTTTTTCCAAGATTTATGTATGCTAAGTACAAATATTGCTAAGTTTTCAGCTCAGGATTTCTGCATTGTCCTTAGTAGATTGTTTGCAACACTGTGAATTCAAAGGCATTCAGTTTCTCTAAATAATTATTTTGTTCACTGATAATGGAAATTAATTAAATCTTGAACCTTTCCTTTGCATTATTGTCAAAATAACCCATGAAGAAGAGGGACAAACCCAAGCAGAGCCCCATCTCAGCATCTGGGCTGTATCCTAGATATTCCTAGGGTAAAGCCATTGCAGAAAATCTTGTCCCACCTGAATGGTGCCCCACACTTTTCTGTTCTCTGTGAGGCCACCTGGCTCCATGGACCATGGATTTGCCCAGGCTTCCCCTAGAACTGGGACAGTAGATCTTGCTATTACTCTTGCAGCTCTGCACTGATTAATGCCACATGGTCCAGCAGGGCAAATCTGATCCTGCTTAAGGCTAAATACCCGGTTTCCCTTCTATTAGACTATCCTGAGCACATCAGGATATTTGATCTGACTGTGCTTCAACCAACCTTCTGATGTGCTGTGGAAGGACAAGCGATGCCTTTTCTGGCATGAAATTACAGTGGCTGACAGCAAACCCCGTCAGGTGTGAAGTGTGCAGTCTCACCAGGGTGGACACTGCCTCTATTCCTTGTGTTATATGGCTGCAGGAGTTTTGTTTCATTATTGGGCCATTTAAACCCAGATTTGCATCTCTTAGAGCTGCAGCACTGCTCTAATTAACATTGTGTGACTGCATTTTCTCCCCCTCTCCACCAACACACTGTGATGTTTGGCAGGAAGGATGTTCCTCTCTTCAGGAATCTGATTAGGAACAGCAGTTCTGACCTGGAAAGCACAGTGGGTTCTTTTCTGCCCTGAATTGAGCAGCACTTCCCCTGTGCTCCCCTTCACTGCCCTGTGGCACTGCTGGCAGTACCAGAGCTAAGCCCCAGCTTGGCACCACAGCAATACTGGTGGAGGAAGAAATGGAGAGGAGGGCTCAGCTCTACCTCAGCCACAGAGCAGAAAGTCAGGTGGGCAGCATAGCAGAAAGGCAGGCTAGGGAGAAAGTCTGTCATGCATTTTCAGACTAATTTAGTTTGTCCTTGGTTGTCATTGCAATGCCTTCCACGCTCATTTAAAAATACATTTCTGCAGGCTGAGCAGCAACTAAAGTGGAACAGCATAGTCTGCTATGGTGCAGGAGGCAGGACAATAGGAACATATCCAGTTTTTATTCTTTCCCAGAGGTGCTCCTGGAGCTGCAGATTTGCTCTTGGCCATCAGGACACAACTCTGGAGCTGTCAGTGCTTTGGGGCTGTGCCCACTCCAGCTTCCCTGTGCTTGGTGCCCCCAGCTGCTGCAGGGGCAGCCAGGGGCTTGCTGACAAACCACCTTGTCCTGCTCTTGGTTCCATCTCGTGCACAATTTGGTTGCCTTCAATTAAAAACTCTGCTTACATAAGTGATACTAAACCCAAGCTTTTCAAGGGGTTTTAGCTTCATTATGTCCTTAAGGTACTTTAGCTCTTAGAAAGAGTAGTTCTTTGTATAAAACCACAACATAATGGTGAAGTACTCCAGCCTTCAGCTCATGTATCACAAGTTCCTTAAAATCCAGCTATGTTTAGAAAGAAAATTTTCAGTTATTTAACATTAGAAAGAAAAAAATTGGAAGCACAATTTTTTCTGCATGAACAGTCTGTGGATGTTGGTTGGTGTTCAAAATCCTCTTTCTGAAATGTTTAACGTGAATTCTTGGTGATGTTGTTTTGCTTCTGTCACATATGCTCCATCTGTAAGATTTGAATCACTCTTGAAGAAAACAGGAGGATCTCCATGGCGACAAACTCCTGTGGTCTGAAAAAAAGATGACAATATTTTCTCTATATTCTTATATTTTATTTTGTGATTCCTCTCCCCCCGCCCCAAGATAACAATGATAACCATATAAAAGCGTGGTTTCTAATATTCAGTATAAACAAAATCTTCCAGAGTGTTCAAAGAATCTATCCTCTCTTATGTACACCTGCAAAAAGTCATCAGCATGCTGCTATGTAGTGAGAACTCTGCAGGAGGGATATGTGAACAAAAACTGCTGCAGTCTCACCCACACGAGAGTTCCAGAGCTGGAGAGTGTTGTTTCCTTAGCCTTCCCTTATGAAAAATTAATACAGAAACGTCTCTCCTGTAGATCCTACCAAGATGAAAACACACAGCATTCTGTGTGTTTATACACCCTAGTGAGTGATGCCTATGAGGCTGCTCTGAGCAAGCGGAGCAGAGGGAATCCCCCTGAAGGGGGCCAGGCTTTGCCCCCCCACTATGACAGCAACACTCAGAGATCCCTCTTTTTCCCATGACACACTGTGCAAAGGAGGAAATGGAATATTTGTCCCAAAGTCTTCACATTCCTAATTGCAGACATTGAGCTGTTTTTCTCAAATCACACAAAATTGTAGAAGACAGAATATGCATCAAAGTTAGGATGAAAAAACACCCAGCCTCTTGTACTTCGCACCATCTTGGAATGGTTGGTCTCAAAAACACCATGGGATTGAACTGTGATTTTAGCACAGATTCAATTCACATTATATAAGCAAAGTAATTCTAGCAGTTACCTTGTTGTTGGTACATTGTACAATCTGTGAATAAAACTATATGGGTATTTAACTGGAAGATTATATGGTGCAAAATGGCTGGCAAAGAAAGCCAAATTGTGTTTTGCTCTTACAGCCCTCTGTATTCACATTGATCCTGTTAAAAACATTACAGGATTCACCATAGGCTAGCAGCCAGCTGAGCTTATGCATTTTCTTGTTGCTCCTAACACATTAAACAGCAAATTCATTTCTGTTAAAGCTTCTTGTAAAATATTCCAGATCATGATTTTTCACTAAATTGCTTTTCATGTGAAGTTTTTTCAGTGTCTGTAATTATGATAGGGTACACGCACAGCCAGTTCCCTAAGAAAATGGCCTTGGCTTCCTCTAATCTTATACAGGTTTTATAACAGAATGTTTATACTTATTCAGTAGGATAGCTCCTGATTTATATTAGTTTGTCATTGAGAGAAAAAAAAGTAAGGGCCACAGAATTATAAAGGTCATGGTTAACCACAGCCAGCACCTAAACCCCAGCAGCTGCTCTCTTGCTACCACAGTGGGATGGAGAGAGGGAATCTTAATGGCAAAAGTGATAAAATCTTGTGGGTTAAGATGAAGACAGTTTATTAGATAAAGCAAAAACTGTGCATGCAAGCAAAGCAAAGCAAAGCAAAGCAAAGCAAAGCAAAGCAAAGCAAAGCAAAGCAAAGCAAAGCAAAACAAGGAGTTAATTCAGTGTTTTCCATGGTCAGGGAGGTGTTCAGTCATCTCCAGGGAAGCCAGGCTCCATCATAGTGACTTAGGAAGATAAGAGCCACGACTTAACATCCTCCCCTTCCTTCATCTTCTCCCAGCTTTATATGCTAAGCATGATGCCACATGTTCTGGGATATCCCTGTGGTGAGCTGGGGTCAGCTGACCCACTGGGTCCCTTCCCAGCCCCTTGTGCACTCCCAGCCCACTTGCTGGCAGGGTGGGTTGAGGGGCAGAAAAGACCTGGATGCTGTGCAAGTGCTGCTCAGCAACAACTAAAACATCCCTCTGTTATCAGCTCTGTTTCTAGCACAAAACCAAAACACAGCTCCATACCAGTCTAACCCCAGCTAAAGTCAGCACAATAGGATAGGGTTTTTTAAACTTTGAATTCTGGGGGGAAAAAAAAACCTGGAACAAATTAGCGATTTGTAAAGATGAAAATGAGTAAGAGATAAAATTAATTTGTCAAGAACAATCTGTCAAATTAATCCGCATCTCTTCTGCGTGATAGGTCTTGTGAGTAAAGGAGAAACATAAGTTATACATCTAGAATTCAGCAAGATCTCTGCTGTCTCATGTGAAGTTTTCATTGGTAGGAGAGGAAAACATGGGCTAAATGAAATTGTGACTAAAAGGTGTAAAAATAATTAGATCACGTATCAGGCTGAAATTAAAAATATTAACTCATCTAATGAGTGGGTATATTGACTGTAGGACATCTGCTGCCTGTCCTGAACCAAAGTCCATTGTGTTCTTTCACTAGTAATTGACAGCAGCACCAAGCACTCACCCCACAAACCCGCCTGGCCAAAAAGGCAGGTTGCAGTTGTGGCCATTTGAATCACTGTCTAGACTATGTTGATGGTACTAAGTAATCTCCATCAACTGTAATAGGAGCTGAGATTTCTGTCTCACACATAGACCTCCACATTTTTTTCTTAGTTAAGAGTGAAGTTAGTGAATCATATTTCAGGCAATTCTTAAATAAGTTATTTTTGATATTCAGTAGTCTAGGTCTCCATAAAAGAGAATAAGAGTTTTGCCCTACCCTTCATGGTGGAAGAGGCCTTCGAATTCTTAGGCACAAAATTCCTTAATTTGGTTCATTTTATGGTTCTACTGTTACTGACAAATGGAGAATATTAGCTCCTGTTACCCGTTTTCTCCCCATTGGCAGCAAGCACCTCACAGACAGGGTTAGGTAATCCTGCCTTTCTCCAGACACAGAAATAAAGACAACAGATACATGGAAAATCGGTGCAAAACTGAGAGCAAGACACATGAGTTGTCATATCCACCCACCAAATCTTGCTGTCCTGTGATAAATTTTAACTGCAAATTGTCTTTTTCCCTGTTCTAATAGAAATCTGCATAATTTAATGGAGGCAGCAGGCAGCAAAACACAGAAGCAATAAAGAGAAAAGGGTGGAGAAAAAGAAAAAATTGTTAACTACTGCAAGTGTATTCAAAGTACCATTGTCTTGCACTTCTCATTGGAGATTCCTGCTCTGGATACTTTACTTTAGGCATATTTGGGATCAGATCATGTTAAATGGAAAAGACTCGATGTCTCCTTTCCCCTTTTCATTATATAGGGCTTGATCTCATTTAGGTGTTTGACCCCTAAAAGGAGCAGAATCAGACAAGAATGTAACAGCCCTTCTGCCATTATTAAAGCATTCATGTTTATTAACATCACAGTGGGGGAAAAGCACAAAAATGGAGGCTTCCAGCCAAGAAAAATATATTATAGAATACTGAGAATTTGTGAGTAATGAGATGTATGATCCAGCATCACTCAGCTTTCTCATTTCCAAATTGCAATGAGATCTGAAATTGCCCATTTTCTCACCATTTACCGAGGGTTAACAAAAAGAACCATTCTTTCTCACACTGTGCTCCCTAGAGAGTTTCTAAATCATGTGATTTTGCCATTGTGGCCCTTTCTGTTTTCAGAAGTGTCTCTGGAAAGACGTCTATTGTTCCCAAATGTCTGTTAATTGTGCTCGGTTTACTATGAAATCATTGTTTTTTCTTCTAATGGCTTCTCCTTCGAATCAGAGATCAGCTCATCCGTCTGAGGTCACGCTTTCTTGCACATTAACAACAGTGCAGAAGGAAGCTGAATTATGCCCACAGTTATTGCAGGCAGTCATGATCTTCCAGCTAATCTCAGAGTAATGTCATTGGAATCCCATTATCTTCAGCAGTAGATATTAGGCTGATTTAAGCAGTTATTTTCCATCAAGTTCCTCCTCTACCAGGTACTGAAGTTGCAGGGCTAGTACACAGTGTTAACAGCTTTCCAGCACAGCTTGGATTCAGTGCTTCAGTGAAGTGCTCATTCTCTTGGCTACATTGACAGCACACCTGTCTGTGCTCAGAAGTGGGCTGTTGACAATGCAAGGCAAGCAGACAAAATTCATTTGCATCGAACTTCTGCAGTGCAGAAGTACCTGGTTTAAAGATGCTCAATACAAGCCATCACTCAACAGATCAAAACTGACCATGAGCAAGGCCAGAAACGGGAGCTCTTACAGTTACAGCAGCAAGGTCCTGGCACAGTTTTGGTTTTTTTAGAAAAATTAGATGTTGAAGTGGGAGTAGCCCAGATGTAACCCTGCTCCTTCACGAGGGCTGCAAGAATGCAGTGCTCCAGCCTGCTGTCCAGCAACAGACAACCTCCAAAAGTGACTCCAGATAGGAAAAATGCCTGTGCATGCATGGAGACTGAAGGTTTCCCACCCAGTACCACCTGCCTGCACCTCCCAGCCTTTGGCTGCAGGCCTCCTGGGACAACGCTGGAGCTGCGGCAGGGAAGCCTACACTGAATACTTTCCTTTTTTTGACTAAACTGCTGTTTCATCTGAGCTGGTAATTTGCACTCCTAAATTATATACCCCAATTAAATCAAAAAGAAAAACTAAAGTAACTACAAACTGATGTGAAAACTAGAAGAGTCAGTGGAACCTAAAACCTATGATACATTTTTAACATTTCAATGTGCATGCAAAAGCTATGAATGTATCTTTAAAAAATTCCAACTGCTGCTGTAACAGAAACATGTTCATAAATGGTCAGGAAAGTTGTAATTGGGTATTTAGGCATTTGCAGACTAATTTTGCCCCAGAGCACTCAATTTCCTCTCCTTCTCCCATGATTTTCTTCAACTGTAGTTTAAATTCCTACTCCCCGCAAGACCCACAACGTGGTGTGACATTAGCTACAGTTTTACTCAAGGCACCTGCCAGTTTGCCAAACCAAAGCTGTTTAAAACATACTGCCAAGACTTGTCCAATAGCTCAATCAGTCTATCAGTCACATTAAATTATAGTCCTTGAAGCATGAATGGTTGGATGCTTCAAGAACAGTATTGGCAGTTCTGTATCTGAGTAAATTTAGCCATAAGTTAGTTTTTCTGGAGTTAAAATTCTCCATTTGTTCTTGTTACAAACTGAAGTTTACATATGAAGTGTATTCTCAGTTTAAAACATCACCCTTGCTACTGCTACCACAGACCAAAATTGCACTTGCTTGGATAGTACCTGGCAAACCTCTGGCATCAGGGAGATTGTGTGGAAGGGAAGGAAAAATCCTGCAAGTCTCCAAGGCAGCAGAAGTTTGTAAAATGGGAAACCTGCCCTCTTTAAGGTGCTTTCTGTGAAAGCTCAGAAAACTCCTTCTCAAATTAGTTTTGCACATTTCCAGAGGCCACTAATGGATGTGAACACTGGTGTTTTCTCTGGCAGCTGCAAATAGGGCATCATGCATGAAGCCAGCTGCAGGCCATGTGGTTTAGCTGAGCAATTGAAATACCTGGATCATGGACTCGGTGTACAATGACTGCATCTTCTTACCACCTCATAATCTTGAGGCTTTCCAACAACAGAACCTCTGTTCTGGCTTCTGAATAAGACCAAAAAGCAACAATTCATTAAAATACTTGTTAAAGTGACTAGAATATTTTCAGTGCTGTGGAATGGCTTTCAAGCTAAGAAATCAATGAAGCCTTTCCAAATATCCATAAATCACCTTGAAATATTTCTCAGTAATTTAAACTCCTGCTCAACCCTGTTGAAGCCAACAACATTAAACAGGCATGGTTATAAGACAGAGCTCAGCAAAGCACACCAGCCAAGGGGGAATTTCAGAAAGAACAACAGAAGACTGAGTTGGGCTCACAAGCGAAACAGTCCATGGTGGGCCTGGGACACCTCCAGCAGAAAACCTCCTGCAGAAAGAATTTTTTAAAGATCGCTTGAAATTTTACCAGTAGAGGGAAACAGAGCACCTCTGAAACAGAACATGCTCGGAGATACAGGGCTGCCACTGTTTCTCTGATGACGAGCTGTTCTCCTGTCCCTTCTCCTGGTTATCTGTTTGCATCCCGCAGCCGCACACTTGCACGCCAGCAGCCCCATGCCTAGGGGCAGCCCAGGGCCCTGGACTGGCCATGCCATCTGCTCAGGTCAGAGGATGAGCAACACCTTCATCATCTTGCTGCCCAGGCTTTTCTCTTCCTGAAATTGGGATTGTTCGCCCTTTGTAAATCAATAAAACCTTCAAAGTTAGTTTCATGAAGTTAGGTTGCTAAATATCCATTAAAGCACATAAATACAAGTAGCTTAATCTTCAAAGCTGTTACATACCTCTGCCTTAATGGAATTTGTGGCTTCTTAGCACTTCTGAAAATCCAGCCCTTAAATATGTGCTTCATAACTCAAGTTAGCCATAAGAATCCTGCCTAGAGAGACAGAGTTGTTTAGAGCAGGGTATGTTGATTTGTTTTCCTCAATCAATCATGAAATATTTAAATGCTTTTATATTAAACCTATAATTGCTATTTTTACTTCCTCTTCAGAGGAAGTAAAGACTCTGCTTTTTTGACAGAAGTGATTCGTGGTGTATGAGTTTACAAAAACACTCACCCTAACACAAAACCCTAACCCTAAACCCTAAACCTAACCCTAACACCAACCCTAACCCCTTAACCCTAAACCTAAACACTAACCCCTAACCCCTAACCTCAAGCTAAACCCCTAACCCTAACCCTAAACCCTAACCCTAACCCTAGACCTAACCCCTAACACTGACCCTAATCCTAACCCTAACCCTAGCTTTTTGTTCATCTATTTAACTCTTATATTGAGAATTGGAAAGAAAAAATTTGTAACTTTAAATGATTTTTTAAGTTTCTCCATTTCTGTATGAGGCTGGCTGAGGGATGCTTTAGGTAACAGGAACTTGTATGTTTTTTTCCTTTTTCATAAAATAGGCACCCCTTAAAAAAAGCAAAAACACACACTCAAATCCTGAAAGAACCTTTTCTTCCAAAGCAATAGCTGACAGCAGTACTGATGATTTTCTGCTTAAGTGAGCTCTGTTGCTCACCTCCCATGGTATGAAGTCTACAGAGAAAATAATTTTAAACAAGCCCTTAGTATTCTTTAATAAATTTCTAAACAGAAAAAAAAATATCCTAAACCCATATGTATTGCCTATTCTTTTTTCTCTTTGCATTTAAAATTGTTACAATAAAAAAGAGCCACCAAAATGCCTACAAAAACCAACCAACCAACCAAAAAAACCCAACAAACAAAACAAAAACAAACAAACAAAAAAAAACCAAAAAAAACCCCTCAACCAACAAAATACCACAAAGAAACAAGCAAACAAACAAAATGGTTCACCATGTGCTACCTGTCCCAGTAAAAGTGTGTTTTGTTGATCATTTGGGCAGCAGCAGTGTGTTCCTCCTAGTTCCCCTAATTCTGCTGCCATTTGCTGGAAGTTAGCATGAATGTTGACTACTTGATCTGAACTTATTTTACATTTTGCCACCTATTTCTCCCATGTCCTGAAGATTTAAGCAAACAGCGAGGCAGATTTGGAGATCCAAACAAAGCATAAAATGCACTTCATATTTCACTAAACTGATCTATATTCAAAGTAGTTATTCACTGGAAGATGTACCCTCATATGGCAATGAGTATCAAAAAAAAGTACCTTGCAATGGCCAGGTGAAAAAGATCTTTGCATCTGTATCTCTGCAATTGTTATCATACCTTTCTTAAGTGCTTTTAGCTTGTAAATTATTCAGATGGAAACATGCTGCATATGATTACACTGAAGAGCCGTGAAATGAAGAGTGGTGCACAGGGACAGAAGAAAAGCATGGAGAGACTTTGCAAGTAGCTGTTCTTCAAAATCCCAGATCTGCAAGGATTTCTGATGTGTACAGGACAAGAAACTGCTCTCCAGTATTTAACTTGATAGGGAGTGTTCTCCTCACTTTGCCATGCCATTACTTCTGCTGAAGCACTGTAGCAGCAGACAAATAGAGTTCATAGCAGATGCTTCTGCGGTTTTGTGCTATTTGGTTAACTTCATAACACTAACAAGTTTAATATTGGAGCAGCCTTCTTCTCCTTTACTTTGTCCCTACTGTCTTGCCTTGTTTTTATTTAGTAAGCTCTTTGTAACACCTCAGGCACTGGAGCAATACAGACTGTCAAAGACAAAATAAAGCTCCTGGTACCGCTCAGTTCTCTGGTACCTGGCTTATGTGTGGACACAACACAAATTCCAGCCTATGTGACTACAGTTTAGGACTCAGGGATTTTTGGCCAGCTTGTAGTCTTGTGCATTGATTTCATGCTAACAACTCATGTACAGCCTTCCTCCACCTCCTCCCCCACTGCTGGTGTGTTAGGAGAAATGATTCTCACTCTGTGGCTGCAAAAGATAACAAAAAAATTCCCTGTAATGCACGAACCAGGCACCCCTCACTGATTCAAGCTCAGCTGTGCTGACCAGCTGTGACATTGTGCTCCAGGATGGCTGCACATATGACCTGGAATATGGACCACAGCTTCATCAAACAATTTTGTAAGGATGCTCATGGGCATGATTTACAGGAGGCAGGGATTGTAAGTGTGCTGCTAGTTGTAATCTCTGCTCAAGTGTGTTTCAGGGATGTTTGGATTTTCTTTTTCTGCATACTGGAGCCTGGATGAGACAAGCTGTTTTTTGATTATAGGGATTGGGGCTAAATGCATATTGTTCTCAGTTACACAGTGTGTTTGATTACTAACATTTTAGAAATCACTGACTCCTTTTCTGGCAAAACTGATTCTTTTCTGCAATCTCACAGCATGAGCACTGTTGTCACCTGAAAATGAATTTTTCAGGATTGTGTTTTACATCACAGTTCTCTTCTTCCCCAAATTTAGTTTCCATCTGTGTTTTTCATAGATGCAGATAGAGTACATGATGGAAAAACACCAAGCAGGGCATCATTCATTTGCTTTCACTATTAACATGTTCCTGTTGATAGTAGCTGCTGTGACAGGTGGGAGCCCTTAATCTGGAGCAGGTTCCCACTGAGCAAGTGACTCTATAAACCCAGAAAATGATGAGATACACCATAGGAGTTTACACCAGAAGTGGATGCAATAGGTACGTATCAAATACGTGAGCACAAGAAAATCTAGGTAATATGGTAAAGGAGGGGATACAAATGAAACTAGCTTAGTGAACATAGAATGGCTTGGTTGGGGAGGGGCCTTCAAAATCATCTAGTTCCAACCCCTCACCACGGGCAGGTACACTTTCTACTAGGCCATGTTGCTCAGAGCTCCATCCAGCTCAGAGCTCCATGCAGCCTGGCCTTAAACACTTTTCAGGTATGGGGCAAATCCAGCTTCTCTGAGAAACCTGTTCTGGTGCCTCACTACCCTCGCAGTACATCATTTCTTCCTAATACCTAATCTGAGCCTGCTCTCTTTCAGTTCGAAACCACTCTCCCTTGTCTTGTCACTACATGCTCCTGTGGATTGTCTCTCATGGTAAATGCATCAGAGAGTACAAGTGCCCAGCCTCACTTCAAACCTGCAAAGAGCTTCTGGAAAGGAAATGTGTGATGAATGCTGCACTGTGCATCCCTCAACTCCTAAATGTCTGTTCTGTGAAAAGGGCTTGGCAAAGAGGAGCCAGACAGCCAGACACAGAGCTGTCACAGGCAGTTTGGGAGAACCTAATTACCAGTAATGTGTGAAAAAAACATGGGTTTGGCATGCTGAATTACATGGCTGGCTGTTCAGATGGAAGATGGAGTATAAGCCAAAAACATATCCAAATGGCTCTGCAACTCTAGCTCCACATAGTCCTAGATATTGGCTCTGCAATGAGCAGTTCTAATCTGACAGAGGAATCAAACCTCTCATTTTCATAGTATGAGCTTCCCAGAAGGGAGGTTGCTGCTCAGGCAAGCCATTCCCAGACACTTGCCTGTGTCAGTCAGGCCACAAACCAACAGTGAACTCACCAAAAATGGAGCTGAGGTGAAGCTCTGTGTCCAAGTGATGGATAAAATAAATAATGTTTGGATGAGCTAGAGGTAACACTGAGAAAGAGAAGCTGGGATGCTGGAGTCTACAGGATTGTCTAAAGAAAAGAAAAGCTACTGAGGATGTGAATCCTCTGGCAGCAGATGCATCTAGACAGGCATAGGAGAAACTACTAACTGGAGGAAATTTCTGTCCATGAATGTTGGCTGCTTCATCTTCTGAGTCAGGCTGTGTTTCTAAGGGGACACAGTGACATGAGCTGCTTCTTGGGGAATGACCATGCTGAGGCTGTGTGCAGGACCTGAGCATGACACAAACAACAGATTTCCACAAGCCAAACCTCTCTGAATAAAGAAATGCTGTCTCTTTCTTTAGCCAATTATTTTTTCACCTTCAAGAAAGCAGTATGGGGTGAAAGACAGTAAGAGCAGACATTGGTATTTGAGGGTAGAACCAGAATTTTAATCTGCCTGTTACTCATGAAGCAAAATTCCTAATATAAATGTTAAGTATTGCATACTCCCCTTGCGATGGCTGCATGAATAAGCATTGCTGCTGCTGGTGTGGGGCCCTGCCTTGAAAACAACTGGCTTTGATGAAGTTAGGGTGTGCAAGAAAGAGAGGAAAAGGGCTCGGGCAGCAACTCTACGTCAGGGCATCAGCAAGAGAAGGAGCTAAGACTGGGATGGATATAACCTGGGTTTAAAGGAAAGTTAAAGTCAAGCCTGGCTGCGACCTTCTGCAGGGGAGGTAGAGATACCACTAACAGGAGCAGCAGCTGGAGCTGTCAGGGCTGGGCTTTGCAGACACCTGGAGATGCCTGTACTATCTTGCTGGGACTGCCTTTGGAAGGAGAAGAGAGCTGAGCAAATTTCCATCACTTGCATTATTGCCCCTCTTACCTCCTGCTCTCCTCAAATCCCTTCCCAAAGGTTTCCTGTGCAGAATGCAAAAATGTCTGTTCTGGCCAGCCCTTTTGCTGCTTTCATCCTACAGCCCCTCCCGCAGGATCCACCCAGTTCCTGGTTCAGCAGTTGGATCCTGGCTCTGGGCTCTTTGTACAACGTTACTAATGTGACAGAGTGGCTCTGGATCGATCCCTGCTGATGCCACCTGCAGTGTCGTACTGATAATGAAGCAAAGTGTTGCTCTGCCCCATCACTTACCATCTCAGGATCTTGCTAATTACTACTGCTCCAGGAGCTTATTTGTGCAGTAAATTATTGATGAAAGCAGCTCTGTGAAAAATTGAAATTCTTGTTTGTCATTCTCCTGAGTGAATAACAGTGCATGGAACACTTGCAGCAAACACCATGTCTCCCTGATCAGAAGAAAGGGAGGGGAAAACAGACAAAAGCACTTTCCTTGGGTGACTGCAAAGGTACAGAAAATATTTTGCTTCTCTATAATCGTATTTGACTTTACTAGGAGCTATACACATATTAAATAGTGACTGAGCACTGGAACAGATTGCCCAGAGGGGTTGTGGATTCTCCTTCACTGGAGATATTCAAGAACCATCTGGATGCAATCCTGTGCCATGTGCTCCAGGATGGCCCTGCTTGAGCAGGGAGGCTGGACCAGATGACCCACGGTAGTCCCTTCCAGCCTGACCCACTCTGTGTTTCTGTGAATGTAGGGAGCCCCCAGCAGCCATCAGGAGACACTCAGCTTGAAATGAAGAGATGGCAGTGGATTAAATATAGGATGCTTCCTTCAAAGTGTTATATCCTCATTGTCTTATTTTGGGAGTATGTATAAATGGGATCTTGCATAAATATAGTAAATTTATTTAAGAAAATAATCTGAGAGTGAAAGAAGTGTCTGCTTATTAATCCAGAGCTGCCTCTTCTAGAAGCACTAATTCCAGGTGCTGGGGCAATGTGCTGCACAGCATCACTGTGAGTGTCACTAGCACCACCATGGGTAACTTTTGTCTTTAACATTTGCTTTCTTCTTTACCTTGCAACTTTGGACAAAAAATGACTCTTGAAGAATTTTGGAGGCTGAATTCTGTATTTCAGATATGGGTTTGTCGGCAAAATTATTCTCTCTATTAGAGCATGAGAACAAATGCCTAGAGTGGGCCAAGGAGGGAAGGAGGGAACTTTCAAAAGGGAAAGTTGGGGGAGGAAGCCTGGCACTTGCCTAGAAATGCAGGTGTAGATTGGGCACCCTACACAAAGCAGGCTTTTGCAGGCAATACTGCAAAAGAGGCAGTGCTACTCCTTTGTTCACCCTCCAAACTGTTTGTAATTAGGTAGCTAAATGCATCCCTTTTCCTGCTATTGTTCATGAGATGAAAAGCTGGAGCTGTGCTGGGAGATTCCCACTTGGCTCTGAGTTGGGGCAGCAGGGGTGATTGAAACCTCTGTCTGTGCTCCCAGCTGTGACCCAGCTCAGGATGCTGATCCAGCATGGGAATTTTGGCAAAAATTAAAAGCACAAGGTTTTAGTTTGGCAAATTGCCTGCTGTAGAGTCCTGAGGATAGTGGTGTGGCCTTTTAAATAATAGACAGCCCTGGTTTCTGAATGACCTGACATGATCACATCTCTCAAAACTGGTGCATGGAGTCGTGGCTCAGTCTGCCCTGATGGCCACGAGGGACAGCAAAGACAGGAGGAGACAAGAGCTGCCTGAGGAGTTGACACAGCCTGGGCAGAGGGCAAGACTGAGGGAAGAGGATGCAGTGCTGTCCTGGGTTATGGAAAACAAAAAATGTGTATTCTATTTTCATCTCCTGAAAGCACTGTTCTTCTTTACTCTGGGAAGAGTAGGGCGGGTGCCTTTTGTCAGTGGGCCAACTGTAGGGCAGTGTTTCTTACCTGTTTCACCACCAGTCTTCCCTCCAGGGGGATAGCTGTCTGCTAATGGGCCATTGACACCTCCCCAAACTAACACATCCCCAAACTATACCCTCCCCAAAGCAGTACATCCACATTCCATCGTCCTATTGTGAGATGCTCCACCCAGTGGGAGGAGCCAACCATTCCTACCTGGATAAAATTGAGCCACAGGAACAAGAAGGCATCCAGCTTCACCTGATTCCTGGGAGGAAGACTGGACCCCTTCTCACCACCACTGGACTCTTGTTCTACAGGATCATCTCTACTCCACCAGAACCACATCTGCCACTCCAGGAGGACTCACTTTGGGACTGCTTCCAACACCCTGACCAACAGGGTGTCAGGTTGTAGCTCTGACTCTGTCAGGGTTCTCCAAAATTGTTGTTTGTTTGCTGGTTTGGTTGGGTGGTTTTGTTTCTTTTCCTACTACATTTGTATTTCTAGTAAAGAGCTGTTATTCCTATTCCCAAATCTTTGCCTGAAAGCCCTTAATTGTAAAATTATAATTTGGCAGGGGTGAGGGGTTTGCATTCCCCATTCTAAAGGAAACTCCAGCTTTCCCTGTCAGATACCTGTCTTTCCAAACCAAGACAAGTGCTCACCCAGTTTCTCCACTTTTTCCATGGAAATTGCTCTGTGGACTAGGCCCTGCAACAGGCTGGGCCTCAGGAAGGAGAAAAAAGTGGAAATCAGGGCCTGAAAGGGGAAAACGTGTAACAGAGAGATGAGGGAAAGAGCAAGCTCAAAGAGCCAGGGAGGAAGAAGAATCAGAAGCCAGACAAAATATGCAAGAAGGAAGAAAATCAGCCCAAATCAGAAAGCAAGCTTCAGAGGTGTCACAAGAATGGAAAAGTGTGAACAAGTTGGCCATTCTCAGCTCAGAGTATCCTGGCAAGGACATTTGCACATTTCAAAGGGGTGGGGGCTGCAGTGGGAGCACTGCTCTGCACTTCCAGGTGCTTGGGGACAATTCTAACCATTGCTTTCCATTGCTGGAAAGCTGTTCTTCACCTCACAAGTCCCAGGAGGGACTTTTCTGGATATCCACAAAAAATTGTCTCACTGTCTCACTCTTTTGTACACAAGATCCATAACTTAACCTGATCCATGACACCTTTAAAGCACTTTTCTCTACACACACAGACTTTTCACAAGTTGCAAACTATGCTTTTCTCAACAATATATTTCTGAGGAGCCTGAAACTGTCATAATTTGTTTTGTACTGCAGAAAAAGCCCTGGGCTCCTTTCCTGGATTTTGTTTTCCTTCATTATTAAACAATAATTATACCACTCTATCCAGATGTCTAAAAAGTAGCCAAACAGGTTTTCATTTTATTTAATAGTATAGCTAGGATAAAAGAGGAGAATTAAGCCCAGTTGCCATTATCTGCTGGAGTCAGGGGAGAGGATCCTTCCCAAGATCCTAAGATAATACAAAGCTGGAATTTATCAACTACTGGAATGATGAACTCATGATGGATTTAATAAAAATATTGTTTTTCTAGAGGGAAATGTTCAGAAGTGCAAGCTCACATTAACACGCTCAGATCTGAATGATCCTTAAGCAAACCCAAAATAACCTTTCTCAGAAATGTGTCTTTCACTCCCAGGAGCTGGAAAAAAAAAAAAAAAGGCTATAGGTCAATGCCTGTGGAGAAGTTCAGGTGGATAATAAAGAAGTGCATGAGTCCACATAGCACTGTCCATGAACTTTTTTTTTTAAGTTTTTAAAACAGTTTTTAAAAGCCTGAAAGGCAGAGTGCTTTTTGCTAAAGTGTAGCTCTGTTCTGTGGACCTAATCCTGAGGACAGGAGATCCTTCAACAGCCATCTAACGCTGTAGACACTGGATTGCCCAGAATACTCGGAAACCCAGAATATAAGCAGTTTAAAAGATGGAAAATATACACTTTAAACATACATTTTCTCTCCATGTCCAGAGTGGTTACTTGTTTATGGTTATGGAATGTGGGAGGGTGTAGTGTTTGCCTCAAGTAAAAACTATAGAATAACTCTGCAAACAGTATTAAACAAAATTGGGCTACATTAATATTTGCTTTGTCATGACAGATATGACATTTTAATGTAAAATGAACCATAATCTGATCCATATTTGGGGAAAAAAGTTATTCCTAAAATTCTGATATTTGTTCAGAAATCAATATGAGGACAAAGACTGTGAAATCATACTATTTCCAGCTGAGTAAAAATCTGCTGTGAAAACAAAGCATTCTGATTCAATTACTCTTCACATAACATGTGTCTCAAAGTTGTATCATATACACTTTTCAGAGTCATAGGCAAGTTGAAAAACTTTTCATGGAAAAGTCTGCATTGCAACAGGAAGAATTCAGTGTGTGTGTGTGTTTGTGTGCATGTGGGACAGCTTTGGGATCTTGTAATTTGTTTTTTCTCACTTGGACGACAGATCTTTTAAGCAAAAACAGGAATAAGAACTGCAGCCTCAGAAGTTCATAAATAGGATTTTAATGAAAGTTTGTAGTATATTAAAGAGAGCAAATATTACATGAGATTCAAATTCCACATTGAAATTCTCCTGTAATAAACATTTTTTCATTTTATTTTAGTCAAGAGTTTGCTTGGGTTTTGTACAAATTGAGCAATGTATTTGGATAATTTTCCTAATTTTCTGATCCTGCTCAAACTGGCCCAAAGGCAGGATCTGCATCACTGTCCCTGCTTCTTTCCCTGTGCAGCAATAATCACTCACTGGACACTCTTCTAAAAACCACAGGAGCCTTACCATGACACTCCCAAATGCAGCCATACGTTGTGAAGACTGGGGCAAGAGCCAGCTCCACTTCCAGAAAAAGGAATAACTGATTTGTCTGTGCCATAAGTGATGAGCTGGATGCTGATCCCAGGTGGACTTGACGTCTCCTCGTTCTCCATTGCATTTAATAGGATGCTGCTATGCAGCACTCGGCCTGCTGAGGTCACATACTGTTTGCCTTCCCTCTCTGGAAGGTGTCTGGCGTGTCCCCTCGGCTGCAGGAGAGGACAGCCACACACAGAGACCTGACATGGCAGCAGCACCTTCTCTGCTCATGGAGTGTGGAGGTGGCAAGTCCTCATGTGCTTTCTTAGAAGACTGTCAAGGAGAAGCCCAAGTGGGTGTTGAATCTCACTGTTTCACAGTACAACAAACTCCTTCTGGGAAGAAAGCAAGTGGCTCCTGCTTGCACTATTGGATTCCCCTGGCCTTGGTATCAGTTCAAGTTTATGTGATATTCCTCCACAATATGCTGTTGGATGTAGGAAACCATATCCTTAAATAGGTCACTTTGTCTCTCTTCATTATAATCTTAATTTTATCACTCTACCCACATTATGTGCTTGGGTGTTTATTGACCCTAAAGTCATACATAAATGGTAGTGTATGGGTACATCCTGCTCTTGATGTGAGTGAATGTGAAATGCAGCTAATGCCTTTTGAGGGCCTGCCTCCAAAATATTTGGCACTAAGACATGTTCAGTAGAAATGGGAGGTGACGCTGATTGACAACACCAGTTTCCTCACGCCTAGCCATTCCCAGCTTTACGCTGGGGATGGAGAAAAATATGTTACCTCTCCCAAAGAAAGGCATTTTGCCTTTTGCTGTGGGAATTGGAGGCCATTTGCCTGAGGAGAGCGCTCAGATTTCTTTCAAATGACAAAAAGCAGGGTTTGATCCAATGCAAGAAAACATCCCTGTTAACTACTGCGTGGTATATCAAGCAGCCTGCTGTTGCAATCAAATATTTATAACTAATCATTTTGTTAAATGAAACATGTACTTTATGACACCTTTTATAATTAACAAGCCATGTTCCAGCTATTTTTGCACATGGTGTTTCACAGTTTATTACCAGGTGCTATGAAGAGACATAATAAGTACCTACAAATAACTGTCCATATTAAAATGTAGTATTGCAAAGAGGAGCAATTAAGCTTCAGGGAAGCTAAGTGTTATTTGTTTGTAAACAAGTGTAAGGGTAGGACCTCTGCCAAACAAAAGATTGGGGTTAGTGGGATGATAAAGCAATAAACCTCACAATGCATGAACACGTTATGGTGGAGCTACAGTCAGGCAATAATGAGGATGCTTTAGCAGAGACTTTAATGAAGCTGGATTTTGCTGACAAATAGTGCTTAAAGATACTGGTATGGTTAAGCTGTATTTGATGATGCATTAGATGTCCTGAGTGCTGGGATTAACACTGAAACAGTGGCTTGTGATATCAGCAAGGCATTCTCAGTGGACTTTGGTGACATGAACATATTCAACATTCACCATTAACCTCTCTAATTTGCAGATTAAAGACTAAAGACTAAAAACTAAAATAAGGGGCTTGAGGGTGTTGTGCTGAAGAGAAACCTCAAACATCTGTCATTCCTGGTGTCCTCAACAAGTCAGAGGTTTCAGATAAGAAGAACTCTGAGAGATAAATTTTAACCAAACCAGAGAGCAGCAATGTTGCAGAGATCACTGACTTGACCACAGCACGGCAGAGAGCTAAGCCATCCCCTAAATTTTGCTGCTGCACAAGCACGGGACAGCCACTGCCATCATGTCCCATGGCTGTTTGTCAGGACAAACCTAGTCAGGATGGGATTACTCACCGTGCTTCATCTTCTAATCAAAAGCTAGAGTAAGCTTAAGATAACTAAACTCAACATTTTCATATTGCAGATGTGGTCTGAGGAGACAGCTCCAAATGCTAATTGAAGCATTTTCTGAGGTAGAATTATCCCTTGATTAGAGCCAACAAAACAGATGTCTTGCTCCTGTTATCCCTGCCTGGCAGAACAAGCCAAGTGTGCAGCGCTCAGGCTGAGCAGGGCGGGAGAAAGCCAGGTCTGGTGCACCTGAGCAAGCCTCCCTCCATCAGTGCTCCCCAGCACAAACCCCAGCACTCCCTGGGGAGGGGCAGAGTGGGGAGCACCCCTCGGATACACACAGATGCCCTTCATCTCTCCCGAGCTGCTGCGTGCTGGCCTGGCTGGCACGTGCAACCCCCACGCAGGGGCCAAGGCACCAGGAGGGCCCCCACTGCCACTCAGGTCAAGCCAAGAGACAGCCAGGGACTCTCCATGCTCATTGCCAGGCACGTGCCATGGTCTTGGGCCCCAGAGCTGCAGGGCTGAGCCTTCCTGTGAATTGGCATCTTCTGTCCTGCTCTGAATGCAAAAGGCTGAGGCCGGCTCTGTTGGTTATTTGGAAACTGGCAGTCCTCATGTATTTTTACTTTTACAGGTGCTCTGGGTTCAATTTTTGCAAATTGCTGAGAAGTTTTGCCAAACCGGTGGCAAAACTTCAGCTCTCACTGGCTTAATCATTGGTCCTTTGGTAACAAACATCTACAATGCAAATTAGACATCTGCAAAATGCTGCCCCATTCTATTTGTGGCAAATCCTCACATCCTTACTTGACATCAGGGACTGAGGGGGCAAAACACGTCTGCGTGCATGATTTTCTTGCAAAACGTTTCCTGGCTGTTTGTTTTTTTTTAAGGCTGTGTCAATATTTGGCTCATATTCTCTGCAGGGGTAAGCATTTGTGTTTAAAATACAGTGCAAAGCTAGGTGAAAAGTTAAGGCCTTTAGTGCTGCTCAGTTTGAATGCTGACAAAGTTATTGTGAATTTTCACTTAATTTAACTTTCTTCTCTTTGTCCTATCTTAGCTTGATCTGTCTCAGCGTTACTGGTGTTCCCTGGGCAGTCTTGCTCTGGTTAGGTATACCTGTCCTAGTTGGGTTTTCTGATGTTACACAGTTACACAGTTTGATTTTGCCCTAAAACTGGAGGCAGAAGAGCTGAAGAGACATGCAACTGGATGAAAAACTCCTGCTTTTCTCTTTCATGCTGAAGCCAGCAGATGGTGCTTACTGCCTTTGCACATTTCTTGGAGAAACCCTACATTATCCGTCAGTTAGTTTACGGTATTTACCAGGAAACAGCAATAAGACTCACAGCTACTTGTCACTTTATCAAGAGATGAAGGATTGGGTTCTGAAAGCAAAACACATCCCACAGTGTTGAGAGCTTTAGAATTTCAACTCCCTACGATTTTGGATGCTTTCAGGAACTGTTTCCTCAAAATGGTGCTTTGCTGCTATCACAATAACTGGTGCAGTTTGTGTTCCTGTTGGGAGGTTTTTCTCTCTAAAACTGGAAAAAGTGAAGAAGAGAGCAAGTCATACCATCTCCTTGGATGGGTTTCGAAGTGAAGCTTACAGAAGCAGGCTATAAGGGGCAGGTTATGCCTCTGTTATGGGGTAGCTGAGGCCCAGGGGAGCCAGTTCAAGCTGGGGTGATCTGCAGGGCATATTGAGCAGCATGTGTGTCCAGGAGGGGTGCTCTGAGACCTCTTCAGCCCAGAGAAAAAGGGTAATAAACTCTCAGAAAAGCATCTTCCCAACCCATCCCCAGCACTGGTAAAGAGGCACTATCTATCCTCACTGATGAGTGTAGAAAGTTGTTGTTTCCCATGTGTTCTCCCAGGTGTATTGGGAGACTTTTATACCCTGAATGTTTTCCCAGAACAGCTACAGCTGTTCTCTCTCCCAGTGTGACATATATCTGCTGAAAGGTGCATAGAGATTGAGTTACAAGGTTAAAAAAAAACAAAAACAGAGGTGCTCTGTCATGTGGCCATGGAGAGTGTAAGCAGCAGTGCTGAGGATAAAAGGCTCAGTTACACATTTACACTCATTTCTTCTGAGCAAAGAGCTTAACTTGTACATTTTATTTACCCGTGTACTTCACCTATATATTTCCTTTCTATGGACATAAATCAAGACAGGAACTTACCTGGCAGACTGCACCTTTCTGTGAGCATCTTTTATTCAATATTAATTTCATTCTCTTCCTTGCAGCTATATCATTATGTCTACATTAAAGCAGTAATTTCTATTTCCAGCCACAAGCCAACAGCTTTACTATTAGGTAACAAATTTGCTTATCTTTAAAACCAGTAGGAATTTCTTTCAAGATAATGTGTGTCCAAGCATTTCTCCTTCCTTCCAGCCCCAGCAGAGTATCTGTCAGTGCCATCTGCATTTCTAGGAGCAGCCTCTGGTTTAAACTTTTTCATTTAATGATGGAAACTGATGAAGTATTCTCTTTTTTATTTTCTTTTTCATTATGGATTACCTGATGCACAAGCACAGCTAGGCTTTGTACATGGGAGGGCAATTTCCAAATCCATCAAAGCTTATTAGAAAAGTCAGCAACCTGGCAGCTGGGCTGGATGAATTTCCTGACCACTTTTACCAGGTTTGGCAGCTAACCCTGGAAAGTGAGAGCTTCAGGGAAGCTGTGCTGCTCAGTGCTCTATTCTTTCAGCCCTCGGGTTTTCTCCAAATGACTTCTTTTTCTTTCTATCTGCATGTTTACACTGGAAGCTTGGTGAAATTACAGAAATATTGGTGTTTTCCTGAAGCTGTCAGCTGCCACTGCCAATAATAAAGATAAAATATAAAAATTTCTCATGATTAATATCTTTATTATTTGATCACATGTGGGTAGTGTGAATCAAGGATTTTCTAAATAATACAGGAGAAGAGTGTGGCTCGGCTTAGGCAGAGGAGCCAGGCAGGGTCTGGCCTATTGTGAATCCTTACTGAGGAATTGGTGTATTTCAAATACCTAGAACTGATATCCATGGCTTTAACAAAAACGAACTTTGGGATAACTTTAATTTTCATCCATGTCCAGGAGTGCTGAGCACCTGCCCTTTAATCTAACATTCTATCACTGTGTGAAAAAATGGGTACTGGAAGCAAATGACAAGTGGTTACTGAGGTATGATAAAGCCACTACTCAATTTTTTGGTTTGTGTCGTGTGCAGGCTGACCCACCTCGGTCCTTGAACAACTAATCTACAAGAAAAAGGCTTACATAATCAGGTTTTTTTTTTTTCTGTCCTACTTCTGGCAGAAAGTGTTGTTAGCAAAGGCAAAAAGTGCTCAGCAGCTCCGTGGCCCCACTTAAACAAAGCAGAGGCAGTTCCTGAGCACCAAGTTCCATAGGAGGTGTGAAAATGGCTGTCTTTACTTTGATCCACTGGAGACATAGAAAGGTTTCTCAAATCTGTTTTGCCCCAAAAAAATCAATTGCAGAGTTCTTATTGATTTCAATGAGACAAACCCCCCCACTGTATGCAGGTAATTAAATATGATTATTTCACAGATGGAGAGGTCAGTGCTCGCAGAGCTTTGCCATATGAAGCCCTGAGCACCCCAGTATCACAGTGAGCTTGGTGCTGCCTTGCCATGGTGCTCTTTAGCACTCAGCCCAGACCTTCCCCCATCCAGGCTGTCTTCATCTGCCCACAGGAACAGAATGAGAGGAATCACGTTTCCTCCAGGTCACCTTGGGTTTCCATAGTGACTATTTGAATGTGATTGTCTTATCAATCAGAACCTTCTTTACTCTCATAAGCAACTATAAAATCTGCTCTGGTTTCTATAGCAACCATCTTTAAACCCATATATTTATTTTCTCTAGGCTTAGCTGAATTGTTGGAAATAGTTCAAATTAACTGCTGGTGCAATATTTCTTACATTTTTTCCCTTAAGCTATCCTTTATGTCATCCAGAACAACAATTATGACAAGGCTACTGTCCTCATGTTTCAGTTACTTAGAGACCCTCTTTGCTGACTAATCATAGGAGCAACGCCTCTTAAAAATCATGGATTCCATGAGGAGCATGGTAAACCCAAAAACCTCTGGAGTTCAGTCTTCTCCTTCCCAATTCAGGCCCCTATGCCATTCTATCCCCATGCACTCAGCACAAAAGAAGGTGCTGTTTTGATATACCCCAAATCTCTTCTTGTAATAATATGCAAGAATAGCACCTTCCCTTCAGTAGGCTCAAAGCAAACTACAGCTGCTACTTTACAGCAACCCTGTGAGTTACTTAAATATTATTGTTGGTGCAGCACAATGTGCACAAGGTTAATGGTCCATTTGCACTCCAAAACCAATAAATGTCAAGAAGTTTATGGGGTTTTTTTTTTCAACCTAAATGTGGTAACTGGAGACAAGGGCAGTACCACATTTTCTATGGTTTCCTTTCACCAGGCAGCAGGTACACATGAAGTTCTCTATAGAGCTGAGACTGGCACAATCACAACTACACTTCATGATCTGACTGTGAACACCCATTGCTTTCAGTCTCAAAGCTCATCTTCCTGATGCCATGGTTTAACTTGGCAGGAAGCTAAATGCCATATGGCCACTCACACTGCTCCTCCAGTGGGGTAGGGGTGGGAAAACAAAGTGAAATTCGTGGGTTGAGATAAAGACAGTTTAATAGAACAGAAAAGGAAGGGATAAAAGTAACAGTAATAGTAACGATAATAATATATAAAAAACAAGTGATGCACAATATACTTTATAGCCTAATTCAAGGCTATAAAGTTATTAATAGATAATTATTCTGCTCTGTGGCAGTGTTTTGCTGTTGGTAGCAGCAAGTTGCAGACATACCATGTCTGCCTCTGTGCAACTTCCAGGTTAGAAGGGAAGAGAGGCCCGCAGCTCCATCTGTGGTGCTGCTTTCTAGATGTCCTGGGCTTTTCTTTCTCCCCTTTCTCTGTAGTAGGAAAACAATTTTGGTTTTGGCATGAGATGAGAGACTTGTTTGTTTTTCTCCTAATTTTTAACTTTTCTCTAGAAATGTTTGGTCCCCACAGTGTCTCCATCTGCTCCCCCTTGTGCAGAGCTGCTGGGTTGCTGGCAGAAGGCAAATTTGTGCCTGTTCTGCATGTGCAGAGACACCAGCAAAGCTGCAGTCAGTCCACCTTGCTTCTTAGGAAAACAGGCACCAATGAAATTGAAAACGTTCAAGGAAAGGTGAAAGAAGATCCAGGAAGCTGAGGTTGTGGTCACATATTAGGGAAGAGCAGAAGAGTTTTGTGCCAGCTGATAGGAAATTCAGTAACTGAAATCCTATGGGTATGAGAGGAGGAATACATCGAGATAATAAAAAGGAGAGGAGTTAACTACTTCTAAAATTATAAAAGAGGAGTGTGTAGTGACTCAGGATCACACTGCTGAATTCACAAAAGGTGGCTGGTACTGCAGGGGCTTGGGCCCCTGCAGCAGCCTGGCTGTGCTCAGGGAGGTTTCCAGGCTTTTCTAGGGTGTTCCATTGGTGGTCCTCGTGCTGAGCTGCCAATTAAGGAGAGGAAGAGGAAATGGGATGCCTTGAGGCTGGCTGGGAGAGCTTCCTCAAGGAGAGCTGTAGGGGACCAGGCCATATTTAGAACCCCCAAGGAGGTAAAGGCATTTGTGTTCAGTAAGGATTATGACCTGCTTGTGACAGGAGGAGGGCACTGGGCAGTGCCTGACTTGCTGGGCCAGGGGCTGTGGTGTGCCAGCACAGGGCTGGGGCAGAGCTGTGGTGTCCTGGCTGCCAGTGCAGGGAGGGAGTCACTGGTGTCTGTGCTGTGAGCTCAGGCACTGCTTCAGACATGGCTAGACACCCCAGAGCACAGCACAGCAGCTCATTGCTCTCAACACAGCAATTCCTCTGCTCATACAAACCCCAGAGTAAAATCACTCCTATAAAGAAATGTTTTGCAGAAACACAAATTCTTTTCAGTGGGAGCTTGCCTGGAGCTCTTTTTCATCCCTAAACTTTCAATCCCACCACATTTTTTTTTCCACACAGGTGCCCCCAAGGTACACAGGTCTTTCAGCTCTGTGCAGGGTCCTGCAACACTGCTGCATGCTACCGAGGCACTTGCAAACCTGGTTACAAATCTGCTGTGTCCCAATCAGAGTGGGGATGCCAGGAGGCCAGGTGACTTTGGGTTTGCAGGGGATGTGGCTGCAGGCAGAGATGTGGCACAAGGAAGCCAGGGAACAAAACTCACCAGCAGGAAGAGCTGCTTTCTTCAGGCAAGCGCTTGCAGTACCTCTGCCTTCCTTCAGTGAAGGGTCGCTTCCACTGGCTAAACCTTCCTGAGGAAAGTCTCACATCTTCACTCTCTAAAACACAAGGATTGAGAGACTTGAGACCATTACATTTGACTTGGCATGGCAAGAAACTCACAGATTTATGTAAGAAATGTCTAACATGAAGTTGTTCTTATCTAAACTTCAGCCAATGTGCAGGCATGTTCAGAAGCCATACAGCAGCCTATCTTTTACCTTCACACATCTGAAGATACTAAAATCATAAAGTCATAGAATGATTATCTAAAATATTATATATGTCCACTGTTGAGGTCTGTAAAAACTACAGTAATCTGTTTCTTTCTATGCAGATTTCCTGAAATTATCTAACACCTGAATGGGTAACTTGCATATAATCTGTAAAAACAAGCATATGCCTGTAGGAGAAGGGAATACAGGTGCCCTCCTCCCTGATAAATAACAGCTGTGTTAATTACCCAATACAGCCTTGATGAGTCCCTGATGAGTCACAGCTATAGCCAATGAAGATAAGGGTGAGAAAAGGAAGGGAGTTAGCTGGTGAGGGGGAATCATGATAGAGGATAAACCTTGAGGAAAAGGGAACGAGAGGATCATGAAGAAGAAGGATCCTGGGGAGAGAGAATCTCTGCTGTGAGGTCAGTCTGGGTCTGCAGTCAGAGCCTGTTGTTGGAACCTGCAGCCATAGTCTAGCTGGGTAAAAGCCTGCATTCAGAGTCTGCAAACTCCAGCCCTGCAGTCATAGTTTAGCAGGAAATAACCAGCAGTCAGAGGCTGCAAGGGAAACCTACAGAAGGAGCTTGCTGCAGCCAGAATCAGTGAATAGTTGGAGTCAGGATGGCTGAGCTGTAAAGAGGAGTATACCAGGACCCTTTTCATGCTGTGATAAACAAGAAGACTGTGTCTCAGCTCATTTCTACTCTCTAACCATAGGGCTGCTGCAACACATGTCCATTGCTGGCAGTAGATTAGTTAGCATTTACAGATCTGAAGTCAAATACTTAGGAACTGGGAGATGCTGGAGTTGAAGCTATCATTGCAGTTTTATCTTGTAAATGCTCCAAAGAACAGAGTGTTTCTTGCTCCACTTCCCACCTCCCTCCCCAAGCAGGCTGAGCTTTTCTTCCTTCTCTTTTTTTTTTTTTTTTTTTTCCCTGTGGACTTCCAGAGCTGCTGGTTTTTGAGCTTGCACAAGGACAAGCAGGGACAAGCTCTGTGCTTGCTTTCGTGCACCTGGCATGCAACCCCTTTGTGTCACTGTGGATGCATTTGCTCTCCACTTCCTGAAAGTGAGGAAAAAGGGCAGCTGGGGAGAAGGGATGAAAGAGGGTGGTTTTGCATTGTGGTCTCCCCCTGAAGCCTGTGGTTTGGGCGGGTGTGAGGCCCGTGGGAGCACAACTCAAAAAATGACAGCAGGAGTGCCATATCAGGGGCAGATAAGAACCACATTGCTTGCAAGGACTAAGAGCCTCATTGTCCTTATCTCAGTTTTCAGAGCGACTGAAGCCCTGGGTCTTTCTCCTGTTTTCTTAATGTATTGGGAAACTGATGCTGAGCAGCTACACATGTTCCTGTCTTCCTTGGGGCATGTACAGCATGGCCTGCAGTCTCTCCCTCCTCTCTGCTTCTCTTCCTCCCTCCCTCCCTCCTTCAGGAGCGTGGGGGGCACAGGCTGTGCTGATTTAACACCCTGCTCTCTAGCTGCACATCTCAGGCATCTGCTCAGCAGCTGCCCCCAGGAACATGACTGTTATTTATGCTACTCCCACTGCACTGTGTGGGTCCAGAGCCTGCTGTGGGTTTTCCCTTGGGTGAATGACTCAAGTGGCAATAAGACCCAGCAGCTGTGCTGGATACTGCCACAGCAGTTTCCACTAGATTAACCCTGGAGGACTGCCAGTAAGATAGAGGGTCTGGCATGCTGCTCACTGGGCTCTCACATCCCTGCAAGGTGACCTCAGATGACTTGACTTTCAGCTTTGAGATGGCTTGACTCCCACCCTTCCTCTGAAACATCTGAGCAGCTCCCATAAAAATAGGAGCAGTTTCTGTAGGAGGGACTGTGGAAAATCACTGGACTTAGAGTTAAAACTAGCTAGCAACACCACTGTCTCCATCCCTCACTGGAAGAGGGTGGGATGTACTCTGAGCACAGTCACAGAGCAGGTCTTGCAAATTGTGTGATGGTTATCCTGTCCTGTGATAGCCACCAGTGTCCAGGGAGACTCAGCCTGGGTCTGGGCAGCTGTCCACCCAGCAGTGCCTGCTTAAATGTGGCCTCTGGACAAACAGATCCAAGTTCCTACTCACCCTCTGGCCAGCATTGTAGTGTTGGTCAGGGACCAGAGATCTGAGCAAAGGTGACATAAGGACATGCCTTTTCCATGATACTCAACAGGGAAAAGAAAGCCACGGCATGAAAGTGGGGACAAGGATTGAGAATTTCAGGAGAAACTTTGAACTATCTTTCAAAGCCCAAACTTCCTTTAATTTCTTTTTAAATTTTATTTAAAGACATCTGAAGTGTGGGGTTTTGAAATAAGAAAGCAGTTATTTGAGCTCCCTGATGCTCACAGAGAGGCAGGAATCACCTGTTTGACTTGATAACAGTGGGTGAAGCTACATTTCTTTTTATATTGGTTACACCTCTGTAGGCACTGTTGCTGGTGCCTGCAGCAGAGAAGGCTGTGTTTGAGTCCTGTCCCAGGCTGGCTGCAGGAGGCAGAGATGGAGGCCTGAACAGAGGGGTTTACAACAATAGGCACTGTCTGAGTGCTCTGAAGAACGGCAAGCAGTTCTCAAACTTCTGGAAAACTCCAAACAAAGGACATAAATGAGAGTGGATTGGGCTTTTCTCCTTCTTGCAGAAGGAAAGTGTGATGAGATCTGTGATTGCACCTATGAAGAGGTGAACAGGAGTAAGTAAAGTTTTCCCTGACATCGTGTAAGTCTTATCCCGGGGTCAGATGCATCTGGTGGGAGTTTATACTGCAAGTAACTGTGCCTTTCTGTGGGAGGCTCCTCCCCTGAGACATTCCTGAGGGATTAATCAGATTTGTGTGCCTTAGAAAAAAATGTGTACTACAGCTTCTGGAAAGAAAGGAACAGAAATACACCCAAGCAGAGGGAACTGCCCAGCAGGCTGCCGAGCAGGCTGAGGCTGTCCATGGCTGGCTCTGCCCATCCCCTGTGTGGTTTAGCTGTAAGTGCAGTGTTTTTGGGCTAACAGTTGAACTCAATGATCTTAGAGATCTGTTCCAACCTTAACATTTCTATGATTCTATAAATTTAAGTGGAAAGTTTGTGCTACTTTTTAAAATCCAAGCTTTCTTTGTTTCTTTTTTTTCTGTTTTCCTTTAAAGACAGCTGAACAGGTGCTATTTAGTCTTGCTCAGCCCACAAGCAAGAACCTGTTGTGCTAAGCAGAGGACCAAGTGCATCAGTAAAAGACTCTGTAGTTTCCAAGAGGAACAGTAATTCCAGAGTGGAAAATTATGACTGTTCCATCCCTTTAGAGACCAGTGGGTAAATTTGCTCATGTTTGAGTACTTGAATTAATAATGTGTGAGCACCACATCTCTTTCTAATTTCAGAGAAGTATGTTGGTGAATCAAAGACATCCAGAGCCATGTCCTGAATGTTTTTCTGGGTGTATTGTGGCTGTTGTGTGGGAATAAATGTGTGCTTTCTAAGTAGAGAGACATGCTCGATTAGCATAAGGTAATGTAAAATTGTTTTAAATGAAAACCCAAACTTAGCGTTTAGAGCTTGATAAAAAATAAAATAGACCAAAAATCACAACCATCAGTAGAACTGGTTTTTTGGGCTGGAAACCAAAACTGTGGGCATGATACACAAAGCCTCAGGGATCTTTCCCCAGGGTAAGTGGTGTTACACTGTCCTTGTGCCCTCCCTGCCCCACTGAGAAGCCACCCAGTTGCTTGACTGTGGGCTGACTTTGGAATATGGAAGCAATTTTGTTGAGGTCAGCTTGACTAATCAGCCCAGAGAGCTGGGTGTGTCTGTACATCTTTGCAGAAACACCATGAGGTTTTATTGTCCTCTGAATGCAGAATTGTGGAGTGCTCATTAGAAATTAAACCTGTGCAAAGCTGCACTTGCCAGTGGTGAGAGAAGCATCCAGCTGCCTTTTGTTGGGTAGCCAACCTGGTGGCAACAGATTTGGGATGCAGAGAGGAAAGGTTTGTTACTTGTACTGATGTGAAGGGCCTGCTCTCTCCTAATGAGGTCCAGGATTCCTTGCGGAGCTCCCAGGGAGGCATCAGCAGCCACTGACAACAAAAGAGGTTTTGACTGTTTGGTGACTCGTAGAAACTTGGCTTTAACAAATTGGGCAATATTGGAAATGGGACTGAAGGGGAGAGGGGGGGACGGGGAAGGAATCTTGTAGTTTGTTTCTGGCTATTCTGGAACACTCTTCTTGCTCACTTTCTCTTAAAAGTAAAGCAGACAATTTTATCCAAAATATGTAGCAGGGGGAAGTCATAAAACTATCATCTCTGAAGTGCATTTCCTATTTTCTGGCCATCTCCTTTTGCTGTTAGGGTCAAATTGCCTGCATAGGAGGGACCTTCCTGTTCCCCAAGGAACAATCAGAGGCCAGTGAGGACAAAACTCATCTGGTGGAGGCTAAACCAGCCTCTTCCTTGTTGGTCTCTTTGGGCTGGGATTTCACAGATGGGGTCCATTCATGCTCAGAAACCTCAGCCCTTTGGCAGAACAACATGGTAAGGATCCACCTTGGGTCAGTATTTCAAGTGTTTTAATTAATTAGAGAAGTAAGTTATTGCATAGGGTAAAGCAGCATGGCACAACAGATAAAAAATGGGTTTTGATTTAATTCAGGCAAACGAGATTTTCGTGTTGTTAATTTAATCTTAGCATTGCATGATCCTCAGTCACTGCCTTTCATAAGGTCTAGGAGGAAAAGTCAAAGACAGAAATAATAAGAACTTGGGAAGGGCCAGGCAGTTAAAACTGCATGGTTGTGAACTGAGATGGGAGGCAGAAATCAGGTGCCACCAATCTTGGAGCAGGGTCAGGTTTACATGTACAGTCTGACCAAACCCAAGAACCTGCCAAAGAATGAAACAGGAGGACAAACATCATTTCTTTTGTGTTTCTCCTCTGCTTCCATCCAGCCCCACGGCAGCAAAGGTGACATCCTGTGTGACAGCCACTGTCCACTCACTCTCCTTGCTTCACTTGGTTACAGAGGTGACCCTCTGGTTTGGACTTCCAGCTGCAACTGCCATGAAATTCACACTCTTCTTCCCACTGACTGCACTGGTGGAAAAGGCAAGTGCTGCTTGGGAAAACAATAAATATCACCTAGCTTCCAACAATCTCTGCAAAACAAACATTAAGGAAAGTATTTAAGATATATTGAGATAGTCAGGTTTGACTTTTACAGGGTTGCTTCTGCCACGTATTTATTGTACAAAACTATCTTGAAGTGCATTTCTAAAGGAAAACAGAACTGCCTTTGTTCTGAAAATGCTTAAACAGCCTCTCTTAGAGGCTTGCTGGCCTTTACAAAGGTTTTGCCCTGAAGTGAAATCTTAGTAAAATCCATCATTCAGCAGACTGTTTTGCATTTCAGTGGACTCAGTTTTCTGGTGTAAAATCTTTCCAGCTTTCTTTGACCAGCCCTATTGAAAGCTGTCAGTGGGTGATACCTGATGCCAGCAGTGGCCCTGTGAGGTTGTGAAGGGAGCTCTAAGAAGTGCTTATCAATGCACTTGCTTCAGAAAAAGATTTATTACTTTACCTTCAACACAGTAATGGGGACATCTTGCTGTGTCAACATGATGTGTTTTATTCATTTAACGTCATTTGTTAAAGGAAAGTAATTCTGAATTTGGCAAGTTGAGTAATTCTTAAGTCTTTTTACATTTAAGCAGGCTTGCAGTGGACATAGAGGTTTTTTTCTTCCTATTGCTTTCCAAGCTGCAGTCACAGGTGGTACCCAAGCAATATTTCTAGAGGGTTCCATGTCTGGGTTGGGGTCTGGAGCAGTGAGTCTCATTTCCAGTGGGCCTCAAGGCAGGGATGTCATCACTGGGATGTTGCCCATGTCCCAGCACATGTTACAGCTCTGTGCTGTATATGGTTGTCTTGGTTTGGAAAGAAGGGTATCTGACAGGGAAAGCTGGAGTTTCCCTTAGAATGAGGAATGTAAACCCCTCACCCCTGCCAAATTATAATTTTACAATTAAGGGCTTTCAGGCAAAGATTTGGAGATAGGAATAACAGTTCTTTACTAGGAATACTAACAATACAAATGTTGTAGAAAAACAAAACCACCCAACCACACCAGCAAACAAACAAACAACAATTTTGGAAAACCCTGACAGAGTCAGAGCTACAACCTGACACCCTGTTGGTCAGGGTGTTGGAAGCAGTCCAAAAGTGAGCCCTCCTGGAGTGGCAGATGTGGTTCTGGTGGAGTAGAGAATGGTCCTGTAGAACAAGGGTCCAGTGGTGGTGAGAAGGGTCCAGTCTTCCTCCCAGGAATCGGGTGAAGCTGGATACTTTCTTGTTCCTGTGTCTCAGTTTTATCCAGGTAGGAATGGTTGGCTCCCCCCACTGGGTGGAGCATCTCACAATAGGATGATGGAATGTGGATAGTCTATTTCAGGGATGTGTTAATGGTCCATTAGCAGAAAATATCCCCCTGGAGGGATGACCAGTGATGACAGAGATAAGAAACACTGCCCTACTGAGTTTTGACAGATGGCCCATTATCAGAAGGCATCCACCACCTCCTCCCAGAGTATGTATTTCATGCATTAAATCTGCTTTACTCCTCCCAGAGTAAAGAAGAACAATTCTCCAACTGCTTTCAGCAAATGAAATAGAATACACATTTTTGGTTCCATAACCCAAGACAGTGGTGTTTTTTTTTTAAATAAGACTATGCTTATGTGTTTCTTGAAAACAGTGAATTGTTTCTCAGTTTGCAGTAAAAACTATTCTTCCTTCTCCATCCACTTTTAATCCATGAACATGTAGATGCAGATTATTGATTTTGCAGCATCTTAGAACAAATAATTTCATGACAGTGCAACACACCTCTCCTGTGGGGCAAAATCTGCAGGACCTCTGGCCCTGCCATGACACAGTGATCTAAGAGAGCTCTGATTTTTCACTGATAACAGGACTTGCTCTAACATTTTTAGGTATTTTAAAGTTGAGGTTTTTTTCATTAAATATGGATATTTTATCAATCTCTTCCTTTTTTTTTTTAATATTAAAGTTTTGAATGAAAATAATAGTTTTTTAGAAGACACCCAGAGAATACTTGAGGTGAATGGTAAGACTGATAAAGGCAGTGTGCTGGGGTGCTCTAGTAAATAAACACCTTGTAAGCATGATGATCAGTGGAGGAAGGTTTGGGATCACTGCTTCCAACTCTAATTTCAGCCCCTGTGTACTCCCCTTCCAACAGACTCATGATCTGCCGTTAGTGAGGAATGGTTTTGCCATCACCATTTGTTCTCCTGCAGGTTTCTTCTATTCCTGAAGCCTGCTTGGCTTCACACTTCTGAGTGTGTGTACACCACATGGAACCAAGCTTGGCACCCTGTGTGCAGCTTCACACAAACCACACATAAAAGGAAGGAGAAAAAGCATTTTCTCTCTGAAAAATTGCTGCTGACATGCATCCAGTTATTCTGGGTTTTGATACAGGCTTCCACATGACACAGTGTATGTCCATTAAATAGCCCATGCTGTGCTATCACAGACTGTAAATTGCTGCTCAGTCACACAACCAGCCTGGATGTCCATCTCAGTCCGAGCTCAGCTTCTGCATGTGACTGATGGCCATGTGTGCATGCTGACAGCACCAAGTATCACATCCTTGAGAGTTCAGGGCAGGAGCCACCACCACAATGTATGTGGTGCATCTTGTTCCAACACAGATAAACTCTTTGAGAGGTTGTATGTATTTGTGCACATTTGAGCAAACACGATAAGAGAAACTAAGGATTTAAATGAGCAATGTCCTGCCCTGTATAACAATAAACCAAACAAATCAAAACCACCTCTTCTCCCCCACATTGATCTCTTTTCTCCTCTTGTTCATTCTCACAAATCTGTCCTTGGTATTGCAGTGGCTTGTTTACAGCATAGCAAAATTTGCCCCTGAGTAGCATTTCAAGTAAAGCAATTTAATGGCCCATTGGCTAAACGCTGACTAACCTACTTTGAATGCAGTGGGAGGTAAGGACTGAGCATAAACTCAGCAAGGATTTTGGCATAGCATCCTGTGACACACTCATCCTTGCAGTTTAGTGGGAGCTATTTACCCACGTGGGGCTGGTTCATGCTCTGCATGGGAAGTGTTTTAACATTTTGTTGCATTGACACAGCATTACTGAGGCTCTTAGTTTTCACTTGTCAGCCTTTGTGCTTGGCCCTGCACAAAGCGTGGCCTCTTTGAGATGCCATTCACCGACACGTTCTTCTCCACTGACCTCTACTTGTGCGTGACTGGGAATTTTGTGGGATGTTACAAATGCATTCCCCGTTTTGCTGTAGATAGGAATCACAGGCAAGCACACACGAACAGTTGCTCTGTAGATATGGCCTTCCATAGCTCAGCTTGGGCTGCAAGTATCCGAAAGCACACAGACCTGTAGCCAGCTGCTTTTCAATGGCAACATGATCGGGTTACTTAACTACTGTCCCCCAGGCAGCACAAGGCAGCGATGCTGTCACAGGGCTCCTGGTGGGCACCTGTGGATCTCTGTGCTTCTGCCTCTGCTTTGATAGATCAGAGCTGATGTGCAAAGACAGAGTCCTGCTGTCCCTGCCTTTGGGTAGCACAGCTCATCTCTGGAGTCTGTCTGGAGAGCACAGGGGTAAATAATACTAAGGGCTAAGCAAGTGGCACACAGCAGCTGCACAGGGAAGGGAAACCTGCAGGAAGCCAGTGTGGCCTTTCCTAATCACCCTCCTGCTGGAGCCACGGGTGGGTGAGCCCATACGGCTTAGATTCATGGACTGCACTTAGTGTTTAGACCTGTACTTTTCTCATGGCTCTTCTGCTTTAGCCTTCATCTGTATTTTAAATCACTAGGGCCTACAGGTGACAGGATGAGGTTTCTTCATTCCCCAGGGGGTGCCTTTGGGCTTTTTCTGTATTTTCTATGCAACTTTCATTATGGGGAGGAAATACATGGTCAAAAATTTTTACTTCCTTGAGCCAGGATAACTATATGACCATTTATAGGACAATCTAAAATATTAAGAGGTTCTATTATGCCTGCTATGCCTTTTTAATAATAAAAAATATTGAAATTTTATATCAAGGTTCCATTCAGTTTTGTCTCCTTCACCACTTTTGAAAGTCAGCTGAAAGCTCTCCAAATTAACATTCATTAAAATCAATACCAGTTTGGGGGAATAGATCAAGGTTCATGGAATAAATGAACACATCTCTCTTTTTGGAATATATTTCAAGGAGCTGTGCTGTTGCTTAAGGGACACAAAGAGACACAAAGCATAAATATATGCATGGAACACAAATGTTATCTGTACCAGAGCAGTAGATACCCTGACAATCAGATGCTCAGCTGTAACAACAAAGTTAAAAACTCCACTCAAATTTAGTGGAGTTTTTAATTTTTCACCTGCCAGTTCAGTGACTTCACCTGCAGGGTTTACCAGTATTCCTAATTCACATGAATAAAGAGCTCACCTGATAAATGAGAACTTCATTATAAATGATAAAATTATATTTGTTATTCCAGAGAAATTATCTTATTTGGGCTCCATCATTTGCAACACACACACCCTTGGGAGAGTCAAACCTATTACAAAATGGGAGCAGTAAATAATAAAAGGAATATTTCACTGAGGGGCAAGGTACCTGACCAAGAATTAAAATCTTTTAGATTTAGACTTCAGTAGTAGCCAATCTATGGGGTGGTAGTCTGCCAAAACATGCTACACCAAACCCCTGTGAAAGGGGTTATACAATAAATAAATTTAAGGATTTTACCCTTTTTTATTACTTATTTTCTCTATATCTGTTTTGTGGTTCTATGCATTTCTTGGCTTAAAATACTTTTAAAATTTCATGGAAAAAATTAGTTTCTCTGACCTGTGCATTATCTCACAATTCTTCCTTCCACTAAAGCTTTCAGAAAAAAAAATAGCAGAGGAAAATACAACAGTCATGACAAGTCCCATGTATTTTACATAAATTTTAGTAATCTAAGGAAGATAAACATGGTTAAGGAATACTTATATATGTAATTAAGGTTAAAGACGATGCAAAAAGGCAATCTGATTAAGCCCATTTTGAGTGTTTTCCCCTAATATGACCTTGAACATTTTTAGTAGGGCATTTGAATTTTTTTGTATACTTCACAGATTTTCTGAATAACAAATATTTGTATTTATAAGACACTTTCCAATGATATGTCAAAGGACTCTCAAGAATCTCAGAACACAGCTTGAGAAAAGCCATGCCTCAAAAATAAAACCGCACTGAATACTGATGTAAATTCTCCCTTATCAGTAATGCCACTGTAGCAAAACAGTTGTAAAGACTTGGGTAAAATTGGGAACTTTGAGAAACACGTTATAGGTGAATGCAACAATACACAGCATCAAAAATCCCTTACGAAAAGGATTGCAAAAGCTTGCTTTAGAGGAATCAAGTTATCTTTTTCTCTCCCTCCAAAAGGGGACTCAAACCTTTGTGCAGTATTTAGTCAGTAAAACATTAAGGCCATTACTCCCTCGTACCAGTGAGATTAAACTGGTCTGTAATCTCTCTTGTGGTGCTGTGTGTTTTTCTGGTATGTTGCAGCATGAAGGGAACTGCCTTCCTGAACCTCCTCCCCTGCCTGTCACTGATACTGAGATCAAAGTGAAACTGGCACACAGGATTTCCACATGTGTCTGGTAAAAGGTAAATTAGAAAGCAAAGTCATTATACTGGGGCAAAGGAAGAGAAGATAAAGTTGTAACACTGAACTGTTCTAGTTTTCCTTCTTCCCCCCCTCAGAGGGGGGAACAAGTGCACAAGCACTGTAAAGATTTAAATAAACCACTTAATTATAAAGGATTCATCACTTGCCACACCATAGTTAACATTGCAGAAATCTGGAAAAAAAAAAAATCTAGCCCAGATTCATCTGTTACCAGTGCAGACTTTTTATGAAGGTTCATTAGAGGAAAATTAGAGGGAAAATTCAGCATACTTCAGTATAATTCAGTACCTTCTATAGAGGTAACTGCATACATCTCAATCCATCAGGACCAGAAAAGCTGCTTTTTGTATTCAGAACTAGTTCTTCTGACAGAATTCTACTTCAAACATCTCTACAAAATTTTCCACTGATTAAGCTAAGCTTTCTCCTAAGGCATCTTACTGATTTTGCAATATAAGTCCATTACCATTTCAGCAATAATATAAGCAAGCAGTAGTCTATTAATGAAAGTTAACCCTTGATGAAACCACGCTACCGGTACCAACATAGAAATACTTCTCCACACCTCAGACATGGTTCCTATCCCTTAGCACTAGGAAAAGGAAAAAAATCAAAACATTCCTATTGTTGCTAACTGTACACCATTGTCTAACGGATCAGCAGAAGTGAAGAACAGGCAGCTCAAAGCAGCCAGTAACAGTGATCTGCATTTTGATAACCCAGTTATCAAATGGGATATGTATTCTCAATATAGTCAGTGCAGAAAACTGGGCACTACTGTGGGAAGCTGCACACACTGGATTAGAGCTCCTGCACCTGGCTGTGAGAAGACTCATGGAAGGGTGATGCTAAAAACACCAACTAGAAGAAAAAGACTTAGGTTGAATGATTAACTGGCCCTAGAAAGCACTAGTGCTCTCTTCTGTACTCCCTCCTTAGTATCTCCAGCGGCACCAATCTCTCTTTTCTCCACTAGGTTTTGCTGTTCCAGACAAAATACTGCTGTAGCCACAATAAACCCTTATTAAAGACACAAACCAGAACACTTTTGCATTTAGTGACACTGGTCTTTAAGCATCTGGTGCCACACGCTTATATATGGGATCTGTGCTTCCATGCATCAGCAGTTAACACCCTTCAGAATATGCTCCCAAGAAAAACCCTTCCCACAGCATTTCAGGTGCCTAATATTCCCTAGTGTAATTTGATGCTTAACACAGAGCAGCCTCCCCTGCACCAAGTATGCAAAAAATACTCTCCAATAGACTACACATTTACTCAAGAGGAATGCTTAGTTTTTAAAACCCTTACCAAGATTTAACCAGCAAAACCTGAATGGGCTGAAAATATCATTATTTCAGTTTAGTCTGTAACAAAAAGCAGAGCCTGGCCTAAGTATTCAACCAGGCTTTAACATCTTGCTCTGAACCATGGACTACAATTCCTAAGTTATAGGGTTCTGTGTTACGATGCCCAAAAGGTAGGCTGGAAATAAATCCCCATAGACCCGTGTCTATAGAGCAGGTATTTGCTTCTTGTAGTGCTGGGGGTGAGGGAGATATCTCCACCTCACTCACCCACCTCTGTCAAGTGCTGTGGTACAGTTATACAGTAAGTATTGTACTATGTCAGTACAACATCATCACATACACACCAGAACTAATTTACATGGTATGAGCTTATGGTTATTAGAGAGTTCTTTTGCACTGTGCTTGCACCTCCCCAATTTGGGGATCTTTGATGAAGGCTTCCAAAGTCGTCTTCACATCTGAACTTTTCAAGTTTGTCTTCAGAGCACGCACAGTTAGTGTTCCTTGGTCTGTCTGGTCTTAACCAGCCTAAATTCTCTATTTTGTGGCCAAGTGCCTTTGTACTTCCCAATTTCTCATTAGTACTATACTCCTCTATCTCTAATCTATCCACCTGGTGAGTTTTTTCTTCTATTTTGTCTATTCAGCATTAAGCAACTAGTTAACCATATACTAGCCATTACATTGTATAGAAAGTTATATAGGTATAAAAGTCATGCTTCAGGTTATATAGGTACAAAAAGCTATAATTCAGGTTATATTGATGTCAGGTAATACAGACACATCAGGTTATATTGATGCCTTATAACTCAAGCTATATAAGCACCTTGTGACCTACGTTACATAGGCATCAGTTACAAACACTGTCCTATGCTGTAACCTTTGTGAAGTTTCCAGGTTCTTTCGGGTGTATACAACCCTTGGGCCAAAGAAAAGAAAGAGGCATAACTCAGTAAGGAGCTGAATTACATTCATCTCACTGTACAATTGGTTCTGTGCAAAGTGTGAAAGTTTTAAGCATGTTTATGACTCCTGCACAGGAACACAAAGCAACGGCCTGTCAAATTGTGAGGAGGGCAACACTTAGAGCACAAGTACTGAGAATAGTTAAACTCAAGAAGTCAGGAGATACCAGTAAAATGAACTTTATTTCAAAGCTCATTAAAAAGCTTCACAATAACACTAACAGAATTAGCATTTCCTTCATTTTATGTACCCCACATGAAAAATGTATTGTTTAGCAAGAGATGAAACGTAAGCGTTTCTGCATGCTACTAACACATTTCACCATCTCATTACCTGATAAGTACTTTGGACTGCAACAATCAAAAACCTCAGGACAGAAGGATTTCTTCTGCAAAGTCCTTATGAAGGGGACGGACACTGGCTTCTTCTGACATACCCAATTAGATGTCCAGACAAAAGAAAACTACCTTGGCATCTACAAATGCCTACGAGTGTTTAGATTACAACCTTTTAAAGGAGCAGTACATTTCAAAGCAAAAGCTTCTTTTCATCTTTAGTGATGCAAATGGTTAAATACTGCACAGAAGCTTTGTATGAACTCACAATTCCACAGGAATCTGAAAGTTACCAAGGCAATTTTCCTTTTAGGATAGTCATGACCAACACTATTACTATTCTTCCTCCCACAACATAACATATCCCAGACAAGTCTTAGGAAAAAAAAATATAAATAGTTTCCAAAACAATGCATTCCCACCCCCATCACATATGACAGCCAAAACATCTTCTGTCATGGGATGAAATAATTTGCTGCAAGTGCAGTGGCTTAGTCCAGGTCCATGTTAATGGTGTTTTGATCACTTGGATGACATTCACCATTTTGCTGAGGCATTTCAGAATTTTTGTCCTCTTCTCCCATGTCTTCAGTTTTATAATCACTCTGTTCACTTAATGGGTTTTCCTCCTTAGGAGAGTCAACTTTTGGTTTTGGTTGTGTCACAACAGGCTCACAGACATTGTTTAACTCCTAAAAAACAGAAAAGATGTGGGCAGAACACATATTAAGGAGCCACCAACTTCACTAGTGCAAAAAGTCCTGTGTCAAAAAGACTGCTTGAAATTGGGTTCTGTATCTATTTCCCTGAATCCAAATTGACAAGTACTTATTGTACCCAGAAATGAATGAATTGGTATACTTTCTGATATTCTGTGGGCAAAGTTCAACTAAGTATTTTGGATTTCACGTTGGTTTTTTTCAATACTATTTTGTTTCTCAGTGAAACACTGAAAAACAACCTGAGTTTTTAAGGTGACTGAAAGACAAAATATCAATGAGCTCCACAGAATTGTATGCAGTACACTAGAGCTCCTCTACTTTCTACTGGATTTCCTCCTTCCCATACTTTCTACCTTTCAAGAACACTAGAGCAGCAAGATGAAACTGGGGAAGACAAAAGGCACAGATACCAGTCTACTTTTAGCACTAATCTCTAAAAGGTATTTTTTTATGGTACTTACCTGTAACTTTGCCTTAATTTCACTTGAATGCACAGCAGGATCCTGATCTAAGCTCTTCTTAGCCTGTGCACTCACAGCATTATTCATCCACTCTACCACTTCGCTAACACACTTCTCTACTTTCATCATTTCCATCTCATCGATATGGATGTATTTCTCATCCTGTCCAAACACAAACATTTTGTATTAGTTAATAATGTCAAGTGTTAATAATGTAATCAGGTTATGCCAACAAGTCTATCTCTATTTATGACTTGGAAATCTCTTCCAATGGTCAAAATAAATAGAAGTTGGCCACCAGGGAGATCCATTACAGCAAGAGACAACAGGAAATACAGATGTCAATATAAAGCCTTCTTTACCCAAATGAACAAGAAATCTGGTTCGCAGAGGGCATAGAAGCTTCACAAAAGGGTCATGCAATAAAATTTAACATTCTTAACAAAATTGATTAAAAAAAATTCCCTCGCTTTCTGGAGGGGCTACCTGCGCCCAAGGTAGTTTAGACATTGAGATTCTGATGTACAGGGAAAGGATCAGTTTTCAACTTCAGCATTCCCAACAATGCCACACTTACACAATTAACTACTATCAGGAGAAGGACCTGCCCAGCAACACAACCAATGAATCCATATTTAGAATTCTTAAATAAAACCAAATAAATATACTATTTACAATGATGCTATTTATTTCATGTGTAACAGTACTAATGACTTCACTTAATTTTGTGATCTATAGCTGTGAGGACATAATTGTTTCTGATGCTAAGTCTCAGATTGAATTAGTTTGAGTGTTGTGAGCTGTCCTATTAAAATTCTTTAATATGAAATCCAAGGAGCAAGTTTTCCGACAGGAATGCTTATCAAGAACAATCTACAAATACCAATGGAAAAACCCCAAACAAACAACCCACAAAGACACCAAGCCTTAAAAACCCATATAATAAAATTGTGGTTTTTTTACTTTATCTACAATTAGGTTTTACACTACTGCTTCTCACTACACAATAATTCTTGTCCCTGAAAGAACTGGAAGAGGAGCACACTTCTAAAAACCAGTCAAATCAGTTTTTTAAAGGTCAAGAATCAGACCACAAGTCTGAACTCTTTATAAGAACATCCTCTTCAGCCTGAAAACATCCAGAAGTATCAAGCAACTGAAGATATGACACACTGTGCGAGATTTTTTGAGTACTGGGAAACATTTGTGGTGTTAAATTTGTGACCTACATAGCAGTAGATTGCAGCTGATCTGAAAGTGCATTTGAAGCCCCTCCAGCCAATGAGCCTCACTGAAGCACTGTGGTTAAAAAAAAGGCCACTTACTTTATTCCTGAATTCCCCTGCTATTGTAGCATAGTACTGGAGCCTGTGTCCCAATTCTTGTAATAGCCTTGGTCGTTCCTCTGCTTCTTGATAGCGCATTTCAATTGGAGTACCTAATTTCTAGAAGAAGCAATTTCTACATGTTTATGTGATTCATTAACATTCACTAATGTTGTTTAGCACAGTTTTGGAAATTTTGCCTTTTGGGCATATTAACAGGCCTACCTTTAAATTCTCTAATTTTTCTACATACACCTGCTTCGCTTCATCCTCACCCTCTTCATACAGCCAGCCTTCTGTCTCTGCTAGGAGGGCAGAGAACCCCTGCAGATCCTGTGTGTCAATATAATTCAACACATCAAACATCCAAATACACACCAGTTGACCATGTTTGTCTTTAAGTAACGTGACAGAGGTAAATATACATATTAATCCTTAGCCTCCTGTATAAAAATTTAATTTCTACCGCAGCTTTTGCCTAATTAAGTTACTTAAACCATGCCAGCTTCTGGACTGAGAAACACACATCTACAACAAAGGTAGCATTTACAGACTTCTGTCCTTGAATAGGCCACTGCTTGGGGTGCAACTCTAATTCATGGTTTTGGTTACATAGAAAGCAACACAGCTTCCCCTTCAAGTCACCAGCTTCAATTGGAAACAAAACTTTACTCTATTTCTGACAAAACCTATTTTCAGGGATATGTATCTGATACACCTAAACCTAATTCTGAGTTGGTCACTGCCATCATTCAAATGAAGTTCTGGTTTTGCAGCTATGTTCAGGGTGGCTTTGAGAACATTTAACCAAGTTATACAAAACAGGTATTTAGTGTCAGTATTTTCAGAGAAGTTCCTGAAACCATAACCTACCTTTTCACAAACAAACTTTTCATATGGTCCAGACAACTTGTCCCTGAACTCATATACATATTCCTCCACTGCATTCTTTGCATCATTTCTTTCTTTCTCCAGTTTATCTTGCATAATCATCTTTCCCTGTATACCACAGAAAATATTTTAATTAAAAAATAACAATGTTTAAACAGCATTCTACAGAGCACAGCTCCTGTAAAATCCCCCAGAGGCCTCGGCTCACCTAACTGTTGAAATTCTCATTATTATGCAGTAGACTCATCTGAAGAAATGAGTTGCACATCTCTGGATTACAACAGTTTAAATGAATCTGTGATGTCATTCTACGGATCAGTGCTCTGATACTAACTGCTATAAAGGACACTTCAGTCTTTCTGATAAACATCTGGCAGTTGTGTTAGAAGGCAGACAGTATGTTAGCTCATTGTTAATTGAGCCCACACTCCAGGGTGACAGTACAAGAACAGAGGCTGCCTTGAGAAGCAGGTGAATGGTTAGTAACTGCACACAAGAAAGCAGTCTAAACCACACTAACTCACCTCTGTTTCAATATACATATTGAGGAGATCTTTTCCTAACTGCCAAACCAAGTTAGCTTCAATGGGTAGTTCCACATTCTTCACTTTTATCTTGGGTTTTTTAGCTTCTGGGGGCTGATCACCTTTCTTCTCATTTGTCTGAGTTAGAAAGAAGAAAAATAAGATAATTTTCCTGACTTCTTTCTGATGAGGTACCACCACAATGAAAGATACATTCAGAGGAGGAACACGCAAAGAGTTTTTCATGTTCTTTTAAAACCTTCAAAATATACTCATGAGGCACTTTCCTTTTGGGGATTCCACCTGCTATCCTAGTCTCCTTACAGTCTGTTTCACAGACAGTAAGGACCGAGCTACAGCAAGGACATTCCTCAGATACATGGTGTGTTTGCAGATTTTCCAGAAGTGTCCATCTGTAACGCAGCAGTTCACTGATGCTGACAGTGGCTAAGTTTTTAACCCAAAGCATTTTCATCTCATACAGATGAAAAAGCCAGATCACTAGCAATAACATGCAGACAAATGTTTCACATTGATTATTTTCTTTCATGTTTATGAATTCCTAATCCCAGCTTCCCTCAGCAGGCCTAATAAGCTTGGCCTCTAACTGCTATTTAAATTGAAATGTCTGCAACCCAAATAAACTAGTTGTACAACACTGCAAGAAGACAGGGAAGTGGTAGATAAAGGCTTCTTGCAGGAATTCTTTTACAAACTCTGTTCAAAAGCCATCACAAGATACAGACATTATTTTCCACTATAGTAAAGATGTGAAAATGAAAAAGATTCCAACACCAAGTTCCTTACTTTTCCTGAAATATGTTACCATTTTAAAAGCCATTATATACCATAACATTTTCAACAGAGTTAAAGGGTCACTCACTTTCTTGACATCTGGGATTTTGTTTTCTTCAGAGGGAGGTTCTGATGAAGGGGGAGACTGTGACGTTTGCTGACCATCAGTTTGTACCTGGGACTGTGTTCCAGCCTCACTGTTCTCTTGCTGGATATTTTTCTGAAATGAAAGCCCAGGCACAAAGGATGTAGAAGGCATGTGCACTTGCATTTAAGTATAGGGCACTTCACTTCTGCCGCACATACGGTACAAAGTGCCCTACAAAGCATTCTGTGCACACGCAGAAACACACACGCTTCAGCTATGGAGATACAGACTAGGTGCAAGTTCAGAAGGACTTCATGAAAATGTTACCAGTGCCAGGCTTGCTGCACGATACTCGTGTGCGTGTGTGCACATGCTGCCGCTTTCTCTTACAAAAAGGGGCTTTTAATTTATTGAGTCATAGTGTTTAAGTTTTTCCCCCTCAGAAAACTATCAAAACATGAAGTAGACTGTAGCAATGTGCGTTACTCCCCAGTGTTCCCCTCTCCTTCAATGCTGTAGAAAACAAGTCAGCTTTCCCTTTCACAAGTTTCAAAAAACTTTACTGATACAAAGGATTCCATACAAATCCTTTCAACACAAAGCACATGGATGATTAACAATCCAAATCTAGGCATCCTGTTTGGAAGTTGGATAACTATGGCAGCTGTAAGCAGCCCCACCCTCAAACAACCAACCTGCTGCTATTTGGCACTTCGCACAGTAACTGATTTTGAAATCCACACACTTCCAAGATAGCACAAATTGTCTCCTGTTCTTGTAAAGAACAGCTACAAACATCTTAAAATTAATCTTCTTTTGCTTCCTTAGAGGAAGGTATTTTTCTTCCAGAGTATGTAACAGCAGAACACACTTTTATCAATCAGTAAGGACATTCACACACAAGAAAGGTCAACTTACATCACTGAAGTTTTCAGTAGGTCTCTGGTCCTGAGCTTCCACTTCAGTCTCAACACTGACATCTTCACACTCTTCACTTTTAACTGGTTCTACCATAGATGCAGTGGAAACACTGAAAATGCCATGAGTATTGACACGGACTTTCACTTTGACTTTAGACTTCTCTCCATCTTTCTGGGCTGCCACATTCTGGATAACATACCTACCTAAAACCAAAAGAATCAAAACTCACACTGTGGAATTGAGTAGGTAATATTACAGTGCCAGGAAAACATCTCCCTTTTTCATACACAAACTGTTTTCTAAATATTTGATGAAATTAATCTCATGGTCCCTCAAATTAAATTAGTACTACCAGAAAAAAAACCAAACAAACAACAAAACCAAACTTTTCGGCCAACTTTGTCTGATAAATCAAATAGTAGGTTCTCCTGACACCACCAATACAGAGTAAATACAAAACTGGTGTTATCTGTGTTACTAGTGGGCTGAAAGAAAATTACTGAAGGGCTTCATCTATTGCCAATATTAAGTGGTGCCTTTCTAATACAAGTTACTGCCCAACATAGAAACAATATTTCTAGAGGCTTTCCTTACAGCTTCTGAGATCCATGCAAGTCTGCCATTACCTTTTATTCTAGGGCAGAATCTAACTGTTCTGTAACTACTGTAATACTTGAAAGAAGCATTGTGAAACTAATAGACAGACAATTAGTTCAACAGTAAATGAATAATCAGATGTCCTTGACATTAACAGCAGACATTTTTCCAAAAGAGAGACCTGGAGACCAGAATCCTCACTTACCTGCTAAGGACAAGGATGATGCTAAAGACACTTGCAAAGGACAAGTTTCCCAGTTTCACAGACCAAACACACACATTTGCAAACACCATTCCTTCAGCAACAGATCTAGACTACAAGTGCAAAGGCTTTTTACCTGCCTATCCCACAGGCCAAGGAATGTAATCCTCTGTCTTGTACATCAAATAATACTGGAGTTGTGTGACCTATTTCCCTTTTGCCAGTCTCATTAGAATTACTACTTACCCTTGGTCATATCAATATGTTTTGAGCAAAGAATTAATTGGCAACCAAGTTGCCAATCTGATCTTCAGTTCTGTTCTTACCAGTTTTCGGAACAGCAATTAAACAGCTTCTCATTTGTTAAAACCATGTAAATTGAACATTGACAAACCCCACCATCAGTCTTTATGGTAAGACTTAACCACAAAAAGAAGTCTGTTTCTGTAACTACAGAATACTGTCAGAAAATCATAGAATGGCCTGGGTTGGAAGCAACCTTAAAGACTGAGTTCCAAACCTTGGCCTTTCATTAGACCAGATTGCTCAGGAACTCTTCCAACCCGGCCTTGAATACCTCCAAGGGTGGGGCATCCACAACTTCTCTGGGAAACTTATGCCAGTGCCTCACCACCCTCACAACAAAGAATCTGTTCCTAATATTTAATCTAAACCTGCTCTCTTGCAGTTTTTAAAGCTATTGCCCCTTGTACTGCCACTACTTGTGCTTGTAGTAAGTTCTTCTTCTTTGTGCTGGTTTTCCAAAGTATATGGTGTATCTACAACATTTAATTGCATGTTTAGAACTCAAGAACAATTATTTAATTGGCCTGTCTTTACCATCACAATCTTTGTCTAACTAACCACGTTGTAAACTCCTTGTAAGTATCAACATTGTCAAAGTGCTGCAATTTGTCAAAAAGCATGAAAGAGCTGCTTAGAAATGTTACATAGACAAATCAATACTGTAGTCTTGTACCTGCCACTATATCAGACTGCTTTGACTAAAAGTTATTCAGCATTAAGTCAATCCCAGAAGGTATAGGTAAAAACAACAGCTAGTTATTCAAGACATGCTTTTTTAATACACAGGAGATAATTTTCAATTATTCCTAGTTTGCTTCAATGATAAGCAGAAAAGAAGATTTAAAAAGTTACAAAACTATCTTTTGTAGCAATAACCACATTTTAGTTGTAGACATTAATTTGTTTCCCCTCATTTCTTTGCTTAGCCAAAGCAATATTATAAGCAAGAAAAATAAAAAAATACTGATTCAGTTGCCTCAGGAATGGGAAAATTCTGAGTCCTTCAGAGACAATAACCAGAATATATACTTCATAACCATATTGCACCACAACACAGTTAGTGTTTGATCTCAAGTGATTCTATTGGACACAACACCATTTCCAGGACAATTACTTACCAATTTTTGACTCAGGATATGGGACTCCATTAGGATCAGAATAAAAAGCTTCTAGCTCAAATGGACCTTTCCTATAGAATGTAAGTACCTTAGAGAAGGGTGCTGCATGATTTCTGCTGAAGACCTCATGAACTCTGTAATTAAGGGAAAATATCACTTTCAGCAGTGTATTTGAGCTGGATGGTTTTGATATAGAGTCAGAACTCTTTATAGCAACATCATGTTTTGACACATTTACCCTTCTAACAATTCCAATAAAGATATTTCACTACTCTACTGCAAGGGAAAAGGATTTACTGTTATCTACCGTAATGAGAACTTGTCCTATTCCCCTATTTGAGCTTGGAATAGTGTATTTTGAATCTTAATTTGCACCCTTCCTTAGTCTCGAAGGGATAATTACAGCCTTGCTCATTTATGTTCCATGGCTCAATTGAGAACCCTGACACCAGATTATTATTCATTCCTCAACATGACAGAAAAACAACCAGCTTTACTTCACGTTCTACGGCATGTCCGCTATTATGCCAACCAGATTATAACTTCTAACTAAGTTTTGTCTTCTAACTGTGGAAGATCTCATCTAATAACCTAGATGTGAGAAAGTGAGAGCTTTACCTAGAACATGAACCCACAGGCTGCTCTCACAAGTGACAGAACAATTAGGCCCTGCATCTCCACAGAAAGCACGCAGGAAGAAAAAAAAGCTGAACTACAAAGAACATGAAAAAGGTATGAACAGATCCATCTAGAACTATGATTCTTCCACAGCTTGAACTTGGAGCTCTTTACATCTTAGAAAGCAATTGCATTTCCCACAGGCATGGCACAGTTGGTAACAGATGTCAGTCGTAATAGACTGCAGCAAGAAATTACTCCTACAGTTGTTAAATTTTTGCTAGGTATTAAATTCCTGCTTCAGTCAGATAAATAGCATCCATATACGCTCACAATATTTCTGTAGTACATAACATTACTAATAAATCAAGAATCTCAGATAGGTGTCGGGAACACCTTGAATAAAAAAATGAAAAGCCAAAAGGCAAAGTGGAATCGGGACTCAGGCACTGATCTAGTTAATTTTATATTCCTAATCCTGACAACCAGATAAAGATAGCACAAGAGAAAATACTGGTTGGTAGCTCTTTCACTCACTTTTTTTTAACATTTTTATTTTAACAAATGAGGAATTACAGTTAAAATTTCAACCTGTGTCTTTACAATCTTCCCCGTAAACCACCTCTGGTACATGGCCTATGGGTTTTCTACATGAGAATGTCAAAATTCTAATTTTAACACAAGCAAGAACATTACCCTTGAATTATGAAGGTCAGAAGCTTCACCAAATGGTAGTTTGAGCTACCTACCCTTCAGTGTCCTCTGCTTCTGTGTTCCATAGCAGAGATATTGGAAAAGGTGTAGCATCTGTCACAGAAAATTCTCTCACTTTAAAAGCTGGAGAAAGAATGGCACACTAAAAAAATAAAAATAAAAAAACCACTTTGCATTAAAGCTGGTTAACTCTTCTACTCCACTAGCTAAGACAACATCTTTGAACAAGTGAGAACTGAATTGATTTTATTAGGCAGAACTATTTCAATACTCTATTTCAATGCAGTATCAGAGAAATCTCACATACAATTGTTTATGTGCTGTGACAGCAGGCCTTCTGTAGCTTGTGAGTAAAGGTAACACTCGAAGAAAATAGCAGGACTGTAAAAAATGGAAATGCTGCACTGCTTAGTCCTAAAAGAAGGGTTTATCTAAAGGGTCCTGCTGCTTTCCCCGAACACAACTGACTGCTGGCAATGGGTAGCTCTTAGTGAGATGGAGTAAAGAAACAAGTCAGAGAGAAGAGGGTGAAATAAGACAAGAAGGTAAAGGAGAAAAGGCAGAACACACAATAAATGGTTTGCTTGTAAAATATACTTGGGAACAGTAACAACGGGAGTGAAACAGAATAAAGGCTGATGGCAAGCTGGATACCAGAAAAGTCAAAACTTGCAGTAGTTTGGGCTTTCCATAGATACTCCTCATAGCTTGTTGAGTAAAAATATCTTTCAGCTTGACAACATAAACAACTTGACAACAACATAAATTTTTGGCATTAAAGATCCCTAGATTGTGCTCTTCTGAAGAGCAGAGTGGGCTGCTTACAGAACACACCCTGCAATAGAGTACAGCACCAGAGAGGAGTACTCTGGACCTCTTAAACAGCAGAATTCCATAAAAAGACCTAGTGAACATATATGTTCCCTTGAGTATTTTAAAATGGACCACTTCTACAACTTTTCACAACTGCTTGACTAATACTTCATGGAAGTGCTACCAAGAAATACATCTTTTAATTTCATCAAGTGCTGCCAGTACTATACCTGCAGAGCACAGCCCCTAGCTATGGCTTCATCTGCATTCAGGGTTGTACTGACATCCTTGCCAAAGAATTTAGCAATCCTCTCTTTGACAGCAGGAATACGGGTTGCTCCTCCCACAATCTCTACAGCATTTACATCTTCCACTTTTAGTTGTGTTTGTTCCATTAATGAAAGCAGAGGCATCTCTATCCTTTGCAGCAGGTCAGCACACAATTCTTCAAACTGCGACCTAAAAAAAAAAAATGAATTAACAAAAGAATGCCTGTCCCACAAGAGTCTTGCCTGGTACATTTCCAAACTGATGCTGACTAGGTTAGTTAACTACACTGCAATGAGACCTAAAGCTAAACTCCTGTAAGTAGGCCAAAGTGGCAACCATAGATAAGGCAGTAACAAAGAGCTGCTTACAAATTTTCCTAAGCCAATATCAATGTAGTTAAATAAGATAAAGGCTTTGTTTGGGCAGCTGCTATATATTTGCCTCAGAACAGAGGTTACAGATAAGAAATCAGAAAACACTGACACTTCCTGTATAATGAAAAACTTGCCTAAATACTGGAAGAAAAACCCACCACTCTTAGCAGTAGCTACAGAACTAAAAAATGAAGCCATGCCTGTGAACATGAACAGAGAGACTTCATTTGCAGTTGGACCATAATCAAGTCGTCACCTATCTGCAGTGTTTCTGCCCTCCATTTCTCTACCAATATCCCTGGTACACTAAGAACAGAAAAACAGAAACAAAGCTTAAATTGTTGCTATCTTAAGAGCAGTATGGGATTTAAGTTACCTAAAATATGCAGAAGGTCTAAGTATGCAGCCAACTCTCTGATATGCATGTAACAGTCCATGGTTTTAAGAACATATTCTACAAAAAGAATCCAAACTCCTTAAGCGTGCTTTATTGCACGGAAACACTCCTCAACTAGCTGAACATCACATTTCCCAGCCTTAGCTATTCTAGTATCACAAAACTGCCAGAGCTATTTGGCACTTACACTTAATTTTAGCATGTTAAGTTTCTTTCAAACATGGAAAGAAACACTTGTTAAAAAAATATGGCCACCAAAGCCTGTCTTGTACAGAACTCACCTGTTCATTTTTCCAGATACATCCATATCATTCATGAAACACTCAATATTTAGGGGAATGTCTGTGCTATTTGAACTCATTAGTTTCTTCAGTTTCTCACATTCCTGATACAGACGAAGAAGAGCCCGAACTTTGGTTTTTGGATCTAGTTTGTACTTTGATTTTATTTCTGCACAGAAGTAATCTACCAGCTTTCCATCAAAGTTTCTCCCACCGAGGAAAGGGTCAAACGCTGTGCCAAGTACCTGGTTTGAACAAACACAATTGTTCAGTCTTACACTAATAAAATCAAAGGGAATAGCAGTCTTCCAATATCAGCATTCAAAGTCCTTGCTTCAAAAAAATGCTGGGGACAGGTCAGCCTATCTTCCAACGCACAACCACATGAGCCAAAAATCGATCTTCACTTTTACTAAGTGAAAGGAAATAAGACTAAGTAACTAAGTATTCAACAATCCTAATATTCAACATTATAATAAATATACAATCCTAAGTATTCAACGTTTTAATCCACACAGACTCATTTTGATGAAACAAAATTATAGCACTTGTATTATATATATCTTACGTTTTGTATTACAGGAAATCTACAGCCTGTTTGAAACAATTCTAATGACACGAAGGACATGGATGGAAGGTTTCACGTTTTGACTTGTTGCCATTTTCCAGGCATTAAATTAGTTCAGAATTTTAAAAAGAAGGCAGACTAGCAGGCTATTTGATTCTAATTTCTTGTAAATCTTTTTATTTCCATTTAATCTTACTACCTTCAGTTTACTCTTGTTGAATGCACAGGCTGATACTTGAAATGCAGAATGTCCCATATCAACAAACACAACTATCCGTGGCTTCTCTTCGGGAGCTGGAAGGTCTTGCTTATAAATTCCGTAATTCAGAGCCACTGCAAAAAAAGTGTCAGGTATTATCCACACCATCTCTAGTTCCCAGTGGCATACCATCACATCCCTGTGAACATTAAGCTAAAAGATCAAAAGCATCCAGACAAATCCAGACATACACCCGTGCAAGATACACTATCTTTCATGGAAGCTTTATCCATTAATCTAAGCTACAGTACCTGAAAAGCAGAACATACTCCCTTAGTCATGTATATGCTCCCTAAGAATTTGTTTGGGTTTTCTGGTTTTTGTTTGTTTGTGGGGTTTTTTTGGTTTTTTTTGCTTTGCAAAGTAATCAAAAACATAGAACATCCCAACAACAAAACCCAAACCTAGTTTTGTATTTACAGTGAGTATCTTCCAAGCTGGGCAGTTTTGTCTGAGAGTTATATAAATGGTCAGCAGAGCCACACGTCTGTTTAAAACCCCAACTATACTGAAAACAGCCTTGGAAGTTATGAGGTGTTGATGTTTAATCAAGGAACTTCCTTTAAGAGTGGATAAATCCTGCAACTGTGCATCTGGGCAGTAACTAAATGAACAAGTAGTCCAGGCATATGCAGTGACTCCTAAATAAGTACTCAGGGTGATAATTATCAATGGAGCTTGATTTCATCTACCCCTTCACACAGAAGGCATTAAACTAAGCAAAGAACAGCAATTTTCAAATATTTACATCTCTTACTTGTCTTTTCAAGTCAGTCCTTTTTCTTACAGTAATTAAATGCACCCTCTATTCCACCTGTCACTTGCAGGAACTGTTGTTTTGTCCTACTTACCTGCTGTCATGTCATTCATTAATCTAAGACAATTTAGACCAACAATCTGAGCTGCATCTAGAAGGGACCTCCTTTCAGCATCTGTGAAAAATGATGGAACCTGAAGAAAGAAGGCAAGAATACAAAGCTATTTCCAGAAAATGAGACATTAACTATTTATTTAAAAAATTGTATCTATACCTCCTCTGTGAGGAAGACTTACTGCAAGCCAGATGTAACACCACACTGAATTGACACTTTAACTATTCTATTCAGAGATAGAATTAAACCAGCATCAGCTAGTTTACATGAGCATACACTAGCAAGAAACAAATGGGTTATTTGTATACAAATGCTATTAACATTAAGTACTGGTCCAAAATGTGAAACTGGATATTATGAGGACAGTGACATGGAATAGCTTAATCAGAACTAATCAGGTATACTCCTGTCCAAAAAAAGGAAAGAGGGAACTAAAAATGTATAGTTGATGTGAGAGATGCAAAGAAATACGGGATAACAAAGAGAATCTATTTTAGCAGAAATTACTTTGGGCAAGAACAGCTAAGAAATTCTGAAGGGATATGCTGTTGAAAATTTTCTACAGATCTCTAGCATTGGCACTGGACAGTGCCTTCTGATATCCCCCCCCGGGACACATGAAGAACTAGTTTTCCAGGTATCAACTGGAGAATCAACATTTCTAATAATAACAGAGCTAAATATTCCTAGATGCAACATGAGACAGACTTGTTCAGAGGCATTGAGAACAGAGAGGCAGGTGTTATTTTATACTTGGGGCTTTGCAATGGAATGACTGTTCTTGATCCGAGGTCATTTTTTGCACAGTCGTAACATTGGAAAAAAAAATATCAAAATTTGCTGAAAGGATGGAGACAAACAGGACAGAAACTAAAATATTCAGCTGCCAGAGGGCAAATTTTGATAAACACAGGAAATCGTGTATCAAAGTTATCAAATTGTTTTAAATTCAAGAGAAAACACAAACATATGTACTTACTTTAATGAGTAATTAGCATACTTAGTCATGAAAACAAGCTGTACCAGAATGGTATATTCTTGGATCCAGAAACATTTCGGATCCAAAGGTTCTGACATTTCCAAGAGAATGAGTTCTTGAAGATAATCAGGGTCTGGAATACGGCAGCAGCCCTGGGATTTCTTTAAGTCAAAAGCTCTAAAGCTAGTTAGGATTAATCCCTTTGTAAGTGCTTAACAGAGTTCTTTTTCACTCTGCATGAATAGAAACAAAATGCCCTTGATAGCTGAAGTTAAAAGACGTAATGTTCCTGTGCACTACAATTACTTACAGAAATAACACAGTCTGTTACTGGCTTTTTCAGGTTACTCTCTGCAGTCTCCTTTAATTTAGTCAATAGCATAGCTGAAATCTGTTCCACACTGAAGATGTGCTCCTCATCCATGTACATGACCTGGATAGAATAGGTAAAATAATTCCATTAGTTCAACTAGAGAAAAATTACATACATTTAATATTTTTTGATACACTGCTGGCTAATACTCTATGAATCATGACATGCTTCATTATTTCATTATAGAACTTCAGTTTACAATTTAATTTCCCAGTTGAGTGTTTATGGAAGCAATAATTCCATTCTCACTGTCTTAAAACATCAAGAACTGTATCAAATCCGTAGATGAAGGAAATGGCCAAAATTGACACAAGTTTAAAATACGGCATACCGTTAAGTAAAAATAGCCATCATTTTTCAAACTGATGCCAAATGCAAAAAAATGTACAGGTCTACTTGCTAGCTATTTTCCCTTGGCATTTTTATCCTTCTGCTCAAATATGTGAGGAGTCTCTGAAATGAAGAACTGTGCAACAACAGTTCCACCACTATGCAGCTAAAACAACCAAAAGCTTAAGACAAAGCTCAGCAAAAAGCTTACTTATTGCTCTCTTAGCAAAAATTATCCTTAAATCATCATTTTTATCACGCAATAGAATACATGACAATGATGAAGTGAAGTAACACAACTGATGCTTGGAAATATCACTTCTCTTTTATTCACTCAGTATGATTTGAGGAAAAATTAGGCATTCTGGTTTTAATAAAAAAATATTTTCCCTGAACCTCCCAGTCTTACTGAAAGTTACTGAATCAATTATTAAAACTTTTAAACCACAGTTAAATAGAAATAAATACTGATTTGCTCTCCAAGCAGCCTAAGAAAAATAGGAAAAATACCAAGTGGTAGTGTTCTCCTAACACTAGACTGTCACATAAATAGTACAAGACTCCTACACACACTGATTAAAGGATACCAATAATTTCTGTGTGAATTTTTCTGTTAACCTCATAAGTCATAAACAGCAGAAGAAAAAGCATCTCCTCTTTTGTAAAGCCTGGCTACATTTCCAGTCAGGATTCTTTCTAACGTATATAATTCTGTGATCTAGTCACTACTTAGGACTGATCTATACCGAAGTTTTGAGGGACCAGTTCAAGCTAAGGTCTTCATTAGTGAAGCAACACTGTCTGTTATGCCAGCAAGGCTTCATTATGAGTAATCGTATGTATTTCTGCAAATGGACACAAGGTTATTAACTGTACCTGTTCTAGAAAAAGCTGACACTATCAGTGAAGTCCTTGAAATGTAAGCAAGAGCCAAACCTGCAGTGTGGTATGAGCTGGTTTTGAACACTTTTTTTGCAAGTAACTGACTCCAGGCAGTCCACTGAAGACACACTTGTCACTCATTTATGGCAATTATTCTAAGGAAGAGCTCTGACTACTTTCTAAAGCCTTTGTAAACCACCTAATAAGACTGCTGGAATACATTCCCCACAAAAGTGACAAAGTCATACTTTGAAGTAAAGCCATACGACCTTCTAATTATCTTGGCAATTTTTCTGCCAGTGTGTTTGAGCTAGATGTGCAATTTGCCAACAGGGAAACTTGCATTTCAGCAATTATTTGTAAATGAACCTTAATTGGAAGGTTAACATCCACTATTTAAAGATAAAGCTGTCTATTCATAGAAGAGCTCTTCTTTAACAGAAAGATTAAAACAACCTACCTTTAGGGTAACTAAAAGAATACCATATTTTCATGACTAGGTGCTGAAATGTAAGGCTTCACATTTAGATCTACAATCCAGAAAGATACACTGCAGATTTACCTTTACTCCAACACCACCATTCTTCATGGGAACCAAATCATAGCTCAACTTTTCTTTTTCCTTCTGAACAAAAGGATCATTAAATGCACGGCCATGGAATCTCTTGAAGTTAGATACAGTGTTGTGGGCATGAGTAATTTGCTGTAAAGAAACAACAGGGTAGTTAGAAATCCACTCTTAATCAGCCTGCAATGTTCAGTGCTGTTCTGTATGTCCCCAAGCACAGGTCAAGTTTTCAGACAACCGCTCACTTCCTTGTCACAGCTGTTTTATTTAACACTAGTAATTACTGTCTGGCACTTTTTATCAGCTCATTAATAAGTTAGACACAGACTTGCAGACCATTACATATTAAGGATTATAAAACTACCTGAAACCTTGACACAACTAGGTGAACAATAACACGATCAACAGAGCCTACTACTAATTTAGCAGTAAATTAGTAACTAATTTAGAATCATAGAATCACTTAAGTTGGAAAAGGCCTTTCAGATCAAGTCCAGCTATCTACCTAACACAGCTAAGTCCACCAGTGTTCCCAAAAGCCACACCCACACACCTTTTAAATATCTCCCAGGACAGTGACTCTACCACTTCCCTGGGCAGCCTGTTCAAACATTCACAAACCTTTTGGTGAAAAAGAAAAATTCTAATAGTCAGTCTAAACTTCCCCTGGTGCAACTTGTGCTTCTTTCAGGTTATTGTAGAGATAACAGCACACCTCAGCTTCCTCTTCTCCAGGCTAAACACCCCGAGCTCCCTCGGCTGCTCCTCATCCATCTTGCACTCCAGACCCTTCCCCAGCTCTGTTGCCCTTCTCTACACTCAGTGTCACCTCAGTGTTTTTCTTGTAGTGAGGGGCCCAAAACCAAACACAGGATTTGAGGTGTGGCCTCACCAGTGCCAAGTAAAGGGGGCAATCACTGCCCTGGTCCTGCTGGCCACACTATTGCTGATAAAGGCCAGGATGCCATTGGCCTTCTTGGCCACCTCGACACACTCTGGATCATGTTCAGCCACTGTCAAACGGCACTCCAAGGTGTTTTTGTACCAGGCAGCTTCCCAGGCACTGCCCCCAGCCTGCAGTGTTACATAAGGTTGTGACTCAAGGGCAGGACTCGGCACTCGTGGAACCGCATACAGTGGGCCTCAACTCTTCAATCCAACCTGTCCAGATCCTTCTGTAGAACCATCCTGCCCTCCAGCAGATCAACACTGCTATCCAACTTAGCCTCACCTCCAAACTGACTGAAGGTGCACTCAATCCCCTCTGCCTGATCATTGATTAAAATATCAAACAGTCAGCCTTGGGGAACACCACTGATCATAGGCTGCCAACTGGATTTAACTCCACTCACCATCACGCTCTGGGCCTGGCTAGCCAGCCAGTTTTTAACGCGTTGGGAGTAATGACCCAGCTGTGCCAGTCACCCCCCACATCTCCACAATGGCAACTGTGTCAGAGTTTTACTGCTGCACAGTGGTGTCCAGCTCCTCCTCTTCATTGCCTGTGCTGCAGGCACTGATGTACACGCACTTCAGCTGGGCTATCGGTCCTGCCACTTTTTTGCAGAGGAGAAGCCCCAGTTCCTATGTGACCATTCTCAGGAGCTTACACAGTTTCTAACTTCTAACACATCAATAATAACCCTTGTGTCACTGCTGCTGCATGGATGTCCATCCCATCTCCACCAAGGCAGCAGAGTGAAGGACCTCACTAGAACATTCTCTCTCAAACACTGCTGTGGTGCCCCCCACACTTATCTCTAGCAAACTAGGTTGTAGGTCTTTCCCCCTCCAAATCTGTTTTAAAGCTCTCAATTATACCTGCTAGCTCCTGTGCAAAGATCCTTTTCCCCCTCTGAGACAGATGTACCCTGCCTGTTGCTAGCAATCCTGCTGTCATGTAAACTGACCCATGATCAAAACCCCCAAATTCTGCCAGTGGCACCAGGCTCAGATATTGGTCTGCTGGCTCCTCCTGTTTCCTCCTTCATTACCTGAAACTGGAAGTATAGGGAACACATGACAGCACTATTTGTACTCCTGATCCCTTAAGCAGTCATTCAAAGGCCCTGAAATCTCTCCTGAGTGCCCTTGGACTTGCTGGTACAACCTCATCACTGCCAACCTGAGAAACCAATAATGGATAATTATCTGACAGCCATACCAGGCTAGGAACTTGGACCCCAGAGAGGCAGCAGACTTTCCTAAGATGTGGTTCCAACCAGCATATTGGGCTTTCTGCTCCCTTCTAAAGGGAGTCTCCAATGGCAATGACCTGTCTTTTTTTCTTCAGGGAAGCAATTTTGACAAAGGCCAACTTAGCCTTGGTGATAGATTGCTCCCTATCCCTTCAAGTCACTGTTTTCCAGCAGTTGGAGGAGAGAAAGGAATCCTCTGTGTCCTGTCTGTCTCCCAGGCGTGTCCTAGGGAAGGCAGGGTGCAATTCCACTACATCATCTCTCTCTCACACTCCCTGATAGTCCCCAACCTACTCACCTCCTGCCAGAGTTCTGTCACTAAGTGGAAGAGAACCTGGGCACACTCCCACAGCTGTGCTCACAACTGCCACCCACTACTGGCATTGAAAGCAGGGTTCACCTGCAGGTGGCACCTGGGTGGCAGTGTGCTCCTGCCAGGGCTGTCTGGGCAGCTGTGCCAGCCATGCTTGGCTTTCTGCCAGTGGACACCACTGCTCCCTGGCTGGGCTGGCACTGCCTCAGCACCCTTCCTGCAAACTGCTGTGCCACACCCTGGTCACCAGTGCTCCCTGCGGGCTTGTTTTATATTTGGGGGAAACTGTCACTGTTGCTCCTGGCCCCACCCAGGTCCCATCAGCCACTGTCACTCGAGCTGCAGGCTTCTGGCAGCTCTTGTCTCCCCATGACATTCCCCCAGTTCAGGAAACCACCCTTGTGCACTGCACTGGAGAACTCTGCTGCTGATTGTGCTGGCAACCAGAGACACTCATCTTGCAGCTGGGTGACCGAACTTAGACCAAATTCAAATGTTTAAAGATTGTGGCTACATGCAAAGCTGGTTTCTCTGTTGGTAAGCTGGCCCTCCAACCCAACCCACACTACCTCCACTTTAAACATCATTACACTAAGCACAAACAAGGGCTTTCCTAGTTACTAAGTGTCAAGTTTAAGTGTCCCCATACATTTCAATACTTACTGTTTCTTCCCTGAGCTACTTTGAAATCACATAATTTCCTTGTTCACATTCATCTACCAGCAACTCAAATTCTTGCACTAGACCAAAGAAGAATACAGTGCATAGACAACTTGGAACTTTTTTTGCTAACACCAGTGTGAAGTATATGCTAAACAACAATGTAAGCTTCCCAGTGCAAGCAAGTGACATAGAGAAGCATTCGTTATCAGAAATGCAATGCACAACAGAAACCAGACAACTAGTGTAGCCTAAGAGGTAAGGCAAGTATCTCAGAGTAGAATTAATCCTATTTTATTAGAGAGAAATTATAGAAGTGATTATTATCTACAGGATAAATTTAGGCAGGCACCAACAGACCGCATGATAACAACTCAAATGCTGAGCATACCAAGGAATATTTCTAGCACTGACTACCCTCAAAGAAAAGCATCAAGTCCTTGTTGCGTATAAAATTTTCCACCATGAAATGGAAGAATTTGAGCTACATCTTGTATTAGAAAACCACTCAACTAGGACAGTTCTCCTACAGAAAAGCTCCCTGACAAAAAAGGAGGCCATACTCCCACCAACAAACAGTAACTTTCAGACAGCTGTGTGTGTGGAAAGATGTCACACTTGGACTCCCTGCTGAGAGTCATCCTTGGTTTATTCTAATCACCAAACAGTGCTCAGCAATTAGTAGTACAAGCACAAGTTAGCACAGGCCAAAAACCATGCCAGGAACTATTCCAGGACAATCTATTTCAAAGATTGTTTCCCAGCATGGTTTTATTTATTTGTATAGCCACAACTTCAGAGTACTTCAGTGCTACGTATTTCACTGCTGTATGGCTGAAGAACGTAGCAGCAGGAATTATTACCATGTAGTGGGCAGAGAAGTGCAAACACTCTGGCAGCTTTTATAGCCTAATTTAGAATTAACCTCAAAGCCTTTTCTGAGAGAACAATCTTAAGATATTTTTAGAGTAATTGTATGCCATTAGGTCTGTCGCATGTTTTAATATCTTCCTGCTTAGTCACAATTAAGAAAGCTGAGAATTATGGTCTGCTAACTAACATACTGTTCTCATCTCCAGTGCTACCACAATTACCTAAAGGTAATAGAAAACATCCAAAAATTTGCTCCAGCAGCAACTTCTCAAATGTTAGAGAGCACCTTTGAGTATTTTGAGCTCTTTCACAAAATCACGTTGTATAAGTCACCAGTCAAAACCGCTTTTATTTTTATTTTGTGGGATTTTTTTGTTTGTTTGCTTTTCATTTTTTCAAATGAGAAGAATTATTTTACTCCCTGTGTAGTAGCTACTACACCCTAGGACACCAAAAATGTAATTCTCAGTAGTCCATGTCAGGAATCTTCTACATTTACAAAAGAAACACAACTCACATCTCAGTTCATCAGCCAAACTGGACCACTTACAACTAGAGAAATAAATGATCTGTCATGTTTTAGCCTTTCAAGTATCACATTCTTTTTTCCTAGCAAAAATATTTAGCTTCAACTGCTAGGAGAGCCAAACATGAAACACTCAATAAAGTAACATCGTGCAGGTTAGTCTGAAGGTAAGTAAAGTCACAGGTGTGCATCACCGCAAACACACCTGTAAATGCAATCTAAGAGAGACTCTGCTGCACTCTCAGCTTACACCCACAGCATCTACTGGAACAATTTAACAATACTCAAGCATGCTTGAGAGTACATACGATTCAGATCACTTCACATCTTGAGTAACAACTCATTTTTGCACACTAATGAATCATACTAGTTTCTGACTTGTAACAATGTCAGTAGCCAACTCAGCAATGCTAAAATGAAATTTAAAGAATAAACACAAACACATGTGTTCACTTCATTACTCCAAATGTTAACTTGTAACTGAATGTGCATGTGCTTGTTAACAAGTAAAGTATTTGTATTGCCTCGGCTATTCAAAATTAAGAAGAGTGCTATTACAGTGGAATAAAGTCTCCTTTAGTGCTCTCTCCATGGAAACCCACTGCAGTCCTTTTACTACATGAGAGAGATGCACAGGCCAGCGGAGGCTGCATGCTTGATCTCCCGGCAGCAGTTATGTAACAACGTACAATACCGAAGGATTCATTTTTATTTAATCATTACATTTTGTTATTCTGAAACTTGTTGGAATTAAGTTCTCCTTCTAAACTGAAAATACTGCTTTAACAAAGAAAACATTCAATCTTTCAGATAGAAATAAAAAAAAAAGAAAACAACCCAAAATAAGGACTTGCACCTTCAAAACCAGAGGTATTTAATTTACAGCAAATCCAAAGGTTGGAAGGTACCCTAAATAGCTTTAAGAATCTGAGCCAAACCTCTCCCCTTACATCTAATTTTAAGAAACTATATACAGCATTTAAAATGTTTTCCTTCAAGTACTAGGAAAATCCTGTATACAATCATTAGGAAAAGAAATCCAGTGACCTCAACTTGTCAGAATAGGAACATATTCAGCTGGAAAGCATTACATTAATGAAAGAGAGAGCAGAAGCATTCTAGCAAAAACAGCCTACATTTCTCAGAAGAAAGCATGGCAGCACAGTGCATCATTTCTAAAATAAAAGGCTCAAGAAGAAACTGAAGCTGTTCAGCTTCAACTACACCCAGCCAACTCTCTTTACACCCACTGGTACTTCAACAGTTTGCAGCTGGAAATGACCTACCTGGTTTTTAGCTGCAACACCAATAGCTCTGTTTTTGGATCCAAATGAAACTACCGACCTGGAAAGAACAACAGGCTAATTAACTCGGTCCTTACAACAAACACGACCACGAACTGTCACGAATTCATTTTCTAGTACTGCAGATAAAACATCTAAGTCTTGCCATCAAAGTGTCATTACTTCAGTTTACAGTAAAAAACTACAGGAAGACTTTTATCCACCTTAAAGCCTTGGCTCGAATCTAGGACTTTTCACAACGGTTTATCCAAACGGTAAAACAGGAGGATCGCAATTCAGAGCTCACAGCCAGACTACACGCTACCCGTCTGTGCCTGGCTGCTGCTAACTTGTCAACTAACTCCTGCTGTGAGCCAGAGGCTTTCTATACCTGGCCTCTGACTAAAGGAGAGCTGCCCTGGAGCAGCTGGCAGAGCCCATCCTACGCAGCGGGAGCGTGTTCCTCCGTGTCCCACTTAACCCGGGCTGCCCCCACGGGGATTCTCCGGGCCGCCCCCGGCGCTCGCAGCCCGCCGCACCGCGACCCGAGCGGGCTCCGCACAGCCCTGCATCCCCGGGCAGTGCCCCCGCCTCCGGGGGGACCGGGACACGGGGGAACAGAGAGGGTCGGGACCAGGGAGAAGGCGCGGGGGGGACACAGGGGAACCGAGTGGGTGGGGACCGGGGAGGGGGCAGAGAGCGGCTCAGGAGCTGGGGGGCAGGATGGCGGGGGCGCGCAGGGGCACAGAGCGGGCTGGGGCGGGAAGCGCCAGCACGGGCGCACACAGCGGCTCGGAGGGACACACAGTGGGCTGCTGCCTGGCCTTGCCACCCTGCACCTGCCCCCCGGCAGCCCTCGGGGGCCCGTAGGGAGGCGGCGAGTGCCGGGGAACGCGCTGGCCCGACACAGCGGGATCCCCCCCCCTACGCCTCACCGCGAAATTTCCAGCACCTTCTCCACGGCGGGCGCTCCGCCGGGCACAGACCGGCGCCCGCCCGCCCCCGCGCCCCTCACTCACGGCGTGCACCGGTCGCTGAACTCGTTGGCGACGGTCTCGATGCCGCCGGCCCGCGCCACGGCAATGTAGCAGCTCTGGAAGCCCAAATCAAAGCCCACCACGGCCATGGCCCCGGCGCCAGAGGGAGGCCCCCGCTCTGCCCGGCTCGCTCCCGGTGCTGCTGCGGCCGCCGGTCCCCGTGGCGCGCGCGGGCGGGCGGACGGGGAGGAGAGCCAGCGCCGCCGCCGCCGCCGCCGCTTTAAATATGACAATGAGGCGAAGTTTCCAGAAACTGCGGCAGCCACTCACCGGCTCCACGTGCGGCTTCCGCTTCCGCCCTCGGCCGCCTTCTCGAACAATTCCCGCCAATCGGCGGCGCCGGGCGCCGTGACGCGCGCCGTTCCCATGGCGACGGCGGACGCCGCCGGCCCCGCGCGGGGCGGCGCCAGGAGGGCGGGGCGGGGCCGGGACAGGCGGAGGCTCCCGGAGCCTCCGGAATGTGCGGGAGAAGGCGAGATGAGCCGCTCCCCGTGGCAATGCCCCTGCTTTAATACCCTGGGAAACCTCTCTACAGCTCATCGTCACGCTGTTGTGGGTATCCCCCGCCCCGTGCTGGCAGGCTGAATATGTTAATTCTGCGCATCACTTGCTCTCTGCAGAGGGCTTTTGTCTCAGTGTGCCACAATCCACTGTAACATAAATGTCCTATTGCCTCCTAGCTGTCTAGCCCTGGCTTTGCGTGCAGGACCCTATCCCTGCTAGAAGAAGCCTTAACCTTCTGCATTCCGTGTGGAGGTATGGTGAGTACACAGATCCTGATTTCGGCTGTCAGCAGTACATCCATCACGGAATCAACTCGGTTGGAAAAGACCTCTGCGGTCATTGAGTCCAACCTGTGACCAAACCGTAACAACCAGACCATGGCACTGACTGCCTCATCCAGTCTTTCCTTAAGCACTTCCAGGGACAGTGACTCCACCACCTCCCTGGGCAGCCCATTCCAGTATCTAATTGCCCTTTCTGTGAAGAAATTCCTTCTAATGTCCAGCCTCATTCTCCCCTGACACAGCTTAAAGCTATGTACTCTTTGCATGTTAGGTGCCTTTCGGGTCCTGGCTGTCACAAAGGGCAGGGAGAGGTGATAGCATTCATTGTCCTGAGTGTCCCTGCATGGAAGAGGTGAGGTATTTCCACCCTCACCCCTTTCTAGGTACTGTGGCTCAGCAATTTCTGATAAAGCTTTGCTTCAGAGTTGGGTAACATTCAACTCGGAGGGATCTTGACCCCTCTTGAGGGTGTGTGGGAGGATTTCATCTCCTGAAATAGTTCTTGCCTGTTTCAGAGGAGACACAGGACTGAAAAATTCATGAGACCAGCATGACTAGCTAGGGATGCAGCTTCTAACTTCAGAACGAGCTGATAGGTTGGCCTAGTAGATGTGTGTGTGTGAGCTGATGAGGTTTTTTTGTCCTTACTTGACATGGTAAATATTCAGAATAATGTATTTCCAGTTTTGAATGAGGAGACAGACTTCATCAAAGTATTTTCCTGCTTAAATATCCTGATACAGAAATGCTTAAAGTACTTAAGCGGCCTTCATGAGTGTCCAAAGTCCTTGCATCCTGGATAATACCTCTGTAGAACTTGAAGGTGAAAAACCAGTCTTTTCATTTATCATTTCACCTGTATGTCAGCTGTCACCCTATCTGACAAGAAGTGGGATACCTAACATTTTGAGTGGTTGTTTACAAAATACTATTGTGGCAAATTATGGACATGCAGCATACTTGGTGGTTTAAGTGTTGCCATAGATGATAAAAGTAGATACCAAACATTCTTCCTGCTTTTTCTCTTTCATTTTAAATTGTTTATCCTTGAATAGAAAAAGAAGAAAATTTGACTGTTTGCCCAGATTTGCAGCTGCTCTCTAAAGGGAGGAAAAGATCAGCAGTGAATTTGGAAGTTACTCTGCTGGCACCATATCTGATGGTGCAGTGCAGTGCTTGAATTATGGCTACAATGAATTGGAATCCCAGTATAGGAATAAAGTTTATTTTTACTCAGCCTAGAGCAGAAGCACATATTGGTAGTGACTTGCTATGCGTTCCCACTATGGAGCTGTAAACGGTGTTGAGGAGGAGTAGAGGGGAGATAAGGACTGCTGAGGGAGGCAATATTGGTAAGGTGCTTGCCAGAGATGGTTCCTGCATCTGGGCCTGGGGCAGTGACACAGTGGTGGGGGCCATTCTGAAAGGACAGACCAGTGCTGCATGCTGCCAGCAAATCTGGAGGCTGGAAACCCTGTGGCTGAGGGCACAGCCTGCTGCCACCAGGAAGTGCTTTGTGAAGGGACAAGTTTGAATGTTATGATGTGAATAAAAACCCCTTGTTTTTCATCACCGATGGGAGCCAAGAAATACAAGATCAAAGAGGCATCAAGAAATGATGCGACATTGGCTGGCTGAGGTTGACACACTGGTGAGGCCTGGCAGCGAGAACACTTGCATCTGTCTGTCTAGACTGATGCTCTGGAGAAAGCCAGCAGGATTGAAATCCTTAAAACCATGATTTACCAACAGCTGTAGAAATGAGATGATAAACTTTATTTTAAAAGTCTTGGAAAAGATTCTAGAGTCTTGGTTCTTTCTTCCAGTGATGTGGAAACTGTGTGTCTCTTCCTTTTAGAGATAGGAAGGATTACATATAGACAGTCAATCTTGTAGGGATGGGTGGGGAAACACTGTAACCTCTGCTGGTGTTTGTTAGTGTTGGAAAGCTTGTGAGTTTCAGAACTAAAGCTCACCAGTGTGCTGCCCTTCTTTTTGGGCGTCACATCAGCCTTTACTGGATGTCCATGTGGACATTAACACTGGCCTGATATGAAATTTCTGTTAATGTTCTCCTTGGTCATGTAGTCTGTGATCTTAATGCTGCTGGGAAGGGGAGAGGAGAGAGAAAGAATATTCCTGCTTTCTCATTGTTCAGTGGGGTATTTGGCTCTTATTTTAACCTTTGTGGTTTTGCAATGCACTAGTGCAGCTTGTTACCAGAATATAATGACTGAGCCGTGTTCTTCAAAATTTTAAGGTTGGCTTGAACATTTAGGAGGAGTGTTGCTCAGTTTGCCCAAGTATCATCTCTACTTTGGTATTTAACTTACGATAAATGAAGAGAGAGTTTGGTAACAAAAAGGTGTCTCTGGTGGATTTTTCTTCATCCCTCAGTACAAGCAGGGAGTTTAGTTCTCTAAGTGCTCTTCCTATGGGAGTTAAGGGCTTCTGTAAACATGTCCACATTCTGACCTGGAGAAAAGAGCAATCTGACCTTCTTCAGTGGAAGCAGTCCTTTAAAATGGTAGCTGATCAGGCTTTTAAAAATTATTTTCATATTTGATACTGTGGCCTCTACCAGAGCATTAATAAGGGTGTTCAGAAACTGAATTTAACATGGGAACAGGAGTTATCTCATCTGTTAAACCGGTCCTAATGTTGGTATACTGCCATGGGGAGCAGAGATAGAATGACATTAGTGTCTATACAGGGAACGTTACCATTATAAAACATGACCTCAGTCAGTTAGAGGATGGGCTAATGTCCCTGTGGAAGGCCAAGCGTCACAGAAAATAACATAGGAATCAATTGAGTACTTGAAATTTCTGTTGTGTTGCCAAAGGCCCAAACAGAGATCTACAGGAGCTCTGCTGGGACAGTACAGGCAGCATTCTTTGCACATGATCTTCATATTTTAATTGAAACAGAAAACAGGAAAACCCACCCCAGTATAGGCAGGCAACATCTAAACATTGCATTCCAAGTAAATAGGTCTCTGTCATTTATCTGGGGACTTTATATATGTTCTCACTTTCCATTTGGGGGTTGAGCTGCATCCCAGTCCATGCTATTGTTCTAATCTGTTTGGAAGTTTCCTGTGCCAGTTTTAAACAGCTGCCATTCTGTAAATGTGAGCAGTTGGCTCTTATGATAGCACATGCTGGTCAATCTAAGCTTCTGCTCTGTTTCTGTCTCTCATCATTTGAGAAGGTCTTTAATGCAACCTAATGAGATTAGGGTTCATTTGTTCTGGGTTCCCAGCTAAGTTTTAAAAGGGTAAAGAGCATTTCAGGTCATTGCTTATTCCAAAGGAGGACTGACATTTCTATCAAGCTGTGGTTCTCTGGAAATATGAATTAGTTCACTAGAAAGCTCCAGTAGTCTCACCCTTGTGGTACAATCCTGTACTTCACCTCTTGCTTTACACCGGTTTTCATACCACTATGTTACCACTGTATGATATTTATTTTCATATATATAAACGTATTGTAAATCAAGTGAAAAGGAGGATTGTGTCAAGGAGAGTAATAAGAGTTGCCAAAAGTCTATCCAACCATGTGAGACTAACACATCATGCTTGTATTTTCACTTAAATTTTTTTGTCTCTTTTAAATTTCTTTGGTCTCTCTTTTGGTATAGGAAGTGTAAATGATAATTTCTACAGTTTTATCTTTTCTAATACCTCCATTCATGTTCTTATCCTGGAGGAAGAGAGGAGAATTGAAGAGGATATGTCACCAATGTGGTAGTGTAAATAGCCTGAAGCATAGCAACCAATGGCCACTGCTTTCTGAATGTTTGAAATCTGAGCTGAGCTGTTCAGAGCATCCCTACTGTGGGAAATATCCACTTTGTACAAAATGCACAGGCTCTTGGGTAAGGCAGATAAACTTAACTTGATAGATTTTTGCATGCTTCCTGATAAAAGCCTCAGCACTTGGCAAATTCTAATGAGGCTCTTTGCAACTCTGGCCATGTATCAGCATTTGTACACAGAGCCTAGCACGGATCCAAATCCCAGAGTAACCAACAGGGTGATGGCTTTATCTTCCTCACACTCTGAATAAAACTCTTAACCCAAAAAACCCTTCTTAATCTGAGTACAAGGATGTCCTTTTCCTGTGACTTTTTTTTTTTTTCATTTTCATGCCTATTAATAGATTTGTGTTGTTATAAAACATGAGTTAAAATGGAGCAGACTTTATTTTTTAAGGTGTAAATGAATTCCTCAAAACCTGTAGCTGTGAATGTTTGCTTTGATGGCTGGGAAACTACTGTTACTGTCTGATGTTGATTAAGCGTTATTTATATTTAGAAAAGCACAAATTAAGACTGGAACTAATGCAAAGGTGGAGAAGGTAAGTTAAAAGTTACAGTGCCAAAGTTATTGTGAAATTCTTATTTTTATTCCCTTGGATGTACAGATATTTTCATCCTTTCACTTAAACAAATGGTTTGTCCCACTGGAAAATGTTAAGATTTTAGGAAAAAGAAGATTTACACTTTATTTACTTTGTATTTAGTAAACTTAACACAGCAAGGCAAATATACCATAAATGCTTTAAGGCCCAAAATTATGGAAATTGGACACATGCAAATAGTACTAAACCTGGAGTGTTCATGAATCTCAAATACTCTTATTTGAGTGATTATATGTTTATAATTCCCTCATAAACTTTTCTTCTGTTGCTTAGACACAAGATGTGTTTTAAACAAGAAAATCAAACAATATGATTACAGTTGAAAACAAAATTAATATAGGTGACCAGCTGAACATCACTAATTGGAAGAAGGGGAGAGTTGGAGGTTTTTTAAGTAAATATGGAACTAGACTGTATAAACTCTCCAATGCCTAAGTGCAATTAATAAAATAAATGTACTTGTAAAAGCAGAAAGATTGCAAAACCTCTTTAGACAGTCTGGATTTAAAAAAAAATCAGTGAGGTTTTGACTGGATTTTGTATATGAAATGAAAGGAGCTGAATGTTATTTTTAAGTAGGGAAATGAAAAGGAATGAAAATGAAAATAAGGGATGAGAGGAATGGAGATAAATAAGCTAAGTTATTACTACTTGATCTGATAGCAAACCATCTGGCAATATGCTGCCAAGTCATTATGTATCATTTATATGACTCAGTGCTAATTAGATGTGCACGGATTATGCAAACTTCTTGTGCTTTCAACATTGCTAGAATGTTTTAAAAATATCACTTACATTATTAGTATGACATGTACTTGTTATGAATTTCTGACAGTAATCCAAGCTATTTTTTCACTACAAAGTATCCAAAGCACTTCAAAGACTGTTCAGATTTTGACTTATTAAAAAAAAGAAACAAAACAAAAACCCCAATATAATCTCAGGATCTTCTGTCCAGACACAAAGAAATTAATTTCTTTTGCTTTTCCAATAACTTTCAGAAAATCTACTGACTGAGTAGATTACATAGACACATACATACATACAAATCAAACACTTTTTTTTTCTAAAAAGAAATGTAAATATGTTATCTCCCCACTTTCATTCTCAGAAAGTCAACAATTGCCACAAATTGAGGACTATAAATTTTTCCTTTGAAAAACCTCTATAGCTATACTTACAACATATTGACTATTATAAATACATGTCTATCTTAAACATGCTGCAACATACGCCAGTTAATAAAATGTATTCTTGTATGTATGTATGAGAGTTAAAAGCTTCATATGAAAACTTTTGATATGAAAGCTATAAAAGTCTATTGGATGGAAGATGAAACACTGAGACTTAAAAATCAACAGGCTGAGTGATTAATAGGTGAAATTGCTTCCTTTTCAAGGAATGTCTCAAAGATGGTGCATCTAAAACTACAGATTAGTTTTTTAAGAAAAAAAATCAATATGCTTGACAAAGAAATATTATGTGCTATAATAATACTATACTCTGAAAAGTAAAGGGCTCTGAAGGGAGCTTGTTTATTTGTCACGTGAACATTAGACCTGGTTATGAATATGGTGAAAAAAAGGCAGCATAAACCTTGCATAATGAACTAGTGAGTGCAAAGAAAAAAGTAGTATTTGAAAAAATATCAGAACATTCTAATAGAATATTAAACATTAGAAATAGATTTTAACACAATAATACTTTTTGTGATGTGAGTGCTTTAGTAAATATGCATGACTTGGCATGTATAGTTTTGTATTTACATTTACAGATGATTTGGAAGAGTTGAAGATAGCCCAAAGAGCTGCCAGAATGCTTTACAGCGTAGAACACATGATCTGCAAAGTGGTATAAATAAACATTTATAGACTTAGAATTACACAAGGAAGAGGTATATGCTCATTAGAGCATTTTTTTCTTATTTCAGAAGCAGTCACGTAATGTTCCTCTAGTAGAGGGATGAGGGCAAAATTTCAAACAAAAGTGAGATGTGCACTTTTAAGAGTAATTGTCATTAATAATTTCCTGTTGACGTTTTCCAATATTATAAACTCTTTATTTATAGTTACAGGTGTCTTTCTAAAAAATTTCTGTCCTTTGAGCACAGGCTAGATTCATCTCTTTATCAAAACTGGATTATTGTGCAAGAATTTTCATTTTAGTAGTGCAGAAGTCCCTGCACTGCCTGAAATATGCTGAAGACTGATCCCTGTAAGAGGCCCCAGCTGAGAGGGCTCAAAAAGTGAGAAACTAAAATAATGAGGACTTAGGAAAATGTTGGTAGAAGTGTTTTGACAGCTTGAATGGATTTACCTGGGCTATGCTAATATTCATTTTACAGATAATTCAAGCTGAAACTAAAAAAATATTTGCCTGCTTGGAAATTTACCACATCTGTTAATCTTATGCCTGAGCCAAGCCTTCGCTTACAGTTATGATTACTAATAACGTTACACATAGTTTGTTGAGTTTGGGGTTTTTTTGTTCTTGGATCAATAAAGAAAAACAAATTTATATATAACTTCTGGACATTGGGTGGCACCATTGCCTCACGTAAGTCTTCACAGTGTTGGCTCTGTTCCTTTTCTCCTTTAGCATAACTATATAAGGCAAGTCAGAATGCAGAACTAGTTGCCTTTTTTCTTCTCTCTCTCTCTCTCTTTTTTTTTTTTTTTAAGTTTGATTTTAAGTGATCATCTTTCTTTAAATAGTAGTGGATTTTTAACTGTGAACTGATGTTGCTCAGTTTAGGGAAGTGGTGCTTTGAGTTCAAGTGCTGAAATGGAAAAATACTCTGTACAGCCAAACTGCCTTTATGTGCATGTGCACCAGCAAGCCTGTGATGAAGCTGTACACTAATGCAAAAAGCAGGAATAGCACCTGTGTGTTTTATTTTCCTTAATGAAATTCAGTTTAAAACAATTTTTTAATTCAGAGCTGATTTGTGTCTGTAGCTGGACTGATATATCAGATACCACTATGTGCTTCTTAAGATCAAGATTCCTCTAGGTTTACTTTTAAGTTGTATTTAGGTCTTTTTAATTGGACCTTGATCTCCATCCTGGCAGGTACAAAAACTGTGCTCCAAATCAGGAGATGGGTATAAAAACATACAACAAATACACTTTTCCTTACACCAGTATGATTTTTTTTCCCAGGGTTCATTAGATTTATTGTACATAGTACTCAGTAAATAACTAATAGTACTTTGTATTCAGATTGATTAAACCATCAGAGACTGCATTTTGAAAATTTTCTGACCAGTTACACAGCAGTGACTACTGTGGAAGTGAATGAGCCAGTAAAAAAAAAATGCAGTTTTCCCATTATTTTTTACTTTATGGCTGTATTTGAGGCAAAAGTGCAGAATTAGGCTTAGACATTATTTCAGAGAGTCTCATGGAAGAACACAGTCAGAGTTATGTAGATCAGTGTCAGTACTAACTTACTTGGGAGAAGGCATTCTGATGAAAGCTAGAAGAATAATAGTGATATTTTTTTTTTTTTTTTTTTTTTTTTTTTTTTTTTTAGTTTGGGCTAAAAAACCCCCAATCCTGCTTCCACATATGTTGGCTGTTCAACATAAATATAGATGTTCAGCATAAATAGAAATCTGCATAAAAGTATTTCTCCTTCTTTGAAAATGTTGCCAACCATTTCCATTTTCAGAAACAATATCAAATAATATATCAGTAGTATCTGCTATAGACAACCTCCAAACATGCTACTTGTCAAAGTTTTCACCATTAAGCCTTGTAAGGACTGTGTTCACTAGAATCTGAGCCAACTGCAGAATTAAAGAGCAGATGATTAAAAGGCATTTCTTGGATTATCTGTTTGTAGTGCATAGTCTGACCAGCTCGATAGGTTTATATTCCTCTAGAACTCATCACGGTGCAGTTCTTCAAGTTCAAGACCTTTCATTCTTCTTTTAGAGCCTCACAAATAAACTTGAAGTAACCGATAGCTTCAGAGCTGAAAAGTGAGACAGAAGCTTTAAATATACACTATGAGAATGGGTGAGGACTGGTGATCCAACATCAGAAGAATTTTACTTTTTTATTCTTTTTAGTGGGAACAGAAATCGAAAAGAAACAAGTGAGTATTTCTCAAGTATTGAAAAATTATTGAAGGACTTTCTCTAGGGCCATTAAGGATATGATGAGAAATAATGTCTTAAAATTAAAACAAGGAAGTACACGTTGGCTCCAACGTTGGTTTGAAGCTTAGTATCCAGCAGGAACTGGGAGTCAATGCCATGCACAACTGAAGGATACTTTTGATTTCTAGTGTCTCCATGATTTGAGAAGTGGCCTGGGTTCTGCTGTGAGCAGATATGAAAGAACATCTTCAGTTTCTTTCTAAATCCTGTTCAATCCCACCCCATGGTTTTCATATTGTACATTCTGTAGGAGATAAATCTGCTGGAAACAATAATTTGTCTTTCAAACTTACTATTCAGACCACAGTGTGTTACAGTAAATTCACTGCCAATTAATTGTGATTTAAAGACCAGAATGTCATTGATTTAGAAGAGATTGTTACCAAGGGTTGTGGGTTAACCCTGGTCAACAGCTCAGCACTCCCACAGCTGCTTCCTCACTCTTCATCCTCCCCCAGCATGACAGGGCTTAAAAGGAGAGCAAAAGCTGTGGGCTGAGATAAAGACATTTACTAATGAAGGAAAATTAAGGGGAAAGACCCAAGTGATGCCAAGGCAATTGTTTGCCACCCCTTGCAGTGTCTAGCCAAGCTCCAGACACCAGTCACCTTGGAGGCCGCACACACAAACCCATTCTTCTGACCCAGCTTCTATTTGATAGCAACTTCATATAATATGGAATATGCTCCTGGCCAGTTTTGGTTCTTTCACAACTTCCTGCTCAACTTGAGGGGTAAGTATAGCACTGTAAGGGCTCTTAGGAAGGAAGTTAACTCCAGCACACCAAGTTTTTTACAGCTTTTTAGGAAAAATTCAACAAACTAGTTGTTTTCCATGTTGTCTACACAAAGCTTGTTATTGAAGTTTACTGTGCATGGCACAGTCATTTTCTTAGGATTGTTTGCGTTTTCTGTAGAGTTGTGTAAAAACTTGCTACAGCTGTTATGCCCAGTGTGCCATATTGCTTGGTCAAAAAGCAGTTTTCCAGACTCTTAAATGAATGGTTTTGATTTAGAACTATGTATTTTGAGGTTTTGGGCAAGGTTTTCCTAGATGATGTTGCCATCGAACTCTCAAACTTCTTTTGACTTTTGTAGTTTCCCTGTGTCATGTTGACTTGGTGTTGTTGTACTTGAATGGTTCTGTACCACATCTGGCATTCTGTGTTTTTTTTCATCCAGTTCTGTTTTACTTCCCATATCAAAAGCAGAATGAAAAGCCCTAAGGGAGCAATTGTGCAATTAGTTGTATAATCTAAAACTGCTTTGAGACTAATACAGGCAGTGATGAGTGCAGTTGCTCCAAAGTGACACGAGGCTGTAATGACTCCTAAGATTCACTTCATAACTGAAATCTTCTGAGTGTGGAGTGCTCCAGTTCCTTCTGTCAGTTTTGGTCAAAAAGCTGCTCATGTAGTTAATTATCCCAGCCCTTGCTTCCCCTTATGTCACTGAGAAGGACAAGGCAGATGTCCACCTTTGAGTGAAGACAATCAAGATGTAGAAGTCCTTTTCAGACAATTAAATCTATTTTTATTGCATAGAAGATATTTCATGTGCCTTTGTTCATATCAAGGGATGGTTGTTAGGTGACTTATTCATAAGCAAGGATGGTTGGCAAGCTCAGAACTAAATCATTTTACCTTCAATAATGACTGATATTATGGCTTTAAACTGCTGTTTTGCCTAAGTGGGAGGCCTCAACAGGCAGCAAATACCAATTTCTGTTGTTGGTAGTGAGAGTGAGTTTACATACCCAAAGCTGACTGATTTTCTCTGCAGGTATGTGTCAGGTAGGTGTTGTGTCTATTTTCTATTCTTCTCCCTACCATCTCAGAATAAGAGAATAATTAAACTGGGAAAGAAGTTTTGAGGTTACCTGCTCCAACACCCAGCTCAAAGCTACTTCTGAAGTGGCACATTTTTCCAACTCTGCTTGTTCAATGGCATGATGACTGTGCACACCTGAGCTGGTTCAAAAGAAAACTACTTCAGCTGAAGAAACTAGCTGTTATGCACGTGCCATTTTTTAGAGTGCTCACACCTAAGTATACAGACCCTTTGCTTCTTCAGATTACTGGCATTAAAAGCTGTAAGACAGACATACCCCAAAGTCTTTGGTGTCATCATGTTATAGGATGTATTTTTCCAGAGTCTAAAGCCTCATTAAGATGTTCCATGCTGGCTGAACATATTACTGTGACTGCTTGTCTCTCCCACTCTCAAAGTTTTTTTTTGTTGTTGTTGTTGTTTTTTGTGTGTGTTTTTGTTTTGTTTTGTTTTGTTTTGTTTTGTTGTTGTTTGTTTGGGTGGGTTTTTTTTGTTTTGGTTTTTGGTTTGTTTGGGGGTTTTTTTGGTGGTTTTTTTTGGTTTTTTTTCTGCCAAACTGGAATGTCATAACAATTTTTGAGTTGGTTTCTGAACTGTCATGGTTTACAGGGCAGCTGTACTGTAAAACAAAATATATGGAAGCTATTTGTGAGGCAAAGGACATCTTGAGGCACAAATCCCAGGAGCTGATGCAGGTTAATCAATTCTTGAGTGATTTTGATATTTGCAGCTCATCAAACCAGCAGAAATGTTAAAGACAAATTCATAGGACATTATTTAACCACCCACTTCAGTGCTTCTTGAACAGTTTGCTTCATTCTTTTTCCCTGCCACTATGACTTAGTACGCAGTTGAGAAAAGTGGGTGATCCTTTACACCACTCTTTATTTTCTTGTAAGAATTACAAACTGGGGAAAGTAGTTAATGTAGCCACTAAGCTCTTTAAAACTTATGGAAGCATTTTGTTCATACATTATTTTGCTCAGTTAAATGTCTTTTATCTATATTTTTATCTATATTGTTTATCTATATTTTGACTTTCTGTTGACAAGATAATATTTTCACTAATTCATTAAAAGACAGGATCAGGTAGTTTAGGATGAATGTTTCATATTTTTAAATAGCTACATTTCAGCAGGGAAAACATAAAGAGCTCAGATGTGCTTGGTAGAGGCAGTTATGTGTCAGATGGAAGCAGCAGGAGACCAAACAGGAGAGAGCAGCAAGTCTGACAGTTCCTTAGGCAAGCTGTTCATCTGACCAAGGGAGTGGGCAATATGCCACTTTTCAGTGTTATAATCAAGACTGAAAAGCTTCTACATCTGCCTATAGAATTTTCTCCTTGACTGTGTGCAGTACAGTAGACAGGAGCATCTCATAATCTCATCACCTGAACTCCAGGGGCCTGTGTTAAGTTCCACAGCTTGATATATCTTCTGTTTCTCATCTGTAGCTTGGTCTGTAATAGTTCAAAGATGTTGAAATTCCTGTGTCCTGCCCCCTCCCCTGAGTGCATGTATTCTGCCTCTTGGACAATCCTAAATGAGCACCAGAAGATATGCTGCAGATGGTATTTTCACTGTTTCTCTGCCAGAAGGCAGAGGAGCTGACTGACAGAGACAGCTAAGCACTCATTACTGCCCCACAGGAAAGGAATTGTCTTTGATCCATCTTTACAATCTTATAAGATTCTGTGACTGATTGCTTCACACCCAGTGTTTTTCCAAGTCCTTTCTAGAGAGTGTGTGATTTAATAACAGCAGTCTCTATCATGAAAAATTGCTTGGTTGAACTCTGTTCCTGGGATTCTTCGTTACAGCCACACACCAGTTCTCTATAAAGCCTTGATTGAAGGCTCTAAGGCTTAGCTCAAATGGAGTCCTCAAATTTTAATTAAGAACAAGCACTTCCCAGGTTAACCCCGGAAGAAGAGAGACTAAACTCAGACTACACTGTAGGCTGCCACAGGGGTTGGCTGGAGCGCTGAGCTCCCTCAGTGATTTATCAGGTTTACAGCATGCACATATTGGTACTGCAACGTTATCCGTTCTCCTGAGCAAGATGGGGCAAGTCTCAGGCCAAGCATCACTGACTGAGTCATGTTTAGAGGGGGGGGTGGCTTTCTCTGCTACAGCAGGTTTCTCCCACAGAGAGCTGTTTAGAGTGGTCCAAAGGGGACAAGCAAGTGTAGTTCAGATCTGAGCAGAGTATCAGAGCTCCCTTGCTCAAGCCCACTGCCTAATGTTTGACAAATGTAGGTGCATTCCCCGGGTATCAGTATTTTAGGGTATATAATAATGGACTGAAACTGGCATTGAATAGCTTCCTTGACGAGCTGAAAGCTGAGAAACTCTGTTTCCAAATGCATGTTGTAATTTAAAAAGTAATTGTGTGATTCTGAACACATTTGAATTGGTTTTGCTCATTTCCATGGGATTAGTCATCACTTAAATCATGCCCCTCCTTATATAAATTCCTGAGTAGGACAGAGAGGTCCAATTGCAGAAGCCTGGGGAAGAGCTGGAACAGAACTTAACTCATGTGATTTGCAGGGCTATCTCTGACAGAGAAGTCTTTCCACCCCACCTAGAAAGAAACTATGGAAATATAGGAGAAGGGGATACAGGTGACCTCACCCCTGATAAGTAACAGCTGTGTTAATTAACCAACTCAGCATCACCCCTGATGAGTAACAGCTATATCCAATAAGGATGAGTGGATAAAAGAGGGAGTGAGGTGGTAAGGGAAGGCTTGTTAGGGAGGAGGAACCTTGAGGAGCATAAAGCAGAGAATCATGAAACAAGATCCTGGGGAGAGAGAACCACTGCTGTGAGGTCAGTGTGGGCCTGCAGTTAGAGCCTGTTGTTGGGACCTGCAGTCATAGTTTAGCAGGAAATAACCAGCAGTCAGAGGCTGTGTCTTGGGTTATAGAAAACAAAAATGTGTATTCTATTTTCATCTCCTGAAAGCACTGTTCTTCTTTACTCTGGGAGGAGGAGGGCGGGTGCCTTTTGTCAATGGACCAACTGTAGGGCAGTGTTTCTTATCTGTTTCACCATGGTCTTCCCTCCAGGGGGATAGTTGTCTGCTAGTGGGCCATTAACACCTCCCCAAACTAACACATCCCCAAACTATACCCTCCCCAAAGCAGTAGATCCACATTCCATCATCCTATTGTGAGATGCTCCACCCAGTGGGGGGAGCCAACCATTCCTACCTGGATAAAACTGAGACACAGGAACAAGAAGGCATCCAGCTTCACCTGATTCCTGGAGGAAGACTGGACCCCTTCTCATCACTACCTGGACCCTTGTTCTACAGGACCATTCTCTACTCCACCAGAACCACATTTGCCACTCCAGGAGGACTCACTTTTGGACTGCTTCCAACACCCTGACCAACAGGGTGTCAGGTTGTAGCTCTGACTCTGTCAGGGTTTTCCAAAATTGTTGTTTGTTTGCTGGTTTGGTTGGGTGGTTTTATTTTTCTACTGCATTTGTATTGTTAATGTTCTTAGTAAAGAACTGTTATTCCTCTTCCCAAATCTTTGCCTGAAAGCCCTTAATTGTAAAATTATAATTTGGTGGGGGTGAGGGGTTTACATTCCCCATTCTAAGGGGAACTTCAGCTTTGCCTAGCTGATACCTGTCTTTTCAAATCAAGACAGGCTGTAAGGGAAACCTACAGAAGGAGATTGCTGCAGCTAGGGTCAGTGAATAGTTGGAATTAAGATGACTAAGCTGTGAAGAGGAATAAAGCAGGGCCCTTTTTTATGCTTGTTTAGCAAGAAGTCTGTGCCCTTAGCTCATTTTTATGGTCTAATAAGAGGGCTTCTGCCACATGGGAACTCTGTCATTCCTGGATGAAACCTTTCTCACATGGCTAAAAGAATAAAGCAGTTGCAGTTAAGTTCTCTAACTCAGTAATTGCTGTTGTGTCTGTTTCCTAGTGTTATGGTCCTTCTATAGAAAGAGATGACAGAGCCACCAGGGTATCCGGAGGCACTGCTGCAGTGCCTGCACAAAGAGCAAGCTACCTTTGAATCACATGCCAGCCTTTGCATTTGATATGCCTAATTTTATATTTATATGTATATCTGGGAGCATTTATTTGTATTTGCAGCCCCCCGTGCCCCCCCCCCCCCCCCTTCTTATCTCAGAGGTGGGACAGCAACATTTGTATTTTTTAGGAATCCAAAATCTATGTAATGCTATAAAGAAAGCAGGCTTGGCGCTGTTCTAAACCTCTGTGTTCCTTAACAGAAAGTTCATTATTTTTAACCTTCCTGAGATGGAAATTCTCAGTGGGGTAGTTAGAATAACAAACAAATGCGATCTGAGTGTGTAAGCAGAGCAGAATTCAAGAAAAAGCTTTATTTCCTACTTCCTCCTCACAGACCTAAATGTAAGATTTAAAATACTTAAGTGCTATTTTTTGTTACAGTTGGAGAACACCATTTTCATGGTAGAGTTCCATATTTCTTGGGGGTTGTTACAATGGAATTTTTTCTCATATTTGTGACAAGCTAAAACATTTATTACATCTCAGCAAAAGGCTGTGGGTTTTTTTCCTTACAAACTTGCTACATGGGGAAACATTGGGACATGGGTATATCTTAACCATTTTGAAAGTGAGAAGTCTTATGTTTATCTCAGATGTTGTGTACATGAGCCTTGTGATGTGAATTTCTAAACAAATGAGCACAAAACAGTGAAATGGAAGAAAGGGCGGGAAGTGCTGCTGAAACTTATACGGAAAACCAAGCAAACACAGATACATATGTTAAGCCAAAGGTTTAATATATTTTATTATTGCTATAGTTCTAGAAATGAAAGGATAATTTTATACTTCTCTCATTTTTTTTCCTGGTAATGATAAGCATGAACATAAAATCAGACAGAGAAATAATATCTAAGTTTCTATTTAGTTGGCATCAGAATTGTTATTCTTGAGGCCAGTAACTTATTTAGTGAATTGGAATGTCAGCAACAAGCAGTTTTCTGTAAGGCAAATAACAAGTTGTTGTTGTTGTTCACATTTGTGCCTCATTTTCCCTTCTCTTGTGGTATCGGGGGGGGGGGGGGGGGGGCGCGTGTGTTTAGAAAATACATAAAGCAGGTGGAGTACTCCAGAGAAGTCTGGCTAACATATTTCTAGTGGGATAGCTTTAAAGGAAATTGTGAGGTCTGCTACCAAGTTACTGTGATACAGATATGCTTGCCTGAGCTTGCAGTGGGAAGTGAGTGTTTATCAGTGTGAAAAAGTTTCCATTCATCTTCACAATCACTTCTCTGGCATATTCAAGGTATCCTATTGTAACCACCTAACCTGTCAGGAAAAGAATGCCATAGATCTAAAGGTTGCAGTGCTTTGAAGAAAGATCCAAGTTGGATCCTGTATTATTTGGCCTTTCTGGATTAAAAGTAGTTTATGGCTGACTTGGACTTGGCACCATTTTTTCTCCAGTGAGGTCAGCACATACTGAATGGTTGGGTTGCTAGGAGGGGTCTCTGTGAAAAGCATTTGATGGGAAAATGTGTAGAAATAGACCTGTCTGGAATTCCTGGTTATATACAGCCAGCATGAAAGGAGTTGTTACATAGGGGCACCAGGTTTTACACTCAAAATCATGTTTAAGGGCAAAGAAGCAGCACAGCTTATATGTTATATACCAAGAATTTTTTGTTTCTTGCTACCAAAGTTTAAATGTGAATTTCTTATAATTATTAATACAGATTTGATTGTTATGGAAAAAAAACCACAAAAGAATAACATGACTGAAAATTTTCTACACACTGCTGAGTTTCTAGTCCTGTCACTGCTTGCCTTTCTGTGGCTTCTGTGGGTCTGAAGGAGAGCAGTTTAATTCTGGGGTGTATGGGGTCACTTATAGTAAGTTGTTAACGTGTGGAGTGCTTCATTAGGGCAAATCTGATGTTGCTGTGGATGGTTTCTTCTTCCTTGTGCCAGGATTCATATGGAGTCATTTTTTGTTTGCTAACAAGGTTTCACATTCTTGATCTTTCTTCATTGGTCTGTGGCTCTGTTGTATGCATATTTTCTATCTGTGCCATGACATATATGCATGTTAGAATCTACTTTGTCCTCCGTGTTACCCCTAAAACCAGTTTTATCCAGCTCCAGGTCTGCATTTCTTTAGCCAAATAGGGTGAGCCATTTTAGCTGTGGAGTCTCCAGTGCCAAGGCTGTGCTCCAGGTCACCTGCCAGTACTCCGTGCTGCACCCTGTGTCCCCACTCCTGGTCCCACAGGTAGTTTAGGAAAGGCTACCTGAAGGTGCCATGAGCTCTCTTGGGTAAGTGTTTGTGAGGGCTGTTTTGGAGATGAATTGGGTCCCTTGCTTCAGTGCATGAGGCTCCTGTTGGAGTGCTGGGAAACATTTCACGGAATAACAGAACCAATTAGGTTGGAAAATACCTCTGAGATCACCGAGTCCAACCCATGACTGAACACCACCCTGTCAACCACAGCAGGGCACTGAGTGCCACAGGAGTGCCACATCCAGCCTTCCCTTAAGCACCTCCGAAGTCGGTGGCTCCACCGCCTCCCCGGCAGCCCGTCCTAAGGGATGGTTAGGAGGAGTTAATGGCTGAGGCGAGCTGTGTTTATTGGGATGATTTCGGGCGGGACGCTCGCTCCCTGTCCCCGGGGGTGGCGGGTGTCCCGTGACGAGCACCGCGGGGCCGCAGGGCGCTGCCTCCCCCGCTGCTGCCGCCAGAGGGCGCCGCGGGCGCCGAGCGCCTCCCCCTGCTGCCGGCGCTGGCGGCCGGTCCTGCCGGGAGGAGGGAAGGGGAAGGCGGCAGCAGGAGGAGGAGGAGGAGGGCGGGCAGGCGGCGACCGCGGCACCGCCACCAGCCGGAGGCCGCTCGCCCGCGCTCCTGCTGCAGAGGCGGGCAGCGGGGCGCACCGTGCCCCTCGCCTCCGCCCCGCGCCGTGCGGCTCGGCGGCCCCCGCCAAGATGTCTCGGGAGCCCGGCTGCAGCCGCTGGCTCCTCTTCGCTGCCTGCGCCCACCTCGTCTTCCTTCTCCCGCCGCTCCGCGCTCGGGGTGAGTGGCGGGGGCCGGGCCGGGACGCCATGGCGAGGTGAAGGGAGGAGACCCGGGACGCTCGGCCCCTCTGAGGAGGGGATGGCAGGGAGGAGGGCACGGAGAGCTCGGAGTGGCGCCGGAGCCGCCGCCGCTTCCTGCCCGCTCTGTCCCGCCCCGCGCGGGGAAGCGGGCGGGGAAGCCGAGGTGCCCCTGTTGCCGAAGTTTGTTGGCGATCCGGGCTGGAGCGCGGCCGGGCGGCGCGGGAGCCCTGCGGGGGCAGCGCCTCCCGAGCCCGGGGCCGGGACGTGCGGGCAGGGACAGCCCGCGGCGGGGACACCGGCCCCGGGGTCGGGAACAGCTCGGTGGAACAGCCCAGCCCAGCGCCGAGCACTCGTGCTCGTGTCTGGGCAGCGCCGCACTGACGGGCTGTTCTGCTCGGGGCGGGCGGAAAGGTGAAACCGCCCGCCTAAAATGCCAGCCGAGAGGAAAGAAATAAATTACTGTGTTTTAGAGAGGTTTTTCATGTGTCTAGTCGGGTGGGAGAAGATGAAAGAAGAAGAATTAGTAGTGTGTCAGCAGTTGGGTTGCTAGAGGCTCCTGGAGTTGGGAGCTGTTGGCGTGAGTGCGAGAGACAGAAGTAAATATTTACATCTGTTTTGTTTCTCATTATTTCTATTCCTGAATATTTCCATCTCTTGTTAGTTTGCTGTGAGCTTTTGGATTTGATTCTCTTCCACTGCTGATGGCTAGTGCATGAAAGTCATGCAGGGGAAAACTGGTACTAATGAATCATGTTTTCAGTAAAGTAAAATTGTGATTTTTTGGTTTTTCTTCTGCTAAAAGCTTTTCATTTCACTGACACAGCTTGGTTTTTGCCGGAGTCCTAATAGTCTACAGCTCTTCCTAAAGCTGCATTTCATTATTTCTGGGATGAGTAGTTTTGCTCCAGTAAGCTACTATAGCACTTGTAATCACAAACAGATTGGAAACACAGAGAATAGCAGATTCAGTTTTCCCTGTATCTGTATTTATTGTACATGCATGCATACCCACATACATGCAGGTAGAAGGCAGAAATGGATACACTTGTGTTCTTGTTTAGTAGGTCTTGATTAATGCTTGTATGGAATTTATTCACCAGAAGCTTCCTGCAGTATTGTGGTTTTCTTTTGGTTTTTTTTAATATCTGTTTACATTAGAGTCCATCCTTTCCCAAATAACCTGTGCTTTTGAGATGGCCTGGATGTAAGTTTGCTCTTTGAAAACAGAAATAATTTGGATTGCCTTCCACAGAAGCAAACATCTTGTCTGTCAGTAGTTAGGTAATTTCATAAATTCCAGCTTGCAAGTGGCAGCTTACAGAATGGGAAAACATATTTAGATCATTTTGTATGGTGTAACTTCTAGGCAATCAGAAGGGATCATGATGATGCTTTTTCTTCTCCCGTTTTTCTTTGCTTGCCTTTACAAAGATAATGTTGTACACAGCACTCATCCAGTGGTTCAAAGTGGTGATTTCAGCTGCCTTCTTCCCATATGTGCTATTTGTGTAAAGAAATATAAGTAGTTGCTTTTATTTTATGAAAAGCTTCAGATGCTGTAAATTTGCTCGCATCAGCCTCTCCTCTCCCTCCTCCCCCTGCTCTCTCCCCATTTTGTGTTGATGAATCTGTAATACATTCTTACCTGGCTAGACCAGAGTCTGATGCTGATAGGGTGGCAACAGTGAAGAAATATTATAAAAGCTTGCATAAAACCACACAAAAGTAATTTTTAGTGCTCACAGGCTGCCTCAACAGAAGCTCCCATCTCTTTGACTGACAGCATCAGTGCCGATTTTCTCTGGAATCATGTCAATCCATAGAATCTTACATTCTTTGAAAACTTGTAAGGGGGAAGAAACCCGACCAAAACAGAAATAGGCCTTTCATTAAATTATTATTATTAGAAGCGTAAAGAAATTCTATCTTAAATGCTTTCTCTGCTGCGTACAACATAATCACTGGCTGTCGTTATTTGAGCTGGTTATTATCAATCACAGTTTTGCCATACATTAAGTCATAGAATTGTTACTGTTTTGTAGCTCGTTTGAACTGACCCACAGCTCAGTGAGGTGGTTGGAATGACTCTGGGGTCAGTCAACCTTGAATCAGACTGTAAAAGAGGAATGTAACAGAAATGTTGCTTTTCTGTCCCAGGTGGATTAGTCTGTGAAAGCAAAGAGTTAACTCCTCAGTTTTTAACATCTTTTGCATTTGTTAACATTTGGAAGTTGTTTATGCATGAAAGAGTATTACCCAAGGAAGGATTGCTTCTACATATAAAATGTGATATTACATAGTTGTATATGTTTATACAGTTTATTGTATTTTAATGCTGCGGTGATTACATGCATTTTCCTATCCTGCACATATTCCTGCAGTTTGGTTGCTGAACAATGAAAGTAATTACTGAGTTTTACTTCCTAGTGTTATAAGCAAGTCTATTTACTTATAAAAAATTTAATGGCAATAGTAGAACACTTGACAAAAAATAAATAGGAATTGAATTTAATAGGATTCTCATTTTTTATGTCCAGGTTTTGAATGGATCCAAAAACGCTGTCTAGCTTTTCCAGTGGCTTTTAGTCATACCTGCAAAAGACATAAAGATAAGATTGATGATAATATAGAACTTTAAAGTCTTTCTAAAATTTCTTTCCTTTTCTTATCCTCAGTTCTTGGCCATTTAGCAAAAGGAGGGGAGGACTAGCGATTGGCACATTCTGCATCTGTCTGCTTGTGCCAGATGACATGATGTTAATGCACAACATGCAGTAACAACCTTCAGAGTACACAATGCATTAAGTAATGAAGTGACAAATACAAGATTACGGGTTGCATTTAAGATGGTGCCTTGCTGGGATTTTTTTCTGCTTTGGGTGGCTTTGTTTGTGAGAAATGGTACAGTTAATCACCCTGGTCTTTTGGTTACTGTGCTACCTACAGGGCTTGAACTTCTACCAGTTAGTAAGTTTCTTCTTGCAATGTATTTTCTCTGTGCTCTATGACAAGTCAATGGTCCAACTGAGGTATGGTTACACTGTATTCAAACACAGAAAAGGACTGGAGGAAATTCTGGATTTAGCGAAGGTACTTCTAGCTGCAGACATTGATATGTGTTTTAGGGAGTTATACTGGAAGAAATCCATTTCAGTTGTCTGAATTAATAATGATGCTTGGGCATAAAAAGTTACTGTTTTGTTAAAGTAGCATCTAGTAGCTCCTAGACATAGGTCATCCTTCTTTGTGCACTTGTGTCTTGCACACAACAAAAAGATATCCCTCACACAGAGAATTTATAGTTTCTGCCTGTGTTGTACAAGGGACCTGGCCATGAGTTGCATCTGGATTTAGAATTTTTCTATCAGTGGTCAACTCCTGGGAGCATCTTTTTGAGAAACCTCTTGAAGTGAATTGCATGTGAATGAATTAATCTTGGAGTTGTCCACTTGTGCCAAGGCACTGTATTTTCTACCTTCCATGTGGTCCCTTTGTTGATACGTTGTAGGCCAGCTAAATTTACCATATTCTTTTCCTGATGCCCTTTTCGCAGTAAATCCTTAGAAGAAGATATTTATTTCCATGCTGAGAGATCAGATTGCTTACCCAGAACAGTACTGGCCACAGCTGACTTCTGAAGACTGCTTTATCAAATTAGATGGGCATAACAGATTTGCTGATCAGGTAGAAGAGTGTTGCTGAGATAAATTCATACAGTCTCTGTGTGTGAAAAGCTTCATTACTGCTGGGTGAAGAGTCTTGAGACTTTTTTGGTGGTGTCTTCAGGGGTCTGTTAGTCTGTTTTGTGAATGGTTCTTCAGTAGTTTAAAAATAGTCTGAACAGTTCTTGTCTTATTAAAATGTATGAGCTGGAAAAAGTCTTCCTGATATACTTAATGTAAAAGATACCAAGTCATTTTAATGTGTTTAATTGTTGGAAAAGGAGAGAAAGCTGCCTTTCTGAAATCACAGGGAATAAGAGTAATGATATAGCGAGAGACTTTAGCATTCATTGCCTGTATTGGTTTGTTGAATAAATTATCTGTGTAAGTGTTGAAATTGCACTGTGCAACAGGGTCAGAGCTGGTTGATTTTCAAGGTTCGTCTCCTACAATAATGATCCATCCCCACAGGCAGGAAGGCAGGCAAAGGTGGCAGGAGGCCCAAATGCAGAAAGAGGAGCTCCTGGCAAAGCTTAAACATAAAAAAGGAAGCACACAAGAGATGGAAATACAGTCAGGTCACCCCAAGAGTAACAGAGACATTGTCTGAGAGTGCAGATATGCCACTAGGAAAGCCAGGGCCCACCTGGAGCTGAATCTGGTGAGGGTTTCAACTTGTGAAAGGTAAGAAAAAGAGCTTCTGCAAGTGTGTCAGCAAAAGGGAGACTAGAAAAAAGAATAATAGGCCTTCTTATGGATGGAAGACAGGGTTAAAAGAAGGACATGAAAGAGGGCAAGGAACTTGGAACCTTCTTTGCCTTGATCGATTTTACTAAGACTCACCTTCAGAAATCTCAGGCCCCTGAAACTCATGAGAAAGTCTGGAGCAAAGAGTTAGTCTCACTGGAGGAGGACTGCTTTAGGGAACATTTAAACAAGCTGGACATACAGAAGTCCACAGGATGTGATGGCAGGCACATACAAGCACTGGTGGAGTTTGGCAATGTCAGTGCAAGGTTTGATAATCTTTGAAAGGTGATGGTGGCTGGGGGAGATTCCTCAAGACTAAAAGAATATCCCCCTAGTCTTCAAGGAGGGCAAGGATAAGTTGGCTATTGGTACTTCAGTCCCTGGGAAGGTGGTGGAGTGATTAATCTGCAGTATCACTGCCAAACAAGGAAGGACAAGACCAGCCTATGAAGGGCAAGAGGGTGACTGGGAGAAGTCACCATGTTTTTTTTGAGTGGGCAGTCGTGCTTAACCAACCCAAAAGACTTCTGTGATGGCAGACTGCCTTCATGAATGTGGGGGAAAGAGTGGATGTTGTTCATCTCAACTTCAGCAAGGTGTTTGAGTTCAATCCTGTCTCCTATAATGTCATAACCAACTGATGGAAGTACGGACTATGTCTGTGGACAGCGAGGTGGATAGAAAACTGTCTGACTTGGTGGGCTTGTGGGCTCAGAGTGGCATGGTGGCTCCAGTGGTGTATAACCTTTCATTAATGACAGTGGGATGTGCACCCTCAGGGAATTTGCAGGGGATACAAAATATGCAGGAGGAGTTGATGCACCAGCTGGTTGTTGCCATTCAGAGGGAGTTCAGCAGGCTTGGGAAACTGAGTTCAGTGAAGGGAAGAATAGAAAGTCTGGCCCCTGGCAGGGAGGCACCCCATGCAACATTGCACACAGGGGGCACATTGGCTGGGAAACAGCTTTACAGAGAAGGACTTGAAAGTCCTGGTGTGCAGCAAACTGATCACGGACCAGCAGTGTGCCATTGTGACAAAGGTGGCCAGCACCCCCTGAGCTGCAGGGGGAAGAGTGTTGGCAGCAGGGCAGGGGAGGTGACTCTTCCTGTCTGCTCAGCTCTGTGTGACACAGTGTGACACACCTGGGGTGCTGTATCCAAGGTAGGACTCTCCAGTACAGGAGAGACATGGATATACTGGAGTGAGTCCAGTATAGGACCATGAACGTTATTCACAGATTGGAACCCCTGACAGACAAGGACAGGCCAAGGGAGCTGGGGCTGTTAGCCTGGAGAAAAGAAAGTTCAGGGAGGACTTCCAACGTGTAACTACCTGGTGGGATGCAATAAAGAAGACAGAGCCTGACTCTGGTGCTTAGCAGGACACCAATCAATTAATACAAACTGAAATACAGGAAATTCTGTTTGGACATAATTCTTTCTTTGGTTTTTGTTTCTTTTGTTGTTTGGGTCTTTTTAAATCTAAGAATGAACACTGGAAGAGGTTGCTCAGAGAGTTTATGGAGTCTGTTCTAGGAAATAATCAAAACCTAACTAGACAAGGTCCTGAGGATCCAGTTCTGGGGGTTGAACTAAATGACCATTAGGGATCCTTTCCAACCTCAGCAAGTTTGTGGTTCTGTAATACCAGGATGAGTAGGTTGTTTAATTGATTCCCTGAAGAGCTTTTTCTGTGCTCTCAAAGATGTGGTGTGAAATAGGTGATCTGATTATCGTTTGGTTTGTTTCAAGGATCATGTGTGTTAATATTATAAGTTTAGGAGCAGTGTGGCATGGGTTATTGAATGCACTGTGGTGACAGAGGCAGCATCTCCTGTCAGTCACAGTTGTCTTAGGTTTCATGTGTCATTCCTCAGGTGCATATTAAAAACTGAAAATTAGGCTTGTAAATAAAGCTGAATTTATGAGATGACACTTCTTCAGGTTAGTACTATGTAATTAAGACATTTTCTGGAATAAGGGTGTTCTGTGTTGATTTTGTGATTAGAATTGTGTCAAGAAGAAGGTGTGGATCTGGTTTGTGTAGGGGAAGCTATTCCTTGTCTGTAAATACTGTTATACTGGGAGAAGAGGAGGAAAATTACCTTGAGATTTGCTCAGTTGGTTAGAGCCTGGTACTCATAATCTGGATTCAATCCCTGTACTGGCCACTCATTTCAGAGTTGTGGGTCCCTTCCAACTCAGAATATCCTGTGATTCTGATTTATGGCCACCATGAGTCTGCTGTGCTAGAATGATTTTTGGGATGTCTGGATCTAGTCGTGTGATTTAAGATACAGGTTAATCAGGACCTGAGATGTCACTGTGAACCTCAGCTCCTGGACACTTGATGAAATTTGATCTCCAGCTGAAAGAGCATCAGGATGTAGGTGTTCAGAGATGATGTGCCCTAGAGCTAGGACAATCTTAACTTGCTGTCCTCTATTGTAGGTTTCTAATGCATCAAAGGAATCATAATGGCTAGCAACTCATTCTGAAGTAAATTTCAAGCAATAAATAATTTAAATTTGTAGTGAAATAATCCACTTGAATTTGTTTTCTGCCCCAGTTTTTAAGAAAACCGTCAATTTGACCGTGATGAATAGTATCTTGAATTCCTTCCAAATTGTAACAATTTGCTTGCATTTGCATCTCTTTAGTACTTTCAAGAAAAAAGATTTCTTAAGAGTCTTAGCAAGGCTTTCTTATGTTAAATGGAACTACTTTTACAAATGAGCTGGCTGAAACAAATTGAGTGATTGTATCAACACCAAAAAAGTAACACCAGAACCCGTTTTTCTATTATTTTTTCTAATACAAGCCAGAAGTGTATGCAAAGGGTGGTGTCACTATAAATAGTTTGAGATAATGCCTCTTCTGTGCAGATCAGCTCTGTGGGGTCCCTGTTCTTTTTGTAAACATTTATTTGGGTCTCCTACAGTTAGGAGTTCAACTGTTGTTCAGAGATGACATTCAAAGCCTGTTCATCACTTTTGGTAGAAATTTCTGTCAGTTTCTGACAGTGGTTCCAAGAGGACCTTTGGTAATCCAAACTTTAACCTAAAAACAGTGGACTGCAGGTCTCCTGTGTGGTGGCACATAAGGCTGTGATCAAGTGAGCTACTGAACTGAACAGACTCTTTTTTTTTTTTTTTTTTTTTTTTTAAAGGGATTTATTTACCTTGAACCAAGAAAAATTGGCTTCATATCAGAGTGATTTTTTTTCAGTGATGGTGTGGAATTGTCAGGCAGCAAATGTATAATATCTCTAAGAACATACTCTCACGTTCACAGGGATTATTACAAATACAGTATCATTTAATGTGTAAAATCTACTAAGTGATGGGGAGGGTTGGGGTATTTTTTTGCTGCAGAACTTCATCAGTTGCGAAAATGAGCTCCTGTAATACAAAAAAAGTCTGTTTTTTCTTTCAGCTTTTGCTGTAAGTGTAGTTTCCGAAGGTGCAGAAGATGAGACTGAACTGCCAGTGCTGCAGGTAATAAATTTTAATTGCTAGAGCAGGAACATTTTACAGACATTATAAAATAAGCTAGAATAAGCCTGAGCAGAAAGCCTAAAATCTGTGGCATTGATTATTTTAATTATTGACTTCAGTAGTACAAATTTCATATGATTCTTTCTGTTTTGTGTCATATGTGTTCTTAGTGCTCTTGCTGTTGAGAAAAGTTTTTGAGTATACAACCTTTGTTAATTCAAGGGCAGGTTTTCCTTTCTTCTTGGTTTTGTTGAATATGTAATACATTGAGAGGGAAATGTCTGCATCTATGCCAAATTAGCATTATTACATATTACCACTCAAGTCATGGAGCAAGCAAAGCTCGCATATGAAATTTCAAATTAAGCAGATTAGGAGAGCTAATGGTCAGAGCTAGCCCTAGCTTTAAATAGCATATTTAAATAGCATATGAGTGTTAGGTGTGTATGCATGTGTGTCCTTTGACAGACTTCTGACTACCATTTTTATATGAGTACATATTTGTAACAGATATTTGTATATGTATAAAAGACATTTAAGGGCGGAAAATAAAAAATCTGGAATGAATCAGTAGTTAGAATCTATAGCTGCCATTTACATCTAGTGATCTGACATGAAATACAGTAGAATTATGGTCAGAAGTACATATTTCTAAATAATTTTTGGTTTTGATGATGATTGCTATAACTACAGTAATTTTTCTAAGTGAAAAATATCCCTGTTGCAAACTGCTGGTCTGCCAGTGTCTGGGAGACTTGGTCATGTCATTCTGTTGTCATTGCTAATAGGTTGCTGTTTATTAAATTCCATTACTGTCTCAATCCAGCTGTTATCCTTCTTATATAGGATATAATTTATGAAGGCTTTCCTCCTATTTTAGAGTGTCAAAACCTTCCCTCAGATGAAGTCAGAGGTTCTTCCTAGAACTCTTCAGGCCAAAATATCTTTTTTCCTCCCCCCCTTTTTTTTTTTTTTTTTAAAGAAATAACATTAACAGGAATATAACAGGCAACAGTTGTTCTGGGGTTTAATAAAATTAACTTTAAATATGGTTTATTCTTCACACAGTGTATTACAAAGCACATAGTATTTTGTTTGCATGCAAAATCAATCTTCCTATTTTTTTTCTGATACAGGTTAGCTTAGAATGCTGACTTCCTGTGCTATGTAATGACAGTGTTGTGCATAGATATCAAAATAAATTAATCTTACAAGAAATCTTTTAAACCTTATTGACCCAGGCAGCAGGAAAAGGATCATAAGAATGGATGCAGTTGCAGTAATTTTTGTTAAGTTCATGGCTACCAGGGAAGTTGGAGCTTATTCATTTCAGTGTAAAAGTCAGAGGAAAGATCGTCTGATGCATTATTGCTAAAAGGATTACATGGACCTGATATTTTTAAAGAAAGGGAGGGGGCTAAGTATTTAAAAACAGAACTTGTCTCGAGGACGGGGGAACTATGTGTGAGCGTATTGCCAAGGATATGTATGGCCTTTCTCTCTGACAGCCATAAAACACTGCAGCCAAGATAAATCCTGCAACATTCTTGTGCAATTAGTAAAGAGGAGTTCGATTTTTCATGTGGACAAAGCGAAGCACTGGGGTGGTGTCACCTGGGATAAATTGTGTACAAATGAAGGCTGTGTTTTCCTGCCTACAGTTTTCTAGGCAGTGCAGAGATAGCTGGTGTTTGTGATACCTGAGTAAATTCCAGTGGAGTCATGTTATGTGCAACAACCTTTTGATATTTGTCTTGATTTAAATTGCATTTGAGTCTTCCTTTAAGAATTGTGTTTTGATAGAAGCTTGGTACTAGATTAAATGAATAGAGTGTGTTGGGGTTTTTTCTACACTGAACAGGTGTGTTTTTATTGTAGAGCTCCATATTCTGAACTTAGTGCTCAGGAGATATATAATAATAAAAAAAAAAAAGACATTGTTAGTAATAATTTAAATATCTCTAGTATAAATTGAGTCATGGAAAGGTGTTTTTTCTTTCTTATTCTTACTGTATTTTCTGAGTAATAGTATGCAAGTATATAGGATATCTCTTGCAATTCTTGATGATGAATAACATTTTATTTTATTTTTCATATTAGTTTTTGAGTTAAAACCTCTGAGTATACGTTTATAATATGATGAGTGCTTTGACTCCCAGTGTGTTTCTGTAGAAATATTTGAGACTTTGTGTACATTCTTAATTGGGTTTTTTCTTTCCTTCTTCTAGAAGTCTGGAAAAAGTAAAACAATTAATAAAATAGGCAAAGGTAAGTAGAGAATTGTGCTGTTTCACAAATACTTTGTTGTGGGGATTTTTTTTCTTGGTTCATATAGTCTCATCAAACAGAAAATTCTAAATCTGATTGTACTTGCAGTTTTTGTAGTTAAGTTTTTTGTGAACATGTGCACTTGCACTGTGGAAAGGATGAATTGCTTTTTGTAGTGCACTTACAGTTTAAAATAAAATTTTATAATACTTAGTAGATGTTCTTATGGAACAATTTAAGATGAAACTGAATTTTACCATTCTGCTGGGCTCTAATTGTAATAACTAGTGTTATTATAAATTGCTTGTAACAAATTATAATAACGTTGTAATATCTAGAAGCAAGTATTTAAGAAGCATGTCAAGCATTAATAGGTAGAATAGTGGTAGAGCAACTTTTTACTGCTGGACACATGATAAATAATGAGAATAAAATTTCTGCAAGGTTCTGCCTTCTCTGAAGACAAGTCTGATGTCCTTCTGGCAAAAAGTTAACAGACCTGACTTGCATTCTGTGCACTGTAACTGTGGACTTCTCACTCTGCTAAACCCTCAGGCCTTGTTTGTTCTAAAAGGACCCAGCTTAATTATGTCTGTCTGCTGGCATTTCCTCATATAATATTTCTCAATGCTGTGAGGGTGTGAGGAGCACTGGAGGGAGTGAGGATTTCCTGGTGTCGCTAAGTACTTTTCCTTTTACTACTGTTAAAAAAATATACTGGACTTGATGGACTGCTGGTCTGATGCAATACATCTTTTTTTTTGCCTCTCCCTAATAAAGTTATTTTGATTTGAGGTGGTTTTTTTGGGTTGGTTTTTTTGGTTTTTTTTTTGTTTTTTTTTTTTTTTTTTTTTTTTTTTTTTTTTTTTTTTTTGTTGTTGTTGTTTTGTTGTTGTTGTTGGTTTTGTTTGTTTGTTTTTGGTTTGGGGTTTGGTTTTTTGTGGTTTTTTTTAGGTCTTTTAACCCATTTCTATAGGTAAAATATAAGGGCTTGAGACAGAATGTAGTTCTTCATGGTTCTTAGTTTATCTGATATTTCATTCTTCTCTTCTGAACTGTTATGCACAGATCAGTAGCACTTTTGGATATTAATCTTTCAAAAGACTGTTCTTTTTCTTACTTCATTGGGTGTTTCTCAGCTTGAGAAACAATTGAGGTGTTCAATATTGTAACTATTTCCTGCTGACATTTTCATACGCTGAATATGTCTTTTATTAACTACTTTAAACCACCTATAGCAAAGGAAACTATTTCCATTTGATTTAATCATCAAAGTAGATGTTGTATCACTCCTAGAAAGTATGCTATTGTGGAACATCACAGGTGGTGTTAAATGTACCATAAGTGAAACCAAGAGTAGTTCAGATGCTTCCACATCTGTAAATATACTGGTACTAAAACAGCAATTATATAAAAGCAAGGTAGTGTTTGTTTTTTGTCTCTGTGGGTGTTTTTGGTGTTGTGCATGTAGATTTAGCCCTTTGACTCTCATTAATATCAACAAAGTGTAGTTTCAGTTTTCGCACTAATTTTAATTTTTGCCCAGGAAATCTAGCTAAGATCTTGCGAGGTAGCAATTAGTTGCTATTCAGTTGTTTTTATAATGCATGGGATTTTACAGCAGATTATTTGGTGGTTCAGAGCATGAACACTGTTGATTCCTACACTGTGTGGGAAAAATGTGAAATGAATACTGATATTTAAGCCAATGCTTATTCCATCTCCCTAATACATCACCAGAAATCTCACACAGTTTGACAATGTCTTGATAAATAAGCTAATAAATTGAGGGAAAATAATATTAAGGGAAAAGCTGGAAAACATCTAACTGCAGCTTTGAACTGTCATAGGTCTAACTTAACAAATAACTCTGCATAGGAACAAAGCAATGCAATTGAATCTCAGGTGTTGGACATAGCAATATTCTCATAACCATAGTGCAGATAATTGTGGTTTCTGTTCATAATGTTCTCCTTGTGATCCTTTTTCATGGGCTCAGTTTTACTCTTTTTCCTTGTGGTTACTTCTTTCCTTCTTCCTCCAGTTTTTCCTTTGTTCCGCTGTCCATCACTCATTTTACTCTACTTGCCAAGTTAGCTTTTTTTTTTTTTTTTTTTGTGTGTGTGTGTGAACTTTGTTCCTTCTCCACAATTTTGAAAATTCTGTACAGATCTCCTGGGCATTTAGTTTCTTTCCTTGTGGTGCTGTCTTATGTTTTTATATTCTGAGTTTCCTGGTACACTTTCTACCTAGTATCTGTAAAGTTCAGCCTTTTGTGGCCAAACGAACAGAAGTCACAGTATCATGTGTTATTCTTCCTCATTGATTGATACTTAGTTAGGTCTTGAGTGGGTTAAACAGCATAGATCAAACTTGTTGAGAGTTCTAGAAAGGCATTTGTCCTCTTCCTTTTATCTTATCATCCGCTGTTGTTGTCTGCTGTGCTCTGCTTCTGAATGGGATCATATCTTCCTGTTTTTCTAAAATTTCCAAGTATTGAGGGATTATTCCTATCATCAAGAAAATTTGGCTACCTGCATCACCATCTACTTGTATTTTATAAGAGGCACATCTAACATCTATAAATATTTGCAAAGCTACTTCATTTTTTTCTTTTCAATGTCTCTCAGTCTTTCCTCCTGGTTAAAGTTTTTAGTTATGATGCCTTTAAACACTGTGAAGATGTGTGAGGTATTGATGCTGTCCTGTTGGATAAGAGTATCAACTCAGTGTTCTTGTGTGTGCATCAAACCATCAAACCTGATGTTTGTTTCTGGGTAGGGTTTTAAACTCTTTGGTTGAGAAGCAGCTTTTCTGTTTCCTGTTCATGCATTTCTTGGTGAGGGGAGATGCTGGTCTGTGACGAACACCTTTTAACTCTGGTGACAAGGAGTGCTGGTGTATTGGAGAAAAAGCAACCTCATGAATGTGGCTACAGTTAACTGCTGCCTGTTATCTTCCAGTCATGCCATGCTCCTTTAAAATGAATCTTGGAAAGGGCTGGTTTGGATTTTCGTGTGCATGTGTTAAATAATGCCTTTTTCCTATTTCATATAATGTTTGTATAATTAAAGGAATAGCTTACTGTGTAAGAGATTGGTACATGCATCTCGGTTCTCACTAGCTTTAGAGCAAATCAGAAAATTATTTTTTTTTATTTTTAAATCTTCTTATTTTCTTGTTTACAGAATTAAAAGGAATTGTATTTGTCATCCAGAGTCAAAGTAATTCTTTTCATTCCAAGAGAGCAGAAGATCTAAAAAGAGATATTTTGAAACAGGCTGTAGATCTTGGAAAGGTATGTTGAGGTAATATTTAGTGCACCTTAATATATATGCTGTTACTGCATTTTGCTAGAAATATTGGGGTTTGTTGTGCCTATTTTCAAATTCATTCTATTTCTTTTGTTAATTGCTTTCTGTGGGCTTATAAGAAAACTATTTCAGTGGTTATTTACTGACTGTAAGCTGTGATTTATCACTACTTTTAATTTCAACTATCAGTCTTTTTGTGTAACAGCTGTTATTGTTTGGATGGCATTTGATGCAAAAGAGAGGCTTGGAAGAGGGCAGTTTTCCAATATGACTGTAGAGTGTTTACAAAAAAAAAAAAAGAAAAAAGATACATTCTTTATGAAATGAAAAACAGTTTAATCATTGGTTAGAGTAATTTTAGGTGAGTATTTTAATAGAGCCCATGAATGTGCTATAATATAGGCTTTGTCAGAATTCCATTGCATGGGTGTGACATCGTGGCAGTAGAATGGAAATGTGTGTGGACATTAAATTCCTAAGGCAGGATTCCCCCCTTCCTGCAGCAGCAGTCCTCCATGCCTCTCTTGCCCCTGTCCCACCGTGATGCAGTCAGTGCCTTCCCTGTTCCTTGTTCCTCTGCCACCCCTCTGCAGACTGAGCACTCTGCCCTTGACCTGCTGGTGGCTCCGCTGACCTGAGGGCTGCCTGTTGTACTGTACATTCCAATGTGAAATTGGATTTGTAAAGCTTAAGCCTACTGAGAGGAGGTTTTTAGGATACTTTCATTGGAAGTTCAGTGTGCGTAAACAATGCTTTTTTTTCTTTATCTTTTATAAAATTCAGAAAAATTTAAGAGTGGTATACATCCCCTGATGTGAAATAGCTTGCTGTGAGGTTCTTTGACCCATTTTTCATTTCTGTGTTCTTTGTTGTAAAGGAAAAAAATCTGATGTAAATTGTCTTATGTACATTAGTCTTGTAGTGCCTAAATCAGATTGCTGGATGGTTTAGGCTTCATTTATCCAAGCTTATCAAACCTGTTGTAATTAAATCCATTTTAAATGCAATTTTTAATCCCTTAATGAAATCAGTCATGTGAACAGCCTTTGTTCTGCAGCATTCTGCTCTTTCAGAGTCCTCTTTGGGATTGAGACAAGTGTTCAGATCCAATGTGTGCAGAGAGGATTATGGTGTCAGTTGTTAAACCCAAGGATTTTAGTTGAGTTCTGTAATTGATGTTGCAGAATATGAGTATGCAAAAAAACGTTTAGTAAGTGGAAGTACAAGTGGTTTCAGTGAGGCTGGAATATAAGCACGTTTTGTGGGAGAGAGGTGAAATCTTTTTGTAATCAGAGTTGTGCCTGAAACTGACCTGGCTTTTAAAAACCTGTGTTGCCTAATTGAGGAGATGCCTTTATGGAAATGCTGACATGGTGATGCTTTTCCAGTATTAACAGTTACCTCTTGAACAGCAGTCATGGTGTCTTAAGAGAAGCAGTGATGGAAGTCCCACCAATGGTCTCATATCTGAAATTTGAGAAAAGGAGAAAGCCATCAGTGTATAGGAAAAAATAAATGGGCATAATCAGCAGGTTCTTGGTGCATTTTGATTGTTTTGGTCAACTCGCCATGCCACTGTGAGACACTACCCAGGAATTCTGATTATGGAGATGGGGCAGATCATCTCTGCAATCCTGCATATCAGCATTTGAAACTGGCATTTTTCACTGCAAAGAATACATATGAAATTATTAGTTTTTTCAGCAAAAAAGTTAAATCTTTGTGTTTTCAAAGACAACTGCTGTATGAAAAGACTGAATCATCAGGTTCACTCCTCTGTTGCTACAGGCCCAAGCAATAGATGTTTAGTTCTTAATGTTTTCATTAGTTAACTTCTGCTAGTTTAAAATGAGAAATGGAATCCAACTGCTAGATTTGTGTTACTTCATTAAACTAGCGTATATGTCTCACTTTAAAATGGATTAAGTTGCTGACATTAATCTTTGTAAGTGATTTGTCCATTTATTTCCTTTTATGGTGTACTTAAAACATTTTTTTAATGTGAAACCAATCTGTAATTTTGGTCACCAGTAGATGTCAGTATTTTGTTCTTGCTTAAAAACATTTTCATAGTGATTTATTGAATATTAGCCAAAACTCTTCAGTTAGAATTTAGCAATCACAAAAATTCATTACAAGTTCTACCAATCTTTTTAATTTTCTGAGATTCCTGAACACTGAAGCGCTGTAAATTAGACCTTTGTAAGAGGCACCAAATAGGAATCAGGAAGCTGTTGGGAGTGGTAATATTTGGGACTATGCCCTTTCTGTTTTGAAAAAAGTCAAAATCAGGATTACTTTTTGGCTATTACACTTAAAATGAGAAAACAGGTAAAATAAAGTTTTTGAAAAATTACCAGTTCAGATGCAGTCAGTGCTTTTTAATTGCCTTTGATTGTGACACTGTTTAGAAGACAAAAGTCTGTATATTTCCCTATGAAAAATCCAGTCTACTGGAGTAAGAGATTTTTTTGCTTTGGGTGCTTGAGGGTTCTTACATTGAACACCTTCGGCCAATTCAAAAAACTGTAATTTTTCCTGAAAAAGATCTAGATTTGATCTAGAGATCAAATGGGGTCCTTTGTTTATTAACCAGAAGAGCTATAGCAAATTAGTACTGTTCATTACGGAGTTAAAACACCAAAACAAAACAGCAAACCAGTTAGGTAAGAATATTTTTAAAGTGAATACCATGTAGTATCAGAAAATGGAAATGAGTATCACATACTTCCATGTGAGTAATAGGTGATGCTAAGTATGAGTTATGTTTTATAGAAGTGTTGTAACTCTAATTTGCAGTATTTTTACTACTGGGCTTACTTTGTTTTTAGCAATTTGTATATATTGTAACATCACACAGAAATAAAATTTTACACATTTAAAATATCTCGGCATATAAAGGGAAATATTGCTTATTTGTGAGTTTGAGGACTGTTACTGTCATGGTTATTAACATCAGTCTGAATTAAACAAGTGCAGTCGAAAGTGTGGAACTATACACAGGAATTTGATGTATATTATCTTTCATGAGTAAATGCTTGCTTTAGTTAATACCATCATTAACCTTTCATAATACCACTTTTTCTTCAGTCTCCCAATTTCCAGTTTGACTAATGTGAAAACCATGTGGCAGATGTTAGGACCATACTATAGTTCTTTTCCTGTTTATTTAAAACAATTTTGCAAAATCCTGTTTCCTGAAGTGCAGCAGGAACAAGGATGATCAGAAACCCAGCTGGCCTGCCTGTACCAGCAGTCTGTGCCTCAGAAGTTCAGTGTCTTTATTGTCTTACAAGATCATGGCTACACCAGGTTCTGGTTTTCTGCTTTCAGCACAAATTAACTGTATAACTCAGTGTCTTAGCTGCTGGTCTCTGATGTTGAAAAGCCTCTCAGTGCCCATGTTAGTGTTATTTCATTGTGTCATTAGGTTCATGGCCACAATATCTGTTGCCAAAGTGCCAGTGACCATTGGGCATGGCATATGTGCTTTAAAAAAACAGTTATTTTTAATTGCCTAGGCTGTACTGATGACAGCTTTGCACTGCTTTAATGATATGGAAAATTTCTCTGTTAAGGCATTGGAGAGGGTGAAAAAGTAAAATCAGTTTGCTTGAATTTTAATGTATATATGTTAAGCCATCACCATATTCCTATCTGAAATTATCTATCTCCAAATTGTTCCTGTTGATGTTTTGGCCATCTCTGTGAGATTACTTTCAGGGAATCTGTGGGCAGTTATGTTTTGGGTTTGGTTTTTTTTTTTTGGGGGGGGGGGAGGTGTCCTGTTTTGTTTGTTTGTTTGGTTTTGGTTGGGTTTTTGTTTCTTTGGGGTTTTTTTTGGGGGTTTTGTTTGTTTGTTTGTTTGGGTTTTTTGTTTTTGTTTTGTGGGAGTTTTTTTGTGGGGGTTTTTTTTGGTGGTTTTTTGGGGGGGTTTTTGGGTTTTTTGGGGTTTTTTGTGTGTTTTTTGGTTTTTTTGGTTTGGTTTTTTTTTTTTTTCCTTTTTTTTTTCTTAATTTGCCAGTGAGACATTCTGAGTGAGTTAGTGTTTCCTGAAGTTCTTCCAGCTCTGTTTTTACATTTGCTTTGAAATGCTGGAATGGTGCTATCTGAAGTTCTGTTTTCCAAAATAGTCCTCTGTTAGTGCTCAATACTATTTCCTGTGTTCAGAATACAACACATTCAGAAGTCACTGTGTTCTGACATCCATCCACCTGAAATTTTCAATTTTTCAATATTATCAGGCTATGATAGAAACAACTCTGAAGATGTTTTTCTTGGACAGTATTCTCCTTATTTCATTCCATGATAGGTGTATTCCACAAGTGAATGGGCATGCATTCCTTTTCTTGACCTACAACAAGCTCTACAGTTAAAATTTTCCAGCAGTTCTGGTAGTAGGTCTGAACTTACTAAAAAGCTCACATATAAGTTAATGATGTTGTGGTTTTAAGATTTAGTGGAAGAACTTATTTTTCAAAGCAACTGAGTTGTTTTTAAACTGATTTGTATATTTAGATAAGACAGATATAATTTGCTTGGGAGTTTTCAAAACTAATGCCACAAATTCAATGCAATCTCTAATATACCCATTGCTTCAATTTTCGGTTACTTGCTCAAATTCAGGATTCTAGTATGAAAACCCTCCTGTAATGGCTTCCCATTTCATGGAAGCCACTTTCCAGCTGAGACTGATCTAGGAATTCGTTTTTTGATCCTGCAGTTCTAACAAGGTTTAATGGATTATATTTAAGTGAAGTGTTGGGCTATGTTCTGACCTGCCCCTCCATGTCTACAATAGTTTATGGCAAGGGCTTTCACCATATCAAGATCAACCCTATTTTTTAATTAAAACAGGTATGTTTTAACTTCAAAACTTTAAACTTTTTGATTTCTCAGTATTACTAGGTTGATTCCCTTTGGGTGTTTTTGTGTAAAATAATGGTGTGCCCTTTGTTTCCTTCCTAGCAACAACTTTCTTTTTTTTTTTTTTTTTTTTTTTTTTTTTTTTTTTTTTTTACAAGGACTTATTCATTCTTGTGTTTGTAACATCATCCACAGCTTTAACATTTGCATTTACTTTCTGAATCTGTCCATAAAACTACATTTATGTTATGTGGGGAGAACTTGCAGTATAAAACCCTAATAAGAGTGTGCATTTAAGTGGTCAGTGTATGAAGTTCTTATTTCTACTTTTTTATCCACGTTAATGCCTGTGTTTGTTTTATGTTGTGTTACTTATTCTGCTTGCATACATTGCCTAGCATCAGTATGCTCTTGGTCATTTTTCTTTGTTTGTCTTCATAACACTTCATTCCTTTTAGGATTTGCATTTTAAAGTGTAACTGCTTATTCTGCTTCAATATTTGGGTGCTCCAGTTGTGAAATGCTTCTCAAGTCTGTTCTGTGGAAAGGTGAGGTGTAATTAAAAATAAAACCTTTTGAAAGTGTTCCGGGAAGTGTACAAAAGGTACTGCTTAGTTTTGAAAATACATTTCAGAGTTGTCTTAAATCTCTTCAAGGTCAACTTGCAGGGCTTTACACTTCTGAGTGACTTTTGTTTTATCTTTGCTTTCCTCCAGCTGTTCTCCTGGTTTTTAGTTTTAATTGTTTGATCTTTGACTTTCTAATATGCCCTTACTTCTCATTCTGGAAAAGGTACACATCCTTTTGACAATTGCTAGGCTTTATTATCAGCAGAATTCATGTCTAGCTCATTAACTGTTGAAATGGTAAAAGTTACCTACACTTAGTGCTGGAAGGTGAACAGGATCGTTTTTCCTCTAATGGATGCTCAGCAGATTTGAAGGAATTTGTAGAAGTCAAATAATTCTGCACTAATGAGATCTTTTAAATGTTTTAGTAGTGATGAATGGGCTGCCCTCAGCCCTGCCTATACACATCATACACCATTTTTATATGGCTGCTTTTACCAATCAAATATATAGAATTTCCTTCACTTTTTTAATGCAGAAAATAGGACCTGTCACCTCACAGAGATGTCTTGTCATGTCAGAGCAAAATATATACAAGAAATTCAGAAGTTTAAAGTGCTTTAGGCTAAGTGTCTCTCTCTCTGTCTCTTCAGCAGCAATCTCTGCATACTTAATAGGAATTGAAAAAACCCATTTTACTAACGTGTTTCTTTTCTCAGTAAAGAATAAGAGATTGTTATAAAGCTTCCTCCTCCACTGCTGTTGGCTATTTTAAAATTGCTCAGTCATCTTTGAATAGAGTGCTCAAGTATACATGAGACTAGAATTGCTAAATCATCAGATTAAAATCATTACTTGGTGACAGCTGTTTTGCTCTTGTAAATTCTCCTGAGCATTTATACTGGTACTTAAAATACATTTACCAAATTTCTTGCCTTGTGGAAGCTTCTTTCTGCTCTGCTGTTCCTCCTCTTCTTCCCTAGTTAAAAAAGGTATGTGAGATTTACTTGGCCAGAGCCTGTTGTGGGGAGGTGCTCCCCCATGGATCACACTGACTTAGCTTGGGAGGCAGCTGTCTCAATCTTACTGTCAGTGAAAGATGCTTCAGGCTTTCCCTGAATATATAACCTACTTATACTACTAATCTTGCTGATATTAAAAGAAGCATATGAACCCCATAAATTTCTTAATTTCATTGCTTGAATCACAGAATCATTAAGGTTGAAAAAGACCTCCAAATCATCAAGTCTTTGACTGAATACCACTACACCTACTAAAAAACCATATCAGTGCCACATCTGCTCAATTTTTTGAACAGTTCCAGGAATGGTGACTCCACCACTGCCCTGGAAAGCTTGTTCCAATACATAATCACTCTTTCAGTGAAGAAATCTCTCCTGATATCCAACCTGAAGTGTTCTTATGCACTAGCTGAGACTGACAAAGATTTTGCTTGTAAGTAAAAACTCACTTTACTCACTAACACTATCAACTACAATGCCAAAATCCTATCTTAAACACTTTCTAAACAAAAGTCTTACTCAGACCAGTTAGCAACATAATTACAGTGGTTCATCTTTATTATTGGCTTTCATGAATAATATCTGTGTGCTTTATACCACATCTGTCTTTGTTATGATTGCATTTATTTAGAATTCTTGTAAACAGTTAGCTGAGGAGAAAGTACTCCTTGCTGCTTTTTATTCACTCAAGTGAAGAGCAAACAAATGGCTCTCTACTGCAATATGTTGTCATGCTAGGCTACTGTCTTATTATACACATCTGTGGTAGCATTTATAATAAGCACTCAAAAGTTTTCAAGACTTTCTCACTTTTTTTTATTTGCCCTGTTACAAAAGAAGGCCTACTTTGTTAATTTGCACACAGTACTTGCTCTTGATTTGTGAAAGTAGGATAACGCAGTGAAAGGCCTTTCACTGAACTCTGTGAAATTGCATGTAATATGTTATGGAAACTCAGTTCTCTTTAAAAATGATAACCAGGCATCTGAGAGTAGAATGGAAGTAGAAATCCTCTCTAATGGAAAATAGTACATCATACTTTATTACTTTGGGCTTTCTGAGGAGCAAAAGATTATTGGAAACCATGCCTTATTAGAAACATGAGTTTCGTTGTTCTGGGGTTTTTTGCATCTTATTATGGCCTTTCAGTACTTAACAGGGGCTTATAAAGAAAGATGGGAGCAGACTTTTTAGAGGGCCTGTAATGATAAGGAAAGAGTAAAGTTTGTAAACTAAAGGAGAGTAGATTTAGACTTAACATAAGGCAGAAATTTTTTACAGTGATGTTGGTGGAACACTGACAGTTTGCCAGAGAGGTGGTTGATATCCCATCCCTGGAAACATTTAAGATAATTTTGGTCAGGGCTCTGAGCAACCTGATGTAGCTGAAGGTGTCCCTGCTCACTGGAGGGGCTTGGACTGGAGCTTTAAAGGCTCCTTCCTACTCAGAAGGGTTCTATGATTCTATGAAAGAAGTCTAAAAGGAGAAATAGAGCAAGGAATTAAAAGGACTGGACAACTTTGGAGAAACTCCTAAAATAACTGATGTGTTAAACAGAAGTAAAGTTCTTTTACAGTGGTATTGTAAAATAGTACTTTAAATCATTCATGAGTTTTATTTGAATGGGATTATTGAAATAATATTTTGTCCTGGATTCTTGGAAATGAGGCTCTGATAAAATTGATACTTACATCTTTAAAACATGAAAAATATTTGAAATGTGTATTGTGATTTTCAATATTTAAGAAAATTGTTAGAATATAGAGAAGATGTAGTGTTTGGTATACTGCTTGAAGCTGGCAATTCCCATTAAATTGTCTGACCCACTGGGCTTAGAGGTAGGAGATTAGCTATTACTTTCTTTTACTGTTGCTATTGGTATTACTTTCTTCTGGAAATCCTTCAGGATGTCTACAGAATTGGCACGTTTTTGAAAATAAAGCTGTAGGGAGACTTCAGTATGTATTCCACAACTCTACTTTGTCAAAGTAGTCATAACAGATGATGGTAGGAGCTTGGCTTACTTAACCTCCCAAGGGAAGGCTGAGGAGGTAGGCTAGCTCTGAATATGTCTTAGGATTGATTACTGAAAAGAAGGTAAGGGAGTAGGGAAGATGTTTTTACGTGCTTGTGAGGTATGTAGAGATAGGAAAACGTTTCTAATTCTGGAGTTCTGCAGTTCAGCAGCAGTGCCAAGGGTTTAGGATCCCCACTGCTGCCCCTTGGCTCTGGGCTTCATGAGGCAGTTTAATAAGCTGACAAAGCACAGGGATGATATATGCAAGACACCTACAGATACCAGCAAACTGGACTCATATAGGAGGAAATTCTTATAGACTACTTTATTTTTCTCTAGTGTATTACAAGATGGCTCTTTGCTCTGCTCAGGTGACTCAGCAATATAACAGCAAACACATTGCTGTCGTGTTTGGCGTTTCACTGCAGTTCTGTGTCTGTTTCTATGTCACACTTGCAAAATCACGTCACACAGGACACATAATTAATAGTGCTGAGCCAGATCTACTTAGAGTTGTGTTCTAATAAAGCATGTTCTCACAAAAGAATACACTTAGGGCAAGGGATGGTTATGCTTAGATGAAATTCAGTGAACTATTTTGTAGGAAAACAAAGCAAATACAGTTCTGCTTGAGGATCATGGAGGATATCACCTAGCCTGGAAATCCCATTTTAGCTTGGGTAGATTGCTGTCATCCTGGGTGCATACAGAAGCTCATTTTGGCCTTGTAGTCTGTGAAACCTTAGCATTTTCTTTTGGTTTTACCCTGTACAGTTTTGTTCTCTATAAATTGCATGTTTTTCATATAGGATTTGGTAGATTAATATGAAAATGCATGTAATGCAGAAAGAACACAGATACTCGTTTCAGCTTAACAATTCCTTAGTTCTTAATTCTTTTATTCTGAATTATCTTTCCTCCAAGTTTTTTCATGTTAATGAAGAGAACTTTAAATATTTAGATTCAAGAACCAGAGTTCCCTTGACAATTTGGTGAGAAACTGATTGTGTCATGAGCATCTTCTTACTTCAACTTGCATAAAAAATACTAGATGATTTTGACGTACAAATGAGGCTGTGTGAGTCTGTGTCTGTAGAATTGGCTTGAAAATGTGGGTCTAATCCCTTTATTCACACTTAGCTTTTCATTTGTGTAAAGTTGTAATCTGTGGCAGGTATTGCTGATCTCACTGTGCTGAATAGAGTAGGTGGTGTTTGGAGTAAAAATGTCTTATGCTGCATTTCAGACCACAAACAATTCCATTTCTTGGTTTTGCCCTTTAAAGTCAGCTCAGTTGTGTAAGTGGGATGGGTAGTCTTCAAAAAGTGATTATTTTATTTAGATTATAAGTTAATTTACTCGTGTCATATGTAAAATGTTGGTATGTGTGAAAACACCTGTGGTTTGTAACTGTGCAAACAATAGTTTCAAGTTAGAATGACCAGTGAATGCAGTACAGGCCATGGATGTATTTGTAGGAGAGTTTTATGAGATAGACACAGTATGCAAGTTATATTTCTTTACCTTGACTGCACATGCCCTTCCACTCCTCAAAGCTGACAGCAGGTACATTTTGCTTTTTTGTTCTGTCCTTGTACTGAAGATAGAATAAATAAAATGAATAGGTCAGCCCAGTTCCTCTAGGTTCAGAGTGAAAATGAGAAAGGAACAACAAATCCTCCTGTATTTTTGAAAGAGGCTGTTTTAGATCTATACAGTGTGTTTTAAACATCTCTTTTCTTAAATTAGAATTGATGCATGGTTAGAGGTGAGTGGAAGGAATGGATCATGCAGGACATGTATTTTCATGTTTTAGAGGAAGTTGGGTAGAGAAAGAGAGCTGGTTTCTGAGATATCAAAGAGAAAAGATACCTTGTAGAAGTATTGGATTAGCTCAAGGGAGAGTGCTTTTTCTTTATCCACTCCTTTGCTCTGCACAGAGGAAATAGAGTCTATGGTACAGCTACTTAGATTATGTAATTTGCTTCATATCTTTTGCATGGGTAAATGCTGTTTTTGTCTAAAATTAATCCAGTTTCAGCCTTCAGTGTGATAGAGACACTGAGTATATCATTATTATTATACTTTTTTTCTTTTTTCTGGATCCTTTTGTACATGAAATGCATGGCTGCCTACAATACTAGCATAACTGCAGGTTTTGTATGCATGTAAAAATAAATTCTCTTGTAAAGACAGAGGTCTGCCCTTTTATCTTTCTATCTGCAGTCCCATAGGAAAGCATAATTTTATGGTTTTATCATAAACTTATATCAAAAATAAAAATAAATACATCTAAGTAAATAAAATCAATAAAGATAAAACTATACCAAAGGAAATTTTACCTGTTTCCCATTTTAGAGAAATACAAGATGTTAAAAATAGTATGACTAGGATTTGCCGCTTCCACAAAAAAACTCTGAACTTTTGGTTTTTCAGTAAACTGCAAACAAGCAGAAACATATTTGTTAAGTTAGCTTAAACTGGAACCATAAATCAAGAATGCTGATTTTTGAGATGCAGGTCAATATCCTGTTCCAAATTAGAGTTTTGGCATTGTTTCTTTTCAATTTGGGTAATTCCAATAGCATTAATCCTTATTTTTGTGTAAGGCTAATGCACTCCTGAGAGACACAGTTATTCCTTAGAGCAGTAGAGATGTTTTCTTCAGCATATGAAATTTGGTGGTTTTATGTATTTCGAGGTGCTGTGCTTAACTGACTTTAAAAAGGATTTAAAGTAAACTTGACAGAGTCGGCAAATAGTGTAAACTTTATCTTAGAGCTTTTCTTAGAAAATAAATTATTTTTGTGTTTAAGTGTGAATTTTATGCTAATGGCATTGTTCACAAAGAGTTCTTCAAGCGGGAATGTTTGGCACATGGAAGCTGTAAGTGGGAAAGGATTAGGGCCTGGAGAGACAGGTGCACCCCTACGACTCGTGGTCCTCTCTCTGGTTGTGGGAGCACAGACCTCCAAGCACAGACACACAAAGCCTCCTGCCCAGGAGTTAGCAATGGAATTTGAGAGAACAGGATAGAGTGCAGTGATCTGGGCATGGCCAGACAAGTTTCCTGACCAGCAATTTGTTATGAGTGACCAACTCTCTTTTTATCCTGTACTTGCCAATGATTTTCCCTCCTTGTCCTGGTTTCAGCTAGGATAGGGGAAGAGGGAGGTTGAGTGAGCACCTGTGTGGTGCTTAATTTCCAGCTGGGCCTAAACTACTCCTCAACCCACCACGATCCCTCTTTTGCTGACCTTTTGGTCTTTCCCAAGCATCTCATGTGAAGTTTTGTGCCAACCCGAAGTGGTGTTCCCCTGAATGCTGTGTGAGTCCCATGCTCCTGTGGGCAGTGACCCCCTGGCAGACTGTCAGGTGAGCAGGGAGCCTCTCCCTTCTCCTCAGCTGGTGTCACACCTGGACACAATGATGCTGCAGCTGGGGATTGGACTCATTGGTGGGGTAAGGTACAGCGTGTGTGTTAAGGGATGTACCTGTATCCAGCTTTGCTCATGTATTGCAAATCATGCATTTTGGTTTATCACAAGGCTGTGTTTAAATGGTCTTTTCTTGGAAACTACCCCAGAATGACAGCTTATCTGCCAGACATTGGGATCTGCCACTTCAAAGAGGTTTCAAGTAACAAAAGAGCAAAGGAACTTACGAGAAATATTTTCCTTTGTAGAAAAGCTTCTTTGATCTTTCAGAAAGAAAAAACGTTAACTCCTCGTTTTCATTTTTCTGTAAATCCATCGGTTTTTGTCATGATGTTAGTGTGACAGGTCAAAGCTCAGCTCAAAGTAAAGTGTTTTATCTCTCACTAAAGCTGTGTGTAACATGATTGTCCAATGGAAGCCTCTGTAGAACATTCTTCATTAATTCTAAGTACTTCTTTTATGGGATTTTATGGTATGGCAAGCAGATTACTATGATATATTGATTGCGTGGGTTCTTATGCAAAGCATTTAACTTGAAGTCTGTTAGCTTTATAACTAAAAGACAATTAGGAAATTGTGAGTTGGAAGAAGCACTATCCCTAACTTGCAATTCACCTTGTTTCATACCAGCCTAAGTCATCTGTTCTTCAGGGCTACTTGCCAGTCAAAACTATGTAGTCATTCCAGAATATTTTTTTTTAAAGATTAATTGATATTTAGGAAGAAACTACATATAATTCAAGTTTAATGGGAGCATTTTTATTTTTCTTAAAGGATTTGCCTACGGTTCTGCTTATTCATCAGATCGACAGGCATGAAGGTGCATGGACAATATTGCCATTAATGACAGAGTAAGTGTAATGAATAACAGTTATTTTCCAAGGTTTTTGTAGCCAAGAATATATATTTTGATTACTCAGACCTCTTTTTTCTGAAGCAAAGTTTTTTTTAATGTGAGTTGCAACCTTTTATTTTAACTTTCTTACTGTGCTTCCTTTTTTTTTTTTTTTTTTTTTTTGTTCTACAAAGCAATTTTCTGGTAAACTTAATTAAATCAGAGAAGCCTATTTAAAATAAAAGAACAATAATAATAGAATTTAACTGGGCAACAACCTTCAAATCATGGTGCATTTTAAAAATTATTAGGGAAGTAAACTAGTCTAAAGAAGCAGCATTTTTAAATGTGTGTTTTTCTATTTGGTCCCCACTTCTTACAGTATAAGGTATTACAGAAATTTTAGTCCTTCAGATTATAATACTTGTTTGGGGTTTTTATTGCTTATAGTGTTTGTAAGAGGTTGTATGTCTCTGTAGTGAGTTGTAGATTTCAGCATCTTTTTAGATGCTTATATGGCAAATTTTCATATTAGTGTGATCAGAAAAGACAGGTAATCTCAAATATCTTTTCTTTTTAGCTCATACAGATGGCTGCAAGGAGGACATGCTGCATTTACAAGATAGTATCTTGCAAACTGTCAGGAAATCGTTTTAGTAATCCTGAAGCTCCATGGTAGTGAAGATTATCTTTTGCCTGAAGCTTGCATTTGAAATCTGCAGCCTCCTGAGGTTTAATTTAGTTAATATAATTTATTAGATGTATTCAGGGTGAGGTTTTTATGTCAGAGTGGTTGCAGGACAGGATGTCTTTCCTTCTGCTTTCCACTGCTTTGTGTGTAGAAAAATATGAATAGTGCTTGTATAGTGGCTGTCTTAGAGAGATATATGTAAACTGTGAAAAATAGCAAAAGAGATTTGAAGTGAATTGAAAAACTGGAAGATGATGTTCAAACTATCAGTCATCTTGCTTTTTTTTCCCCCGCTTAGCTCCTGTTTCAATGACCCCGTGGTTCTTCTTCTGAATTATTTATGTCTTGGTGACAGGGTTTACAGATACACTGCTTTTAGATGATAGCAAAACTAAGAAAAAATACAAATGCTCATTTGTGTGAGAAAGCAGAAGAAAATTCTTCAGAAATCAGAAGAGGAATCTTAAGTAGAGGATTTCTGTCTTGAGATTTATGGAGTATGACTTTGCTTGTGTGTACTGTTTCACTTAGTGCTTTTGGCAAATGAAGACATGGAGTAGTTTAGAAGTACGTTGATGTTTTGAAGCTTGTGTTGTTTTGTTTTCTCAATGGGCAAGAGAGGAAGAAGGGAGTTCAGCTCATGCTCCAGCAGCTGATGATGCTTTTAACTGGGATATAAGATGCATCTGTATCAGAAAACTGCTTTCAAAAGAATAGATTTCTCAGTCCTGAAGATGTCAGCATTTTTAAGGAGGTCTCTAAGCAGTTGTGAAAATCCTTAATTGTTAGGTCTTGGGCACAGATTAAGTTGGACAAAATATGTAATTTCAGAAGATACAATCAGTGGATGTCTTATGACATGGTATCCTTACTCTGCCCAGAAGGCCTGCTACATTTCTTCTCAGTAACCATGTTCATTCAGCAGAGAAGAAATCCTTTTTAAAAAATTCTAGCTGAGCACAAAAGTGTGAGAGAAAAGCATGCAGTCTTCACAGGGTATTAATTACTGTACATATTTAAGAACATGAGGTGTATCTGATGCCCTTTCTTACTTGTTTGGCAAGTTTTAGAGGGACAGCTAGGAAGTGTTTTTTCCCACTTGTCTGTGTCTTACTTTCTTGGCTGAATGGCAGAGTTGCCTGGATTTCGGTGTTGACTGTGCACCAATTATATGCTTTTATGAACTGAAAGGGTGAATGATGAGTTCTTCTGGCTGCTGGAGTTTAGCAGATTAAGTGTCTTAAGCAGAAAGCAGTGAATAGTCAAACACTGTTGCAAGACACAGAGGAAAGGTAGCTTAACAGGAGGATGACTCTCATGTTAAAGAAAATTAATTCTACCCCAGCCCAAACCAGCACAATAACTGGTCCCAAGTGAAAAAAACCTGAGCTAGTTTGACACCTGGCAACCATCTGGTGCTTCTAGCATGTTACTGCAATACCTGCAGAGCCAGGTAACACATTTTCTAGCTTAAGCATTTCTCAGATGAAGGGTTTGGCTTTTTGAGTGGATTTTGATTTGATTTTTTTTGTTTTGTTTTGTTTTTGTTGTTTTGGTTTGGTTTTTTGTTTTGTTTTGTTTTGGGGTTTTTTGTGTATTTTTTTTTCAGGCAAACATAAATGAGCCAATCAACCTTTTTTACTTACTTCTGCTGACTTACATTTCTGCTGTTTCTTTTCATTGCTGATTTTATCAATAGGAAGTACTCTGGAGAAAGCAGACTGTGATGTTTATATACTAGTTTTCTTTTCCCTCCCCTCAGATGATTTGTTGAATTGAATCAATGTAAAAGCCACGCAAAGGAAACTGGACAAATAAAGATTGTAGGGTTTTTTTTCCATTAGGATGTTATTAATTAATATGGCTCTGTTTTGATGAGTAGTGGAAGAATTAAGGCTAGAGGAACAGAGAAACAAGGAATGATATTTTTCTGAAGGAGTCAGGAATTCTGCATTGAGATTATTGCTATCTTTGAGGAGTCCCTTCAGTCTGTACAGCTTCACTGTACTGGAAAAGCTAATTAAGTGTTTAGGTTGGGAATGATTAATGTCCAACAGCTGTGAGAAAACCTGTCATTAGGTATTTTGATGTTGGTTGCAGTGCTGTTAGATTTTAGGTGGCCAATGGTGGGGCCCTTTGGAAGAAGGGGAAGGTAACTTAACCTGGTATCTATGGACTTCTGAATTCATAGGTGACTATTAGACCTGTACATTTCTGAGTGGAAATGCTTTTTGTATCTCTGTTCCCTTCTTTCTGTAAGAACTTTTACTTTATTAATAGAGAGCAGCAGAGTCAGCATCTTTACCCATTCACAGTAGTTCCTTTGGTGTGTAATTCTAAATCAGTAGTAAAATCTTCTGCTTCTGTGTAAATGAAGAATTGATGACAAATTATTTAATTTTGGGGAATTTGCCATTTTTGTTCATAAGCCACCTTTTTAGTAAAATGTTTATTTCTTTTTTCAGCTTCTCTGTTACATATGGTAGGAACACCTCGTGGATTTTCTTCTGTGAAGAAGATACAAGAATACAAGTTGTAAAACTGCTAGAAACACTCAGAAGATTTGACAAGTCTAAGGTGAAATAAAAATGTAGATATTTGCCTTTTTTTTGAGTGTGATTGAGTGTGTTTTGCCAAGTGTTGGAAAAGATGTGTCCAAACACCTTAAAACAGGGGCATAGATTTCTTTTGCTGAGGATGAGAGCAAGGTATTTAACATGAAGCAATACAAGTGCCTGTATGTTGAGGAACTATTATAATTGAGCAGAGAAATAATTTTTTTCTGTGAATAGTCTGAAAATCGTTTATTACAAATAAAAAGATTAATATAGTCTGTTTTGTGCTCCCTTCTCCCCATTTTCCTGTCTGTTTCCAATTCTGATTATCAGCAGATTGAGTGACTGATGCTAGTTTGTCTATGATGTAGAATAGTAGGGTGTTTTACTTGCATTCTGTTTCTGATCTGTCTTGGTGATCAGTATTCTGTACCTATCAGAAAAAAACCAACACCAAAAGTATTGCAGAACAAAACAGAAGTAGAGTTACCAAGGAGCAAAGCAAATTTGGTAATGCCAACACATGAAAGGTGTTAATATTTAGAATTTTAGAATTCGGTGTTCAGAAAAGAAACACCTTGGTGTCAGTCTTTTGCTTGTAATAGAAGAACCCAAAATCTGCTGTGTGAAATATGTTTTGTTTCTTTATTGTAATTTTGCTTCAGGACTCACCTTAGCATATTTACTTCCTTTTCAGGCACGTGGCCTTGTGTTTTCTCACAGTTCTTTTCTAAAATGGTAATAGTAATAGTAACAGTTCAGAGGTCTTACCTTTTAAAATGCTTGGTCTTCAAAATGGAGGACTGAATATATTCAGAGCTTTGGAATATCCTTTTTTTTTTTTCTGTTTCAGAAACACCTGCTTGTAATTGACATTCTTAGAACAGAAACTTGAACCTTTTTGTTCTAGATGCTGCCCTTTTGCCAGTTTTACTCTCTTGTTTGCATTACATACAGATTCTAATAAAATAACAAATTATGTTCCAACCTGTGATAAAAGGAAAATAAGACATTTTGCTTTTGTACATAGTAATTGTCATCTTAGTGTAACAGTCCATCCATGATTCTTTATATACAGTAGTAGTCCATCAGGTACAAAATTTAAGGTGATTTATATCAGAGCTCATTCAATATTCATTTTAAAGTCTCAGCAGTCTGAATAATAAAAAGTTGGTAAATGTTTATCTCGCTAAGAGGTCTGCAGTGGGCATGTAAATTGTTGATGAATCTGCAGCTTTTCAATGTGAATATGTAGAGATTAGTAACAGAAATATTGAGACTTATACAAGTGAAGTATTGACTGTAATAATGAGTGAGAACAGATGTTTCAAAGCATTGAAAGAGACTGGAGGAATGTTAAGAGAATGTCCTGCATGGATAACCAAGGGCATTACTGACTGCAGTAAAACTGAAAAACGGTGGGGAATGTCTTTAGCTACAGACCTCAAGGCAAGCACTCAGATGCTGAATTATACCTGAACATCAGGTAATGCTTTTTTATTGTGCAGATGAGTGAGCGCTGACCCAAAGACTTGAAGTCTCAATCCTTGGATATAACTCATGAGCCATTAGGACTCGTGGTCCTGAGCATCCTGCTTTGTAGCTGGGCCTGCCTGAGCAGGGGAGGCTAGGCCAGGTGATCCCCAGAGGTCCCTTCCAATCTCAGCCCCTCACAGTGATTCTGTGTTTCCGCAGATTGATTCAAACTGTGCTTTCATAGTGGAAGATGGCAGCAAGGTTAAACCAAACTGCATGTGCCACTCCTCTTCCAGTCATCCTAACAGGGTGATAGACTACAGCTGTAAAGATGTCTGGAATGAATAAACCAAGTGGGATGGGCAGCAATGACTTAATAGCTGTTGATACCTAAGAGTATAAAAGATCTGTCTGAAGAACAGTTTATCCTTGAGAATCATAAGAACTTGTAAAATGTTGTAGTGAGACAGTGAGAGTGTGACAGCAGAAATCTCTTTTTAAGTTCCCTATAATAGAAGAGGTCAGATGGATGGAAATTCTAAACTGCTCTGTATGAAGTGCCTGAATACAATGCTTTTGAGTGTCTTGTCTAGAGAGCAGTCAGTTTGGGGATTCAAGCACTGGAACAGGTTGCCCAGAGAGATTGTGGAATGTATTCAAAGCATGATTGGACAAAGTCCTGGGTAACCTGCATTGGGTGATCCTGCTTGAGCAGAGGAATTGGACTAGATGATCTCAAGAGGCCTCTTCCAATCTCTGCTATTCTCTGACTCTGGGATTCAGTGTTATTTGAACAGGTGGAAGCCAAGGCATGTTCTGGAGTTTGAAAATGCAGCCTGTATTGGATTTCAGAGAACAATCTTTAGTTTCATTTCTTACCAAGTACAGTTTTTTTTGTCCAGATTATTTATTGTGAACAATATGCTTCCCTTGTTTTTGTTTTCAGGTTTGCTTTATTCAGCATGAATGCAGTCGTCATCTTCACTAAAAGGATGCTGTAGATGAACAAAATTGTTTCCTATATTCCTTTACAGGAGTGGTTTTTAGGTAAACCATTATATGATGAAGAATCTACAATAATTCACCATTATGCCTTTGCTGAAAATCCTACAGTCTTTAAATTTCCAGATTTTGCTGCTGGTTGGGCACTTAGCATTCCACTTGTTAACAAGTAAGAATTGAATTTTAAGTCACTTCCTTTTTATTCTCCATTATTCTACACATTCCAAGTATAATTACTATAAACACTTCAAAACTAAACAAGAGTGCAGAAAGAGATTTCTGTATTATTGCTCTGCATGTGGTTTATTTTGCTTCACTCTGCCTACATCAACTAGCTGATGGTTGTCCAGTACTCATTGCTTAACTAGTTCAATCCCATATTGTAATTTTAAGAATGTGTTCTCCCCCAGACAGTGGTTTTATTCTTGGGCTGTAGAGTGGCTGCATAGCCCTCAAGAAGTGTTTCTCATGCTGTTACAAAGTACATATTTATTTCAGCTTAAATGCTTAGAGTGCTTTCAAATGAGATTTGAAAAGTTCATAAATTTCAGAAGTTGAATGCATCTTACCATAGCAAGGATCGATGTTCTCACGAATTGAAAGCCTCTAAATTATATGCTTTGAAATACACAGAAAGAGAATGTTGTCTGTAGTTTGAGATGCTGATCAATACTGAGCTTCAAATGCACTGCTGCTTTTAATTTGTTGAAAATTTTATGCCAGACTCTGTCTTCCCCACATGAGAACTTTCTTCTTGCGCAGGAAGAGGGTATCAAAACGTGTGTGCTGAAAATCAGTATTAACATCATGACACTGTTCAGATTTTTTTAAGGAAAGGATTTATGTAATAAATATAAGTTGCTTCTTGAGGCCATAAATACAGAAATGTGGTTTATTATTATTTTTCTCCTTGTAAGGTGGTCAGTAGTACCAGCTACATTTTCCTGCATACACTAGTGATTGATTTTATTTTTTTTAATATGTTTGATTGAATTTCTTCATCTCTAATTGCATAGGCTTGCAAAGAAGCTGAAGAGTGAACCACTCAAATCAGACTTTACAATAGATTTAAAGCATGAGGTAAGCAGTGGTGTGATTAAAGAAAAAAGTGTCTCGAAGTTATATATGTGAATGGTGTTAAATCGTAACAGAAATGAGATATTTTTCTTAAATATTGCTACAAAGTTTGACTGCAGTGGCATGTTAGATTTCTTTTCCTTTGTTTAAAATATTGTAATACTTGAGAACTATATTTTAAGCATAGAAAAATTCATTAATAAGCTTGCATTCATGTATGAATGCATATGTGGCTGTATACATTAAGGTATCTTCTAAGGATTCTCTGTAAGGAAGGAGACTTCCAATTCATGAACCATAAGATGAGGTGAGTAATATCTCAATTGTAGCCAGCCTCACTCACTTTCTGAATCAGGCTCTCAGAGCTAAATGTGGTGGAGTTTGCATTAAATACTCTGAGGATTCTACCTTTGTGTGAACAAGCAGCGCTGTGACTTGCGACGTGCAAGTCTGGGAGGACATTTTTTTGTCTCTGGTTTGCAACGCTTTCTAAAGGTTGGCAGAAGGTATTTCAGACAATGACTGAACTGACTGAAAGGAACATGAGAAGGAGGCTGTATCTGTGCTCCTTTTATGAGGCATTTTTATTTTTTCTGCCTTTAAAATGTTTGTGCTATCCAGGGTTTTGTACAGTCACCAAAGTGAACTTCTGAACTAGGGATGGTTTAGGGGAATGAATCTGGCATAAGCTTCTGGCCTGAAATAAGAATATTATTAAGATTAGGAATAAGGAATGTGAAGAAGAAGGAAGGAAGAACAGGATAAAGATTTTGACCTGAAATTATGAGTGACACTGAAGTAGTTTTAATTATTTTAACACTCCTGAAAAGCATCTATAAATTGTTGTGGTCCAGGAAAAAAAAATCCCCTTTACATAAAGCTCCTGCTACTTTCTCAGATCTTGTAATGGTCATAAACCTCCTATTTTACAATGTAAATCTACAGTGTATTTATATAGATCTGTAGCATTTTAAAATAAATTTGGTTTTATGCAAAAGCATTCTTTTATATAGTTTCCCCTCATTGACTGCTCATGATTTTGAGATCAGTCATCTCAAAAACAGTTGAATCCCTTTCAGCTTTCATTCTGCTGTGAGAAACAAGACAATAAGGTGGTTTTTTTTCCTCTTGTTAATTTTTCTCAATGCAAGACCTTGGGCTTCACAATGTCATTTTATTTTAACTTTATTTTTAAGATAAAGTAATTCATATATTCCCAGTATTCCGGTCTACCTCAGCACTAACAAAGTCTCAAAACATATTGTCATTAAAAAAAAGATCATTAAGAGCCACTCCTTTTATCTGCCTAAGATTGCTTAGTAAAAAACAATTGATCAGTCGACTGACAAAATGACTTCCAACCACTTATTATTCTGTTAGCAGGTCTTTGCATATGTTTCATTTCAAATTTATTGCCATCGATAACCTACTTCAGTCCTGTAGTTATTCTTTCTGCACAGTCTCATGTCTCCCTAGAGACAGTTTCATTCCCTCTCATTTATTTAATAAATCACCATCTTCTCTGTCTTAAATCATTTTTATGTCTATGCTCTTGTGTGAATCAAGATTGACAGCAAATCAAAGAATATAATCTGTTGTTTTTAATGATTGTGTATAATGTTTAAGTTTATATGAAATATTTTAGTTTAACAGACTCCTAATAACATATGCCTCTAGACTTTGGTATTTTATTGTGCTCTGCATCCTTTTTTAAATTTCTTTTTTGCTTGTGTTGCCTTATTACTTTCCAAGTCTATATTTCTTATATCCATAACATTTATATCACTTTCATATCTTGCAGATGTGGTTAAGTGTTTTTGTCATGCTGCTGCTCACTTGTCGGTTGTTGCTTACGCTTTTTGTAACTGTACAATATGTGGCATCTTCCCTGATGCCTATTCAAAGCTGGAATTGAGTAACGGAATTTTTTGTACATCTAACATTAGATCTGAACTAGGATTAAGACTGTTTTTGTCTTTTTATTGTAAATCTGTTTCCATTGTTTTAGTAACCTTGTGTCATCCTGTGCTACAACCCAAAATGGCACTCTTACCTCACTTCTGAAATAATACAGCTTCACGCCATTCTAAGGCTTTTTATTGAAATTTCATTTTTCAGTGGGAGAATTTAGCACATTGTGAATTTCCATAGATAATTGGTGATAAGTTACAATTGTCAAATACTCTTTGTTGGTTCATGTGATAGCATTAATTCTGAATTGGTTAAAGGACCCAGGAGCACAGGTACTGTTCTCTGTCCTTCCAGTTGCAGGGAGTGATGAGGGAAGAAACTGGAAGGGCCACCAACCAATACCTGGCTCTGAGCGTGGTGCCACCAGCAGAATATGGAGGAATTAGTTAATCAACTCAGGGACAAATCTGCTACACCATCCCGTATCTTTCACTTTCCTTATTAATATGATCTCTTTGTATGCCCTGAAAATTTTTATCCAATTTAATTACTGATATAAATGTTTCCAATTTTGATAGATTGCCCTGTACATTTGGCAGAAAGGGGAAGGACCACATCTTACTCCAGTGCCTGAGTTCTGCACAGAAGATGTGAATTCACATAAGGCTGATCACTGTGCAACAACATTCAGTAATTTTCTGCCACTTTGTGTAAGTACAATATTTTAAATACCATTTGCTTAGTAAAAGTAAAATTCTTACTAAAATATATAATACTTGAGTTCAAAAATCTCAAAACTTGAGAAAATATTTTTAAGTAAGCTAAAAGAAACCCCGGCAACATGGTTTGTTCTGGCATTTATCTAGGATGTGTTTTGGATATGCTTTCAGGCTTCTGTGGCACTGAATATTTCCTGGCAACTAATATTGTATATGCTTTAATGAGTCTTTCTACCACAATGTTTGGTTGGCGCATGACCTATGAATTATTTATCCTTACACTCCTTACACAGTGAGATACTGAAGTACAGAAGTATAGATGATTTTTTTTTTTTTTTTCCCCACAATTGGGAATCTAAATCTTGCTGAGGCTAAAGATAAAATGTAAAATAGTATTTGGTGCCTTAAAGTACAGCTCATCTCTTTCACCTCTAGGAGGGTGCATTTATTGTATTATGAATTAAGTGTAGCTAGAGGCCAAAATGTGTTCCATGCTTCCAGGAGAGAAAAATTCTAGGTGCTAGAAAAGATAACAAATCAAAGTGGTCAAATGGTTTATTACAGTTGAGGAAATTCAAAGCTTTCTAGTGTGTAGCATTAAAGCTGGTTTTTCCAGTGGTGATACAATTTGTGTTTTCATAGTGACTGATTTCAAAGAAATTAAGAAAACATTCTTTTTCAGATGGATCATTCTTATTTCAACAAATTGTTCTACTCATGGTCTTTTCCTAATGATATGTGTTTTAGTTCTTGTTAGAGTACTGCATGGATGGAAAAAAAATTATGATGTTATTTCAGGAATTTTAAACAACCAATGCATTTATTTTCAAGAGATAAAAATTTACTTCCTTGTGTATCACAAGAGCACTCTTCTGCTTGATGGAATATACAATGAAAAGATACTTTCTGTTTTATTATATGTATGGACATACATATCCTATAAAATACTAGGCAGGCACAGCCTGCACTTATAAGATTAATTTTTGTTTTGTTCATATAGGGAGAGCCAGTGAATAAGGAAGATGTTTTTGTTGCTGTAAAAACGTGTCGAAAATTTCATGGTGACAGAAGTAAGTTGTTGGCTGGTCAAGGTAGTAGTTCTGTGCAATATAGTCCATAAAATGAATATTTAAAAAGCAGGCTGATATATGCTGTCTCTGTAGCTCTTGGGACTAAATCTTTGCAAAATCTACTTGGGAACAGGGAAGTTTTGGAGTTATAAACAGGTTATTCTTCAGGTGGAATCTTTTTGCTGTTCAGAGTCCCCAGGAGTGCTCTGAATCATTTAAGATAAAAAAAAAGTTTCATCATTAGTCCCTGTTGGCAAAAAACTTGAATACATAAATTAAAATCTGCATTGGGTTAGCTTATATTGTTGTATGCCATATATGAGTTAATACAGCAGCTATTAATATCCTTCAGTGGTTTTCCCCCAGATGATTGCTTCACTTCTCTTTGTACCAGCAGTGACAATTGTGCTGCTCTTTGGTGGCTGACTTGGAAATTTGAGCAAGCTGAAAGGTCCCTCATCTCCTCCTTCCTTTTGTCTTGCCCTCCTCTCCAGTAACAGATCAAGCAGCTTATGCTGTCATGTTGCTTCTAGCTGTTCCATGTGCACGTCTATTTTATAATGCTTGGAATGGGAAAATTTGTCCCTTCTAGCAATCTGGTCATATGTAGGACTTTGTCCAGCCAGTGGCCCAGATCAAGAGTGTGTGAAACACTATAGCATGTTTCATCTGAAAGTCCATCTGAAAATTGTAGAGTTACACAAGCAGTGGTAGTCACCGTGCTAAAAACAACAAACAAAAACCCCTGGTGCAGCCCAACAAGATACACACAGCCAGCATTAACTTCCTCCTCAGACCCACAGAAAATAGGCACAGAGAGACTCTCAGCATCTGCTAACACAGAGTACTGCTCAGCTAAGTTGAGGGAGATCAAGTCTCAGCAAAGCTTGGAAGGAAAATTTCTAAATCCACTGGTTTAACAGAAGACTCTCCACCTACTTGATGCCACCTACCAGTCTGCTCTGGTTTGCTTCTAGACATTTTGTTAAGAAGGAAGAAATTTATTTCTAGGAATATGCTTGAATTTTGTGTGCTCTTTAATACTCCATGTGCATAATACTGTCTCAATTATACTTTTTTTCTAAGCATAATTTAAAGTGATTATAATTGGCAAAAAAAAAAAAAAAAAAAGAAAATGCAGATCAAGTAATTGGTTAGTAGTTGTACCAAATTCTGAGAGGGTTTTGCCACACCTGTTGTCAGAGGACAGGATGAAAGCAAAAGCTCTTTTTTTAACTAAGTCTGGTTAAAAACAGGCAGGATTTTTTCATAATAAGATTTATGGATTTTTTTCTAAATACTACTGCACCTGATGAAGGCACATGTGTAGTATCTTTAAAGTAGCTTTTGACAAAACAAAATTGACTGTCCTGTAATTGGAGTTCACTGAAGAGTTCTCCTTCCTGGATCCATGTTAATTTTTAAATACTGAAATTGAAAACAAGAAAAAAGAAAAAACAAACAAACATAGAAAGTCAGAAGGAATCGTAAGACCTCAAAAGATAGCATAAACATCCTTTGAGAAACACCTGTTGAAGACTGAGGAAAATTCTTGAACTTTCCTCACAGCTTCCACTGTTATGCAATAGAGGATAATCTTACTCCAGATTTTGAAAGATTAATGGATGCCAGCTTCAGAGAGCTCTTTTTACCTGGTAAGTTATTCTTTATTGTATGCCAAAAACTACATTAACGCAGCATTAAGGCTTAGAAATTGATGTGCTTTTTAAAAGCATCTAAATTTTACCTCAGAATTTACTTCAGATACAACTCTTCAAAAGAAATTTTCAAGACTGCAGATATGCATCAGGGTTCTAGAAATAGCAGAAATAAGATGTCATTAAGAGCTTAGAGCTGACTTTTAAATATCTCTAGTGGTATTAAAACTTCAGTGTGATCACAAGTATTGATACGTATTGATAAATATTTGCATTGTCATATAGTCCAAAATTTCAAGTAGTTTTCTTTTGGAAGGTACAATTTGCCAGAAATTACAAAGTATTGTGGGATTCAATTTACAATTGACATTAGTTTGCATGGTGACACTTCCATCAAGACAAGCAAGGGAAAAAGAAGGATGCTTTAGCTAACAGACCCCTTGCTAGACCTTGTAACTGAGATGAGACTCAACTCCTTGCTTCAGTAAACTTTTCTTCATTTATAGAAGGAAGGGGGGCTCCACCAAAGGAATTGAGAGGCTCAGTCTGTAATTGCCAATATTTCTGTGTGTTAAAGGACCCTTCTGAGTTCCAGGTCCTTCTTTGGAGAAACATAAGACAATGTAGATAAAATGAAGGTAAAACCTTCACAGGTGCAGCTCTTCTGCTAGGGGAAGTTTGGATTCTCTTGTGTATCTGTGATTCTTCTGTTCTGGAGCCTTGTTTTCTGAAACCTTTCTGATTTTGTTCTGCTGAGAAACATTTTTAAGTAAAACGTTTCAACAAAATAAGAAAATAACTTCCTGCCTATACATTTTTTTTTTGTACATAATTCCTTTTGGATGTTTTATGAAAAAAAACGAGAACACTTTTACATTTCTTAGAGAACTTTTAAAAGTAGTATGGACCATTACAAAATGCTACAAAAGTGATTTTTTCTCTTTTCAAAATATTAAAGCCTTTCCATTAGTGCTTTGAATTCTTATTACTCTGTCTTAAAACTAAAATGAACTAAAAGGTAACTATCATCAAATTGACTGTTGATCAATCAAGAGTAGTAAATCCTGTGTGGTCAGAGTAGAGGGAAGTGAGCAATAGGTAGGCAACAAACATCAAATTAGGTGATGGATGATTCTAGCAAGGGGCTAAAGTGGGTTCTTCACAAACATCAGAGTTGTATAGCAGAAAAGGGGAGTTATATAAATATTTCCTCCATTTAAAGCACTACCTGCTACTGGTGAGACCTCCTGGATGGTGTCAGAGAGCATAAAGGAGAGAAGGAGTAACAGCAGAATGCAGAGTACTTGCTCAGAGTATTTGCTCATCTCAGGCCTGACCTCCTTGTTTTTAAGATGGAATAGAGATCATTATTCCAGTCTGATGGTTTTCTTCTGAAGACCCTGCAGATGGCTAGATTTTTTTGGTGTGTGCTACCCATAATTTATTCACTTCTGGATATAAAGTAAACACTCATGGCATCATTATTAGAATTTTGTGTGATCAATTTTAAATGCTGATGTGAAATAGCAAACTAGTAAGAAGAAGGTTGCTTTTTTTGAGAATCATTAAGCAATCTTCCTTTGAATAGAGTCTCCGTGGGATCAAAATTGATTGTATGATATTTATAAACTATACTATACAAATACTTCTTATTTATAAATGAAACAATAAATATTTATACATTTATAACAGGAATGGTTTAAAATGTCCTGCGAGTGTGTCTCTAGAGACAGGTGCTTTGGGGCATTGATATGATGTTGCTGTCAGATAGGATGTGTATAATACCAGTATAGTATTTCCAAAGGTACATTTGGTCTGTTTCTGATTCAGAATATGTTGCAGACTGTACAGTTGGATTGAAATGTGCCATTTCAATACTGGAAGAAGGACTAATCTCTGGTAGTGTTCATGCTGATGTGTGCTATGAATCATACAGTAGCTAGTGTAAAAGTAGAATTCCATGCTTTGGTTAGCCAAAATGTAAATATCACATTCATATTTTTCAATTATTATTATGAATAACAGTATCGTACAACTATTTTCATATTTTAATAGAAACTTTTTTATCATTTAAATAAAACTATTCTGACTGCTTTCAAAAAATTGTAAATTTTTTTCTCTCTAAATATTACAGGAAAGAAAATAGAATGAACATTTAGAATCATGATGCTGTATCTGAAGCAGCATTTTTATTACCATGTGAAGAAATGTGGCTGACAAGTGTGGTTAAAATGAATATTTGGATCAAGTATCTATTTTAATCAAGTTCCTTGTGTTTGAATGCCAATCATTGTTTTGCAGTACCAGTTGTAAAGCAGACTTGGGAAAGAGAAGCTGCCCTTATTGAATTCTACAGTGATTATGCAGACATCTCCATTCCTACTATAGATTTAGGCATACCTAATACTGACAGAGGTGAGCTATTGACTGTTGTCAGCTTTGCACAAATGGCTGTCTAAAGAAGTGAAGTTTTATGGATGATATGTGTCTTTCATGTCAACCATGTCATTTAGAAATCCTGTTTTTCTCTAGCACATATGTGCAGCCTAAACTAAAAGAATGCTCTTCACACAGGAAATGGATGGAGAGTACATTCAGAGTCCCCCTGTGTAGCTAACATATACTTTTTAGCAGAAACATAAATACTGATATTATGACAGCATAATATACTGATATACTCCAAGAGAAAAAAAAAGGTATTATTACTTGGGATAAGAGTAATAACTCTACAGTTATTTATGATTTTCAGTAGGATCGTCAACAGTGAAGAAGTCATAAATTTATTTCAAAAGACCTCAGGCAATGCCAAACTGTACTAAGCATACACTGCTTGCCATATGGTATTCCAAGCTATTATATCCATGTGCCTTGCATGTCTTGATTTAAACACAAAAACTAAATGTTAAGATTCAAACATCTTTTTATAGCAAACAACAGGCATTTAAATTAATTTACTTTGTGTTTGAATAGAAAAAAGGCTGTGGATATGATGGCTTTCTCGTGCTTATTAATTTTGATTTTTTTCTTTCATTTGATATATTGTTCTTAGGCTGGTATTTTATATCTATTACCTTCTGAGTGACAAGTGTCCAGGTAGTGGCCTCTTAGCCTTATCTGGCCCACAAAGTCAGTTGTTCTGACCTCTGGGTTATTTCTGCCCCCTTTTTTTTCCTGTCTATTAGAGGCAGAGAGAGAATAGGCAGGGATTTCTGTGTGCACAGGTGGAGCAGGACATGAGCAAGCAGTGAGTGTTGTCAGGAGGCAGCAAGCCTGCTGGATCAATGGTAGAAGCCATGCCCAGTAGTTCTAGTCATGCCAGAGAGCTTCCACGTTTTGTGATGGAATATAATATAGGAATCTTGGGTTTCATTTTGTAAATGTTCACGTTATCAGCCTGCATTAAGTTCACAGTCTCACAAAATTACCAGAGGGAGGACTTCATTTCCTTAGCACAGAATCACTGCATTTTCTCCAAGAATATTTTAACTGAAAATGGGTTTAAATATAATATTGCTATTTTGAGTGATCCTTTACTAAATGTAATATTGATAGCAGTTATTTTTTTAGACCATCAACTGTAATAAGGACTGACTGAAATGAGGTTTGTCCAAAATCTAAAAAAGACTCGTAAACTTCTTGTTTCTCATGTCCTGCTTATTCTGAGCAAGGTTATTTCAGTTCTGCACTCCTAGCAAAGGCTGTCTTACCTCTGAACTTCATTATAATCTTGTGATAAATGTTCAGACCTTTCCTTGGAGGCAGTGATCAGGACCTGAGTTCCCAATGAGGAGTACAGTAGATTCAAATATATTTAAATATTTCTGTAAAAGCAGTGGATCTGCCTGATGCATCATGAAATGCTATGACAGTATCTTGGAGTATTTTGCAGAACATTCTTCTGTCATAGTCTCCTCATTTTTACAGCTCTTTAAATTAAGAGTAGCAGTTTGTCCATTATTGTTCAATGGCTTGACAGATAACTGGAATAAAGCTTGTTTTTAATTTAATTCCTATTTTATTTAAGCGTATTCTGTTAATTTCTTTTCTTTTTAGGTCACTGTGGGAAAACTTTTGCCATTTTGGAAAGGTTTTTGAATCATACTTCTCCCAGAACCCCTTGGTTAGTTGTAGTGGATGATGACACACTGATAAGGTATATATTGTATTGCTTCAGGAGCTACCGCTCTTTGTGTCAATAAGAGATTTAGCAATATTCACCTATCCTGCTTTATTAGGGAGATACAGCTATTTTATTAGTCATGTGGCTTTATATTACTTGAAGAAAAGAAATTGTCTTTAAATTTCACATTTCACTTTAAATTAATTAAAATTAAAATCAATTAATTCATTTAAAAACAATATTGTGACTTGGTTAAAGCTGTGCGTATCAGTATTATTGTGTTGTCATTTAGCCTGACCACACCATGTTTTGTGATTCCTCAGTGTAGGTATCAGTTTGAGCTGATAGGTTTCTAGCAAATGACTAAACCCTTTCTCAAATGTGTTCCTCAGACAAATGTGTCAGAAGAAAAGTTGCATGAGCTTGGGTCAGTTGTCTGAGCTACCCAGAATGGTATTTTGGAATTTGTTGGAAAATTAGATCCCATTCTCTGTAAAATCTAACACTGCAACATAAGCAAAAAAAGTGAGAAATGCACAGAATCCCATGGTTATGAGCAGTGGTTCAAAACAATACTTTAAATCATTTGACAGAAGAAGAAATAGTGAGAGGATGTAACTGTGGATAATTCAGCATTCACAGAACTAAATCTACTGTTCTAGTTTTCAATTTGTAAATGTTCATAGATAATTTGCCAAGACCTTATCATTGCTTGGAAAGTGTCATTTCATGTTTTGTCTGAGATGAGTTGCACTTTAGTGACAAACTGCCTACGATAAAAAAAGACGTCAAGCTAATTTGTTCATCATTTGACCAAATTGCACAGTCATATCTCATAGTAAATAACCCATCATAAATTTCTGTTTAGCAATTTGTATCTCTGGGAGAGTTTTTTGGGGTAGAATTTCTGAATTTCTCCTGTCATCTTTGTGCTATTTAATAGGATGCTGTTGAGGGTGGCAATGTCTGCTCCAAAATGAATGTTGATGAGATATTTTTTTTAATGGCTTTTTGTGTTACAGTATATTCAGACTCCGAAAATTGCTCAGCTGCTATGACCCACATGAACCAGTATTCCTTGGGGAGCGTTATGGCTATGGCTTGGGAACAGGAGGATACAGCTATATCACTGGTGGAGGAGGGTAATTTGTTTGACTTCCTACTGAGATCTTTTTGAGTGCAAATGTTTTAAATTACGACACAAATCACTTTCAACAGAAACAGTGATTTTCCCCAAATGTGTGCAATTTACTTCACCCTTTCTGTGTAGTGACACATGCTGGTCTTAAGTCCCCAACTCTTTTCCCTTGCATTTGAGTAAGATTGAGGAGAACACCTCTTTTGAGTCCGGGCTAAGTTTAGGAGGAATTATCGGCTGTAATAAAAATGGTGGGTAGCTAACTTATTGTTGGAGTAACAACAATGGGTATAATTGCTGTAATTAGTTTTCAGTATAAAAAGTAATTATCTTTCAGAAAATGCCTCTTGCACTGTTTGTCAGTTCTGACCCCTTAAATTTTGAATTTCAAATGTGTTGTATCAGAGGGCTACATTTCGGTCTTGTAGTTTTAAATAATTTAGCAGTATTTATTAATTACAGTTATTTGGTGTCTTTAGAGGTTTTTATACATTTCATGTGGTGTTTTGTTTTGTTTTAATTCAGGATGGTTTTCAGCAGAAGAGCTGTTCAGAAATTACTTGCTAGCAAATGCCGGTGTTACAGCATGGATGCTCCCGATGATATGGTCCTTGGGATGTGTTTCAGTGGATTAGGAATCCCTATCACACACAGTCCACTTTTTCATCAGGTCAGAGAGCTATTTTTGAGTATCAAAATGTATTTCACTTTTTAAGTATGCACATAAAGCAGCCATAAATATTCAAATTTGATCAGTATGTAATAACACTAAGCAAGAAGCTGCTGCTGCTTTACCTTGATTCTCAGCAGAACAAGGCTGATCAAATAAGAACGTTCTCATGCCATGGGTCACTACAATGCTTTGCTAGTTTATATGATATTTTAGCTAACCTATAATTAAATTTTATTAGAAATGTAGTCAGAGGTGAGGATTTTGAAAAAGATACAGAATTAGGAGCCATGTGATTTGAACAGTAGTCATATATCCTCTAAGTGAAAAAATACAACACAATGCCTTTTTCTTCAGGTAATGGAGAACTGACTGTAAAATTTTTCAGTAAATCTGCCTGCACTACTTACCTGATTTTTGTATTGATTAATATTGACTATTCTGAAATACCTCATTAGTGAAGGTATAAAATATGAAATTATTGCTTTTATGGTGGATTCTGAAGAGTGGTATAAGTACGATAAATTTCTGTATGCTAGCTCATGGGAGAGCAAGCTTACAAAACATAATTTTCATCTGTGTTTGGGAGAAAAGGGCAGGAGTAGATTTTAATCTTGTTTTTGTCTTCCATGAATTTAAATAGCCAACTGTAGTGTCACAGTGGAAAGCATGATGCATTGAGGCTATAGAGATTTTCTTCCTTACAAGCCAAGTAAACCAAAGCTGTCCCTGGTAGGAACAAGAAGCACTGGAGATTTTTTTTCCCCCCCAAACAGTGCACAACTTTTTTAAAAGTCAACATTTCAATTAGTGTAGTGTTTGATGTTTTTCAGGCATCAATCTAGCTGAAAAACTGAGAAGACCTGTGTATCTGAATATGAGCTGAGAATAAGATAATAAGCTACTTGAGAATTACTAAATTACCCTGTGGTTCAAGGCAGCTGTAAATGGAGGGGGGAGTTTCTTATTTAAATTGTCAGCTTTTCCTATGTTAAGATTCCATTTCTGATTACTTTTACTATTTAGAGAAATGGGAAGACTGAGAACATACTATTCAATATTTTAATTCCTTGTCCAAATAAAAATCGTATCTGTTTACTCTCCTGTTTTGTTTATCATTGCTTTCTCCTTTCAATACAGAAAGAAAACAAGTCATGCAAATTATAAAATCAAGTTACTGAATAATTTTGCTTGCACAGGTATTAAAAAAAAAAACTGAAACAACAAACCAGCCTAATTAAAGGAGAGTCAGAATGGAACTCATTTTCCAAATTTATTAGAATGATCCTTATTCAAAAAAAAAGGACCTCTCTGTAATGCTTAATAGTGTGTATGTAATACTGAATCACTTTGAAAGTGAAATCCTAAGTTTGATTTTCCACACAGGAAATTGCACTTGACTTCTAATTCATCTTTACTGTTGCATGTAACAAATTCTATTTAATATCCCTTGAACAAAAATTAACCCGTGGGGAAAAACCACTGAATAAAAATTGAATGTGTTTATTCTACGAAATCCACTATTGTGCAAAAAATATTTTAAAAATGAGAAAACCCATTTTGGATTTTCTGTCAACCAGAAAATAACTTTTTAAGGACTTGACTGAAATATTATAATGTGTGATGTTCCTCAAAGTATGTGAATCTAAAATTGTACTGAGATATAGATTATCAAACAGAAGCAAAGACACCTTCGTTCTTGGAGGGTCTGTGATGGGTTTACTCACTCTTACTGCTTTCCTGCTGCCTACTTGCTGAAGCAGATACATATTCTGTAACCTGTTCCAGAGCTTTTTGACATGATGAGATTCTTAAAGAGAACAGGAACCTTCCCATGTTGAGTAGCAGCCAGAGTGGTGGTCTTAAATATAAAATCTGGGCTAAAACAATATATTTGGCTTTTCTAGAACACCAAATACAAATTCTAGCAAAAAAAAAAAAAAAAAAATTACCGTTATTAGAGTGTAGGTATCATTATTTTAGAATTATCTAAACACCAGAATTTTGTCTCTAACTTAATAAAAAGCTGCTTTATTTTCAAACAGCAAAAATCTTTGGTCTCAGATGTGTAAAAACTGTCTCTATCCAAATAAATTCTTCAGCTTCTTGAAACCTAAATGTTCTTCAGAGTGTTTTCAAAAGTCCGGAGGGATACAGATTCCCTCTTGATTTATCGAGTGGAATTTTTAAAAATAAGCACTCCATGTTTGAAATATCAGAAGTAAAAAAAAAAAAAAAAAAGCCAGCAACACATAGTCAGATTTCATAATGTTTCTGTTGCCTAATTTTATGACCGTAACCAATACAGAACTGCATGAAGAATTCATAAATACCACCATAAGCAGGTGAAGCGTGCAGTATTGAATCAGTTACCAGCTTAGGTATCAAACCAATTATTTGTTATCCAAATCATTCCATTTTCTTCTTGTTTGGGTTTTTTCCCCCTAGATGTAAAACACAAATGTTTGTTCTCCGTGCATTTTTCTTACAAAAACTCTAATGGCAAAATGGAGTTGTTTTACCAGGGACCACTGCAGGTGGGAATTTTATATGTAATGATGCACTTAGTGCTGTTGAACAGCCTGAGAAATGAAATACACATGGAGCATTAGGACAGCAGCTGCATCTTGTAGCTGTGTTGTACTTCTGTCTGGTTTGATATAGCCTGATAAAGAATAACAACACAGTTTTCTGGCACAATGTTTGGAACCCTTAGATATCATAAACTCTCTATATATTGGCTGCTTATGGCCTTATTAGAATCCTGCAATCACAGTGGCAGTGCTGACAACTCTCATTAGAGGAGGAAGAGAATATAGTTTAAAATGATTTTGTCATTATTGAGCCAGAACTGCATGTTTAAAAAGATTTCATACCAATTACACTGTTTTATTGCTTGACTTCTGAGATGGTGCCCATTTCATCCTGAGAAACAGGGCATATTTAGTATCAGTGTACTTCATTCTTAGCATGATGACTGCAGCATGAGCTGCAGATTTAAACTAGTGCCTTGTCAATTGATATGGATAGAATGATGTAAAAAACCTTTGTTACCATCTTGCATATTTTGTCAGTGCCACATAGTTGTGTTACAGGGGCCATTGAGCACTGATACCTTTTTAAAACTACTATTCATCATTAAGTGCTGGTGCTTTTGCTTTATTCTTCCATCTTAGGCAAGGCCAATGGACTACCCAAAAGACTACCTTTCTCACCAAATTCCAGTATCGTTTCACAAGCATTGGAATATCGATCCGGTGAAGGTGTATTTCACATGGCTGGCACCAAACACAGAAGAGTCACATAATGGAAAAAAAGCTGGATACAACAGAGAGGATTTATAAGCAGTAGAAGAATGTAAGTGTTAATTACTATGTTACAGCTGAGAGACAGTCACTGCTGTGGTTTTTGTTTTGTTTTTACATTGTTCATCTGTCCATGACATAAGAAGACAGTGTTTTGTTCCTGTTGGTTGCATCTCTTCAGAGCAATGGAAGAAGGCACTTAAATGACTTTTGGATTCTTTTCCTCTGCTTGATTTCTTTTTAGAATGTTTTTGGGCTTTGTATACCAATGAACTTGACTCACATTTAAGAGTCTTGTACAACTTTACCTGTGTTCTGCTTTGGACTTGGTTCAGACAGCATCAATTTACATTCCCTTCCTTTGGGAGCATAATATTGAATAAGTTTTGAACATCTATTAAACATCATCTCTCACTGACTTACAGAAAACAGTTCTCTAAAAGGATCTGGAACAGTTTCTTCATAAATCATAGAGGACACTTGGGTTTTTTTCTGAGACCAGGACTAGGAGCTAGATTGTGTGAAGGCTGTGCTCCTTTATGCTTATTTCAGATAGAAATACTGTAGTTTTCTGAAGTAGCTGGACCAGGCATGAAACCACTGTTATACCTTTTAAGTTTATTGGCATTTGTGTGGAACGTCATGTACAAAATGGAAAAAAAGGTTAAGGACAGGGATTTCTTAGGTGGCCACGGGAGGTCACTGTGGCTCCTTTAGAAACTGAAGTCACTGTACATCAATTTGGCAAATATAAAAATTACTCTTAGGGATTTTTGCAGAACTAACATTTCAGTATTTCTGATGAGTGCATCTCAATAGCATATGAATACCAGCTTTAAAAATTTTATAGTATCCCTAATTTATATCATCAAGATAAGTAATTTGATGCATACAACATGTAAAGTGTGTATTTCATATTTAAAACGTTTTTGAATTTTTTTTAGTAATTCAGTTTTGTAAAAATGTTTGTACAAAAACTGGCTTTAGTATGTTCTAAACTAATTTTTATATTGTAAAACTTCTTTTAAAATGACAGTATGTGGCACTTATATGCTGTTATTTAACTTGGCTTGCTATATTGTAACCAAATACAGGGTCTTAAAGCCATACTGCTGAAGTAATTTGTGTTTTGGTTTCCTTTAGTAGGTTAAAAATTGATTCCACTCCAAAGAAAAGCAATACTTGGTCTAGAGTTGAAGTAGGGGAGCCACTGATTCCTGTCTCAGTAATTATCGAACTTGTATAAACATTTGTTTGTGAATGTAGCTTGTGGGTTTCTAAGCATTGAATAGCAACCACGTATTCATAATAGATTCAAATTCCAATTAATAAAGAGCAGTCCATGTTATGTCTTTTTTTCTTCCCACTACCAGTGCCTTAAACAGTAGACATTTTAGCAGGACTGTGTTCTCTGATACCATTGGCGAATTGTTAATTATGTTTACTGTTTAGAACTGTGAAAGCTGAAAGCTGAATAAAAGCATTCTTTAACCTTTTGTGTCATCTTCCTCTTTGCAAACCACGTACAGCAAACCAAGTACAGCACACTTTTTAAGCACTAGTGAATAAGTTCATCACATTAATTGTAATTACTGTCAGTTTTATTACAAGGCAGGCTTAACCTTCAGGGTTTTTTCATGTTCTGTCCTGACCTCCATCCTAGATCAGATTTCAGCCTCTAGTTTTGTGCAAATAGAAAATGCTGTTTCAATGAACACCTTGTGATTGAGAGCCTTGATGCTATCACAAAGCATATTTCAGTATCAAATTCTCCAAAGGTCTTGCAATGCAGTCCAGACAGGTCCAGCTTCCAACTGATATTTAATCTCTCCTTGGGCCCTGTGGAGGCAGACTAGATCAACAAAAGATGATTAGATTTTAGTCCAGGCTCTGTTGTACCTGTGGACTGCTTATTTAGATGTGGGAAGTCATTCAGTTGTTGATTGATTGATTGCTTACTTGACTTGTATTTCTGGTTTGACAAATACAGTAGTAGTTGTCCTAAAGTCCCTCTTTTCCCTTGCTGTTAGCTCTGGATTTTACTGCAAGGTTCCTGGAGGTATTAGTAAGCAGCAGACTTCCGATTTTAGTCTCCATAATTTTGAAGGCAACAAAGCCATAATTTGCTCAAGTATTTTGCCAAAACTTGACTTTTGAGGCACTGCAGCAGCATGGCACAAATGACCTTTTAGTCCACCACCTAAATAAGATTTTTTCAAGCACAGGATTACAATGTGTTTCTATAAACAAGATGTGACACCTTCTATGTGAACTTTAGTTTTAGAAGACTCAGGATAACTGCAGCCAAAACCAAAGGACAAAACTGTGTGTTAATGAGCCTGAACAGTACTAATGTTTCTAAAGAAGATCAAGTGGATTATAAATGGTGTAAGGTTAAAGCAAATCAATAGAAGAGGCATTCACAACTCTCTTGGTAACAGGCAGATTAAAACAGGTCTGCAAAGTTGATTGACTGCTTGAAGTTTCCTTTTCTGGGACACTACAGGGTTGTGGCATGAAAAAGAAAATCTGGGAATCATTACTGACTATTTGTTTTTGGTGTTTATAGCATAAAAAATCTTTATGTTTTAAGATCTTTCACAGAATTATTTTGATAATTTGGTTGGTTGGTTCATCTGCCAGGAGCCAAAAAACCCCTTGTGCCTTCAATGGAGCAGATTTGTCAATGAAGAGTGAAGAAGTGTTTGGGGCCCACATTTGCTCATGAGTGAGAATGAGGGCTGTGAATCTGTTTTCATTTCCCTACATCTGTAGTTGGCCCAGGCATGGAGAGACCCGTAAGGATCTGACCTTTGTCTCTTACTCTGTGATTAGGAAAATGGGGCAGCTTGCAAGCTGGGTAACTTGCTTTTTGTGCAGGAACACTTTGCCCTGACACCAGCTCTGATGGCTGCTGACTGGAGGAAGGACTCCAGATTACCTTATTTTCAATTATTTAATTTGTCATGGGTTTTATTATCATGGCTGGAACAAGAAGGTCTCAACTAGAGGCCTGAGACACCATTCAATGAGATTCCTGGAAGGTGAGATCAACACTCTGTAAGACTGCCATAATTATCTACAATGAACACCTCCAAAGCCAACAGTGCCAGTGCATTGCCAAGAAACATGGAGAAGTAGTAAGAGATTGGTTTTTGCAACACTGTAAAACTCTGAATGCTTTTGTGCATTGGACACCATGATAATAAATATATTTGAGTTTGCTTTGATGCAATTGCTTCTTCTTGTTGATATGAAACTAAAGGAGAAATTTAGAATTCTGAGCAAAATGCTCCCTGAGGGTATCACCTCACCATACATTGGCTGAGGAGTCCAAGAGCACTTACCTCTGGTCCATTAGTGCTGCCTGGTGTAGCTCTGGCTCTGAGGTCTCAGTTCACATCAGCATGGTGGCTTCACACTCTGTATTACCCCTATACACACATCTACTGTGTCAGTACAGAACAAATTCATCTCCCTAGTCACACTGAGGGCTTTATCTTCAAAGTGATTGTTTCATTCAGCAAGGAAATAGATTCAATACTGATTTGTAGGGGACTAATTTATCTGTTTCAGTTTGTGATGCACAATGTGCACGTATAAAAAGTAGCTTTTTTAATACGCAGTCTCATAGTGGTAGCCATTGTGTAACTACTTGATTTAAATTCTGTCCTGAGAAGAAAAGTCCTCATGCTTTTCAGATCTCGGCCTGTGGTTTACAGGAAGAGAACTGTGAGACTAGAGGAAGTAGAGAGAGGTGAACAATCTGTTCATATCTACCTGCTTTTGCAGATTCCCTTGACTTGTTTATTTGTGCCCTTGTCAGCCAGGAAGCAGAAGTACCTCCACTGAAATCAGTTACTGAGATCTCTTCTGCTAAGACCTGCATTTGCATGGCAAGAGTGAAACAGCTTTGGTGGAGTGTGTGGGCATTGTTTAGTTCTGAACACAAGGGGAAAAGACACAGTAGAAATAATTTATTTGAAGATGAAAAGGTAAGTAGGCATTATGCAAGTTCATACAGAGGCCTAAAGGACTCACTGTCAAAGAAAGGAAGAACTGGCTTGGAAAACAGGCGGTGGAGAGGAGTGATATGAAATTACATCAATTGAACTTAATGAAACATTCTTTATGGAAAATCTATAAGCATGCTGCTTTTTTAAGCTAAAAAAAAAAAAAAAAAAAAAAAAAAAAAAAAAAAAAGCTAAGCTATTCCTGTGAGAAATAAAATTTTAAAGCAGTGCTTTCATAAGTCTGAAGGCTTAAGAGCCTGACTGTTAAACAGAGCAACTCCAAAAAAGTTGAAAGCACTAGGCTGTTAATATTTTACAGACTCAACTTACAAAAAAAATAGTGTAAGCAGATTGTTGATTAGTAAGAAGCCAATAAAGAAAATAATCTGCTGGAAAGATTATTGTGCATTATTAACTGATTTCTGCCCACTTCTCATTTATGTATTTCTAGCTAGGACATCATCCAGATGAAGGTGGAATCAGACAGTTTATAATGTACCCCATCAGGGTCCTCATAGCAGGAACTCACATGTTTCCCTAGTTCTACAGGCACTGCACCCCATCTTCACAGGGGTGCTGTGTGACACTCTCTGGTACCTGCTCCCCAAAAGCCTAGGAGGACCGCAAGAAATACAGCACATATTCCTCAGGAAGGAGGGAAACCAGGACTGAAGGCCTGCGAGTTACTCAATTGTCTTAGGAGAGCTCTCACTGGCCCTCTTTCAAAGTAGCCATTCCCTGGCTAGCAAGGCAGCAGAAATGATGCAGGGTGTAACCCTCATATGAAGTAATACCCTGGAGCAGATCAAGCTCAGCTGTAGCCCCAGAGGCGTTGGTAGCTCTAAGGACAGTCAGTCACTAGTGCTGGTGGGTGATTTTGGCTAATTCACCAGCCCTTTCTTCCAGAGACTTCTTACGACTTCTTATGTTGCTGAGATTCTGTTTGCAAGCTCCTTGAGGGAGCCCTTTACACAGAGCAGAGTGGGAGTTGTGCTCCAGGTGCAGTGCTTTATGCAGCCTATGCTGTGGTCCATGGCCTCATTCTGCCCAGTCATGTTCTCAGTCAATAGCTTGTCCTGACAAACCAAGTTACTAATTGGTTGTTCCTCTTTCTGTTGCTGCTTCTTCAGGCTAGAATGTTGATGGATTTTACGTTAACTAAAACATCTGATCCTACAAATGCAAGTTTTGGAATGACTTTACACTTAATTAACAGTCACATATCTTTTTAACAAAATAGAATGTGGCTAATCATACTGTAGTTACCAGGTTATTATATTCTTGTGAAAAATTCTGACAAGTGCAGTTTAAATGTCTGAAAAAGATATGATTTTGTTTTGTAAGAGCTGGCTTACCTCTGCCATGGCTTGCCCCTTGTTCAGTTAAGTGATATGACTTACATGTAAACAATTCTTGCTTTAGAAGCTCGTAATTGTCTTGCCACCATTGTCCAAACCCTGCTCTTGGGGACTTGGTGTTTGAAAGCTGAAGCTCCAAGCAGGGAAGTTTCTTTCTTGTCTACAATTTTGTCTTGTGCTCTGTACATCCTGCAAAATCTATTTAACACTGGACCTGTGAACTGAGCCATGCCATTGTTCTTGGCTTGAGAAAAGGAAGGTGGAGCCCAGCTCTACCTAGGCTGCAATACTCCGCTCACTCCAGGTGAGTATTTAATTGAAGCCCATCAGCATTATTCACACTGACTCCTGAGGACTGGAGTCAGTGCTGTACCAGCTTCTTCTGGGTGAGCAGATCCCTTGTACTTCATGCCCCTCAGGCAGTGCCTCTCAGAGCTATTTCTCAATAGGAACAGCCCATTTGCACACAGAAACTCAGACCTGAAGAACAGTCCAGGCTCCTCTGTAGGTCACCTTGTCCAGCCCCCCTGCTCAAGCAGGGTCACCTACAACTGACTGCTTAGGACCATGTCCAGGTGGCTTTCGAGTACCACCAAGGATGCAGACCCCACCACTTCTCTAGGCAATCTGTGACAGTGTTTGACCATGCTCACAGTATAGAAGGATTTTTTTATGTTCAGTTAGAATTTCCTTTATTTCAGTTTGTTCCCATGTCATTGGGCTCCACTTGGAAGACTTCAGCTCAATCTAATCTACACCGTCCCATCATGTTCTTACTGATAAGATCCTCCCTGAGCCTCTGCCTCTGAGAAGTCTCTGAAGCTGCCTAAGTGGGGTTCAGATTCAATTTGGTTTTGTTTATTTGACAGTTTCTCTTTAACATTGCAAGGTGACTGCAGGCACTTTCCCCCAGAGCCTGTTTACAGGTTTTAAATAACTGTCACAGTGCCAGGCGTTTCCTGCACGGTGAGAAGCTGCTGGGAATAATTAGCACCAAGGGGAAAATGTCAAAGAGATTCAAATGTAACATTTATTCAAAATGCTACTGCTTTTTAAAATTCCGGTCAGCAGCAGCACAAACCCTCTGTGATTCCCTGTACCCCGAGGTTCATCCCACCCACACAGCTATGTAAAACAAGTTCCCCACTCAGAGTCCCCTTTCTCTTCCCTGCAGAAGTGGTGCCAGCAGCGCTGGGAGCTGGAGAGTCATGTGAGCTCCTGAGTGCCCCAGCACCCTGCACGTGGCACCTTTCTGCCAGCCGTGTTATCCACGGATCATGGCCCTCTAGGAAGTTTCCCAATCTGTCTCCATCATTTGCATCACTGCTCCAGCCGCCTCTCCTGTTGCCTCCCTTCCCTGCTTGGTTTTGCCTCCAGCCACCCTGTCACTGTGCCAAGCTCTCCAGTTCCACACATCAATCCCCCAGTACCAGCCATGAGTTATGTGACATATTCCTCCTGCTGCCCTCATCCCATGGAAAATCAATGAGCAGTTACTGTAATCTGCAGGGCTTAAGTCGTTTGCATGTGAAGGAGAGTCAGTTTTCCATTAACCCTTTGCCCCCTTGCAGGGTTCGTTACCACTATCCAGTGTGAGGTGTTACTGCATCCTCCCCAGGGATTGTACTGCTTCAACTGAAAGTGCCAGGAAAGAGATTTCCTCCAAAGCCCACTTGCTCTGTGCCCTCCCTGACACTCCAATGTGAAAGTGCCCTCATCTTGCCAGCATGGAACATGTTTGCTGCTGAGGCTGAGCAGAGGGTTTAAAACATTTGAGGGATTGGTGCAGGCATCTGTCTCCCTAAACGTTCACATGGAATTGCCTCCGTGGTGAGAAAAAAATTAATACATTTCTCCAGAGATGCCCCAGTAGGACTGAAGAGCCAGCTTCAAAGCAGGTTTACATCTTCAGGAGCAGACAATGAGCTCCACAGCAGCCCCACCACGGAATGCAGAGCAATATAACTACTTCTAGTCAGCTCTTGGGGATCTGACCTAGGGGTGGTAACTTGGAAATATAAGCTGTTTCAGTTGGTAAGATACGGTTTTCTGTAATATCCCCGGGCCTCTAAAATGTTTTTTTTCCCCCATTAAGTCCTCCTGATGAGTGAAAAATCAGTTATTATTGCAGATTTTCAGATAACCATGATAGATTCTTCTTCCATCCCCAAATAAAAAAGAAAATTAAAAAAATCAGCAGCAATCTCTTTGGAGTGTATGCCTAAAGATAATTTATAGGTATGTATTCTACAATATATATGTACATTTGTAAGACCTCTTTCAAAGACCCACGATTCTGTCAAATCTCAGTGTTAACAGCTCCGAGGAGCTGATTTTACGCAGTCACCACCATTAAAATCCTGTGTTTGCATTTCATTATTCCTGGGCTGGGAAATAATGGTACAAGACAGGGGAGCACACAGGTAATGATTTATACTGTCCTGTGTAATTTTCTTGGGTGCTCCTCATGCCTTGGTTGGCCAAATCCTTTCTGAAGTGCCCTTTTCACCTGCACTGAGAGGGAGCCAGAGTGCCCATCTCTAGGTTTTAAGCAGAAACACTCCATGCTCCCTGGAGCCACTGGGCTTCTGGAGCAGCAGCAACTTCTGCTTGAAGACAGACCTCAGGTCTTCCTCTGTACTGGCTGAGTGGCTGTGGGATCTGTTGAGATAAAGAAAAGTAAGGGATCCCTGTTCAGGTGACAAGGCTGCAATTACCTATCCTTATACTGAGAAATGTTTAGCAAAGTTCTGTTTGTATCCATGTGGATGTAGAGCACCTCTCTGCAGCAGGGAGAGAGGTGCTTTATCCCCTCTCACAGCAATTGTGAGCCAGAAATAAGAAAATACATTAGTGAATGTGTACATTAGCGAATACTGGACTTTTACCACTCAGGCACTGTGAGGAACATAGCAAAGTTTTAATTCTGTATTTTTAGAATTTATTATAAAATGCAGTCTAATTTATCTCATGCAATTACTATTGTACGGATGGAAATATTCCACATTAGACAAATAACAAATCATGTTTGAGTTGACCATATCATCCCTTTCAGGGTGCAATTAATTATTCAAGAAGTACACATCCAAATGTTACATAAGAGCTCTCTTGCATCCGAAATTGCCAAATATAATTAAAAATGTATAAAGGAAGAGACAAGTAGCTTCAAATAACTTTGTGAACTTCTAATTATTTTCAAAATAGGTTCAAAGCCAGTATAAGACCTCTGTGTCTAACCCACATACTGCTAAAAGCTATGTTCTCACGAATGTACAGCTCCCTGGGCAAAATCCTACCATACATCCCAAATTCCTTCCTATTTAACAAGACATGAGCTTATGTTGTTGACTCCTCTGTGGGTAGAATTGCCTCTGAGATCACCAATGGCCACTGACACCCTGAGGCCCTGGTGCCCACACCCCTCTTGAGAGCCAGCCTCGTGCCTCTGACGTCTGTGTGCCACCACTGTGCCCAGGCAGCACCAGTCCACAGCTCATCTAAATCTCATGTCTGATTACAAACAAAACCAGGGCAAAGCCTTACATTTAAATCACTTGCTAGAAGAGATTATTGAATAGAAAATCATGAGAGTTTGTTTTTCCTAGCAGCAGGAAACAGGAATTTTCAACAATAAGCTATTGAGTAACAAACATTATCATCTTTGCTGGGCAAGCATCTCAATTTTATTTATGAATAAGGGAGATAAAGGAGATTTACAGGCTGGAAAACATAACAATCTTTTCTTTCTCCAGTTATTTGTCAGGGGTTGTGGATCAGCTCTGTAAGACAGACAAAGGGAAATGCTCTGTAAATGCAACAGAGGCAGATTAACCTGGTGGGGCTTCTTCACAGGCGTGCTGCAAAGCTCCACACATTTCAGCAGTCCTACAGGGATAATTACAAGTCTGTCAGTTCCTCCTGGAACACTTTAAACTTTCACACCACTTGGCTCTCAGAACCAGTATTGCTTAACAAATCCCAGGGCCTGTAAGACTCTTAGAAAATTCATGCAGTCTTAAATTTTACTTCTCTTTTCTATTTCTTCCTTTCTTCACTGTCTTTTCTCCCTCTGGTCCCCAGCTTATTTGTTTGGTTTTTTTCCTTTTGTGTAGCGAACCTACCATTCAAGCAGATTTAGCAGGGAGGCTGAGGGTATTTTAGTCACCTACCCCAGCCCACTTAGTCTGGTGTGCCCTTGACGTGATCACAGCCATCTTGTTTAAACCAAGGCTACTGTGAAGTAGAAAGTGCCCAGAGCACCTCAGATTTATTCCACTGCTTGCCATTTTTGCCAGTCTATGCCCTCACATACGAGCAAATTTTACTACATTTGGTTCCCACAGAGAAGACAGATGTGCCATTTGTTGATAGGGTCAATGCAGAGAAGCAGCACCCCAGGTCTGTTGTGCGTCAGTGCTCCCATCCATGCCTGCTGCAAGGAATACTCTGAAAAAAACCCTGTGGTATTCTCCTACTTGCCAGTGCTCAGCCACCTTGAGCCCTTGGCAGCACCTTCATAAATCTGCCTCCTGTATTTTGAATAACCCATCCTTTACCTGAGGTTAAGGTCCCTATATGTAAATGCTGAATGCAGTTAGGAGATTTGGTCCAAGTGTTACCATGAAGGAGGAATTATCACTGGATGGAAGCTGAAGAGCTTTACAGGAGGGGGTGGAACTCTTTGCTATACAAACCCAGAAAAAGGAGGAGTTTTGCAGGCTGTTAAAGACCAATGCACAGTTGTTATTTTGTCTTTAATTAATTACTCTGCACCCAGTACCTATGAACACTGCAGTAGTATAATTTCTCTTCAGAATAGGAAGAAAAATTCTCCATAACCAGTGTGATTCCTTTTACCATACTTTTACTAGGAAATGAAGCTGTTGTTCTTTCTGCTGTGACTAAGTCTTCAACTCAGTGCACTGGGTGCCTGTCTTCATTCATGAGTGCCAAACGGACCATACAGACCCCGGTCATTCTGCTCAGGCTTGAGCCTGCATCAGCCTGGTACCACAGCAGCAGCTTTGGGTACGCAAAGGCACATGAAATTCCTGTCTTCAACTGTCTTCTCCCTATGGATATCACTGTATTTGGCCATAGGCTTTAGGGCTGAAAAGACCCAGTTACTGTCTGGTCCAATGTGCTGCAGAGTGAGAGCCCTATGCCCAGCTGGAGGCTTGGCTGCACAGTTTGGGAAGGGGTGAGGTGGGTTAGATGGGACCTCACTGGAAGGAGACATGGCAGTGTCCTTGGGAAGGGGTGAATGGCACACGTGGACTTTGTGGGGCTGCATGGTCATGGAAAGCAGGGAACAGAAAAGATATGTGCCTTAGGGGCAGGAGGAGCTCTAACACTGGCAGTGAAAAGGAAAGGACGCCCAGGCAAGTTGTGTGAGACCAGCTTCTCTGTTGCTACAGTAAGACCCTCTTAAGGGCTTACTAGAAAAAATAAATGCAAGACTGAAGGGATCAGTTTGTTGAATTTTTAAAAAGTAAAATGTCCTCTCTTCATGTCTTGGAGCGCATGGCTTTGCTTGACATCTATAAAACAAAATGTTACTGTTTAAATAAATAGGGATCTTTACTCCAAATCATGCTTGAATATTATAAAAATTTTCCATAAGCTCAAGTATTCAAGGACTCATCTCAGTTGTATTTCATCATGCCCACTGAAATCCCTTTTTTTGTGATGATTTGGTTCTGACTCTCAGCAAAACTCCATTCAAAACCAGGCCTTGGTAATGGTTTATCATTGGTCAAGGTTTCTAAATGTGGTCACCCATAAAAATTTATTCTCCTCACCACTTTTAGATTTCCAGACAGTGTCTATATCCTTGTTTTGGCTCATCCCATAAAATGCCTTCTCAGCTGATTTTCAAGGCCTGTGGCAAAATTTCCTGCTCATGCCTACTGTTCAGGGGTATTTCATCTCCTTCTTCCAGAGCACTGCTCTGTGTTGCACTCCTGGCAAAGGTGATGAAAATCCACAGAGATGGAGAGAATGTGAATCAGGTAAATTCTGGGGGGATTTTGCAAAATCCTGCATGACCTCAGGCAAATTACTTTGTGCCTGGTGAGATTGGATAGTTGTAGATGTCCATTGGTACCACAACTTCATGTCTGTAAGTCCATGGAAAGTCCTGGATTGCAGCACCTTTGAAAGTAAAGCCACAGACACCTAAAGCTAGACACATGGAACCAAATAACCTTTAGTGAAATGTGGGTCTCCATTTATTTTTTCCTTATTTTTCTGGGCACTGGAACAGTTTTTAGCTTTAGAAAACTATACATTTGGTTGAAGTAAATTTTATTTCTGTATGATAGATGAGTCCTCAGGACTTGTTTGGTACACCTATACATTTGTGTAGGTATACATGAGCTGGGTAATTGCACAACTCCTGTAAAAAAGGGGTTTTGATAACCCTTTTTCTATGAAACCCCCAGAGAGACACTTTCTATCACAGATTTATTTTGTCTGACAAATGTATTTTAAATACTGCTCCCTATATCAGCTCTGGTAGCCCTTCTTAGCTAGTAAATTTGAGGTTTGGGAATCGAGACAAACAGAACGTACATAAATGAGAATCTCTGTGATATAAAGAGTGTCAGTCACCAAGTCATAAAGCTTAATGTATTGTAACCCATTAGTGGTAATTCTGGCAATATCTGGCAGTTGGAAAGGACTAGATCAAAATATTTTAGAAGGCTAAGGAAAGCCAAATTTACACTCAAGATTCAAAGCTGAGGTGAATTGTTTGCCTTCAAAGCCAAGAAAAAAAAGGGAAGATGAATGGGAGCCACATGCTCAGCTGTGTGTGAGGCAGCACTGCCCGTGGTCTTATCTCACCCAGTTCATGTAAGGCTGTTTGCCATGGCCAGCACTGTGACTGCCTCATGGCCTATGGCAGACTAAAATCAGGCTCACAGGAGGATTTCCTTTGAGGAGGTGCTGGGGAGGGATCCAGCACAAATGTAACAAGCTCAAATCCGTCCCTGGGGCTCAGATTTGGGTTCAAAGGGAGAGGTACTGTCTGTTCAGTTCATCTCTTAGAGGCCATGCAAGTTAAGCTTCTGCCTAAATGGACATTTCTGGGAATGCTTGTATTTGTATACAAGGCACCTTTTGCCCTCACTGGGAAAATGGGAATGGGCACATGTTCAGAACCTTTTGAGGGAGCCCTCTTGAAATCTCATTCCTGCCCATGGGTGTCTTTGCAAGTGCATTAGTGAAAACCTTGGAATTATTTTGAAATACCCCTTTTATTAAGTAACAGAAAGCAGAGTACCTATGGCCTGGTACCTTTGGAGTTCTTTTTTTCTCTGAATGCTGCTCAAGCTCAGTGTTGTGCAGTCCCTCTTATGTTATGCTTTATGGGAAGGAAGTGGATCTCACAACAGCTATTCAGGTTTCCAGCAAGTTTCAAGAAAAGCAAGGGATTTTTGGTGATTTTCACTGAAAAACTTCACCCAGCACCACAGAGTACTGCAAGGTTAAATCCTTCTTGTTTAAGGCCCTGCTGGAAACTAGGTGATGCATTAGCAGCTCACAGCTCCCATTCATTTCTGCCCATCCATCTTGTCCTAAGGGGGAAGGTGATGTTTCATCAATGAAGCAACAGAGTTGCTGCTTTTATTTAAATATAAAATTAATAATTTGAAAATAGGCTTACATTTACTTATGTTTCTGTTGTTGAAAAAGTTTTCCTGCCTTATTATGAAGATTTTGAAAAACTAAATTTCTCATTATACTTTTTTTTTTTTAAATTCAGTATTAGAGCTGACCAGTAAACTTTGATTAGAAAGGCATTTTAAAGAAAAATGATTTTTAGAAAGCCTGCAATGTTTCCCTGGGGAAAATTTCTTTTATTTTTTTTCCCCACAGATTTGAAACATTGTTCTGTGAACTGCTGTGAATTGTCTTGAGTTTGCAGGGTTCAGGGAGTCCTTTTCCCTTCTCTTTCTTCTCATGGAACAGGGCTTATAGAAAAGGGTTTGTCCCACTGAGTTTGTTTGGAAGTCACAGCACCCTGAATTTGTTCCATCCTTTTTCTCACAAAGATCAATAAGGTAATCATCAACTCTGAGCTGAAAATTATCAAATGAACCTAGCAACAAGATCAATTCATTGTGCCAAAAACAAGGTAGTCTGATCACTTCTGCAAATGCTGAAGTGATTCATTCTGATATCACTCAAAAATATACATCCCAAGGTTTGCCCTGGAATGGGATGAGAAACATGGATTTAAGGGCAGCATTTGCTGTAGTCTGGATTTTCTGGACTCAGCTCAGTTAGGTTTGGCAGAACAGCCCATGGAGGAGTGTCCATACAACATCCTCTCTCACCTTTGCAGTGCAGACTGGACTGAATCCAAACCTCTAAAGGTCACTGAGCTTTTCTCAGTGCTCAGTAATGGAAGCACATGTAACCTTTGTGGTTTCATAGTGAGAAGTGATGCCTTGTGTCTGGCAGGGTGATAAACGCCTGTGCCTGGGGCCACTGGCACTGTACTTCAGCTTGTACATGGTCATGCAAGAAAGTCTCTCTCAAGACTCCTACAGGGATCAGCCCTTCTCTTGCTCACTTGAGTGATGGCTCTGTCTCCAATTTCCCTCAGAAAATGCAACAGAAATAGTCACTGGTTTTCAGTGAGCAATTACCCAAATAGCAGTGCCTTGGGCATGGAAAGCTGAACAGATTTTTGCTTTTCTAAAACAGCACACAAAGAGCTCCCCTTTGGAGCTTTCATTGGGATCATGTAAGTGGCACTTCCAGAGCTTTGCCTAGTGGGGGTTTTTTTCAGTCTTCTGCCTCTTGGTGGTGTGTGTCTGCTATGTATTTTGCTGCTGATATGCTGCTGAGAGCCACTCAGCTAGCTGCCTCTGCTTTATCATTATATCTGCAGTGGGAAACCCTGTGACTGAATGAATCAATATCACATATGGCCTGATTCTAGGGAGGTAGACTTAATTAGTGCAAGCCATCACTGATAATGTGTTTTTCCATTGTTAGGCCAAATCTGTCCAAAATTGTCATTGTCCATTGTCTGGGACTCAGTCCATGTGGTAAGAGTTTTCTCAAGCGCTCAGAAAAAATTGTTGATCCGAATATGAGCCAGTCTGTCTCTCAATGAAAAAATTCCCAGGCTTGATCCAAACAGAGGGAGGTAAGGGGGGAAACTGAGTTTTGTGCTGCAAAATAATAAAATCATTGGATTTACTTTGTCCCACTAGGCTAACAGTGTCTTAGGGTTTCATCCACAGAGACTTCTATGAGGATGTGGTGCTTAGGGTTTGTGGCTCTGTTATTCTTTGCACATGGTTATTACTGCAGCAGCTGCCCCTAAATTCTGCATGTTTGCACGTTTTAAGAGCTTCTTTTGAAGATGTGTATTAAAACAGCTAATAGAGGTATGCACAACAGAGTTTGACTCTTTTACCCTCTGAGGAAAACCAAGGAAAAGACTCTAAAGCTCTCCAAGATCTTCAAAGCTGGTGTTTGTTTCCTCAAGGCAAAGTGAGCCCAGCAAGGGAACACCAGGCAGAGGCAGTCCTGATGAAGAAAGTGTGCTGTCCTCATCCAAATCAGAGCAATGCTGAACACTCTTCTCAGGCTGCTTATGTCCCCACTGTCCTGGTACCAGCACAAGTGGCACACATGGGTTTTCATCAGGAACCGGATGGGTAGAAATCTTTGAAAAAATCTCTGCTTGGAAACATCACCTAAAATGGGATTGGTTTAATTTGTTGGCTTCATCTTACTATAATATTACACCTATATATTATAAAGGAATCAATGGATAGGGCTCACCAAAATCTAACTCCCTTGCTATAGGATCTTGCAAATTAACTACTGTTAATTAACTAATGTTGTTTGGTTTGATTCCTGGAGTAATCCTTGGCACACGCATAAAAGAATTGATTACTCCAAGTGGAGATGATGCCAGTCTTGTTTTTGCCTCAAGGCTCAGCAAAACTTCAGGGCAGCCCATCCCAAACCCACCCTATTCCTGGTGCCTCAGGAATCCCCATGGTGGAGGAAATCCACCCAGGAGGTGGCTTTCAGGGCAGAGATCAGACTCAGGGGGCAGGCAGGAGGGTAAAAGCATGTCTTTAGTCCCAACTGCTCTTGAGACACAGAGCAGTTTTGTCTTGTGCCCTGGGCATGCAGACAGCAGCAACAACTGGGCCAGAGCCCTGGGAAGCCCTGTCCCTCCCAAGCCATCAGCAAAGCAGGGATCTGATAGGGAAGGGCTTCAAGAAAGAAGAGAAACCTTCAGGGGAGGAGACTCAGGTGCAAGGTGGGCACTGACTGCTGTGTGCACCCTCCCTTGGGAAGGGCACAAGGGACCAGGGTTACTTTCCACATATGAAGCCTTCAAACCGTGCAGAACTGCCCCAGGATGGGCTGGTGCTTGCTGGTGCATGCAGACACTGTGGGCCAGCAGGGCCCCAAACCCAGGGCTGGAGGTGATCAGAACAAAGACCAGGTGCAAAGGTCTCATTTGAGAAGAGGAAGAGCACCATCACACAGTCCCAAAGAAACTGAAGGCTGTTTGGAAAGGATCCTACCTGGAGTCCATCCATCAACCAGCTCTGGCATCCAGCTGCTGCACCTCTCTGCCTGTGTGCACTGTACCCCTTTGCCAGAGGAGCAGTAAAATATGTGCAGTAAAATTACTTGCCAGAGTCCCACAGGAGTTTATGGGCAGGAATTTCATTGCAGAGAAGCTGTAGTATTACCCAAAAAATCCTCACTAAGGGCTATAAATCAAGCAACTTCCACATCCAGGGAACCAAATGGCTGCAAACCCAAGTGTTTATGCCTGCAACAAGCTGTGCTATGGCTCCACACCCCTGATGTGGAGGGCAGACATCCCACCCATCCCAAGGTGAACGGGAGGAAAAAGAAGCTAGGGGAGCAACTGGATCAAACAAAACCTTTTCTTCCATAACTGGGCAGCAAAATGAGAAAATTATTTTTCTGAATCATGCTAAAATATTATTTCTGGAATCCTGGGGTCTTCTTAATATGTGAAGCAGAAATAGCCTCTAGAATTTGTTTTCCTCTTTCAGAGAAGTATAAAATTAGCTGATAAATGATTCTCCTCTGTACTGGCTAAAAAAACCCCAAACATTCAGACATTACTCACATTTGACTTAATTTGAATAAATGTGCTATCACTGACATGATTGCTAATTATCCTTGTACTCAGTTACTCAAATTAGCATCCTATGAATTGATCAAAATGGATGAGCTGTGTCAGGGAAAATATGTTTATTTGCCTAAACCTGTGGTCTTATACAGATAGCAGCATATAGCAGGGCTTCAGCCTTTGACAAGGTGAGACCACGTTGCCATTTCACAGCATTTAGCACTTTTCCTACCTTGGGGTGAAGGGAATGAGGCTGGCTGCCCTCCCTTCCCAGCAGATAGCAAAGGGACTGATGGTACCCTTTTCATAGGACCTGACTGGGGAAAATGAGCTGGACTGACTCAGCTGCTTCAGCCCCTGTATTCTTCACATTTTTGCTCATATCTTAATCTCATTATTACATTTCTTCACGAAACAACCTCACAGAGCAAGAAAAGATGTTGAGTGACACCGAAAGAAACACTAGGAAAAGGGCCCTGGAGGTGTTTTCCCTTTGTTTGAGGAAAAGGGCAGTTTCCTCAGCAACAAGAAACACAGAAATGTGCTGAGACAAGTCAGGAGAAAAAAAGAGGGAGAAATAATGAGCAGAAAATTTACACTGGGGCTAGATTAATAGAAGAGGTGAAGACACAGATGGAGGTAATGTAAAAATGGAGCAGACCCTGCTGGTTGTGGGGTGGAAGTATCTAGTGAGATGGAGAAGGGGCAGAGGCAGGGAACCAGGAGTGAAGACTGTGTAATTTTGGAGTCCCTGGAGAAGCTGGAGCCCCTCACACAATGCAGCAGCTCTGTTTCCAATGTGTCTGATTTACTTAGTGGGATCAAAAAGGGACACCATTTGTTGTTTTTCTTTTGTTTCCTTCCTATCCTAAATGTATGAGATCACTTACTGCAGAGCTCTCCCAACAGGCATGAGACCTACAGGGCTTTGATCATAGGAGTACAGTCTCACCAGAGATTTATCCATAGATAAGTGAAATCATGAGTCACTGCTTAAAAGCAAGAACTTAAACATAAGAAAGCAAAACAGCTCCCATTTCCTGCAAGAAAGAGCAGGCCAATGACCAGGTTAACTCCAACTCCAACTCCAGTGGTCCCATAGCAAAGCCATCACTTTCAGCTTTCAAGATGTCAGTGGAGCTGCACATAGATGCTCAGCATGTTTGAAGACAATACCTTTAACAATACCAGATCAAAAATGTTCCCTCCAAGTCTAATTGGTTCTTCACTGAATTTTTCTTCAGATTTTATTTAACCTGCCGTAAGTGAGAACTTGGCCTGGGGTTCTTCAACTAGAGTTCAGATAAAGAACAATGTTTGATGTGAAGTAGGATTGAAATTAGCTCACTTTCACAGAGTATCTTGGCTATATACCAATCAAAAGAATTAACACTTGCTCCTAATTAGCCAAAGGGGAAATGTCACTGAACATATCATGAAGAGCATATCCTTTTAAGTAGTCTCTATAAAAACACTTCCAGCAGCTATGCTATAAAGGCATGGTGCCAGGTAAAACAGACTCAAAAGTTATAAAAGGCATCCTATAGATCCAAGTCTTAGAAATCATAAGTTACATCCTTTTCTGCTCAACTTTCCATCACCTGCGTTTGGCTCTCTTTTGCCAAAATTGCTGTAAAGAATTATTTTACCTCAGAAAATTAATATATGAGCAATATTCTAAAATGGTTTGATTATGTTCACCATTTCTGGATTTGCATAAATAAGTGGTTATATCCAACCTCTAATGATATTTCCCTCCCTCCATTTTCACCTTTTTTCCTTTTAAAATCACTAATTGTCCTTTGTAATATTTCCTGGTGCAGATCTTAAAATACATCACAGGCACAAAATGTGCTATCCCCCAGAACCCTTCTACACCCCAACTTATTCTATTAGTGGGAGGAGAGTCTGACTGGCACTCTGATGATTGGTGCATCTCCTCTATTATGTAACCAGCCAGGAAACTTGACATACAGCATTACTAAGTGATCATCTGTTCACTTGTGAGAGTCCAAGGCATTCATTTGGGTTCCCTGGACAGACTGAAACCTGAACAACAAGGTTTGAAACCTGTACAGGGGGGTCTGGGATCTGTACAGGGGGGTTGGAGACCCTGGCACAGAGCCCAGGAAGGCAAGGGCTTTGACTTTAGTCCATGGGAAAGACTTCCAACACTGAGAGAGGAATTGCAAGCCACAAAAGTGTAATAAAGAATAGTACAGTTTTTCACATTGGGGTTTCTAGAATAGGGGTGAATGGGGACAAGATGGAGGATTCTGGGCAGTGCCCTGGGGTCTTCTTCTTCTTCTTCTTCTTCTTCTTCTTCTTCTTCTTCTTCTTCTTCTTTGTCTCCATCTTCTGCTGTGACAGTGGCACAAAGTAGCTTTAGAGGGATTGGGTCAGTGTAGAAATGACCTGTTTAGTACAGAATGTAGATATTGGTGTGAAATTGTAAATAACAGACATGTAATAATCTGTATAAAAGATGATGAGCCTCCGTCAGGGGAAGAGTCTTCACCTGGTGCTTGAACTGGACAGACGTTGGCCAGGCACAGGGAAAAATGAAATTATAAGAAATAATAAACAACACGAAGAGCCTTGAAAACTGAACATCTGAAGACTTTGGTTTGTTCCTGCATCTGGCTTGGGGCTTTTCAGAGGGCAAAGGACTCTAAACCACCCAAATCTCGGGAAACCAGCCAAACCCGAGATTCACTCAATTTTTTGGCTAATCCAATTAAATTTGCTGATCCTGTTGAAGCATGTAAAGCCCTTTGCCTGAGTTACCTTTAATGAGTCTGAGTTATTCTTTGTTTTGTGACCTGAGCACAATAATGCCATTTAAGCCTCAGAGTGACATATTGCAGTGTCAAAGGTGGCTCCCCATTTCTGCATGTAAATCTAAACATTCATAAACCTGGGCTCAGCTCTTAAGAATTACTTTAAGTCCTCAAATAAAATCCCTGCCACTTACCTTTTGTAATTAATGATTGTAATTAATGTCCATTACTCTTCTTAAGTAAAAGTATCAGTTAAATTAGTTCTATTAATGGTACTGTGTTTGTTACGCAATGTCATAAATAAAACACACTTCAGGGAATTACATCACTGCTTTTTTCCATTAGCTTTTTGTATTCTCTAGAAAGCGTCTTTTCCTCAGCTGGTCTAAAACTGCCACTCTTTCCCCATTCTTGTCTGCTTTGGTGCTACCATTGCAACCCCCCAGGGGAGCCATGGAAGGTCTTGGTGGTGATGCTCACAATCACCACACTTCTCCCCAAACCCTCAGCATCTGTACTTCCAATTTAATCTTTGCCTTTCATGCTTTGCTGCTTCGTTCTGGGTTTACCAGACACAAACAGGCTCAGGACATTTTCTTTCCCTTTCCCCTTTCCTTTCCTTTCCTTTCCTTTCCTTTCCTTTCCTTTCCTTTCCTTTCCCTTTCCCTTTCCCTTTCCCTTTCCCTTTCCCTTTCCCTTTCCCTTTCCCCTTTCCCCTCTCCTTTCCCCTTTCCTTTCCTTTCCTCCCATCCACCCCATTAATAGGCTTGTGGCAAAGGTTCTGCTCACACAGGATTTCACTGATGGTAAAAGCTGTTCTGCATCTTTCCTCAGGTAACACAAACCTTTTCTCTCAAAGCAAAGCAACTGAGCACTGATGAAAAACAACCCTTTCAGTACTATATGTCACAGCTTTAATTGAATCTCTCATTTCAGCAGGGTCTTTCAACTGCTTTGTGAACTCAGTGAGCTGATGAAAATGTGAGCTGGAAAAAGAGATTAGTGTGGCTGCTGGCCAGGACAGCTCCGCTGCATGATATGTGTCACATCACTGTTTAATTGTGATTAACACTGATTAATCCAAACAACAACATCCTGCTTGTAGGAGTGTGGTTATTGTGTAAAAAAGCCATGTGATTAATTCAAGTGCAAGGTTCTGTTTGCATCTGGTATAATTCTGAGTCCTGGTTCAAATCCCAGCTTATATGGCAAGGTAAAGCTAATGCTACATCTGTATTAGCTCAGCAGGTAAAATTGCAAAAATCAAACCAGTTTTCAAGTATACTAATTTTCAAAACCGTGAAGAGACAGGAAGGGCCACTTCAGAACCTAAAACAAGGTTTCGTGCTTAAAGTCTTCTCAGTCTTCCAATTCCACTGGATGGTCTTCTGAAAGACAGTTATCCTTACCTACAGCAGTTTGGTTCCCTTATGCTCCTGGGAAGTGAGGTCTATAGCAGTCCTGTGTACTGTCGACTCATTTGTGCCTCATCCTACCATCCTGCCATCCTGCCATCCTGCCATCTTGCCATCCTGCTCCAGGACAGAACTTCTGTCCTGCGGCAGGAGGGACATGGCTCCAAGAAATGGCACCGTCTTCCCCGACCTGGAGCAGATTCCTCCTCAGAAATGTAGGTCAGTGGGTTGTCCCTTAAACCTGCCTCACGGAAGCATTGAAAGGTTATGGATCCAAATAAGGTTGAAACAAAAACCACTGACATTTATTTATTCTCTCAAACACAGACCAGTTTCTGAAATGAAATACTCTTATTAGTGCAGTTGTGAACCAGACATCTAGAAATTTTTGCAAGGGTATGTAGTGATAGGAGGTGGAGTGGCTTTAAACTGAAAGAGAGCAGATTTAAATTAGATGTTGGGAACAAATTATTTACTGTAAGTGTGGTGAAGTCTTGGCTCAGGTTGCCCAAAGAAGTTGTGGATGCCCCATCCCTGTGACTGTTCAAGGCCAATTTGGGTGGGGCTTTCAGCAGCTTGGTCTGATGGAGGGGCATTGGAAGCAGATGAACTGTAAGGTTCTTTCCAACCCAAAGCTTTCTATGATTCTATCAGTAATACCTGTGGAGCTGAAGTCTGCTCCACAGAGTGGCTAATTTGTCTCCTGAGTGCCCAGGTGGGACAGGACACCCCTTTCACTTTGTGACAGTCCGGGATTTCCCATAAACCTTGCTTCACTACAGGGCAACACATTTCTTCTTTCTTTTGCATGGTCAAAACCCCCTCTTTTTTTTTTTTTTTTTTTTTTTAAATCTCTACTGAAAGACCTGATTTAACTCCATTTTTAATGTTTTTTACTTTATGCTCATACTTCCTGAACCCCAAAGGACACTCCTTGCTCTTTGCAGGCTCACTTCATATTCTATTCTGTTTGAGGTGAGTATTCACCTCACTGTGTAGTATTCACCTACAGACAACAGCTGCAGCTCTGATCTTACAAGCATTTATCACCACCTTGAGAGGCAGGTTCCAAATGTTATTTGTATTTTTAACCTGAGCAAATGTCAAGTTCTGTCCACGTTCAAGACCTTGATTCCTCTGCATGCATGGCTGAACTAAGGAGGTCCTTTCATTTCCCAGTACATTCTCAGTCTGCTGGTTGAGTCTTGAAGAATGAGAGGCATTTAAAATGTCAGGTTACTAAATTATGGACATGAAAATCTCAGTATTCAGTCTGCCTCTGAATGAGTGAGTAGCAAAGGAGGAAGGTAGGAAAGAACATGGGTCACAGGAGTCATTATTTGTCTCTTTTTTGCTTGATTTCCATTTATTTGGTTATTTCACCTAGAGCAGAATTTAACAATAGAGGGGAATGAGAGAATGTCAGGAGTACATCTATGTTGATCAAGTAGATCATCAAAACTTCTTAACACAATAGTTTCCCTGGGTAACAGAGTAGACACTATTGACTCGGGCTCCCAGGACAGCTGGAAAATCGGTGACTCAGGAGATCTATAGTAGAGGAAGTTGTCCATGACTTTATGAATGAGCTGAACAAGTTCCTCATCATCTACCCACAGAAAGGCAGGATGAGGGGCACTGCTTGTCTTGAAAGGATGGTTTCCCCACTGCCTTCGGTGCTATTACTCTCCTGCCATCCTCTTGGTCTGCTGGTTGCCTCCCTCAGTGTCCTTTGGAGAGTCAACCCTCTTTGAAGGCTGGCAGCCACTTCTGTTGGCATGGCTGCTCCAAGGAACCTCATTAGGAACACAGCTTCCATGACTGTGTCTGTCACTACTTTTCACCATAGTTAAATGCATTTTCCAGGTTCTTGTTGAAAATAAGGCTCTGGTCCCCCTTTCAGGCACCAGTCTCAGCATTTTACTGCTCAGCTGAGGCTCTTCTCTGCCCTCTCTCAGCTGCTTCAGATATAGCCTGGTCTTGACTTTTTCTCAGGTTGGAACTGGGTGTGCACCCACAGAGCTGTCCTGCAGTGCTCTTGCTCAGACCTTGAAAAGTTTGTTTTGCTGTTTTCATAGCCACAAAGAATATTGATATTAAAAATAATTTCTAAGCACACCATTTCAACCATGCCAAGTCTTTCTGAACATCTGCCTACTAGGTAATTTTTTGTCTATTACATCCATTGTCTTCAAACCTCTTCAGGATTTACCTTTACAGACACTGTTGCACTGTGAAAGTAAACACTCGGTAGCAGAGCCCAAGCTCTGCTCATTTTTGCACAAAATGAGAAAATATCAAATTGAAATAACTCAGACCTGTTGAAAATGTGGAGAAACACCTGCAAAAACCTTGCTGATTTAAACATTTTCCGAAGTACAAACTGAGCTTTCTAATTCAGAACACACTAGTAATCCCAGAAAGTAATAAAATAAACTGTGCAGAATAATTTTCTTTACAGAAGGCCATGTCAGGATGTGATGTCAAATGTCCCTAAAATAACACATGCAATATCCATCTTCCTCCTGAGCAGGGAGCTGCCTACTCCTGGAGGGGAAAGGAGGGACTGTGCAGGGGAACTTCTTGCTGGAGATTGATGAAGCAATTGCTTAACTGCTGAATTGAGAAAAAATATCCCAAGGCATACTGGGTGGAAAGAAAAAAAAAAAAAAAAAAAGAACATTTTTGGCATGTATAAAGATACCTAAATATACAAAATGATGCTGTAAGAATTGATAAGTGGAGGCATCAAAATGCTGAGGGACCTTGTATTGATCAGAAAAACATGGGAAGCCCCCTTTTACAACTGTGCAAATGAAAGCTTTAATTTTTCTTGTTATGTCCTTTTTGATGCCTATTAGGTCTTGAAAATCAGCTGTTTGCTGTGATTCACAAGCTGGGGAGGAGCAGTGCAACTGAATCAGCACATACACAGAAGACTTCTTGGCTGAAGAAGCACTAGGAGGGAACGCAGATAAGAGGTCTTTTGTTTGGGTAAATCTTTTCTTACAGAAGCAGATATTTTTCTAGCTGTGGTTGCTAGAGATGTTCTTTCTTACATGAACATGCCTAAAAATCTGTTAGGAATGTTAGACAGCTGTCACAGTGTTGAGATTTGGGATGTGAGAGTGTAGCATGGGTTTTATTTTCATCTGAGCAAAATGGCTGGGTAACATTCTGCAGTAGTACAGCATATAAATAATTCAGCTGCTCAGAGAGTGTTATAAATAAAAAGAGGAATTATTTAACACCACTTTTTAAATTGTAATTAGACCAGCTACCCACTCTTAAAGTCCTTGGCTCTAATTTAATACATATTTTTTCCTTGTGTCTTGCTTTTTTCATCAATGATGAATGTAGGATTTTTCCTTCAGGAGTTAGTGTGTTTGTTTTGACATTGATAAAACCAATCTCTTTTGTTAATTTTTAATTAAATGAGCAGATATGTCCTTCTGTCTTCTTTGTTGATGCAGCTTCCTCCAGCATTCACTGTATGATAATAGAGGAAGAAAAAGAATTCTGTGTCAGAAATGCAGATGATATGTATTTACCAATGTCAGCAGGTAGTTTGAGTTCTAATTTTCTTTGCTTAAATTTTAGCCTCTTAGAGAGTGGGCACTATGTTTAGATAAAATACTGCTTCCCATCATTTTTTGCAGGGTGCCACCAAAAGTTACTCCTCTGATTTACCAAGCTGTTGAACACCAGCTGTAACAGGTGTTACCAATCATATTCACACAGCTCTACCAAAAGTGGTTCAAATGGCTATTGTCACCTAGAAGCTGTTTCCTCCAGAGCTGAAAACATTAAATTTGTGTGAGCACTCCAGGCTGCTTCACAGCAAAGTAACCATAAATTAACTTCAGTGTCAGAGGTCAGGGAGCATTGGCATAAGGTGAGAACTGCCAAAAGGTAAGCTAAATTATAGCCTGCAATTACATTACTTTTTTTTTAACTTACATGGAATAGAAAGCACTTTTTGAGTCATACAATTAAAAGAGGAAAACAAAAGATATCGAGTCACCAGTATGGGGAGAGAGGGGCAGTTTGAAAATATGGCCCCCATATTTTCATGGTCCCCACCTAAATGCTTATGATTTTTTTTTAGTGGAATACTTCCGGAGTATGATGATAAAGGCAGGGTGAAAGGTCAGAAGCAGGCTATGGAAAGAGAAATCTGAGGAAGGACTGAAAATCAGCTTCATGAGGAAGACCATAAATCCAGTTTTTGCAAAAACTGGCTTTAGAAGTGGTGGGTGTGATAGCAAGAATCTCAAGTAAATCTCTTGAGCTGGGAGAGGTGATTGGGAAAGTGAGCCAGGCAATTGCAAGTGCAGCTTAATATTCCTGTTCATGTGGCTGTGGACATTATTTATTAGCACACAGCCAGTCTGCATCGCTCTGCTGCGCTAGAGGTGACCCAGCTGTGTCTCTGCCTTTGCACAGGCTCAACAAAAGGCTGCTGGGGGCACAGGGTATCCTGAGTCTGTGTGCTCCTTGTGGGTGTCCTGCTGCTCTCTCAAAGGATGCACTGGCGTGAAATGAGAGGCCAGGAGCATATGGCAACTGTGGTGCCACAGAACAGATTGAATTGGCTGCTAGAAAAAAAACCGCAATGAGGAGGAAATGAGGGTAGCTGCCAAACCTACTGACTAGACTGAGCACAGGAAAACACCCCAACAAATGTCCTCTATGTGGGTAATAACGTCTCACTTGATAGGCTTTTACAATTCTATTGCAAAAATGTCAAATATCAATTTACTTGTACAACGCACTCACCGAGGTATATCATACATTTCCTGAGAAGCTGAGGTTCACCGTGCCGCAGCCTGCAGCATGACCTCTTGAGGTTGTCATGGACCAGTATTGTGTTTTCAATTTATGACCATATATCATTAACCAGAGAGACCAGCACTACCCTAGCAATGCTTTGTTTAGCTGACAGTGTTATGACATGCTGGAAAACAAGAATAACAGTATTTGACCATAAGGTATAAGTTACTAGAGCAAGATGCAGAGCACACAAACCACTCCTGATCTCCTTTCCCTTTCTCTGTTCTGCTCAGTTTTCCCATGCACAATGAGCATGCCTGCAGCCCAGCCTCAGCTGTCATGGGACCGTCTGTGCTATTTGTAGGAGAAACTATTGATTTTAGGATCGTAGAAGATTGATCACTGCTGCGGCTGTGTGTGGGACTGAGGCACCAAAATCTAATTCAGGGACTTCCAGGCAACCTGTGATGGGATCCTCTAGTTATAAGTGAAAAGCAGTATTTCTGTTTCTATTTTTCAGGTAATCACTTGTATCTTTCACAAAGTTTGTTTTTCCATTTATCCCACTGTACCAGAGGAGAGCTGTGTTTAGTCTCTTATGCTGGCTGATATATATGTGCATATATATATATATATATATATATATATATATATATATATATATATATATGTACACACACAACAAGAGATTGAAGAAATTCCTAGAACAGTTTTCCTTCCAAACTTCCTTTTCACATAAACTGTTTTTACTCTTTTTCAATATGAATTTCAATGACATCTTAAAAGTCAGAATGTACCATTTAAAAATTTTTTAATGACAAATGATTGATTTTTGACCTTATCCTTGATTTAGATAAGTTACATTCAAATACAAATTTCAAAATACTTTTTTTCCACACTGTTTATAACTTTTTAATGCAAACCTAATTCTTACAGAATAATCCACATGACCAAAATTAGGAAAATAATCAGGAAACATCGAATCATAGAACAATTTAGGTTGGAAAAGACCTCTAAGATCATTGAGTCCAACCATTAGCGCAGCACTGTCAAGTCCACCACTAAACCATGTCCCCAATGCCACATCAACACATCTTTTAAATGCCTTCAGAGATGGTGAGTCCACCACTTCCCCAGGCATCCTGTTCCAATGCCTGCCCGCCCTTTCAGTCAGGAAACCTTTCCTAATATCCAGTATAAACCTCCCCTGGCACCATGTGGAAGCATTTCTGCTGAAGCAACATAAAGTAAGCAGAAAAACTGTTGGAACATAATATTTTTAATGCCTTCCTTTGTTTCAAAATACAGTCAGAACTTTTTGTGTGCCATTAGTGTTAATTTATCTGTAAATAATATGTAATATCTTTATATATTATATTAAGTACATTGTGATTAATGTACTATAAGTGTAAGATATTATTTTGTTCCAACTTTCTGAAGGTGGAAGATTTTTTTTTGAAACAAGTGCTAAGTCCAAATAAAAATATATTTTAATTATCTCCATGGAAATGTAGAAATTTCAGCTTGGCATCCAGAAGTGGAAGAGAATCTGTTAAAACCACCAAGAAGAAAACTTGATTTTTACGTACAAGTGGATACCTGACTTATTGTTAGTTCTAGGAAGCTTCTGGAAGATGATGGGGTCTGAAAAAGTCTGTCTTTATTGGCTGTGCCACAGCAGAATGGCTGTTTAGGTCGCCAGAGCAGCACTAAGTGCCCTGATCCTTCCATTTCAGCTGCCACTTGCTGCCACCCTTTGAGGACCCTCTTCTCCCACCCTTGCCCTTTGTGACAGTAGTTTCAGGTAGTATAAACTCAACACAAATGAACACTGTACAAAGTACAGCTGATAAGCAGGTATAATCCAATTGGTTTTATTTTGTTATTCATCACAAAGTTTGTGCAAGACTTTTGCACAATTTTGCGTCAGAAATTGAGGCAGTTCAGCCAGTGGATTAAACGTCAACCTTGAACATTCATTTGTGCACAAAGCCTTTAGGATCAGAATATTGAAAAGATCTCCTGAACATAAAAGCTCAAGACACAATAGGCATGTCTTGCTGCTTAACTAACACATTTCTGAAGAGAAGAAAATTTCATGAGCAGCTCATGAAACTGTTTTAATAAAGAAGCTCTTCTTAGGAGATCATGGGTAGAATTTGCTAAAGATAGCTACCTTTTCTAATCCATTTCCTTTGAGCTAGAAAGTCTCACTCTATACTAGAAATTGGTGTCAACCAAGATGGATAATATAAAACTTTGATCCCAGGTTCAAACTGGTAAAGTCATAGTGAGCTTGTAGTGTTAGTGTCATGACAGTGAACCCTATTTTTTTTTCAATAATGTGGTAAATTGGGATATTTCTTGCAAAGCAAGAAATTTTGTTAAAATTAAAAGACTTGGCTGTATCCACTGTTCAACTTACTGCTTTTCAAAATTCTTTGGCTAAAGGGATGGTTACTTCTGGAGGCAGATATTGGAGGAAGCCATGGGAGTCTTTAGAACATAATAGAGATTACTGACTGGCAGAAAGCATTCAGGCTATGAGATTCTTCCACTGAAGAATTTTTAGGTTAGATTCTCCAAGCACTCTGTCAAAATCTTGTGATAAATGCATCTGAGAAACAGAGGATATGAAGCGTGGAGCCAAGGAAAACAGCATTCTTTTTTAAAAAGTACCGGATTAAAATTAATAGATCTAAAAGATTACTCATTGACTCTTGGAAGGTTTTCCTGTCTCTTCCTGAGAATGTCATATAACCCACATTTTATTATTGGACTGAATTATTGCAGCATGTTATTTAAGGGCCATACACCTTCCAATTACAGCAGCTGCTGCAGATGGAAGAATAATTTTGCCAGTGGTACACTCTGTAATGAGGATATGAGATCTGGAGGTGGGGGGTGGGGGGGGAATGTGTGTCTTCTCAGAATTTTTATTATGGAATAAGATTTTCTTTGAAGAGCCTGCTTCTGGGAATTGCCCCTGAGGAAGACTAAACACCAAGTGTGGGACAAGCAGTATACATAAAACTCACAAATAACCCAATGTTCTTGTCCTTAAAATGACTCATTTTACCTGTCCCTGAATTTAGAGGTTTCTAGAAATGATCTATATGATGAAGGGAATGGTTGTTTACTCATTCTCACAATCAGATTGCTCTGATATATGAGTGATCTTGGATAGAAAGTGATAAGCACAGGCATTAATCAAAACCACTTAGAGTTGCAGGAAGCCTGATGGAAGCAGGAATTACTGCTACTGCCACCTGTCACTTCCATTCCTTCAAACTGGGCATGTGTAGAAACAGCTGTCCAACTGAGATTTAAGTACCTATGGCAAATATAAAACTGAGTGCAGTAAATAAAATAGCTTGTTCTGTTTATTATTGAAGTTGCCAGCTGAAAATTTTGCTACAATACTTTGGAATGGCTGCAAACTGGTTTCAAATTATAGGAGTGGAGTGGAAGGTAACTGAACCACTGGTTTGGCTGGTGAAAAAAGTGAGTAGCACATCTGAGTCAGTCCCTGGTAGAGTCACCCATGCATGGACTGGCTGCCACAGGAGGATCCAGCTCAGCTTTAGCTTTGGTGGAAACAATCAGGAGTGGGCATTTTCTCATACCTGTAGCTCTACAGTGTGTTTTCCCACTGTGATAAGTTTTAATCCTGCTGAGCTTGGCCACCATTTTTACAGCAATATCTCTAAATTGATATTTCCACCTTTACTGTGGATTTGCACAGTTTAGAGCCACTTTCCCTGATGCACAACATGCCTTTGGGTGCCTGTCTATGTATATCTGCCCACTTGTATTTGAAGTGGGCAATTTATCTCCCCTTTCCCCAGCACGGTTTAGGCTTTCAGGGGCTTTGTGAAGAATGAATGCCTGGTGGTGGCTGAGTCTTGAGAGCAACAAGAACCAGAACCACACCTGGCAAGTCCTGTTGGTGGACCAAACTTCTTGGTGCCATGAACCTAATCCTTACTCAGTTTTCTTGCTCAGCCTGCTTTTTCATTTCAAGTCCTTTCTGGGGACAGCTTGAACTGATGCTCAAGTGACTCAAAAAGAGTTTTGCCATTAAAGTTTGCTGTAAGTATACCTTAAAAAGTAAAGTGAACATAAAATGACTATGAACTTAGTAAAACCACATTTATTTAATAAAACCATTCCCTGAACAGATTCTGTGGTATTCATGCATTAAATATTTCGGAAGCTTGAAGGGAGATGTAATGAAAGCAGTAACATCAAAGACATTAATTGTCCCCGTAAAGAAAGGTTGGAAAATGTAATTGATATTTCTCAAATTATTTGCTTGGGAACAAAAGGCTATTCATATTTTATTCCTTTTCTGAAAGACTATTATATCATGTCGTGGTGTGATGAGGTTGAGGATCTGATTGATAATGATTTTATCCTGTTTGATTACTGTTTGTTAGACCCACTGTTTGATGAACATGAATATCTGCAACCAGGAAAGTGATGTTTGTAGCAGTAAAGTAAATGTGTGTGTGATAACAATTAAACTTCTCTTTCATTTCCATTACCTAATTTTTATCCCTCCATTTACCTATATTTTCCAACTTACTCCAATTATTTTTAAAGCTTTCACTGCTCACTTTTATTGCTGGTAAGAAGAAGCTGATGTGGCTGAGGGTTGCTAAGAGCAGCTCTGGAAGATTCAAACTGCCCTAAGGAGCATTATGACCAGGAACAATAGGATCAGCTAGGAACAACAAATAATGAGGCTTCCCTTAATACAAATTGATGTTTCCACAGTTGTTTTCCTTTCCTTCTCCCTTTCTGAAAAAAAAATCACTTTATAATGCTATCAGGTTACAGCAGCTCTGAAAATTGTGTGCATTGGGAGGCAAAGAAAAATGGAATATTTTCTATTTCTTATGCTCTATATGATTCATTTGCAAGCTGGGTTGAAAAGCAAGAAGTGGAAAAGTAATGTAATGAAAAATTCATCAAAATTCTGCTTTCATTGCAATATAATAAGTATAATAAATAAAATAATAGAAGTGGGCTAGAAGCAGTAACTGGGAAGATAGGAGCAACTGTTGTCTTCTTCAGAAAGAAGCATTTCATAATCAGAGGTGGAGTTTTGAGGGTGGCACCTCCCTGACCCCACATGTCTGGATGGCAGGTAGAGCTGAAACCTGGGCCTTCCTTCACACCCTAAGGACTACTCCACTGCCTGGAGTCCACAGGGGATTCACACCTAGGAGAGACATTGCAACCAAGGAGTTCAGCTTTCCCAGGACATTTCCTGGGGATTGATCTCCCCAGCATGTTCACAGTCCATTACATATGGAGCTACATTTTTTGTTCTAGAGCCTTAAGTTTGTCAAAACAGGCTTAGAAGGAGTCCGAATTATTTTTTTTTTTTTTTTAATTTGTGACCTGATTAAAGGCTAAATGCTATAATCCCAAAGGCCCAGTGAGAATGAGAGGATGACTGACAAGTGGAAACTCCCACAACCTGCTCAGGTCACTACTGGGTGTAGCTGGGGAGGCAGAGCTGCAGGAATGCCCAGAGTCAGCTGGCAGTGACAGAAAGCCCCTGGTCCTCAGGTTCCCTCAGCCTCTAACAAAACTGAAAAGCCAGAATCCATGTATATTTATGAATGTTTAGTATGTAATTTAGTAATTACGATTTTTCTTCAATTTGACATTAAATTAACAAACATAAATTCAAAAAGCAATTAAAGGCAGTGTCAGAGGACAACTTATTTCATTTGAACCTATGATATGTCACTGTACAGCAGTTCCTATGCTAAAACTATATTTAAGTATATCATACTGAGATTGGTTTTGAAACAGTAACTTAGTTACTCTTTTGAACATAACACCTTGATGTCTGGCTATTTATGATTTCATTTTGGACTCTGCAAAAGAAGTAAAATGAATTTTTCATTATGGTTTCATGTAGATTTCAGCTGGAAAGTTGGAAGTTGACTAAGTGGCTATATATATATATAATTATATGTTCTGTTAGTATCTCACTTTCAGAATTGAATGCTTTACAATCCCCAGGAACACCAAAAACATTTTCCCATAAATTTTAAGCCACTTTTAATGTGAAAAGCCTTTCTAAATCTGAAGCATATTCAGCTGCCTGACGTGCCAGATAGAGACAAGAATTAATGTTTTGTTCTTGATTTTTTTGGTATAAACTGCATGAATCCACAGAGGCAGCAGACATACACTGCACACAAAACCAGGGCACTGAGCTTACGAAATGGTTGCTGTTCACCCTCCTGATGATTTACTGTTATTATCTCTACTTGCCAGGATATTTTTGCCATTTTGAGATAAACCTTACTTTCAATTTTCTGACAGGCATAAATACCTCCCTTTTACTATCTTAATTTCTGAGGCTTTCAACAGCTTTTCAACACTTTTAGACTGCATCATCTGAAATTTTCGCTTATAGGAGGGGAGAATAACATCATAACTCTGTCTTGTAATTACCTTATCACTCAAGAATGTGATTGCTCCAATTTTTTTGTGTGTGTATGTGAATACTATTAATATTTTTGAGACTTAGTGTATTCTAGGGTTCTGGCAGCAGACAAAACTCACTGTTTTGTCTTGCTTTAACATTTGTGAAATCACAAACTTGTTAAAAATGGCAAAATCCCCTGCTGTTAGGATATCAACTACTATACAAAAGAGATAAGAAACGGCATCTAAGTCTGCCACAGTCCGTTTATTTGGGGAGTAATGATAAGCTTGTTTGGAGAATATCCAGAAAAAACATTTCCTTTACATCTCCCCAGCAGATTGCTACTTCCTCATCTGAGTCACCACAAAGCTACAGGAGACCCTTTGTAGAATGAAAGACAATGAAGAGAGCAGACACTACGTAGAAGAGAAGAGCAAGGAGCAGCAATGAGGGTGAAGCACACAAGACACACCGCTGATTCTAAACCTGCAGGGCGCTAAGCGGGGCAGGCGTGTGTGACCAGCAGGGCTGCTGAGAGATCTTTCTGGCTAACAAAACAGTTACCTCCCTCCTCAACTAGTGGTACCTGTTCTCTACTACCACCCCTCAATTACTACTGCTCCACTCAGAGGAACTGCCCAATCTATGTAAGTTTACTCAACAACAGCTGTGCCAGCATCCCACAGTGGTGGGACGCTAGGAACTTCAGAGAGATCCATTTTCTCTGTTCCTAAGTCAGGCAACAGACAGTGACCAAGATGTGGTGCAATGGATTCACATTGCTAAAGTGACAGGAACACGTAAATGATTTAATGGCTAGACAAGTACCTAACTGGTTCCAAAATGTATTGATTTGATATCAGTAGTTCTTAAAATTGTATTTTAAATTAGGTGCTTTTGAGATTGAAGTGCTTTTAAGTCACAGGATAAATTAAACAGCCTTAAAAGAAACACTCAAAAGGATTATAAATCAGTATTAAATCATAAGAATTTTCATTTAATTTAGATGTGGACTTGAGCCAAAACCTTAAAACCAAATTTTGCATATCTTTAAACTTAATCCCTTTTTATTTGGATTTCAGTGGCCTTCTGACTGTTTGTATCATTTACGAGCCTGCCCTCAAAAAAGTTATGTTGGCTAAATTGCAGTGAGGTATTTCTTTTTAACAAATCTAAAGATGATTAAAATGATATTGTTTTAAAGTATAATCGAGTACTGCTAAGGAGATATCAATTGTGCCCATCTGTATTTTGGGTATGCAACTTGGAGTGCAAAATTTGCCATAGCACCATGTCATGCTGTAACATGAAATAACATCAAGGAGTTAGTAGAAGTTTTACATAAGAGACTTTTCTGCAAGAATGTGGGAACTCATTGAAATTTTCCATCAGAAGGAATAGTCTTTCTGTAGATATTTCTGTCAGGAAAATCCACGTGACCTACTGCATGTGTAAATTTTCATGCCTGCCTCAGGTATTTCAAAGTTCTGTGCTTGTAATCCCATTTCTGCATTGATTCAACTTTCTCATGCCCATGAAATAATTATAATAAATATATAAATATATATGAATTCTATGAATAATTAATTATAAATTTTCATCCTATTTAGCATATGCACTGTTTCTCAACAAGCTTAACCACATAGGAAAGATATTCATCTGTGCTATTCCATTACTTAGCTCATTTGGGGTAGGAATAGAGTCTGACACAGATGTTAAATTTCTTAGAGGGTTCAGTTTCCATTAATTTTAATTCCTAAACCATCTAGCAGATTGAATTGTAAAATCTCAGAAATTCATTTGGCTCTCAAAAGAGTTTTAATATTGTAAGGGGAGGTTATGTATTTCTGATACACAAAAGAGAGAATGAATCTCTGTTTTAAACAAAAAGTTATTGTATTGCTATAAATCTGTATTACTTTTCAATGCATTCATGGTTTTACTTCCACAATTACCTGAGGCTGACTGTAAATAGGCAAGATTTACTCCCAGAAGTAGAACTGAAAAGTCCAGCTCCCTCTGCTAGACAAGTCACAGCCAAGGAAGATTCCTTTGGACTTTATGATCGACACATAGAGAGTCTCACTTTATTATGCCTTCCTTTTTTCACTTTGTACTCTCACTTGCACTTTGTAGTCACATTAATAAAACCACAGGAATTCTGCAATCCCCACATGTCTGGGTGTAGGATTGTTACTTGCCACCACTTCATCCTCCTCACTGCCAGGCACCATGACAGGCATGCATCATTATGAGGAGGATTGTTAGGAGTAAAGACTTAATTTTTTTCTGAAACTCAGAATAAAATATTACATAGGATCATAGAACAACCGAGGTTGGAAGGAACATTAAAGATTATCTAGTTCCTACACCCCTCCAAGGGGCAGCAACATCTAGACCTGGTTGCTCAAAGCCCCATCCAATCTGGCCTTGAATCCTTCTATGGACAGGGCACCCACAACTTCTGTGGGCAACCTGTTCCAGTGCTTCACCACCCTGACAACAAAGTATTTCTTCCTAATTCCTAATCTAAACCTGCCCTCCTTCAGTTTAAAGCCATCCCCCTTTGTCCTATCACAACTCGCCCTTGAAGAAAGGTCCTCTCCAGCTCTCTTGTAGGTCTCCTCTCTTCTGATGTGATAAATCTTCCCTTTTCAGCCTGCAAGGCAGTGAGGTGGTTCTGAAAGGGTTTTTGGGGGACCCTCTTCCTCTTGCAGGTTCTCACTGTTGCAATCTTCCATTCTTCTGTGTTACTGGTCCCCTCTCTCCCTTCTGGGTGTGCTGACACGGGAGTTTTAGGCTGTTTGACCAAGGCTGTGCTCGGGCCCTGCTATCCAACTCCTTCTTAGTCTCTCTATGCAGCCTTCTCACCATGTCCTGCAGCTCAGCCAGCTGCAGCAGGAGGGACACCTTTCCCAGGCAGATCTGCTGACTGTCCCTGCCCCAAGAGAAAGGTCTCAGCACCTCTGCAGCCTGAGGTCTGCACAGCAGCCTCCCCTTTCAGCAGCTCGCTCTGGGTGGTTCAGATCCCCCAGCCATTGCTGCAGCCTGTGCTCCCAGACAAGAGAAAACCAGCAGAAGTTTGGAAAAAGATCTGGTGTTGCTTGTCAAAGTAACTGCAGTCATTCATATTTGTCTCATTAAAGAGAGGGTGTAAAATCCCCTAAATTAGTAAAAGATTTGTTAATGATGTAATTGTCATCAGGATCTGGTCCGTAGCACACAGCAAATGCTTCACAAAATAGTGAAACAGCAGTGGCAATATGGGACCTTTTGTGCAATCAACCATAATGGTATTGATCACTGCAGTAATTTATCATACTTGTCTTGCTCCTGGCATTTGCTCATCGATGGATTCTGTTGGCAAAAACAAAGTACTGATTACTTGTTATCATGGAAATTTGCAGAAAATCTAATTGGTATAAAACACACCATGCTCTTGTGTTCAAAGCCATGCAAAACAGAAAGACCACAAATAAAATAAAGTAATTTGTTTCACGGATATCCAGGAGAAGAAGTATCCCTGCAGTTTACTTACAGTCATTTAAAAAATATAAATTACTAATGATAGAAACAAACTGCAAAATAACTAAGAAGACAGAAAAAAAATGCAGCTCCTTATATGAAAAAGGTACAGTTAATTATTTACTTACTGTGAATTGATTTTAAAATATCCATATTTCTTCTCTTTTCTATCTCCAGACAGAGTTACCTTCATAAGGATTTTTCACACGGACTTAAATTTCAGGTTTGATAGATCCAAAACTCTTTTAAGTGCTAATAGTTTACTTTGAACTTCAAAGAGGATATGTGTATAGGGGGGTACTATATGAATTTATAAAGAAGAGTAAAGCAACACCTAAAATATATCAAAAACATAAACCAGCAAACTGTGGACTAGATTTTAAAGAAGCTAGTAGCTGAAAAATTTAAGAAATTATATCATTGCTTTGTGTATTTTATAATAAAGCAATTCCATCTTCCAGAATTTTAGGGCCTAATACAATAGAAACACAGGGTTGTTATCAACAGAGAATACAGTGGCTGCAGCAGTCACTGGCCATTGTCCTTATGACATGAAAAAGAATCTTTGACAGGTGTGTCAATTCAAGAAGCATGTTCCTGTTCATTTTTCAGTGGAGTGGTAAATTGTTATCATGTTGAATGCTGGAAATAAATACTACCTAAACTATTTGTAGTCATAACCTTGTTGTAAAGCTATGCACTTTAGGAAAACAAAATCTAGTCATGGTTTACCTCCATTTCCTTTGAGTACTGCACTATGTTGAGAATAGTAGGTCTTAGGAGCAACTCTGTTGCTCCTTTAACAGACTTTGATAAAAAAGGTTCTCTTAATATTTAATGTACACTTAGTTTATTGCTACTTTTTTCTTTATGTAAAATTATGTCTAATGCACTGTTTGTATATTTTCTGCTCTTCTGATTCAACTTCTTCTCAGTTCTTCGTGTTTTGTGATTCTGATCTTGCCTGTGGTTCTTTTATTTTGTAGGGCAGAAACAACCATTACTAGGAAAGAAGACCAGTAGTTTTCCACACATTGAACTTACAAAGGAAAAGGATTTTGAAAACCCCAAAAAACAACCAAACCACCCTCAACCAAAAAACCCCTGAATGCTTGTAAAAGGTGGATTCAGTGTTCATGAACACTATCCAATATAACTGTTGGCTAAGTACTGATGATATGGCTGAGAAATTCATTGACAGTTCTCACAGTAAGTACATCCAGGTAGTTGCAATAGTTAACATTGTGCTAAAAATAAACCCCCAGACTTTGCTATAACAGTGCTGATATGATTTACCAGGACAGCTCTGGCATTCTGTGTGGGGTAAGTGCAGGCATATTCTTGAACTCCTGTCACAGCCTAGTAGGAAAGCCTACCAGAGAGTACTTTCTTGGTTTTCTTATTTCTGCTTTTTGAAGATGAACAAGAAATCCATAGCCTGATTCTGTTGTGCCTCCTAAGTGTGCCTTCCTCTTTACTTTTTAATTGCCTCTTGTAACTATTGCCTTTTATGATACTGTCTACCTTCTCACCTTTGAGAAGTAGTGAGAAAGGAAGGCAAACTCTTTTATCCAAAGTGGCAGGCTGCTAACTCATTCTTTCTGCAGTGAGAGAGGCTGTTTGCTCTAAGTGTTTCTGCAGGGCTCATGCTGTGCCCCTAAGGTGTGGGTATATTCCCAGCTCATCTTCCCCTTCCCTTCTCACAGCCCTGCTTACACGATGCTCCCCCTGTATGGTGAATTGCAAGTGGGGAATGCCTTGTTTCCCTCTGTCCTGCTTTATGAAATGCATCCAGACATTCCTGGATTTTTTTGTAAACAACAAGAATTATTATTTGTGTGTAACTTTAGGACACAGACTCTGATCATTTACTATTCCATTTCAGTACATTTATTGTCTGTCTGATAGATGAACAGGATTTCCACAGGAATCTATCAAACTACGAAGATTTGGTCTTATTCTTATCAAAATAAGGCTTTTTATTTGCCTCAAATGGTGCAGGATCAGGCAGTACAGCCTTGGAAATGTCTCTAGCACTGTACTTGAGCTGAGATACTTAGATTTATGAAACTCAGTAAACAAATACTCTATAAAAACAAAAAGCACAAAGGCTCAGTCCTGCAAGGATTTGATAGGTTCTGTGGTTTTGATCCAACAAAGCACAGAAGTATGGATTTAGCTTTAAGATATTTATGCCCCAGGGTATTTCTGTGAACTTTGAGTTAAATACCTGTTTAAGTGCTTTACTGGCTAGAACATTTTCAGCATCTTTTGAGGCTGGGTTCTTATGTAAGACTTCCCTCTGAGATCTCAAAGCATTTCACAAAACACACTAAAGACAATTCTTCAAAATAATAAGGTAAAATACTGTCATAGGACAGAATATTGTATTATTCCCCTGAGTAGGTACAGGATTCCCATCCATAATTACCTCTCCTAGTTTTCTAAATCTGTGATACAAAAACATTATCTACTTTTGCTCCATTTACTAAAAAATACCCTTCTCTGGTAAACACTGAAATGAATGTCATGTAAGAAAGGTAGGTTTTAAAGTAAGCTACAATGATGAAAGATAAGTATGTTACAACAACATCAAAAGACCCTATCTAATTTTATTGTGCAAACAGTTCACACACACACAAAGTTAAAATACATTTTAAAAATTTCTCCAGCATATGCCCAAGAAAGAAAAAAAAAATTACGATTTCTCCCTCTTTCCTAGAAGGCATCCCTCCACCCTGCTGGACTAGTTGTTTGCCTGAAAATCTCAGTTTGCCTCAGGAGGTACCACACAGGCCTTCAGACAGCTCTGGCCATGCTGCCTTCTCCAAGTTGTGTCCTCTGCCAGCTGCAGAGGAAAAGGGGTTGCTGTGGAGAAGCTTCATGCTTCAGCCTCTGGGAGATCTGCTTGTGGGTATCCAGTCCTCAGCCTCTTTCCTTCAATATCTTTGTCCATCCAAATATTTTTTTCGAAGAATATAAAACACTGACAAAGGATTAGATGGTGTAACAACAGGAAGAGAATCAATTCTTAAGAAGTGTGTGCAAATGAAAAAACGTCTTTCAGTCTTCATAGTTTTGTCAAATGGAATAATATTAACCCAAAATAACAAGTATGATGAACCTCATTCCTTCTGTTTAGCCAGTAATGTTAGAGTTCTGGAATGGCAATTACACATTTCTTTTTCATGGTAGGAGGGTTATTTTCTCTTTGCCTATATTGTATTATCATTAGAAACAGAATAATTTTGGCTCAGCTAAAGCAGCATCTTCACTGCTTTAAAATAAAAGATAGCAAATTCCAGCCTGAACAATGAATACCACAAAAGTTGAAGGCACCTAGTACGATGTCATCAGAAGGAAAAGTTTTGAGAAGGCTTGAATACCAATTTCTTAATAATCTTTATAAAAATTAGCACCTAGGATACAAAACTTAAACTTCTGAGTTGTCACCTCTGAATGACACCAAGGCAATCATTTGACCTCTGATATATGTGACACAAATTTCCATCCTGACCCAAACTGTAAGAGCTGTGATAGAAGAATCTTGCCCTGTTCAGTTCAGCCAGACTTTGAAACCACTGTAAATTCTCACGGCCACCTAATTTCCCCTAGTTCTTCTTTCCCCTTCCCTCAGGACTCTGTGTAGCCTCAGGACACAGGAGAAAGGGAGAAGTCCTCACCCTTCATTCATGTGGCCCTCAGCTGAAATCACCTCCCAGAGCTGGATGTGGAAGGAGCAGACTGAGGATAGGAAAGGCATCATTGTCTCTGTGCATCTCCAGCCTCCCTGATCCTACCTCTGGAGCACTCCAATATTCAAAGGCAGAACAGCTCTGCAAATACACCATTCTGGCCATTATAAGGGATCTTCATTGACTGTGGGAAAATCTGTCAAAGGTGTGTCAGGCAGGTACAGAAGGTTAGTCAGCTGGAGAGGTTGTTGGCACTACAGTCTATAAAAAATAGAAATAAATGCGTCCAGGTAGCTCAGAAAATAATTGAGTAAAGGCTTTTTTTTTTTTTTTTTTTTTTTTTTTTGTATAGGTTGCAGTAATAAGGGAGTATTGTGGCTGTTCTCTACGTCTACTAAAGTTAGAAGAAAAAATAATTAGCTCAATTTTCAGAAATGGAGGTAGAAGGCAGATATGAGAGAAAACCTTCTTGTTTTAAGGCTAACATAGAAGAAAATGCTAAAAGACTTTAACAGGCTTTAAGAAAGACAGTAAAATTCCCAGTCCTGGATGATTGTGATTCAGCCAAGGATCTCTCAGAAGAGGTGTAATCTTACTTGATTACTGGAGCATATAAAAGATTCATTTTAGGCCCCTTTCACTACACATTTCTGTGATTTTTATGATTTGAAAAAGCAATGGTAATTAAAACACTAGCTTTTTGCTATGATCTGCCAGATGGATCCAGTGATAAACCTCATTCCCTTTGGCGTCCTTTTCTTAGCAATACAGAATTTAAATGAGAGCTGACCTAGTTTACACATTCAGCATGAAAATGTTTTTTCCTATTTAAAAGGTGAATCTATTTCTAATAATGTGCTATTTAATTCTGCCAGTATAATTCCAATGGCTCAGTTTAAACAAGGAGAATATTTATTAGCATTTTTAACACCCCTGACCTTAATTTCCAAAGCCAGAGCACTTTCACAATACCTCTGGCATTAGTAGAATGAGGTCTTAGTTGATCCTAAAGGCTACAAGCCCATGTTACTGTTTTACAGTGATTGCTATAGTTTCTCTCCTCCCTTTCTCTTTCTTCTTGCCATCCCCAGTCACTCATCTCTGCCAGGAGAGATTCATGCCTCCTCGAGTTCTGGGTGCTTTATAACCATGTTTTGTTTGTTAAAACATTATAATCATGGGTTAAGGTTTACCTTCACGTTTCCCTGGATGGGCATTTATACACAAGGTGCATACACTCGGTGCTGTGGGTCATGTGCAAAGAAACAGCTGGTGTGGTGAGCTGTGTGGTGGCCTTCTCTTCTGCATTTAAACGTAGATACCTTTCAGAAAACAATTTTATTACTTGTCACCTATTTTATGAGCATGTCATATTCCTCCAGAACAACATCACTTTGGATGTAAGATAACTTTTTGCTGGGAAATGAGTCAATTTTTCTTTCAGGCTTCTTGAAATGTAGAGATCATGCTACAGGCATTGTGGACAGCTTGATAGAATGTCTAGCCTGACATTATATCCTCAAAATGTGCTATATTGTGGTGTCCCTGATAAATCACAGTGCACTCCTCTTTTTTTCCTCTCTCTTTTATGAGAATACTGGTTGAACAATGCAGCTTTGGGATTTGAAGGTGAACTGCAATGAACTGAATTCAGAGTCAACCTAAGTATATAAGCCAACTGAGGAAGAAAAGAACAGTTAAGAATGTATTTTTATAGAAGAGGTATGAAAAATTCTTGACTACACACATTCACACTGGCTCTAAAAATGTTATCATCTCAAACATTAACTTGCATATTGTCTTTAAGTATCTCCTGTTTTACACTAAGCCACTTAGATTCCTCTAACATGCTTTTCATTATTTCTCTTAACAGGTTTTAAAATCTTCTTTCCAGTAATTTTTACCATATGTTAGGAGAGAAAGACTAAATAAAACTTAACTAAGATGACAATTACATTGATTCATGTTGCTCAGTCTCTTAAGTTTGGCTATGGAGTCACAAAACCACAGAAACACCCACATGTCTGTAATCATTAAAGAAGTCAAAACATATGTGTTGATATTTCTAGTGCAATTGACACATTCAAGTAATAGGAATTTCCAGAATATTCTGGAAGTACAGCCAGGAATTCAGTCTGAGGCACTGTGAGAAAAACCCAAGGCTGAGGCTTGGGCTAAGCCTTGCAGTCTGCTCCCACACAAGCTCCATGAGACCTGACACACAGATAGGCTGGCAGGAAACAGATACTGATTGCAGGATCTTGGAGGGCATCTACTAATTGGAGCAGAAATTTTAAAGTAGTTGGTTCCCTGTTTCTTCTGCATGGCCCCCAGTCCTGCAGAGGAAACTGGATTTGATCCTGGATTTCTTTTGGAAAGGTAATATATTCTCCTAGAAGCTCAGTGTGCTTTCAGCATTTAAGCGATTCAGTGTGTTATTGAAGTTCTGTGCTCCTTTTTCTATAGGCCAGCCAGCTCTTGAACAGAGTGAGTGAACCTCTTCATCAAACAAAAGCAGGAGACCTGAAGTAAGTACAGCTGACAGCTGCACCACTGTAAACCAAGGCAAGTAAGTGTTTGAACAGAAAAAACCCACAATGGCCTAGCTTTTTTTTTTTTTTTTAACAAAGTGTACTCTTTTTTTGTCTAACAGCAAAAGGCAGATTTTGGAGCAAGAGTGGGGCAAGAAGTAAAATAGAGATACTTGAAAAGCAGGGAGTTTGTTAATCTCCAGACTTTGCTGTCATAAATAAATACACTTCAGGGTTTCATTTTGTTTGCCAAAGGTTATCTTTTTACTTCTCTGTTATTATTTTTATCATCCTTTTTACTACAAGAAGTATGACCTACAGAGTCTATACTGAAAACAGTTGCATGTGTTTGTTGTCCTACTGCACTATGGAAAAGCCTCCATAGAAGTGCTGCAAGTCATTGAACTGGCTATTAACTTTGAGGAATTTCTGAAGGACAAAACAACCTCTTACTGTTCCATCACTTTGGCAGCCTTTCTTTATCTATTTGGGTTGTTACTTGGAAGCTTTTGAGACAATCTTTTAACCAATATAATATATTTTGAGATGTGCAATGAGGGATTTCTTTGTAAAAGCTGACTGAGTTTAGATATAAAAAGGAAATGAGTGACCTTGTTAACTTCAATGAGTATGACGTGGCATCTTTAAGCCACAGCACTCCAAAGTGACACCAGACTTTAAGCAGTTAATCAAATTACTACACTAGTTTAGAATGGAGGAGACAGAAATCATGAAACTTTTGAGATTTTTAAAGTAGGCAGAAAGTTCAGTATTTGTTTTACATGAACACACATGAAAATACAAAGAGAATTTAGGCTGGCAAACTGACCCATCCAAAGGAATTTAAGTGTTCACCGATGGTCAATTTTTAACTGCCATCAAATCCAGCCTTAAAAGAAAAGTTTAATGATTTCCTTGCTAGGTAAACATTTTTCAAAAGCTTGTGCAGTTAGGAAAACAAAATGATACATGAATAGAGAAAGTCTTTTCCTGGAAGGAATGGCAAGCAGAGAATTTTAGATATAGTGATTTTAATAACCACTTTTCTGAACTTCAACCACTTTGAGAAGAGTGAAAGACTTGCCAGGTGCTAGGGAATTGTGACAGCTTTTCCTGCAAAACCACATAAAAACCCCCTGCTTATAACCTTTTCACTGGAACATACACATCTTGATTCTGTCAAAACAGAGCAGCTACAAATTACCTTCTGGACTAATTTCCTAAGCTGTAAAGAAATAAATTAACAGAAGGACCAGAGGATAATTTACATGTGAGAGCTTCAGGGCTGAGCTTTATTAGCTGTATTTCTAAACGTCAGACCTAAGGTCTGACACAGGATTTCTTGATTAACTGCCCAACTTTACAGACTTGGCTCTTAGGTCCTCCAAAGAACTGAAAGATCTCATCTATGGATTTACTTATTTTCAAGTTAGATACACAGTCTCAAGGTACTTAATGTCAAAACAAATACATTCCTTACATTCATTGTAACTCAGCCGATATTAAGAATAGGGAACATAAAAATAAAAGTAATATTACAAGAATGAAATGAACTGAACCCACTTACCCAGTAAGCAACTGCCCACCCTACAAGTGCAGTGCCTACCTTCTCACTTCCCAGTCTCCTCTGTATCTCACACAGTCCTTCATTCCCACTTCGCAGGGAATTTCAGTCACATCTCTTCTTGGACCTTCTCTTTCTCATCTTAATGCTTGAGGAATAGACTTTGCTAGGTGGAGCACTCTCTGTTTGGGTCAGAATGGTGGAATTTTTGCTAGTTTTTGGGTAGAAGGAACACAAATCTTGAAGCACAGGTGATTTGAGAACTCATTTGAAAGCAAATTAACCTTTATTTTTTGCTTTCGGGATTGTTTATATACTTTTAATCTGTAAATATAATATATATATTATATTTACAGATATTATAGTTATAATATATATTATAATACAATATATAATACAATATATATTAATAATTATTAATATATATTATAATAATTATGTATAATAATTATAATATATACTGTTTATATACTATTTATCCAATGCCTCTTGTAGCACAAAATTATGAGGATCGTGATGACAACACCACTGATAGTCCCAAGCACTAGATACATGCCCCTGGTGCTTCTCTCTCCCTCCTTTCCTTTCACTGCCAAGTGGACATTGATTTTCTATATGCAGAAAAGCAAAACTTACTATCATGCATCCGAAATAAGGTACCCAACTCACTAGAAGGCTCAGGAGTTGAAGTCTTCTCTGCACATCTTTTTAGAAGCTTTGTGCTAATCACATTGATTTTGAGTTCTAATTAGTGAGCTTAATGTATTAGAAGCTGTGAATTGTCATCTGAAGGAGTCCAAATTTCCATAAATGTCATATAAAGCATTAATTATAGGTGCATCTCACTCTGAAAGGACATGACTTATATATTAAGTCCTGTACTATATAATTTCTGGCATAAGTGTTAAAGCATTATCATTTAAGTCCCTCATAAATCCGGGCTTCCTCGAAAAGAATCAGAAAAATTTCCTAATACCAAATACCTAAGACCAGTACCAATTCTTATATTCAGTGAAGTTTGTATAACCAACACATACCAACACCCTTCTTCTGGGATATAAGTACAAGCTATTAGCTAGAGTTCCAGTTAGGTATGTAGGTAGAAGAATTTGAAATCTAAAAGCAAAACAATACAACCCTCATCTCAGCCAACTACAAAGTTTGTCTTGATTGCCCACCTTTTTAATTTGGTAACAAATTTAGTTCTATTTATTAAATTTTAATTGTTAACTCAGTTTTCTTCTTGCAGTGTTTCATCTTGAATTCATCTTTTTCAGGAATCTATTCATTTTCTCAATCTTGTTATTAAAATTCTGGAAAAACAAGTAAACCCATTTATGCTGCTGCAGTCAAATCCCAAAATAAATCATAAACTACAAAGATGGGGATAACGTCTAACTAAAAAAATCCTGCCCACCAGAGGCTGCTACCAAAGAAAATTCACATTCCCAAGAGTTTTTTTCTAATTAGTAAAAAGAAACTACTGTCATTACCATAGAATTTAAAATATTTTATATCAATATTATATTTTAATTTTGAAGTGTCTGGTATATTTTTGAGCTACGCAGTTTCTCAGCAATTTGGGCTGCTTCCAGAGAAAGATATTTTTAAAACATTTAAATGTGTTAAATTTGTGGAGAATTACATTATAAATCTAAGCCTATGGTTCTATTGTGTTAAATCCTTCAATAATTCTTCGAATATCTCTTATCTTGCAGTTAATGTCACAAATGTTTTCACTTATTACCATGTTCCATAAAAATATTCCCCCATGTGTCATTCTGATTGTATTTTACTTCCTGCTGTAACCCACAAAATCTATAAATATTTTTTCATGTATCTTCTTACTTCAACAAATATCAGCAATAATGCATGTAGAGAGAGTTGGGTTGTTTGTTTTTTTTTAAATCACCCTATTTTTAATTTTCATTACATGCCTTCTTGGCAGTAAATCAAATAGCTTGCACAATATTTGGAAAAACATTACTGCCGTTCATATTGCATGTTGTGGGGGGTTAGGTTTGTTCCTTTTTGAGTTCTAATTAGTGAGCTCAATGTATTAGAAGCTGTGAATTGTCATCTGAAGGAGTCCAAATTTCCATAAATGTCATATAAAGCATTAATTATAGGTGCATCTCACTCTGAAAGGACATGACTTACATATTAAGTCCTGTACTATATAATTTCTGGCATAAGTGTTAAAGCATTATCATTTAAGTCCCTCATAAATCTGGGCTTCCTTGAAAAGAACCAGAAAATTTTCCTCGACAAATACCTCTTTTTACTTAGAGAATGTTTCCCCGTAAGTTGCTAGGAGGCTGACTACTGGGTACTCACGGGTACCAGCACAAAGAGGTGGCCGAAAGCCGGGAGGGGGAGATAAGGCAAGTGTCTTGGGGCAGGTAAAGGACAGGGCTGGGGGGCAGCTTGGCTCTCTCGCTCTCAGCATCGCAGAGAGGATGGCCAGGCTGCTGCTGGCTGCGGGAGGAGCTCACTGTCACCACCCCACCCGGTCCTGGGAAATCAACCATCGCCTGCTCTTGTGCCCCAGAACTCTGAGCTGCCTCCTCCTGCCCTGCTGGAGCTGGGCCAGCCCTGCCCCTGTCCCACCATCACAGCTTCTTCGGCGCTGCTCTTTTTGCTACGGTGTGGCCCCGCACCCTCTGCCCTGCCGGGGACATCCCTGCCGTCCCAGCCACCACCGCAGAGCTTCTGATTTATCCCATCCACCAGCCTGGCATCTTCCACCATTCCAGCCTGGTGCTCTCAAGAGATCAGACTGCCCGAGGCTTTGTGAAACAACGCCCCTCGAGGTTTTTCCTGGCTCTGTTTACAATTAATGCTGTAGATGTTGCTGTTTGTTTGTCTGGTTACACATACTAGTAAAGAACTGTTATTCCTATCCCCATACCTCTGCCTGAGAGTCCCTTAAATTTTCTAAATTACAATAATTTGGAGGGCAGGGATTTGAATTCTCCATTTCCTAGGGAGGCCCTGGCCCTCCTTAACAGATACCTGTCTTTCAAATCAAGACACATGCTTTTAACCTGAACACAGCAATTGCAAGGGAAAAAAAAGAGCAACTTTTGTCAAAGCAATGCTGTCAAAGGATATAAGTCCATTTTTCCCTGTGCAGTGAAAACTATTTTCCTTATATTTATTTTGGAATTCACTGTAACTGATGTTAGCTCAGTAGTTTTTGATTTTCTGTAAGTAATGCAGCATTGGGTTCATCCTGTTCTCTGTTTCTTTGTGGATGGATTTCTTCTGACTCCTTGCATGCTTTTTGCACAGAATAATGCACCAAAAAAAAAGCATAGACCTTGATCTCCAGAGTACAGAGAGACCTTACAGTGACTTCTGATGGGAACAGTCCTGTCTACCCCTACCTGTTCCTGGCTTCATGTTCCCACCACCTCTCTTGCTTCTCTGGTGCCTGGCAGATGAGCAGTGAGCTCAAGAAAAAAAACTAAACCAGAATAAAATGAAACCAGCAGAAAGCTGCTCTTGCAGAGAGCAGCTGTGCTGTGCCAGGGCTGGATGGCGCAGGGGATGTGACGGTGGAACTGGAGAAGAGGGGCCAGACCACTTTCTCTACCTGGCAACAGTTCACCATGAGGTCAATTTGGCCTCAAGGAAAAACCTCACCTTCACTTAGCAGCCTGGTAACCCAGCATCCAATTAAAAATTCAACATCTACTGAGTATTTCAAATTAATTAACAGTTTTGCTCCCTACCTTTAGGTCTCTTGGCAAAACAGGCTAAGAGCATGATTTTGAATATAAAGGCCTCTGTCTCCTTCAACGTCAGCCCAGACCTCTCCTGTGCTGCATGGCCAGGCAGAGGAAAACAGCTTAAGCAGGACTTGTGCAAGGCAGCTCCTCTGCAGCCTTGCTGGGGAGGGCGGGGAGAGGCTGACAACAGACACGTGAATCATTCATCACAAAAAGCTTCCATTCCTCCTTTCAGGCTAGATGACGGCTCTAACTCCTCTAAGCTTGGTTTTCCTGCAATTCTGATGAATTTTTATGGATGTGACTATCACAAACATTGTTGCCAAGGTCTATATTTAATATTGAAGGTCCAGGTTGGGAGCATCACAAAGCTTTTGTACGTCTGCCGCTCTTTTTTGATGGCATTTTGTGCATTTTCAGACACACAGATGCACTAAAGCCAGAGAATTAAAAGGCCAGTGTTCAAATATAGTTTGATTGGATTAATTAACCTGAAGTTTAAAAGGAGCTTGCCTGGGATGCATTTCACTCCCAACAACAAGCTGTCTCCTCCAGCTGATGCCCTGCAACCCACTGAGGGGGCAGCTGTCGGACCTCCTACTCAAAACCCAGGAGCCCATCCCAGGAGATGCCTTGCCCTGAAGGAAGTGGAGGGAAAGCTCAGACATCCAGTAGCAGCCAAACAGCTCTGGCTGCCCACATCCCTCAGCTCTGGCTGGCCTGAAAGGCTCAGCCCAGACGGGGAGCTCCTGGCAGCTGTGAGGCACCAATCTGTGCACAGCCACGTACAGGAATTGTAGAGAATTGCCTTTGTGCTGAGTGCAGGTCACTCTGCACATCGCCCAGCAGGGTTAAATGTGCAGTGTGAGGCTGTGGGGCTCCCATGGCACAGCACAGAGGTGCTGAGAGGATCACTGCAGTGCAGCCTCCAGGCACCTGCTGCAGAGGCAGGGAGGGAGGGAGGGAGGGAGGGAGGGAAGGAAGGAAGGAAGGAAGGAAGGAAGGAAGGAAGGAAGGAAGGAAGGAAGGAAGGAAGGAAGGAAGGAAGGAAGGAAGGAAGGAAGGAAGGAAGGAAGGAAGGAAGGAAGGAAGGAAGGAAGGAAGGAAGGAAGGGATGGTTATGGCAAACATATGCCTATGAAAAGTCACAACTTTAGAAGCATATAATGTGCTTAAACAGGTGAAGGGGAGAACAGAAATATACACAGCTTATTTAGCAATCTTGTAAAAGTAGAGAAACAACTTGTACCAGAACACATAGGAGTGTAACTTGCTAGGTAGAAGTAATTAACAGAACACTTAGGGATTTAGTTGCTAGGTAAAGGCCATAGAGATAGGATGTATATTGTTAAAACTCAGTAAAGCAGGACTTAGGTGTTATGAAGATCCAATAAAGCAGAACCAGCTGACTAAGAAACCAGCAAGAACCAGGCTCCTGGTTTTGGCCAGGACAAACTGACCTAGGAATTAGCCAAACCTTCGCCCCACCTGCTCAAAGATGGAGGAAGATTTCTTACTTCATCAGAAGACCCCTGCCCACAACCACCAGGAGGCATGGCACCACAAAAGGCTAATTACAATATGAAGCACAAGGAGGCAGAGAATGGGGAGGGGTGGGTTTGTGTGATCTAAGTGTATTTAAACCTTAAACCTGTCTCAACCAGATGCACATATTAGGTGGAAATATCCCCTATGTGTCCCCTATGGAATCAAGCATACCTGCTTTATAGTTTCTAATTGTAAAGTCCTTATTCCGCAACACGGGCAGGAAGGAATCAACAGCTGCAGAAGACAGGAGGAACACGTCTCCAGCATTATTCCTGAAACAGGGGTACACTAAAACACAACTTCCAACACTAATGGTGATCTTTGGAATTGCAGGAGTTATAGTCACAGGGTCCCTTGCACGTGGGAATTCTAGTTAAGGGGTCAAGCAGCAGTTCAGGCTGGAATATTTGTATTAAGATTAAATGCAGCATGTAAATCAGCAACAATTTCATCAGAGACCTCAGTTTTCTATGACAATGTGATCATGTCTCTTACAGCTTGCTTGGATGTACCAAAAATGAACATGCATCCTGACCTAGCCACAAACTCACTTTTATACCCGTTGCTTTCATTTTTATCTGAAGGCAAAAACAGTTTGGTGTTTTTCTTATCATTTTCATTAAGTATCTGGTTTGAAACTCAGATTTCAAAACCTCAAAGACAAAATCAATCAAAGTTACCTACTTCAGCATTCAGGGAGTCAGGGGTTTTACTTGACCCCTTGCCTGCTGTCACAAAGAATTTTGTATTAGCTTTCATGGGAATAGTTGCTTGGTAATCTGTCCTTCTGTGGCTGGTAGGAAGTTCTTTGAGAGTATTCTCAATGTCTCAGGAAAAAAAAAAAAGTGTTCTCCACACAAAGCTCCTGAAAACAATGAATGAAAATTAAACTTTTTTTTTCCTCAGAAAGCACCCATATATGTTTCACTTCCAGCACAGTTTTATTCTACTTCCCCATTTATGTAAAATAGTGCTGTATTTTGTGTTTCAAACAATATATACTACATAACTGCAGATACAGCTGAATGGAGCAAACAAACAATTTTTAAGGGGAAATTACTAGGGCTAAAGTGAAGCATGAAAACAAGTCACTCTTCCCTGCACATGGAAAGAATTATTAAAATGGTAAACCAAGACACTGAAGACAACATAATGTCACAGAATGCCTCAGGCCAGTCTTGTACTATCTGAGCAAGAAAAGTACCTGATGACAGCACTCTGGAATGTCTTTTGCAAGGAGTGCTGACCTGATAGTGCCTCCATTAACTCGAAAAACTCCATTGTGTGAATCTTAAGAGATAGGATTTTAACTAGAGGTAAAATATGTTTTCTTCTGAGAGGTTAGAGTTGTCTGGGGAAAAAATCATGAGGCACTGCCTGCAAGTCTGCTAGGCTTGTTGAAAGCGTTGTAGGGAGTTAAGTTGAATTAATGTGTAGCTGATGCAAATTTGAAAACAAAAGTGACCAGTTGCAAAGCAACACTTTTGATACTTTCTCTTTCAAGCCTTGAACCAGTTCTAGTCATACCTAAAGAACACCACAAACAATATTATGTGAGAAAACATAATGAGAAAACAGAGTAAAGAATCAAAAAGGAGACCAAAATTAACTCTCTGGTAACCTAGAAACCCTGTAGAAGAAAATATCCTGTCCACATCTACACTGTTGTAGGCTCTACAGTCCTGCCTATATCCCAGATGCTTTTCTTGTTTGGAGCCACTTGACAGTTGACAATGAAAGGAACATCTGTTTTCTGTTTTTAACAGATTGAAGCAGGAATAGAAACAAATTCTCCCTGTGACAGTTCAGTCACTTTCCTGATGCCAGTTTTAATCAGGCAACAAACAGAATTAGAAACATATAGCTTTGTAGCCTGACGAGAAACAGCAGTGGCCCCAGTCCAGCAACATTAAAAAATCACTAGATGGATGGCAAAATGTTAGGGGACTGACTGAAAGTTACTAGTTTCCATTTTAATTTTTTAAAAAATCTTATCTTGGAGGTTTATTTCCTCAAAAGGGATCTCATGTTTGCTTCACAAATTCAGTATGAGATGTTTGACATCCACAGCAGACATCCTACCTTCCTTTTTACCAAGGGTCTTCCTCAACATCTGCTCGTATCCTCCTGAGTGCTTTCCTGAGCACTCTCCTACACTTTTAGGGGGCCCATCACAGCTCATTGTCCACAAAGAGTTCACTGCCTGGTGCTCAGCTCCTGGCTGAGCAACACTCTGCCTTCATGCCATGCTTCATGCCTGCACCTTGCTTTTGCTCATTCTCTCCTGCAGACGAGCTCACTTCTGTCACATTGTGCCTGCCTCCCCAGCCAGAGCATTATCTCTGTTGGCACCCTAAGTGAAGGACTGGATTCCTGCTCCTCACAGCCTGAGCTGAGCCTTTAATTTGCTCCACTTTCACATCTGCTTTTCCAGTCCAGGACAGTGCAGATGAAGATCTTGATATAGCTGAAGATCTTCTGAATGTCTCCGTTATCCTCATTTTTTGGGAGAAAAAAGCATTTTCCATAGCATGGAGCAGAAAAATACTAACTTTCCAGAATAATAATTAGGACAAAGGGGTAATGATTTTTCTTTGAGAAACTGTCATTTCAGAAATCACTCTGGGACACAATTGAGCAACCTGACTTCAGCAGGCCAACCCCATGCAGTGTTTGATTACATGTTTAAAGATTTGGATATTTATACTTAGATGGCATTGAATCTGAAAAAATCAAACCGATATGTTTGTAATTCCAATCGCAGTACAAAAACCAGGAAACTTAAAATTTTCATCAGCCTTACAAAGTAACTTACTATTTAATAAGAGAAATTTCTCCCATAAAGCAAAGTTACCTTGTCAGAAATCACTCAAAGATCCAGTAAAATTACATCTCTTATGCTCTTTCTCAGATGAGAGCAGTAGTAATCCCAAAGTCAGACAGAACTGTTCTTTAAACACTTGTCAACAACCATTAGGTAATGGGTGACAGATATCTCCTTTAGAAGTGGGAAGCAGCAGGCTGTGAACAAGCTCAGTGCCACACCAGCCTGAACTGGAGCTTTCTTTATTGAGAGCAGCTCCAAAGGTGACCAGACCCTAAGCAGTGCTTGATGGCCATAAACATTTTACTGCTTTCTAATCTTACTGACTTCAGACTGCCAGCAATGCTATTTCTGCTCCATTTTGTTCCTTTCTTAGAAATCCAATGTAAGATTGCTTATTTCCTTAATTCTTTAGAAACCTGACTTCTTTTTGCGATGCAGTCAGCAACTTTTCTTACATTAAGGAATCATCAAGGTATTTCATTGAAGTAAGGAATTATTAAGGAATTTTCATTTACACTATTTTAAAGCACGTAATTTTATGGAAAAAATGTTCACAGCACATGAGGAAGATTGATATCATAAAATGACAGAGTTATCCAACAAGGTTAGTGTAAATTTTGATGATATTAAATTCATCCAATGTACATATACAGAATAAAGTGATGCTTTTAGTAAAAGTGCTGACAATAAATCATTGTTGTAAACAGCAAGCTTCACATCAGTGTCATTACACATTTCCTACATTTTAGATTAAAAAAATGGGTATTTAGCTTAACAATTAAGTTTTCAGAAATACTCCTCTATTGCAATAAAAATGTTGGTATTTTGGTGAGGAAAATCCATTCAGTATGAGCACATTAAAATCAGAATTACACATTTGATAGAGCACTTTGAATCTCAGAAAATACTGCCCAAAATATTGCTTCTATGAGAAACATTCTTCCCCATTGAAACACTGTGTATAATCATATAAAATTAGAAGCTCCAGTTTTTCATTTACGCAAAATTTCTAGGACTAAGCCTTTCCACTTCCTGCACAACTTATTTTTCAATAATAAACATTTTTCTCACTCTTCGTAATTCCTGAAGCATTACAAAGGCATGAATAAATGGTTCTCACTGTAATTAGCTCATGAATGGTAATTTCTCATCTTGTGAAAAGCTCCTTTTTTTTTCTTTTTCCAACAGTGCACAAAGGACAGGTTATAATATAATCCAAATAAGATACTGAAACAGAAAACATATTGCTATCAGGAAATTTTCAAAATTGTCAGCCTGTTAGAGACAGAAAATAAGTAATAGAGAATGTATTTATTTGTTTTGTAGACACCCTGTTACATGGTTTGATATACTGAATTTCACAAAATAGCTATGTTAAGCTCATCGTGTTTTGTTAGTGAAGTTCTGTTCATGTAAAGTTTTTGTTTTTAACATAAATTTTATTTAATTATGTTTTCAACATTCGGATTAAGACAATGTGGTTAATAAAAACCATGTAATGACTCACTTTTTCATTACACAAATTAATATATTGCTTTCATAACTACAGTTTCGACTAGAAGAAACAAAAGTTGAAAATAATTTATTAGTAAAGCATATCTTACTTTGTTTCCTGTTTATACACCATTAAATGTATCTTTATTTTTTCAACTGTTAAAAAAAATGAATATTTGCTCTACCATTCTTCCAAATTTCTTTTTTCATATGCTCCCTATCAATAACTGACAATAAGGCTTGAACCAATTTTGTAATGAATTATCTTGGTTTAACTGAAAGATCTCTGTTACCCCTAGCCAGATCAGTTCAGACTGCTCCAGAGGCATTGAAGATGACATTTGGGCACTCCAAGGCAGAGCAGAACCAGTTCCTGCTCAAAAGCCTCAAATAACCACAGGTACAAGGAAAATCCACTGGGAAGAGATATGGGGAGATATGAAAAGTCAGAGAGATTTTTCCTGCATGGATGAGTCTCACAGCCCTCACATAACTGTGTTCCTAGTGGAACAGAAGTATGAAGAGAAAGGGAATGCTTGATCAGCTCCTGACTTGCTTCCCACTGTTAAATGCGTGGAGAAATGAACACGTTCAGTGTAGCAGCTTTGGGAATGTCATAGGATGCAGTTATGTCTGGGAAACCCACAAGAGCAGCGTGTTTCTGTGGAGAACATCTGTAGGGTAAAATGGGTATTGATTACAGCATGTTTAGGCTTCACTAGGTGTGTACCGTGCAATTCCTAGAACAGATATGAGAATCCACCCCAAAAGAGTGGAAGACATCACTCGGTTATAAATCCTGTCGATATCCGAAGGGCTGGTTAACCTTCAGAGAGTGCCCTTGGTGCGAATGAGCAGGGCCTGAATAAAAAGATGGTGTTTCACTGCCCTCTAATGGCTGGCCAGAACCAGCGCCCTTCTTTTGCATTTATTCCCCAAAAAGCTCTCCCCAGCAGGCCGTCGAGACACAAAGACTTCTAACCAGAATGAACCTCACACACTTATCCTCACATGCCAAGACCTGTGTAAGTAACTGTGCAGCACCCTGGGCATGTTGGAGAAGCAAAACTGGAACCCTCCTGAGTGGAAAGAAGGTTCTTCAAACCAGAGATGTAACTTGGTAGTTGATAGTAGTTGGACAAACTGTGTCTAAAACATCAGTGACTGAAAATTCAACATCGGAGCAAGTCTTATCAGTCTGACTTGATAAGCCCTGAAGGATCTTCTATGTAGCTCAGAGAAAAGGTATTTTTAACAGCAGTTTCAGACTTTTTTTTTTGTCACTGTCTAGAAATTCTCTTAGTAACAAAGGTATGGGTAAAATATTTAAATCCAGACTTTTAAGTCTTTTTTTTTTTTATGGAGAATTACTGTTCCCAGAGGTCATAGGACCTCTTTGGAGTAGCTGCTTCTCAGTGTCAGAAAGGGATTTAGAGTCCAGTCCTTAATAAGAGTACCAATGACAGTAAAGATCCCCCAGCTATTAAAAATGACACAATCAATCCTATTTAAGTGTCATACAACTACTTAGCATGAATTATAGTGTGAGTCATTTTTTAACCAGGGAAAAGAATAAGGGAATGGTAAACCACCCATTTATTTCAAAAAGAGCATTCAGTGATATTGTTTTCCTGTGGAACACTGTGGATGAAGAGTCTGTCATCATAGCAAATGCAGCAACCCTAAAGAAAGAAATTTCATACTTATGCAAAAACCTTACACAAACCCAGTGCCATTTTTTGTAGATTTTATAAATTTCAAAAACAGATGATATCAAAATTGCAAGGTTGCTTTAATCCCGCTCAATTATTCAGGCATGGATGTTTTCTGTTGACAATACACAGCATTTTCAGAATTTAATGACAATAATTCTTGCAGTTCATGAAATATCTCTTCATCCTGTAGCTGTAATCTATCCAGTTGGGGGGGGTTTCCATGGAAAATCCGATATAAGACCAAGTCTTTCTTTTCACAGCTAGAAAGGACACATAAGGGGAAAATGGTTAGGAAAATTTAGATCTGTCCATAGGTAAATAATTTTGAGTAAGTTTTAGTGTGTGTCTTTATTGAAACAGGATCCAGAAAAGATTTCTTTTTTTACGTTTTCCAATTTTTTTTACTAATTCTAAGTGCTTCTGATTAATTTGACTTGGTTGTTTTGTTGTTTTCTTTCTTTTCATCTCTTCCTTCTTATGTAATAAGTGAACAACAGCTGTGCTCCCACTGAGCTCTCAGTCAGTATTATTCCAGTGATTTTGAAGCTAAGTAAGCAAACCGTCTCACAGTGACCTGGAAGCAGTAATAATAGGATCAAAAGATATTCTGTTATCATCTGAAATGTGCCACAATTACGTGTTACAATTGCTTCAGGCAGTATTGATTCAACTAGAGGCTTTCAATAAACCAATTTTAACCAGTGCTGAAATCTCTGGATCCGTCTTACTGCAATGGAAAGCTTTTGCACAAATTGGATATTTGCAGAGAATCTTTCAGGTTTTCTGCTTTAAACAAAATTGTTCTTAAAACCACAGTCGCTAAAGGAGCCAATGTTCCTTGTTTGCACTACCATATTTGCAATCAATTTATAGACTTATTTCATTAAAGCACTGAATAACAATGACATGTTTGAGAGCTGTGTACATGTTGCATGAATTTGATGCATGCAATGGTTTGGTTGATTTTTGCTCTTCAGAAATTTATTTTGAGAAATAGGGGAAATGTAGTGGTAAGTAGAGAAGGCTCAACTTCATCATAGGCAGAAACCTGAAAACCAGATTTTATCACATGGTGAGGAAAGGACTGCCTTTAGGGCATTATTGCTTTGAGAGGGAAGCTTTTGCTTTATCTGTATCTATTCATCAGCCAAAGTGCTGTTCATGGAGTAGTAAATCTTGTGGAGCTGTACCACATAATACTGCAGGCATTGATGGGAATGGATGTGGATACCGAGCAGATGACACTGTTGTTTGTGTGTCAGCATTACTGGAAAGTGTGTCAGGGTTACTGGAAAGTGTGTCAGGAACAGGTGCAGCCTTCAGAGCAGTAAATGCACTGTGCTAGAGAATAAAAAGCAAATTAAGACAAGCTAAAATGAATTTAGAGGCTCAAAGAGAAAAACTAAAAGAGCAAGCCCTCTCTGTTTGAAAAATAGTTGGTTTCTAGTCCGCCAGGGCAGTTAACTGAATGCTGAGAGGGAAGAGAAGATTCAGGGTTCACTCTGAGCTCTGCTACACCACATGCATTCTGTTGCATGCAGCTCTGCTTCTCTCAAGAGGTCATGGACACACTCAGCTCTTTAAAAGGGACTGTCAGGCTATACTGAACATATACATGTACTTTTAAAAAAGGCTTTTTCTGTGCTTGAACGAATACAGAGAGGAAGCTATTTCCAGTCCAACCTTTGTGCAAGATTCAATACATGAAAAAATGAGTTAGAACTAAAAATACCAGCACTACCATAAGGACTTCAATGAGAACAGCAAACTATTAGAGTCTAATTGTTAAAATACTGACATACAAAAATCTGTAGTTTAGCCAGTTTAAACTACCTATTTCTGTCCACATAGTGGATCCCTACAAAAGCCTTCAGAACAGCCAGTCTTAATATCATCATCCATCTTCAAGTTTTGTAGCAAGAGATTTTTAGAAAAAAATCTCACTTAAAAGGCAAAGAATATCCTGAAGTATCCAAACCTAATTGAATGTAGAACTCAAGCCTGGGCTAGGAATCAGCTGTGTTTCTCAAATACAATTCTTTGCATTGAGCAGTATTATGAGGACATATTTAGATAAGATTAAAACTTATTTTTCAAAGAACACCATTTAGCTGGATTTTTGTTCGTTCCATCCTTGTTGATTGATCTCATAGGAACTGGATTACTTCACTTTGTTTCTGTCACTCCTTTTCATAATTTTATTCCATATGTTTCATTTTAATCTGGTCTATATTCCAGAGGGATCTCAAGTGTCTACAGTCAGAATGTCTGTCTTTGCAAGCTGAGTTCATAGATATTTCTACCTCTTCAACTAAGATTATAATAAAATTTACTTTTTCAAACTTGAACTTCTCTTTTGAAAGACATGGCTAATGAGTAAAAATAGAATCAGATCTGTATGATACAAACAACTTTCCTGTTTTGTCTGGTTTGCTTTTTTTTCCAGCTTTAGCATTCTTTCATTGGGTTTTTTTTTGTTTGTTTGTTTGTTTTTTTGTTTTGTTTTTTTTTTTGCTTCCTGTAATCATTTTTGAAAGGGAAGAAGTGGTTTACAAGTGAACATATGCTCCATACATGTAATGAAACAATAGAGCAGATTTTCTGCAAATGTTCTACAGAAATCCAGTGATTTGTGATGTGCACCAAAAGAGGAAATAAAAGCTATTTTCTTGCTTTAAGCATCTTGTTTAAATTAGTGATTCACAAGACTAAAAATAAAATTTCACTATGGCAAAAAAGGAAAGCCATGAAACTGAGTCCAACTCTGCAGATTTGTACCATGATTTGACTTGCCAATTGTTCAAATATTTTATGATAACTGTGTGCAGTAGGTGTTCTGTGTAGTTGTATGTCTCTGATGTGTAAGTGAATGCTTCCTTGTTGCCCAGCTGCCTTCAACATGGGAAGTTGCTATCCACATGCTTCAGCTGGAATATCTCTCTTCATGTGAGACTTCCATTTCCCCCAGCCATGAGACCTATATTTTCCCCAGGTACCACATCCCTGTCCATCCCCAGCCATGCCACAGGGTTCTGCTACTTAATGCCTACATCTCCAAGGATTCAATCTACTAGGAAAGAGCATTGATATACTGCAGCACAGTGTTCTGCAGATGAGGGGGAAGAGAGAGAAAAAAAATAATAAAATAACAAAAAGAAATTTTGAGCTATCTCTTCTCAAATTTCAGTGATGGTAAGCCATATGTGGCTGACACTGTAATGCAAAAGGCTGGATTATAATGATGCACAATGCATTTTAAAGTAAAAATGAAGCATTCAAATGTGGTGCTTGTCGTTTTATCAGGCCTTTCTAATTTGAAACATAATCAGCTATAAAGGAAATGTCTTCCCATGTTTTCTCAGAATCCTGGCTGATGGAAAACATTTCTGTTGGAAGCGTCTGCCAAAAGGGTTATTTTCCATGCAGAAATCATGCAACATGTCTCCCATGGGCATTTCACTGTGATAGCACAAATGACTGTGGGAATGGGGCAGATGAAAAGAACTGTGTTGAGCACTCCAACATCTGTTAAGTACAAGAAAGAAAATGTGGTTGTGAGATGTGCTCCTCCAGCTAATACACACTCTTATTGCTAATAGTCGCAGATGATGCACAAGCCTGACAAGTCTGGGGCTTTCAACAAAATTGAATATTTTCTTAACTTTAATGAATGAGGGAATTACACCATGCGAAGAAAACTGACAGGGTCTCTAAAAGCATGCCTCAAACTCCAGGTGTGGCATCCCTACAGAATCCCTGTTATATTATCCTCTACTGTGGACAGTGGGTAATCACTGCACATCAGTGTGCTGAATCCTTTAGAGTGGAACTCCCACACACAAGTAGGGGTACTTATGCTCAGTAGGGCTTCCTACCAGTAGAGATGCAGAGTTCATGTTCTATCATGATTTCAATAATTTGAAGTGTCTTAGATGAATACATACACTGCTATGTGTGCATATGCACATATGTGTTTGGTGTCTCACTGATCTCCATGCTGACTCTCAATCCAAACAGCAATGAGGAAGTCAGATCAGTGAGACCAGTGCTGGCTAGTGAAGGATCCCTGTTTTGGAGTATGATGCCCTCTACATCACGTTTGACATCTGTGACTCTGAAGCATGTTGGGTCAGAAGATAATATGACAACTTTATTGCCATCTCCTGCTTTGTATTTCCTCCCCGTCTGCCTTCTAGTGAAGTTCTTACATCTCTTTCACTTCCTTTTCTTGTATTGGGTACTTCAAATCATCCTTCTGTGTCTTTTTCCTGTTTCTTTGTCTTTACCCCTCAGTTTCTATCTTTGGATGCACTCATTTGTGTTTACGACTTTCCACACTGCACCTTTCCTGTCTTTAGTTCACCCACAGATCAAGTGCCACGCTGCACTCTGGTGTCCCAGCAGGGATTCCTCAGACTGAGAGTGTCCATATATAAGAAAGATTTCTACCTTCTACCAATCCATTAAAAAAAACTTCTTTCTTTCTGTCAAATATCAGATGTATGGCCCTACATTTATCTGGTCTGATCTGTTCGCATGTATGGTTTCTTCTACGGTTTTGCCTGAAATTTGAGATCATCAAACATTTTCATTTAGTGAAATTGATGCAAACTTTCCAATTTTTACTGTCACTTTTTGAATTTTAGTCTTGTCCTAGAACATTTCCATTATCATGCAGAGATTTTCACCATAAAAAATTTGTTACTCTCCATGATATACCATATACCACAGTACAAGATCCTTGACTACCTGAATCATTCTATTTTATGTTCTTTTTATAAACTCATCTTCTAATAATATTTTGCATCAACATTAGATTTCTCTATTTGTCTATCTCACTGCCCTGCTTATAGTCTTCTAGACTTATCATAGTCAGTTTACATGAGATTTCTTAATTTGATTTTATAATTGCTACTCACCATCAGCAGAAAAGACAGTAAAAAATTTGCATCCCGTATAAGAAAACACAGGTATCCCACAGACAAATCAGCACCCATATTCTGGTTTCCATTAAAATCTGATAGATGATTTACCACTGAAAAGCATTGCTACTTTTTAAAGGAAATAAAGTGGATGGGCATGTATCTTGGATATGGTTCAGGGAAAGCCTAATTATCTTGATTTATCAGAATTCTAACTTAATCCTAATGTCCTTATTAACACCCTTAAACTACTTTACACTTCTAAGGATTTTCATTGGGAACATATATTTACTAAAATTATAGAGATAACTGGAATCTTAGATGCACTTGGGGAACTTCTTTACGTTCCCACAGCTTTTTACATGCATATGAGAGTGTAGCAGGGTAATGCAGTGGAGAACTCAGCTGTTAGTACCAGGCTGAAGCTTTATAAAGTTGCAGGAAAATGGTAATTACATTCCTGGAAACTTTTGGAATGTGGGTGTTGTTTTACAGCACCCTGGAGCAAAAGAAAAAAGAAGGAATTCTCTATGAAATGTTTAAAAAAGACCTTGAAATGTTTCATGTTGATCCCTTCTAAAATATTTCTTCCTGCCTATTTATTAGGATTCATAAACCCAAAACCCTCAGCTTGGTGAAGTTATTACAGCACTGGGACAGCTCTTCAGATGGTCTGCCAGGCTGGGGCCCCACAAAAGCCCTTCCCTTCAATCTGAGAAAGCAAGGAAAGTGTCTTGGCAAGCAAGAGCCAAGTTAGATGCTGTTTTCCCTCTGTCTGCACTAAAATCAAAGCATCCAATTTCTCAGAGAAGTGGAGTGACTTAAACACACCTGCATTTTCTCCAGTGGAAATTATTCCTCGGCAGTTTCTCAGATGTTCTCCTTTTGAGCTCAGTAGGTCAGAGCACAGGGCTAATAATGCCAGGGCTGCACGTTCAACACCAGTGTGGGCTATTTGCTTAAGAGTTGGACTTGATGATGAATTGGACCTTCAAGTCCCTTCCAACTCAGAATATTCTATGATTCTGTGATTTGTACACATATATAAATTTATATGTTTTGTTTCAGTTACCTGTATTGTAGCATATGGACAGTAGGATATTAAACTTGATTTACGTATTACTTACATTTTCTTTCCATGAATGCAAATCACTAGTCCTAGGAAGTGCAGCATCAGTGTTTTATAGCCTTCCTGATGAAAGAACCTGACCAAGGTAATTTGGAGGTGTCACATCTAGGTGTCCTATACCTTTCTAAAAAGAGGTCCCAAAATGACTCTCCATGTGATCAGACACACTTGGTGAGCCATGTGTAAGACATTCCCTCAATAATTCCTTTTCCCAGGGCTCCACCAATACCCAGAAGGTTGCAGCTGCACGGAAACAGAACTGTTCAGTTCCACTTGTTTCAAGTAACATAAGCCTCCTGTGAGTAGAGTCCCCTTTGGTCTCCAGCCTAAAGCTGTTTTACAAGCAAAGAGATACCTAAACACACTCTGCATTACACGACTGCAGAAAAGTTTGAGCTACTATAGATATTTATTAGGTGATTTACTAGCATGTAGTGAATGCTGTGAGCATTTTGCTGCAAGGCTCACTTCAGTGTGGAATTCATCTGACAAAGTATACGTGTCAGCAGGGTAAACCAGCCAGCTAACACAGGTCATAAGGATTGCACACAGAGCGTGTTTATGTCTCTCCTCCAAAGAGAGCTTGGGGTATGAGGAGATGTGCCTTTTGAAGTGTAAATGTTTGCAATTAGGTGAGCTGGATGCTCCTGGGGTTTGTCATTCCTACTGCTTAAGGCCTGACAGCCCCAGGCCACTCACTGAACATGACCGGTTGTGCAGCCAGCAGTGGGGTAATGAGCACCTACCAAATATTGCTGAAGTTACCAAATCAGGAATTTCAGGATTATTGATTCTTAATGATGACTGACAGGTCCCTATTTAATTTTGTCAGTTCAGTCCTAAAAGTTGTCAAAATCTATGTATGGCTGAATACTTGTTAATATGACAAATTCTTGAAGACCTGTCTGGCTCACCAAAGGAAAATAGTTAAAAGATGCTAGACTTAAAACCCAGCAACCCAGCAAAGTTACCTGCCCTTCAGCTAGTTTGTTCAAAATAGTTGAGTAGATTTACTTCCCAAATGGACCAAACAGATGCCTGTCATTTCCCAGCATCTCCCAGTCCCAGGAGGCCACTCAAAATTCATCTCAGAATTTAAACAATAAGGACAGATGACAAAGAAGCTGAGGTTACCCAGGCTTCACAGGGAAGGTGAGTCACCCAAGGTACTGCACCTGGCATAATGTAAACCACATGTGCCCAAAGTCCTTTCCTGTCTCTGACCCTGTATCAGCTCACTCAGCTGTAAGGTCTGACTTTTGTTGCAACACAGACTAATTAAGACCTAATTTTAACATGAGGTGCCAACTACCTTTAGGTCACTCACGCACAACCGGATCCGTTTTGTCCCAGATAAAGTTTTCAGCAAGTGCACAAAGGTAAAGAAAGTGTGAGTATCTTGGAAGTTTCTTCAATTATTATATGAGTGTCTTACATTATTACATGAGTCCTGGAACACGTACATTGAACAAAATCAACATACAGTCGCTTTTGTGATCACCTTTTTAACAATATAGAGCAGCATTTGCCTTTGAAATTCACGTTTTGATCATGTTGGTCAGATGTGCCAGATATGCACAGCTGCAGTCAGTTTTGTATGCAATACACAGAGATCCAGTCTTGCTGGACTGCCACAGAAAAATAACTAAATAGGAAATAAGTCCATCTAGTAAGAATGGACTTATTTTGTCAAGAAACTAAGCTGTGAAACTGTCATGAAACTTTTTTTTGATAAGTACTCAGGTCCTACCACTGGCACTTGAAAACAAGACTTCATGGAGTGTAAGAAGTTCTTCTTTCTATTGTTTTGAACACTGTTCCCTTTCCAGGACTGTCCTGTGAAAGATGAAGCAACCTTTGAGGAAGATGAGAGCCAGGACAAGCGACTGCTGCCAGTGACAGAGAATAAGACCTCAAACACCCTGTGTTCAAACGCCATCTCCAGATACGTGACCCAAATGAACTGGATTTTGCAGTAAGAAAGGGGATTGCTTAAGCAAGTCCCCAAATAAACCCGATGTTATTTCCCAGTGTATTCCCAGATCCTCCAGATCAGACCTGAGAATGACAGGATTTTTTTCTCACAACAGTACAATAGTAGGAATTAAAGAAAAATGCAAATCCATACGGCCAAATTTCTAGTGCTCATTGCAAGGGCACTGTTTTGATGTCATTGATGTTTTCTTGTAAGTTTTTCATCATCCCATGTAGTCGATCATGTCACAGACCACTAATTATTTTTTTTTTTCAATCTCTGTGGTGTCTTCCTATTTTCCATGTTATGTAATTAGGTCAACAGGTATCTCAGGTGCAAATGTCTCATTGGTTTTAAACCTGGGTGCTCGGAGATCTACACAAATTGAAATGGCCGTGAGTGCCTGTTTTCTCCCTGCCTGTGAAAGCCCCATTCATCACCTGTGATGTGTCTGTTTCTGCACCACCAGCAGTGCATGTGCTTATGCAATCGACTTAAAAAGAAAGGAACAGGAAGTGAAGTTATGTCTGCAATGACATTTCCCCCATACTCAGCACTGGGGAGGGGCTGCACCTTGAGTGTTCAGTTTTGGGCCCCTCACTTCATTGTTTACCAGTTAATTTCTTTTCTTTTCTTTTCTTTTCTTTTCTTTTCTTTTCTTTTTTTTTTTTTTTTTTTTTTTTTTTTTTTTTTTTGGGGGGGGGTGGGGGTGGGCAGAGGGGTGCAAGTATTACTCTTGCATATTTTCATATTGATATTGTTCAATATCCAAGTAACTTTTTATACAACCATAAAAGCACTACAGTTGTATAAGGCCTTTAAGATCATGAAGTACAACCATCAACACAGCACTGCCACCATGTTCACCATTAAACCATCTTTTCTTTTTCTCCATGATCTTTTCTTTCTTGAAGACCTTCAAACATTTCATGAAAGAATCACACCTGTCAATCGTCCATATGAACCATGTCATGAGGATCAAAACTGGGATCTGGGTTTCTTACAGGTGTCTTCCATGCTAGGAGTACCCTATGCTTGTTACAATTAAAGAAGATCCTTTAAGTTGCAGAAGTTGCTAGAATTATTTATATATTTATAATATCTCTTTTCTCAAAAGGCCTACTGGGACCTCATGATCTAAACTGGGAATCCCTGGATGCAACCAGCAGACACCTAGCGTCTCCTTTCAGAAAACTGAAATAGCATTTAGTACTTGGACAATTTCCCATGCAGATACCACTGTTATGACTGTAACAGAAAATTACATATATGGCAGAGCTTACAGGGCGTGGGAGGGAGATGTTAGCATTTCCCATTGCTGCCACCAAGGAAGCCAGCACCTGAAAAGTACAGTCTCGGTTCCTCATAAAAGCTGGTTTTAAAAGTATCCAGGGAAATACATTATTTGACTTTCTAGCAGAAAATTAAAGTTTCCTTGCTAGTCCTTTGGCTCAGGGCAAAGAAAATTAACAACTTTGTGTCTTTAATGATACGTTGACTTAGCCAAGCTCATGGCAGGCAGCTGCTGGCATCAGAGCTGGGACCAGCAGCCTTTGGTCCAGACTCCACAGAACAAGCACTGAAGCAATGGAGGGAGGAGGAGCTGAAATAGCTTTCCAGCCTTACTAGCTCCCGCAGGAAACCATAGGAGGGAAAAGAAGGTCATAGCATGTATGGAAAACCTACAGCAATCATACTGAAAATGTAAATTATTTAATAAACACAGGGGGAAGGGTTTGAGCTGTTCAATTCAGTGTATTTCTCAGTCAATGAATTTATTGCTGGTAAATCAAACACATGATGACCTACTATCAAATATCACTATTTGTACTATGTCTTGCTACTGGCAATTTAAAAAAATTCTTCTTTTTTTGTGCAGTTTCTGTAAAACTTACTTTAAATTTCAAAGCAATGTAACTAAATCTAATCTCGGATTCTCTCAAAAGTTTACATTTGCATATTTCTTACACTTACATATTGTGTTATCAAGTATGATAAAACATCCTGTTTTCTAACCATGATTTAATTTATGAAGATCAATGGTAAACAATACATTTGAGATTTTTCCAAAGAAGATCTGTAGTTGTCTCTTATTGACTGGATATAAGTAAATGATGCAAAAGTTTTATTTGATAAATGAATATCTTTTTCTGTGAAGATAAAAATCCATGATCTGTTTATTCCATGAGACAAAGCCACTTTTAAAGGTGTGACATTTAAAAAATGTATAACATCACCAAAGTTGAGCCTCAAAGTGTTTCAACTGGCTATCTAAAAAATACCAAACTTTTGCCAGCATAAGCCTTTAAAGCTGCTTGTTTTCATGACTGTCATGAGTTTAGCAAAATTCTGCCTTCACTTTAGTTCCCCAAGGAAAACTAAATCAGTTGCTGTGAATGCATGTTTATCCTACGTATAATCTAGAATATAAAAAATATACACTGGAATGTAAAATCTCCACCTAGTGGTCTCTATTTATTGTGGTACACAGATTACACATCAGAAATGTCAATATATCAGCCTATTATTGCTGAGATGCCTGGTGAGTTAAGCCATAAATAGAGACAAAAAACCCCACCAAATGAAAGGGTATAATTTGCTTTATCTGGTATTTACAGTTATATTCAAAACTAAGTAATAATTTTTGGCTATTTTTTAAATAAATAGATACAGGGAAGTCAGAATAAAGGAAGACTAGCCCAGACCTTAAGCGCCCTCCTGCAAAACTATTACACAAGACACGAATAAAATCACTTTCCTTATTGTTTTTCAGGGATGATGGAGGCAATCACATCAATGCCTTAACTAATCTCACCTTCCTGGAATGTGCTGTGCTCACTGTACTATAAGAAATAAGATGTATTCAAATAAGACAACAAAACCCTTTTGAATATGTGTGGCTCTCAGTCCTCAGCACAGGATTTGTCTCGATGTATAAGCCTCATCAGGACAGCTGTGCTATTGTCAAGGAGGTATTCTTTACCATTAATTGCATTATTGTATGCACAGTCACATGGCACATTTTGGCAATTGTCACAATCACTTGTTTCAACAAACTGAATAAGAAACAGGCCTACTGTATTATTTTTGCCTTGTGATCAGATCATGAGCACCAGGGTGCTTTTTAAACTCCACTAAATCCTGGGACTTGCAATCTGATCACGAAGCAGAAACAATATAGTGTGCATGTATCTCAGCATACAGATATTTTCTCTTGTTGAATCCATTCCTCTTTCAGAATGGGCTTTCCCTTTGCTGGAAACCCAAGCAAACCATTAAAATGAGAATAAAATATATTGGTTATATTAACTAAAATATAAATAAATATCTTGCATAAGGGAACCATTTTTATATATACATATTCAGTTGTCTCTCATATAACACACAGGACAAAAAAAGGAGTCTCATGAACATGAATAGATATTCTACAGCTAAAGAAATGCAAAATGCTCATTGGCATTATTCATGTGGTATCTTACCAGTGAGGAACAGGAACTGGGGCTGTATCAATCACAGTGAGAGAAAAAGCAAAACATGCTAAATTTGTACATGTACCATTTCTCTGTGAATAAGAAATTCCAGAGTCTTTCATTTAAAAAATCCATATTTCTCTTTTACTTTGCAATTTGCTTGATTTTAGTTAAAACTAAAGAAAATTTTACTTAAACAACTACTTTGTCTTGTGTAATTTTCTTTTGCAGTGACTACAGTAACACGTCTTGCTGCAGCTTGAAAAAATTAACCAGGTCCTGTGCAATTTCTAAGAAAAACTAGGGAAAAAAGCACCAGGCAGTAATACTGAAATACTCAATAATAAATTGAATCATTAGATAGTCACTCTAATATGTATTTTATTTTACAGGTTTCTTCTTGGAAAGAAAATTCACCTGCTACCTGCAAATACCTTTTTGTCATTAAATTAAAAGATTTGGGGGAATCACAAGCTTTCTGAAATCTCATTTTAAATTATGGAGTGTGAGCTCTTCTGTGCCTGTAATCCACGAGTGTACTGCCAGAGGTGAGGCAGGAGGCTGTGCAGAGCCAAAGGGAGAAGGACTGAAATTGAGAAGGCAAGACGGAGATGCGGGCAGGGCTTAGGGGAGAGGGGAAAATTATTTCAAAATTCTGTGTGGTTTACAACAGGCATAGTTGTATGGGCTGAAAAACAAGGCCTCCCCTGTCCTGGTGACTGTCAGGATCCCTCCCTTCTGGGCATCTGAGAGCCCAGCTTTACCTGGGTTCCATGGAACCAATAAGACATTTTTCATTTGCTTCGGTTCACTCAAACTGAGGATCCCCATGGTCACTGTGAAGTCTATAGAGGGATTGCCAGGGCAGCATCTCTGTGCTTTGGAGGTGAACCAGCCTCTCCCAGGAACTGTCTGGGGAGCTGAGACACCTACTGTAAGATCTGAGCCCTTCAGCAACCCTGGGGATAAGCGTGTATGCATGAGGCTCATCTGCATACAAAATAGTCGTGCTGCATCTGGGTTTTGGTTACCTCATTCTCTGGGTGACATGTTTAGGCAGGAACATAAACAGCTGAAGAAAATGCAGAAGCTGAAAAGAGAAGGGAAAGCTTGAAGGAGAGGGGGAGCTGTCAGTGGTTGCAGTGGCATGAGTGCTTGAACCTGGCTTCTACTGAGAGAGTGTAAGGAACTGATGTTATTTGTTGAAGACATTGATTTGCTGGCATAATGAAAACTTGTTCACTAATACCAGTCTTCAGAGGTGAATTTACTTTGGGAGTTTTAATTTTTTTTGCTTTGTTTTTCCTTGTTCTACCTGTATTAAATGTGAAAGCTTCACATCTATATAATTAGGCTTTGATTCATCTTACCTCTCAGCAATTATTAAGTTCATAAATTATAGAGAGACCCTCAGGCAACCAGGTTCCCAAATTAGATACCTCAGCTGAATTAGTTATGATGAATCAGAGCTGAAATGATCCATGCTTAGCAATTGCCAGACATCAGTGCCTGTACCAACTGGCTTCAAAGTGACTGATGGATAAAATCAGAGAAAGGAAGTATTGGATGAACTGAAGTGATAGTAAAAGCTAATTTTGCTGCTATTAAAATTTTAAGATATCATGCTTCCTCACCTAAGGAGAAAATTTCAGTACTTAGACTACCTAAAGTTGGCAGATTGAAAGGGATGGGTGGAATACTAAGGGTAAACCTGACTGCTTTTTTTCTCTCAAAGGGATCTCTCCAGCAACATGATTACAGACTCACCATGATATTTGTTTAAAGATATGAAGTATTTACAAAAGCTCTGAGTTATAATGAGAATCCCACCCATTAATTTACCATCTCTTTTTCCTGAAATAAGTTTCTTTGTAAGTAAAGCCTAAAATATTTGACTAGCATAGTACATTAAATTAAATCCTTTTTTTTATGAGAAACACTAATCAATTACAAAAGATGTGTGAAGCATTGATTGCCATTCTATAAGATGCTGAATGAACTTCTAATTTCTTTTCCTTCAACACACTAAGGTGGCAGGCCAGAACACAACATTACAGCCATACAGTTGTTGTTGTAAAACTTGCTCAGTTTTACTGCTATTCACAAATCATAAGCCTAGGAACAAGCAAAACATATAAATTAAGAACAAATTACACAAGTACAGCCAGGACACTGGGGCACATAAGGACATCAATAAATGGTGACAAATATTTTAGAACATGTAGAAAACCCTTTTTGGGATAGTTTATAAAAGACTCATTTCTCGGGGCTGAGGATTCAGCCACATTTTGATTTTTAACTAAGCATTTTAAATAAAGCTTGAATCCTTAAGATTTCTTATTTCCTCTTTAATTTGCAAAGAATCATCCTCATTTAAAAGTCCATCTCATAATTTCAAGGCTGAAAAACAAGCCCAAACCATCCTTTTTTAAAATGTCACTCTGCTGTCTGGCTTTTTCTTAAAAAGCTGTCCAACAGAAGAACCAAATGTTATTTTTAAATTCACACTATTTTTTTGTTGAGGAAAAGGAAAACATCCTGAATTAATCTGACTGATTAATCTGAACAGCTTTTCTGCAACTCATTGTTTGGTGTTTTTCTCTTCTGCTATCCAGTAAAACCACTGTGAGGAACCCAGCATAGGTGTATAGTGCTATTTGACATCCCTACGCCATCCCCATTCCAGAAAATCTTTGGTCTCTCATGGCTCTTGTGTCATGTCTGCCTGCCCACACAGATGTCTCAGTTACCACAGGACCTGCCAAAAAACACCTGATGGAGTTTTAGTCTGGAGAGCCACATAGCAACCCAAAAGGTAGTCCAGGTTGAACAAGCCTTTCTACAGATCCCTGTGGCTGTGTCCACCTCTGCCTGATCCAGATGCCCATGGGCAGAAGTCTGGTGCCATTGGAGATGCCCCCCTCTGGACTGTCCCCTGCTAATCCATAAGGCCACAGGTCCCTTGTAGGTCTTGTGTCTTATCAGACAGCTCTACATGGGCACAGCCCAAATGGGTGTTTCCAGGACATCTCAGCTGTTTTTTGATGGATAACTGAGTCAATTATGCAGCAGCTGGGCCAGAACAATTTCGTTTTAGAAGGAAAGGCAATCTTTGTGAGGCTGCCTTACAGCTTTTAGTTTCATTTCTAGTCACAGAATTCAATGCATCAAGTATCAGTATTCTAGTCCATAAGCCAAGGCAGGAACAAGGCAGTAATCGTAAGACAGGACATTGTTTTAAACAGGGAGGGAGAAGTGCTCTGCTGCCATACAAACTTCAACCAGTGAGGAAAAGCATAGCTATTTCAATCTGAGAGCACATTAACGTGACAGATTTGGTACTGCCAATGTACCACCTGCCTGCCTGTCAAAATGATTGCCTGATCTACATTTCCAGGCAAGGATATGCAGTGCAGAAACAAAGAATGCAAGACAGACATAATGTCACTCCCAAAATCTAACTGGGCTAGAATTAACCAGAACAAAGTGATTCAGTAATCATTCATTTTTTCCAGAAGCACTGTTGACAGGATGACAGGCATTTCATTTCATGGGATAGACAGTATATAAGCCAAAAAAACCCCAGAGTTTAAAGTTAAAAATCTTGGGGGGAAAAATGTCTGTAGGCTCAGGTCAGGACAGAAACCAAACCAAATCCTCAAATAAAATTTGAAATTCTTGTCAAAAATTATCTCCTCTCTCTTCCTAGAAGTGAAACAGACAATAGACCAGGGAATAGCTGAGGCAGGAACATCTACTGGGTTCTATGGAAATACAGGAATCTCTGATCCTGGATTAGATATCAAAGGTATGTCTGCCCTAGCACGAACACACTGGAGTTTGCAACTCAGGATTTAATCTTTTCCTATAACAGACATGAACACTCCTCTGTCTTATTCATGGAATTGTAGGATGGTTTGGGATGGAAGGAAACTTTAGAGCTCATCTAGTCCAATCCCTGCAATAAGCAGGGACATCTTCTACTAGATCAGGCTGTTCAGAGTCCTGTCCAACCAGACCTTGAATGGGATGGGGCATCAACCACATCTCTGGGCAGCCTTGATACAGCCATAGCAGTAACATTGTTTGTGTTGGTTGGAAGTCCTGGATGGACGCTCCACACACAGTCACATCTGTCAAGAGGATCCCTGCAGTTCTGATGCTCTTCAGAAATGCAGAAATCATTGTTTTTTTCCTTTCATCAAAGTAATTTCAAAGTGACACAACCCAAGTGCCTTTTATGCAAGTAGATCACCTGTCTTGGTTATTTTTCTTTTTGGTTCAGTTGTGATGTTTCCCTTTTCTAAAACATGACCAAAGGATGTTTTTTACACACTCTCTTGCCATTGCTGTGAACAATTTTCAAGTTATATCAACTGAAACATGTGAGTATCATGGGGTTTGCTTTTCATGCTCCTAGAGCCTCATTGACAGGGATTCGGTTCCTGTCACACTTCCAATCATTCACGCACCTTTCCCTGAAATACCATCTGTGCAGATATTGTACCAAACCTCTTGAAATGCTATTGCCCAGCAGATGAGGTGAAATTTATACAATGCAGTCCAGATATGCCAGTGTTATGAGCTGAGTGTCTCCTGCAATGGACTCGTTCACAGGTTTCTGTCACCATTTTTGCCTCTGTCAGGTGAGGTGGCTATCCCTGGTTTTGAGTATGCCAGCAGCTTCTTCTCCATTTTGGATCACAGCTAATCATTCCATGGCACCTTCTTTCTTTCTTTCTTTCTTTCTTTCTTTCTTTCTTTCTTTCTTTCTTTCTTTCTTTCTTTCTTTCTTTCTTTCTTTCTTTCTTTCTTTCTTTCTTTTTCTTTTTTTTGTTTCCCCAGTATAGACAAATTATGAAAAAGAAGGAAGTTCTGTCACTGTTTCTGTGTTTCTGGCCTTGCTGGGTTTGCTAATCCTCCAGCACATGCACTCCTGACACTCAGTTTGCAGACTGAAGGTCTAGTGGGATGCTGCAGATTGAAGCTTGGCTTTCAGACACTTCACGAAATGCTTACTGAGCTTACTCAGTACACAAAGTGTTCTTTCAGTGCAGCATCACCATTAGGCTTTTTATAAAGTTGAACACTTTCAAGGCTCTCAGTGCCAGTGCTGGTTCTGCTTGCATGTTTGTAATGTTATACAAACCTTGCTTTTTGTCTTCTGTCTTCCTATTCTGATTCTGATAGCAGAAGCTGTCTTTTATCTCTGCCTGTTCTGGGCTTAGTCGTGCTTTCAGTTCTGCGACTCCTTTGTTAGTATGAAGGCCCTCTGGCCAAGGTTTATAACAATAATCACACTGCTGTGAGCAGCTGAGCTTAGCACCCAGAGAAAAAGACAAAATCCTGTGCTTTCCTTAATGGATATCACATCATTTCAGAATGGCATGACCACAAAGGGAGCTCAGGCTAAATGCACCTCCCTGCAACACAATCTTCCAGTAAAAACTCAGTGTGATAAGCAATCATAGGATCATTTCTACTGAATATAGTCAGGAATTTTTCCAGAAGTTAGTATCTTTAAGACCTGTCATCTAAGAAAAGGCTTGTTTGCATACTTAAAAAATTGATAATTACAAAACCCCCCATTTTATATATTTCATTTACAGATCATGACATTTACCTATTTTGCAGATACCTGGAAATGGTTGAGCTTCTAGATGTAAATGGAAGAATTTTTCAACCTAGAAGGAACCTCTTGTACATGTATATATGCAAAATAAAAGGGATTAATTAAGGGAGTGGGAGGCCTATATATAAATGTCCAAAACCATTCCAGGTTGTTGCTCTTCCATATCAGTTTCTGAAAAAATAGACAAAATACTTCATTGTTTTATAGAGATCCTAATTTTGTTCCCTCACTTCTACATCATAGCACATTACCTTTTTTTTTTTCTGGCTAAAGTGGAACAAATAAAACTGTTTGCTTGCTTGGGAATTACTGTAGCCTTAAGCTTAGAAGGCAGAAGTAGAATATTTCATTCACATGTTCCCAAAGGTGGGAAGTGAGTTAAGAGACAGAAAAGTGATTATATTTTTGGACATGAATAAAAGCCATCTATGTTCATGGAGAAGACATGTGCTGAATAGACATCTTAATTAGCTGTTTCTTTTCCTTCACAACATGTCACAGCTACAGGCCAGTAACACCAGGTGACTCTTAACTACAACCCCTGAGCTGTGGCAAAGGGCTTTGGGAGCATCATGCTTTCACTATTCAGGCCAGCAAGGATACATGCTCAAATACTTGTTGCCTCTCTAAATGGTTGAATTGTCCTTCTTGATGAGAAATCTTTAGGCTCAACTTTTCCTTCTGATTTTGGTCTTTCAGTCCAGAATAATTCTCAAATACTTGTATTTGCTTACTCTATTCCATGAATATAAATGTCTTTTTCAGCTGACTTTTTCAAGTTCCTCCTTACATCTTCCTTACTTTATTGCTAAAGAACTCACATGATGCTCTACTCCACTCTTTCCTATCTCTTGAAAAATAAAAGTCATATCAGCTACTGTCCACTTAACTTACCAGATGGTGGATACAATCAGTAAGATCACATAAACATCCTTACAAGGCTTGTGAGAACAAAAACATATTCCAGCTCTGACTACTGCATATTAGAGTGACCTGAAGGAAATCACTGGTGACTGCAGCCACTACCAGCAACATTGCTACCAGGGACTGAAAGGACATGAGCTGCCCCCAAACACCTAAGTGAAGCCTCCTTTGATTTAGTATCTCATAATCTGCCCCTTATATGCACTAGGAACTATTTCATTAAAATTTCGTCTCTGATTGCTGGATGTCCCTTCCAACTGAAGCAATCTATTCTCTTCTAGTCTAGTCTATTCTAGTCTAGTCTATCTCCTTTTTTTTTTTTTTTGGCACAGGAACTAATGAGTGCTTCTGTTGTATTTAAATGCTGTATTTCAAAATGTGGTATTTCCAAATGATTGCACCACAGCCTGTCCAGCAGTTGCTCCCAAATAAAGAATAATAGAGCCAATAGAAATGAGGGTCCAAATTCATACTTGCTGTGGCTAAATCCTACTTCCTTGCAAGCTTATGGTGCAATCGTGTGACACTGTTGTTGGGCAATTAACCCTTTAAAAGCATATGAGACCTATTATTCCTTCCCCTCTCTTTGTTCAGATTAGTCAAACCTGTAAACTCTGCTCTCTGACTGCTTGTTAACTTCACAGAGGAAAGATTTTATCTTGCATGACTTCGGGGATTTACAGCACAGATGTCTATGAAGTGGTCACTCTGCTCTCTCTTTATAGTTAATGAGCTGTACAATTTACCTGATTCTGAGGAAGACATCCCAAGCAGGCCTAGTGAGTTGTGTGCCAAAATCATCTGTTGACTTCATTGGTTATAGAGACAGACAAGGCATGACTGGCTCAGATTTTCAGCTTTGCAAATGACCAAAGACAGGTAAAATTAATTGATTGCTTATAGATATGAAGAGCTGAATTCAAGGCAAGATATCAGAGGTCTCCTGTGTATTTATTATACAGTTCCATATATATTATATAGTGCCATAGGACTGCCAGGTCTCACACACTCTGCCTGAGACCCTTCCAGCTTGTTCCTGGTTGGAGTGCTGCCACTGCAGTATCTCTAACCTGAGGAGTGCCCAGGCACTGTTGCAGCTCTCTCCAGGTCTGGCTGCCTATGTGCCAAATATTGCAGTGATTCAATATCCTGCTGCATAAGTCCCTGTGCTGGCCAGAGCCAGGGAGCTTGACCCCAAATCATCTCATGCTCACAGAATACCACTTGGCAACACTTCCACTCTTACATCCTGACACCAGTTTTCCCTCTCTCATTTGTAATAAGGAGGTTTGTAGCCCCATAGCAAATGAATTCTGATGCCACAAACACAAGGTTAAATTATTTATGAGTCCTACCCCAGGTTTGGCTGAACATGTAAGTATATTATTGATAGATTATTTCATGGTTATTTTTCAGTAAGCTGTAAAATTTATTTCTTAAAAAGGTGCTGATCATCTAATGGGGTATATTTGTTTTTTGTTAGTTTTCGATATTAAATACTGAGGACAGCATAAAAATAAAATTGTAGATGAAAAGTTTACCATGCCATATCATGGGGTTCATTGCATGCTATCTACAGAGGTATTAGTCCTGTTGTTGACATATCTGACACTGGATATGTATTCCGTGTTTGTCTTTCCCTTCAGTAAAATCCATCCTGGAAAGTAGCAGACAGTAGTGATTCTTATATCTGTATGGATTGATGGATTGTTTGTTCCAATCTGTATTTCTAAGCAAAAGCCTGTTTTTAGGTGGTGGTGGGCTGACCCTGGCACACATCAAAGCTGCTCCATCACTCCCCTTCCAAGCTGGGCAGGGTGACACCAGTCAGCCATTACCATCACAGGCAAAATAAGTTTGATTTGGGGAAATTATCTGAATTTATTGTAAATCAAACCAGAGTAGGATAAGGAGAAATAAACCCAAATCTTAAAAACACCTTACCCTGACCCCTCCTTTCCAGGGTCAACTTTGCCCTCAATTTTCTCTCCTTCCTCCTGCCCTCCAGCCCACAGGGGGACAGAGAACAGAGGGTGTGCTCAGTTTAGCACTACTCCTTCCTCCTCAGGGTGAGGACTCCTCACACTCCTCCTCTGCTCCAGCATGGATCCCTTCCATGGGGTGCAATCCTTCAGGAACAGGCTGCTCCCACGTGAGTCCCCTGTGAGGTCACAAGTCCTGCCAGCAAAACCTGCTCCAGCATGGGCTCCTCTCTCCACAGAGCCGAGAGCCTGCTCCAACATGGGCTTTCCACAGGTTCACGGTCCCCTTTGGGCAACAACCACCTGCTGTGGTGTGAGATCTTCCAGGGGCTGCAGTGGATATGTGCTCCACATGGAGCAGTGGACAGCTGCTTCCACATGGCATTCCCCACAGGCTGCAAGAGAATCTCTGTTTTGGCACCTGGAGCACTTCCTCCCCCTCCTTCTTCACTGACCTTGGTGTCTGCAGGATTGTTTCAGATATTTTAATTATTCTTTCTGCTGTTGTTCTTCCCTTTTTTCCCCCACTCCTTAAATACTGTTACTCCAGGGTTGCTGTACCACTGTTGCTGTTGGGCCCCACCTTGAAGAGTGGCAGGTCCATCTTGGAGCTGGCTGGTATTGGCTCTGTCAGACATGCAGGAAGCTTCTGGCAGCTTCTCACACAAGGCCCCCCTGTAGCGCCCCCACTGCTAAATCCTTGCCACACAAACTCAATACACAGGTGCTGGGATATTGACATAAATGGCTCTTTCAGTGGCTCTCAGCTACTTGTCGCAGTTCTCCACTCCACGGTGTTGCCACTTGGTGAACAGTAAAAGCCTTGCTCTGAAGCACAGCACAACGTGATCAAAATCCAAGTTGCACAGCTTGTGCTGCACGTACTCTTCCATCAGTGCTTTGGGACAGATATTAATACAGAACCAAGGAAACCAGTCTGAAATGAACCTACACCTCAATCAGTTTGTCACAATGCTGAGGAACTTGTTGGTTTTTCCATACTATGGGAGAGACCAGCAGGTGGTTTCTGCTTCAGGTTTACTGCAGCATTTCTAGTTGGGAGACCAGATCTCTGTGGAATCATGAGCCCACCCATGCTGTGCATTAATTTCGTTTCTATAGTAACTTGTTACAACTTATTCATATCTTGCTGTGTAAAAGATGGGAACATGTGATACATAATATATAAGCAGGCTGTGTGACAGCAGACAATATTGAGGAGCTTTTTCTAACATAAAATTGGTATCTATATACTACAGATACTTTGAAATTATAATGAAATAATGGAAAAGAATGAAAAAGAAAAGTGGTTGGAAGAAAAGGAAGAGAGGAAAGACTATTTCAATGCTCTTTGTTCTGAGTCTTATTTCCCCACAGGTGTGACCTGGCTGGCCTCCATCATCATTGTGTTTTCATAGGTTAGCATGTTTTATTTTGTTCCAGTCAAAAAAAAAAAAAAAAAGCCTTTCAGGCATCAGAGTTAAGGAATCACATACACAGGAATGTTGCGGTTAACAATCAATATTTTTTTTTGATAGTATTCACTGATGCCATCTGCTGGAATTGTGCATTTGTCATTGAAATCCTCTCCTCATTCCAGGTGGAAATTCCAAGTAATGTTCTGTGCGTGACTTCCTTTGTTGAAGATTGAAGTTAAACTAAATCAATTCTGCCAGATGAATTCTAATTAACATTGGTGAAGAGTAAATATTGCTCAAAATATTTGACCTTGTCTACATTAAGAAATTGACAAAACCAGAAAATATGTGTTTACTATTCATCCCCCTGTCCCAGAGAGTCAGTTTATCATAATCTTTTATATAATATATATATAGATTAAGGGGAAGGATCTTTGTCTCATTTGGTCTGTACCATCTATTTCAGGACACATCTTTGTGGTGAGGTGTTTCTCCCAAGGTTGGAAGTCTTTGGTGGGAGAAAGCCAGAACAGACTATGCAATGTGCAAATCTATATTAATCTTGTAGGATTTAAGTAATACATGAGCTCTAAAGAGAGGTGAATGTCTCTTTGTGCATATAAAGTCACTACTCAGGACTGCAAGACCCGAGCAGTGTTATTACTATATTTTAAGGCACTAAAAGTCAAGTGAAACTTCCTGTGTAAGCAACAGAGCCCAGACTGAAATAAGAATTAAATAATGAAGCTCTCAGAACGACCCTTGAAAGCAGTCAATTCAGTTTTCATTGCACCAGGTTTTATGAAGCCTAGGCATCCAGGCAGCATGGGCAAGCACAAGCTTATGGGGAGTATTTATGGCACTGAGGCACTTGTAAGGAAGAACAAGGCCCCGTTATTGCCCGTGTTTTCATAACCACCTTAGCCATATATTGACTTTATTGCATATGGGTTGCTGACCCGTTACAACCAGAAGAATCAAGCTCTTAGAGAGAGAATAAAGCAAAACGTTCAGCAAACTTTTATTTTGTTTTACCATTTCATAAAGATCCAGAAAATGTTTCAGAAGCTCTAGTTCATAAATCATTCTGAATTGTCATCAAAGGGGTTTGGAACAATGAGGAAAATCCAGAAACTGAGAAAAAATAAGTGTGTGGGAAAATCACTGAAAATGAGGAGCCTGAAGAGTTAACATTTCAGAGCTGAGATGGTGGGTGCTTTGAGTGTGTGCTTCAGGCCCACCCAGACTCCAAAATATGATGGATATATTTGAACCACCAAGAAAGCAGGAAGTGAATAATAAGGTCATTTTACTGTGGCAATGAGCCCAGCTGTGAAGTTTTGACCCAAGTGTTCACACAGCACAGACTTCAGCATGGGATTCTGCCTCAAGGTATCTATATTTCCATTTAGGTAACAGAATATTCTCTCAGATAGTGACATGGTTGACGTACTTTCCAGTACTGACCAACTCACTGGGTGCCTTAATTTGGCAGACACTGTCCTACTTGTCCTGCACAGTCCCTGGACCCTCCTGGGTTCAGCATGTGCCTGGTGACAGCAGAGCAGGAGTCCAGGGGCAGAGAAGCTTTAGCAGCTTGATGGTTTGTATCAGTGGTTTCTCTGCCTGTATCTGTGCAAGTGAGGTTGGGTCTGGCTGTTGTAGGTGCTATAGGAAATGTCCTACCTCAGACACACCAAGACTTTGGATACAACCATGCTAGCACAATAGATGGGAATGTCAGGTGAGGAGGAAAGCAGTCGCACTGTTGGTACTGCAGAAGTGGTGCTCACATATTGGGGCAAAAGTTGAAGGCCAGCACCCCAGCGAGGCTGCTGTGCCACCTAAAATAAGTGTTGCCTCTGCAAACAGATGTGCAGGCAGCTAGCCACCATCCAGACTTCACATGCCTGCCTTGGAGAGGCAATTTCCTCCCCTGCAGCCTCTCCTGGCATACAAACTACTGCACCTCATAGCAAACCATGTGCATTGCATGGGCTAAACAGTGAGGATGGGAAGGAAAACTGATCTTGACTACTCCACTCTAGGCACTCCCCTAGGATAATGTAGACACAGTCTGTCGTCTTTTCCTCTCCTTGACAAAATCTTCACTTAAAACTCACTTTTCTTGAACTTTGGGATAAAGCAGAAATTGATCTTTGTCCAGCCTTGTCCGCCCACCCAGATTTGATTTATAAAGACAGAAGGACACTTTTCCACATTAATTTTCAATCTGTTCTAACAGATCAATATTTAAAGTATGCCATTTATTAAAATAAACAAATTAATTCAATTTTGTCTTTTTTGGGTTTCCATGTGTAGTAAGTGAACTGCCTACGACTATGAAAGAAGAAAAAAGCTATCCTTTTTCTGACTAAAATATCTCAAACATCTAACTCTCATGGTAAATTCTTAAAAGCTGTTTAATCTTTTCAACACTGCTACTTTTTTTCTTTATGTTGTACACCCTGATGACCTTGTCTGCCTGTGATAAGTTGCAAAAAATGAAAGACAGATTGTTAAAAAGCAATAAAGGAGACATTATGCAAAGAAAAGAGATTACAGAATCACAGAACCAAAGAGAAATTGAGGTTGGAAGGCACCTCCGGAGATCTAATCCAAATTCTGAACTCAAGATAGATTGACTAGCAGGTCTTCCAGGATCATGTCCATCTTGGTTTTGGGTATCTTCCAAGAATGAAGATGTCACAACATCTCTAGGTTGCCTCATCCAGTGTTTGACAACCATACAACAAAGAAATTTTATTTTGCTTACACTTAAACAGAATTTCCTGTATTTAAATTTTTGCCCAAGGTCTCCTGTCCTGGCATTGGGCATGACAGAGAAAAGTCTGTCTCTCTTCTTTGCTCCTCCCCAACAGGTACTGAAACACGTTGGTAAGATCCTCACTCAGACTTCTCTTCTCCAGGATGAGCTGTCCCAGCTCTCTCATAATCCTCTTGTGTGTCAGGTGCTTCTGGCCCTGAGCAATCTTCATGAACATCTTCCTTAGTCACACGTCAGCACGTACATCTCTCCTCTGCTGGGAGCCCCGATACCGACCCAGCACTCCAGATGTGCCTCTCCAGGACAAATGATCACTTGCCCTGACCTTGTGGAAACATTCTTCCTATCTCAGTGCAGGAAGCTCTGCTTTTTTATTGCAAAGGAGTGTTGCTGGCTATGAACCTATTAGTTCTCCACAAGGACTCTCAAGTCCCTCAGAGCTGCCTTCCAGCTGGTGGATCCCAAATGTGTACTGGTGCACAGCAGGATTCCTCCACAGAGGGACTGGCTTTTTCTTTTGTTGAACCATGTGAAGTCCTTGTTAGCCCATATCTCTAGCCTGTTAAAGTCCCCCTGAATGGCAACACAGCCAACTGGTGCATCAACCCCTCCTCACTGTTTTGTATCTTCTGCAAACTGTCCCATTGTCCAGGTCATTGTTGAAGACACTAAACAGTGCTGGATCCAGTATCAACCCCTGGATTACTTCACTAATGACTGGCCTCCAAGCTGGCCTGTTTGCCTCTCAGCCTCTGAGCAGCTCATTTTTCAGTCCACCTTGCTGTCCATTTATCTAGTGCATATTTCATCAGATTGTCTATGGGACGGTATGGGAGACAGTGTCAAAAGACTTTCTTAAGTTGTCCTTTTCTCACTCTTCATCCACCAAGGCAGTCAAGTCATTCAAGAAGGCTATCAAGTTAAAAACATGCTGACTGCTCCCAGACATTGTCCTTTATGTATGTTTGGAAATGGTTTAAAGGATTATTTGCTCTGTCACCTTTACAAGTACCAAGGTGAAGCTGACTGATCTGTGGTTCCCCGGATTTTTCTTGACCTTCCTGAATCTAGAAAGTGATGTTTTCTTTTTTTCTGTCTCAGAAATGTACCGTCATTTGATGTGGCAGCTTCCTACCATATAAAATATTTGGGGAGTTGAAAAGATTTGTGGGGCTTTTTGCCTCTAATGTCTGTAATTCTTTATAATTATTTCCATGGCAATTTGCTTGATTTTGAATTAAAATAGAAGAAAATAAGACCAGAACAAACAGCTGTGCCTGGACAAATATTGTTCAGATAATTGCCCACCATGAAGAACTAAAAAGAGGATTTCTTTTGTGCTGTGCTAAACATTTTTACTCTGTTGTTACTGGGGTCTGTTTAACAAGCAAATATAAAAAAACCCTGAAGTTAGCTTTACAACATAATTTTTGACATAACACAATGATGAATAAAATAATTTCTTGTCCCTCAGAGCTAGTATGTAATCAATGACAAATGAAACACAGGGGCAGGAACTGAAGGTGAACACTGAAAATCCCAAGTGCAGTTCAATTGCCTGCAATGCAGGGAAGTTTTTTAAGGTCATTATCAGCCTGATAGCAGCAGAGAACCTTCCCTTGTACCTTTCATCAGCGAACAACTGAGCAATAAACACTTCAGCCTTAGAAATCCTAAAAGGAGATAATCTAACTCAGATCTTTCAAAAGGTAATCTTCTTTAATGTTATCTTCCTACTTGAAATACAAGATACAATGGATCAGACAGGACTGGATGAAATGATCCAGAGGATGATGTATTTTAAAACAGGGATTTTCACACTGTTGCAGAAATCCATATTATTCAGCATTTTCAATGTTTAGTGTTTTACAATAAGTATGCGCCCTTTGGATTGTTCTAAAATACTCTGCATTATTCATTGTTTGTCCAGGATAAAAACACTTGGTTTTCCTACTCTGAAAAAAGGTTGCTCAGGAGGCACACTGTAATATCAGCAAAGGTAATCTCAGGTCAACACATGAATAATGGAACTGAAAGTAAAGTTAGATACCTTCCTATCTGCATAAGTCTATAAAAAGTACTTCAGTATGATAGATGGTGGTGATAGTGAACTGAATGTCTCTGCATTCAAACACATAGACGTCTTACATTATTTATCAAAAGAGAGTCTCTTAATTTTAAAAACAAGCCTGGACCAAAACATTTTTATGACTTATGGGCGGTTCTCTCTTATTATTCTACTCATTAGAAATCAATAATAGCGACACCTTCTAAAAGGTCAACCAAGATTTCTTCATTGGTATGAGTAGTATCTCAGTGTTAGTTGTTCTGCAGCCTAAAAATGTACCAAAAATAAGCACTGAAACACCCATCACATTAATATAAAATGCTGCAATTCTGGTTGTGCACACTAGTTGAAAATTAATTTTTTATTTAATGCCTTTATTTATTATTTGAAACTCATTAATAAAAGCGAAGGTGTAAGTAGTGCAAGTATTTCCTGCAAGACACCCCTCCTTCCCTGAAAAAGCTAGGACCTCCCAAAAATGTTCTGTGAATTTTCTCTGCACCTTAACCCAGAGTTTTAGGGATTGCAACCAGCCCTGCACTACCTGAAGTACAGTGTAATTGTAATGCTTATAATGGCACTGTTTTATAACCTCACTGCAAGTCAAGAGAGAAAACTAAAGAGTTCAATGTGAAAAAGGAAGATGCTCTACTCTTTCAAGGTTAAACATTTTTTTTTCAATGCTCCCTGCCATTTGCTGTCTTCTCTCCATCTGTTTTTTATTCCTGTATTATTTTTCATCTCTGTTTTGTGTGCACTGATAATAACATCATGTAACTGAATGAAATTATGCCTTTCAGAAGCTGACATTTTAGTTACTTTTCCTTTGTTTCTGCTACCACACAGAGAAAGGGGCAAGGGAATGACAATGGAGGAACTGGAGAGTAAATAATCTCGTTTGTAAAGGTTCACCAAGCTGCACAGCACAAAGGAATTGACAAAATGTTCATGGCAGCTTTTTAGCTTTTTAATCACTTCTCTAACATGTGGGAGACTTCCAGTGCAAGGGAAAAGATACCTCAAGAGAGGAGTTCACTTTTACTGGAGATATTTTTGCCATTATTGATAGCACTATTAAAGGTAACAGCTGTCCTTGGATTTTATTTCCACTTAACAATTAACGACTCTTATACACTCCCAAAGCCCATACCTCTGTTTCAAGAGCCTCCACATTGACTGCCCAGAGCAAATCTACCATATACTCCTTCAGAGAGGAGTATATGTTTTTAGTGCCAAACCCTTTGGCACTAAAAAAATGCCCCCAGGGTTTGTGGCATGAATTACAAGTCACTGCTGACCTTGGTTCTAACTTGTATTTCCCCCATCGTGTCCTGTGATGCCCTCATAAAATTCCAGATAATGAGCTGCTCTGGCTGCAGTCTCTCAGCATCCACACTGACCCTGGTGGTCCCTGTGTGAAACACCCATGAAACAGAAAAGGAAGAGAGGAGAGCTGGGTGCGTCAAACAGCTCCAGGCACTGGACAAAGCACCATCTGTCATCCTGCAGTGACAGATGCCTAGAACAACCAAGGAATCGTGCCACCAAAACTGACACCAGCCACCATTTTAGGATCTAGCGTTTCCCCATGCTTTGGGAGCATGGCCAAGGGTTATCCAAGACCTACTAGGCAGGGAATTTATTCGCCAAGGAAGTGGCATAAGCAATATAACAAGACTTCAGACACAGCCTGTAAAGCTTTAATGTTTTTACATCAATCAGCAGCAGTTGGCTGAACAAGGAGAGTTCGCACTGTACCTATTCAAAGGGAAGCAGAGCTGTGACCGCAGCGTGACATCCCTGTGGACCTCTAGGGTTCAAGGTAGCTTTGCTACATCTGATCCCTCCCCACATGACTGTGCTGCCCAGAAAAGATCCAGCTACCCAGGAACTGCTTGCTGTCTTGCTTTTCAACACAAACAGTATTAAACTTAAGTCATTGGAGGCATTTGAATTAAGAAAAAGCAAGAAACAAGAGGAAAGTGAACTTAAATTTTTTTAAAATGGCATATATAGATGAAACAATATGCAATTTGAATGCAAAAGAGTTATTGAATGCTGCACTTATCAGTATTTATTGTGATGGGAAAAAGCATTAATGCCATAAATCTTTAAAATCACCCACATATAGCCACACAGAATCCAACTCTTTTTTCACCCTAACAGCCACTGAGAGGATTATGTCAGAGTAAAGTGTCCTTTGCCACATCAGACAAATGTTGTCTGACACTTTTGTGACAAAACACTTATTAAAAGGGAAGGGAGGAGTCCCTCAGCTTCACTCTTCCATGCTAGGTGATCCTTGATGAGATATAGTTTCCCAGTTGTATAGGATGAAATAGGAGCTGTGCGACTATGAAATCCGAAAGGAACACAGACGCAAAAGCGTGGCTCATGATGGCAGAAGTGTTTTAACTGAAACATCTCTCACATTTCTGCTACCATTTCCCTTCTATGAATCAGTTCTGCACCTTGGGTAAGAAAGCAGACAAATAAAGAAATGTCCTCCCATTGCTGACCAGTGTAAAACTGGCCCTCAGCTCTCTAAAATCAGCTCCACTCTGCATGAGAGAAATGCTTCCCAGGACAGAAATATCCAAACAGAGCTGAGATCATACATTGATATAAATATCATATATAGGGGATAGAAAACTCCACTGCTCTGATTTCCTGGGATCTTTTAGTACCACTTGTTTAAATCAGTGTTGGGCACATAGACAAGATGGTAAACAACATGGAACTAACAAATAGCTTTAAAAGCATGAAGAATATAAGCACTACATTTAATATGAAAATACTAAAGAATAAGTGCATGGTTCCTACACATTACTCTTCATCTGTAGATTTAGAAGCCATTACTTTAACACAAAACTTTTTATTTTTTAAATTCAAGTATTCATTTCTTATATCACAATTAAACTGAGTATTCAAACAAGACCTTGGAAAAAGGATCTCTTTGAAAGCAAATATGCATTACAGTATATATTTTTCATCAGTAGTCATAATTACATTTTCTAATGAAGACACAGCTACCAGAACCTTCCAAGAGGTAAGTTTTATCTATTTAAGCACATTCATGAGTTTTTAGGGTTGTGTTTTCTATCAATAGCCCTAAAAACTATGACACCTATAATGAAGATTGCATTGCACAAGAAAACAGAGCCTTTGATAATAGCCACTTTTAATTTAGGTGGTGACACACTAAGCATTTATGTGAAATGAGCACAAGCAACAGAGAGCAGGAGATTATTATAGACCTGTGCAACATACGGTAACTTCAGGTATAGAACTAATGTCATCAGAAGGACAGCCTAGAAACTTCTGGTGCACATCTGGGTCTGAGGAAGAAGAGGGAATTCCTGACAACTTCTAAAGAAGCATATGCACTCCTGTCCATCTTCACCTGTTCATAGAAGTTAAAACTGTGCTTGTTGATTTTTACTGCTTCATCATTGCAGTTACAATCACCAGTTCACATTTAGCAAAGGTGAGATTCACTGCTTTCTGTTTGATACTGAAAGGTAATGTTTAAGGAGGCAAACCCTTTACAGCAGAGGGATGTAGAGGAACAGGAGGCAGGAGGACATAACACCCAGACATTTTCACCCAGATAAATGAGAAACAAAAGCCACAAGAGCTGCTGAAGCAGACCATGTTAGACCTTGACCACACTTCCAGCCCAGAGGACTCCCAAGTGCAAAGCAAAATCTGGTGATCTGGTGCTCTGTGTTACAGCTCACTATGAGCGTGGTGAGAGAAGGCTAAAAAGACACAGGGCTGTGTACAAACACATGCCTGTGATATATGCAACCAATACATTTCAAAGCCATCAGGGGCTAAGGCTGAAGCCTGTCCACTTTATGCTACCTTTCCAACTTCCACCTGTTTGTCCAACTGATTTACTGGGATAAGTGTTTTGCCCTCAGGTGAAAGGCCTCCCCTGCTTGTTGCTTCACTGTTTGGTATATGGGCAAAAGAGTTTCATCATTTGTAACAAATTTGAAAAAAAAAGTAAGCCAAAGGACAGCTGCCTAAGCCACCTGGATTCTAAGCTCAGACATGAAAGCAAGGTCTAATTACATCCTATTTCCTTTCCAGGGTTTCTGGAAATGTGATGATGTTTCAGGCAGCAAAGGGAACTAGTTTTACATGAGCAGCACACACATACCTATTTTCAACCATTCTTACTCAAGTAGCTTCATCATGTCATCTCAGTCCTGTATTTTCTGTTAAGATCTTTAAATCATCAAGAAGACCTCACCTCCCATTTTGGAGAAGCTTTGTTTCCACTGACATAACAGCTATGAAAAACAAGCCCTATATGCTGTGAAATCTAAGTGAGAAAGGCCTTTTACTGGCTATTTGACTCATTATGCAATAATATCCAGCCAGCCCTTGCACTACTGAGACAGCAGAACATTTGATTTGAGCCATAACAACAGAGAGGATATTTGTTTCTAGAATTTCAAAGCACCCATGTGTTAACACATACTAGGCTTATTATCACTCCTGACAGTCTCCAGGTAAGCATGAGTAGTCTTGCTTCTAAAATTAGGGTCTCCAGTGTCTCCAGAATCATAACAAGTGAAAAAACACTGGATTTGTGTGCCATTATTTTGGTGATGCTGCTACACACAAATCCAGTCAAGCAGACTAAAGTTAGATTCCCGTATGTCTTATTCAAGGCACAGCTATGTCATTCACCAGTGCAGATCAGGGAAGCAGCATGCAGATCAAGCTGCTGTAGTGCATATTTAGTGAGTAACATCTTCTTCTGTGTGCTTTGTCAAATGTTCTAGCATGGGGAAACAATTTCTGTGCTTGGTGTAGTACTGTAATTCCTGTTAAACAACTCTAAATGCTTCCTTAAGGTTTATTTCCCAATCACCTGTGACCCTAATAAAAATTGCTCTAAATCAAATAATGCTACTAGAAAAGTCACTTGTGCAAAGTGTTATAAATCATTATCTTTTTGCACCCCCCTTTGCACTGGTAAAAATGACAAAGGGAGGCAAGCAGCCACTGAAAATTGCACTGAATTCTTGAGTCTTTTAGAGGGGACAAGCAATTAGAGTCTTATTTATTCAGACTTTGGCAACCCATTTCTACCTTTCAGTTCTCCTGCCAGAAAAATCAGTACAATTAGATGCAAGTGCACAGCAAACAGTTTGAGGGAAGACATCTGACCAGTGTGTAGGCATCTGAAGGATGGTGAATGTGAGTACATCAAGACGGTGTCTCATTCCATGAATAGATGAAAGCTGTCTTCAAAATGCATTTCCTCCATTATTCCCCAAGGATGAGTCTTCATGTAGCATGTTTTGCAACTGGTGTTTCGCAGTCATCTAACTTACTCCTCTCCTCACTTCTGGCAGGTGCCAAAGTAGCTCCACCATCACCTCCCATCCAGTCTGTCCATCCTCAGCCCAACCAACAGAAACTGGCAGAGGTCAGTTCACACATCTCACAAATCAGAAGCTGCCAGAGTCCTGCCTGAAATCTCATTGCTGGAATAAGATGCTCTTGGACAAAACATTCTACTAAGAAATGCAAACTTTTAAAAGGTAAGATCCATTCCAGATACTGGAAACAACTGAGACTGAATTTAAGAATGTAATTTCTATGCATTCCTGTGATCCTGGCTTTCAGTGAGTGAATGGAAACAGGATTTTCTTGGATCAAAATTAAAAGAAATGGATGAGCTCTGCTTAGCACAAAACAATGTAATTGTGGATATTCATAATTTACTTTAAAATAGTGCTTAATATCAGGAGAAAAAGGAAGTGCCAGCTCTTTGCACTTACAACTTCCACTTTTATCTCTGCTCATGCAGCATGTGTTATCTTAGGAAAAGGAATTTGAAAAATCACATATATAACTTGTCACAAATGAGCAAATAGCTGATCTTTGAGTGTTACCAAAGGGCAAGTAAATGTAATGCAGCAGCTGAAGCATTCAGTACACGCAGGCAAGAGTCAAGCAGAAAGGCGCATAATGCCATCATACCAAATCATTTGAGTATGTTAATTTGAAATTTTCTGAAAGTTTCCCTTGTCCTTCATTGTTGACAGGCCACTAATTGAAGAAATGAAAAGTGGAAAAGTTAGGTAAATAAAGCTGTGTTAGCTGCTCTGAGAGTTGCTCTCTCTTCCAAAATACAGTGTGACAATATTCTGCTCTTGGGCGTGTCAAAATGTCCAAACTAGGAAAACTATTTGTTATTAATATAATCAAACAATAAATTACAATTTGCAACTTCAAATGATTTTTCCAGACATTCATTTCAAACATGTTTCCTTGTTTCCTTGGAAACTGAGAAATGAAGAAACCAAATTAATCCAAACTGCTCTTCTGTATCACTGTCAGTGTACAAAATTCCTTCTCATTAAAAGTTGTGCTGTAAAATTTCCGTTATATATTTCTGTTCTGCTTCCAAATATTTGTTAAGTCATCAAAACAGGCATCTTTAAGGCCAAATGATGCACAGGTCAAATTTTTAAAAATCCAGCTTCCTACTCTAAAATATACTGAGCTTTAGAGAGCTTCCACACAAATCATGTGATCTTTAAAAGTGTGGAGGCCAGTTCAGTAAATGACAGACCAGGTCTCAGTCCTGAAGCCAGCAAGAATGTACACCTTGTGAATAATCACTTCAGGCTGGAAATTCAGCTTTCAGCATCCTCATAGGAACAGAGGTATCCTAATTTGCTTGCAAGAGACTTAAGTATTGTTATTTACTATTACCAAGAGCTGCCATTGTTATTAGACAAATCATAAAAAACAAGGCCAAAAGAGTTCAGATATATTCCATTTCCTTCCTCTTCCATGCAGTGACCCTTCTTTCACAAATTTGAGTTTGATATTTCCCAGCATACCCCTCGTAATATCTTCATCATCATCTCTCTTCCTGGTTTTCATGGGGGTGGGGGGTACTTGGGTGACACAAAATTAATGCTGGCCCTTTCCATTCACTGTCAAACACATCACAACCTGACTCTTTCCTATTTTTTGTCTGCTTCTAGTATTTGTCAAATACGCGACACAGGGACATGGGATATCATGGGTTTCACTTTTTAATAAAGTCAAGTATTTCAAAGAGTAAAAGATAAATAAAGCATTATTTTGTCATAGCTCCCTCCTTCTACACCAAAAAGACAGATGGGATAGAATTGCCTTCTACAGGATGTCACTGGTGCTGAAAACTGTTTTCTACAAACATGAGAAAATCAGAATTTCTCTAACCTGTGGCTTTAACAGATATCCTAATTAAATACAATTACAAAATCTAGCTGCCCTGAAGACAAAGGGGCTCATCCAGTCCTTTCTAAATCACAATTATCACTCTGTTCCTCTTTTCCCCCTGAATGGTAGAAATTTTGTTCCAGCATTCACAATCACCATCAATCCCATAGCATCTCAGCTGCATTGGTTAGTGTACTCTAGGGAATCAGCCAAGATTTAATTTATTGCCCTCTAGGTGATGAATATTGTGTAACCTTTAAATTAGGTTACTGTATAATCTTTAAATTCTTGTTTCCCAGTGGCTTTTGAAAGTTGTGTGTATAGATTTAATTGGGTTTCTCATGCAACTTTACACCCCTACAAAATTCCAAGATGTTTTCTGAGAGCTTAGTCTCAACCTATAAGATGGCACAGCCTGAAAAGGCTTTATAGGTGCTCAAGGTAATGACAGTGTATCTCCTCAGAATGCCCTTCCCTTTCTAATGAATTGCTATAAAAGTCAAAATCCAAAACGAAGATTCTGTTTTTTCTTATAATATAATCTCCAACCAGAGACCAGTCTGGGTAGATGAGATGCCTCCAGACCAAGACAAACAAGTGACATCATGTGCAGAATAAAGGGACACAATGAGGAACACAGTAAAGCAGGCTAATCAGGAAAGGGGGATGGACAACATGAACCACAGTAAGGGGATACTGGTTCTCAGGTAGAAGTATTCATATGCAGTTTTCCTACAGAACATCAAAGGTGAGATTTTAGGGAAGGCTGAAGCAGTGAGGTGGCTGACAGTGTAGAAAACAGTCTGTTATCTCCTCACTGTGAACGCTCTGAGATTGACCCAGAACATTTAAGAGGCTGTGCTGCAGAAGGCCGAGAGCACTAAAAGGCAGGCAGGGGTCCATTACCCCACTCTCCCCTAATGGCTTTGTGCTGCCTGGCAGTAATGCACAGCACAGATGGTGCATGGATGATATAGAGACAATACTTAATTTTTCACCAGCCTGCGACACCCTGCTAGATACATCCTTGTCGGACAAAAAAATTACCATTTGTAATTACTGAGATTCACAATAATTTAGCTCCCACAGAGGTGTCTAACTGTAATATAAATACGCTTTTACAATAGACAACAAACTAACATGAGTCATACGTGGTCCAGTTTTAGCTTGGAATCAACCCTAAGTGATATGGGGCTTATAAGACTATTTTGTTATTCCATCCTTTTGTCTGTCAGTGCGTGTCCCTCACAGATTTTGAAGCCTTTGCCAGTCTGACAAATCAAGTGGAGAATTGGTATACAAATCTCAAAGACACTGTGTTTTCTGAAATCTCATGAGAATTCAAGGAGTAGAAGGGACACCACAATTTGTGTCTTGTCTAATGTCACCACTAATTTCACAGTTTTACTTGAGCCTCTTAACAAATTTGGAAAGAGTAATGACACCTCTCTTGACTGGTGGCTCTGCACAAGGAAGTCAGCCTGGCATACAGGCAGGAGGAAAAAATTGGAGGTGACTTTGGCAGGAGGAAGAGATCCAGAGGACTCAGTGGAAATAAACAGGGAGAACGAACATTTCTCCCTAGGCAACCAGGCCTCATCAGCTATGCTGCTTAAGCAACAGTGTGTTCCTTGTAGGAAAAAGACACCAACCTGCTTTTACAAGCCCATCTGCCTAAAGCTGAGTAGAACTTGATACATATCTCACTATTAACAGCTGACAAACTTTATTTCCCAAGCAAACACATTCACCTTTGTAAGAACAATCTTCTCATCCCTGTCTGTGTTCCTACTGCTATTCCTCGGTACCATTACAAATGATCTAAAACAACATGAATGGGTTTAAGTCTTTCCTGGTTGACTCCTTTCACACTCCTTTCATACTGTAACGTTTTAAGTTACCTGAGACCGCAGACTTAAAACCCCATCCTTCACCAGCCCCTCGTGAGCAGATAATGGAGCGCTGCTCTCCTCGGGATGCCTGTCAGCAGCGGCACAGTGTTCCTGCTCCTCCCGATCACAGCGCAGAGCACTCGCTGCAGCTTCTCTCTCTCTCTTTTTTTTTTTTTTTTTTTTTTTTCCCTGACTTTACTGAACCCTCTCCGCCTTTCCGCACCCCATCCAGGACTTCAGACTAAGACCCCCTTGCTGTCAGGTACTACCACTCACTGCCGTTTCCCTGAAAGCCCCCATTTTACACCCTCTTTTCTATTTCGCACACCGAGCATCTCTCCTGACGAGCGGGGCTATCCGACCCGGCGCACTTGCTGCGAGGAGCGGCGCTGGGATCGTGTGACACGGGGAACCCGCCCGGCCTGCAGCCGCTCCCGGCGCTGCCAGCCGGGCTCCGCGGCCCCGCCGCCGGGCTCCTGCCACCTCCTCCCGACACAGCGGCGCGATGCCGGCCGGCTCTCCCGGGAAAGCTGCCTAGCTCTCCTGCCGCGACGCCCAGGTCGCTCCGTGTCCCCCCGAGGGGCAGAGGGCGGCCGCGCCCGGCATGCCCGCCCGCTCCCGGCACGGCACAGCCGGGCACGGCACAGCCCGGCCCACCGCCCCCCTCGCCTCTCGGGGCGTCCCGGCGGGGAGGAGCCCGGCAGCTCCGGGCGGGGCGGCGCGATCTCGCCGCTGGCTGGGACTGCCCGGAGCCGCCTCCTCTGTCCCCATCTTCCCCCGCTCCCCCCGCGGCGGCGGCGGCGGCGGCGGCAGGACCAGGTGAGAGCGGGGCGGTGCCCGGCTCCGCTGGGGGAGGGCCCGGGCGGTGGCGGCGGCTCCCGGTGGCGAAGGAGGGGCCGGGCGGGCGGAGGTCGGGCGGAGGGAGGCCGGGCTCAACTTGACAGGAGGGAGGGAGCGAGGGCAGGAGGCGCTGGTGGCTGCGCTCGCCGGGCGCGGGTGAGTGAGCGGCTGGCGGCGCGGGGAGGGCAGCGGGCGGCGGAGCGCAGCGCAGCGCAGCGCAGCGCGGCGGGCGCGTCCCGGCGGATGGCGGGCGGGCGGCCGGAGCGGGGAGGCGGCGCTCGGCCGCGCCCGGCGGACGGGGAGAGAGGCGGGGACACCGGGCGGTCCCCGGCTCCGCTCCGGGGGCTCGCGGCGGCGGCGTCTCTTAGCTGGCGGCGGCCCGGAGGAAAGTTTGGGGGATGCCGGTGAGATGGGGGCTCCCCCGTCCCCTCCGCTGCCCGCGCCTCTCCGCCCGCTCCTCGGAGCCCGGCCGCCAGCCGGCGGCTGCCCGCCTTGACGCCGCCGTCGCTTAGCGCCCGATGGCAGACAAAGCCGCCTCCCCACCTGCAGCCCCGGCCCCCTCCCCGGCCCCGGCGGCCCCGGGGACCGAGGAGCGGGCCCGCTGCCCTGCCGGGGCCGGGCGTGGGGAGCGGCACTGGCCCGCTGAGCGCCAGCAAACTTATTTTTAGATGTGCTTCCCATCACAATGCATCTTAAAAATAGCACGGTTCTTATTCAGGGAGTGGGAGATAAATGGTTCTGGAGGCCTCGTGGTGGGTTGGTGGTTTTTTTAAAGCATTTTGGTTTTTAGAGAGAAAAAAAAATATGTTTCAGCGGTATAGGCAACTGCGGGCCGGTTAATATCCACAGGTGCACCCGGGATGCTTTTACTACATCTTCTTTAAGGTCACCCCTGAAGCACGCGAACAAAGGTACTGGTGGCGTTGTCCTCTGCAGTCTTCAGTGTGAGACGCGAGGTCTGATGTACGTGCACACCTGATTCATGCAATACTTCCTGTAGGGTCACTGGAGCTTTTTTTGATCCCTCAGTTTCCTTCGTTTTCTGTCCTGTCACTCATCTCCAAACGCCTGCAACATGTGGGTGATGCAGGCTGATGGAGTGATAACAGCCTGCAAGGATCAGAGCTGTTTATTACTTCATAAATGAATCTTCTGCTTTTGTTTTAGCTACTGTATGCCAGCAGACTCTGGTGATGGAACTGCCATAAAATAAATGGGTGTTACTGCGCCAAATGTGTCATATTACATCATTGGTATCAATGACCTCGTCATGATTGCTCGCAAAACGGAGTTCTGATTTTTATTTTGAAGCCACTACACATAACTGAGAGATTTGTATAAAATAAAGCATAAATGAAAATGGAAAAGTACACCTCCAATAAGGACAGGAACTTTAGGAAAAAAAGCACTGAATTGTAGAGTACTTTAAATTGCAAAGGACCTCTGGATGTCACCTAGTTCTGTCTCCACACTCAAGGCAAGTCCAGTTGAGTAATGTTTCTCAGACTTTGTCCATGTGAGTTTGGAGTATTTCCAGGAATGGAGATCTCTTTGATTATGGTGGTGCCAATGTCTGACCATCTTTGTGTGTTTTTTTGCTTTGTCTGTTTGTTTGTTTGTGGTTTTGGTTTTGTTTGTTGTTTTGTTTTTGTTTTATTTTTTCCTTAATCTGTTGTCAATTTCCTGTGTTGCAATTTGTGTTTCTTCTTATTCTGCCACTGTGCACCTTACATCCATCCATGGGTGATCATACTCATGTACATCTGTAGTTTTAGACACTAGAAGAAACCATGCTAGTGTTTTAAACCAAAGAACTGATTGTCTTGTGGCATAATTTTAATAGCTAGATTTTATTCTTATACATTGGAAATTTATTAATCCCAAACATTTGCTTAACATTTCCTATTTATTTGAATGTGGTTAGTAGCAGACTAGCATATTAATTTGAAATCCAAAACACCCGATGAAGACTATTTGTTGGTGCTTTCCTGAAATAAATGTCTCAAATAATTTACCCATCTCTGTCCACTGGCCTTGTGTTCCTTAATCTGAAACTGAGATTGCTTGCTGACAACTTTTGCTAGAGTCCTTTCACCATCAACAGTGATATAGTCTCTTAGAACGACAGAGAGTGTACTCATTTTAATAGAAGGAAAGCTTTTTTGCTTTAGTCTTGAAATAGATTTTCCTGGGGAAGGGATGTGCCATGAACGATACAGTACGACCTGTTATTACTGAGAAGTTGCCTTTGTACTATATAGGCGTCGTTTAATGCTCTGGAGTTGGTTGATATTTATGATGCTGTTGATGTGGTAAATGATGTGGGCACCTTTTTTTTTTTTGTCCAGAAAAAAAAGAATTTAAAAAAAAAAAGGTTCTGCGCTGTTCGGAATAAAAATCTGCATGTTCTCCACCGTGACATAAGGCTGTCAAAATAACTTGTTTCTTAATTTGTGTAAATTCTTGGATGTTGCTGATAATACCTCAAAAGCAGGGGAATATATTTGTAATGTGATTTATAGCATGTCACTTCTGGACAGTGTCTGGGTAGAATTTCAAAACATTAGGATGGTGCTGCTTAATAGCAAATGCTTCTGAGTAACTCATGCTTTCCATTAGAGCTGTATCAAATAATTTATTAGAAGCCGTTTGAATGACTGGCTGCACTGAATTTGATGATATTTAGAATCATTTGATAAATAATTTAACTTATGTTTCCAGATAGCAGCTGCCTTTTTATAGTGATGGGGACACCTGACGGATCCATTCATTGACTTGTATTAATTGTAGTGAGCTTCCACCCAGGGAGAAATCAAATCTGTGGGTTGGTTTTCTTGTGGTGTTGTTTTATATTATTTCATTTAGCTCTGTAATGACTGTGTGAGTCTTAGATACTCTTGACATTTATAAATCTCTTCTGCAAGCTTACTAAATTCTAGATTATGTATTCAAGATTTCAAATTTTACCACCACTAATATTTTAGGTATTTTAAAATGGTATTTTCTATTTAAAATGTGGACTGCTTAGTCTGTTTATGTTTTACCTAGTCTGTATTAATCTCCTGCTAGCGTGAAGTTATGGTAAAATAAACAAATAAATGACAAATTACACTTCCACAAAATAAAAATTTTTGGGGGGTATGAAAGCTATATTTTATTCGACAGTGTTTGAGGATGATTTACATAGTTGGAAAAACAGTTTATTTTGGACTGTTAAGATCGAAGTCTTGGAAGAGGTGATCATCAGGATAGCAGTGATTCATATACTTAATTCCAATTTGAATTTAATCAACAACATAAAACTGGGAATGCTCTTGTTGGACTCAAAAATGGTTTGCTCACTGTAGTGCATACAGAAGGGCTGTCAGTGGCTTTAACTTTATTGTTATAGGACAGAATTTCATAGTGCAGCGCATACGCTCTCGGTTTTATGGCCTGGAGGACTGAATGTTGGAACGGCTGTGCTAAATTAAACCTGGGGTCTGTGACAATGACTAATAAAACATGCTTCAGAGGGAATTGTGAGAACAAATGGGAGGTAATTTGCATCCTCTGCTCAAGGTGAATATGATGCTTTGTAGTTTGGAATTGGCTTAGAACCGGAATAATGTTTAATAGCCTCTTCAGATGTTGTTATGAATAATTATGATAATTTTGGACATACTTGTTGCGGATATAAGTAACCAGTCTAGATCTGTGGCCAATTTGGGGGGCAGATAGTTTATGCTGGTGTTTCATTTGCTTGCTTGTTGCCAGACTGTTTCTAGGCTCAGGCCAAATTAATTTAATATTTTCCATCAGATTCGGTGATGGGGGCTAATGTGGCATTTGGGCAAAAGAGGCTCTTCTGCCCACAAAGTTTATAGTTTGAACTGTAGGGGTGACAGCACTCCTCTGGGTGTGAAACCTGCCCAGTTGCAGATTGCTTTTCTGTTTGTGTTGGAGCAAGGTCTGGAACAGAAACTGTTTCTCAGAGAATACCATTATCACCAATTTGTAGGAAGGTCCGGGGTGTGTATCTCTCAGCTTCTCTTGTGGAATTGACATAGAGACCATGCCTGTACTTGCTAGTCAGGTCTTTTATTTTGGACTTGGAAAGCTTTGTGAAGTTTGTATTCCAACAGCTGTACTAGTGAGTGTTCAGGTATTTTAAATATAAACAGCATCTACAAAAAAGCCTGAAATTACACTGATGCATACTAACTTGAGTCTCCTGAGCTCTGGGCTTGACTGAAAAGTCAGGGTAAAAAAGCATTGTTATAGTACAGTCTGTTCCTGAATATTACCTAATTCCAGTGTCATATCATCTTGAATGAGGGATGCTTATCATCTCTCTTCTATTCTAAGCACTTGCTTCTGAATACTGTTAGATTCTTGGTATTGATGGCTTCTGGTAACAATAGGTTATGTGCCATATGAATATGTATTTATGAACTTGCCATTGTGAGGTGAAATGGCACCAGTCAGTATTATTCAGTGAATACCTGTAAGTCTAAGTATAAATTTCATTATGTTATTGATTAGGAATTTTTAATTAATTTTTTGGACTTTATAGATTTCACATGCAGCCCCATGGAGGGTTTTGAAATGGTGAAATTCCACAGTTCCTGCCACAAGCTCCTGACAGGCTCCGTACTGTGTTTGAGGACTCACATGTTTGAATTTTGATTGAAATTGCAGATAGTGCTGTTCCAAATCAGTGTTCCCACAGCTTCTGTGCATGGTAAATGGCTTTACATTTCTCTTTTCCCTAAAGAAATTCTTTATTTGCATATATGCACCCAGCTGGCCCTGAAAGGAGTGCTGTTGCTCCTGCTCGAGGAGTTACCTTTCCTAGACTAGAAGTCAGTAGGCTGCTGTGTTAATCCCATGAAAACTCCTCCAGTTTAAATTATTGGTCACTAATATTTGTACTAATGTACAATCCAAACTCGTTTTTCACAAACTGCTTTGTGTTTGCAACACAGCCACACATTCTGTTCTCATCAGTGCTGCAGGCATGGGGCTGCTATAGATGGCAGTGTCAGGCTGGGGAACCGATGGGAGAATTTCTGGTGACTACAGCCACAGGAGGTGAGCACTAAATTTAAAACCTGGATTTCTGTCCCTAGTAATTGAAGTTTCTTTCCCAAAATAGCGCTGATAAAAAAAATCACAGCTTTTATTGACTTTTTGTTGTATTTTCCATGTCAACCAAGAAACGTTCTTAAATGCTTTAGGCAAATGTCTAAAAGGAGGGTTAAAAATGTAGTAGGTGTTTACTGTCGTACTTAAGACTTCTTGGAAATTTGTACTTCAGAAAAAAAGATTCCTATAAACCTCTTAACATATTTTTAAATGAGCTGGAACAAAACGTGATATTACGAATAGTATTACTAATGTCTATTAAATATTAGCCCAAGCTTCGTGCTAGAGCTTTTTATTTTCTTTCAGTTACGTAAGAGCACAAGTAATTAGAGTACTTTGAAAGGAGTTTAAATGCAGGTGTCAGTCGTCATCGTAAATGAGTGATTGTTAAGATGTGGATTTATTTTAGTCTTTGCATCATAATACATGGTTTGTCTTGGAGCAGCAATTTCAAGACCTTCATACCAGGCCACGACAGAGCGTACAAATTTGGCAGGGGATTCCAAACTGGAGCACTTCACAGGAGTAGGGTTGGAACTTCTTGGGACACTCCACTTGTAAGGGAGTGGAAGTCATTCAGCAGTGCTATAGGATATTGCTGTCTTCTAAGTTAAATAATAGGTGTATTCTTATTTAGATGGAAATTACTTTTCAAAGATAGGTTCTTTGCACAGATCCCTGAAAAAGAATTTTTGTCTCACCTTGTGGAGGGCTTTATTTGGAAACAGAACACCTCTATTCATTCACTGCAGGACTTTCACTGTGATAATTTTATGTGTACCTGACAAGCTATTGTATAAAAACAATGCAGTAACATTTGGGTTTGGTTTTAGCTTGATGAAATCAGCTAGTACATCCTTAACATTTTGTTTTAGATGTCTTTACTAAAAATCCGATTCCGTGCAAAAGAAAAAATATTTTGAGTAGATGATATTGTTCTTTGGAAAAATACTGCATTCTTGTGTACTTGGCATACGGAAAATACAAACTGGTGCTTTCAGAAAGCAAGCTAAATTTCTCCTATGGTAGAAACAGGTTTTCTTGTTGAGACTGACAAGCTTAGTGTTGCTGGGCAAGAGCATGACTTTAACCTCTGTGTGTGTGATGAAATACCACAAATGATGCTGTAGGTAGTGTTGGCATTGAGGGTGAAATGACAGACAACAAGTAACATAATTGTCTGTAATTGTACCATAGCTGCCTAGACTATTTCTAAGTCAGTGATTCCATACATTTCTGTTTAAAAGGCAATTTTAACAGACTTCACAGTCTCACTTTTTTTTTCTTTTTCCTCACAGCATGGTGAGGTTTCAAATGAGTTAGAAGGAAAGCTGTATGCTTAGCATTTGTTCAGAACTTATTTAATGGATGTGGGTAATCTATAGATACACTGTCAACTTGATTATTATTGAATGAAGATTTTCAGTATCTTAAAATTCTTCATCTTATATACATAAAAAGTTGAATGCATTGCTTGTTAGGGATATTTGTAGCAATAGATGTTCCAAGAGAGGGATTGTTTTGGCTATTAATTAGTTTCATTAGGTAACCTGTATTAGAAGATTGAAAATTAAAAGAACACAATTCACATCTTTCATATTGTATTTGCCTATTTCTTCTGTCTCCTGATTAAGCATGATCACCATTAAGAGCAAGTATGCCTTCCTGTGAAGTCTGGAGTTAGTAAAGCTCATTTGCTTATGAATTTCTATTTTGTGGTTCTTCTGATGGTTATGATCAATGTTTTTGTTATGTTGAAGGCATGGTAAGGTTTCTCTCCATGTGGACTCTGCTAATGTGTAATGTGATGTGAATCCATACTCCAGCCTTTATCTCATTCAGGGCATCTATTGGAGCTGTTTGTCAGAAGGTTGTTCTTCACCTGGCCATCTGTTTCTGTAAAGCATGTAGCAATTTAGAGATTGCTATCCTGTCAAAAATAAGTAGTATCTGTCAAGTGGTTCAAAACTGTTGGGAGAGGAAGAATGAGATGTTCATGGACCTCATGATCACATAAGCTTCTTAGCTTTAGCAAAGCAGACCTGAAATCTGCATTTTAATTATTCTGCAGCGCTTGGGGTTCTGATGCCGTCCTTAAAGAGAAATATCCCAAAAAGAAAATTATTTTTGTAGGAAAAGTTTAAAACGTGCTGAAACCAGATAGTATTTCCTATAATGCTTAGTGTCAATAAGACACTTCTAAAAATACTTATTTTTAATGACTGTTAGACCCACATTTTTGCCCCTGTAAGTTCTAAGATTTCATTAATATTTTGTAAGCAGTAATAACTACATTCAGGCAAAACATTTTGAGGAGTGTTTATTTTACTTAATATCCTTTACTTGATATCCTTCAGCTTAATATCCTGAATGTCTGCAAGAGTTTGTACAAGGAGTGCAGAGTCACATGTAGGATTGGGTCGCCTGTAAAGGAGAGTAGCTTCAACATATACTGTAAACACAAGACTCCTGCTTCCTCTACTAGAAATACTTGTGGAGTAACATACTCCAACACAATGTTTGTTTCAGGGTTTTTTTTATGATGTGTTGTTTCAGTCCTGGTCTGTTGCAGTGTCATTTAGCAATCTTGTTCTGGAAGTCATATTACAGAAGTCATCTTGAAATTAATCCATACCATTCAAATAGGAAGTTGTCCCATAACAAATTAAATTCAATATCCTGCTTCTTTAATTGCAGAAAGAAGAACAGAAAACTGTTTTCTTTCAATAATGATCAATCACAGTTAAACCTTGCAGGACTCTGAAGGGTGCTATTGGTATACATTCTGAGGAGTTGTCCTACTGTAAAAACAGGAGGTAAGAACTAAAATCCCAAAGACAAAGGAGAAGCAAAGACTGCAAAAATAAATGTAATTTTTAATTTAAGTAAACTTGATAGTTTGATAGGAAGGCATTGGAAGGGTGAGATTGGATAGAGATGGAATGAATGAAGAGCATAATAAAGAACGAAGGGGAATTATTACCATTTATGGGAAAAAATGAGGGCCAGTAAAGCCTTTTGAAAATCATTGGTGTCCTAGTTAAAGTAGAGCATATACCTCTGAATATAATAATTTGAATACATTCTTCAAAAGGATCTGCATTGTTCTTAGATTCATGTCAAGCTGGCTTTTTGAATAGCTTCTTAGATTTCATTGCACAATTTGTTAACTGTAACTAATTTGCTAGCTGTAAATCATTTAGGCCTGCATCTTCACTTCTCACAGTTTTTCTCATAAAAAGATAAAGTAAAATACTTTGTAAGTCTGGGCAAGCAGTGTCAGAACCATGTGAGAATTTTGTATGGCTGATTTTTCCCTGTTTGGGAACAATACTGGAAGGCTTACACAACTTCCTGTCACCACATAGGCTTAATAATGCTGCAGTGGGATTTTTTCCCCAGTCTAAGCATGGCAAGTAAAACAACTATGGCCATTTACAGTAGTCTCATTAGGCAGGTGCCCTTCAGAACAAAAATGAATATTTTATTTTGCTTTTGCTGTTCTTAAAATGCTTCGTAACATCTCGGAAGGTAAAAATACACAATTTGTTTTCACGTTTTGCACACATAGTGTATCCTGTTGGAAAACATTGCTATTGTAAAAGGATGAGAGAAAAGCTGCCTGTGTATTTAACCCTGAGTTGTCTTGGGGTCAGACTGAATGTTTCTGAAAGGGGGAAAGGAGGTCAGTTACCGTCAAGGAAGCTGTGATCCAGCTGGAGCAGCTTCTGAGGTGTAACAAGGAGGAGGAAGGAGGGAGCAAATGAGAAGGTGCAGTGCTGGTGAAGTCTGGGAGATGGAGAAGAATGGCTCTGCCCCAGCAGAAGTCGGTCCTCAGCAGCTACGTCTGTACTGCTGCATCCTGCATCCGCAGGTCTGGACCTGCCTGTGTTGCTAAGCTGAGCTCAGCCTAGTATAATGAGTTGGTTTGGTGCTCAGGATGGCTTCTTGTACTGCCTTTTGTTCTCAGTAAAAAAAAAAAAAAAAAAAAATTAGGGCACTAAAGCTGTATAAAGGCTTATGGAAATACCAATTTCTTACGTTATTATAAGTTACGTTATTATAAGTTACGTTATTTTGAACAAGTTGCTCCAAATTATTTGTTAGTCCTTGGAGGAAACTATATGTATATTCTTTGCCCAAGGAAGTGGCTGAAGATTTCTGGGTATGAAATAAGGTTCAGAGGAAGGCGTATTTCCCACAGGGGCATAGCTATGGGTTAGATGTGGTTCTGAGCTTTTTTAAGTGTCAACTGGCAACAAACTAGCTTGAATTCTTGTGTCCAGTTACATTGCTTACGGTTCCTATTTTTGTATTTAAATACAACTTCAGAGCCCCAAAGCTATGGTCTGGGGGGTTCTTTTTGTCTTACTTTCCCTCTGTTTTAGGGGGGATGGGGAAGCAAGACTGTTTTCATCTGAATTCTGCATTAGGTTTTAGCTAATTTCAATAAGTTAGCTAATTTTGCTAATTTCGTTAGCAAATGGTAATGCAATTTACACAAACAAGAGGCCAAAAGGAACAGGCAAGAACATATTCTTATCTCTGACAGATTGCACAGTGTGCAAAGTTCTTTGTAAATACAGGTATTTAATATGATGGCATTATTAACATTTGCCAGCTTTTCACTGAATTTTTTGAGTGAATTTACAATTTAAATTTATAAGCATATTTAAAGAGTAGGAGGGGGATTTTAATACATTTATTACAAAAAATGGAAAAGACTAAAATTTCCTTAGTTCATACAGTCAAAATTGTCAGTAGAGAGAAACTGTGTGGAAAGTGAACGTTGCTGTAGCTGGCTATTTTTCATTGTCTTTAGAGTGATTTCCATGCTATCCTTTTCCTATCATTGCTTTCTTTCTTCTGCCTTGTAGTATTGCTGTGGAGTCTTTCTTCCTTTAATAATTCTGGTCGAGTAATTCACATGCTAATACCTAGCTTTGAGGTATATAGTAACAGGATCTACAGTCCCACTATTCACAAATGAATCTCCATTCTTTAAAGAATCTGATTATGTTCCCCATCCCTTGGGAGGATCCACAGTGCTGTCTCCAGGACTCTAGAACAATTTGTGACTGATGAAAGTCTGATGGTCCTCAGGCCAGTGAATCCACTTGAGAAGGAGCCCTGTAAAAATGTTGTCTGAAGCATTCTGTAATACTATTACTCTTCTTCTCATTTCTGCCACTGTTAAAAAGTGAGGGAGAGGAGGAAATGGCCAAGCTGGTTGCCTGTTGTTTTCATAGATTTGCATAAATCACATGGGTGGTTTGTTGTTTCTTTTCCCCTTTGAGAGATGGGAAAGAGTAGATTTATCCTTAATGTGCCATGTAAGCCATATTTGAGCATTGCTGTGGCAGGTAGTTCTTTGTATACAGTTTATGTTATTATTACAGTTTATGTTATTATTACAGCAGTAGTTAGAGTAGGTTAAAACTGTAAATTAGCGCTTTGGTCTCATAATAAAAACTGTTTTCAAAAAAGAGTGCAAAAGGCAATGGTTAAACTGCTACCTATTGGTTGAGTACTGTGATACTGTGCTGGGTGAAAAGTTAGTATAGGCAGGTTACTTTGTTTAGCAGAAATTACAGAAGATTCTGAGTAAGTTTGTGTTGTGTGAAATATATTAGTGTTGACATATTAGGTTCTACTTCGTTGACAAAGGAAGTAAAATAAAATACATATTCATCATTGGGACATCAGAGTAAATATCCCTCTGTGTTGATGGCTTCATAGATAAGCCAGGCCCTGCAATTATTTTTTTCCTGACCCAACCGGTTATGAGCGAAGACTGTTTGTGTGAAGCCATTTGCAGTCAAGAGAGTAGAAACTGGAGATTGTCAGCAATGATAAATAGGCTTTGGAAAACCTTCCATATAAAGCAAGGTTGAGAAGATTGGCACTTTTCAACTTTTCCCATTAGAACTATATGCAGAGTACTAGCCATGATGGGGAAGGGGAATTGTGTGCTCTCTCTACCCTTTTTGGTGAGAGATTAAAGTCTGTGTAATAAACTAAAAAAAATTCAAGCATGCAAAACCTTCTTTTTAGTTGGTGTGTCCTTCATTTATGTAAATAACTGAGAAAATTATCTGAGCAGTGAGATGATGCTATTATTTCTACAACAAAAAGATTACGTGCTTAAATGCAATATATACACTTAAGTATTCTTGAAGTAATTTCTTCTGTAAATCCTTGCACTTCAAAATACAAGCAAACTAGTGGGAGCATCTAAAGAGACACTTTCCCAATCCAGAATTGTCCGCTGACGAATTTCTTGCACCTTCTGTCAAACCATCTGCCACAGGCTAATGAACAGACAGTGTGCTGGATTAGATGTAGCACTTGTATGAGCTATTTTGATAGCTCCTGTGTTCCTTTCAGTGGCAACTCTGTGATTAATGAAGCTTAGAGTTAAAATTTTGAGGGCAGGGGTGGGCAAAGTGTTCTTTCTTTGAGCTTCTGCACTGCAGGTTGCTGTTGACAGAGAGAAGTGACAAACCCACATCGCTGTTTCTGAGCATGTTTCAGTGTTTTCTTATAAGCCTTCATTTAGCAAAAGACCATCTCAGTAACCTGTGTCACATGCCCATGGGAAGTAATGACTGAAGGAGTGCAGAGTTGTGCCCATTTTGGGCTGGGGGATCTTCATGATTCCAGGCACCTAACATCAGTCTGTAGTACATAGCAGATACAGAGCTGGAGCTACAGCCTAGCTAGAACAAATACAAACTCCATTTCAGACCTTTGTCTCTGAGGAACCACCACCATGACCTCTTAGAGTTTCTTCCTGCTGTGTGTCTGGGCAAGATACCATACTGAGTGAGCTGACACTGGCAGGTAGTGCAACAACCAGAAATTCGCAGCTAGAACACAAAGAATAAATTTATTTCTATTACCTCACTAAGTGGGGGATCCCCCAGCAAGACCCAGGCAAAGGCATACAAGTGGAGTGGCAGGAAGTGTAAAGTTTGGGTCCAATGCTAGGGAATTACTGGCATGCAGTTCACACAGATTTATCAAGGGCTATTCCAGCTGCAAGGTCATTTGAGTGATTTACAGTCCTCCTCACCAGTTTTTGACTTTTTAACACATTCCTCCCAGCACACACAAGTATTTTTTCCAGTAGCAGACACAGATCTTGTGTTGGAAGCTCTCTCTATACAGACTAACAGAGAAAGTATTCATTTATTTAATTAATGCCAGCATATGCCCTTTTGACGTATTCTTAGGTATGCTTCATAGGTGTATTTGTGAGGGATCCAGTTTTACTTTAAGGCAATCATTCTTGGATTTTCCAGGATTAAGAAAAGGTTAATGATGCTGTTTGATCACACTTTAGTGATTCCTACAATTACTGTTGGAATAGGAGCTGCTCATAAACATCAAAGATCCAGGACCAACAACAGCAGGTGCAAGTGACTGGCTTTACCATCAAAGCGTCAGTGCTGCTGGTGGGTTTCCAGTCTCTAGACCTGCTCATGATCAAAGCGTGTCACTGAGCACATGTGGGCTGCTCTAAGGACAAAGGAGCAGTGAACCAAAGGATGCTCTTCCTACAGTGTGGTAGCTGCTGGAAGAACATTCTTTCTGCCTGCTAAACCAGTCTTACAAGCAGCTGGACTCAATCTGTGTTGGTCTGTCAAGAGTTCTTGCTGGAAGCTTTAGCCATACTACATTTGCTCTCTATACTGTAATATTTGGCTCATCATTACTGGCATTTTGCACGTAGGTCAACAATGCAATTTTTTTCTTTTGTTTGATAGTTGTTTTTTATCAAGTGTTGAAGAGTGAGCGTGACCAGGTTCCTCAGTATTCCTCAGCACTGCAGGTGCTTCTTTCCTAGAAGAAATTCTGATGGCTTAAAATTTTTCCTAAATCAGCTATGACTTAATGGTGCTACTGCAAGAAGATCCACAAAGTGAAAAACCATTATGGTCATGTTGGAACAGTCTCTGTGTTGTGCCTGCATGCGTTGTGTTAATAACCAACCATTGGAACTAATTGATTTTTTTTGCCCAATCTGATATACAGCCCATTATCTTTGATGTATTTAATGAAGTTTCTTTATACAGTGAGTTGTGCACATACAAAAAAAAAAATATTGTGTAAGATAGTGCACAAACCAAAAAAAATGCCATGGGCATGACTGACAGATCAACCTATTTCAGTCCATGCTTTCTGTCCTAGCATAACTTGACTGACTTCATGCTTTCAGTGTGCCTACTTTCAATAAACTGACCAGCTTAGTTTACATAACTGCCAAAGAGGGCAAGAGTCATTGCAGTTCATTTGTCATTCCTCATCTCCCCCAGCTGTGCATAAATCCATGGAAGTTAAAAGTGGATTTGGGGATTTTCTGTAGTAAATGTTACTGGGTTGTGATCTCCATTTCATACCTGAAAAGGCTCTGACACCTCTGTGTAAATACTTATTTTTATTCTTTTGTATGAAGGGATGTCAGTTAAACTCAGAAGCTACAAAGTTGTTAAGCATAGACATTCTGGTGACCAACTAGGGCATGATATTGTGTAGTTCAATTCTGTAGCAAGTCTCCTTAAGTTTTATACAAGGTATAGCTAAATGAGCTAAGACTGATCTGTTAGAATTCCTTTAGTTTCTCTCTCTCTCTGCTTGTTTATTTACCAGCGTAAATGCTTTTAAACCATTGTTGTTTCCTGAAGCATATTCAAATTTCTTTGGTATTTGGGGGATGGGGAACAGATTTCAGGGTCTGTCTCTTAGTTTTGTTTGTCCCAAGCATGGCCATGAAAGGGTAACTAATTTCACCCTTGTGAGGTCTGTATCCTCCCCAGCTGACACCTACAGCATCTCAAGCAGCACTGGGTGCTTGTGTGTGTGTGAAACTAAATCAACACCCTAATCTCTATATAAGAGATATAAAGCTGTTACAGCATCCCAGAGCTACAATATCCTAATAATTGCTGACACGTTCCTCTGAAATGTCTTGAGGAGAAATACTAAGGTCAGAAATTTTATGGCATTTTATGCTCTTAAGGAGGCAAGGAGCATCATTTAATGAACTTTTCAGATGTGGGATGCTGTACTGTAACTCTTTTAAAATTCACCTGTATCCTTGCTGCTGCTGGAAGGATCAATCCCACTCAACATCACTGGGTGCATTAGGCTTTAATAGCAATTTGGGCTGGGTCCAGTTATTATGACAAGTAATCTTTCAGATCAAAATCATCTTAAGATTTGGAGTGTAGTCACATCGATCTTTGAATATATAGTCTTGCTATTTTTAATTAAGTTGGAACTATTTTCTTTTTATTTCATTTCCACTTAAACCTATCAATCATAACCAGAATGTACTGCATCCAGTAATTGTCTGGCCTTTTCTTTTCTAAAAGATCTGAAAACTCACTTAAGTTTTAATTAGTGTGTATAGTGCAGATTGTGGTAGGTGTGTTGTTAATATTTATTTTTTTTTAAAGACTGAAAATAAATCCACTCTAGCTTGCCTTGTATAACCTCACACTTCTGGGTATCAGCTGTGGAATATTGCTCTACAATTTAAATAAAAAAGCCCCCGTACTAAGTCTCCATCATCTGGCTACATAGGATTCAGAAGGCACTGTGGATTTCACTGCTGGTCAGATGGAAAACTATGTTAAATAGGAAAAGAACACCTTCCACCATAGTCTTGTTTGATATTCATCATAGAAGTTTTACTACTTAAACAAAGAGATTATTGAGACTTAGTTGGTGGTGAGAATGAAAGATAAAAAAAAAACCCCACAGCATTTTTTACGTAACAGTGTTAAAATAGCCAAGTTGGTTCAAGACAAGATTTTCAAATAGCAGTTTAGTTTATTTACTGTTTCTTGAAATAAACATTTTCTTCTCTAAAGTATTTTCCTTATTTTTTCAATAAACTCTTAATTTTCATGTTAAGCTGAACAATAAGGTCTCATTTGAGGATGCTGATAGCTTTAAGTAGAAATTAATAGTTTATAATTTCTACTTCTAGTAGAAATTCTTCAGTATTATCAGTTCCTGTGGTTAGGCTTTTACTAAAAAAATCCTGCTTATTTGCATGAATATTCACTTTACCATTATAATTTAATTAGGAAGTATAATTTGTATAGGTATGCTTGTACGTTTCTCCTTTTGGATTGAAGTTGGAACAGGAGTCTAAACAATTCTAAGTTCAAGTTCTGAAACCTTATTGTCTTAGGTTTGTGTGATGTGTTTGTGTGATGTGAGCTTGGCTGCCTGTGGGACCATCTCTTCAAAGTCTGGTGGTCAAATTGTGTTGTGATCTGAGAGTACTGTGCTTCATTACTGGGGTTGTAAATAGTGCAAATTGTATGGTAAGAAAGGGCTTCTAATGTCATTTGGTGCTTGTGCTATGCAGTGTAGGAATGAGGAGATTGAGTCAAGAGCCCAAGTTTTGCCTCATGTGTGGTCAGGATTGTGTGGTTCTTCAGCAAGCCCTGAGATCACTGAAAATTAGGGACTTAGTGTTTGTGCAGGAGTAAGGAAGCTGAAGCAGGAGAAGTTTACAGTGTGTATAAGCTGAGATAAACTGTAATCCTAGGGCCCTCTGTTGCTGGTGGAGCAGCTTCTGCTCTCTGAAAGATGTGCAATGTAGTGGTTTATATTCACCTGTGGAGTATTATGGTTAACTGTACTGGGAAGGTGTGCATCACTGGCTGGCTCAAAATATGAAAGTGTGGTGACCTTGTCACTGATGCGTAGGAAAAAGTATTTGAAAAGTCCTAACTACATCCATTTTTCAGTTGTATTTTGAGTCTTCCCCCCACAGCCAATTCCCCCAGTTTATATACTGGTCATGATGTTCTATGGTATGGAATATCTCTTCAGCCAGTTTGAGTCAGCTGTCTCAGTCATGCTCTGTCCCAGCTTTTTGTGCACCTGCTCACTGGCAAAGTGTGGGAAACTGAAAAGTCCTTGGCTTAGGGTCAGCACTACTTAGCAACAACCAAAACATCATAGCATTATCAACATTATTCTCATACTGAATCCAAACCACAGCACTGTACCAGCTACTAAGAAGATAATTAACTCCATCTCAGCTGAAACCAAAGGGAGGCTGCCAACACTTGAAGGTGACACAGAGTGTAGTCCCACATTTCCCAAACAAGAAGAGTCGAGCAGTCTTGACAGTATCCAGCATCAGCCAGCAAACAGCCCACTTTGCCAAACAGTCTTGTGGTCATGAAGCAACTTCCTTTTAACTGTGGGGAAGATAAGGAATGCTTAAGGGAAATATCACACCGTTCATAATTTTAACCAAGAACAATATGGGAACAATACTAAGGACTTACTGGGAAGGGCCATTAACTCTCTGTGTGTATCATGGTTTCTGTGCTGTTAATACTGTAGTTAGATTTTTACATATTAGAGACACATTTAGATTTTTATATATTATAAAAACTGAAGAAATTGCTGCCAGGATGATAATGAGATGCTCAGAAGCATAACTTTAGACAGTGTTTTATAGAGACTCCAGCAGAGGTATCACACGTTGAGCACCTTTGTGAAAAAGCCTGAGTTGGGAAACAAGACATGTTGGCTGTTTTGCTTTACAAGGTGAGGGGAGAAACCTTGCAGCACTTAAACATTAAAGATGTCTCTTCTGGATTAATGAGCTACATAAACAATTTTCACAGTCTGGAGGGGAAAGGAAGCATGATTGTGTGATGGAACAGCAATAAGAAAGCAAAAATTAACAGGATCAAGTGTTGGAGAGACACAGGGGAAATGGGTGAAGAAAAAGCTAATTAGACAAAAAGAAAAATTAGAAGGAAAAAAATCACTGAAAGGGACAAAACAGCTGCGTCCAAATGTGATAAAAAAAGATTCATTTATATGTGTATATGTATGTTTAATAATGCTGGAAAACATAAAGAAACAGAAAGAAAACATTGAAATTGTATCATACCGAGAGGGCTGTTGATATGACATATTTAAATTAAGGTACTTGCTGAAAACAAGTGAAATAGTTCTAAAAATCAAGAGTGACTTTAAAATTTATGGGTTTTGGAAGGTCAATCATTTCCCAGTTTGTGAAATGACCATAGAAGAGGTATTGCATCCAGACATTAAAATCCATTCAGAATTTTGCTAGTGGTAATTCAAAGCTACATATTTTTATTTAGCAGTAAGAGAGGAACTGGCTGCTTCTTAGACAGTTACCATCTCAATATTCCCAAGCAAATGAAAATGTATTGATACCTTGGAAGCTGTGTAGGGTTCATGATGTAATAAGAGAGACGTGTCTATGTTCATGGTGTAGTAAGTAGAATATTAAGTAATCCAGCAGCTAGGTCTAATATTAGTTTACAGCTTCACTGATTAAGGCTAGGAAGGGAAGAATAGTGTTGCCATGGTGAAGTCTATATGATAAAGCACAAGAAGAACAAGCTAGTGAATAATTGATACGTGTCTAAGATTAGAAACGATCATTTTCAGCGTGTGCTTTGATGTTCATGCATGCTTTTTACTTTGAAAAAGCTCAGAGGAACACATCAGTGCAGACTGTGACAGATTTTTGCATGAACTTTTCGGTAAAGTACCAGTGGCTTGTGTGTGGAAGAACACACAAATACACAGTTACTGCAATGCTAAGATTGAAAATTCAAGCATAAGCCAAAAAGTTGCAAAATGGAAAGCTGTTAGTGTGGGGTATATTTGGCCAGTCTGCATATATTACTGTATTTCTTTAACACAGAACACAAATAAATAAGAATGTTTATCATAAAATTCAGTAAGATAAATTGTAACTGTGCCTGTGTCCTTGTCTCTTTCTGGATTTAGTCATATAATTTTTAAATCTTTAGTTTAGAAATAATTTACTAAGATGTCCTAGGCCGTCTTGAATTAAGGAACAGTAGTCAGAAGTCCTGATAAAGCTTAAATACAAACCTTTTCAAAGCAGACAAAAATTTGACTGCTGTTTTAAAGGTACCTGTGTAAAGTAATGGAAAGCATTTTTCTGGGATAAACATGTAGATCTGCTAGAGCAAAGAACTGCAGGCATCATGCCTTTATAAACAATTTTGTTTAATGAATGTGTGATTTAGTTTTATAAATGCATAATGGAAATCAGTGAACATATAGAATAGTTCTGAACACAATCTATCTGCCCTGTAGCCAACTTTACTTCTCATAAATTCCTTTTTAGAAGTCTCAGTAGCAAGAGCTATTTTTCCTTATTAATTATCCCCTTGAAATAAATAAAATACATGAAGTTGGCTTGTGCAGAACAATCCCCAGGCTGAGGGTGTTGTTTTTCTGCTTGCAAGCTGAATGAAATTACTTAGCGGGAAAAAAATGACCAGTATGGATTAATCTTGGCATAAATACTGCATGATTAATTTTTTTTTCACCTTTTTGATGCCTCAAGTTTGTAGGGCATTTTATAGTAATCATTAAAGGAAACACCTGCATGTCCGCTAGTGTAAGTTATAAGTTAGGTTAATCTCTGTTTAAGTTAAAAGCAGGCTGTGATCATATACCAAAACTAGTTCAATAGTTACTGTGAAATAGTAATGGCAATTGTCAAAGGATAGAGTTGAAAGACACTTTAAAGAATGATGGCAAATGTCGATATCAGGTTCAATTTTAGTTCATTTACTGCCTAGAATATGTAAGGAGAGCATACAGCACCTACAGTAGCATACAGTAACAAAAAGCTTGGATTTGTATTACTTGGTGAGGCACTTGATTTCTTTCATTAACTTATAAAGCTGCACAGGCTTCCTGTGCTTTTTCCTATTGAAAAATAGACAAACTGGCATTAATGGTTACAAAGGAATCAAGACATAAAAGCTAAAAGGAAAGGGAGAGGGTTTGAATTTCTTAAACATAGTATGGATAGAGGTTCACTGAAGTACTAGGTTCATATAAAAGTGATCAGCATTTTTTTTTGTCAGCTGGTTTGTAGTATGCCTAAATATTCTTATTTTCCACAGACCAATGTATTTAAAGATGGGGCTTCAGACTAAATTTTTTCTGCCTGTCCCAGAACTGAAGCAAGTACATTGGTGTTTTATATATTGAATGTTTTGTACAGATCAACCATGGCCTGTGTAGAAAAAACTATTATATATGTGTATGCTTTTCATACTTGTGTGCATACTTAGCTGCACAATGCTTTAAAAATGGATTTATATGGAAAAGAGGCTTTGTGTCTGAAGCAACAATCCATGTACATGTAATAATAATACTTTCGTGAGGTCCTCTTCCAAAAGATCTTGATGTAGAATGGTTGTGTTTCCCCCTGCATTCTTCAGTTTGTGTTACGTTTGATATTTGAAAACATCCTTACTAATTGCAAAAAAAGGGTAGGATTTTCAGTACCTTGAAGGTCTCAGATAAACATGTCATTGAGGAATGTGAACTGGATAAATACACCTTTGAGAACAGACCGGTGAGGGTTACTTTTCGCGGGAAAGGAGTGTGAGCTTGGCAATGAAAATAGAAGTGAAAGTGATACAGATCAAAAGCTAACAACTGTAATTATCCTCAAAATTAAAAAGCACTTATCTTTTAGCATGGCCTCATCGTTAATGGGAGACTCCTCAGTGAACGGCAGCTGTTGTCTTGTCCTTGCCTTCCTGTTCATACCTTTGGAATGGAACTCTGAGGGCCGCAGAGGTGCCCCAAGTGCGGATGTTGCAGTCGCAGTTCCTCGGGTGCTGTGCCGAGCTGGGCTCACGGTGTGGGCAGCTGAAGTGTTCCCCTCCCCACACCCCCCGAGATCAGTTGCTAGCTCAGATTTGGGGAGGTTAGGGTGAGGGGAAACCTCATGATAGGGACATAAAACCAAAGGAGGCTCTTACCCCGAGATGTGTTCCAAGGCTTTATTCCAAGAAGGGGATCCCAGGGCGAAAAGAGACCGACCCCGGAGGGAAAGGGGGTTTTATGCCTTTCAGGGTAGGGGGCGGGGTTACCTATGGCCAAAGGCCATAGGTCAGAGTCAAGGGACAGGTAAGGTTTCACAGGGGAGGGGATACCAAAGGGAATACAACAGGCAGCAGAGTGCACTTTGTGTGACAGTCCCACTCTGTCCCGTGAGGTACCGCTGAGTGGAGCTGATGTGGGCTGCGTGTTGAGGCCTACTGGCCAGTTAAAGTCACGTTTCAAAACTACACACAGTGAAGGAAAGCTGTGTAATTCCGTAAACACTACAGACACTGTTCTTTTCCTTAATTAGCTGTTCAGAAGTGTCAAAGCAACATCTTGAAAAAAGTGGCAGTATTGAAGCCTGTCTGGGTTTGTGTGCACACCTCCAACAAGGCAAAGGGAGTATCTTCTTTTTAATCGATGAGTGAATACAGTAGCCTGTATTTCTGCTACTTGGTACTTGCTGTTTTTCTATTAGATATTTCCATAGAATTTAGAATTTTTTTTCCTGTGCCTTATTTCCCATGTAGGTTGCTAAGCATCAATAAATGAATTCTGTAGATGTTACTGTCTGTGATTTGCATACAGGGGAACATTATCACCGAAGTTGCATGCATTTGTTAATATTTGTTTCCATTATTTCTTTATAAGTGGTGGTTTGGTTTGGGTTATTTTTCAAAAATGCAGATAGTACTGAGAATTGCAGATCACAGATATTCTCAAATGTCTCTCTCAGAATTTGGAACTGTATCATGTAGTTTCTCCTCCTTTTATGATAGAGTGGTAGACATTTATCAGAGGCTTCACTGTCAGAGACAAACAGGTCTGGATCTTCCGAGCGTGGTGGGAGAAGAGCAATGCATTAAGGACTAACTATTAATACTTTTGAGAAAGGATTGCTTAGTCAAGATACGTGTTAATCTCATTTTGTTGGTGTACATTTCAAATAAGTTATCATCTGCTTTATTCTGAAGCAGTTTGCTGGCAGCATGATGAATAGTTGTTTATTGTACAACCAGAAAAAGCAATACTGATTGCAAATATAAAGGCATCCTTACAGATACTCTCTAAATTGTTTAATTTTCTTAAATGAAGTAATTTTTAAAAGAGTTTTACAACTGAATGTCTCTTTTTAATTTATGTATTGTTTTGGAAATCTTTATGATGCTGATTCTTGATTTCAGTTTTGAGATTGCCATCTGCATGACATCTAGCAAGTGCACTCACTAAAAGTATTATTCAGAACATTATTGTTATTACTGTTATTATTATTATTCGGAGTATTATTATCAAGTCTAAGCACCTGGAGTTTGGCTTTGTATTTCTTTTTTGTCTTTTTTTTGTCTTTAAATATTTTAATAAGTAAGTGGGCTGTAAACTGATTGGTATTACAACTGAAAGTGACTTACATGCTATTTTTGTTAGTCTTTCTTCTTAATTATTCACTCTGAAGGAGTGCACTTTAAGTGTAAAGACATAACAGATGGATAAGTCAATTCTAAATCAAGGAAAGGCCTTGTTTGGTTTTTATTTATTATTCAGTTTCTACTCTTCTGTATCTAAAATGCTAAAGAGTTACTTAAGATGGAAAAAGAAAAAAGTAATGCTATACTGAAGAATTTGTCTTAAACAAAAGGAAATTTAAACTAAAGAGATGGATAATTTTATGACATGAAGGGAAAGGACTGACTGAAGTGGGTGTTTTGATTTTTTTTCTTAAACTACTTTTGCTGCTGACATAATACTTGCAGATCATGAAAGGGCCTCTGTAAAATAGGTTTGGTACCCATATTTCAAGTTGGTACCCATATTTCAAGTTGTTCTTCCTGCTTGTGCCTCCAAGTAAAGTTGAAAAAGTTCAGGTCTTAATTTTGTTCAGGACTTAATCTTATTCAGGATGTTGTACAGACTGTGCAAAAAATTTCATCCAGAGTTTATTTACTAAAAGTTGCATGACCCATTTTCTGAGTCACTGAAGTTGCTTCCATAACTGATTAATCAAAACCGAGTGGGGAGGAAGTTCAGAAAAAAGAAAGTTATTTAATAAAATGCCATTTTAGAGATGGAATTTAATTAAAATTAGCAAAACAAAAGTAGTAGTTCCTATCTGAATACTCTTGCTGCCAGCCACATCAAAGAAGACTAGTAAAATAAAGATCAGATTTTTGTCTTCAATTTAAAAGCTGAGGTTTTTAATAAGGGGAATATTTTTCAGATTCTTATTCAAATGGACCTTCATTCTTGCTGTAGTCACCAAACTGACACCTGATGCACCATTAGAGATGCTTGCAGTAGGAAGCCTGTTGGTCACATATAGAAAATTCCTTACCTTTTGAGCAATTAAGTTCTTTCTTTTTATTGCTTTGAGTCCCAATGAGGCCATGGGTTATGTGATCACTTTCACCAGGAGGAAATCAGGCCTGGTGCTGGAAAATCAGATTCTGTCATCCTACATTCTTCTCTGTCCCACTGGCTCTCTTGTCTTGGCTGTGCTCAAGATTTCCCCATGAAAGTTAATGTGAAATAGAAGGAGAGTTGGTTGTTTTCTGGTTTTGTTGTTTTGCTGTTGTTTTGTTGTTGTTGTTGTTTGTTTATTTTGGGTTTTTGGGGGTTGGGTGTTGTGGTTTGTTTAATCCTCGACCATGGACATTAGGACCCTTTTAGAATAATGTCTGAAATCCTTGACAAATGCAAGTTATTCAAGACTGACAGGCAGTTTTGAGGTGAAATGTATCTAGAACTGTTGAGTTTTGAAATGTTCTCTTACAAAATCATCATGAGAGTTTAAAACTAGAAGGGGATGGCATTTATTGATGCTAACTCTCAAAGTATTTATCAGAGTGGAGCTCTCCAGAAAGCTAGCTTGGAGCTGTCAGTGGTCACAATGGGGGACAACAATCCAGGTATTGCCACCCTGCTGGCAATCAAGGTTGATCCTAGCCTTCACTTAGCAATTTTTCGTAGTTGAGGTGTTAATTTTTTTATCACTCCATCTTCTTTTCTAGCTGTGAATTAAGTAAATGTCTTTAGGGCCACAAAATGCTTTACAGCAAACTGCCTTTGCTAATAGTAATCAAGTATGCAGTCTGTATACTGATATACAGTCTATCAGTAAGGTGAGTGTTTTATCACTAATTAGGTAAATGTTAAAGGAGCATGTTATCTAATGTATGATTGGTAAGAAACAGTCTGCCCAGCTGAGCTCTAGGTACCGTGTAATAGCACATCAGAGAATAGTGCCTTCCTGCTGGTGTGTGTATCAATCTGTTTCACAGCATGAATGATGCATCTCAACTCTTCATTTAGTGTATTTGCTAAATGAGTAGTTCATACTAAATAAGCATTTGCTTACTGTGTGAAGCAATATAGTTACCTGAGAAGGGTCCTGTGTAAGAGACAGTGTGTTGGGGTGAGAAAATGAAGAGCAGTACAGTTGTCTGTGAGAGCATGAGGGGAAAACACGAGCTCTGGAGGTGCATGTGCAGTGTGAGCTGGACCAGCAGAAATGCCCACGCTGTCTTTCTGAGCTTTTTGCACCAATTCAGAGCTGCAGGCTGCTCAGGCCTGGCCAGGCCAAACCAAACACTCAGAAGAGCAAATGTTTGGGTGGATGTGGGCAGCCGATAGAGCTCTGCTTCTTCCAGCCCCCAGACCAAAGGCTTTACATGGTGTAGCTGCTCTGAAGCAAGTGCAGATGTTCCTGGTGTGGCATTGCACTCCATGGGCTGGCTGAGTCTCTGGCTCTGCTGCTCAGAAGGTATGCTTCTCCCCTCTGCATTAAATAGTTTAAAAAATCAAAAATGTCACTTCTAGATGAATACAAGTGGTCAACATCCTCAGCTAAGCTTATTGTCTCTGTGGTACATAATCAGTGCCTGGCCAAATAGAGAAAGACTTTGAATTTGTGGAGGCTGGGAAAATCATTAAGTGAAACAATTTTTATGAACACAAAAGTGATACTATTTTGTGTACCCAAATAGTTTTGGGTGGTTTTGTGGGGGTTTTAATTTGGGGTTTTTTTTCCATGCACTACTGTTTAAAGTACTGGTTTAATTGATTCTTTCACAGAATGTTTACTTATAAATCTTCAAACTAATGTATTTTATCCTGTCATTATGCCTATTGTAAACCAGCAAAAACTTAGTAAATTAATAGTTAATTTTATTCCTAAAATTGTCAACAGTATCTTTAATGTTTGCCTTCACTTTTTTAAAAAAAATTAACATCTTGACACAGATACTAGTACTGAATCTTTCTCTGTAAGTATTCAACATACTCATCTATTTAATCAGGAACATTTTTAACAGGATTTTATTGTAAGTGAAGATTTTTTTTTCAGCATTCGGTGGAAAGGGAAGATTAGTGCAAGGATAGCAAAGTATTTACATGGTCTTTTGCAGGGATTAGCATGTTCTCTGCATGAATTATTTCTCTTAAGAATCATTATCATATTATGATCTCAGAACTAATTACCACTCTGAGTGAGAAACAGTTTACCTGCTTTTGATTCAGTCTTCTATGTTCTTTGTTGCCTTCTTTTCTTAGAAAGTTACATTTCTCATGAAGAAAAGTGGTATTTCCCCTTACACTTCCCATTCCCGTCTCTCTTTCCCTTTTTTCTCCTCCACGTTTAGTTGCAAAATGTGACTGGTGCAGTTGCTGTTTTGAACCCCACCCTTGGAGTTGCTAAGCAGACAAACGTGGTTGCATAAGTAACCTGTTACTGAACAGGCTGCTGCAGCCCTAATCAGCCACCTAATGACAGCCAAGTCCTAAAGGAAGTAACTCCCACCATCTACTATTTGGATCCAGACCTTTTACACATGGAAAAAATGAAGTGCTGGATTTGTTTTAAAATAACAAAACAGATAGAAAGAACTCTACCAGCAGAAGCTGTTACAAAGGAAGAATATAAATGCCTGAAAATAACTGTCAGAATAGTAACTCCTGAAAATGGAAAATGCAAGTGCTCTATTGGGTTTTTTTCCAGTTTTGAGGTTTGGGGATGTGGATTCAGTTTGGGTCCACCTCTGGCTTCTTGGATGGTGACCTTAGTCAGTGACCTCAAAGGAACTGCACAGATTTTGTGAGGTAGTTTCTAGTTTGTTCTGTGCAATAAATATTTGACTCTAATAATTCAGATCTTGACATTTCAAATCAAACTGATTTCTCCATCCCAATGAAGTGGTATAATATAAATTACCTAAAGTAGAAGCATGTGTGTAAATATTTGAAATAGAGTAGTAATGCTTTCTGACAAATAGTACCACAGATTTGTTTGGTTAAAAGTTTGTATGCATTTCTGCATGTTCTGGAGATTGTTATCAAACAGATCATTGTTTATTAGCACCATCTTAAAGTTAATAAACATTGAAATATTAGGAGATAATCATGTGAAGCTGCATGTGGGAAAAAAGAGAAGCAGAGAGCAGAGCCTGGAAGGGCAGTGAGACAGTGGGTATGAAATTCAGGTGAGCAGACTGGATGCTATGAAAACAAAACTAAGGAGATACAAAACTGTGGAGAGGTTAAATGTGTGAAGTTAAGAGGCAATGAAAGGAGCAGGTTTGCAATAGCTGATGACATTTTTGAGAACAAATTTTTCCCTGTCGTTAAGATCAGCAAAGAAAAGCCCTTTTGTTATTTTTTTGGGTTCTGGCCAGCGTTGGCTTAGCCAGGGAGATAAAGTAGACAGTTACTCAACCGCTCGGCTGGTGGGAGCAGACAGACAGCTCCATAAGGTCTACTTATGTCCTCCCCTTTGCTTGTGGCTCTTCTTGAGTGCTGGTTCAAGGACTGTGAGATGGTCAGGCAGCAGGTCCTTGCCTCTTGCTGCAAAGCCAGGCACAGGCTGCTTTCGCCTGTTCTTATGCACTGAGGGGCCAGAAAGGACCAGGCAGCCCTGATAACCACCCTGGGTGGTTTTTCTCAGAAGCAGCTCTTACCACCCATACCTCCCCTAGAGCCATGGAAGCACACCCACTTCTCCATCTCAGCCTCCTGCTTCCTCCTTCCTCTTCCCCTCTGCTCCCCACTGCCACTTCACATCTGCCTTTGCAAAGCTCTGAGCCGGCTTTGCGAAGCAGCTGCCAGGCTCGCTGGGCTAAGGGCCTTTGCTTCTGGAAATTACACCATCTGGCTGTGCACAGTGTATGCAGTTTATATTTAGATCACCTTGCATCTGGCATCTGGACTTCATTCTGTGTGCTGGATGAGACCTGGTTGGAGAACTTTCTTTTGTGGATTAAATTCTGCGTAATGTATGCGTTGTTATTTCTCGGTAGCCACTGTGGATAATGTCCCATAAAAAGAGTTGTTCTTTCTGTAGAGCTGTTGTTTCTGTGGGTGAGACCTGCATGCAAGGTGCCATTTGTCATTGGTGTTTTTCAGAAATATCAGACACAGACAGGGCTTATAAGAACATTTTGCCCTTGAAATTAGATCAATTATAAATATCTGCAAAAATGGGCTAATGAAGGACAGCTCAAGCAATCCTGAGTAATCTGATATTAAACTCTGTTGTGGTATATAGCTGAAGATTTTATGCATAGGGCTGGGTTGTGCACTAGGTTTCTGTTTGCTTTTCATGTATTTTTTTCTGTAAAGGAGTCTTTGTCATAGCTTCGGATCCAACAACTGACTGAGTGCACAAAGTACCATGCTGCCAGAAGGCCAACAGAGGGTGCTGGAGTGATGCAGCTCTTACCTTCACTCATTTTTGTTGGTTTCTGGAGAACAAGGTGTATTTTGACAAACCTCTTATTTGGGATGTCTTACTGTACAGCTATGAAGTTAACTGCATCTTTTGCACATTTAATATCGTAATTTTGATACTTCCCAAGATTATTATATGTTATGAAGATTATTTCAGGAATGCACATTTAGCAATAATATTTACAAGAACAATGTGTACCTACTTAGGGCATTTTTAAATTTTCTTTACTGCTAAAAAAAAACCAGAAAAAAAATTTGTTTATTTAATTTCTCCTTGTTCAGAAGAAAAAGTTGGGCACAGTGGAAGTATCAATTATTTCTGTGACTTGTGTACATATATTATTGTATTTACATTATATAATGAGGCTGATGTAGCAAACAACAGATCTTTCACAGATCATGAAAGTCATGGTTTGGTGTAAATAATACCTGGGTAGAAATAGCATACTTACAATGAAATTGTTCAAGGAGGATGAACAAAAAGTTAGATAGCATATGACAAATCATAGTGCAACACTTTACAGTTAAACGAATTATTTCCATACTGTACTTTATTTCAGGTTTCTCATTTTTATCCTTGTTCGGGGTCTGGTTTTCCTCAGTTTGTAGAGGAGACTGTGCCCTTTGTAAACTAGACTGAAAAGATGGTGTGTCTGCAAAGGGCTGTAATGTTTGGCTTGAGACTGCTTGTTTCAGGTTGTCCCTGGTTATTGAAGTAACGTCCATGAAAGTCAGTAATTACACTGTATTACAAGAGTCTGGTATGGAAAGTTCTTCCTCCCTCTCCTCCTGATCATTCTCCTCCACCAGAGCACAGGATAATGGCTTCAGGTTACCAGAGACTGAAAAGTGCAATTTGTCACAGGGATATGCAAAAGTCAGTGATTACTCCTAACATGCAGTCTCCTTACTGCACAGATGTGATTAAGATGCCTAAATCTGCTCTCTTGTACTGAAAATCATAACCTGAAGTATTCCATGTGATTGGGATTTCCTTTTATGATTTTAACACTTGATAACCCATTTTTGTCCAAAAATCTTGTATGTCTCTGGCAGCATCTCACAAACATTAGCAGACTTCTCAGCTGGGAGATGAAAATAGGGTGGTTTCTGTAAACTGTCAGATCTACTGTCTGTCACTTCTTATATTAAAAAAAACCCAAAAAGGTTCTAAACAATGGAGCCTGAACTTCAAAATGCATCTGAAGTATAACAGAAAAAATACCCAAATATGCAGATATTTTGAAGGAGCAGATCTGAGCTGTGAGTGCCGTCTCTCTGAGTTACTTTACTCAGATGCCACAATTTGGTAGTCTTAATGTTCAGGAAACCTGATAAGCATGATAGAAGAGAATTATTCAGACTTAGAGTAGGTCTACTTTAAGTGTGGACAGAGGTACTATTGTGTTTTTATGGACATCAGCTGCAAAGGGCTATCCAAAAGGATAAAGGCATGGAAAAGAGAAATCAAGACATATAACCCCTATAATAATGCATGCTGAAGTGGCAAGGGTGGTTCCTGTTGTCAGGGTAAGGGTTGGGAGAGGAGACAGGTTGTAAAACACCCCCTTATGAGATAGGCAACTACTCAGTATCATTTGTTAGAATCAGCTCAGTAGATCTTTTAATTACATGCTCTGTCAAACATTTCATGGAGCTGAACAAGTCGAGGGGGAGATGGGCTGTCCTATTTGCTGCCATGGGTCTGGAGTATTCAGGTGGAGATACACTTGTTCAAGAGGCTTCTCTGACAGACCTGAGGCTGTCCAGAGAAGTGTGTCTCTGTCCTTGGAGGTGTTCAATGCTTTGGTTGGGCAAGGCCCTGCATAACTGCGCTTCAAGTTAGCAAACAAGGTGTCTTACTCATGTCACAGATCTACATAGCATCACTGCTCCTTGAGCTCACAGAGAATATTCAAACTGCCTTCACAGAAACAAGATTTGACTTGGACTTGGTAATTCAGCATTATGTGCCTCTGGGCATACCCATCATGGGACAGTGCTCTCCCTGCAAAGTGTGGTATCTGCATCTGCTGCCAGTGGCTTTGCAGGTGGTAGGCTCAGTTTCAGAGCCTTTTGGCAGCCAGATGCCTGTCTTTGCACCAAACAGGAAGGCAATGTTTCCTGTTATAATAGGGACCTTGCAGTTATGCCCCAATAGATACCAAGGCACATTCCTACTTGCAGCACTTCTTTATTTTTTTTTCCCCATAGGCACCATTCTGTTTACTTCTGCTTAATGAATTACAGCATAATTCAGTTTTTTGCTGTTGCTTGTAGTTTCTGACCAAAAATCTACGAAAAACCCCTCTAGTTTAAAGTCTAGTTTATAGTTCATGTTGTAAGGGTAAAGTTGTAATTTTAAAAAATTACAGCATTTGTATTTAAATTTTTCTCGCTTGTTTTATGTCTCTATCCAAGAACATGAACTCCTGGTAAGAAAGCATGCAATAATTCTTTTAGCGGCATCTGTTATGAAATGTTTGGTAGATAAATCCAAATTTTAACATCATGTTTTAAGACATGGATTTCTTTTAAACCTTTTGTTTAATTTGGGAGCAGTAATATATCACATTGTCCAGGTGACTGAGGGTTGGCTGTTGTTTTTCCTAGGTAGTTGTGATGGCTCACAAAGCAAAACAGTGATCTCCAGGAAACAAGCAAGATAGCATCCAGTCTGCTTGCAGTTAACCCATCTCTGCCTGAACTAGAAAACTATTGATGAAAATTACATTGCAGAATTAAAGCATTAAGAAGGATCACTGCTGGAAACTGTTGCTTCAGGGAAAGGTAAGACTTTGCATTAATTACCCAGTCATTATGGATTTACATGAGATTTTTCTGATAGTAAATTCTAGGTATTAATGCATTTCTTTATTGAATAGATTTGGCAACTATTCTAAAATTTTTAGTAAATAGTTAAAAGTCTTTTGCTTAGCTGTGAAGAATATAAAATGTGCAGATTGATATTTGGAAAGCTCATGTGTATTGGCTTCTTCCTGAAAAAGATTGTGAGCATAAATTTAAATATTTGGCAATGACAAGTTTTGGATTCTTATGGCCTGACTTTAAATATGAATTACAAAGCTATATTAAGACCATCACATGTGAGATGAGACTGTGCATACTTTACTACGGATATTTGTGGAATCTGTCTTAATGTTGTTGAAAGCTGGCAAGCCATTATCAGGAGCTGAAGAAACTTGTGACTTTTACCTAATCTTATACAGTGCAAGTGTTTAGTTAAACCCTTCCTAGGGCTGAAATTCCTTATAGCAAAGAGTTGGCTATATTTGGTTTTGTAAATGCTGATACGTTGCTGGAGATAGATGAAGAAGCATTTTGCATGAGCACTTATTAAAGGATATAAAATAGCTGCAATTGCTGCCATGCATTTATGTATCAAGGAGCCAGGGGAACAATACACAGCAACATGAGTACATCAATGTCCTCTTGAACAAAACAAAGCCTTTCTTTTCATACTAGAAAGAAGGTTGTATTGGTTTTAAACTACTGTTAGGTTGTATTTAGTCATTCTGTTATAAAAATAAGACTTCTTGGAGACAATTAATTTTGCTGTGTAATCAGCTATAAGCCACATCAGATTATATTGTTAGTGGAATTTCTCCTGGAGTGCTGGCTTCCATAGTGCTCCCAATTCTACTTCAGTGGGGAGTGAAATATTTTCTTTTGCTTCTGAAGAGTGGTGCTATAAAGACTCTTGACAGGATCACAGCCTTTTCAATCGAATAGTTATGTTGTTTTCTCTGTTGATTAAATACAGATATTTCTGTTTCAGCTTCCCTAGATTTTTGGATGATGTTTTTCAGTACATTGGGGCAATTATTATAAAGCCATTTATTATTCGGTGCTCATTTTATTTTGATGTAGTGTGATTTTTATCCAAGACAGTGCGGATCAAAACAAGCAAAAGGATGCATTTATGCTGTAGACCACAGAGATCTGTAAATGTGTGATGTGTATTCTGGACCTTTATGATCATTGTGAAGATGGTGATTTTCATTGCATAGAGATAAGCTGTTCTGTACACCAGAGATGTGTAGTTTACAGCTGACATGAGAAGAGCTCCATTTGGCCGAGTCTGTAAGTTCACTTTGACTTTAGGTGGGGCTCTAAGACATGCTCTTCACAGCAGCATGTCCAGTTTCAACCTGATGCATCGTTGGAACAAGAGGGAATTGCCATGGCAGTCACTGAAGGCAGTAAGGGAGGCCTCTACCTCTTGTAGAGCAGTGCAGCCCCAGGAGTGCAGAGCACGATCCCCAGTGCTCCAGACACGAGACTGAGCGCGTATCATTGCACCACGTGAGCCAGGGGGGAATGAATGCCTGCTGACTCCGCTCTGGAAAAGTACAACTATTGGAGTAACAGGCTGGTAAGCTGGGAAATGCAGGAGCTGTTTCCTAAACTACCTTGCAACTGTGATTCTAAGACCTCCAGGTTTAAGCAAGCTGAGAAAATACTAGATCTGACCACTTTGGGATTAGTCTGCCTGTTTTACTGTGTCTTCAAAGAACTGGTTATACTAATGTTTCTCCTTCATGAAGCACTTTGAGAAGATACAACCTCTCAACAGTTAAGTTAATGGCTTCTGAGTGGAAATGGTATCTCATGGCAGCAGGCTTCCCACTCCAGTGAATACAAATTTGGCATATTAGCAGGTGTCTTGTAAGTGTCCTTGAACTCAGAGACAGAACTGTGTGTATATGCAAATGTATTTGTGGGCTTTTATTTGCTGAAGGGAGATGAGACCAAGTGGCATATAATGAGCTATTGTGAAATTTCTTGTACAGTTTAAAAAAACTCCCAGAGAACTGAGGAACTGATTTAGTTCCATTTATCTAGAGCAGTATTGATTTTTAATCACACTGGTTCCATGTCAGAAAAATTGGCAGTACTGAAGTCTGATGAATGTGTGACTATTATCTTCCCATAGATCTCTCAGGTTTTGGAGGATGACAGTGCTGGCCCCTCAACAAGAGAGTGCTAGGGAAAGGGGAGATCATATCTGTTGCTACTCATAAACACAACTGCCTTATTTTCCCTTATTTATTTAATACTTCACTGTGAATTTATGCTATTTGTTTTATTTGATCTGATGATGTTTTAATAGTATATATGTCCAGCTGTAGATTGAACTCAGTTAGTTCTGTGCCTTTGGCTTTTAGAAGCAACAAATGAGAACTGTATTTAGACCCCACAAGGCATGTGACAAGCTATCTGGCAGTAATCTAGAATGCAATTAATCGTGTTTAATTATGCACTTTGTTTGCTAGGGTAGAGTTTTAAAATTTTGCAAGGTGGAGACATCACAGGACATAAGAGTTCAACCATTTTACTTTTTTTTTTTTTTTGCTATTTTGACTTCATTTATCAGAGTTTGAAAAACTCCATCATTTCTTCACTCAGTTCATTGCTAAGCCTGTGTTACCTAGGAAAGTTCTGATTTTTACTTAAGTTCTGATAGCAAGCGTTGTTTTACTGAATGTCAAAGAAAAGTGCAGATGCCAGCAGCTGGAGGTTCAGGAAGTTGTTCCCCATTTTGATTTCCCTTCTTGGAAGGCCTGGCTCTGTGGAAGATCCAGCTCTCTAACTGCCTAAACAATGTGCATATATACATGGGTTATAGTACTTCACAGACTGGAGAATGAGATATTGAAACAGGTCTGACTGATACAGGAAAATAAATGAGAGCTAAGTGTCCAAGAATTGAGATGGAACAAAAATATAGCAGTAATTTAAAAAATAAAGCAAGAAAAAAAGCTACAGAGAATTAAGAATTAAAAATAGACTTGTTTTGTTATTTTTAGGCATTCCTGCTGGTTGCATAGAAATCACTGAACTTAAAAGGTCATGCTACCAATGCTCAGTACCTTTCAAGCATTCATTTTAATCTAGTGCAGAGATCCAAATGAAGGCTGACACTTGGAATTTGAGGGAGGCAATATAATTCTTTCCTAATTAAATATATCAGTGTTCTAGCTTGAAATCTGTTCTGGGAAACAGATCAGCATCATGCATCATGTTGAAGCCAACAGTATTGATACTGAGTTGAATCAGGTGATATTTTAGAGCTGATAAGCATTATTTAATATTGCCTGAGAGTGGGTTTTGGTTTTCCTTTCATGTTAAGGAACTGTAATAGTTCAGGAAAGGAGTTTGTCAATATTAATTTCAGAGGGATTCTTAAGAATCTCTGGAGCTATAAAATGTGTGTGTGCTTTAGTAATATGGTTTTTGCTTTAGCTTTTTGATTTCTTAAAAATGGGGGTGGGTAGCGAGGGGAATAAATAAAAGAAAATATTTTTCTTTAAGAGTGTTCCTAGCATGAAAGATACCACAAAATAAGCAGCAATTCTTATTGCAACAGCAAGTATTAAAAAAAAAAAAAAAAAACCAAACAAAAACCAACCCAGAAAAAATCACCACAAGATGAACAGCAAAATCACAGACAGTATGCTGTTATTTCCAAAGTAAATATTTTACCAAATAGGTTTTTGATACAAGGAACAAGATGTGCAAGGAACAGGATGTGATACATATCCAGTACAACATTTTAAACACATTTTAAACATCCTGGCTTTTCCCTTGGTTATATTTAGATAAAGCTGAAATGGCTCCACTCAATGTTGTTTTGCTTTGATTAAAAAAGAAAACATTTTACCCTTGTAGGTGGCTTATTTGGGGGCTTTTTTAAGTATAAGCAATTTTTTCTTGTACATATAGTAGAATGAGAAAAGGGCTTTCATCCTCCATTTCCCCCTACAGAGAGATGAGCTAAAAAGTCCAAAGGTACAGATATACTACTTTTTCTTTCAGTGCTGATGTGCTATTTTGGAATATGTGGTGACCTACTTTCTGTGATTCCAGAAAGCAAGCTGAAAATTTTTAGCTTAGGCTGCAGACTTTAGATTTATTTTTCAGTGTATTTTTGTACATACTTTCACACAGTTATGCACACACACACACATTGGCTAATGTTGACAATAGCAAATCAAGATTGCCAGTTTTGGTGCAATTTCAAACTACTAGCTGCAGAAATCTGCTGCTAGACACCTTCCTTAAAAGGATTTGACAGGAGGATATTTTCAATCTAGTGGTGCCATTATTTAGAGTTGCATCACAAAGATACTTCAAATAAATTTGATACCTTAATAGAATCATCCAAAATTGCAGTGAAAAATGCTGTAAGAATCTCATTATTATATTTTTTTACAGTTTCTTCGTCATTGTCTTAGACACTGGAAGATAAAACCCCTTTGAATCATTTACTTCCACTCCATGCATCTCTTTATACAGCACTCTGACCATCAAAGAAAGTTCAGCCTGTTAGTTTGCCATTCCCAATTAAAATAATGATACATAAAGCTTTGGAATTGTATGAACAAATTAGGAGAAAACAAGTAATGAGAGATGAAGTCCTGCTCTGTCCTCTGCTTAGGGCAGAAAAAATTTATCAGTCTTGGCAACTCTGTGCTCACTTCTGAGCTTTCCCCAGCAGAGTAGCTCCGCTGGTGGAAGAAAATTCTTTTTAGTGTATTGTACTTCAGTCACAATTACTGTAGTGCAGAAGGTCTTGGTGTGGCATTCCTCTCATCTAACCTGTGTGAGAACTCAAAGGGTAAGCATCTGTAAGTCTCAGTAAAAGACTGCAGTTAAGGAGGAAAGGCAATTTTCCCTCTCCTCAGGTAGAGGAGATGAATTCTGCATTGCAGAGGCACATCTCTGTCTCTCTGTTAACTACAGATGGGGCTTAGGCTTTGGCAACTTAATCTTTGAATGTTTGCAGCTACTGAGGGGGAAATGCAGTCTTCTTTCTTTGTATACACCACAGTATCCTGATGCTCTGCAGGGAAATGCAAGACCCTGTAAACTCAGAATATCATGAGTGGTAGGTCTAAATCTTCCTATGACTGACAGGCATCTTCCCTCTCTGGAAAGTGTTATGGCCTCCTTAAGGCAGCGGTGGATAAGTTGTATTTTTCTAAGACATTTGAATTTCTACTTCTTTAAATTTAAATTGTATACCTTAAAGACTATATACAGTACTTTTAAAAAACCTGTCTCTCAGATCTTCACTTACAGTTGATAATTGAGATGAGTTTTAGCTCTGCATGAGAGTTAAGAATTCTGCAGTTCCAAAGCTTTTTCATAGTTTTTTTTTAAGCATTTGGATGATGTAAAATTTTGGTAAATATTGGTAAATATCCTCAGCAGTTCTACTATTTCCAGGGTGTCCAAAATTGATGAGATATTAGTTAATAATCAAAATAAATCAGTATTACAGCCTGATAGTCATATGTGAATTACCTAGTTAAGTGCTCATGGTAGAACAAAACATGTTCTTAATGCTGTTACATGGAAGGTAACTGGGCATAGATAGACAGGTGCAAATAGAAAACTGTTCAGGGAAAAGCCAAGGGGCAATTTAAGAAGCTTCTTCAGCTTGGCTGTAGTGTGATGCTACAATATAGTAGTACCAAAATATTGTATCCAGTGTCTTAATATTTCCATCTAACAAAGAGGTATAAATAAGGGAGAGAGCTCAAAAAAAGAGTTCTATGGAATTTTTGAAGGTCTGGAGAGGAAAAAAAAAAACAAAAAAAACCCCCCTTTTCTATTGTGAGGCTTCAAGAGTTCAGGTGTAATAAATTAATAGAAAAGAATTTTGCACAATGAGTTGATCATCATCTACAAATTCTTTTATTTTAAAATCTATCTCAAATCAGAGAATTTCTCAGCCTTAGAAATAACGGCATCTGAGTGTTGCAGCTGAACTAGCTTCATACAAACCAAATTTTCCCACAACAAGGAAATACTAACATTTAAATAGATGAGTTGTAGCATCTTCTGCCAAAGAAGGAGGGATAATCCTATGATTGTGGGACAGGAACTCCCAAAAGTTAACTTTACCCTTGCCACTATTCAGCATAGTTAGTGGAGAGGCAAAGGTTATTCTCAGCCCTAAATCAATGGCTCTATCCATAGGCTCTAAAACAGGTATGGGAGAAGAGGCTCTCAGGCTGAAATTAAGCTTTGTGATTTGATTCATATGAGTCGCCAGTAGTTTCCAAAAGTGTCCTTAGCTAGCAGGAAAAACTCTGCAGCCTCCTCTGTGCACTTGGTCAGACCCTCGTTTACACAGATCTCTTGGGTTTTGTCTTCCTGTGCTGTATTCTTCCCCATGCAAGATGTGTCCTGCTTGTTAGACTAGAGAAACATATCTGGAAATCTCATTTCTGCTGAAGTGTGATCTGAACTTCACCCATTTCTCCATGTGCTTCCAATCTGTGTAGGAACCAAGGGAATCTCCTTGGTTATTTAGGTCCTCTTGGACTCCTTATTATTCTTCACCCTCCCCAAAATTATTTGTTACATTTGCACACTATGCCCAAAGTGCTGTTCCCCTAATACTTGGCTGTTTGGAGCCAAGACTTGGAAAGATAGCCCCCAAATAATTCTCTCCACCTAAGAAAGATAGAAATTGTATGACCAGCAGTGCAAAAGGCCATGGGTAGGTCTGACCCTTGCTCTGCTACTTTTTCACTCCCATACCTGTAATATGTTCTCAATGCAGAGTCACTTAGCTAAATTTATAGTGCTGCCATGACAGTAGTGCTTAACTACAGAAAGGTAAGGGCAGTGACTCCTAACACAAACTGATTGAAGGACTTACTTTACTGATTTATGTCTCCCTGAAAATAATTAGTTTCTACAGTATTACAACTTTTTACTGGATGTTTGCCTAACTGCAGGAGGCTTCAAGAATGTGTTTGCCTGTTCTAGAGACTGGTAACAACTTGACTTCCCAGAGCTAAGCCAAATCGTGGTGTTCTATGCTATCACAGACATTAGTACTTCAAATTCCTCTTGAAACTTATCTGAAATGTTTGGAAATTATTGTTTATCTAAACTATATGTTTGAGTATCTTTGAATCTGGACTAATTTCAAGATTGTCGTCCTGAGCCTAAAAGCCTTTAGTTAATTAGCCAGCAGTCCAGCTGAAAAATGTATTGTTCCTTGATATTTGGCCGCCCATCTTCATTTCAGGATTATAAAGCCTGGAGCTGAACTTGGAAGAAGCATGAAGATGGTGGTATTTCATGTACCTCCCTGGGCTGTGGAATGAATTACTCGAAAAGTTCAGTGGGAGTCTCACTAAGTTTTGGGAGTGTTTCAGGATTTATCTTGCTTGGCAAGCTTTTTTTTCTCTCTAACTAAGCTCTTAATTAACTTTGGGTGAAATAAATTCCCCGTTTCTGGAACCCTGTATAAAGATAACAGTAGAAGACATTAAGGAGTGAAGGGTGTTTCCTTTTCTTGATAGCGCTGTTACTTGTATGGATTAAATGTTCACAGTCAGAGGGCAAACAGTTGTCTCAAAATTCTTGCTGCAGTGAGTGTCTGACTCGAACTAGGTTATTGCACAGTTTCATTTTACACTAATGCTGCGTTTTTCTCAGTTGTGTTCATTTGTGTTACTATTCAAAACAGGGTTGTGTTGTCTTAGTTTAAAATTTACCGGTTGCACAGCTGACATTCAGAAAAGTAACTCTCCCTTTCTATTGTGTTGTTGCAAGAGTTTCTTTGTTTCTGATTTCCCTGGTGTACAACAGTATGTGTGCACGCATGTATGCGCATTTGGTGTTTATCTGGAAAGCCTTGAGCCACTGCAGCACTTTGAGCAGCACAGCTCCTAAGGGAGCATCTGTTCAGCACATGATCTCTTATCATTTTGACTGTATTCAGGGGGCTTGCACAGGGGACACAGCTACCCTCTCCTGCTAATACTGTTTTGAATGGATTCACTGTGATTCTTGCAAATCAATCGTCAAATTAGTCTCAATTGTCGTTACCTCATGCCTGTACAGAGTCACAAATAATCCAATCCAAATTTAAAGTGTTTTTCTAATTTGTTTTTTTCCCATTTGTATTAATTGTAATTGTGTCCACTGGGTCTTAATATGAATGTTAATGGAGAAATCGAAGAATCAATATATATGTGTAAGGTTTTACTTAATATGTTAAATATCTATATATTTATATATGAAATGCACAAGCACACTGCCTTGTAACATTGTCATACAGGATATATATATAAATTGTGTCATATTTATGGCAGGGTAATAGAATATGCTATTTTTTCAGTCCTGTCTAGGAATAATGTTTCAGGCATGATTTGGAAGCCATCTTGTCATGCAGCTGTTTCTTCAAGAAGTCAGAGGAAAAGGATCAGTTGGGAGTTTTAATGTCATCACTTAAAATGGTGATGCTCTTTAGGTTCTCAAATATCTCTAGTGAGCGAGGTGGATGAAAGACTACCTGAAAATATCTCTGACTTCAAGTAAATCTGTACAGCATCTCTTACTCTTTTCCTGTTTTGTGGATTTTTCTCTCTTTTTCAGTCTTTAAGCACTTGGAATTTTTCACTTACCATAAGGCTTGCTTTAGGGGTCAGGCCCTGCTTGTGCTTGCCTGCAGTGCTCGCTGTTGCTCTGTGGCAACACCCTGTGTCGGTTACTTGCTGTTGGCCACTGCTTCCTGTGGTTTGGAGAGCCTGAGTTTCCTCACATCCTTTCCATTTCCCAGTCCTTCTCACATGCACACTGGTTGTCATTTTTTATCTCTAAGTATGGCAGGTGTATGTGTGTGGGGGAAATTTACATGTACTATTCAGGTTTCTTTCCTTGCTTTTTCTCTTTCTTTCTGTGACACTGTAAGAGAAGCTTCTAAATCCACATTTATGAGATAGCGTAGAGAAACTTTCCCTCAGCAGTTCTCATTTTGCCCAGGCAATACTTTGCTTACTGCAGATGGGAGAAGGAAAAGGGGAGAAGAGAGGCCTGCAGAGAGAGAGAATAAGCTGGTGCACAAAAATGCATATCTTATAAATGACTGTATTGTAGTGTTAGGTGCAATAAGAGGTCCTTATTAATACTGTTGAAATGCAAAATAAGTTTTTTTATCAGAAAAGTACTGAAGTTTAATATTGTACAATTAAATGTGGGCAGATGTTCAGCTGTGGGATTTTTGTTTCTGTAACTGGAGGTTTTAAGGATTATTTACACATCCTGCTTTGTGATACTGCAGCAGCATCACAGAGATTTCTTGTATCCTGCTGACTCCTGTAACAAAAGGTAAAAACTCAGGTTGGGGTTGTGCTTTAGTAAGACATTTAGAGTTGTTTGGGATGTGTTCTGGTGTTTCTAGAGCTCTGGCCTTAGGTGGCATTCCTTCATTTTCATATTGATTGCTCTTGCACTTGAGATGGTGGTTGTCTCTAAGAAGTACTTTCAAGTTCCACACATGGTGATTTTCCCCGCCTCTCTATCTGTAACACTTTTTTTTTTTACAAAAGCTGAAATGCTGTTACAATCTCACACATATGTGCTAACAAAATTTATTTTATGTAGAACACTGAACACTCAGAAGTGGTTTTAAATAGAAATTTGTCTCTGAAATCTGTAACCTTCGTATGCGTAGTTTGCTCACAGTATTCACTTTCAACATAGAAGGCAAGAGGAAAACCATCTGCCACGTTTATTCAGGACTACTACTACCTCATACTGAGTAAAATTCTCACAGAGCCTCAGCTCTTTCTCTTACTACTGTACCCAGAGTGTAGGCTTAATGTCCCAGGTTGCAGTGGAATAATATCAAGCATGATTTTGTGATTGCAAGTGTTACCGTTGTGCAGATTTTGGCAAGTTCCACCCTCAGCCTTTGGTCTTTGGAAGATGTCCAGCTGCTGCCACTTGGGCAGAGCCACGTGTGCTGACAGCTCTGAGGCCATCTGTGAGGAGCCCTGTCAGCTAGCTGGGTGTTTGTGCTGAGGCTCTTCACTCCACCTTGCCAGAAAACGCCAGTTTCCTGGGTTTACACTGCTTTTCTGTTGGAGAAGGATGGGCTTTCCAGTCCTCATGAAAATGAGACTGCGACAGCTATCGTGTAACGGGAACATCAGGGTGAAGTGAAATTATTACAAATGGACATTTGCATATGAAATGCTGTGATTTAAAACAGCTTTCTGTTTTAATAGGGGACGTGCAGATTATAGGTCAAACAGTAAAAGACTAATAGTATCTTAGAATCAGATTACAGCTTTAACTATATATTTTGTTTGTTGTTAGCAGGCAAGAATATGACTTCAAATTAAAGATGCTTATCTTCTTTCAGCTGAAGGACAATGCATTTGCAATACCAGGCCAAATCTCTTATCAATATTCTTCTATTAAAACCAACATGCCAGTATAGAAAGCAATTCCTTAAAAGCTCTGTTCTTTTCTTCATGTTTGTTACAGGGTAGAAATTAATGTGAACCTAAAGTGATCTCTTTGCTTTCTTTAAGACTGTGACCATGACTGATTATTTGCTGACCTTTTCCTCTTATACTCACTTCTGAAAAATGATGTTTTACTGAAGAGAGATTTTTTTGGATGCTAAGGCTGTACCTAGTCCAGACTCTGCTTCTAACAGCATTAAAGCAGAAGAAATAGGTTCATTTAAGCAGGGAATGTGTCAGATGTTCACATCCTATGGATTAAGACAACCAGGATATTCCAGAAAATTAATCAAATACCTTTTTGAGCAACAGTTGGAGGATTTGAACAGCTGTATATTTTTCTCATTGCTTATTTTTGATACCCTGTTTTCCTTTGTTGTTTAGCTTTTCTGTTTGAAATGCAAAGCAAAAGAAGTTAGAGACTTGATGGCATAGATAACTTTTGAGGTCTGTGACTGTTCTGCTGTATACAGGGTGTGAGACCTGGGTTATATTCCTGTGCTTACATAGAATAAAAAAACAAGATTGGTTTGCTAAGTTGGTGTGTACTTTTTAACAGTCTCCTCAGCAAACAGGTACCCAGGAATATTCAACTTGATTGGTAACAACTTAGTTCCTTTAAATGTCTGACACCTGTAAAATGCACTTGAATTAATTAAGTCGCCTGAGCACTGCCTTTATAACCTTATTTTTACAAATATTTTAAGGGGTAACACCTAAAATTTTCTAACCTAGCACAGTCACTAAAAGAACCAATTCATATATCCCTGTCCTGGATGCTTACTCTTGTCCTTTTGTCCTTTGTGGCAGTATGGCTACAAATAAATAAACAAAAGGTAGCCTAGTTTTGTGCTATAATTTGCTGTGCAGTATCACAAAATGGGTGCTAATGCAACAAGGGGGAAAGCTCCATGGGCCACAGGCAAGAAGGATGAGGTTTGGTTGCTTAAACTGTGCTGGTTTAAAATGTTAGTAAAGCTCAAACTTGCCCTTCATGCCTTTGCAGTTCCTCCAACATACATGGCTTGGAGGCCTCATCCTCCCAGAGGTACCATTCTGTTCTGGAGTGTGTGGCGTGGTGGGGAGGGCCATGAATCCATGTACACTGATACAGAAGTTACTGTAGCAAACCAGACAGGAGCTCATTGCAGAGTTGGTTTTCCTTTTCTATAATACAGATTTTCTGAGTCAGCCTGCACAAGGTGACACAGCAAGAACACTTTTTAGAAAAACATTTTCTTGCTTCTGCTGTTGGAAAGCACAAATTTCTTCAGCTGAAAAGGGGAATGGCAGTTCTAATGCAGTCATAATAGCAATTGGCTTATGCACATGAAATATAACAAGATTCACTGCTGTATTATTTCAAAAAAGCTAATGATAATTTTTTACATTATTTTTTTGGCCAGGCTAATTTTATAACTTTCAAACTGTATTTCTGAAGAGTACCATCCAAACAGAAATCAAACATCCATTACTTTCAGCACTTACTTCAGTTGAAATAATTAGTAATAGAAACTGCAGACACTACAACTGGGTAATTTACTGGAGGCAAGGGGTAGGATGTTCTGATTTAGCCTTTGACTGTCATGGATAAACCAAATTATTATTATACTGACCTTTTAAAATCGTAAGAAAATACTGAACTACACTAGACTTACCAGTGAAATCTGAAGCCTTATAAACCTTTGCCAGCCTGAGAATGTAGCCAAATTATGACTCCTGATATTTGTTTTTCATAATTTGAGCACTTTCATGATTCAGTTCTGAATGTAATACAGTGATTACTTTTTTGTAGTAATCTCTTCTGAAGGATCTTGTGTAAACCTTTGACAGGATAAATAATAGAGTTAAGCTACTACAATGACACTTAGGCATCTCATTCTCAACAATTTTCAGACACCACTAGAATTCTCAGTTTCTGTTTTACCACTGCATAGTCCCTTGCTTTACCTGCTCAGAATTTTCAGTTTTCAGAACAAGTATTTGCCTTTTTTGATTTTCAGTTTTGAATACATCTTCAATAATGTGTTTTGGAGCAGATGCTACAAATGGCAATTTGAAAGCCCCTCAGGATTAAACTATTCTTAGATTCTGGTGTACTCTGACTGGATCAGGGGTTTGTGCCCTTGACAGATTTTCCCCATTTGAAAGAGTATGACCATTGCACAAATCTGGGTGTCCCAGAAGCAGTTTTGCCTGTTGGAAGTGTTCCACTTGGCATGAATATTCATTGGGCTGGAGAAGGTAAGACTGTATGGCACAGCAATTGTATCACTCAGTGAGAATATGGGACACTCACTTTCAAGTCACTCCTCTAATTAATATTTAATTATTTATATGTGTTAGAGTTTTTTAAGCAGGAAAAGTTCAGAGCTGTTTTCATAATCTCCTATAGCTGGAGCTTAGATTACTTACTGAGGATGTTGAAATTTTATTTAAAGCTTCCTTCAAATTTCAGTTTATAGCTCCTCAGAAGTTAATTCCTGCATTTTTGAATTTCTCAGTCTTCACACCTGGTTCAATTATATTTATTTGCTCAGATTTAAGCATTTTCTGTTGTTTTGAAAAGCATTTGATGGATTTACTTTGGTTTAGTTGGGCTATTAGGAATGGACTAAATATTTTTATGCTGGTTCAGCCAAAGCTGAAAAAACAAAAGGAGTTCGAAGAGAAGAGGAAGCAGAGAAAATTTCTTGAACCTATTTTCTTTGGTTTTTTTAATTAACTGGGAAAACCAGGATGAGATCCACCGATGATACAGGTTTGAAGGATGTGAATTAAGTATTTTGGTCTCTAATGATGAAGACCAGTGTGCAGAGAAATTTTTAAAATGTAACTGAGCAATTTAGACACACAATTCCCTTTGGTTATAAACTGATTCTCACCACCTAACCTCTTTTGGAATCCAATGGAATTTTCAAAACCTTATTTCCACATGTAAAAAGAGCTTATGATCCCTAGAATATTCATCAAGATCAGAAATAGTCCATTTGCTGTCTATATTTAATGTTCATTTGGTTTAAATTATCACTTTGTTCTGAATGCAGGGAATGATTTCTGAGTCCAGTGTATTTAAGATTTAAGATTCCATTCTTAATTTCAACTTTCAGCCCAATGCAGTATACTTCCCAGAGGAACAAAACAGAATCTAGCAGACTATTTGCATCCTTCTGCATTTCTAACACAATAAATTACTTTAAAAGCTACACACTTTATATATACATATATACACACACACATATATATATATATAAAATTTCCCCTCTTCCCTTCCAATAGCATGTAGATGAACGATTTACTTTTCTCAGCCATAAAATTACAAAAGATTGTAATGAACTTTGCACAGAAACTATATTTGGAACAGCCTTGTGATCATTATACCAATCTTACGGTGTACCCTACCTTTAGGAAAATAATTAAAGCATTTGTGATTTAATTGTTTTTAAAAAATTAAAGAGATCAAGTTCTATCTTCAGGTGTTGAAATTAATTTTCCTTAGGTATCCACAGCTGAAACATTATTTACTTTTCCTTTGAATTACCACACTGCTTATTCACTTTGCCATATTAAGTACTATTTTTTTAATAGCAAAGTGCATGTAGTCAGAAGATTTGTTATTTTTAATTTACTAATTCATTTTGCCTCATTTATGGTAGAATTCAATAAGAAAATTAGCAGGTTCAGAGAAAATGTTTCGATTTGTCTTCTTTCTGAACATTTGAGAAAGGAAGATCACATCCTTGGGGGTGTCAAAAGATTTCATTGGGATAACTGGAAGAAAACAAGAAATGTACCTGGAGTTTTTTTTTAAATGGAGAATTTACAGACCATCTTTGTCATACATGTATTTAAATGTCTTATTTTTACTAGTCAGCAGTTACATAGAGAGAGAAATTAGTCACACTATCACATCTTTGATTTCTTCAGAAGGAAATGACATTATTGCACCTTGAGGAAAGAAACCCCAAACTGATAATTGTGGCTGGACTGTTTATCAGTCTTCAGAATGTAGGTTTGTGAAATGACAGGAATCAATGACAAAACATAAAAACCCTAACATACTGTTTGGGTAGTGCCTTTCCTCAGGCAGGTCCCTAGGCTGGCATCTGGAGTTTGGTTGTCTGTTTGGTTTTTGTTTTGTCATTGTTTGTTTGTGTGTGTTATTTTTGTTTGTTTGTGGGTTGGGTTTTGGGGTTTTGGTTTATTTGTTTTGGTTTTTTTCTCACACTGTTTTCTTTCTGTAAAGTTAAGCAGCACCTGTTTAACTTGCCAAGCTAATGAACTATTAATGAACTGATCTGAGAAATGCTGTGGGTATAATATAAACCGTACTAGCCCTAGACAGTGCATCATAGTAAATTGTATTTTCCACTTTGCAGAGATTGTGCTGCTGAGCTCAGGTTTGCTGAACTTCCTAATTACCTCAAAACTTCCAGACAAATTATTTCAGCCTGCCTCCTCCCCGCGCTGTTTCACTGATGCAAGGAGGGGCGATGCAGTAACCCTACACCTGTCCCAGCACACGCCTCTCAACCTGCTCAACTTCCCCAACGAGTGAGTTGAGCATGAGAACATCCGAGATTGCTCGGTCTGTAGCCACTGGTCCTGACACCTCTGGGTGCTGGGGCTGGCTTTGCGCTGGGGTGGCTTTAACACTTGGTGCTCCACCATGGCACTCGATGACAGCAGCCTCTACTCCAGGACTAGGAGCAAACTTAATCCCCATCAGACTCGTTACAAATCAACAAGAAGGAGAAGCCTGCCGCCAGACATCCTGCTAGAAAATGACTTTAAAGGAAAGTTTCAAAAAAATATTAGGAATATAGACCCTATACACCCAAGGCGCACTAAGAAAAGACCTTCTATATTTTCAGGTAGGAAATGCTATTTCAGTAGTATGTTAGCGCAGTATCTTTAACCTTTTTGGTAATTGAAGGATTCAGCGGTGGATACAGTCAGAACTTACTGTGTTTTTAAAGCCTAAGACAGTTTTCATGGATAGATTTAATCAAGTGCCTTTTATGTTAAATTATGTCAGCCATTAGAGTTAAAATGATGGAACCAAAAAGAGAGTCTTCATGTTTTGGATTTCAGGTTGTTTACTTGAGGATTTTGGGGTTTTTTTCTTTTAATACTTATCATTTTAAAAAAGCCAGTTGTTTCTCCAGAGCTTTAAACTGCATTTTGCCTAGTCCCACTTACAAGTAATACAGACAACAGCTGTAAGAATCTCTCTTGCTTGCTCTAACGCTGTATCTCATTGTGTTTCTGGAGGAGAGTGGTTTGGGGAGTTCTTCAGTCTAGCAGATTTTTTTTTGTGTGTAGCCTGAAATTAACATCACTAAATAATCAAATGCATGCTTTAAATTCCTGGTTTGAACTGGAGCCTGTAATGTCAGGAGTTAATAATTTAGTTTAAGTCTCTAGTTGTTAAGAAGTAGGAACAAGGTGTGAGTGGATTTCAGTCAAGCTAATGGCAGGTCTAGAATATTTTGTTGTGTCGTGCTTTTAAATAATTTTAAATGTGCCTAAAAATAGGCAACGAGGACAAAGGATTTGTCGGAAAACAATCAGGTCATCTTTACGAGGAAGGCTTAAAAGGTTCTAGGGGGGAAAAATCAATACCAGTTCATCCCTGCTGAAACTGAAAATGTGTCTGTGAGGCGATCAGAGGAAATCCTTTATAGAAACAAAACTTCTTTAAATTAAAGTGTCTCCTTTTCCAGATGAAAATCAGGATTTTTCACATTTCTGGGGGAAATAGTAGAGACATACAGATCTTTGAAGACTTGTGAAGTATATCAAATTATTTAAATATTACTTTATATTTCTTAGTGACAGCTAAGCTTACATGGGTACCTTTTCAAGAGCTGAAACACTGGTGAAGGAATGGGAGTACAATGTTAAAAGACAATGCAGGGCAGCATTGTTTGTGTGGGATTTAGATGCTCTATTGAACCTTTGTTAAGGTAGTTGAAATATTTCAACACCTCAGGAAATAAAGCTTTTTCCCTCTTTCCTATTCTATTTCTCTAGCTTAAAAAAATGCGAAAAAGTCTTAGCAAATCTCAAGTCAGATGACTCAGACGTGCCCAAGGCTGCTGGGCTCCCCAGTGCCTGAACTGGTTCTTTCTAAGGTGATGTGGTCTGTTGGTGACTCTCAAATCACTTTTTTTTTTTTTGACAGGATAGACCCTTTGTATCTTACCTGACTTTGTATCTTATCTTTATCTCACCTGCCACTTTTTATGTTTTACTTATATTTTCAGCTTCTTAATTACTCTGTGTTTGTGGTTTTTTTCTCCTGTAGCTTTTCAGGTTTTTTCCTGTAAATCGAATTTTTGTTAGGAAAAAAACAAATATGTTTTTGGCCTTGTGTTTGGACCTCAAAACCCATACTCTGTTGTGCTTACTCAGATTTCACCTTTATTCTGTGATTTTTTTTTTAATGCAATTCTTTCTCTCTGCTCTTTTTCCACCCTCCCAAATTACCACATTAGCTGTAGTACTCCATGCTTTGTGCTGTGTCAGACATGAGCACTTCAATGCCATTTGTGTGTCTGGAACACTGGAACGCTGCCATTATGCTTATGAAATCCACTGCAGATGTGTTACTGTACACTCAAGGGCACTTAACTCAAAGGTAATGCAAATTGATTCCTATAAGCAACTGATGGAGCATGATGGAAAGATGGGTGTAGCCTTTCATTTGGTAGGTCAGCAGTATACATGGGAGAAGCTTTACTTGATTTGCTTCTGAGAACAAGTTAACAAAATATATGCTTGAAGTCCTCTAGACCATTGTCTTTCACGCAGTAAATGAAGGTTAGAGTGGAAAAAGATCTGTAGGTAGCATAGAATCAGGGAATGGTCTGGGTTGGAAGGGGCTTCTAAAATCCATGTAGTACAGCCACCCTACTGTGAGCAAGGACACATCCCACTATTATCAGGTTGCTCAAGGCCCTGTCCAACCTTGAACAGATAGAGAGATAGATATTAGATGTAAATATAAATAAATAGGCAGGCTGGCTCTGCAGTCTTTTGGATGAATGAAGAATTTGAATAATGTGGTAATTCCTACTTCCTTGTTTCAGCCTAGTCATCTATTAAAATAAGTATTTTCAATCTATAACATATTGATTCTTCCACATTCTTCTAATCCCTGTATCTCTGTTCAGTCTTTTATAACACTGTTAGCCTGTCTTGCATTTAGGACATCGTAGCAATTTAGGCTGAAGTCATGGACTTGTTGTTTTTTTCTCTTTTATTCTATCTTACAGAGCTTTACTAATACAATAATTAATAGTGACACACCAAGGTATCGAGCTGCAAGGAAATACATCAGCCCATCCACTGGGACTCTTGTTGCAGTCTTGGTGCAAATTCAGGGAGCCTTGCATGCAATAGGCTTTTTTTACAATTTCTTAACTGTGATAGTTAGAAGCTCACTCTTTAAAAATGAAAGCTGAAACCTAAGAAAAGTGAGTTGTCTGTCTGTCCTGCCATCATGAAGTTAGTCATGCCTAGGCAAGACTATCCAATCAATGGTATCATTGGGTTATTATGTTCATCCCCATATGGCAAGGGTTAGACAGAAACTGTATGCTGAGAAACCATGGCGTTGCCCAAGGGATACACTGCACAGAGATACCTTTTTCTTCTTTTACAAAGCATTTAATTTCTTCTTGGTCTTCAAATCTGAAATGTTTAGAGCTGCCATATACTTCAGGACTTGATTAATATCAGCTGCTATTTATATATTAATTTTGATTTCTACTCTTATCTGGTTATGCTTTAAAACAAACAAACAAACAAAAAACCCCCACTACACAGGCACAAGGGAGCATAGTCAACATTATAGGGCCATTTATTGCCAGTAGAGAGGTCCATCACCTTAATTAGTGGAGTTTGTACAGATCTGCTGATATTCTCTCAGTTCAGCTTACTCTCATGGCCATGTCTGAACCTCACTCTGGCAGGACCATGCAAAAATGAACAGTGTCTTGTCTTAACCTGGAGATAAAGCCCTCACTTGTTAAAGAGAGAAGAAAGAATTGTATAAAGACAGAGTGGGCAAGGAAGGGACCTTAGGAGACCATGTCTTGACAGAGCTACCTAGGAAAAGTAAATTGAACTAACTGAAGCAGCATAAAATTAAAATGGATTAGCTAAACATCATTAAACGTGCATGCTGACTTATGTTCTAAAGCATGATAGCCTGAAGAAAATGAGTCTGTATTTTTTTATTTTAATCTAGGGAAGTGAAGAGTGAGGTTTTACTCCTATTTCTTTTTGAAAGAAGGTTGCTGATGTTGAGTTTTCTCTTTATGCTGGCTGGGAATGCTAATTTTCTGTAGAAAATAGAATAAGACAGAAATTGCAAAGGTCAAAGTGCTAAAAAATACAATGGTCAAAGTTCTACTTGGAACTTGTAATTTTACTTGGAATTTATATTGTGAGCTAGGGATGTTTGTTTAACTAAGTGCCATTAAAAATCCACTTATAATACAGTTATTAGTATCTTGTAGGCTTTTTTTCCTTCTTCTTCATCCCCTGCTTATGTAGGTAGTCCCATATTATTGCTGAATGATGTTTGCTCACTGATGTGTCAGTTTTGAAGAATGGAAGGTGAGAAAAATGCTTGGGATTTTCTGCCTCTCCCAGGACCAGGCACTCCTCCATTTCATGGCTGTATGCCTGTGCCTCAGGTGTTGTCTTCCCAGCCAAAATAAGCTCTGTGTATTCTGTGGGACAACACATCATCTCTACTTTGGTAAAAGCAGTGTGGTGTTGCTGTGAGTTAATGCAACGAAGGTCAGTGGTTAACAGTATGTTAAAGAGCTAGTCAAAGTAAGAATGTAGGTTGCTAGTCTGTGATTTTACAACCAAATAGCTAGTATTTTTTAACAAATTTACTGCCTTTTTTTTTTTCCAGTGAAAATACTGTCGCAGTTAGAAGTCTTGAGGTACTCTCTCAAAGCATTTCTGGAGTTCAAACCAGCATACAGTCTAGCAAAGTCACTTTCTAAAATAAGTAAGTTGATTTGATGCCATATTTGCATGTAAATTATAATAATGAGAAATAATGAAAGAAAGAAAGAAAGGGTTTTATATACATGAAGAATTCTTAAAAGTTGTTCAACGGTGACATGACTAAATCATTTAATTTCTCATGAGTCGTGCAGCTAAGACAGCCTGTACGTATGACTTACTTTTTACTTTTGACTGGCTGTGTTAATTGGGAAAGACTTGCCAAAATCTAATTACTTTTAATAAGGATGCTTAAAGTCATGGGTACAGTATGTGTCTTGCTTCAAATGAGTAATAATGATCTGTGTTCCGTATTTTAATTTGGTGAAGATTTGAATATCCTACCTCCTCTGTGAATAAATTGTACTGCATGGCAATAATGTATGCTTGTGATCTGCATATGATAATTGCTGTTCACTTATGGTACCCCTATTGAGATTTGGGAGACTGGCCTGTGTTGGTGCTGCATTTTACAAGTATCATATAAAGAAGGAAAGGCGAGTCTGTTTTTCTCCAAAGTTTTTCTCCTCCCAGCCTGACTTGAAAATACTGGCTTGGTTTCCTCCTGTTGACTGAAAATGCAGGAGGAGGGAGGGATAGCATTTTCTGTTGTTTGCTGCTCATATTGTAAGCTGGCATTAGTTCTGCCTTACTGTTTTTTATTGAGCCTATGCTAAGATATGCCATTATCCATATCCAACACAATCATTTGATTCAAACAAATCAATTGATTTGGGTGAGTGGCCACTGCTTCATTAGCAGAAATTATATTGATGATAATATCTTGCTTTGATCTGACCTTATGCATTTTTGTGGTCTCATACATATTTATATGTGTATTACTTAATATACTCTTCAGCATTTCAGTTTGTGCGTATTTCTATTAAAGTGACATTTTCTTTAGGAAGGATGGGGTTGATGATTCAGAGGAAAGCTCTGGATTTCTCATGAAGTCTGATGTAATAGATGTATGCTGTCAGACTCGTTTTCTTCTTAGGTTCACTGGCATTTTATGGAGTGGGGAGAATGATTTCCAAATGTTCTTGTCTAAGCAAGTGATGAAAATGCTGCCTCATCTTTAAGTTATATTTAGGACTTAAATTAAGTTCTGTATGTCCTTTGGAGAGTAACTTGAACATGGAAATGAGAGAGAAGGTAGGGAGGAAGGCGAGGTTAAGGTTAGGAAGGCTTCTTCTGCTATAATGGCTTGGATTTTTGATTTATTGTTTGTTTGTTTTAAAAACTGTTTAGTTGTCTCCTGGATTTAAATTGCCGCCATCAGTTGTTGCAGGTGTTAAGACTCTTCTTGAAAGCAAAGACTCCAGTGTTCAAGTGAATGAATCCCATTGTATTACACAGTAATATACCTCAAATCTTAAATGTTTAAGGATTTGTAGACTTTATTCGTGCTGACAGACCTTGTGAAGCAATTACATCACTTGCATCCTGGTTTCAGCACAGATTTCTGTGTGTGCTGCCTTAGAAATAGCATGTGAAAAAAGAATCTGGTTTAGCGACATGGTTTGCCAGTTTCACCCTTGGGCTCTCTGCTATATTCTTTCCAGGGTGTAATGGTTAAAGCGTAAAGGAAAATCTTAAAACTTGTGCCAAATGCTCAGCTTCTGGGAAATATAACAGTTTTGGGGGTTTTGTATGTTAACATGGTTTTCAAGAAGAAGCATTGAGCTCATATTCAACACTGGTTGTATCTCAAAAAAAACCCCTCAATATAAAGCATCTCATATTTTAAAACAGAAGCCAGAATCCTAAGAAATACTAACAAAATAGGAAACAGACAAAAATATTTTAAAATATTTAAGAACAAGTCAGTCACTCCTTATATCAAATGCTAGTAGCCTTAGATACATTTCATATGCAGAAAATCCATGAGTGTTTGTCGACATTACTTCTAAGTAAATCTTTCTTTGGCCAACAAGAGGCAATAGAACTGTTTATTCTCTTTATCTGATTCAAGATGCACTGTGGACGGTGCAATCACCATAAAAATATGCCCATCTCTGGCCCACAGAGATACATTTTTGTGCTAATGGACTGAAGAGATTGACAGTAATTTTTTTCATAGAGTTGTGAAATACATATTTTAATACATGGAAGACAGACATTATTTTTAAAGTATTACAGTAGTGCATCTGCAGTAATGAAAAGCTTATCAACCAAGTACGATGTTTTAAAAGAATCAGACTTAAAGGTTGTCATAATAGCTTTGATTTAGCTTTCTGGCTGGTATTCTGTTCCTCTCCTGAAGAGCAATCTTCATATAAGCAAGTGTAGATAATGACATTGAAGTATGTTCTCTTGGTAATCTGATGGGTCTGTGGACTGCATACAAATCACTCAAAACATATTTCTGCTATAGTGCTTGTTTAATTTTAGATACTTCTGTACACTTGTTGGGTGCATTTGGCAGGTAACTAACTTTCAGCTATTTATACTTTATACATTTACCCATTTACTTGGAGCATACTGTATGCAAGTTAAATCACCTGATAATCTTGGAATCTCTGAAATAAAAAAATTGCATTCTTTTCTTAATTTTCAATTTTTTTGCTTACTGTACCTGAAATTGAACTACAACAACTATTTCTGAAATACTTGCTAAATTTCAAGAAGTAATTTAAAAAATCGGTGTTTTATTTATTAATCTAGGTTCTAGACTGTTGTGCCTGAAGATCGATGTAGAAAGTAGGATTTATCTTAAATACAAATCATTTACCTAATGAAAAATCTTAGAACACAACTAAAGTGAGTTGGACAATTTCTTTTTTTACTGCTTCTCATGATAAAAGATGGATGAAATCCTAATGGTACTTCTGGTAAACCAGCTGTAAGCAGATAGATGCTGAGTTCATATGCTTAGATTTTTGTAAAAAATGCAGCTCTCATATTGATTTTCTTTATTGTTATTAATTAAGAGTGGTTATTTTGGTATGCGGGTTTTTTATTAATTTTGAGGTTTGAATCTCAAATTAGGAACCTGATGTGAATAGCTCAGGACACTATTATATTTGGGGTTTTTGGGAAATTGAAATTGCAGTTTTTCACTATATGATGTCAATTAAAATTCCTTTGCTCTGGATATACTAATGTGTAGCTGTTATGCCAAGCTAAAATGCAGTATTATATTTAGATGTGATTTCAAAGACCCAAGAAAAGTCTGTTCATGCTTTTTAATCACACTTTAAGCTGTACTTAAAATTTATTAAAATAAGAAATCTTTTCCATCTACTGGAAGATATCTCTGTTTCAAGGAAAAAAATGTCTGTAGTTATGCAATGTATATTGTGTGTGACACAATCCCATGGCTCCTCTTACAAGGACTTGTTGTGTAGTGGGCTTTTAATTTATTTAATTGGTTTAGAACTGCCTGAGGGTATTGATGTGCATTTCTGTGGGGTTTTGCTCTGTGTCTTTGGAGTTACTGTTTCGTGTTGGTTGTAATGGCAACATGTTTTAGTTGCAGAATGTGTTAGAGATTATGGGTTTTCTGTATGCTCAATTTGTTGTGAATTACCTGCTACCAGAGTAAACCTTTTCTGGGGTAATGTACGCTGCAAACATTATAAGGCTGTCACAATAATTTTTAAGCCTAATCTTAAATCTGTGTTTTGGTAAGGAGAGGGACAGTTCACAAGTGCCATCTTTCTAACTGTAGTCTCATTTCTCCTGTATTTCCTACTTTGTTTAGGATCTTTGAAGCAGGCAGTCTCTTGCTGGCCTGTCCTCTCCTGTTCTTACGCAAGTCAGGGAAAGCTCTCTCCAGCAAAGTTGCTCCATTTCTTCTGCATTTTGCCTGGATAACTCTCCTAGCAGTTCTCAGACCCAGTTTAGAAGTTGGCAGGAGCTGAGGAACCGAGAGAGAGATCTGGATTTGTCACCAGCATTTAGATAATGTTTTGCTGTTGGCCTGTAGGCTGCGTCATGGCACTTGGCCTCATGGCGAGAGAACAGCCCCAGGGGTTAATGTAGGCATGGCCTTCATGGGCCTACAGACTTGAATCACCAGTCTGCCCAGCAAGACATAACTTTAATTACCACAGAGGTCATTAAAACTCAGCACCAGTTTGTTCAGTGAGTCACAATAAAGTACTTCTGATCAGACTTGTTTAGATTTATCATGGACAGTTACTGACTCCTCTATAGAGAATCATTCAAGTATCAAATTCCCACTAGTTGCGGAGGCTCTGTTCTGAAGCAAAAAATCTGATCTTCAGCAGAGGTTTTACTATTACACAAAGATGCCAGCGTGAAAGAAGGATGACAAAAAAGCAGAACTCCAGAGACTAAATTAAGTTCACAAGATGGAATTTCAGGGTCTGAAATGTAATTTTCTGCCCAGTGAATTGAGGATAAACAAAACATATGTGTACAAGTCCAATTTTAAATCTGCTCTGAAACTAGAAAATCAGCAGTTCTCCCTTTAGAAGCTAGTAAAAATGTAATTTAAATTTAGATTTGTCATACTAAATGTTGTTGGAATCTTAAGTAAGAGTAGTGTCACAGTCTGTCCTTTATCTGGTTTCAGGGTTAAGAATGTTTCTGCATAATCTATTGTTATATTTTTATTCTTCCCACTTGAAAGCCCATCCTAAAAGAAGTCTCAGGGACTGTTATAAACTTCCCTCATCAGCAAGGACAATGATGGTGATGGAGATGGAAAAGGCCCAGGTAGTCAATGCTGCCTTTGTCTCAGTCCTTACCTTCAGGAGATCTTCAGGAATGCCATGGCCCAGAGACCAGTGGGAAGGCCTGAACTAAGGCTTTACCCTTGGTAGAGGGATAACAGGTTAGGGAACATTTGAAACAAGCTGGACATCCATGGGACCTGACAGGATGCAATCACAAGTGCTGAGGAAGCTGGCTGGCATCATGGTCTGACTAGTCCTGATAGGTTTTGAAAGCTCATGGCTACCGGGGGCAGTTCCTGAGGACTGAAAGAGACCAAATGTGACTCCTTTCTCCAGGAAGGGCAAGAAAGAGGATCTGGGAGCTGCTGGCTGGTAATCCTCACCATAATCCCTGGGAAAGTGATGGGGCAAATAATCCTATAATCCATTTCCAAACGTAAGTAGATGACCACCAGCAGTGAGCATGTTTGTATGAAGGTGAAATGATGCTTTATGAGCTTGATAGCCTTCTAAAACAATAGATAGCCAGCTTGGTGGATGATGGAAGATCAAAGGACACTTTAGAAAAAGAGTTTTGGCAGTATCTCCTTGAACATCATCATAGACACAGTGATGCAATACAGACTCGGTGAATGAGCAGTGAGGTGAGTGGAAGGCTGAGCTGCCAGGCTGGCTGGTGGTGACTGGCAGCCTGAGGGAGGAGGTCATTCACCAACAGCATAGCCCAGGGGCTGATACTGGAGCCTGTGCTGTTTAACAGGAATCTCGTGAAACTCAATAAAAGGAAAAGCCAAGTTAATACAATTTTAAAAGAGTTTTGTTCAATATTACCCCTACTACTTCTTCAGTACTACAAGTACTTTGTTTCACTCTGTATTACTGAAAATCTTATCAGTTCTCTTACTCTATTTTCCAAGAGTATTATAATTGTTGTCATTTCCTCATTATTCTGTTCATTGGCAACCTTTATTACTAAATATTCCCATAAAATTGAATCTACTTTTTTTTTTCTTTTTCTGGAAGATAAATGGTAAAACTGTGGAGCAATCCTGTAGGCCTACTTCATTGTGTGTCGGCTTATAAGTGAGGCCTATTGTTGCAGGAGTTGCAGACACCTTTCTTTTCTAAGCTTTCTTGCTTTCCTCCACTCCTGATACTTGCAGAAGGAATAGTGGAAGGAACTTCCATGGGCATTAGCATTGCTCCTTTCTCACAGCAGAGGTCTAGAAGGAACAGATGCAGTAATTTTAAGAGAGTTATCATCCTACAAAGATTAATTGTCACTGTCCATTCTGGCTTTTTAAATCTTTAAGTTCATTTTCTGACCATGCTTCTTGCAATTAGAGCTAAAATGTATCTGTTCCTGCAGCAGCCAAAGTTTAATAAGGGCTCAGCCAGAAAAGTGGCTTGGAAGAATGTTCTTACTATAAAAAGCAGTGCCTCTTATGGGTAGAAGTGCCTCTTATATGTGTTTGTAAATGCATATGAGCAGCTGGGAAAGCTATTTAACCACGTAATAGCTATGAAAAACATGTCTCTGATTTTTCTAAACAGGTTGGGGTTTTTCTTTTCAATTTAGAAACATCATTTGCTTCTTTCCCCCACCTGAACACCCCTGAGCCTCCATTGCGATGGCCTGTGGGGATAATCCTAACCTCATCTGAACTGCAGGTAATGAAGGTAACACTGTACCCCAAAACACACCAGCTACTCAAATCAAACTTCTGCTCCTAAATAGTGTAGGCACAAGGAGACCTGATGGAAATTATGGGGGAAAGGGAGGGGACTGAAGAATTTCACAGCTCTTTCAACAGTAGCACAATCTCAGGTTAGTTTAATCAAACAAGAAAGCACACTGGGTGAAATCTTATCGGATGGGGGGGAAGTATCCTTCTGTTCTTGGAGAACTTTCCATTTTATAAAGAGCTCTGCCTGTGCTGATGCTACGTTTTTTAGTTCACTGAATTAGTCAGTAGCTGGCGATGACCTCCCTTGATCTGTGGAAGAGTTCAGGCAAGGTTCGTGCGTTGGAGCCCAGTGTCAGTCGGGAGGATACGGTGTCACTGAGCACTGGTACCCGACTGAGCCTGAGCTCAGGTTCCACACCCACCACTGCCTGCAGCTACACTGAAAGATTTCAAAGCAGGTGAACCCCAGTTGTTTCATTTTTTTTTATGATCACCATTCCCTTTTGAATTGGGTTGCTATAAAAGTTACCTGGATTTTTTTCCAGCTCTAAGCGCCATATTCCAATAAAAGTATTGTGTCTCAGTGGATTGTTTTCAGTTATATATCCTATATTTTAGATCTCACTTCACAGCTGAGAAGCCAAACCAGAGATGAAAAAGAATAAACTTTCCTCTTCTGATCTGAAAAAAAAAAAAAGAACAGAGAGAGAATAAGATCTGCTAATTTTAATAAGTTTTTAAAAAATTAAGTTAGATTTTCAAAGCCTTTAATGATGCAGTGGACAAACAAGTACATGGGAGTTTGATACTTAGATTAGACACTTAATAATATACAAAGCAACTGTTAGATGTTTCAGAAGCTAAATGCTTTTGAAAATCTAGGCTGTGGTGACTCAAAATCATTAATAATTTTAAGTGTATTTAAAGCAACTATAATTACTACTGCCTTTTCTAGGAAACGATTCGATTTAAAATGTGGCATTTTTTGTGCTTTCTTCCTTGTGTGCTGAGCCTAAAGTACTTTTCTTTTTTCTTTTAGTTAATAAAAAGCAGATCGTATATTTTGTTTTGTACTTTTTTTTTTTTGCTAAATTGCAGTTTCCATTCAAATGTAGCATGCAAGAAACCTTGAGTAACATAACTCTCTTAAACAGGAAGAAGGTCATTTACCTTTTTGTGACATAAGCAGGCAGCTGTATTAGACCTCATGTCTCTGGGAGACCCAAGACATTTTTTGGTTTAGCAGGTAGGGATGAATTCTGAAGGATATAAAAGACCCAGTTACAAAGGCTGCCCATATATTTAACTTGGCCTCTGTGAGGACACTTGTGCTTCTGTAGAACAGCAGCAAGTTGGAGAATGCTGGAACTCTTCTGCTGCCCAGATCAAAGTGTTGCTGTTGCAAAACCTTCACCACAGCAAGGGAGAGCCCTCAATAAAGTGCTCATCAGTTAAAAAGTACTATATGCAGGGAGGGAAAAAAGCAGGAAAGAAAGATTCCACCTCTCAAATTGAGATCTCCCCTGGCACAGATTACTCCAAAAAATTAAACAATAAATACTTTCAGATAATGTTCTAATTAAAAAAAAAAAAGTCTTGCTTCTCAGTACTTAAAAAACATTATATAAATATTTTGCAAGTCAGAACAAGCATTCTTACGTAAGATTAGTGAGTTTTTTTTAATCCAAATTGTTGTCTCCTATCTAGCCAGCATCTAAACACACTGTTGTGCAAGTTAAGGGTGTTACATGGTAAATTCCAGATGCTGTGTCTCATTAGTGCTTGTCTAGGAGGGTCATATGAAAAGTGAATTCAAAACTACATAAAACAAGACAAAAATGTTGGAATTCCCTTCAACAACTGTTTAAGATTGAGGTGTTTTTACTGATATCAATTCTTGAAAGAATGGAGAAAATAATTTTGAATTATAACAGGAGAGCACTGAGGCAGAAGTTGTATCTCAAAGCTATGCATGTAATGAGAAATAGAAATTTCACTGTAAAATCATATGGCCTGATTTTTCCTGACAGTACCTCACAGCACTGCAGTCATTTATGTAAAGTTGCTGCAAAGTAGCCAGTGGCTTGACTCATGAGGATTTTTGCTGACAGCTATTTATGTTTGCTTTGGATATTCAGAAATATTTTCAAAGGGATGAAGGGCATGGCTATTAAAGGTATCAAGTGACCTAAGAAGTATATGTGCATGTCCTGTTTATAACCTACAGTCAGGGAAAGAAAAAGGTATTTTTTGGTCTACCACCTGGCATGACTTCTGGGGTAATTCTGATTTTTGAAGTGTTAGGTTCTTCCCACGTTGAAACAAAAAAAGTTTTATAAATTGTTGATGTTATCTAGCTTAGTCATTTGATCCCTGGTCTAACTGGAAGTAGCACTGGTCTGAGCTCCCTGAACCTGAACTTTCTATTAGCACCTCTGAGTAAAATGAGAAAAAAGCTCTTACACTATAATGAGCCAGGCTCCACCTGTTCCAGGCACTGCACTCCCAGCCAGGGCCTGAGTCCTGGAGGATGAACAGTCTTGTTTGTGGTGGCACATGTCAGGGAAGTGCATGTCAAGGAAGGAAAACTGATGGCAGTGAAACAAACAAATTGATACTTCATCATTTGAAAAGCTGGTAGGTAACCTATAGCCAGCTAAATCTGATGATGTTCAGGTTCCCTGTTTCAGCCACATAATTCTAAGGCAGCTGTTGCAAGAGGTAGCCTTTTTTGGAATCATTCAGAGTGGACACTGTTTGCATAAGGCCCAGCTGAGGAGACTGGAGATGTTTGCATTACAGGTACACGTGTGCCAGCTCAGACCCAAAGCCTGGCTGGTCTGACCCTCTCTCTGATAGCAGGCAGAGCCTGATACCTGATAGGAAGGTGTAAGAGACAGCAAGTGTAGCACAGTCTGATCCCATGTCCATCTCATCTTGAGCTTTAGTAGATGGAATCTGGTTGAAATCCTTCCAACATTTTTGCTCTCATTTTATGAGAGAAGTAAAAAATTGATTTCTCTGCTAAGGCTAATGTTTCTAGTGGAGAAAAGGGACATAAGCAGAAGGATACCTTTCTGCAGAATAATGTAAACATTGAGGTGTGAGTATCAAATAGGTCAGCCAGAAAGGAAGAAGTGTTAATAATTAAAGACAGAATGAGGGAATGGAAAGGAAAGTTTAAAAAAAGAACAACTAAGCAAGTAGCCTGTCACTGGACCATCTTATTAAAAGTCAGGGAAAACTTTAGGAGCTGCTCCGGCAGAATTAAGAGGAAGAAAATATATCTGTAAATGTATTTGAGATTCAAGAAAACATTTGTGTTAAAAATCAGACTCAGGAAGTGCATTGAGATAAGATCTGTCTGAGGGATGGATTAGTATTAGAGAACAAATTGGAGCTAGTGCACTGAGAATTCCACCTTCTAATTAGATAATCAATGAAAACATTATACACGTGCAACATGTTACAGGGAGGTGTCTTGTGTAAAATGGATATTTTGAACATGTTATTCTACAAGGGAGACAAAACCAAGGTGTGTGATATAGTTTGTTTGGGTCAGGTGTGCCTTGGTTTTGGCATCAGCTCACCATTCCAAAGGGGTACACCCCCTCCTTGTGTGTCTTGCTGTGCTTTCCATCACATCTCGGGCACCTCTCTGAAAAGGTGGAACCTTTTCCTTTCCCAAGGCAGGTTCCATGCCTGGGGAGGAGAGGGAAAAGGGAGTTTTCCCCAGCTTCATGGCCCTAGCAGGACAGGGGGAAAGCTGTGCTTGGAATCTCAAGGTATGTCTGAGCACAAGAATGAGAAGGAACAAAGCTGAGAACTCTGATGATCTCAGCAGCAGTAAGGTGCAGTAATTGTGAGCCATCCCTAGAGACCCTGTAGGAGTAAACAGGTTGCTTCAAACAATGCCATGTAATGGAAAGTGTCCCTGCCCATGGCAAGGGTTTGGAATAGTCTTCAAAGGTCCCATTCAATCCAAATCATTCCATGACTGAATATTTAGCAATGGGCATGCTCCAGCCTTTTTCCTTTCTGGCTTCCACCTCTCTGCCCTCCCACAGAGTTTCCTGGAGGGTAGAAGACATACAACTGTGTGACAGAAGGGAAGTGGAAAAGGGAGTTAATGACTTATTATGGCTTCAAATTTTGCAGTATTGGGGGTTCAGCATTGTGTAATGCAGAAATATGTGTAATAACTTGAGAAGAGGGACAGCCACAAAGTCTGGATTCCCTCTGTCCTAGACCTGGTACCAATCTCTTACAAGTAAATTAGCAAATACAAATTATACTTTGAGTGTGTGGGTGGGGTTCGGTTACTCCATCTCATCTCTGAAACAAGCACCCAGAATCAGAGTCACCTTCAGTGGTGGCTTGGAAACTTCCTGCTATGAGGAGGTTCTGACACCTCATGCTAGGATGTTTGGAGAGTATGACATATAGCCTTGTCTCTAAAATACAGGTAAGGGCTTGTTACAAAACCGAGAAGGGAAGAAGTTTATAGGATTTCAGTAATGGAAATCAGTTTGTTTAGGGGTGATTCCTGGAAACTTCAGGTGAAGAGCAGGAAGAAAATAATGCTTAAGTTATTCTTTGTGCCTGCTGATGCCTGTGGTCTGTGCCTGTGGGACACAGGCTGCATTATGACATGCACAGCAGTATTTCTTGCATCAGTGTAGCCTGAGTCCTTGCCTCAGTGATAGTGGTGGTGATTTCCTAATGGCTTGCAGCATGGTATATTTTTAGCATGTGTATGGTAAGTCTGGGCAAACAAATTTTATTCCTGGATGGCTGATGCTTCCAGATACTGCTCAGCTAGGGAGAAACTCAGAGGTGAATGACGGAGTCCTAGAAGAACATGTCGGTTTGACAGCTCCAAAGAAAATTCAAGGAAGAATAATAGTGCTTTGAATCTTGAAGGCATAATTCCAACATTAACCAAATAATCCTCTGCAAAATGCCTAGCTATCATTTGTTATACATTAGGCATGAATTCCTTACAACCTCTTACTCTAATGGCTCCACTAAACAAGCTGAAGATGAGAGCTGGGTAATGTGTGAATCTATAATGTATCTATGAAAATATGTTAATTTTTTTCTATTAAATACCATTCAATAGGTTTCTATTTAAATATTTTATATAACTGTACCCAAGTTGCCTGATGCCCTAGATTCGGAAATACAAACATGTGCTGCTGTCTTCCATTTTGACACAGTTGTGATGTAAACATGCATTCCTTATGCCTTATTTACCGTTCTCTTGTTTCTGCCTGTTTTGCTTCCCATCACTAGGTGGCAATAGCTGAACAGTCACAAACAGGAGGCAAACAAAATGGTGTAGCAAAACTAATGAGACACAAACGAGGAGGGATTTCTATAACTTTATTTAGAGATTATCGTACTGAATGAGATTTCCTCACTGAAATCTTATATTGTGGAGTGCTTTCTGTCACTCTGTACTTTTAATTTGGATCATAGCAAGATGTTTGTTTTACCCTGTTAATACATGGGACATCATGTATTAACAGTACATATGTATGTACAGTACATAAAATTTGGTTGATTTAGATACTACAAATTTGATCTTTGATTCGGCAGAGGACATTAGTAAAGCTGTGGATCTTATGTATGTGTTATGTCATATCTGCCAGTTCTGTGAATAGTTCCCATACCTTAAGGTATCTATAATCATGGTAGACACCTATATTTAGGCACTGGAATACCATTGAGCTATGGCCAGCATCCACCTGAAAGCTAGCACAGTCTTTCACGAGCAGGGCAGAAAGAAGTGAATGTGAAATCGTGAATGCAATGCAGCCTATCCCAGGACATGACAATAGCCTTTTTGTTTTCCTCTGCTACATGTGTTCTGCACTCTAATCAAATAAATCTGGGAATCAGTCTTTGTAGGGTTACATTATTTTGCCCAAGAGGACTAGACTGTATCAAAACCTTAAAGACACTAATAAGCTGCCATTACTTATTCCTGAGGTGAAAAACTCCAGACAGCCAAACTTTTATACAAACTGTAGCAGTGTGAATCCAATCTGATTCCATGTAAATCACAGACACAGATGTAATTCAACATATAGTATTATTTGGCTAAAAGGGCATAGTATTTGACTCAAAGTAAGGAGGAAAAACTATATGAAGCCATGGAAAATAATAATCATAATCATGACAAAGCACCTTAAAACCTTCCGTAGTTCAGCAGAGCTATTTTGGCTTTGGGATATGTCCATATCACTGCTTGGAAGACAACATTTGAATCTATATTTGCTTTGTTACTCTTGTCATCCCTTAGAGGCTTTCAGCTACTCTTCGCATTTAGCCTCAGATTCTGAAGAGTTAAGATTGCAAAATCCACATAGGCCCTTTCATACCAAGCTAAAATGAGCCCTAGAAGATTGTGCAAGACTGTGCTATATTCAAATCTCCATGTGCTTTTTTAAGGATTCCTGCAAGCATTGCTGAAAACATAGAGGACTAAACTGCCTGAATTACTGTAATAAACAGTAGTCACTAAAACTGTAAACAAAATTGGTACCTATGCTACTAAATATTAAGAATCTAAAAATCTAGTTTACAAAAGTAGCTACCCTAAGTATCATGTATACAGTGAGGAGAGACAGGCTTCTTTGAACAAATAATTGTGCTCTTTACTGGAACTCTTTGGAACTATTGTGTCATGCTGAAGGCACTCACCTCCTAGTGTAGGCATCTGAGCTAGATGCCTCAAGATAGATATTGTGAATACCTCCAGCAGCATGTGGTTTTGTTATTCTTGTTCCTTTCCTGAGTGAAAGCTTTGGAAATCTATTTTTCAGATGTTTTGCAGTGACAATAGCAGTTCATGCAGCATTCTACTCACAAGAGCACTTCTGACCATGCTGATGATCAGCATCTCCCAGCTTCTTTTTCCCAAAGTTGAGGCATGGAAACTCCACAGCTCCAGAATTCTGTTCAGACTGAGAAGGGTATTAGCCAGGTATCAAGGTTCCTGGATATTTGTTACCTCTGACCTCAGAAAACAGTGAGAGAACAGAAGGTGCTCAGTGTGTCACAAATGTGGAGTGTGAGTTACAAACGTTTATAGTTTTAACAATGCTTATGGTAATCAGCAGGTAGTTGATCATGGCAGACACACGAGAAGCCTTACACTTTGAATCTATGGCTTCATGTGGTGGGAACAAAAAGCAGCTGTTATTGTCAATTCCCATGAAGTAATATCATAAAGAAGGAGCCCACTGTACTTGTAAATATCTAAGTCTGTAATAGCCCTCATGAGACAATTTACTTTCAGTGATAGATTTTGTATGCTCATGCCTGTCTATCTTTCACAGTCTGGAATATGCAATTAAATTGTAAATATCTCAAAGTCAACAAAAAAAGTGGAAGCTATGTAACTTAAAAATTTCTTAGTCTTGTGAGCCTACCAAAAATAAGTTCAGAACACGAAATTAGAGTGCTGATGTTGCTGACATTTCACATGTTATTCCTGTTTTAGGAGTGTTTCTAAAATATGAGTAAAATCATTATATATGGAAGATGTCTTACTTGCAAATTTAGACTTGCAAATACCTAAATTTAATTTAGTATTTAAGTTATTTAAAATATTTTATGACTAATGATAGAAATTAGTAAGATTTTAATTGATTATACTTACTTTAAAGAAGCTGTTAGAACAAAAGTTAAATTCTGAGGCATTTGTGTTATGGGTGATACTTTTGAAAGCAGAACCAGTAATGGAGGAATATCAAACCTGAAGTAAATCTTAACTACTACCATTCTGTATGAATTAATTCATGTGATGCCAAAAATATAGACTCTAAGAGTGGTGGCATTTTTCTTCATATGCTTTGTCTTAATATATCCATTAAGCTTTTCAGTATTTTATTACAGCATCATACTGTCAGTGGAAAAAATACAATAGGTAGACGTTCTTCAGAAAGAATACTAAATGGTGAGAGCAGTGAGATTCTGCATTAATGTTGTGATGTAATGTTTAAAAAAGACCTACTGTACATGAAATTGGATTACTTTGGCTCCGTATCACTTTCAAGAAGGTCAGTAAAAAGGTGCTGGGGATCTGCCACTCCTAGACAGGCAGGTGAACATAGCTGTAGCCTTTTTAATGTTACTCCACACGGAAGTGCAACTGGGCATTAGGTGGTACTTTAACATGCTAGGCACAAACTCTACCTATGGCAGTCAAATCCAGGTGTCCTTGGGTGCAATAGCCCATTAGTTTCTTCACCAAATGATCACAAAGTCAAGAAAGAATTGTTAGACTGCTTAGACTTGATAACTGGTGAAGACCAACTGGCAGGAATGTTACTGGATCCTGTTCATACAAGCTGACTCAAAATAAGCAAGGATAGATCTGCAGATCTGAAAATACAAACTTTGGAGAAAGGAATTGGATAGTGACAATTAAGAAAACTGCCTATGTGGGATGTCAGAAATTTCTTTTACTTGAAAGCACCAAAACCAATCAAAAAAACCTTGAACTTTTCATTCTGCCTGTGAGGGACACATGGGACCCTCAGGAGCATCCCAGGGAGCTAACAGGTCACCCGTGTCAGCTGGTATTCTCCTGTCAGCAGCAGTACAAAAGATAAGCTGAGTTAGACTATGTGAAGGAATAAAAAGCAAATGGTTAAATATCCTTACTCCTTTACAACTTTTAAACAAGAATGTTGATTTTAAAGAGTCCAGTTTCCATGGAGTAAGAATAAGATTTGACCACTAACTACATGAATGCTTTTGCCTTTAGTTTTCATTTTGCCTTGTGGGAGAACAGAGGTACAAGGAGTAATACAAACACAACAAAAATCAATTGTGAGGTGTACAAAAACCCTCAAAGATCTTTGAATTCACATTACAAAAACCAGTTAACTTCCCATTCATTCACTAAAGGAAGAGCAGGCATATGATGTTGCAGCTTGGGTAATAACATTTTTGTTGAGCATATCAAAAGAGAAATTCTGCCCTGTAAATATAAACCACAGATTTGTTGGGGGGAAAATGATCTGCATCAATAGAGAGACTGAAACAAAATTTGGTGGGAGATTATATTTAAAGGTGTGGATATAATTTAAAATTGGATAAAATCTCATACAGATTTAGGAAATACAACCACTCACAAATTAACCTCCTGTTTTTATTTTCAACAAGAGAGTTGCAATAAAATCAATATATCAGTCATCCCCAGAAAAACATGTGATACAGCACCACAGGGAAAATTATTACTTAAATTCGTGAACATAGGAATTAATGCAGTATTTGTAAGGGTGAATAAGGACTTCCAAACCTACTTGGCATTGTGTCTGATGAAAAATCAGTTAGTGGGATGGTGGAAAGTTATCAGTCCTAGATCTTGAAACTTCGCTCATTTGGTGTTAAATTTAAGTTTAATTGTAAAACGCTGGATTGCCCTGGCTAAAACAGGATGGCACAAGGAGGAGGCTTTGTCAGTGGAGGGGCAGGGAAGGAGGTACAAATGGGACAGCAGGGTCTCAGTGTAAATTGGGGATGCAGAGTGGCAACAATGGGATGATAATTAACAGCATAGAGAGAAAAAGCTGATCAGCTCTCATTGACATGGCTGGTGAGATCAAACCTGAGATACTCTGAACATTTCTGGTTGTTCATGTCCATGAAAGGCTGTAAACAGGTTTTGAGTGAAGTCCATTTAGGAACTGAAAGAAGGTTTACAAAGTGAGTTTAAACAACAGCCTGTCATTAGTGAGGACGAAAAACCTTATCTCTAGATGAGGTATGTTTGCAGAATACATTTAGCATATTTTCAGTGAGAACCACAGAAGCTTGGTCTCAGTGACCTTGTGTTCCTCGGTTTCCAATCCAAACATCAAATGTTCCGCATACTGAAATTAAAAGTAATGTGCAAATATAATTGCTGACAAAGTTTTTAGAAGAAACAGCAGCAGACACACTCTGTTTTGTCTCAGATACCATAATTATGAAACGCTCCAGGAAATTCATTTCACTAAGTGAGAAGAAAAAAGTACTGTTATTTCCAGGAAATAAAATCTGGAAGGATGATACCAAGTATACGTGAAACAAAAGGTATTTTGGAAACTGATTGTTATTTTTCTTCATTACCATTAAAATATGCATAGTGATGTAGTATGATTATATGAAATAAAATCTTAGGAATATGGAAACTATACCTAGCAATTAAGTATTTTGTAGAAAATAGAGATTAACAAGCAGTGAGTTGCTTTTGCCTAATTTTTCCTATGTGAATTCAGTTCCTTTTTATTCAAGATAAAAATGATATCAAACTGAGTTTTCTGTGGCTCTTTCAGAGGTGAATGCAGAACAGTGAGCTCTCTGGCTTACGTGCTGTTATGAATTCAGCTTGCTGTCTCTCGTCTTTGTCAAGGGGGGGAGGCGGAAAAAGTGTCAAGAAGAAAATGACAACACGTTTTTCTGTAGCAGTGAAAGAAAAGCAGAAGCAGCCAGTCTGAATGCCGTGGCTTCAGTGCTCTGGAAGTGCTTCTCTTGTGCAACTGGGCTGAGGGAGAGCCTTTTTCCCTTCCTAACGTCACTGCAATCAGATATATGGGTGCAGCTCAGCTTTACCGCAGCATGATGCAGTTGTGTACAGTTCAGCGTGCTCTTCTTGGAAATCGGCGGAAGGAGAGCAGCTGACCAGAGCAGGCAGAGGATGTTCATTAGAGGGTGCTTTTCTTCCCCCCGGAGCTAAGCAGTACGTGTGAGATTCCTGCAGCTGCAGAAGAGACGCTTTCAGTGGGGCTTCAAGTTGATACTCGGCTGGCGAGAGGAGGTGCATAAGCTCGGGCTGACAGCTTCTGCTGGGAAAACAGCTTCAGACAGGCAGGCTTTTTAAAGGCACGGCTCAGACACCCTTCGGGAAGACACTCTAACTGTGCCTATGGAACAAGTGCTGTGGTGCTGCATATGCCTTCACCGACCAGAAGAAATTTGCCCGCTTGTGGAATGGAATAAATGAAAATAAATACTGAGTACTGAGGGGGCGAGGGAATAAAATACTCTTCAGATAGAATTAAGAACAAGCCCCGAAGGAAGAGCAAAGGACAAAAAAAACCTCATGGTGTGTTTTTGTTGTTGAGCTTTTTTTTTTTTTTTTTTTTTTTTTTTGTAATGAGCTTACCTACCATGAACGGAAGAAGTGGATCTGCGGAGACTTCATTTCCTCCTCTGACCCCTCGTTTACATCACTGACTGGTGACAGTCACATCTACATACATAGTACCTGCCACTTCAGCTGCTCAGAATTATAGAAGCCTCTTTGTATGCAGCAGACATGGCTAGCCAGCAGGATTCAGGCTTCTTTGAAATCAGTATCAAATATTTACTGAAATCCTGGAGCAATAGTGAGTAGCAGAAGAGTAATCTTTTCATATTACGCATTGCTTGGTGAATAGCTAGGATAACCTAAAGGATAGAATCTTACTTTTCTGTATGTTTGTGTTGTATAAACCAAGTAATTTTTGCTTTTGTCAGCTTTAAAAATCAAAATGTCAGAGATTTAAACAGGTTTCATTAACTGCAAAGGCTGTAATGAGATTATACTAGATTTTGCTTGATTGAATTCTGAAGTTAGGCTGCTTTCTGGGTCTAACAGTACATTGCAGGGAGTGCATTCCAAACAGCATTTCCTGCCTACATGTTTGTTTGATTTGTTCAGACTTTATCTAAATATTTTTTAAAATTATGTTTAATCACAAGGGTGTGGCATTGCTCAGAAGTTGGTTTTTTATTAATTGTGCACTGAGGACAAAATATAATTGTTCTACTTAAGGTCTGAAAGTCGTTTTGATGTGATGGGAAGCAAAACATCAGTTGCTTATAGCTGCACTTCCCACCCTCTGTGCTTAATTTCAGAATCTTATGCAATATTTCTAGCCAGGAAGAATCCGTCTGTTTATCTGATCCAGGCTGGGGTTTGCAGAATGTAAACAAATAGCATTTTAGTCTGCCTTAGTCTTTTTAGCACTGCTGTTCCTGATTTCCATTGCTTTTTATATCAATTACTCTATAGATGTTTTAGCAACATTATGTAATGGAGGTGTCTGAATAAAATTTAGTGCTTGCAAATATATTCAGATTAGGTAAGATGATGAGATAACATAGGCAGAAATTTTCTTTTTAAGTTAAAGTACATGAACAGTATATTCCTTCTCTGTAGAAGCTTTTATTAACAGTGCTAAATCTCCGTATTTAACTGTTTTTAAAAGATAGAACATTGTGTCTCTGGAAAAATCCAACTTGGCTACGTGAAATAAGGTTCTGGTCATCCTACTATCTATAATTTAATAATGTATGCATAAAATTTATATTTAAAAATTTATATTTATATTTAAAAATTCTGTGGTGTAAAAGAGTTGCAAGATATGTTCAATACAAGGAGAGTACCTTATACCTGCAAAGAAATAAACAAAACATTGTATTAGATGTGTGACATGCAAGACTTGTATTCATTAAATGATATCCATAGAAACTGTATTTTTCCAGGTCATTTGTAACCTCAGTAACACTGTGGTGCTTGTTTGAATCTGTTTTTCTACCACAAGTGTGAAGCCACCAGGGAATAATAGTATTACCTAAACAGCATTGCTTATCTGCCCTCCTACAAAAATATTTAGTGCATATCCATTCAAATAATGGATTCCACAAGGACTAGGAGAGAATTTTATGATTTAGTTACCTTCTTGCACTAATATTAATCCAATACTGAGAATGTAAGTGTGTATTCTGACAGCACATATTTTATAACAGGCTAGGCATAGCTTATGACAGAAGAAAAACAAGTCAGTTTGTGATGCAGAAATCAAATCAGTTCTGGCATTAATTTTGTAATAGCCTACTGTAACTGGAAGTGAAACTGGCACTTAAGAATAGAAAACCAACTACATTGTAGAATTAAATGTAAAGTGTTGGGTTTTTTTTCTTTTTCCTTTATCTTGAAGTATATTTAAAGTATTTCAATATAGGAAGAGTATTTCTAGTCTGAAATTAAAAGTCCTTAAGTTCTAGTTTAGGGAAATGGAAACAGTATATGAATAATTGATATTTCTGACATTCTTTTAGTGGATAAACACCCCTTCTACTGTATCTGAAGAAACAGTAAGAGGAAATAGAGTGAATGAACCTAGGTTGCCGTAAACTTGTTGACAATTGGGGTTTTTTTTTTTTTGCTTTCATGCTGGAAGGGTATGTCCATAAATCTAAATATATCCTATCCAGCTGAAAAACAAACTATTTGATAAGAAGGCAGTAGGGAGTTCAGAAAACCTAGGGCGTTCTTCAGCTCTGCTATGTGATGGGTGGAGCAGAGGAAAACACTTCCCTTGCTTGAGAAACTGCTGGGAAGCCTGCACATGCATGCACGGGAGCATGTTTTTCAGAGAATAGGTGCTGTGTCTGCACACCCAAGACCAGAAGTAAGCCATAAATTATGCTGGGGCATTTACATAGCAGCAAGAGGTCTAACATACAGTTTCAAAAGAAAAACAACTTTGGTTCCTACAGTGTATATTTTGCTGCAATGTTAACAGTGTAGAGGTGCTGTCCATGTATGTTTCTGCAAACTGGCACTTTAAAACATCAGTAGAAACAACATTTATATTTCCCAGGGTTTTTAGTCCCACCAAAACCAGTTCTTTCCATTGATTTGTGCTTTGGCCTACACAACATTAGCATTTTCTAGCAGATTGCCATCCACGTCTGTTGCCCATACCATGGAATATAACTTGTTTATTCTACTTGGAATGACATTTTTCCCTGATTCCCTGACATTTTTGCTAGCTAAGGAGTTTAACAAACTAGTGTTCTTGACGTGCAAGGCAGGAATTAAGTTCAGTGTCACACAGCACTTGCTGAGGTGTTCACCTAGCATGCTGCTTGCATTTGCATGTTCATCATCCAGCTAAGGAGGCAGGTAATTTTTGGACAATGGGGTTCACTTTAACTGTTGCAGTCAGGATGATGCAGTCTGATACAGTCCGTGGTGTGTTCTCAGAGAGCCTGCGCTCTTCATCCTGGGGGATAAAAAAGCCAAGTCACAGTCTGGCCTTCAAATCATCCCATCAAACTGAGAGATCTCAAAATACTCCTTTGTGCAGTTCCCAAGACAGATTTTTGCTCTGCATGTGTCCATAAGATACCGTGCACATCATGCTGTCTGGAAAATATTCCTGTATTGTGTTGGAGATGGAATGAGAACTGGGATTCTCTGGTTGGAAAGTAAGAATAATCTAAGGGACTTTTTTACCCATCTCATGTGGGTTCTTATCTTTTCTTCAATATTCAAGTATTTTTGTTCAGTGCTGCATTAGTCAACAACTGCATTAATCATTTGCATTACTTCTTTTTGAACATACTGCTAAAATGCCTGCATGATGTGAGTGGTGCTTACTTGGCCCACTGAGGTCAATAAGCTGACAAGAATAAAATAGGGCTTACCAAAACTTGGACAATTAAGAGTCTTTTCCTCAGATTTGTTGTGGAAGTATTGTAAAATGCATTTTTTGTAAATAAAGATTTGTCATTTATTCAAGGCATAATACATGAATGCAAATGTTAAGAATTTGAAGCCTGGTTTTTCCATAGATTTTTTTCACTTTTTTTGAATGAATAAGAAAGATTTATTCTGAATTTAATTTCCAAATTACTTTTTCAACTTCATAGTTAAAAAAAAATCTGTACAGAAATTTTGAAATCTAGCTACAAGAACCTGGAGTACCACCACTCTAAACTGCAGAAAAGTCTATAATAAATTCTGCCTTTTGCAGTTCCTAGATCTGATTGGCAATTAAGTTTATTGGAGGAAAGGATTCTGTAGAAGAATCTAAATGGCACAGGTAGATGGCTCACTCATGCTCTCACTAGTCAACTCCTGTGTGGGCTTGTAGAAGCTGCATTTCTTTGTCTCACAGTTACTAGAGATAGGTTTTAAGGTTTCTTTCTTTCTGTGTAATGAAATGAAATTGCATATTTTGGATAGGGAATATTATATTTGGCACTTCTCATAGAACAGAGTTATCTGCAGGGTCTGATTTTAAGGATTGCAATGCTTGTTTATCTACCTTTGAATAGTAAGGGGGTTTTCTGCAGACTTGTGTTTAATGCAGACTCGGAATAAGGACTTTTCTAGTATCAGGACTTCAGGTCTCTTTCCCATGGCCATACTTCCTTGCTGACTTTCACACTAGCCAGCATCCACATCAAAATCCTCATGTCATCATCCTCTTTCCCTGTGCCCTTGTGTGCCCAGTCCCTGTAGCAGTTGTCAAAAGCTACTTCTTGTTTATGAGTGATGGTAACATCAGAGACAGCCCAGGCCTGGGACCACACATCCCACAGCACTCCCAGTAGGATCTCTGGCTCCTCCACAGCTTGCTGGTCACGTACCGAAATGGATAGGGCTAGCATCCAAACAAGTTCTGTGGTCAGAAGAGCATCAGGCATCAGAGACTTCCCAGTGGCCGACGGGGAGCCTGAAGGGTTGCTAGCTGCCTTGTGGTCAGCCATGTTCTGTTCTTCTCTTGAAGATGTGTTTCTACCATGTCAGGAAAAGAAATTCATGAAGAACATTTAGTCCTTCATTAAATGAACGTAATACACAAAGCAGTAAAACTCGGCCTTTTTACAGAGGATATTCATGAAGTCCTTGTGGATGAGCAAGAAAAAAGGGAAGGCCACAGACACTTTTTTAGCCCAAAGTCTCTGTTATATCCAAGTCTTATGCACTGGTTTGATCTTCTAGTTAGATTTTATTGTACATAATAGTGATAACAGCTAATTTGTAGGATTCCCTTATCTGCAGTCAAACACAGACCTGTTTAAGGCTGAGTAGGCTGAGCACACCATGCTATCAGACTTAGAGATTTGTACAAGATACCAATCAAGGAAAGAGGCTCATTTGTGTTTCCCAGTGCCCATTTAGACAAGCACATTCACTGAACAAGGAGAACCTATCCTTCCTTCCCCTCTCTCTTGCTCTGGCATCCGTACTCTTGCAGGCTGAGATAACCTGATTCCAGAAGCTGATGTGCTGCAAACTCACCCCGCAGGGACGGGATCAGTTCTTGCCTGGAGCAGCTGGGGAAGGGACAGGGAGGGGAAACTGGGACCCGTGTGTCCTGCTGGCTCCTGAGGTCTCACCCCCATACACCTGCAGAGTGCTGGCCCTTCCACTGCCGCTGCCTTTGGGGAGCCCTGGGCAGAAAGGTTTAGCATCTGCTCCTGTCTTGGCATCTGAGCCCGCCTGGGACAAGGGATGCCATTAATTCAAGCTGCTGTGCTATGTGAAGGGGATCGATTGCTCTGCCCATTGAGCCTGAAGGCAGGGTGCTTAAGGTGTTCTTCAGCTCTAGGTAGTCTGTGATTGTCAGCAGTAAAGCATCTTGCTTGATAATAGTGACTGTTACCTCCCTGGAACTTTGTATTTGGTCTGTCCGAAGGGAAAGGTAGTAAACCACCATGTTTAGGCTGTTTATGTTCTGGTGGTACCCATTTTAGAACTTGCATTTTGGCATGATTCTTCTCAGAAGCAAGGGAAAGTGGAAGTTTTTATTACTTTGGAAACATGAGAACTCTTTAAAAAATGATCTTTTTTTTTAATGTTTGCTAATCTATTGGGGACATTCCAGAAGCGTTTCTACCTTACTAGGAGGGAAAAGGATGAGAAAATCATAAATGCTTTATTGCAAGATTCAGTTGATTTGTAGAATGAGTTTTCTTGTCATTAAAAAGTTTGAATTACTGCTGTAAAAATCTACAAATGCTTTGACTGCAATATAGTCCATAAATTATTGTGGTAAAACTTCAAACCACCGAAATAGAAGATAATCTGGAAACTAGGCTTTGTTAATTACTGGTAGATATTCCATAAAGGTTCTAATTATTTTAGGTGTGGTAAAAAAACAAAACTATTCTGTAATACTATATGTATTCACTTTGAGTGATTAATTTGTGATGTCCTTGATGTTATCAAAATACCAGCAATATGGGTTTTTTCTAGTATTGCTAGTTATTATTCAAAAGGACCAGGGAAAAAATTAACAATTCTTATGTTTCCTCTATTCATATAATGTATCACTGAATAAGCTGTGGTATCTTTTATTTTTATATGTCTATATAAATATAAAAACTATAATTATGAAAAAGTATATATAGGTATAAGGAAAGTGATAAACAGGATATCCTAGGAGTATAAAATGTACAATAGTGTTTAAAATTAAATACTGGAGAATATAAGGTATTATACTAATATAGTAAATTGCTACTTAACAATCCTTTTGTATTTTCTCCACTTTTGATACACTCATTGCATTAATAGTTTAACTCTTTTCTGTGTATTGACTTGGGGGCAGAAGGAAGCATGCTCCACACCTACAGAATTACAGTTGCACATGCTTGTCCCACTTTATTTTCTGTATTCATTCCTGACTTTCTAAACAATCAGAAGCTACAGACACTTGCTATGAGTTGGTAGCCCTAGAGACTGAATTCCTGTGGGTGTTGAAACCATGAATGGCACATATGGCATTGCAATAGCTGTGAACTGGGAGGGACAGTCTCATCCCAGCCTCTTACTCCTGTCACCATGCTCCTACCCCTTCTCTGCCACCCTAATTACCCACAGATTTAGTATCTTGAAAGCTAAACTTTCTAAAATAGTGTAGATGCTGGTGTCAGCATGAGAAAGGGGATGAGGGTACACTACTAGGAGTAGGAGGCAGTTTTGGTTGATTCCTACTATTAGGCTGGTGGAACTGTATGGTAAATCATATTTACTTTAAAAGTGGCTCCTGTACCTATGCCTGCTTCTAAATATTGGTAATAGTTCCTTCTCCAGGAAGTAAACAAGTCTAGCTTTTGCATCCCTCTATTTTCAGAGCATCAGCAGTGAAGTTGTTGCCATTGTTTCCATGATAAATTTGGAATGCAGCATAATTTCACAGAAATAAGTAGCTGAGTTATTTGTGAGTTGGTAATTTTTCAGTCACTGCAGTTGCCTACACTAGATTAGAATCAATTGTCCATGGAAAGAAAATCCCTTCTCAAATATTCTTTCTTCTGAATCATCCAATCCTTTGTCTATTGCACTAGGTGCAAAAGGAATACTGGACATAATTAATGTTTAAACTTTGCAGTAGCTCTAGCAGTGAGATATTTTAAGTTCTTGCATGGCTTATATTTTTAAGAATGAAAACAGAAAGATGTTCAATAGTATGACAAATCAGGACAAAACATCTGCTGACTGGCCCATCATCCTGCTGAGAGCTGGAAACTGTGGCGGGTGCCAGTGGAGGGGGGATTATGATCCATAGGGATGAAGGGCAAAGGGAATAAGAGAAATGTGGTGGGAACTGTAGAACAGGATGAGGAGACAGCTTTTATATATTGTATGCATACCTTAAATGTGTTTGTACAAATACATGCATTCTGGAAAACATTCAGGAAGAAGTCAAGTGCTACCAGCAGTCACAAGTTACAAGGTCACAGCTGTAGCAAGCTGGGTGTTAACAGCTCACACTGGGTGGATGGGTACAAGCTCTTGAGGGAGGACCTGCCGGGAAATCAGGAGTGGAAGTTGCTGTCTTTGTATGAAGGAACTCCTTATGGATCTGGAGCTCTTCTATGGGATGGATGGTTGAGAGTGTGCTGGAGACCTTGTGACTCAGGATTAGAACAGATGACTTGAAGCGTTGCAGGATGATGGTGGGAATATGTTACAGGGTGAGGAAGTGTAGAAAGTCTTATTTGAACAACTTGAGGAAGTTCATGAATTGTTGATGTTGGTTCACGTGAGAGACTTGAATGTCCTGATGTCTGCTGCAAGTGCAAAATAGTAGGATGCAAGCAGTCGAGATTTCTTAAGGGTATTGGAAGTAAGTTCTTGAATTACAATGCACCAAATGGGTGAAGTGCAACTGGGTCTGTTACCTATTAACATGGAAGACCTGACTGGAGCTCAAAAAGGGTGGATGTGTACAGACCCTGGACTTAAGGAGAGAGTGTTTCAGTTTTGAGATTTCAGAGACTATTATTGGGGATCTCATGAGGGACAACTCTAAAAGGCAAAGGAACTTAGGAAAGCTGACAGATCTTTGAGGTCAGCATCTTTCAGTAACAAGAGTGGACTCCCCAGGCTTAAGGAAACAAGCAGGAGTGTGAGGAGACTGGCTTGGCTTATCACCTCTTGGCTGAGCTCCACTTTGAAAAAGGCAATATATCCGAAGCAAAAGTGTGATTTGGCTGCAGAGAAGGAATTTATAGACATTGCCTGGGCATGCAGGGACAGTGCTTGGTAATTCAAAATGCAACTGGAGGTGGGCTTTGCAAGGAATATCAAAGTCAAGAAGTAGAGTTACTCTTGCTTCCTTAGTGGTAAAAGGCTGAACAAGGGCAATGCGGATCCATTGCTGAATGAGGCAGGGAATTCAGTGATAATGGACTGAAGTACTGAGCAATACTTCTGCCTCTTTCTTCAGCAAGATGGTCTCTCTAGCCTCTGTCTGCCAGGTTCTGGAGTTCCTCTTGATATGGCACATCTCAAAGGGGGAAACTTGTTCAAGTTCAGAGTTCAGAAGCCCAGACTCTCTTCTTCGCAGGAACTACTGAGAAGCGTGGCAGTTCCTAACATATTTATGATCTTCTATATATTGCCATTTATAGTCACATTCAAAACCGAGGGATGGCAGAGTTTTTCTTTTCACAGCAGACAGTGGAGCTTGCTAAAACAAGCCACTGAATGAAACTCATCTGAGAAACACTGACTCCCTAGTTTGCTCTCAGCCAAGTAGCAGTAGTTTCGCTGAGTTACTGAATGCCACTTGCTTCCTCATCTGTGTGAAAGAGAGATCACAAATACAGAGACACCCCCCCAAAATACTGATGTTTGTGCATTCAAAAAGATAACTGATACAACTGGTATTAGAGGTGCCTGGGTGATTAATCTTTGTCATGTCTCAGAAGAGAAATTTTGGGGCTCTTTTCAGGACACTGGTTTGAAGAGAAATCCGAGTGTTGTTTTGTGAATATTGTGGGATCACTATAGTGACAATATCATGTTTCTCTAGGGGAATACATTGCTGATAAAGAGCTTAATTAGGTGAATGGAGCCTTAGGAGAGAAGTTTCACCCATTAAAAAAAAAAGGGGGGGGAGGCCCTTTTGGGAGACATGCTATACAATGTTTATCCTGGATACTTTGTATTTTTTCAGAAATTTGCAGTCAACACGTGTAGTGCTAATGCATACAAGTTACGAGAGGGTTTTTTTCACTAGTCAGTGAGCGGGTGAGAAGTCACAGTTTTTGTATGGCCAAAATGTGAAGACATTAGATGGATTACTATCAGACAAGGACTGATCAGCAGAATACATCAGTTCCTGATTTTATTTATAATCATGAAGATGCGGATGGTTTAGTTTTATTTTGAAAAGCTTGACTTTGGAAGACTAATTTATATTTCCTTGAATTCTTAAGTAGTACATGGCTCAGCACAAAAGTCTGACAAAGATATTGGTTCCAAGGAATTCTCCTATGATTGGGTGGTCATTTTATTAACATTTTTTCCTAATCTCAAGCTATCTCCTCTCTCTCTAACTTTGAAGAGTCTGAACTTGTATGTGGAGTAAATTAAACTTCAAAGGATGTCTGTATATAAATTGGTTTGGTTTTATATTGCTTTCCTTGAACAAGTTTTGTTGAACACAATATACAGAATCATCTTTCTAACTGCATTTCTGATTATAATTTATGGATGCCTTTAAATGTGTGGATTAATTTTTTTTTTTTTTTTTTTTTTTAGTCAGAAGGTTGTCTGGATAGAGTTTTTGTTGAAGTTCTTCCTTGAGAAGTTTGCAGAGTGGGTTTCTGCATATACTCATTCTGCATATAATTCTGCATTGTTTTATGTTTTCAAAATGAGGTTTATTCTTTGCACGTTACTGAGATACCAAGTGCTGAAAGTAGTCATTCCCTTGTAAATGGAATTGTTTTAGAAAGCTTTCCTCTGGAAACAAAACTTATTCAGTCTGCCTGCCTGCCTGTTTTTGGAGATGTTAACCAAATTCAGGACAATTCAGAGAAGGGTGAATTCTTAAAGGTATTTAAGTTTCTACGAATTTGCAAATTGAGGCTGTTTGACAGTGAAAAGGGAGTCTCAGATGTTGAAAAATGGCTGCATAAGCCTCCTGCTTTCTTAGACACAGGGAAATCCTTGCTGTGACAGCCTTCATAAATACCCCAGCTGTGAAACAAGCTTCAGTCATACTTTTGAGAGGATTGCACACAAAACTCATGGTGTTGCCTATTTTAAACTACATTCACAAGATGCAAATTGACATTCATTAGTTCAGGTGCAGGGAAACCTCTGCAAATAATTTGGTTGCAATGGTCTCCATTATAACTAATATTCATACAGTGCTTCCCATCTGGAAGCTTTACAGACTTAAATTCTTCCATCATTATTACCTGAATATGAAGGATTGCTTTATTGCTATTCCTGGGCAAATCAAAACAGAGAAATTAACTGAGAAATACATATCCTGTGTTAGATCTGGAAATGAAGCCCTGTCTTCTATTTTTGTACTGGAAGAACCTTTTCTCCTTCACATTCTTGGTAGCCAAGTGACACATTGTAAATCATGACTCAGCTAGTTAATATATATAATGAGATTTTTAATTGACGGTAAGTAGTAATTTTCATATGGAAATGTCATTGGGTTGTTTTAAAATTCCACAGCATGCATATTTGTTGCTACTGATGTCTTAAATGAGGAGAAAATTACTTAGCTATATTTCTCTTTCCATGAAGGTAGATATTTGAAACAAATAACCTCACCCCACCCTTTATCTGTGTGCCATCTGAACCAGAGCTAGGTGGTTATTTTGATTTTTGTTCTGTTGTTCATAGGCAGGAAAATGGGACAGAACAGTGTTTGTGTTTTTTACTGGGATGAGTGTTTGATCAAGAGCATTTCTGATTCTCTGGGAATCAGAAGCTGAAATGTATCACTTTTCAAAATATAGAAGTCATCAGGATTTGTAGTAAATTAAGCAAAGTCTCAGTGTGTCCTTGGTGAATCTTTAGCAAATATGTCATGGAAGCTGAAAATATTTTCAAAGGGAATGTGAAGCTCAAAATGTTCATTGTTTTTACTCATTTGTCTGTCATGTATTCAAGCAAAGGATAGGACAGGTAGAAGTGAGTGTTAAAGGGATCTGCAGACCTCCATAGCAACTGAAATGACTGAAATAATTTGAATTATTGTTTTAATGAACTTTCTAAAAGTTGTTGATATAGAGAGGTTGGAATATTATTTTAAAATAATACAAAAATTAAAATTTTAATTTTATTTTTTTTAAAAACTATATTTAAAAAATTAAAACTTAAAAAAGTTTAAAAACAAATGACTGTGCATATTGCAGTGCCTACTTATTTAATGTAAATCCCCTCTTTTCCTGAGCTCTGCAGTTTGGGCTAAAGCACCTCTAAACTTAATGTCCCTGAAGGTGAATTTTAGAATTTTCTGCCAAAATGGTTCTACCCTCTCTAATAATGAGAAAATGCAAAATAAACCCTTTTGTTAGTTCATGTTAAAAATTCTCTTGTTGAGAATGGGTGGGGGACAGAGACCTTACAGCCAACTGCTTCTGTTCAGTGACTGCACAAAGAAAGTGAGGGCAGAGGGGGGTGAATCTGCAATAAAAGCCCAGCAAAGAGCCTGTGGGAATGAAAGAAGAGGCAGGGGAATCATTATGGGGAAGGAATCAGAAGTAGAGGAACTGATACTTCCCAGACAGTGGGAGTGGAAATTAAGAGTGCCTGGTACGAGGTGGATGCTGGAGAGGGGTGGGTGAAGGGATAGGGATGGGATGGGGTTCGAAGGGCTGGAAGGGTAAGATGGGCAATGTTTAGATGAGCAAACAGTGCACAGGAGTCCGGAACTGGAATAGGAAGCCTGAAGTGGGGAAGACACAGCCGTGAGAAGACGCCAGATTGCAGAGATGGAGTAAGAAGAGAGCAGCTGGGGAGATGAGGGAGGTGAGAGACAGAGAAATCCCCTCCCAAGAGCAGAATGCAGTGCAGGAGGCCTGATTTCCATCCTACATCCTTGCTTTACAGCACATCCTTCCAGTACAGGGTATGCTTGCCTTTGTCTAAGTGCTTGGGTGGACCTAAAGTGTTAAATATTATCAGGTGAAGAGAACAGCAAGTGCCTTGTGCATGCTGTTAAGGTAACTGGGTCAACAGTTGGTTCATTTGGCATCAGATTAATCATACATCCTCTATATTACCTCACCGCTGAAAGCCTGGGTCCAATGAGGTAATGCAGCACAGTGGAAAGCACACAGATGAACAAAGAAATGTCCTCTCAGCTTACTATTCTATTTATTATTACTTGTAATGCAGTAGCAGGTAACTTCCTAATAGTCCTCTCCTCCAATACAGGAGGTAATGTCTAAGCTAATAATAAAAACTAGTCTGTAGTAGCATCTCCTAGGGGAGGGTGTCAGACAGATCCGGGCACTTTTGACTGTTCTCAGCTGAATGAAGAAACAAACGATGTATTTGGGCATTAGGGAATATTTGAGTGTCACTCAGCATACATTCAAGCATAATAGTTTTATGAGCAGTGTGTTAGAAACTGGTATGAGGCACTGTAAATATTAAAAGTATCCTTGTGGATGGTTTGTTATCACATTAGATAGAGCTAAGCAGTTGTGTACTGCAGGGATGGACTCTCGGCTTTACTTTTATCTCCTCATCGGGGATTTGAGAGAAGGTAAATAGCATGTTGTGACATTTAAGTATACATATACACATTGAGGTATATAAGTATTAGTAATGAAAAAGGAGAAAAAAGTCGAGTGAAATAAGGGATTATTTGGAGTAAAAATCTGGAAACTTATTTACCATGTGAATCTGTAAATGTCTTTCAAGATAGAATTTATTTTTAAAACATGAAAAAGCAAGACTGGCCGCATCCTTAAACTGCAGTGTAAGGGCCAGCTCTTCACTGGAAGGGGAGAAACAGGATTTCTCACTGCAGCTGCAGTGACAGAAGGTCCATGTACATGCATAGCTGCTCCTGGGCCAATTCCCAGCTTTGTTTTGCCCAAAGTGGAAATTCCAGGTGACTGACTGCTACAATGGAGCTCTGAGAAGGGCATTTACAAGTAAGAGTTTTTCATTTATTTAAGGACAAGCAGCAGTCCTTCAAGGAGTAAAATGGAAGCATCACACTGCTGGAAAGTTAGATATTTATTTAAATTTATCATGTGCTTTGATATTAATAGATACTTAGAAGGACTGTCTGCCTAATATTAATACCATTGTTTCTAGATCACCATTAAATCTGTTACTAATTTCTACAGTAATTTCCTCATTACATAAAGGAATCTATCCCTGCAAGGTAATAAGATAGTTTTTTTCAAACTTGCTACCACTGATTTTAATCAAGCATTTTTCTCCGTTAACTACGAAGAGGTGTATAATCTCTTGCACAACTAGCACATTTACTTACCAAATTTCAACCTAATTGGTAAACTTTCCTAAAGCCTGACTGAGATGCCATGCATTTTAAAAATGCCATTTGAGTTATGATAATATCCTTGGGGCATGAGTTTTTGTTATAAAATTCTCAGTTTTATAATATTAAATCCAAAAAAGACATTTCATGATGGTGTTGTTTACATTTATTGGGTTGGATATGTTTACCTGCTTTATGAGGAGGAGAGTTCGAAACATTTGGCCAGAAGGTTTGAATCTCTACATTATTGCTATATATGTGTGTGTAAATTTAAATAACAAATTATGTCTTTCTAATTAATACAGAGAATTATCTTCAGTCATTAAAGTTCCTGGACACAAGTGACCAGTGAACATTAAACATCATCAAACAGAAGTGATTGGTGTGATCAATGGCAATCTTTTTCAATCTCCTTTTTCTGTTTTGAATCATATGCATTGTGGATTCAAGTAATAGCTGTGATTTTCCATAAACTGTAGAAGAACTGGCATGGTGTCCTGAAAATCTAACAAGTATCTGCATTGATAATTTAAGAAAGATATACGGAATAGCATTTTCAGAAAGCTGAATTTTGTCCTAAGGGTTTTCATGGAAAACCAGATAGTATTTAACTGTTTATGTCAGTGGAATTAGAACTAGATTGATTCCATTAAAAACAAACAAACAAACAAACAAACAAACCACCACAAACTTTTTTTTTAATTACTGTATTATTTATTCCAGATGAAGGTTTTTTTAAAGGTTGGAGATGGGATTTCAAAGTCTGGATGTTTAATTAAGCATTTAACCTCAAACTATCACATTCTAGGTGAGTTTTTTAGCCATTAAGCTGTTACATAAAAGGCAATTACAGCCAAACTGAAAAGGAGAGGAGCTGCTTCTCTGTTCTGCTTTAAACATTTGAAGTGGCCCAACAATGTGAGGTTGCTGTGTGGATATATCTATGGCAGTGTTGGCTGTTGTGGATCCTGTTCTGAGATGCTGCTTTACCCAGTCAATTTACCATCAGATTTTACCCAGATTTATCCAAGTGATTTATCATTTGGGTCATTTTTTATGGTTTTTGTTCCACAGGCTGATTTTAAGCACTCAGCTTTCCAACTGGTGAGCCCTGAGTGAAATTGTCCTGGAAATGCCATGTCCCCACAAAGGCAATGATGGGCTGACAACATGGGGAAAATTTCTTTGTGTATATAGAAAGAAGTGTCAATGCTGGTGTTTAAAGTCTTAGTATGTTAACAGCCTTCTGTACCGTTTCAGGTGCCTGAGGTTCATGCTTCCTATCGTTTTGTACATGCTTTCTTACTGACAAAGGCGTTCATTATCATTGGGTTGCCATGGAGTGCTGATCACATGGATCTGGGAATAATAACCCATTATGCTAATATAGCTTGTCATTGTTTTTGATGCGAAGTGATGTCCCATAACAACATCTGATGTTTGTAACTAATGGAATTTATGGTAAGATCACAGGTCATGGAACAGTGTTGGCAAAATTGCCTACACTCTTCACTTTGAATTCTCTGGTTACATACCTGTTAGCGAAACCATTTGCACATTTTTGGGTCAGTTTTCTTCTGGTTTTAATGTCTTTCTGCGGTGAGAATTGGAGGTTTCTAACAGAACAATTCTGGCCTATTTGCATAAAGCTAGAAATGTGTGTTTTTCTTCTGAGCTCTCCTGCCCCTTTAGGAGCCACAACTTTGATACTCTGATCATAAAATTTATATTTATACCTGAATGTACAAAGAGAAATCAAGTACTGATTGAAATTCAGACTTCTGCTTCTTGATATTATCATGATTAGAGAAAGAAGAATCCTTCTTACAACATCTGTATCCTAGCTTTACCAATGAGAGATTGTTCTCAGAACTGTGTTTTCTACTAATATATTCAACAAGTCATAAATTATACAACCAGAAAAAACATTGTGTCATCCAATCTGTGCTCCAAATAGATCAGGCTTTATGGCTTCTCTGAATTAATTTCTGTTTGAGACAAAGCACATCTTAAAAAAAGTCTTAATTTAAAATTCCCAGTAATGGAAGAATCAGCACCAGACTTAATAGCATTCTGGCAATTAATTTTCCTCCCTTTGTGTTTAACTTCTTTAATGCATTTGTCTAGCCTAAAATTCCAGACATTGGATGTTACTGAAAAAAAAGCTGTCTCTTAGCAAATTTCTCTTACTGATATTCATGCTTAATGGGTATGGAAATCATCTCATCTAACTTTTAGGCATTCTTAGTGTGTTTATATTTTACATCTTACACAGTCAAGCCTGGTTTTTCTGATAGCCAGTGAAGAGGTACAGGGGTACAGTTCAGATGAGCTGCTTTAGAGATGTTTATTGTAATGAATCACACTTTGGATATGCCTGAGTGCCTGTGCTGTCTAAAAAAGGCATTTGAGGGTAAGAGGGTCCATGAAATACGTTTTCAAATAGGTGCCATTGTAGGAGCAGTAAATGCAAATTTCTGCTGTTAGAGGATATAATGGTGTAACTTTCTCATGGTCAAACTAAGCTAAACTTCAAGGCAACTTTTGCAGTCATGAGTTATTTTTTCGCCTTTCCCGAATGTTCTCCAGCTCACCAGCGTCTTTTCTCAAAGCTGCAGGCACCAGAGCAGGACTGAGCATCCAGCAGCGGTTGCAGTGCCACTGACAGTGAAGCAGTAGAGCTTTCCTGCTTTTGCTTTTTTTCATACTGCTTGAAAAGGCTCTCCATAGCTCTTCAGGTCACAAGAATAGCAAGTCTGTTTCCAACACATTAGTCATCCTGGTCTCAGGCCTTTTTTTCATCATCAGTGTTTCCCAGGAAGAGAAAGCCACTTTCTGTCTGTGTGGCCTTGTTTCTGGCTGTGCAGTCCTCCAGGTTAGAATTAATATCTCCTGTATTATTTGCATGTATTTAAGTTTCAAATGCTATTCAAAAGAGGTGAGGGACCTTTTTTTTTTTTCTGGTTTTTTTTTCTGTCTGTCACCCTTAATTTGTGTTTTGCCTGTAAACTTTATAGAAAAGGTTTTTTTCTATGTCATTAACATTAATGATAAATAGTACAGGACTAAGAACTGGTCTCTGTATCTCCACTAGAAGTACATTCATTACAGTATGATTCTTCCTTAATTCATGGATGTTACCTATCTTTTACAGTGTGGTAAAATACCAATCCAATTGCCAAGCAAAAATGTGAGACTACACTTTCAGCCATGCTAACCAAATTTATAATCTCGTAAAAAGATATGGTTAATTTAATAAAATTTACTTCCCATAAACCTATGGTTATGGCACTGTATTATCATATTTTGGTTCTTTATTAATCAAATGCAGCTACTCCAGGATGAGTATCAGGCCAGCTGTGCTGTGTTTGCCTGGATTGCCCTTGCTGACACTTGAGAAAATCTACTATAACATTAGTTTTGTCCCAGGCCTCAGGAATACTGAATTTCCCTTCAAATATACTATAAAAAAGCATGTTTTTATTGTTTTCAGATTTGATTAGGCTCTTTGGTTTTTCTAATGGATTACTCTGTTTTTGCAGGGTTTAAGCTGTTTATTTGAAAAATCCAATGTGAACTCTAGGATTCTTTGTTTTCGTAATTAAATTACACAGAGTTCATCTCCATAGGCGCCTGTTCCTCTCCAAATTTAATAACATATTTCTGGCATTCCAAAACATTTAGACATTTCAATGCATGGAAGGAGTTTGCTGTCATGGCCCACTGACCAGCATGAGAGCAATGTTCTGTCCGTGGTGTATTAGGTATTTGCAACTGACTGGCCGTGCAGAAGGCCCCTTGGACAGCAGCTGAATTCCATGCACTCCACTACTCTGTTCAAGTGAAAGTTTCTCTGTGGGCAGCTGCACTCCAGCCAAATTTTCAGAAACCTTCGCTGAGCTCATGTGGATGGTAAAATACAGTATCTTGTATTTCAGTCACCACAAAAAATATTTACATCCCAGAGCCACAGTATACCAAAGCAGCATATATTGGCATTTGTATTTAGGTTTGTGGCTAAGAAGCAAATGAACCCACTTTCAAAGAACTGTAAATGTAATGTAGTAAAGGGTTATTAGATACAATAGCATCATGATCTGTGGCTAGTAAAAGACAGCTGTAAGCAAAGAGGCCAGATAGCATTGAATATGGAAGATAGATGATATTATGAGTGTGCTGCTGCAGTATTGAGTAAGAACAGTAGTGATTCAATCAGACATGGAGTAGGGGATTGATAATAAATATCAATCCAGATTTTGGCTGCAAATTTTTTTCTTTCATTTTTCTTTGTATAGATGCTACTTTGTGTGCTCCACTGAAAGGAAAACATGAATTGATGTCTCTCACATCTTAGTCTTTATTCAGAGAAATCCCTCCTGTGGTGTCATCACAGAAAGCTTCACAAAATTTTGTGAAAATCTTCTTGGTTTGTGATGGTTTAACTTGCCAGTCCACAGATCCAGCCTGTGGCTTGGTTTGCTGCTGGTGTTGTGCCATTTTCCACCCACACGAGCAAGGGTAAGAATTTGAGCCAGCAGCAGCTAAAATGCACCACAGTGCAATTTAATCCATACAAGGTGCTCTTCAAGAGTCTACAGATTTAAGAGTGAGAGTCATCACTAATAACTTTGGGTATCTGTTGTCAGTTCTCTTTCAGTAATCACTGAATGAGTGATAGGCACCTCTAGAAAGTGATTTATTCTGTCTTAAGATGAGAATCTAAGAACGGTTTGATGGATCACCTAGAAATGTCGGTCACAATTTACCCAGAACCTGGATGGCTAGATTGAGTTTGATATTTGGTCGGTAGGTGGCTAAATTTGTAACTTCCCCTAAAAGGCACCCATATAGTAGATCAAGTGCACCAGAATATGCAAGAAAGCAAGAACAGTTTTAAAGATTTTCCTTAATAGTGCTACACTTTGAAACATAACTAGACCTGACATCTTTATTATGGCATAAAGTAAACAAAGCTGTAGCAAACCAACTCTTAGACATTGAACAGTGTTATGTCAGGAGAACTAGAAGCTGTTTCTTTCTATACATTGGTAACAAAGTGCTGCTTGTTTGTGCAAGCTCATCACAACACACTCAGGTTTTCATACATGTGTACATTGCACAGAAAGCACATCATCCACAAGTGATATGCTGTTTCCATTCCAGGGGAAGACAGTAGTTTTTAACAGCATGATCCAACATGTCAGTAGTTTGGAAGAGCAAGTGTGAACAGACAACAAAAACTCAGAGACAGTACCAATTCTAACATCTGAGGTAGCTATTGAAATTGGAATAGGACTGAGATGAAAGCATTTATGTCTCTGTCTGGTAAAAAAAAAAAAACAGTTTAAATATATTTTCAAAATTCCATCTTATCCAGACTTACAGTTGTATTACGGAACACTTAAGAGAAAAAGAAAAGTGTGTTGTCCTAAGGAGAAAATGTATAGGTGTCATGGTTTAAAACCAGCTGGCAACTAAACACTTACACAAGGCTCACTCCTGTGTGCAGGCAGGTGTTCAGCCATCCCCAGGAAAGCTGAGGGAGCTGGCTTTCCATTGCAGCTTAGAGTAACTTGGGAAGGCAGACACTACAACTCTGAATGACCCCTCTTCCTCCTTCTTCCCCCAGCTTTCTATGCTGAGTGTGACACTGCAGGGTCTGGGATCTCCCTTTGGTCAGTGGGGTCAGCTGTCCCTGCTGTGTCCCCTCCCAGCTCCGTGTGCACCCCCAGCCCACTCGCTGGTGGGGTGAGAAGCAGTGAAGGCCTTTGGCTCTGTGTAAGCCCTGCTCAGCTGTGACTGAAAAATCCCTGGGTTATCAACACTGTTTCCAGCACAAATCCATAACACAGCCCCACACCAACTCCTGTGGAGAAAATTAACTCTACCCTGACCAAAATCAGCACATTAGGGAAAAAAGATATTAGGTAGCATCGTCCCTGCTTGCTAGTCAGTCCCTCTTCTGGAAGTAACTATTCCTTCTCTTTTGGACTCCTTTAGCCTTGTACTTCCTCGGTCCTTTTCCAAGTTCCCTAAAAATAATTCTTCTGCTAACACCCATCAACCACAAAATTACAGGAATATCTTCATCTCCCTGTCTCTGAAAAAGAAAGAAAATGCAACAAAATGTCTGTCTAAAAATCCTATAAGAAGCTATTTTCTGATCCAACAAAACCAAAATGGAGCTTAGCGTTTTTGCCCTAGTACCTGAAAAAAGTGTAAAAGAAGAGTATGAATGTCTTTATTCAAAATCAAATTATTTTTAAGCTCTATTTGAGCTCAAAAGGAATCCTGGTGTAGTTTCAGAAATAAACCTTGTCTCTGTTTTAATTTTTTTAGAAAAAACCCCAATAATTGCTCCTCTGAAAATATCTTTTCACCCTTCTTTGGAGTTTTTCTTTTGGAATAACTGGAAAAAGTAAAAAAACAACCTTGTGAAGTTATATGGAAAAGATACCAAGATTTTGAGATCTTTTGAAAGTGCATTGTTAATCTCAAGTCAGCCTTCAAAGAGGCAGTGTATCATTACCATATAAAACGTAGAAACTGAGAAGTATTTTTGTTTGATTTGGATCCCATCAGAAGCAACAAAGATATTTCCTTTAGAGAGAAGTCACCCCTAAATAAAACACTCAAATGTGAAAATTGTTGTAGATTTTCCACAAGATTTTTCATGTCATTTAGCATTTTCAGTCTTTAATCTCATAATAAACCAAGCAATTTCTAGAAAAAAAACATTATGTTACATGCATATATTCCCACGTATCTTCAGCACAGTGGTATATGTAGACAAGAAAATAGTGATTTAGAGAAAAACAAGCAGAAGAATAGCTGGTGAGCAAAGACAATGGGAGGGAAGGAGAATTGCTTTCCTGCCTCACTCACATGTCTTGCAAGGATCTGAGATAACCTAGGGAACACTGTCAAGCTGCTCAACCCCTGACCTGCCAGTTAGGAAAAAGAGAGAGGGAAAGTCTGTATCTTACAGGATGCTTAGCCAAGTCAGTGAAAAGGCCTTTAAAAAGTCAATGGGCACATATGACAGGATTTCCTGTTTGTTTGTTTTGGCAGTCATCATTCTTGAATCCTCCATGTATGCAAGGGGAGAAAATGTATTCCACTCAGTGCTTTCCTCTACAGGTTCTCACATCAGTTACCCCTCTCTTGCACAGAATTGCAGTACTCCTCTGAGAAGCTTAACACTTACCTGCCATCAGCTGGGATGTGAGGACCAGAAGGTTGCTAGTGGCTAATAAAACCAAACCAACAGTTGTATTCCTTCCAAGATTCTAGAAACTAGAACCTTTGGCTTTAAACTAGAACCTTTGGCTTCAAAGCTAACAGGCACTTCACCACATGAGTCTCAAATAAGACCTGTCTATATGTCACAGTCATCTAAGGGCTGTTCCAATGTTTCCCTGAGTTTGGGCAAAGACTATCCATATTAAACTGGATTATTTCCTGGTGGTGTCCATCACAGGAGATGGCTGGTTCATAAGCATCTCTGAATGGAATGAACATATGAACTCTTTGTAGACATGCAGTTTTAGCATCCATAAGGCCTACTGAGTGACCATATATTTATTTCCAGGTTGCATTTTGTTTCTCTCCTGCAGAGGATTGGATCTAATTGTTAAAAAGTTACCACATCTGGGACATGTTCTTAGGCTCCAATCTGCAAATCGTTGTCCACCCTTGGGTTAAGGGGAGGGCTGAATGAGTTTGCTACAAGGAATTAGACTTATGTCTCAAAATGTTCAGTCTCACTGAGAATACCACATGGTCTGTTTTAGGCTTGTTTTTTTACGAGATACTGAAAATAAATTCAAGAATGACAAGCATGGGCACACACACACGCACAAAATGCTCAAGCCTCCTTTCCCTTGGGTAGAGTAGTTGGGTTGGCCAAAGCTTACACTTTATTGGCAATTCTGCCTCTTCTTAGTGGATGTGCTAATTAATTTGTCTCCTGTTTTCTGTCTTTGCTGTTCCTTGAGTTCACATGAAATTTGTATTGTCCTATTATGGTAAAAGGAATAGGAAGTTTGGACAAGAATTGTCTAACCAAGTCTACAGGGTTTGGAACTGTCTTTTGTAGCTCCACAAGTACTCTGAAAAGAGTGGAATAAGTATGTCTAAACCTGGCAACAGCATTTTTTCACTAAGTACTCAGACAGAAATAATTTAAAATATTGATCTTATCTTGGGTAAATCTGTAACCAAGTCTTGGAGTGCCTTTATCATGGAAGATACCTTTTTCCTTTCTCTTCCCCATGCCAGTTTACACAAATGACTCTCCTGAGGCATGTTCTCTTTAAAGAAATTAAGGAATCTGAAATGTATACATTAGCCTTTTCTCCCTCATAGTTTTGGCATAATCAAGTATTTGAGGATATCCATTTCAGAGAGCTGAGGTCATTTGAGCACTTTATTGGATATCTTCCCGAATCTATTCCCTTTGGATTTGTTTTCCAAATGAGCTGTTTTGCTCCAGAATTTTGAACTTCTATTGTACTTTTCTCCACTGACCCTACTGTGTTTTCTCTATTTCATCTTCTAGACTAGATAGTATTCCTCTGGCATAAGGATTTCCAGACTTTTGTTTTACATATAATTGTTTGGGTTTTATCTTTGTTGCATTGCAGACCATCTATCTCATTGGCCAACCAAAGAAACTCTTCCTGAACAGTCCTGTATTTGGATTAAATAGGCTTTGGAAAGTCAGGATGAGTTGGCATAGTTTTATGTCATGTTCTTGAGTCAAGACAGCTGCACAAAATGACTGATTGTCTTCTCCAATAGTTGCCTGAACAGTTTTAGACAGTCTTTAGAGTCCGGAGTTTTAGAATACATGTTTACTGAGATTTTACATATTCTTTCCCAGAATGAACTAGGTTGAAAAAGACCTTTAAGATCATCTAGTCCAACCTATGACCTAACACCTCCTCATCACCTAAACCATGGCACTGAGTGCCACGTCCAGTCATTTTTTAAACACACCCAGGGACGGTGACTCCACCACCTTGCTGGGCTGACGATTCCATTGCCCGGTCACTCTTTCAGTGAAGAATTTCTTTCTAATGTCCAACCTAAATTTCCCTTGGTGCAGCTTAAGACTGTGTCCTCTTGTTCTGTCAGTTGTTGTCTGGGAGAATAGACACACCCCCCACCCAGCTACAGCCACCTCTCAGGAAGCTGCAGAGAGTGATAAAGTCACCTCTGAGTCTCCTTTTTTTCCAGGTTAAACAACCCCAGCTCCCTCAGCCGTTCCTCACAGGGTTTGTGTTCCAAGCCCCTCACCAGCCTTGTTGCCTCCTCTGGACACGTTCAAGTGTCTCGATGTCCTTCCTAAACTGAGGGGCCCAGAACTGGACCCATGAAAATTAATTATGAAAATAATGCTTAAATAAAAATAGTGCTATTAGTGCATCTTACTAATATGCTGGAATAATATTTTCCTTGGGAATCTTACAATTCATTTCACCAGGATAAAAATGGATCTGCTAGACCTTTAGTTTGTTTCTTTCAGCAAAACTTTCCTTTTTTTATTTTCTGTCTATCAAGCTTGAATTAATTGGGAATGTTCTCCTTCAAAAGGTGAAACAGCAACCTTGTGTGGCACGTTGACCGCATACTTGTAAATGAAATTCTTCATGCTTCATTTAGTAATGTGTTTTCTTTTTAATATTATAATTGCCGTTTTAAAACAAAGCAAGTTTTCTCAAGAGTTATTGCAGCAGATGTACAGTTGTTCTTAAGGATATGTGGTTTCTCACTGATTCTTGGCATGGGAAGAGATACTGTATTGGATTTATCATAAGGAATTTAGAGTTTTGTATGTACTTTTGGCCAAAAGACTTTAGTTACAAAACAAAACCCATCCTGTGTTGTCACTGTGCTTTGCATTTCTATACTAATTGCTTTCAGCTTGGATTGTATGATAATACATGTGTTTGATATGTGTGGTTTGTTTTTGTCGAACTCCATTATCCTGTCTCATGTTCTTGGAGTGCCTGAAGTAGTTTCACTAATCTGTCAGCATAGTATGTACTTGTGGATAAATATAGACATGCAGCCACTCTGTGAGTGGTCATCATCATATGCTGAAGCTAAAAATTACCCCTTTGGTTATGGAAAGGCTGAGCTGATCCGCAGGCCTGCTCCAGCTCACACATTGCAGGTCTTCAGCATTTGTCTATTGAGAAACAATACCAAGAAACTGAAGGAAATGTATTCCTCACAAGCAGTGAGGAAGTGTGAAACAGGATTATGAAACAACTAATATATTTTTCAATTTTAGTTAGAAAAGGATTCTAACTTTTCTAACTGAAGGAGTGGAACATTTCAGGAATTCACAGGCTCATGGATATTACAGTAGCATGTTGGAGAAAATCCAGCGTGATCGGCTTTATAAAGGGGCTTGGTAGGTATGAAAATACTGCAAATAGATGTTTGTGTTTGTCTTATTAATTTGTTCATTGTTGCTAAGGTGTAAATTTGACACAGTTTACTAAAAAACATGCAAACTCTGCTTTTCTGCTTGAAGATACTGGAAATTCAGTAGCTGTATGGCTGAAGTTATATCCAGTGTAGCACAGATTCTTGGCTTGTGCATTGTGATCGTTCAGGTGCTTTGATTCCTCTTATAGCTCTAAGAAAAATACCTGTAGTGATAGTTAAATGATAATTTAATTTGGTACTTATCCCCACTATCAGCTTTTGTTCGTGTGTTGCACTAAAACTACTGTGCTTTTTTACAGCTGTTTTTTCTGATCAGGGAAATGATCAATACACGGAAAAATCTAGCAGTGTTTTTATGTCAGGAGGCCTTTCTGTGGCAATACTAGATGGTGATGACAACCATGCGTGATATTTCACTGATACTTCCATATTTATTCCTTGTCTTTAATTTTTAAAAAATACATAAAATTGAGAAAACAATATGGTTGTAGCCTGCGCTAAATGAAAATACTCTGTACAATATGAGTATAATTTGAAATACAACTTATTGCATATTTAGTAGAAAAATAAGTAAGGGAAACAGGAAAAGGTGCTTCAGACAGAATTGCACCTCCAAATGGTACAGACATTTTATAGTTGATTCTAGCATGGTTAAACTTTGTTACAGATTTTCATAGGATAGGAGCTTTAAATATGTATATAACTTTCAAAACTTGATTTGTAGGTTCTCTGCTATTGCAGAGTCCTTGGGCATCAGGGTTACCTTGGTCTCCTCCGTGTGCATCACCATTCATTCTCCTGGGAGATGAGCTACTTTTCTAGCTTTACTTTACTAGGTAAAGGGTTTAGCTTAATACAGTACTTGTGTGGTGACCAATACCCTACAATATGTAGACATTCAAACTAAATGTTTTTGTGGTCTGTTCTGGTACTTCCCTTTGTATTATTTTATTATTTTGAAATCAGGCAGTAAAAACTGAATTTGTTAAGGGAATCAGTATCTCAAATTGAGTGTAACTCCTTCCTTCCACCCACCTCCCTCCATATATCTTCTGCATGAACCCACACAAACTCTACATGGTGATTTGTCATGTTAAAATTGTGCATTTATTTAATGGGGCAACGTTTCACTGGTGTAGATGGCAAAACTGAGCACATCCTTTCTATCGCTACTTCTAAGGCTCACCTTATAATGTGTCAACATAAAGGGACCAACCAGGGATTACTGATTACTTCAGTGCAGCCACTTCTTAAATTTTGGGTCCTTGATTTCTAATTTTATGTCTCAGAGGCAAATTTTTTTTTTTTTTTAGTGAGTTTTAGAGGGCTCTCGGTCTAGGCATAAAAGCCTAGATTCTGTTTATTCTATTCTGTTAAAGCTCATACATTATCAGTATAGACATCAGTGGTAGTTTTGTCACTGGGCCAGAATTTTGCAATGCAAATACCAAGCATATGCAAATGCTGGAGATAATAGAGCTGAAAAGATGCCTTAGAAAGCCAAACATATATATATAACTATATAATAGTTCATGACCAACTCATGATCAACTCCAGACCCTCAGAATGTTGGCAGCGTTAGCTTTCACACTAAAGATGCTTAAATGGAGTTAACAGTTACAAAAGGGTCTTTTAAAAAATTGAACTAAATCAATGTCATATGTCAGTCATTTCTCTAACTGCTGTAATTGCTGTAGTAATGATAGATGTTAACCCCAGGATTTTTCTGCTTTTTCTGTATTGGGGAAAGGCTGTAAAGTTCTTTGTTTCTGAGAAGAGCTAGAACAAAAATTTTTGGTGCATTGGTAAATCTCACAGATAATTGCATTCCTCTATTAATACGTGGAAATAAGTGATTTTTCAGTTAGATATCTGGAAAAAAAAAATTAAATCCGCTTGTGTCACAAACCTAACAGAACCATTGTTAAAAGGCTTCCTACTAACAATGACAACGTGGATTTAAATTCCAGACTCAGAATCCTGGCTAGAATGCTACGAGGATTGAAGATGAGGGTGGCAGCTCCCAGGTAGCGTGGCTAAGGTTTTTTAAAGCCAGTTTCGCCAGGATGTGAAGCGTACCTGCTCTCACACACCGCCTGCCTGCCAGCCTGCCTGCCTCCCTTGACTGCCCGCGATGTTTTGGGCTCAGTAGCCAGGTTTAAAGCAGAATTGCCGAGGAACAGAAGGCAGGTTTGTGTTCGATTAGACTGCTGCAGATTCCTGCGAGAGGCGGGCTGGGCTGGCTGCCTGGCCCCGGGCGGGGAGTGTTGTGCTTGGCAGGGGCCGGGCTGGCCCGCAGCCCGCCCGCCCGGGCCGGGCACAGCGCCGGGCGCGGAGCCTGGGAGCGGCGCGGGCAGCTCGGCCTCCACTGCCGGCACTGCGGGCACTGCGGGCACTGCGGGCACTGCTGGCACTGCTGGCACTGCTGCCACTGCCGGCACTGCGGGCACTGCTGCCACTGGCGGCACTGCTGGCACTGCGGGCACTGCTGCCACTGCTGCCACTGCCGGCACTGCTGCCACTGCTGCCACTGCCGGCACTGCTGCCACTGCTGCCACTGCTGCCACTGCCGGCACTGCTGCCACTGCTGCCACTGCTGCCACTGCTGCCACTGCCGGCACTGCTGCCACTGCTGCCACTGCTGCCACTGCGGGCACTGCCGGCACTGCTGCCACTGCTGCCACTGCCGGCACTGCTGCCACTGCTGCCACTGCTGCCACTGCTGCCACTGCCGGCACTGCTGCCACTGCTGCCACTGCTGCCACTGCCGCCACTGCCGGCACTGCTGCCACTGCTGCCACTGCTGCCACTGCTGCCACTGCCGGCACTGCCAGGGACCCGGCTGGCTCTGCACAAAGGACGCTAATCCTTAAGAAAATTGGGTTCGCTGCTGACCAAAACATTTTCCTGACTGAGCACTTGGAGGTCGAGCTGATTTCATGGGTAGATGTGAGCCGGTCAAAACCACGCATTTGGCAAATATATTCCTAATTGTTAAAAATATTGTCTGACTCCATCCTAAAGCTATTTGTGGGGAGATTTCCAGTACTAGTGTATTTGATAGTCCATAAAAATTTGTATCTGATCCTTTGCATCCCACTGTCTTCATGTTTAAGTTTTGAGAGCCTAGGTGATGACAGAAGAGCAGTAGCATGCACACTCTTCTCTGGTGGCACTTTTTTCAGTACTTTGAAGTAGATTGTTGCTGAGAACAACAGTGTATTTTTAGAACAAGTTTTGTGTAATATAAGTGTAGGGCTGTTTTATACACTGTTTTTTTGCCAAGAGCCATAATGCCAGGAAGATTCCATGAAAATGCTTTTGCCCTCAAAAATCAGGTGAAACTTTGCAGGAAACAAATCTAGCAGGAAACATCTGTCGCAGTGGGAGAAGTGGTGCTGCTGTGCTGAGGAGTGATGCTGTACCTCATCAGTGAGGGGTTATTGTCAAAGAAAAGTATAGATGTGTTATGCTTGCAGAGTAATAGCTACATGAAGAAAAGCACTTCTGTCTTCTATTATAGTTATATAGGAACTTCTAAACTGATTTTTCTAAAGGAAAACACATTCTCTTTTCTCTAGGGGATCCTTTTTTTTTTTTTCAGTGTGTAATTTTGGGTTCTGATTTAAATACTCTCAAGCCATAAAGTTTCTTCTTTTAATTCTTTTTTTCGTTTTTGTTCAGCAGTGAAGTGTTAAAGTCCATAGGAAAGGTCAGAAATCTGATTTATCCTTAAAACAATCATATGTCACTAATACAACAAATAATTTCAGTAACACTTGCAATTCTGTTCCTCAGAGGAAAAGACTAAAGATATTAGATGTGAGGCAACCATCATTATAGTTCATGCTTCTTTCTCTCTTTCTTTCTTTGCAACTTGGATGTGACATATAATGGACATATAACTCTGGAGTGTAGTGCTATGGGGAAGTGCTGTAATGGTTTTAGTTCACAATATTTCCATGGTTTTTATTGCATTAAAGCATCTCTGTCCCAATCACCAGTAGTGCTCGTGGGCATTGCGACACTTTTATTACATTCAGAGTGGATAATGGCTAGTCTTGCCAGTGTTACTTAATTTGCTACTTTTAAAGTCTCTGGCAAAACTAACAGAAAGAAAATGCTACTAGTTCCTGCCTGACCAAACATGACTTTTATTACCAATAAGAGCTGAGCCCTGAGGATTTGGATTTGTGAATTTTATGTGTAAAATGGTAGCATTTGAAGTGCTTCTGTTTATTTTTCCTTCATTCACAGAGAAACAGCAAGTAGAGCTCAGTCTAGTATACAATATCTTGATACTCGTAATGGGGAATTCAATCACAGGATAATTTAGATTGGAAGGTACCCCTGGTGGATGATTAGTCCAACCCCAGTTTGCTCACCAACTAAGGAAGGTTCCTCAGGGCTTTGTCTGGTCAACTGTTGTAATAGGACATGAAAGGAAGATACAGACTTTGTTTTTAAAGGGTTGACAATGACTGTGTTTATTTTTGGGTTTGTTTTTTTTTATATATTATTTTACAGAGGATAGCCTAATTGGCGAAACAAACTTTTAAAATTACATTGGTTAAACTAGAGGGACCTTAAGAAGAAGTCCCTTCTAGGGAAAGAATGTAAACAAAGGTTACAATTAAAAACATGTTTCTTGTTTACAGAAAACATTTTGGGAAAAGAGTTTCAGAAAACTAAAACATTTCAGGTATGAGCCAGGGCTACAGTCAACTTTCAAGTGTCTCCAAAAGCAGAGTTTCTGCTGTGTCTCTGGACAGCATGTATCCGTGTGTGATCACCCTCTCACAGTAGGAAATCGTTTCCGTATATCTAACAGAAGTTTCCCACCTTCAGACTAGTCTCTGTTGCCTCTTGTCCTGTCATCCTCAGCTCAGGGAAGAATCTCTAATCTTTTGGCATCTTTGCTCCAGCACTCTCAGCCTTTACTAATCTAGCAAGCCCCTGACCCCATCTTCGTGGTCCTCTCTTGGCCTTGCTTCAGAATAGCAATGTCATTCTTGTATGGGAGAGCACAAAACTGAACAAAATACATCAGGTGTAATCTCAAAAGTGCCAGATGGAACTGTAGGGCTTGGTACTTTTAGGAAAGCTAATGAATAATTAATGCTTTTTGGCTATGGAAAACATTCCGTGTCTGACTTTTCATGTAAGATTTATACTGGTAACATGTAGGTTGTATTTTGAGTTACTCTTGACTGACCTCAGTATAGATTACAGGAGAATAAGTCCCTTTACAATTCACCGTAGTCAAAAGACCAGACTCCTGACTTTTGCAAGTTTGAATAGCAATAAAGAATAAATTTTTATTACTTGACAACTGAGTTACAGGTCTGACTTGCATGCAAAAAATAAAAAAAAAAGAGAATGCTTTTCAGTTTTTCAGCATCTTACCATGTAAAAATAAAAGTGGATTGAATTTGCACTACATAATAAACACCACTCAATTTTAATGTAAAACATTTCATCTTTGATCTCTTTTTCCAGTTAGATAATGTGTATTTTTAGCTATGGTTCCATGGAAGCTATATTGATGTGTTGTGTATTTCTTTGATTAGCAGCTGGTCCCCAGTTTTTCTTTGACAGTGGTAGTGAGCTGTTGAGGTGCTCTGTGAAAGTTAAACCGTGTTGAATTACCCAGGAGTAAATGTGTCTTTTCTACATTTCAGCTTCTCCAGTTGGTAACGGATATATCAAGCCACCTGTCCCTCCTGTTTCTGGTACACAGAGAGAAAAAGGACCTCCAGCCATGTTGCCCATCAGCATTGACCCTGACAGTAAACCAGGAGAATATGTTCTGAAGAGCTTGTTTGTTAACTTCACTACTCTGGCTGAGCGCAAGATTCGCATCATCATGGCAGAGCCTCTTGTGAGTAAAAAGAAACTCCATGCATATATATATATATATATATATATATATATATACACTGTGCTTTGAATTTGTTGTAAAATCAGGCTTGCTTGCTGTGCAATGAAGAGTATTTTGCTTGTAGTCTGCGTTGGAGTTTGATAGTGTTTCCCAAACTGTGAGATATGCTGCTATGGCAATTAGAATGTTGTGGGAGAGGGCAGAGGCATGCAAGATATGCCAAAGGGGTGACATGAAAAGGAATTAATATTTCATTTCGGTTTGCAATATGGGCACACGTAAGTGGAGTTGAGAGACAGAAGGGGTGTCAGCCAGCATAGATTTCACAGCTGGGGGAGCAGTCACTTGAGTCAAAATAGATTAGAAAATGCTAAAATGTGATGAAAACAGTATTTCTGAACATTACAGGTTTTTAACTAAACGTGAAAATGGCTACCACTGCTGGCTCCTCTTTTAGTTCTGACAGTGGTAGATTTCAGAATCTAACAGAGGGCTATAGCACCTATTTTCCAGATATGAGAAAGCATGCAGCACTTGAAAAAGGAGTTACATTACAAGTTCTTGCACAGTGAGAGAGACATTGTTATTTGTATTTTTAGGCAAATTTAACATGTCTGTTATAATTTGTCTTATGTAACTGAGCTTCCAGGATTCTGCTCATTTAACTCTTGAGATTACATTTTATATATGTTCTTGCTATTTTGAGTAAGGAAGAATATTTCTGTGATTTATATTTTAGTTCTAGTGAGGTAAAAAAACCCACCAAGATCTAAAAATAACCAGAAATCTCTAGTTCTGTACTATAAGGGAATTTTAATAAAATCTTAGAATGTTTTTGTTATGAAGTCCAATATAGAATACTTAGTTCAGTTCCCCTTTTTCAGGATATTTTGAATGGCAAAATTAAAATTTTCTTTATTCTGATGGCATCTGTTTAGCTTTGATTTAGATTCAGAAGCTTTTGATGCTTGGAAAGTTTTACCAGTCTTTCTTCTGAAGTATTAGCTGGATGCAAGATGACAGAACTATCTTACATAATTTGGAAATAACACCAAAAAAAGCTTACAATAAAGAATATTATGACAAAAATCCAGGCTTTTCTTCTTTGATGAGTTCTCTCCAAATCACAAAAAATAGGACAACCTGAAAGTCATAGTGTAGGTCCTTTTAAAAAATAAAATATCAGTAGCTATTTATTACCACCCAGTCTTCATGTGATGCACAGAGAACGTCTTTAAAATTTTAAAACAAAATGTGTATAAAATTACTTGACAAGATCAGAAAAACGGCAAAACGACCTGTACTGAGGACAATTTCCTTGCAGCACCTTTGTTACTCTTAAACATGCATCTCTGCATTTTCATATAAGATTCTAGGCATGGATTTATTCCCATTTCATCTTGTGTTAAGATGATTTTGAGTTGCTGTGTGGCAATATTTATTTTTTTTTTCACTTTGAGAAACTGTTATTATCTGAATGTTGGTCTTACTCTAGAGGTTGCTCAATGGAATTTTATTTGGTAAATTCCATGTAGAATGTAGAAATATGGCAGGAGGCTGGAATGTCACCTTCTTGTCATCATTTTCAGAACGTGTTTTTTACAGGGGTCTGACCATGAGACACTAACAATAATTCAATTACGGACTCACATCTCATTAGTACTAATAAAACTTACAAGTCATGGCATGCTGCTGTTTGAGATTGGCTGTGACCAAGGAGTAAGCAGGATTCTGTAGACATTCAGTCAAAATGATCTTTAAATAATTAGGTTGTAATGAAAGAAGTGACAATGGAAAATGGCAAAAATTATTCTTGAATAACAGCTAAGAATTTAAGTCTACCCTTTTTGTGAAGTAACTCCTGGATGTTAAGCAGCTTTGTTCCCACATTTTACTCTACTGATTAGAACTGTGACCAGGAAGTCCCAGGGATTTGGGAGACAAAGTTTATAAATTGATGGTGAAAAGCTACCTTTTGGCCTTTTTTCACAATAGGTAGTCAGATGGTGAACTCTTTGAAGTTTATGTTCTAATTAAATTCAAGCGTACTTCAAAGAAAGTCGGACTTGTGCAGTGCTCAACATTGAGATATTTCTAGTTTGATTTCTCCAAGTCATTACAAGATATGACAGTTTAATTTTATAATGAGTGATGAATACTTTGGATATCTTCTAGAGAAGATAAAATGATCTGTTTATAATATTGTTGCCTTTGCATCTCTTTTATCACAAAGTCTAGCTCACATTGAAGCTCTGAAGTTACCACAGTTGAATTAAATACTTAAGTGATACCTTTTTTGCCTAGATCATTCTTTTCATACACATATGCTGCCTGTTTATACTTTCTGATTATCATTATTGCTGTTTTTATGAATTTTTCTCTCAGTTTCTTTGGGTTCCATATGCCCATGTGATATATTAATCTCTTTCTTTTGTGATGCATGCAGAGCCGAAGTGTTAATTACAGTGTTGTGACAACTGTGTTGCAAAACCATGTTGGTGTCATACTGTGAGTTGCAGATGCTAGAAAGGCATTAGAAATCTTTGCTATTTTCTAGGGTGTCAGTGAAGGGCGCAGCAAACCCCACCTCTTCCTGCAGCCCCATGAAGTATCATTTGGGATAGCAATACTCCAATGGGAGAGAAGGCAGAGGGCAATGTCACCTACTCCTCCTGCTGCCTTGGCTGGCAAACGAGTATCATTTGACATTTTGGTTACTGGATCTGGCAGTGATCATCATAAAAAAAACACTCCCCAATTAATATATTTACTAGACATGAATATAATGTCAATTTTCCAGTGCTAAGTCTTTAACAAGTTGAAATGGAAAACTTTTGTTTCCAGATTTGACATTTTTTAACTTCGTCTGCAGAATATATTACTCAGAATTTCAGGTCAATTTTTCCCCTTTTTAGGACCTCTGATATATTAAAAAACAATTCAGTAATTGTAAGTTCACAATCATGTGGCTGATTTTTAATGATTAACTACTGTACCCAGATTGTCAAGTTATATTATTTCAAATTAAAAGCATTTGACAGCAGACTTGATTAAAGTAGATTGTCCAGTTTATAAAATTAAATTCCTGTAAATGAAATGTAAATAATTTTTTCTTGATAATCTTCAATAATTTCCTGGTTCTTTTCAGTAGATAATTGTACTTATTTGTAACAAATATTAAGATTTTATTCTGCAGACCTTTTTTCACAGCTGAAAATTAAGAAGTTAAATTCATATTTAACTTCTATCAATTTTTATTCTAAATCTCTGCATTGCTTCACTTGTAAACACAATCTGATATTTTATTACTGCTGATTTTTTGAGCAGTGGTGACCTTGAAATAAAGCTAGAAAGAAGAAGCCAGGGAAATATGCTCGCCAGTTCAAATGAAAGAATATGTTTCATATCTCTGTGAGGAGAAAGCCCAGAAAACAGTTTCCTTTTTTAGGAGTGTTGATTATCACTTTGGGTAATAATTCATCCTGTGCATACAGAGCAGGCTAATCTTTAAATACGGCTTTCAGCAGTACTTACACACAGCTGTAGACATTGATAAAACATAGGGAGCTACAGGCATTGACAGTTGTTAATGGTTAATTTAGCTGTTGGTAAACTTTCATTATGCTTTTCTCTTGCAAGCATCTTCTTTTACTGAGCCTGTCTGAATTCAGGATCTCTTTGAATACTGAACTCAAGAACAGAATTTACTCATTACAGGATTGGGACTATAAGCATATTCATGTATTCTTCATGTAATTCCTTCCTTTTAATAGGCAGGTTTCATCTCACCATTAGGAAAAAACCCTGGAAGGAGTAATGTGGTTGATACTAGTGTCTTTATTACTTCCATTTCATTAGAAACTTGAAGACATTAAAATAGAGATCTATTTCAAGACAGGGCTGGTGATAACAAACTAGCAGATGTTTCAGAAGACTTTGAAAGAAAGGAAAGAATAATGCAAATTGCAGAGACTGATCAACCAGTATAATAGGACTGGTTTCTCATTAGCTTCAGTCTAGGCTTCACTTTCTCTAGGCAAGAGAAGAATATGCTAAGAACAGACTTTGGCGAAGAGGAAGTAGGGTTTTCTTGTTTTCTGAGGACTGGGCTGTGATAACTAGTAAGATTTATGTAGGCTATGATAATACCTGCAATGTTATCCCACAGCAGTAATGTGTGTAATGTAAACCAGAATTTTCTGGTTTATGTGGGCTAAAACTCCCCCTGCATCACACAAGGTTACAACTCCTTGGTTGTCACCTGCAGTGGGACACATTGCCATTACACATATTTTACATTTGAAGTTCTCATTAATAGTTTGGCATGTACAGGGACTTTGAACCCCTGTTTGTTCACAGTGAATAGATAGCAGTTACTGTAAGGAACAAGTAATTTCCTGGAAAAGAGGAAAGGCAAGCTGCCTTGCTCTGTTCTAGCTATTCACTAGTATATGTATGCCCAGACAAATTGACAATTACACAACTTTATTTGAATACCTTTATTCAAATATGCATTGAAAATTCTGTTCTCTTTTCTCATACAAAACCTATCTTGCTAGGACCTTTCCTCTATGAATGCTACAAGCATGCTGGCCTCCCATTGTCATCTGTACCTGTCCACCTCTGTGTCACTGAGGGATTGTGCCACTGATCATTAATCTAATTCTTTTGTACCACAGGTGTTTGTGCTAGTCAAAATTTTGTAAAGCATGTGGCAGTCAATCCCAGCTCTAAGGACCTCATCATTCATAGTACCGTAACTCTATATCTAATGTCTCATCGTTATTTATTTCTACTGTATTATTAGTTTAGCATTGAAATTATAGAAATAGATATTATTATAGTAGCTTTTTTAGACTTGGTTGCAACAAATAATGTGTAGTTCACAAAGAATAATTATTCTTAATTATTCTTTCAGTAATTGTCTCTGAAGTACTTAAGATACTTCTTTATGAAATTCTGCCTCACTTTATTATACTGTGCTGAGGACTGTTCTCTCACCTCCTCATAAGAAAGTGAAAGCATCTCCACAACATATTACTTTAGGTACTCAATATGAAATCTGAATGTGTATGATCCTTTCATTCTATGGAGCCCCACAGATCTGTTACAGTGGCTGTGTTAATTGAATGTGCAAATCTATGTCAGTCAGTCATAGGGCAGTCTGGAGGACCAAGTACAGTCGTTCACCTCAGGAGAGGGTCTGTCTCCTTGTCCCTCCAGAAAGTGTCAGCTCAGCAGAGTTCCTTTCCTGCAAGTCATTGACTGCATCCTGGGTCAACTTTTTAGACTAGTAGTTGGTCTCAGTATTTTATTCAGCTTCTAGCTATATCTAAGGACTTCTTGTTGCCCAGAGAAGCTGTAAGTGCCCAATCCCTGGAAGTATTCAACGACCAGAAGAGAGTAATCTGATCTAGTGGAAGGTGGCCCTGCCCATGCCAGGAGGTTTGGAGTTTGATGCTCTTTCCCAACCATTCCAACCCAAATTATTCCATGATTCTATGATTCTGAGTTTAATTTCTGTGTTCTGTTTCCTTTTACTCCAACTTTCCACCAGCTAAATTCTCTGTTTCAAGAACTCAATTAAGCAGAACAATAGTTCAGTCATCACTCTTCCCTCCTTCACTGATCAGCTTTCCTTGGGAGTTCACTGGCTTTCCAAATATAGTCCAGTACACTGGTGATAATGAAGCCCAAGCTGGGCCAGATCAGTGTATTTTTTTCTCCAGCAGAAGGAAAGACAGCTAAGCCTGGGAGATCTCTTCCATGAAATATGCAAGCTCTACTCAGGAATTCAAAGGATTTGAAGGCAGAAAATCACAGGAAAGACTGGCCTTTTGTACTAAAGACGGAGAGCAATCAAATATAACAAAGACAAGTCTAATCCTTCACTTCCCCTTCCACTTACCACCTCAGATATAATATCTTCCTCCAGTTATCTCAGTATGTATCTCAGGCTGAGACCTGTAGCAGAACCCAGGCACTGAAGAGTATAGAGCTAGGGTGGGTAATCTTGAACTTCAAGACAATTACCTTCCAGAAAGACCTAGGAAGTTTTGTGTGATTGAAGCAGTGATCATAGATCAGATATCCTCTGTGTAGTTCAGGGGGACATATTGCAGAATTGAAACACAGAAGTTGAGGGAAAAGAGTATGAAGGATGCAACTGGGAAAAAAAGAGCTAGAGGAAGAGACAAATTTAGGGTTTCAGAAGTAATCATAGGAGTGCAGGAGAGCAGAGAGCATGCAGTGTAGTCTAGTTCCAACACCCCTATTAGACTGAGGGGAAAACTTTTTGCCATTTTAGCACATCAAGAAGGAAACAGACACATTTTTGCATAGACATTGGCATTGTCATTTGCACTTAGATACAGGTCCATAAAACGCTCACACATTTCAGAGTCAGACAGTGTCAATGGGCACTTTCTCAGTGCTCCCAGGGTTTCCATGGCTCAGTGTGTGGGCAGAGTGCTGTTTGAGACATGAGCAGAGCTCATTCCAATGGCAAGACTCTGCAGGATTCTCGCTGTCCCTTGGCCTCGTTAGTGCATGGGTACAGTTGGAGGATAGTCAGTGGCACGTACGATGGTTCGAATCAGTAGGAGAATTTAACATTGCAAGACATTCAATCCAAGGACACTGAGGCTGTCACACTACATCACATGCTGGCCAATGCTTGCAAATATAGCAGAGAACCTACCACATGCCCTTAATCACATTTTTGTGTCATTTAAGGATATTGGTTACTACCACTCTCCAGAAAATGAAAGTCCTACTGCAGTCATTTCAGGCCAATCTTATCACTGGTGTGTCATCATGAAGGACAGAAGAAAATCAAGGGTACACTTTGGTAGCATTGTTGCCAGATAAGTAGCAATTCAGTGAAGAGGTATCTTCCCATAGCTTCACAACAGCTTCCTTTTTTGCAAACTTTCAGAGTCACATTTGAAGTCAATTAGGTACTGCTTAATTTATATGCTCTTTTCTGGGCCTGAACCTGGCATGGCCCAGTTTATTCATCAGACAGCTTGAATTATACCATATTTGACCCTGCATAGCTGGTGGCATGACAAATACGAGAAAACTTGAAATACTTCACATAACTGCCTTCCCAAATTGGAGACCCACCCAATAAGGTCTTGTTTCACTAGCTGGGCATGCAATACATGTGGAAGCTCTGGCTTTCAGGGCCAACATACTTGTAGCAAAAGAACAGTGAAGGCTTACATTAGCTCTGCAAGGGCATCTGGCATCCTCCTTGGAAGTCTGTCAAATCAGTACCAGTAACCAGGAAAAGGCTTCCGATCAAATCACCTGGGGACACCTCTCATATGGTACAGTTACAGCCTTTGAAATAAACACATAGCCAATAAACACATAGCCAAGAAACCTCCAGGTAACAGAATTTTAAAGAAAACTACTGGCAATAGTTCTCAAGTTCACTTTAAAAATACACTTTCTTCATCACTTTTTCTGTTCTGTGAAAACAGATGCACAGTTGGTGACAATCAGTAATCTACCTGATGTTAAAACAGTGGTGGACCTCAGAGAGCAGACCATGGCCAGTGTCATTTGCTGTGCTTTATTACCCCTGGCTGTCTGTGTATTGAGAGAATGTGGCAGAGAACTCTTGCTGTGCTTGGAGCAACCCTGCAATTAGACCCCTAAATTTATTTGAATCAACTGATAAGGGCTTCCTATAGGCTTTATTAAATTAGGTCATATTATTCTGAGTGGATAACCAGTGGTCAGGGCCCTAAGGGCACTAATAAGCCTTAATGGCCTCCTCTTAGTCTCACCCACACCTGCCCACAGGCCAGGAACACATTCCCAGGTTTTGGAACCATTAGTCCCTGCCACAACAGGGCTGGTCTCCTGCTCCCACAGCCCTACCCCCTCCCCTTGGGCCTTGCTGAGCCAGGTCACATAGCTGAAAAACCTTAATAAACCTTAATAAACAATTGAAACAGTACTCAAATAGCAGTTTCATGGAAAGGTCTTAACATAGACTTGGAAGTTTCAATCTCCATCGTCCATCATTGTTACTGTTACATGGAAATCACTGTATCAAATATTTTTTAAGAGCATCATGCTTATTCCAGTCCAACAGGCTCGTAAGTGAAAGATCTTGGACTCTCATACTGCATCCTATAATACCACTCTTGACTGAGGCCTTATACATTCCCTGCCCTAGCAAATTCGGTTCCAATCAACAAAATTTTATCTTCTTATATTGGATTTTTTTTAGATTAGAATCACACAATCTGCTAATGCAAGGCTGGAATTATGGTATCAACATTGTGCCCACACTTCATCTCGAGATGGTCTTTTTCAATTTATCATACTTACAGGTTATAAAATCTACCTCTTTTTCCATACAGTGTAGTACTGGAACAAATGAAATAAGGGAAAACCAAGGGACAGTGTTATAATACTAACAGGAGGATCCTAATAGAAGATTTGGTGTGTTCATTAAGTTACGCTTTTGAAAAGGCATTTCTATTAAAACAAGCTCTGAAAACAAGCAGCCAAGAGAATTTCCTTTCTCACTTGTGCTAGAGTGTACCTCAAATCTCAGTAAAGTTATCCTTAGCACTCTTTTCAACTTAAAGGTTTCACAAAAGTATGTATTTGAAATATTTCTTACAGAACTGGTCCACTAGTAGTTATCAACTTTTTTGGGCTTAAAATATGGTAGTAAAAGAAACATTTTACTTCCTGCCTATAATAAAGCATCTTACTTTGCAATGGAAGACAGAAATGCTGAGAGTAGTAGATTTTTTTTTGTTTGGATTTGTTGGGGGTTTTTGTTGGGGTTTTTTGTTTGGATTGTAGTTCTTTTGGGTTGGTTTGGTTTGGTTGGTTTGTTTGTTGTTTTTTTGGCTTGGTTTGGTTTAATTTCATTTTGTTTTCTGGGGGATTTATTGCTGTCACTTGTATATCTGTAACAGCATTTAACCTTTGTTTAAAGTTTGCAACTGTTGATTGTCAACACGGAGTTGAGGGTATATCTGGGAATTTTGTACTGTTTGGGTGAGAATGGTAGAGTTCTTGAGCTGCCTGCTACAGGCTAGTGGAAGAAAATTGGTTTTGTTTGTTGGGAGTTTTTTTGGGGGGGGTTGTTTTAAAATTCCATATTATCTTGAGAAAGTAGCAGTGCTAATTTTTGTACTAGGTATCCAATAGCAATCTTTAGTTTAGTGAGTTTGCTTCTTTCTTCAGGATGCTTGAAATTTACTTCTGTAGAGTATTACTTCAGAAAATCAACTTGATTTTTTTTTTTGCCTGTATGGCCATTTTTTTCTGATATATCAGTTACTTCAGACTAAACATTTACATGACCAAAATTTATGTGTCGACGTTTAGTTTTCTTGGTAGACAGCCTAGGTATAAGATGCCTTTTGCAGAGAATGTGGTAACCAGACAAAAATTAGCCTGCAATACCTGATGTGATGACATAGTCTATCATCAAATCAGAGCATGCATGACTAGGATGCCAAAGAGTCAAAGCCAGGGAGTGAAAACCTGTATTTGAAGCTGAACTGATGTTTTCCTGTATTTTTATATTCAGCAGTATGGGCACATACTTTTCCACATGAACAAAACAGAAGAGCTGTTACAAAAAAACAAACCAACCCCAAAGCAATTACATGGAGAAAGAATAGACTCAGTAATACTGAGCTTGTCTTTTAAACATCCACCTTTCATTATTTTTGTGCATTAACTGTAATGACAAGTAGGTTTTTGACTTGAGCTTGTTAAATAATTTTTCTCTCAGACATGCAGCATAATTTTACATACATTACATGGCCACTTGAAATATGCTTATTCCCACCATATGAAGTACCATGCACAATTAGCATTGCTTTTTTACTCAGTTTTCAACAGTTAAATGAAGTTCATCACAGTTTTTGTTAACATTTTGTGTATCTGTAACTTTGTCTTATGCAAACTTGTGGTGTTTCCTTGAAGCTGTATTATCATATCTTTCTTATTATGTTTGCCTTTAGAATTTCCAGTTGCTGTATGTTTCGAATTTCAAAGGTTAATGAGGGAAATCTCCTTTTTTTTACTCTCTGTGTACCGTGGTCACTGACAGTTTCTTAAAAGAAGTGTCTAGCAGCTAATTGGTGCTAAGAGAAGTCAAAGATTCTGTTGTCATCCACTGAATAGGCAGTTTATGTGTTTATGGATGAGGACCTGCTGACTTGCAAAGAATGGTTAATGAAAACAGGACACTAATTTGCCTGTTCCATAGAACTTGCAGGTGGGAGACAGTTGGGAGACTATCAGAGTAAACAAATTTTCCTTTTCAGTCAAAAAGCTTGGCTCTCTTAATTGCTTAGGTATAAATTAATTAAACTCCTTGGGATGGTAGTGGTGAGAATTCCCAAGTAGTAAAAAGGTACATAAGCAACAAAAATCACTTGCTGAGAAGTTCAGAGCCATTTTCCATACAAGAGCTTTTTTTGTGTGACCACAGGCTGTTCCGTATCCAACTCTGCAGGGGCCAAACAGAGGTAAATACTCACAGGTTCAGCTGCATGGACCTGCCCATCAATGCAGGATCAGCACAGATCTGTTCTGCGAGGGAGGAGGCAGGGGCACACAGCTGGAGTGTCGGATGTGGGTTACCCATCACACGAGTGCAGGAGGGACAGTGATATGCTTTCCTGGTTTTTTATGTTCCAAATTAATCAAGGCCAAGAAAAATAATTGGCATGTTTGGGAGCAGACCTACTCCTACAAACACCAATTCTCTTTCCTGCTGAAAAGTATGTAAGACAGAGATGTTCCTTTGGGGGAGAGGGGGCTGATGGGGCGATTCATCATAAGAAGAAAGAATGACACTTGGGGATTTTGGGGCTCTTAAGATTGTGCTTACGTGCATTTTACATATATTGTAGCTGTAGTAGTTGAATGTGTTCTATGTCTACTCCATTTTGCCTAAAAAGGTTCATTCTTCTTTCTGTTTGGTGAGTCTTCCAGCCCAGCAGAGCACTCGGTAGAGTATGTCTAGCTGCTTTTTAGTCTGCAGTGCAAAAGTTAAAATTTGTGTAAAAATAACCTTTCACCATGCCTTTAGAAAATAAACAAACAAATAAATAAACAAATGGGTTTTATCTCAATCAGTAATACAGTAGCCTGTCACAGCTCAGTAGGAAAAACAGGCCTAATGTTTGCTGAGATTAGAAATAGCTTTAAGGGGCATTATATATCAGTATAACATGGTGACATAGTGAAGCTTAATAGGCACTACAACATCCTTTTTGTTTTTATGTTTCCCTGAGCACTCAGTTCTGTGACAGGTGGCTATTCCTGTGTAAATTTACCCAATTATATTTGTGTAGCAGTCCTGAAAAAGCCTTAATATATTAACCATTAAAAGTCACCGACAATCTTTGGAAAAGTGTTTTAGTGTGCTTCTGTGAACAGTGGGTTTGAATGATATGTTATTTTTAGGTAATTTATAAATATTATATTTAGTTTATGTATGCAAATACGATAAAATATGCATTTTTCAATTGCATAGTTAATATATTATTTTTTTATTATATTCTATTTTTGTTTTTCCAAGAGCAATGAGGGAGAGGAAAGAAGTTAAGTTGAGCATTTTGTTTTGCAGGCATTGGCGACACAAAACATTTAGCTAGTTTTGTTGAAAAACAATAGTTTCACATATTAAATTGCCTTTACTGCTTATCTCTAATGTGTTTATATCATGGGAGTTTCCAATGTGGAGTACTCAATTGAAGGCAGCACTTCAAACAAGAAATAAGGATGTTTAATTTAGTGATTGAAAATGGAAATGTTATTATTGAGCATGCATTCTTTAAAAATTTTCTGATATTTTTTGATAGTTCAGTAAGCTATGGGCCCTTCCATATTAATCAAAACTTTCTTTATTCATATTTTTTGTTGTAGGGTTTGCCTCCAAGTTCAGCCAAACTATTCATCTAAGATTTGGAAGACATTTCTGTAGAACGTAATATATTGACAGAGACTCAAATAAGTCAACTTATTGTGTAAAAAGGCCTCTTTTCCATTCCTGAGTTGGGTGGGCAAGAAAATAAATTGAAGTAAAATTATACCATGAGGCTAGAAAACAGTTTTAGGATTTTTTGAAAACTACTTAAGTGTATCTCCAGGGTAAATAGACTACCGTGGAATCTCTTGCCCAGAGACAGTTTCATATTATTATGCATTTTAACCTTTCTTTGCAAGTCCTAAACCTGTGGTATGCAGTAAAGACACCTACCATGAGCATAAATATATTTTATATAGTATCTGCCATAGCAACAATGTGGAAAATACTGCATAAAATGAAATGGAAGGCTTTGTAAGGATATTAGAACTAAGCAAATAGATTAGACAAGTTACTTACAGCAGATGAAAAGAAATTATTTATTACATAAAGAAAGTTTGCTGTTTTCAAAGGACACTTGAAGTACCTGCATACAATTGAGTTACCTTTGAATTTACTCAGTAATGTCTGCCTGACATGGTCAGTTATTAACTCTTATCATGAATGTATTCATGCTTTTATATTTTAGGAGTGCTTAGGCAACAAAACCCCACATTTCTAGCTGTCCCTTCATCTTTATTCACTTCTTTATCTATCCAGCACTCAGCATTAGTAGTAGGTAGCAATAACTTCTGTGCTGAGTTCTCCCATACCTCCAGACCCCACATACAAACTTACATGGCTGTTGCCATTCACTGCAGGGATACAAGGAGTGGCTTTGGTGTGGGCCCCCACTCCCAGAGCTGGAAGGGTGTGTGCAAAGACTCTTGTCTCCATGGGGTCAGGTTGGGTCCTGACATGATGGCTGCAGGCAGTGCCAGTGGCAGCACAGTCCTTGGAAAGAGTCAAGGAAGAAGCAGCAGCAGCCCAAACAGGGGCATGACAAAGAGGCAGAGACAGCTGCAGCAGCAGCTGCTGCCTGGCAAGAGTGTGAGGGGAAGGGAACAGCAGGAACAGCAGTAGGTGCAGGATGGGATGAAGGGAAGAAAAAGGCCTCAACTGAAGCCCTAAACTGGAGACATTGAGAAGTTATGGCAGCAGAAGCCTTCCTGGCTTTTGGCAGTTCTCCATCCCAGCTGCCTTCTGCTGCAAGGCTGCTGCATGGCCTGTGAATAGTTTCTTCAGGTCGGTGCACCGTGGCTGGGGAAGCCCTGATGTAGCACCTGTAGGAGGGCAGTACATGATGACTTGTACTGCATTGTCAAATGGAGACATCTTCTTTAACTCCGGGGTGCATCCCCTGGGGGGTGTCATCATCAGAAACTAAAGTATCTAGGGGGTGTGTGTGCTTCCCCAGATAGGTTACAGGTGATGAAGACATTTTCAGGATTGCAATTCCTGACTGGGGTTCCCAGAGCATGGTTTGTGATGAGGGATCCCACACCTCATTTCTGCCTGAAACTCTACTCTCTGAAAGCCAAGTACTGCAGTGTTGGTCATGGAAACACAAAGCTTTTGCATGCTGAAGCCCTTTTTTTTGAAACAGACCTTAAGAAATTTTTCTGTGGTAACAAAAGTCTTCTGTAACAGAATCAGAAATTTCATAACTAAAAAGAAGAAAAAGGTGGTGTTGATTTTTTTTCCTAAACTGCAGTAATTCTTAGTATGTTGATTTGTCCAGGACCCATGAAAACTTAAGAATCCTTTTCTTTTTAAATAAGTTGAACACTACTTTTGTAAGCTTATCTGCTGTCCTTTTCAGTGAGCAGCAATAGACAAAAGAGGTATTGTCCTCCTGTGAGACACAACCAGGCAGGATAGCACCGACTTACTGATTGAGGAGGAGGACGACTGTGGGTGGGGTAGTGTCCTGTATTTTTCTCAGAGTTACAAGGTTTTTCCCTGTAGATGTTCACCACCAATAATCTGTCATAAAGTTGTAATTAATAGCTGTTGTGCCCGTAATGTAACCTGGAGGAGTCGCTTTAGATATTGGAGAAAACAATGAAAAATATTGATGGCTGTTCTGGGTAAATCAGTGACTCAGTAGAAAATATTTTGTTGATTTTTGTATTTGGTAGGTAGTCAGGGGATACTGCAGTCACCCCATAGTTGGCCTCCTTGCCAGCTGGCATTACAAGTGGATCAGCATAATTAATTTCAAAATCAGTCAGCAGGTTATACTGGGCAACATTTGCTTCTGCAAAGTACATGAAAAAATAGAAATCTTTGGTTCAACTCAAGTCTCTCCATTTCCTTATCTCATCAGCTTTACAGATTTCTTTATTTTGTATCTAATATCCTCTGGCAGGGATGATATTTTGCCTGCTACATTAACAGATGCTGATGAGTGTAACAGTTTGTTGAAAGCTGAACACAAAATCTCATTCTGAGCTGGTGGGAGAGCCCCAGTCTTGCAGCTGTAGGAGAAGAAAGAGTCATGATTTATAGAAGAATAAGGCACTGGCACATTGCTGAGACCAGAAACAGTAGTGTAATTCACAGCAGAATTGTGATGGTGACAAGTGACGTGCTTTTCAGACTGTCATCTGCCCTCATGTGTTGTTTATTTTCATTGTGGTGTAGGAGATTCATGTTTTGTACACTGTTGCATGCATATAGAATATTGACCTGTGTACTTCTCCGTGTCTCAGTAGTTCAGCCTACTTGACAAAGAAGCCATGCAGGTGAATGGATGTTCACACATGCTTTCTCTGAGTTGGGCAGTTCTCCTTGGCTTTACCACTTACTCTAAGAATGTGACTTGAAAATCTGTTTCCATTACAAAAATACCTTTTTTAATTTTTATTAATAATTTTCCCCACAATTGTCTTCCTTAAAAATGAACTCTATGGTCTTTGATTCTTCTAAGGTCACCTTTCTATCAGTATGCCCTGCATGATGCATTGTATCTATGGACATGTGTGTATTGCCTGGTGGTTTTATAACAAGAAGGTACATCATGTAACAGAATCACAGAATGACAGAATCACTAGGTTGGAAGGGACCTTCAAGATCATCAAGTCCAACCCAGCCCTAACACCTCAATTAAACCATGGCACCAGGTGCCACATCCAGTCTATTTTTGAACCCATCCAGGGATGGTGACTCCACCACCTCCCTGGGCAGCCCATTCCAGTACTTTGTAACTCCTTCAGTAAAAAAAAAAAAAAAAAAAAAAAAAAAAAAAAAAAAAAAAATCCTATAATCCAGCCTATATTTCCCTTGGCACAGTTTAAGATGTATCCTCTCATTCTGTCAGTTGCTTCCTGGAGAAAAAGACCAACCCCCACCTGACTACAACCACCTTTGAGGAAGTTGCAGAGAGTGATAAGGTCACCTCTGAGTCTCCTTTTCTCCTAAACAGAGCATCTTCATTATGTATTCAAGGAAACACATGCTTTTTAGGATGTTGAAAGAATTTATCATTGGTGTGAGCATAAACTCAAACGTAATGAATGGCCAGTCCTTCTCTTTCCTGAAAAGACACCAAGATCACTCAAGACACACTGTCAGTATTGGCTGATACATATGCACAGGCCTCCTTTGCATATGCAACAATCATCCTGGTATCTCCAGGATCAGATCAGGAGGCACATTATTGTGATTTAAATATCTAACAGAACAATAATTGTAGAATATGATAGTATTGATCTTAAGTAATACGTATTTAATATATTTTCTTTCAGGAGAAGCCACTGACCAAATCTCTGCAACGAGGAGAAGATCCCCAGTTTGATCAAGTAAGACTCTTGAAATTACATTATTTCCATTTCTCTGGCCTATTTTAGCCTATTTTAGCCTATTTTCAGGCTAAAAGAGGAGTGCATTGGAAGGCATTCTAGTGTCCTTATACTGTTGTTGCAGAAGTAGTATCTCTTCATGTCCTCTAGTAGAATGATAAGTGGTTGCCTAACTGTTCTTGCATATAAATTGGAAGAATTTTTCCTCTGTTTCCAATATTTTCAATATTCAATATTTTTCTGCCATAGAACTTACTACTTTTTATAGTGTATTAGGCATGTGTATTGTTTCTTTTCTGTTTTCCCTGATGGGGGTCTTGAAGCAAAATTTGTATCTTTTCAAATTATGTGGTTTTTGAAACGAGTGTGTGGCTCCCAATCTTTCTTTTATGAGGTCTCTTTTATAGTTAACATGAAAGCCTATAGAATCATGGTTGTTGCCATCAATCTAGTTTGCCTCTGTAGCTGTATAATTTGCCTCTGTAGCATGAGTTATGTGTGTGTTGAATTTCAGATAGGCTGAGCCAACCTGTTGTGTTTAAAATTAAGTATAAGTTCAATTGTCAGGATAAATGCCTGTATATGACAAGGTAGATGTCCATTAGGAAAATGGTGGGCAGGGAAAAAATATTGAAAATTAAGTAGAGTTGATCTAATTGGTCTGATTTCATTTAGCAGAACAATAAAATAGTAATTAATAAAATGAAATTTATATCTGGCATTAGGTTAATTTATTATGTAAGGGAAATAGGACAAGGATAAAAATAAAACCAACAGCAACATACACACTTCTAATTGATTATATAAAGCAATTTATTTTTGTCAGCCGTCTTTCTTTTTGTCAGCAACACTTAGAATAACCTATTTTCAAATAAAGGAAGATAGGTTCTAAAGAGTTTAAGTTACACAAAGGATGCCAAAGCTTTCAAATCTCACTCCCCATGAAGAAGAGTGATAAAGTCTAGGTATGTCATTGCTGTCACCATTGCTACTGGCTCTACATCTGCCCACACCCCTGTGCTGCTGGCAGGGCCAGAAGCACAGGACAGAAAGACAGAGCAGAAGCAGCAGCAACAGCAACAATTCAAAAGGAAGTCATGACCAATGCCATAAGATGGATTGACTTTGGGAGAGGAAGTAGGTGTAAGTACAACTTCAGAACCTCAGCTGAACATTTATTGAGTTTTCTGAGACATTTTGCCAGAAGTAAAGATGCCTTGTGAGACTCCACTGGCATTCATTAAGGTTCACTTTATAATTTTAGCTTGTCAGAGTGACTCTAGATTGTTCTGTAGCTGCTTTTTGGGGAGAGAGAGCCTGCTTGGAGGGCTGCTCAAAGCAGGAAGTGAACACAGGAGGTGAGACTTCTGCTTCATACTTGGGAGTTCCCTGTCCACCTCACTGACCACAGAGACCCCACAGGGAAACCAGCCACTGCAGGCTAAAGGAGGTTCTTTCTGAGTACTCCCTACCTGCCTCATGAAATTCCTTGTGGTATTCTGACCTTGATTTTATATACATATTCTTTTCCTTCCTGTGGGAAGAATGTTACACTCAAATGGGAAAGTAAAACAAATTAAGCCACCCAGATGCAAACCTTGTGATACTGTTACTGCAGTGCGTTAAACAAACTCATCATGGGTGGCCATGCATTGATAAAGTATTTATGGTTTAGCAAAGTTTGGCCCTTTAAAAGGACGAATTGACAGACTGATACTTCTCCTAGTTATTGGTAAGTAGACAGAAAACTGAGTAATTAAGTCAAGATCATTTAATGACAACAGCAAAAGCTTCCCAGAGTGAAATGACTGTGTGTTTACTGCTGCGGCAATTTACTCTGAAAGCAGGCAGGAGAAAAAGAAAACAGATGCAGACCAAACACCAAGGTAAATTTTTGTTATATATGACATTCATATATCTTTCTGTCCACATATCTGAAGTCCTACCTATGTGCAGAGTTGATAGGAAAGTGCTGTGGTGAGATTGACGTAGATGTCTTGTCAGAAAACCTTGCTTTCAGTTGCTCGAAATTTTTAAAACAAACTATTTAAGCTGAAATTTTCAGAATTTGTCAGCCTCAGGCCAGGTTGCTGGCAATGTTTCCCTTTTAATTTTTCACATTGTTTTCTACTTAAATAGCATTACCATTTTGAGATGTTCTGGTGCTCCTGGGATGGATGTCGGCCTGTGATCAGTGGATAGGATGTGAACCTGGCTTACAAGCTCATTTTCAAGAACATGGTTCATACTTGCCAAAATGATTTTAGTTTGGCTAAATCCATACAATCATAGAATGGTTTTAATTGTATTCAAATAGTTTGCATTCAAAATACAGATGGAACTGAGCCAGAGTAGAGACAGGAAGACAGAGCAAAAAGTCTTTTCTTGCCTGGCATGTTTCTCTCACTAGATTATGTGAATACATTGCATTATAAAGCTGTTTTTCAAATGATAACATGTGTGAAGTATAAAGTTGTCATGAAAGTATGGATAATAAAATGAAGGTGTGGTCTGCCTGGGAAGCTCTGGGAAGACCATGATATGACATGGAACCAAAACCCAAGTAAGAAGGCATGTTCTTTTAAGTGAAACCACTCAAGTTTTATTTTTTAAGTTAACTCAAGTATTTAAAGAGTCTGTGGGATGAAGGAAGACCAGGTTGGTAATCTCTTACTTCCCTTTTCCAGTTAGGGTGCAGAAGGCTGTGGTGTTTATTTCTGAAACCCATAAAGTCATCTAGCAAAAACAAAAAAGGACAGACATTCCTGATATGTTTACTACAGAAATGGAGGGGAGAAAGAGGGACAATCCCCATGAACAAACTCCTTTAAGGAGTGTCTAATAATTTCTACTTTCAGTTTTAGGGCATATAAGTGACAGACTGTCAAAGGAACCTAATTTTCTTTCTTTTGACATAATCAAAATTATCCCTATTCAATTTGAGTGAAATTGATAAGTTATGCTGAAGTGAGTAGGTCATTAGTTACTTTAAAATGTCTGAGCTCAATCTTTTAATGGCAAATTAAAAAGCAACAAAAATAAGGCATGACCTGATTTAAAACTTGCTTTTTGCAAGTCAGCTTCAGAGGTGGAAAAAGCCAGCCCAAAAAGTAATTTAACAATGAAGAGAATGGCACTTTGGCTAGCCAAAGTAATCCGCATCAAGTGTAACAATGAAACCCCCAAACCATTTGAGATGGCTATGAGAGCATTGCTCACTACCCCTGGATAGTTCTTGCTCTGTCTCCCTGAGAACCAGCATTTTTTTCCTGCCCGTTCCTTAGCACCATTTTGGGAACATTGGTTGTGATGGTGGTGATGGATACAGCATCTGGAAACCTGACTAGGCCAGGGCTGCTTCTCTCCACATAGGTGTAGTCAGTGTCTCCTGTCAGGCAGACAGCATGTCTGGCTGCCAGTTGCATCACCCTCCTTGAACAAATAATAGGATCTTGAGCAATGTAAGAAGTGATGATGCTTATCCTGACTTGCCGAATGTCTCACCATTAGCCCAACAGACTGCATTCCTTACACTGACTGTGTTTTCCTTTCTAGGTGGGCATGTGTAGAAAGAAAATATATACAGGAAATTATGTAGGTTTCTTCATATGGTTTTAAATATTTTCATGCTATATTTGAAATCATCTTTTGAAAGTCCTTGATTAGACTACTCTAGTTGCCTATTGGCAAAGAGCATTACAGCTCCAGTATTGGCGTGTTCTGTCCCCCCAGTTACAGAAATGTTATTAAACATTGTACTAGTGAACTATGACTTAAACTTCCTATTACAGGAAACCATAAAGTTGCAGTACATGAGAAGATCAAAAGCTAGCAAAAACCCATAATTCTTCAAGAGGGTTATCCTCACCTAAGGAAACATTTTTATTACTCTTTTCTCAGCCTCTACTAATGTATCATTTGTTCTTACCACGGTGTATAAATGTTCCATGAACTGACAACGCTGGAGGCAGAAGAAGGGCACTGTGTAATCTTGGACTGAGCTACAGGCTGCTTTCCATATAAAAACAGAAAATGAATGTAATGCTTTGGCCATGGAAATGAAAATTTAACAGGAAGGTTTAGTTTTTCTATGAAGCTATCTATCCGAGGTGCCTGTTGCAGAAGTTTCAGCATAAACTGCACAAAAGCTTATTCTTGCTACAGTTTTACTGCTTTCTTCTTAGATGTGCACTAGGTTGGAGATTACAGATTGGAAAGCAAAAACATTTAATCTTTTATATACTTTTAGGAGATGAAAACAAAATCAGCCAAGGTAAAGGAAGCTAAAATGAACAATAACAATAATAAAAAAAGTGGAAAATGCAATAAATAAATGAATAAGGCACTAAGCAGCATACTAATGACAAAGTGTCCTTCTTCATAACAGACTAAACATGATTAATGATACGCTGATAATGATTCTTGTCCAATATTATTTTTTAGAGGTAGTTAGTTAATACTGTTATCATTGTCATTGCAGTACCACTGCAGTTGGCCACTTTTGTGTTTTCCCTTTCCCTGAGTTTTACATCTTGTCCTTCATCACCAGCAAAAGACACAGGGTAGAGAAAGTGTAAGAAATGGTGGTCATGAGGTCATAAAATAACCTTTGGCTCCTGGTCAGAAGTTTGGGTTCAAGCAGTGTGTAAAGATGTACATCTGAAGGCAAAATTAAAGGTAACACCTTCAGAACTGAACTTGCTGTCCACTAAAAATAAATGGGTTTTCATGTAAACTGTTATGCTTGCAGTAAAATAGCTATAAACATTGGTAGTGTATAAGCATGCTAGCTGAAATTACCCATCCACAAAACTATGGTACTAAAAAGTCCTGCTTCCTTTTTTCATCTCACAAAGCCAAGGCCATTAATGAAAACTAGTGAGTTTAACTTGAATAGTTATCAGTTTTAAGTGTTTCCAGGGATATTTAACTTCACAGCACAGTCCCAAAAAATGTCTAGGGCAAAGATGTGAATGAAAGGACCCCTCCACAATCACAAATGCATTCAGCAGCGTTGATAAAAAATGTAAAACCTTACTTGTGCTTATCCAGTATTTAGAATCTGCACAACAATAATTTGAAGATAAAATATGCAGACACTGTGCAAAAAAAAGAGTCACAAGAAATAAACCAAGAGTGCAAAAATGAAGTACTGCAATTCTGCTTTATTAAAATGGCTATAAAATGCCCATTCAACATACATATTGACATAAGTGGTACAGAAAAAGAATGCTGGGACAAAAAATAATCATACTGTTGGAAATAGGGTGCAGTTTTGAATATACTTGGTGTTCAAGCACATATAAATTCATTAGTGAAATAAAAAAAAAGATAATTATATCAATTTGCTGTTAGTGGAAACATTTCTTATATTTGAATTTTGACGATATAGCTAGACTTCTATGGATGTATATAAATTGAAGTGAGCTGTCTGAGCAGAATTTCATTAAATTTACTCTTGCATTTTAATCCAAAATAAATATTAAGCATTTACATAAAGTATATTTAATGCTCTGTGAACACAGGTTTTAAACAGCTCCCTGCTTGTGCAGCTTTCTTATCCTTAAGCTATACAGTAGGTAGTTCATTTATGATGGAAGAATATGATCATTTGTCCAACAAGGACATATTTGTACATCTGTGCACTCCCTTTCAGGAGCAACACAGAGCTAGAATTCATCTCACTCCTGGACTTACTTCCAGTAAATGAAAGGGTTGAGTAACCGGCATGCTGGCTAGACTTCCCTCCCTTCCTGTTCCCTGAGAGCCAGGTCTTTTCCCAGTCCACCCTTCCTTCCTGTCTTAAAAGTGCAATGACAGAAAGATTAAAAAAAAATAGAAGGAAAAAAAAAAAAGCTATATTGACCTTTATCCCAAATGAAGACAGACACTGTAAATTCAGCAGAAAAAGTATGGCATGAGAAGATTTAACAGGAATCACTTTTACTTTTTCTGGTGAAATTATGTGGGTGGGATTTAGAAAACAGCTGTGATAAGTATGTCAGTGAACATGCAGGAAGACCTGATTGAAACAACTTTTCATTTATAGTTAGATACTGCGATTTCTGGAAAGATATTTAGGTCTATTTGAGGACAGACTTTTTAGTAGGGCCTGTTGACAAAGGACAAAGGCTAAGGGTTTTAAACTAAAAGAGGGTCCATTTTTACTAACTAGAACGAAGATATTTTTTACTGTGAGGCTGGAGCAGGTTGCCCAGAGAAGCTGTGGATGCCCCATCCCTGGAAGTGTTCAAAGCCAGGTTGGTTGAGTGAGGCTTTGATCAGCCTGGTCTAGTGGGAGGTGTCCCTGCCGATGTTAGGGAGGTTGAAACTAGATGACCTTTACGGTCCCTTCCAACCCAAACCATTCTGTGATTCTATGATTTTATAATTCTTTTCTGGTCTTCCCCAAGAAACCCGTTTTCATTTCATCATTAACAAGCAGTGTTGTGCTAACTTTATAAAAAAATTTGCAAAACAGTAGAGAAGTGAGTTGGTAGTGCATAGTTTGCCCTGACACCAGGTGACTGATTTTTTTCTGAGTATTTGTCTGAAGCCTTAGCACTAGAAGACTTTGGTATAATAGAGCCTAAAGTCCTATGGTAATCCTTTATGAAAGGCGTTCCTGTCACTGCTGCAAGCAGTTGCGTCATGATATCTTCCACAGCAACTTATTTCATATTTCAGGTAATAAAATCTATTGCAAAGACTGGACTGAAAGTTTTCAAAAAACATTATTTTTATGGAAAAAAATACTACTTTTAATTTAGTAGGGGCAGTTGTTGTATCTTTCTAATGCAGCATGTTTAATTTTAGGCCATAGTACCTAACCAATAATACTTCATCCTCAAAGTGTCTCATTAACTTTAGTCCACAATGTCACTATGAATTAGTTAAATCCCGAGGCTGAAAAACTACAAAAGAGATTCAGAGTTACTCATCTAGACTAAGTGTCATCCACAAAAGTTCCCAGTTAAGGCTGTAGTAATATTTGGGAATGCTTGGTCTGCCAGTTTTGCTCTTGTCTTAGTCACAGCACTCACACAAGTTTGGTGTTACATGAGACATTAAACTCTATTGTTTTTCCACAAGCATTGAAATGTGCTGGTTGAAGTTTAAGCAGGTGGATAAACCTGACAATTAATTACATAATCAGGGTACTTGGTGTGTAATACATACTTCAGCTCTTCACTCCTGATACTGAGCACTTCACAGGATCAAGCTCTGCATGATCTTGAGGTGGTCAAAAATCTCCAGATCACTAATTGCTTCCCTATTTTAAATAGTTATTTTTTATTTTCTTAGAATACCTATTAATGCTGTAGCTGTGAGCAGATGCAATACATGTATTATCCTCTTCTATAATCAGGGGTTTTTTTCACCCTACTTTTTGATCTTTTCGTGTTTTGTAGCTTCTGTTTCCTGTAATAGGATGTTTAAGTCACAGTTTAGTCCAACATGCTCAGTAACATTTCTGTAAAAGGTGACATAGTTAATACTGAGTGAGCAGTAATCTTCTTATTCAGTATGCCATTAGAGCTGTTTAATCAGCAACCTCTAAGGAATAATTCTAAACTATTCTTGTTTATTTGTGCCCACAAAGACACAAGAAATTCTACATATTTTCCTATATATAAAAGAGAAGTTTTCGGGTTTTTTTCTAAGTTCTCAGGTGTGTGAGGCTAAGAGTAAGATGCATGGTTAGTTGATTAAAATTATTGAAGAACTTGTGGTGTTTCTCAATATATTCTGAGTTTCAGGGCAGTCATCCAGCAGTCAGATATAATCCCTGAAGACAGTAGCTCTGATTCATTACTTTTTCTTTCCTTACAATCTGTTAGAACTCAGATCAACATTGTGTAAAAATCAAAATAACCTGCTTGAAGAACTAGATGTTTTTCTGGTATTTTGAAAGATGTTATACACCATTTTAGTGCATTTTAATATCATCAATATAAAGACTCTATCAACATACACTCCACTGTTGCATTTCTGTTTATGTTTTATAGAATCATAGATTCATTTAGGTTGGAAAAGACCTTTGAGATCATGAAGTTCAACCACAAACCAAACACTACCAAGTCTAAACACTAAACCATGTTCCTATCTCCCATGTCCACGCATCTTTTTAAGACAGGAAATGCAGAATATTAAGTCACTGCTTGTACCATTGTTCTCAAAAAAAATGGATGAACACAAGAAAGAACAATTGAGTTATTACTTTTTTTAAGAAACTTGGACAGCATTTCATTTGTTGATTCATTGTATTTTCCCAATAGGTTATAAGCTCAATGAGCTCACTTTCAGAATATTGTCTCCCCTCTATCCTGCGCACTTTGTTTGATTGGTATAAAAGGCAGAATGGCATAGAAGATGAATCCCATGAGTACAGGCCAAGAACAAGCACTAAATCCAAAAGGTATGATTTTGAATATGCATGATTTATGAATTCTGAGGTAAACACTGTTACATTTTAGCCATCAGCTTTTGTGAGGTAGCAGTTGCTTGAAAGTTGTATCTTTTTTTGCTTATTCCTGGAACACTTCTCTTGGCTTCTTGATGGATGGAGTAGTTGTGTCTTTCGTATTATGCTCCTCATATTTCAAGCACAACAGTGCTGTTGTAATTGTCTTACTGATGTTTTGGATGCTTTTTTCATGTCATTTAAATTCCAGTTTGTATAAACTGTATTTACTCAAGTGATTGGGCAATAACTCTGTGCCACTTGGAAGAATTTTTCCTTTATAGTGTTCTGCTTACACATAAAAAATTCCTCAATCCAAAAACTGGAGAATCAGTCAAAGAGTTTTAGCAATGTACCTCTTAAAAGTAACAAGCACACAAAAAATAATGATATCAGTAGTTCCTTAGTGATAAGGCAGCAGACTGATCTTGGTTAGATTGAGGTCTGGCAGTATGGTTCAGGTATAGTAGTCAAACTTTGAGTTTTTCTGAATCCTTTAGTACATTTCTGAATCCTTTAGTGCATTTACACACTTCAATGAAACAGCAGGAGAATCAACACTGTCAGACCTGGCGTTCAGAAATGCATAGACAATTCTTCACGTTGGGATTATATTATAACCCAGTAACTACAAAAGGCAGTAGTTGCTGGAGCAAAGGGGTAGGGGCTAGGTTTAGACACCACGGTAGAAATGAACCTGAATTAGACTCTTTATGTCAGTAGAAGTAGGCAGAATGAAGACACAATTCATTAATTAGATGTCTGGTTTTGGGTGAGATGAATCCTTGCCTTGAATTGCTTCTTTGTCTCAACTTGTTCCACGACTACCTGCTCAAAAATAGCTGTCTTCAGGAACTCCACCCAAAATTTAGTAGAAAGTCAGTTTAGTAGTGAAACAAGACAACTCTGTCGATTGGAGTGCTACAGAAAGAATGTATAACAAGTCCTTTCTCCAGTTAATGTAAAACTAAAGGAAATCAAAATGCAAATTACTTGCTTCATCACTGATCAAGTTGTACTCTTAAACGCCTATTTTATTACGAAAAATAGTTTTTAGTGATTTTGAAATCACTAAAAATCTCAATGTTTATAAGAATTGTGCTGAATTTACACAAAAATTTCACTGAAATTATTTTAAATGCTTCAAATGGACTGCAGAACGTTTCTTTAATGTTTAATTTTACAGAAAGTACTGTATATTTTGTGTTATTTTTTCAGTATACTTTGAAACTTTGATCAGTTGATTCAAATAGGTATATTTTTGGTATTTTTATTGGAAGCTGTTTACCTCAGACTTTTATTCCTCTATGTTGTTCTGTACAAGAAGTGTTTGAAAAGTTTGACAAGTGTTGCCAAAGTTAAAAAATTAACATTGGAACAGTTTTTAAGAAATAATATCGTTTGGTTGTGAATTCCCCATTGGTGCTTTTAAGACATTTTTCAAAATACGTGACAAGTCTAAATATGAATTTGATAGCACAAAGTTACGTTTGCCTCCAGTGTAATTAAGAATGGTCTAAATGCTGTCATCAGCCAGGAATTTGAAATTAAATCCATTTCTTAGAATACAGAATCCACAAGTTTCCTTGGTTTTTTTTTTTAATTGCTGTGGATCTTCAACTCAAAAAAAAAGAGGGAGGAAATGGATAAATGACATTAAGCATTTGAAAGAACATCACAGTAACAAGTTTGATTTGGTCGTTTATCTCAGATTTTAAGAGCATAACAGTACCTTACTTTCTGAAATTCTGGACTGCAGTTATCTGTAGTCAGACAGTTATCTGTATTTGTGTAATTGAAGAAGGCATATAGTATGAATTATGACACTTCTCCAAATTATTGTGTTTCTTGGTTTGATTTTGCAGTGATGAACAGCAGAGGGACTATTTAATGGAGAGAAGAGATCTGGCTATTGATTTTATTTTTTCTTTAGTATTAATAGAAGTTTTGAAACAGGTAGGAGTTCTTAAATTATCCATTAACTAATAAATGATGGAAATTACCAATGCAAGTGAATTTTGGAATTCTTCTTTCTGTTTGTATCTTTAAGATTATAATAAAAACATGAAGTACATCCTGCATGCTTCTTCATTGCTGTCTTTCTTGCACCTGTATGATGCCTAGCATTCTGTGCTCATACAGACCTTTCTTTGCCAAGTCTTTGGAACTGAAGTATTTCTCTTCAAAACTGAATAAATGTTAATTGGCTGGCTCATTTAAGCTATTTTGTTAGCTACATGCTATTTTAACTGATATATTTCTGAATGGATGATATGAGTAATAATGGCGCTAGTGAATTATATGTGTACTGGCTATATTTTATTTTGTGTTTTCAGATTCCACTTCATCCTGTAATAGACAGTTTGGTAAATGATGTTATTAACTTGGCTTTCAAGCACTTTAAGTACAAAGAAGGGTAAGGCTCTTTTTAATGCAAAAATTCTATGAAAAATATTCTTTCTTATTTTTTTAATAGTTGTGGTTTAAACAGTATGTTTTCTCAGCTGAGAATTCTTTCTTGTCTCTTGCTAGGTACCTTGGTCCTAACACTGGAAATATGCACATTGTTGCAGATTTGTATGCAGAAGTAATAGGTGTTCTAGCTCAAGCAAAGTAAGCAAAATTCAATATATTATTTCCTCCATAAATATGACCAAGTCTACTTGCTTAGCATGTGAATATTCTGATTTTTCTCACTTTCTTTAAGTATTCTGTAGGAGTAAGTCATTCCAGTTCATTGGCCTTCTGTTTAGCCAGATGTTCTAGAACATAGGCCTCTAGGGAATCACAGGCTTTCTGCATCTATCCCAGTGATACTGAATAAATTCAACTCAACTACAGCAGCATTATTTTTCCTATCTCAGCAATGACGTCTGTAGAAAGCCCAAAGGGCTGAAGAGAGCTATTTTAACTAGTTTTTTTGTAAATGCTATTTTTTCTTTAGCTGAGCAAACCTATAAATGGCTATCCTCCTACATGGCAACAATATTAAGGCTCTCTGCAGCTATTTCAGCTCAGAACTTAATGCATCTGCTTCTGAACCCTTCATCCTTCTTAGAACAGATAACATAAAACACTTTGTGGGTCAGATCTTAAATTTTGAATATGAAAGCAGTCAAACTCAGGATCTCATGTACCCAGTATAGCATCTCATTGTACACTTAAACCACAAAGTAAGCAGAGGGTGAATGTTACTGCCCTGGTGTAATGCTCTCTGTCTCCTGACACTTTGGTGTTGCTGAGGGTGAGTCTCAGCTCTACAAAATCCGTCAGTTTGGCTTGCTGTGGCTAAAACAGTTTGAGATTCTGGAAATCATATAAATTCAGCTAAGGTCTTATGTGGGCCTCTAAATTGGCTGGGTCAAATGCAAAAGGAGAAAATGCATCTGGATCCAAAGCTTTGAGTTGACTGTCAAAGTTCTGAAGGGCCTTGCTAAGATGTTTCTATCACTGAAAGACATCTTCCTACTAACCTGTTTTCTTTCAGTTCACTTGGGTTGTCTATCAGAGGGGATAACAAAAGGTTGTTACATGCTATGCCTACCATGAAAATGACATTCTTTCCATTTTGTCTCAAAAAGGGCAGGAGATCCTGTTGGATGCTCTTTCTATATATCATTTTTATGGACAATTTGTCTCCAAAGACACCTTCAATAGATATGTAGGGGAGGCCAAAAATGATCACAGAGCCCTCTACCCCAAGTTATTGTAGTTGTAAATTCTTAAGTGTTACTGCTGTAAGGCTATTAGGAAAACAAAACAAAACAAAAACAAAACAAAACAAAACAAAAACTAAAACAAAAAACCAACCAACCAAAAAACAAAAACAAAAAAACCAAAACAACAAAACAAAACAAAAAAACAAAACAAAACAAAAAAAAAACCTGAAGGGACAATCTGCCTATATGAATATTTTCAGGGTTATAATATAAACACTTTCTTTCGAAAATATTACATGTACTGCATGTATTGCAAGAGGAAGATAGCTATCATGGATTTTTGAAAATCATTTGAAGAGGTTATTTAAATGATATTGTTAGCTCTTACGTAAAAGAGGTGCATGATAATAAAATAATTTGGTGGTTCTCTGAAAGGATGAAGATCAGGCTGTATGCTTCCTTTCCACAGTTTATTAGATGTGAAAGAAAGCTAAATAAAAAAAATCCATTCAAATACTGAGTGAAATGGTACTTTTATACAACCTAAGTTTTATCTTTTTTAGGTTCTTCCCAATTTATATACCTTACAATACATTTCAGGTATTGATTTTGAACTTTTTGGAACTAACCAATCTGAATTCATAGATTTCCTGCTGTAAAGAAGAAATTTATGGCCGAGTTAAAAGAGTTGCGGCATAAAGAACAAAGCCCGTATGTAGTTCAAAGCATCATCAGTCTTATAATGGGAATGAAATTCTTTCGCATTAAGATGTATCCTGTGGAGGACTTTGAAGCTTCTCTTCAGTTTATGCAGGTAAAATTCTTAAGTATATAGCTGTGGTTTCCCAGACCTTTTTGAATGGGCTAGCCTTTAGTTTCCATGTAATATTCTAGGAGATTTTCCATATGGCATTTCCACATGATCCTACATGTAGCCACTTGCTACTTGTTCTGAACCCCTCAGTGCTCTCGTCTCTTGGAGTGTCTCGTCCCATACCAGCTTTTCATCAGTCATATACCTCTAGTCCCTCACCCTCCACCTAGCAGAGGTTTTGTTCTGTAGACCTCAGCCACACTATCCCACAGCTGTCCCTTCCCCTGTGTTCGTGCCTAGCTGCTCTAAAGTGAATCTTGCAATATTGGCACAGTTGCCAGCAAAGAGGGGAACTTCCAGTGGAGGAAAACACTGAGGAAGAGACAGAGAACTGAGGCAAAAGCTGGACAGAATTTCCTTTGGATGTGTTGTCTCCTTCCACCACACCTTCACCCTGCTTGCTGTAGAGTGCATTCTGTACCCTAGTACAGAGCACAGTTTGGCTACAATGAATGCTTTAAATTAATAGGTTCTATCATTTTGTAAAAGGCGAGAAATTATTTCATGTTTCAGTGTTTTTGTTGGTAATGTACAATTGGTTTTGTTCCCACCAGCAGGTTTCTTTAGCTTAATCTTTCTATTCCCCTGTTTTTTCTTGGGATCACCCACACGGTTACATGGTTTGTAGCTACTCATCCAATAACATAAATGTTTTATAAAAACCTCCATGTAAAGATTGGTGTATCGATGGTGTAAATGGAGAAAAAAAATCGATGTTAGATGCCCGCTAGTAAGGACTTGGAGTGCAAATTGGAGTGCAAATATACAGGCATACAGACACACTGAGCTTTTTCTTTTACGTCCTATTAGGAAGCACATTCTGTTTCAGCTTTGCAATATATTCTAAACCATATTTAATAGCATATTTACAACATACTTAACAACACAGAAACAGGTAATTTTTCTTCTTACCTTACTCTTAATTATGTAGACATATACTAGTATGTGTCAACCTAGTTTAAGTTACCAGAGCTGGCACAATACCAAAGTAATGTGTGTTCAGTGCACTAGAATTGATGAGTGAATGGGGTTGTGGCTCAGCTTTATCTAGTGTTCACTACTATTAAAATCTGTAGTAAAACTCCTATACAGTAAAACTGAAGTTTGGATCTCTACCTTCCCCTGCTACAATATCTTAGTACTAAATAATTCTTATATTTACTACTCTGCATCATAAGGTGCACTGTGTGTGTAGGAAAACCTTGTTTGCTTAGTTTGGTGAAGTACATTTCAACTCTTTGGGCAGTTTGTCTGTTGGAGTCTCTCCCTGCAGTGCTTCATCTAAAACCTCTGTCACAGCAGTGCTGCTGTAGTAGAGAGAGACTCTTTCAAAGAGGGTGAGCTGATTTCAGAGTGACTTCCAGGAGAGCCCGTCTTCCCCCAAAGAGTGCAGAAGCACCTCAGGAAAGCTGACTGGAGTGACTGAAGCCATGTGTTGTATAATCATGTTAGCACAAACAAAAAAATATGATCTGAGGTGTAAACTACTCTGCATGACTGTGAAGGAAAAATGCTCAGTAGGGACCTTCCTCATACAGTCTGGGAATGTTTGGGCCTTGAACCTGGAGGAAAAGTATCTGGGGCAATAGGATTTGTCATCCTCAGAGAAGCTGTACACACGAGTGGGTGGATGCTTATCTCCCCTCCCTCACTTCCTGAGCAGCACAGCTGTCTGGAGAGTAGTTTGCTGCATGTTTAGGACAAAGTCTGCTTTTATTTTTTTCTTACTCCCCAGTTGCAGGCTGGAAATTGTCCTCACATAGCACAATTCCACATTGACCCTCAATATGCAACGAATCCTAGCAATGAAATTCATCCAGAAATATTTACAATAAGATTGTTCATTGCCCTCTGTATCTTACCAGAGAATTACATTCCTTTTCTGGCCTCTCAAAGCGTTGTGTGAAGCAGTCCATGTTGACAATTAGTTTTGCTCCTGAAGATACACACAGGGAAAGCATGAGGTCAGCCCCTGAGTCCAACTCCATTTCTAGTCCAAAACACCACTAGGCACAGCTGGAGTCAGTGGAGTCTTTCTGGATTAGAGTAACAGCTCCTTGATCTTGACTTATGTCCTGCTTTGTGCTTGCTGCAAAATGCAGATTTAGAAGTTAAGAGGCAAATGTTTTCAGTGGGATTTGCAGGATAAAAATAGTCACTGACACGTGATACACATTCAGCAAACATTCAGAGGTCTTTATTCCAGCTGATATGCAATTGATGTTTCTTGTTTGTTTTTTTGGTTTTTTTCATTTAGGAATGTGCACATTATTTCCTTGAAGTTAAAGACAAAGATATCAAGCATGCACTGGCAGGACTGTTTGTTGAAATTCTTGTCCCCGTAGCTGCTGTGAGTTTATTTTCAACGTTATTTGCATAATTTTTTAAAAATTAGATAAAACAGCTTGGGAAATAATGTTTTACTAACATGAAATTTTCTTTCAGGCTGTTAAAAATGAGGTGAATGTCCCCTGTCTGAGGAACTTTGTTGAAAGCCTGTATGATACAACGCTTGAACTTTCATCACGAAAGAAACACTCATTGGTTAGTAACCCTAAGAAGCAGAGGTTAAAGTTCTTTGTCACAAATATCTCTGAACAAGACTCCTGGGAAATTGCAAAATATTTTATTTGCATTTGACTATAACCAATACATTTCTATTTGCAGGGACGACCGTTGTGTTTCCAGAAAATAACTGTACTTATTTTACTCATAGTATGATCTAAGCTAGTCTGAATCAAATATGTTGTCAGCTTCTGGTTCTGTGATTATTAAATGGTTAGGTTTTCTCATAGCTGTTATGTGTAAACATTAGGAGAAGAGGAGAAAGAATAGAGTTCACTTCTTGTCAAGCGAGAACAAATGAGGCATGTGGGAACAACTCTCACGGGGCTTAAATAATACATTGTAGGAAGGAAAAAATGTATAACACATGCCCTTTTAAATCCATAACTTGGCTACTGTGTAGCTCCCTATTTCATTTTTTTCATGTGAGATGAACAGTGGCACTGCAGTGTATTTTTGGAATCGTGAGTTGATCTGAATTAAATGAGGATCTGAGTCAGTTTGATGCTGGCTGCCTTAAGCAGCCTGTCTCTCCAACTGGGTCAGCGCCCGTCAGCGCTGTGGCATTAGCTAATTCATTTTGAAGTCTTGGACCTTTTAAGTAAAGAAAGTTTGTCATTTGTCCTCCCTCGTTCTAGGGGAAAGTCAAAAAGACGTCCCTGTTTCCAGTTCTTTTGGCAAATGCTGGTCACTGGCGCTAGTGAAACTGCTGGGAGGGCTGCAGGGGTGTGCTTGAGCTCTCTGCCTGTTACAACATTCCCAGGGGACAGTCAGAGCATCCCCTGGGGCACAGTCCTGATCCAGTTTGAATTAGTGGGAGGCTTGAGATGGATTTCTGATCTCACTCTGCTTGCGTTTGTGTGACTCTATTCCACTCTACTGAGTTAATAAAACATTGTTGGAACTGCAGCAGGGTAGAGCTTTTCTGTACAGTTTTTACATTAAATAAAACTTCCCAAACTGTGGCCATACTTGCCAAAGTCAATACTGCATTCTTGAGAAAGGATTGTACAGCTGGGCCTTTGCATTTGATTGCTTGTCTACGCATACCACACTGGAGGCTACACAGTTAAAAGTGACAAAATAGAATAGATTCTTGTGAGGGTGTGATTAGAAATACAAACATTGCAAGGAGGAGGAGGGGAAAGGCAAACAGTTGACAAAAATAGCTGCAGTGCATATTTCCAGGATTCCAGGAAGAAAGCACACTCCTTAAAGTCTGAACTGGACCAAGATCAGTGTTTGGTGAATCCAAGCACTCACTGTACAGACAGGATGGGTGAATTAATCTTGCTTCATTTTCTAAAAGCACCTCGTATGAGTTAGTCATTAAGGTTCTCTTGGTAGTGAATGGAGAGAATTAGGAATTCCAGGAGATGGTTTATCTTTCCTCCTAGGGATCTTCCTTAGGATGGGTTGTAACACTCTTGGAACATTACTAAACTCTGCGATCCAGTCAAGTACTCAACTGTTTAGTAAGAAAGTCTTCTGTGAGAAGACTTCAGTAATCCTGCCCCATATGTGTTTTGGACATGAAAATTATAAAATAAAAATTAATGTACATTTGCCATTTGGTCAAGAAATTAACTTAGCTATAGATAGTTTATGGAACAGAAGCTGAGATTTATGCTGTGTTTGTACTTTGAGCTGTGACTGAAGTAAGAATTTAAAGATAATTTTTAGAGTAATTCATCTTAAAGTGAACAGACCATGTTTTTGACTAACACCTTTTAAGTCCTGACTTAAAAGGTTTATTAGCATTATACCTGAAACCTTTGTCTTCTTGAAATATCAGAGTCAGTTTCAAAATTATTAGGTGCATTTTAACTTATTTTTTAGTGTAACATTTACAAGTGTTAAAGTGTTGACAAAGAGACTGGGCTCCAGTATTTCAACTTCTGTGTTCTTCTTTGCTTCTTTTTATTTTTTGCTTCACAAGCTGTAACTCCCAGCAGATCCAAGCGTTCCCTGTATTTTAACACAATTATTTAGGGTGTTTGACGTGTCTCTCGGTAAATATTGTGAGTGCAGATTTTGAGAAGCAATAGTCATCTGATTCACAAGTTCCAACAATCTCTGTGGGTCCTGTTGTTATAATAACAAAGTTTAGTTATTTCCATGCTTTTATTTCTCAGTAAACTGACAGAACTTAGCCCTGAGAGTCTGTAAAATTGTGCCCTACCCTACCCTGCTGTGAGTATGCATTTGGCTGGTTTTGGTTCATCTGTGAAAGGTGTCTGTAACAGCTTTAGAGAAAGCTCCTTTTAAATAGTACTACTTGCAGATATGTTTAAGTTGGCTAACTTGTATTGCGAGAAATAGAGGAGTTAGATCTTTGGGTTTACAGTACCTCTCTTAAGTTGGTTTTGTGTTGTGTAGACATGCAAATAACACTGTATCGACATCCATTTCCTCTTTAGGCTTTGTACCCCTTGGTAACATGCCTGCTTTGTGTCAGTCAGAAGCAGTTCTTCTTAAACAGATGGCATATTTTCCTCAACAACTGCCTTTCCAATCTCAAGGTTAGTGTCTCCTGGTTTTAATGTTGTATTCAGACTTCCGTACACACTGTTGATCTGTTGCGTAGCCTTTTTAGGTAAATGTGCTGAGCTATTGCTGTTGTCTGATTGCATACATAATTTTATTCCTGACTGTACAAGTTCTTTAGCTGTGCAGGCCTTTTCAATAGCAAAAAAGTATTCTTGGGCCTAGTTTCAATTTCTACTGTTCCTCTAACTCAAACCAGGCCTGTCAAACACCTGTGAAACAGAAAAATTGTTGATGAGTTATTAGGTTGAGTGACATGCCAAAACTGACCTATTAGTAGCTTGCTTTTTTCACTGGAAACAAAGAACTGGTTATTACTTTTTCAAAATGAAACTACTTGTAGACACTGATTCCATTTCTTGTTTCACTCATGTTGTTTGCATTACAAAAACCCTAAGCTGTTTCAAGTTTTTTCCTCCATGTAGCCGTTCTTATTCCTTTGCCATTTGTTAGATCTTTGAGGTTTCAGGTTAGCTTTCCGCTGCGATCTGCTGTGGTTCCCAGGCTGCACATACTGTTCAATGCACATGTTCTAGTTATCATTACTGCTGATATATCTGCCTTTTATTTTGTAATATCTCATGTCCTATGCCATGCTGAAACTGCATCCCTGTGAAAGGATGGTCCTGTGCCCACCTGAAAAGGGCAATATAAGAAGCACAGTGAAGTGATTAGAGCAAGTGAAGGGCCTCCCAACTGTGTCTTGATGAACCAGTGGTTAGGAGGCTTCTGCTAAGAGCACACTTCAAACTTCACACAAACTTCACATTTCAGCCAGTTTCTCAGCTCAGAGGCAAATATCTGTTCTCCAGAAGTTGAGTTCTCAAGCTTATTAAAAAGGTATATATTACATCCGTTTTTGCTGTTGCTTTCTGATTGTACTTCCTCTTTGTCTTAATGAAATAATTTGTACTGATTCTCCTCATACAGATCCTACTGTTAGAATAGCTCTTCAGCATGTTCAGTCTGCCTGAAGATTTCTTTCTGCCAGTACCTGAATACCTTACTTTTGGCGATGCTGCATTAGAATCTTACTTGCAAAGAGATTCAGGAAATAAGCAAGTTGTTACTGAAACTAATTTTACAGGGTTTTATGCTATTGTGCAAGTTTCAGAAAAGGCAACGCTAGCTGGGAATATATATTTTTCTGAAAATTAAGGAGATCCTGACAAATTATTTAAAACCATCAGAGCAAATATAAGAAAAGTTGGTCCTATCTTACTAATTGAAAAAGAACTGGAATTTATCTTGCAACCTGTAATTCATATATATATAGGCCAATTAATAGGGCTCTCAGATTAATGTGGTGGCACTAATTCAATCTTTACTTTGGGGAGAAAGTAAGGTTGCTGAATACATGGCAAAAGTAAGAAAAGTTGGCCACTCCTTCCCAGTACAGAGAAAGAGATGCCTCAGCCATTGAAACAATCTTTTCACCAGACAGGCTGGAACCTCAAAACCCAAGCCAAACTCACCCAGCTGGAGGAAGAGCTGGAAATCCGTCCCTTTAGTGGGAGAGTTGTGCACATCAACACCATGAACTTGGACAGATCTTGCTCATGGACATGCCCATAATGTCCCTGGATGTGTCTTAGGCTTTTTATCATCTTCTTAATCTTGTTTCTGCCATGCAGCTTGCTGTTCTGCCAAAAAACTGATCTACTATTTTTTGAAAATTCCAATGATACTGGTCTCAGCCCTTTTCTCCTCCCTCTTTCTCAATGGCCCTCACAGCTAACTATCTCATCACTGAGATATTTGGACATTTGCTAACAGATAGCTTCCTCCTCGCTACACAGCCTCTTGTACCTTAACTTGGTTAGCCAAAGCCTGCTGTTTTCTTGAAAGCTTTGGAATAAGAATAAATTTTGATAAATGTTCTTCATCACCTGTTGAAGAAATATAATTCTTAGGTCTGAATTTTACAAGGACTGACATGATTATACCTGATGAAAAATAGATTGAAAGTAAACAGGTTAATAAACAAATTGATTGTAATGAATTTTATTATTTTAAAATCCTGCAGAGATTAAGGTGCCAAGTAAACTTTGGCATTCCTTTTACTACTTATTCTAAACATGTGTGACAACAATTGTATGCTGCTATAATAAACAAAAAAACTTTTTTGTCCATACAAAAGTTTATTGCATAAAATGTGTTGTCAAGGAGTTGATTGGAAATTGGAGCCCAAAACCAGTGTTTCTGTTTAAGCATGTGACAGATGCCACGTTTAAAGTTGAAGTCATCTCCCATTTCACTGCCGAATTGTCTTCCCATCATTTTGCAGAACCCAGACCAATGCACATTCAGGCATTACTGATGGCATCAGTTGCAGTTTCTTTGATCAAACCGCAGCCTTTGATCCGTGACTCAACGTTTGTCTGCCGAAAATATCCCAGATTTTTGCCAAGGAGATTTGCCCTGTGGGCCAGGCAAACCTTATCTCAGGTCAAAGTGTACTGGACTCCTTCAAAGTTTAACCCAGCAGGTGGCTCAACATGTGGGAAACCATCTGACTGGACTGCACTTAATTTTTTTTTACTCAGACAGCTCTTGCAACTGTCACAGAAACAGAAAACTGCATATGTCTGAAGATACCCAAAGACAATCTTGTACTAGTTTCTAAAAATAAACAGCAATCCAGACAGATAAACCAATTCAGTCCAGCTGATTGCAGATGCCATGTTAATCAGGCCAGCCTAAGCATCCACAGATTTTTGTCCTTTTACTTCTGAGTATGTGTGGTACATTCTTTTATCTCTTCTTCATACCAGGCCTCCACTACAGGGTAACAGCTTTTGAACTGATGTAATCTACTAAATAGGAGGTTTTCTTTTCATAGTCAAATTGTGGGGGTTTTCAAACAGAGATTTTAAATTGTAACATGTCTCTGATTTAACTAACTTGATACTTGGGTTTTTCAACAACTTAAGTAATAGCAGAAGCAGGTCGGATGCACAAGCATCCTACATCTACAGGAATGGAGCACTGAGCAGTTGTGAGGCTGTCTTTTTGTAGTTTCATTATTAAAATGCTGAACCTTGGCTTCCATTAAGTGTAGAACTTCCTTGCTAATTTGTGCCTGAAGTCTTTTCTTGTGTGGCATGTTTCTCTAGAATAAGGACCCCAAAATGGCTCGAGTTGCACTGGAATCTCTGTACAGACTACTGTGGGTTTACATGATCCGAATTAAATGTGAAAGCAACACAGCTACCCAAAGGTAAAATGCTTTATTTGTAATGAAAATCCGTTGTAGAGTGGACTGTGCTCCTGAATTCTTTCAAATTGAGCCTATTTCTATTGTGAAATAAGAAACTCAACTGTACACAATAAAATATTGCCTCTTGTGGCACTGTCAGTTATCCTGTCACCTATAAAAATTGCTGTATAAAGTGTTTCTGCTTTTGGAAAAATTAGAAGTCACTCCTTGTTCAGTGTAAGTCAAAAAATACTTTTGTAGTGGCCATTGACTGGTAATTTACTTGTAATGGAGTAATGAAATAAAGTAATTACACTGAATTTGTAGCAAAGGGTCAGAACAAGATACCCCATTACATTTTCATTTCAAAGGAAGTTTTTTCTGGTCTTTCTAAATGGAGTGTCACGCTAAATGAAGGTTTGCCACGTCCGAAAATGTCTAATGTGTCTTTTTCTTTTGCAGTCGACTTATTACTATTGTCACAACCCTTTTCCCAAAAGGATCCCGTGGTGTTGTGCCAAGAGATATGCCTCTAAACATCTTTGTGAAGATAATACAGTTTATTGCACAGGTATGGGAGAGCCATGCATACAGCTTTCCATAAAAGCTTATTTTATGAACAACTTATTTTCTCAATAACAAATTAACAAATAAGTAAACCTCTAATTTTTTGCAACCCTGTTGACATTACCCTTCATGCAAGGAATGCAGCATGCAACTGAGCTCCGGCAAACTTCTTTTGAACAACAGTTTTTGATTAACCTCATTCCATTGAAAATAGATTAAAATGTGCTCACTTCAAGTCACATGTAATTTTTGTCAGTTTTTAAAATTTCCAGCAAGTCAAAAAATGCATTTGTTGACACACTCTGACTGTCAGTAAAGTTCAGTATAATAGGCCATGTTTCATCCTAATACTGAATCATCCCTGCTGTGTAGGACAGTAAGTTGCACTGCTTTCAAAGCAGTAAGTCAGATGTCAACCAGTTTCAGCAACTGACACATGTAGTTTTCATCAGTTCAAATGGGAACAGCTAAAATAGGCTAACCTGCAGTGTTGGAAGTTTCGTCTCTTTTATGACTTAAATTCAGAAATTTTTCCCATTGAGCAAAGCACTTAAGCACATACTTAAAGTCTCTGAATAGGAATGAAGCAAACAGATGCTTAAAATCTTCCCTTAACTGTGCCATCTGTGAACAAGCTCTCTTTATGTAAAATACTGTGTTAGTGCCATAATTACTGCAGTTTAAATGAAATAATTAAAAGCTTTATTTCCAAGATGGATCATTCTCTATTTAAATGCTATCCATTTTTTGATTTTGTCAACATAAAGCACTGTTAAAAGTTTGGATCTGATAATATGTTCTACATACTTCTGAAAATCTGTTTTTCCATATATTTAAATAAAGCCTGATTGAACTTTTTAAACCTGATTAAATGGTTTTCAGCATTCTGTAGCCTTAATGAAAATAACCAGCAGAAGTGAGCAGTTTAGTGATTTGCAGTATTTTTGCTATTTTAGGAACGTTTAGATTTTGCAATGAAAGAAATTATCTTTGACTTCCTTTGTGTTGGGAAACCAGCAAAAGCTTTCAGTCTCAACCCTGAGGTATGATGTACATCTGCTTTCTTTTTCCATTTTTTTTTAGTTAGTTAGTATGTATTGTATATTGTATTGTGGTACATTTATCTCCTACATTCTAAGCATGCTTTCACCTTTGTCTAGTTTTCAGGCCAAATCTTAAATCTGATTTATTGGTAAAATACATCTGTGAACTTCTATCTGTAAAATGTCATGTTGCTTAATGCCTTTCTGATGTTTTCTTAGTAAAGAATATCGAATGTGAACATGTGCAAATGTATAAAACAAAAAGAAAAGTAAAAATAAAACTACTGGTCACAGTATGTCCTTATTCTGCTGTTGTTACATGCAATGCCTTAAGCTATTTTAATATAACAGTAAATTTTCTGTAACAGTGTCAATGTTTTTTAAAACAGTTTTACTGACAGTACATGATGCAAGAAAGCTTGAAAAAGAAAATACTCTAATTAAATTTTACCACTCTAACCAGCAAAGCTCCACTGGTATTGGTGTCATGAGTCAGCTTCCTAGTGCTTTTCCTAGAGAAAACAATCAGAATTTTGAAGAAATTTCCAAAAAATAAAAATATAAATAAGTACTAAATGAATAAAAATTACTCTTAAAAATATACAATTCCTTAAAATTTTGAAAATGTTTTCCTTGAAAATTAAGAAAAAATACAAAATAATTTGTGATCCTCTCCTAAAACACGTCTGTATTAATCTCTCAGAATTAAACTATTGTGTCTATTCACCAAGATGTTAAAACAGTGTGTTAAATTGCCTTGCACAAATTATAATGGCTACAAAAAATGTGGGAAAGTACATTAAACTTTCTACTGTCAAAAGCAGGAAAAATGAAAGGCAAGCTTTGCTTTGAACACAGCTTTCATCTTCCTGTAGCAGAGTAAAAAAAGGATGAAACAGAATTTTTGAGCGGGCAGTCTGCACCATGCTCTGGGTCAGCCACCTGCAGCATTGACTGAGAAAGGTCCTACAAAGGACATTTTGTGTTAGCCCAGCTGAGAGGGGGTGGGCATAGTCCTTAGCTTCTTGTTGAGTCAACATCTGAAATTTTACTGTTTCTCAACAGCATTGTAAGTCTGAAAAAAAAAAGACATTATAGCTCCACTTTTTTATGTACGTAGACTTTAGCATTCTAAAAAAAAATCCCCATAAACTGTGTAAATGCATCTCTGGGAGACTGTCAGTAGGACAGCCTCTTAGTTTTTGAAACACATTCCAGTGAAATTGAAAACATTCTAGTCTTTCAATCATTGCAATGCAAAGCTTGCAAGTTTTCCTCTGGTGCATTCCCAGAAGGCATTCAGGTCACTTAGATACAGCTTCCTAATATTTTCACATTGTAGTTTTGGCATTGAGCATCATTCCAGACTTTTCTCTCAGTATGATTAACCCTGGGGCCTTTCAAGACAGTTATTGATCTTTTTTTTCATAACAGATGTAGGTCATTTATGTTTAACTGAAGGTCCATTTAATATGCATTGCTACACTACAGATCATATCCAGGTATTTTATCCTGAAGATAAAAAAGATAATGTGCTAATGCAAATACTTAAAGTTCTGAGTGGGGAGAGCACTGCTCACTGTGGAGATAAGAATTCGCTATTTATTTCATGGGCAGTTTTTGTGAAATATATCAGACTAGTTAATGAAGTGAAGATACAGAAAAAATGCCTGCAAGTGCATTCTCAAAATTTCAGAGTGAATGAAGAACATGAATAGAATATGATTACTTGATTATGGTACTCATCCATCTTCTAAACTTCACAGAGAATGAATATTGGCCTGAGAGCTTTCTTGGTAATTGCTGATAGCTTGCAGCAGAAAGATGGTGAACCACCAATGCCAGTGACTGGAGCAGTCCTTCCCTCTGGAAACACTCTGAGAGTGAAGAAAACGTATTTGAGCAAAACTCTTACAGAGGAGGAAGCTAAAATGATAGGTTAGTAAGAGAATGGACAACATAGAAAGTTGTGTGAGAATGGATGTGAACATATTTTCAGCACTTGAGCAGAATAGTTTATTATTGTTAAGTATTTGATTTATTTTTGTCTTGTAAGCATTTAATTTGTTGTGTGTTGTAATGAAATGTATGGTTCAGTTTGCCAAATGCTGCTTTTCATATGTTATTCTGAAACGTCCTCAGTCGTGTTCCACAAGAGGTAGCAACCCTGTGTTCTGTGAGGGGGTTAAAGACACAGGTAGTCTTTAATCTTTCAGTGCTCATAGCTGTGTTTATTCTTGGATATTCAGCCTATTAGAGACAGTGTCTGTGCTCAAAGACGTACCAGCTTTGAAAACCATCAAAAAGATTCCACTGATAGCCTCATCATAATTGTAATATCCTAAACTTCCAAAATGGCAAAACTTTTAACTGTAAAATACTGTTGTACTGAGGGGCCTAAGTTAATAGCACTGCTGTCTTGGGCTTCAATGTAGAGCACAAATCCTGTGCTGTAGAAGAGCCTATCATGCCTGGTTTTGTTGGCAAAAACAAAAAAAAGTTGGCTGCTCACCTTTCACATTTCATTAAGTCCCCAAAGTTACATGAATGAAATGAAGTCTACACCAGTGGCAAAGACCTGTGTTGTACTGTGCTAGATCATTGTAGTAATATCAAGAAAATAAGCAGTGTAAGACCCACTGCTGAAGTATTTAAGGTATTAGTAGTATTTGAATATAGTGTTCAATAACAAATGTTTACACTATTATGTTCTTGTATTCGCCATTTCATTGCCATTTTGTGATCCAGTATTCCAGTTTCCATGTATAATATGTAAGCACTCCTTTTGGAGCAGGCAACATATTCTGGTTTTGGATCAGGATATCATTATTAGTAGAATATGCTATCTTGTGAACAAAGCATTTTTCTTCCTGCACCACAGCATGAGTAAGCAAACTTTCTTTTTCAGGAGATATATATATATATATCTGTAAATATCCCCAATTATACAAAACCGCATATTTTTGCAGGTATGTCCCTATATTATTCTCAAGTAAGGAAAGCTGTGGACAACATACTCAGACACCTTGACAAGGAAGTGGGTCGGTGCATGATGCTAACCAACATACAGATGCTTAACAAAGAACCTGAAGACATGATTACGTGAGTGCCAAAGAACACTGATTCCCATGAAATGTGGAGGTGTAATTTTGGAACTTTTTCCCTGTTTCTGTCTATCATGAGTCATCAGAGAAACAGCAAGACACAGGAACATTTAGCTTAATTAGTATATACTTTGAAAAAATGTTTATGGGGAGTTGATTGTGCTTCTTTGAATGCTTTAGTGTGTTTGGAACTGAAGATGTTCTTGATGTAGGTAAAATCATGTGAATCCTATGGTTGTTTACATGGTAGAAGTAGAATGCTAAAGTAGAAAATGTGGCAGCCTATGCTCAGAACACTGTCTCGGGGTGTATTTGCATCACTGAACTTCAAAATGAATGCAATGAATTCTGTAAGTCCCTATTAATAATAATATTCCAAAATCCCCTTTGCTTTTCATGCCTGTAATCAAAATCAAATCTTAATTAAAAACCCAAGTAATCCTGTGATAAGACTTGGATTTAAGCAGTATCCCACTGGAACAGAATCAAACTAGTGCTCAGTGCTTCAAGCTGCATTGAGCAGCACCGTTTTTCACTTTCATCCAAAATTATTAGTGAGGGAAGTTTCCTGGAGAGAGTTCTGGTGAGGTGAACATCAAATAGAGGTTAGAGACACAGAGACATCATCTGATATCTGCAGAGCACAGGTTGTAGAGATCTCAGCTGTAAGGAGACCTTGAATATCTTCCCTTTTAGAGCAGTGGACATGGTTGTTATTCTAGAAAAGAAACGACCCCTGCAAAAAGTTTGAGATGTAATTTAAAGGACACTGGTCTCTTTGAGATTTTTTACATCTATTGCCCAAAAAAGCCAACTTGCTAGGATACTGTGAGTGATAGACTGACTGCAATGACTGGCCAAATTGAACTACCTTGTACAACTGATACAGTATTTATGTGTTTGTTCCTCTGCCCTTACTTGTTGCAGTGCTTCTAGGTGAGACTGTAAGCTGTGTCACTAGCATTGTCTTAATTTATTTATATTCGTAGCTAATATAACTAGCCAATACTTGTTTTGGTTTGGTTTTTGGGTTTTTTTTTGTTTTTGTTTTTTTTTGTAGTCCTACCCCGTGTCCTGTTCAGTTCTCACACCCTGTGTTAAATAACCCTTTTGGGTATTCAGGCTTTTGTGGTTGGGAAAGCGAATTTTGAAACTCACATTTTATTCCCAAAAGATAATTGCACAGTAAAACCTTGGGCACTAAGATAAGAAGTGTACTTAGTCTTTGCTATAAATATCCTTTGTATGGTTTCTCAGCATCACCAAAATGTTGTTTATTTCTAGAGTAAGCGAACAAATAGACTCAAAAGGGTTTTAAATTTCAGGAAGCCTTAAGATTTGGTAGTAACTTTTGTCGGAAACATGAGGATTTGATTATTTAGACGTGTAAGTTACTGCCTTTTGTATTGTACTTTATATCCAGATGAGCTCTAATTAAATATATACACCAAAAACCACAGCAAACCACAAAGCAAACCCAAAAGCAAACCACATTGTGACACATTTTTACTTGTTCTTTCAAGAGAAAAAAATATCTGGGATGCTTAATTATCACTTGATCTAAAATCATGTGAACTCACAAAAAACATCAGTAGCTGTTACTATCAGGATTGAAAATTATCCTTTCCGAAACTGCATTGTGGCTATGTGGAAAAGCCAACATTGTTTTTATTCACAGAACTCTATGCTTCACTAGAGTTACATATTTATTTTGAAATCTTATGGGTTTTAATTGGTAGATATCACACTATATTTATGTTCATTTTAAAGTTATTGGTTTTGTCATAGTTACATAAAATTTATATGTAAACTGTATATAATGAATACCATAGTGGTATTTTTATTAACAAATAAAATAAGAATCAGAGGGAAGTAGCTAGGCAGTGAGCAGACATAACATTGTAAAGTATGCAGATTCTGGAATTTTCTTTGGCAGTGTTAGACTTGCTTCTAGACAATATTTAATGACTGATCCTTTCAGCATTTATTGTTGAAGTAATAAATGCCAGTATGGAGGGTCTTATTAAAATCCTGAGTAAGAAACATCCTTTGCATCCTGCACTGGGATATGAATTTCAATACTGGTTATAATTACTTTCCAACATCTAGTTAGAAGAGGGCATCCATTTTTCTAAAGTACAAACCTGTCCTTGCAAGTACTTCAAAGGCTCCCCTTGCCTCCCTCGCATGCTGTGCCTGGTAGCTCAGATAGTGAGTTGGGAACTTGAGCCTGAGGTTTGGATCTTCTCCTGCTACTCTTCTGAGCAGCTGATAAGCCACAGAACACCCACAGATTTTATATTTATAAATAATTACTCATTTGCCTTCAGAACAGTTTCCTCTCAAACTATTATTTTACAAGTCTCCATTTGAAATGTACAAACTTTGCCCTCAGTAGGGTCTGAGCATAGGGAAACTCTGCAAAGTTCATTTTCCATTTCAGGTCAAGGAAGACTTGATTTGCCTGCACATAAAATTCCTAATGCTAGTTTAATGTTTACAGCTGTAAAAATACAGGATTTTGCAGTAGTTATCAATCCAGCCAGTATTTGTTTTAGTGATAATAGTTGAAAGAAATTTGTTTATAATCAAATTCTCAGTGAGATTATCTATTTTACTCCTTTTCCAGTCAGAGTGAGACAGAGGTAATTAATCATGAATATAGTTTCTCCTAACTGTACCATTAGACATTTAATTAAAAATATGTCAGCATTTTATTCATGTACTGTATATCCAAGCTGGTAAGTAGAGTGTTTAGAGACAGTATGGTATCACTACAAAACTTTCTTTAATCTATGAATTAAGTAAGTCTAAAATTAGTTTATGCTTTTTCTGTACTCACTAAACTGTACTTAGTGTTACTCACTGAAATAATAGTACAGAAAATCTTCTTTCAGACTGCATGGCATCCAGGCTTTCTCTGTGACTGAACACAAAAATAAGATACCCAAATGCCATGTCCTCTGTTGGGTGGAGAGACAGAGTAACCAGGGAATGGGCTGGGGTGCAGGAAAACTAAGTTCATTTTTTGTTTTGTCACTCCATTTCAGTGTGGTGTTAAGTAGCTGACAATGCTTCATGGTGTCTCTTTTTCCCCTCTCACTCTTTTCTAGTTCTACTGGAAGCATATTAAAAGAGGAACAATCTTTTCCTGCATGTTTATAATATGGCCTCTTACTTTTTTTGACCCTTCCAAAGCATATTACAAGCTAATAATTAATAATATTGTGGGACAGACTGCACAGCTTGAAATGCTGTTACGCTTTGGTAATTTCCTCTACACTCCATCATCAGATAATAGATGATTGAGATAAAAATGAGCAAATTAAAAAAAAATCCATACTTTGGGGTCTATCTAAAGGATTTATTTAATCAGCAGACTTACCAAAAATGTTGAAAACAAGTCAGAAAACAACTGCATCTGTTTTGAAAATAATCGAAATTCACGAAGCTGAAACTTGAGCTACTTTTAGAAGACTCGTGGACTTCCAACCTAGTATTTGGTTCATGCTGAACTTCATGCTTAATGGCTTTTGCAGGCTGTGAGGGAACAGTTGTGCCATTTCACAGATTAGAACACCCTTAGGGCTGCTAAAACATGTTCTAGCTGATAAGAGTTGCCAAAATGCTGTTATCTCTGGCAGCGATCAACAGAAACACTCTGGCCGTACCTGCCTCTAAATTGCACACCTTTTTCAGTATAAAAATGTATTGTGATGCTTTTCCATAGGCTTGTCCTCTGTTGGGGGAAAATCTCAGGATCTTCAGTCATGTTATTTGAACTTGTTACATGTCTGCTATTTGCTTTATATAACTGGTGAAATATAGCTGCACTATGATGGAGAACGCCCTAATTCTTTCCTTATTGCCTCATACAAAGCTTGCATCATATAAATGCTGATCTTAAAGGAGGAATCCTTCTACATGATACCTCCATTTTTTATAGGTATGCCAGTTCCTCTCAGAGAGAAACAAATGAATCATTAATAATTGATTTTTAATTAAGGTACAGATATGATGCATGAAAGATGTCAAAATCAAAACCATTTATTCAATGGAGAAATGTATTCATGTTTCTTTCTTATTTCATTATAGTGTCTACCTGTCCATCCTGATGTTCTTAGTAGGCCTCTAGCACTGTAGAGGTGGATCATTTAACACAGCTCCTTCTTAAGCTTAGTCAAAATTCTGCTTTTATTTTTCAGTGGTGAAAGAAAACCAAAAATCGATCTGTTCAGAACATGTGTTGCTGCTATTCCTCGATTACTTCCTGATGGAATGTCAAAACTTGAGTTGATCGACTTGCTGGCAAGGTAAAACGTACAAGCAATGAATGACTGCTCCAGTGTGAAAAGCTGAGCCACAGAATATGTAACTGTTTCCTTTTATATATGCTTAGGAGAAGTAAATTGCTCTTAATGAATTAGACAGAGGTGCCCTAACATCTTTTTTACAGTTTTTGTGTTTTTATTATGGTTCAGAATTTTAGGAAAAAGTTGGTATGTTCTCCAGAACTCTTTCCCATCAGTGTGTAGGTTACGTGGTATTTGCTATTATTCAGGAAAGTCACATATTACTGTTTTCTAACCATCACATTATTCTCATTAACAGGAGAAGACATCTTTTCTGTGTAGTGGAAAAACATGTTTAGTTTTGATTTATGATTCCACATGTCTCTTTGGTAAAACAGAATGTGCTAGGTGCGGTACACTGCAAAAACCTTTTTACATGATGATTATTATTATTATTATTATTAGCCATAAATAAAGAAAATATAAGTTAAGAAAATATTATATCCCTCCATTTAATTTGCCTGAGCAGACTTCACTGAACAAGATAGTCTACAACATGACTGCTACACCACTTAGGTTTCAGCACATCAAATCAGTGACTTGTGGCAAATAATTATGATAAAAGGTGCTGGTCAGTACAGAAACATCTGCTACATTTCAGTTCAAGTATCCAAGTATCCAAGAACAAGCTTCCAGCTTGTGTTCTTTATGTAAGTGGATTATGGTATTAAATTGAGCCAAGAGGGCTTCGCAGCATATTGCTCTCAGGTAACTGTGGCAAAGCAAACTTTGCCACCCTGTTCTTGCTTTTCAGACATCACAGATGTGAGAAGGGCAGATGTGGGAACCAGAAGGCTACTTACAAAAACAGATTTTTTCTGCTCTATGAACAACTAACTCTAACAACTAACCAGTGATGTGCTAAAACAGGGAAACAGTTGATTCTGGTAGTAGTAGGGAGTGCAGAGAGCCAAACAAGCTAAATCATCAGCCAGCAGAAGGTGTGCTGCAGTGCATGGCCACCTTGATTTCCTTGCGTGCACGTTGTCCGCTATAAATCACTTGTAGGTTGTTTTAAATCATTACATTATTAAATTATACAGATACCTTATTAAACAGTTGCATCCATTCTGCTTAAGGGAAATTTAAAAGGACATGTTTTCCTTTAATCCAATATTTTAACTAGAGTTCTATCCTTATTAATGGCCTTAACTGAGCTTAAAAAGCACGTATCTATTCAGGTCACAGCTCTTCAATCACAGGATTGTCCAGGTCAGACCTGTCACTACTCTTAAGAAAATTTGGAGACCAGTGTGAGTTTCTTTATAAATCAATGCTACCCTCCTTAAGTCTCACAGCTGTCAATATAACCACTGGTCTGTCTCTATTCTGTCTGCAAACTTCATTCAGAAAAGGCCAGCCGTGATTCTAAGTATTTCTTGGGTAATTGCCCTGCTGGGACAATGCAAGCCCGGACGTTTGCTGAGTTGTCTTATTCTGACTGTGAAAAGATGTGAGACATCAAGAGAAGCTTCCCTCAGCTCCTTTAGAGCAACTTCAGAAACAATTACATGCTCAGCCTTTCCCCAAGAAGGCAAACTTTGGAAATCTGTTCTCCTCTCCTATGTGTACTCATGCTACAGCATATTTGAGATGTTGGTAGTGTTTCAAGTCATATTCCTAAGTGTAAGCAAGGGAAACACAAATTAGGTAAAATAGGTAGGTACATAATAGGTTGGAAAGCAATTAACAAACAGTTCATGGTTCAGAAGACATAGAGTGGTGTTGAAACAGCTGGGTAGGGTCTCAGTATTGCAGAGCAGGTTCACAAACTGAACTGATACAAAGAAATGATGTTCCTATGAAAAGAAAAACCTTATTCACATGTATAGGTCTAGAAGGTTTTCAAAAGAGTTCTTCCAGTCTAATCAATATCAAGGATGCCTGATTTGGAGAACAGCATGTGGGCTGAGGCATTGTAGTTGAAGAAGAGACTGACCAGAGAACAACGGGGGGGAAAGATAAGTGAATTGAAAACATTAGGTCTGTTTAGTCTGGGACAGCATGAACTGAAAACTGTCTTGAAAAACATACCTTCAGAGAAGAAAGTAATAAACTGTTTAAAGAACTAATACCTGGCCTGGACATAATGTAAATCACCAGAATGCCCCAGTACCAGAGCTGCTTCTACATTCTGTATAATGTCCCGTGTTTATTTGAGACCAGAGTGACTACTTCTCCCAATTTTCGAAGTGTAGGCCCAGAAGGTAAGCATCTGCAGTTCTAGAGAGCTCTGCATTACAACAATATTGTGTGTTCTGGGTCAGTAACTAGACTTAATACAGGGATAAGAAACTTGGAAAAGGTAAGGTTTCAGTTTCTCCCTGTTTTTTAAAAGAACCCTAGAAGCTAGACTGCCAGGGATTTCTGTGGGCCTGTGCTGTTGAGATGGAAAGCTGTTAAATATTTTCTTTTCACAAGAGATCAAGTTACATCTTTCAGTTAATTGGTTCTTATATTCACAGTTTGGTTTGAGTTTTTCATCCTCACAACAGATGTGTCATTTGGTGGTTTTCAGAAGGAGACTCTGTAAGTCAGCAGCTAGACTTTTTTCCAGGACAGCTGTATTCAAATTATAAACCATGAAGCAGATGTCAAGTGTATACTGTACCTTTTGCCCTTTCACTGCCCACTGCAACCATTCATTACAAATTCCTGAGTAGGTCTTAAGTTTAACTGACCAAAGTGCAAACAAACTTGTACTTGCTTCCTGTACTGCCTGTCATGCAGTGGTAATACAGAGATGCACACTTATGCTCAATTTGAATTTCATTTCATTAGATAATGCCACTGGGCAGTAACTTGGGCTTAGGAGATGTCTTTTGTATTCTCTTCTCTGTTGCTTTGTGTCGTTGTGGATGTCATTTCATGGATGACTTAATTGTGGTCTTGAAAGGTTTTGCTTGTTTGTCTGGTGTTGGCCTTCCAAAAAGGAGACAAAAATGATCGTTTCTTAGCACAACAAAGTACTGTGTTTCTAAATATATATAGAAAGTCACGTGGTTATTAGAGCATAACAGTTATTTTTGGAGTCATACTTGCCAGGGGTGAGTTTTCATGGCAGTTGTTTTCTTTTCGCTTAAATAAAATGTACCCTGCCTCCAAATTAGGCAGCTATAATGAACCAGGTTTTTTTATGAACCACATCTCATCATACACTTCCAACTGAATGGACTTTGGTTCCACTCCATTTGCTATTTTGTGGTTTTTTTCTCCTAGCTTTCTGTCCATTTCATTATAATGAGTCCTCCTTTTCAACTGTGTAGATTAAATGTAGATAAAATACTTTGAAAATTAGTTCTAACACACTACAGAAAATTACAGTCTCATGGGTAATTAAAACAAAATGCATCATAAAGGCAATGAACCAAAAATTGCAGAGCACACTAATCTGAATTTACTTTATTCTGCCAACTTCTAACATAGACATGGTTTGATGATTTCTGTGTCAAAAGAAAGTATTTTTTTAATGTTGAGAAGGACTTCAACATGATGCAAATAAAGAAGAAAATAAAATTTGAAAATAGGATCTAAAATGTCACCATCTTTCAGAAGGACTTTGAGGGTGTTCCTTTGTGCTTCTAGAAGTATATAAAGTCCTGAGGCTGGTTTTCCCCATTTCCTCATCCTAAGTTCTTTAAAACATGAAGCAGTTTTTAATTCAAATGCCTCATTTTAATTCTTTTGAAGATTTGCTTTCATTAATTGTGATTTGCATCGTGGCTAAAGGTTTGTTTTAACTGTTAGCTGATCTGTTGCTAGTATTTTATTTTTATATTTAATGTTAAAAAAGGAATACATAAATTCTGAAATGATGTATTTATTTGTAAGCCTTTTATTATCATACCTACATAGAAGTTATTGAGTTATGAGTAAACAAAAGATATACTTAGTTTGAGAAAAGTTGCCAAATTATGTACTTTAGAGATAACCAGTTTTAGGAGGGGAGCACACTTCTTTTGGATCCATGAATATCTTCTGCTGCAGCAAGAATTACAGTGTAGAAAACAGGTCAAGAATGTTAATTGTGGTCAGCAATAATGAAACCATGATAGCATCATCTGTCATTGTCAGTGGGAATTTTCCATCACTGTCATGTACTGATAAACACTCTTGTTATCTTTTATTATCTGACATTTACTTACAGGCTGTCCATCCATATGGATGATGAACTTCGACACATTGCACAGAATTCTCTTCAGGGCCTACTTGTTGACTTTGTTGACTGGCGGGAGGATGTACTCTTTGGTTTCACAAATTTTCTGCTACGTGAAGTGAATGATATGCATCATACCCTTCTTGATACTTCACTGAAGTTGCTGCTACAATTGCTTACGCAATGGAAGCTTGTAATACACACTCCAGGAAAAGCTTCTGAGCAGGCCAAAACCAGATCTGCAGAGGTATGGAATCAAGAGACCTGTGTCCTCACAATTTTACTTATTGAAGGCAGAAATTACGTTCCTTGATACCGCTGTGGTTTGCGTGTTTTGTATTTACTCACCTGAGAAGAATTTACTATGCAAAATTTTTTTAGGTAATTAGTTCACGTGTCTTTTGAGGACAGCCATGTCCTTGTGTAATACAGCAGATGTTGTTGTTGAGCAACATAAGAGAATGCATGCCAAACTAAAATATGCACATCAACAAAAGCACGTAAAGTGAAATATGCGTATGTAGATGTGGCAGAAGGACACTTTCCCAGGGCTGAAACAGATTGATAATGCTAGTGGGAATGCTGTGAAGAGTGAAGTAGATCTTCTTTTCCCTTGGTTGATTCAGAAACATCAAAAAACCTGATTTTTACCGTAGCCTGCTGTCTCCATGTGTTACAAACATTTCTGGGAACTGAACAGCTTTTCTCCTGCTTCTCCCATCTGCACTGTCCCACAGATATTTTCATTACAAGGAATGATTTTTAGGCTTCTTATCTCCTAAACTAATCACGCTGAGTATGTTTTCCTTTGGGCAAACAAGATGTGTGTTTTATGTCACAGAGGACCATTAATTAATAGGTAGTAGGAGGAGTACATAAAAGTGTAGAAAAGAGAGATCTTCACATACTTTTCATTAAATGTTGTTACACTTTACTGGTGGGGTTGGGTTTCTAGAGGCCACCTACCTAAGGTGTTGTCTACTACAGGACCAAAGAAGGACAGGCCATCTGGAGTAAAGAAGGTGTGGTGTTCACCATCTGACTTACTCATTTTTTAGTGGAGAGTGGGAAAAAGTGGGTAGATACACTGAAAATTAGAGGGAAGGATTTGTTCAAAGGACTCTGCTCACTCTTGTTTTTGTGAAACAAGGTAACCTAAAGCAACAAAACTTGATTGAGAGAATATGTCAAGTTTCCCAGCCTGGCATCTACGTGGGCTCTGCATTTTGATTCTGTGTATGTCCTAGTTAAACAGAATATTTCTTGGAGACTGGTTTGCAAACACCACCACTCCATTTTCCTGCCCTTGCACTCTTCTGCAGTTGATACCAAACGGATCCAGCCACAGGATACAGTCTGAAAGGAGCCCCTATTCTAACGTCCTGCACGCAGTTGAAGGATTCGCGCTGGTTCTGCTGTGCAGTTTCCAGGTTGCCACGCGGAAACTGGCTGTTCTGATCCTCAGAGAGATCCGTTCTTTATTCTTGGCCCTTGGCCAGGCAGAGGTAGGATTTTTCTCTTCTGGAACTTTGAGTTAAAATTTCCCAAAGATAAAGCTCAAAACTGCCATTACAGTTGCTTTTAGTGTAATTGCTGCAGTGTAGCAGGTATGCACTTAGTTTATAAAAAAGCATTTCATCTCAGATTATTATTTCTATTTGCCTTAACACTGCAAACATTTCTGTGGCCTCAACAACGTAACATGAATGGCAAATGCCCTGTATAAGCATTTGAATGGAAATGTACAGCAACTTCTATTTTCTCTTGGAATGATGTGAATGTAAAATATGCTGTAAAATCTTCTTTACTGTATGGGTCATTTTTGTATTGTCAAGATTATAAGTTTATATTGGAAATTAAACCCATTCCTATGGCATACCATTATGGGTGAAAAAACCCGCAGCATAAGACACCTTTAAGATCATTCACATACATTTTCCTTCTATAGTAAAGAGCTCTAAGTCTTCTTTATGGATACAGAACTATGGAGAGTCATGTTGTGTACTGGTGGTCACAGCTCAGTGAGCCACCTAAATGCCTAAGAACACAAATATGTGTGTTTATGGCAAAGGAATGCTTCAATAAACAGTAAGCTAATTTTTAAGTCTTTTGATACCAGCTATCCAAAGTCATTTGGGATTTTCTGATATGTGCTTTTGTTTCCCAAGCAGTGAGCTATAGCCACAAATTAACTTCACTTCAAACCACAGCTTGGACTTAGTTCTGAGATGAACTTAAAAAAGACAAAATATTCATTGTTAACAATGAATATTTTTAGCTACTTCAGATTCATGTCATAATTTTTAGATGTTTCTGTTGCATATCCCAGAAACTTAAGAAGAGAAATAATTTGGTCTGGAGAGCAGTAAACTTGTATTTTCTGTGTTGATGCAGGATGATGACAGACCTATGATTGATGTCATGGATCAGCTGAGTTCTTCTATTCTTGAAAGCTTTATTCATGTGGCTGTTTCAGATTCAGTAAGTGCTACTTTACTTTTACTGCTTGTGTTTACATAACAAATATCAGACATGAAGTTCTAAAAATAATACTGCTAAAAATCAAAAAAAATCATACAGCTTTAAGGCTCCAGCCATCTACCCAAGAGCTCCAGGGTTCCACAGTGTCCCAGACAATCTGTTCCATGAAAGTAATTGTACTGTGGATATGGAAGATACTGCATACAGAAAAAAAGAACATTTGAGAAAGTCTTGTCGCTAGCACCACCTAATGCTGGAGGCACTTGGTAGTCACTCCCTGCTATCATCTGTTTCAGAAGGGAATAAGCTTTAGCTCCCTTGTGTCCTCAGAAAGTGGCCCTACCTGTGTACACCTGAGCATAAGCTCCAGAGTAATTCACAGCTGGGATGGATCTCTCCTTTAGCTCCCTCAGGGACCTGATGTGTCTGACATGCATCAGAGGAAACAGAGATTGAGCACTTTAAATAAAGAAGTGTCAGTAGAAAAACTGATATGTAAGACAACTGATTTTGCATGCTGTCCTAGAGATTAGTGAAAGGCCCATTTCCAAAGGGCAGGAACAATCAGTTTGGGGCACTTTTTCAGCCTCATTAAGTTTAAAGGAACAAATGGTCCTTGCCACACTGAGTGCCCTTTCCAGGGCTGTGGGTTTGAGGCACATGTTGGGTGCTTAAAAAGGTAACCCAGGCAGCAGCCAAGCCTCACACAGCCACTCACTCACTTCCCCACCAGTGGCATGGGGGAGAGAATCAGCAGGGTAAAGGCTGGAGGACTCATGGGTTGAGATACACACAGTTTAACTGGGAAAGTGAAAACTCAGAATGCAAGCAAAGCAAAACAAGGAATTAATTCACCACTTCCATGGGTAGGCAGGTGTTCAGCCATCTCCAGGAGAGCAGGCCCTCATCACATATAGCAGTGACTTGGGAAGGCAAATGTCTTCACTCCAAACATCCCTCTTGCTTCTTCTTTCACCACTTTATACACTTAGCATGATGTCATACTGTTTGTGATCTCCCTTTGGTCAGGTGGGGTCACCTGTCCTGGTTGTGTCTCCTCCCAGCCTCCCAAGCACCCCCAGCATCCTCACCAGTGTGGCAGTACAAAGAGCAGAAAAGGCCTTGGCTCTGTGCAAGCCCTGCTCAGAAATAACAAAAACATCTCTGTATTATCAACCCTGTGTTCAGCACAAATCAAAACAGCCCCATACCAGTTACTGTGAAGAAAATAAACTCTATCCCAGCCAAAACCAGCATAGAAGGGGACATTAAACTGATGGGGTGGTTGGGTCCCTTTGCATCTGAAAACAGAAACTGAACAAGAAAGAGATATTGTGACTTAATAATACAGGAATTAGGAAATTTGTCTGGAACAGCAGCACCTGGGTTTGGGCGTTGCAGTTTCTAGAGGCCAAGGTTTGAATTTTGTGCTTTCATTCTGTTCATTAGTAGTAAAGCAAAGCAAATGTGTTGCCTCTGTGCCTGGTTTCTGACTACTACAGCAAGGAGCGTTAATTTATCCTTTCTCTCCGTAGACAACAATTCCGTTAACACACAGCGTGGATTTGCAGTGGCTGGTGGAGTGGAATGCTGTCCTAGTAAATAGCCATTATGATGTGAAAAGTCCTTCCCATGTCTGGATTTTTGCACAGTCCGTTAAAGACCCCTGGGTTCTCTGCCTCTTCAGTTTCCTTAGGCAGGAGAATCTACCAAAACACTGTCCTACAGCTCTCAGCTATGCTTGGCCATACGCCTTCACGAGGCTACAGCTGATAATGCCTCTTGTGGATCCAAAGTAAGTAGCAATCTGCATTTCACTTTCTTTTGTATGAGCCATGTGATTTTAATGTAAACTTTTCTTTGGTCTCGTGTTTGAGTATCATCCTGGAAGGTGCCACACAGAAACTGGTGCCACACAGGTTTGAGTTTCACAATTGCAGCTTGTAAGGTGGAACTCCAGTTTTCTGCCTTCATTGATCTTTCCTGTGTATCATGTCGTGCTGAATTGCAGCTGGTAGATACATAGCATGTTTTATTCCCTCTTAAAATATTTTACAATACTGTAATTAAGACTTTAGTACTTGTAATTAAGACTGGAAGACCATTTTAATAATTGTAATTTATTTTTAAATTCTAGTATTCCTGTTAACGCGAAGAAAACAAGTACAGCAAGCAGTGGAGACAATTATGTTACTTTGTGGAGAAACTACCTTATTCTGTGTTTTGGAGTAGCAAAGCCCAGCATTATGAGCCCAGGACACCTACGTGCTTCAACACCAGAGATCATGGCTACCACCCCTGATGGAACAATGAACTATGATAACAAGGTGATGTACCCTCTTACAAGTAAACTATTTGTTTAGGAGAATTTTAAGCTGCATCCGCATGCAAAATCCTATCCTGATGGAAGTGTTTCAGTTAGGGAATATTTTGATATATGCAAACTATTTAACACGCATTATTAACAATTAAAATATCTGTATGATGTGTTGATAAATACTTGGCAAAAGCCGTGGTGTTTTCAATATATTGCTTTTTTTTTTTTTTTACATTCGGGGCAATGTGCATTCAAAATATAGAAGGTCTGGACATGTGTTTTAAAGTTAACTTTAGTTTGTCCATCCCCTTTCTTTCCTTGTAGAGCACTCCAATTTGTAAATTTAAAACATTAGCAACAAAGCAGATTTCTGAATGCAAATTGTATTCCTGTTGGATATGTGTCTGTCAGAAACAATAATATATAAAGTACACTTTCAAGTAGTAGGCCCTGAGAGGAGCAGTAGCTCCACAAATGCAATTACTGGAGTATTTTAATGAAACAACAAATTAAGTAAATTACAATAATCTGAACTAAAGCAAAGCGATTTCCCAGATGTATTTATGTGTTAGGCATTATTGAGATGATTGTCAGGCAGCAGACATCCATTAAGACTGGTGGATTGATATCCATAATAGTAAAATCATTCCAGCATGTTTTTAAAATATGTATTGATTCTCAGACAACGTTTGTTTGTTAAAAAAAAAAATTGTGTTTACTTAATATCGATATGCTTACAATGAAATTCAACAATATTTTAATGTGTTTTAGGCTATTGGAACTCCATCTGTTGGAGTCTTACTAAAGCAGCTAGTTCCTTTGATGAGACTTGAAAGCATAGAAATAACAGAATCACTTGTATTAGGATTTGGAAGAACAAATTCCCTTGTTTTCAGGTACTTCTCCACTTATCATATTCTTGGTTATTTGCCTCTAATACAAGTGCTTTATTTTTGTTCTAACTTAAGTATATATTTAAATTTTTATTTGCACCTCAGAGTTTTGTTTTTATATGTTGGATAAAACATTTCTGCTTTTCAAAGGACATTAGATTTTGTTGACAAGTATTTATGTTTTCTTAATTTAGGGAATTAGTAGAAGAACTCCACCCACTAATGAAAGAAGCCCTAGAAAGAAGACCAGAGGTTAGTTGCAAAAATCAAATGTACTCATTTTTTCAAAATGAAAAATTATTTTAAAAATAGTAATTCTGTCTGTTTGAAATACAAATATATTCTTTTGTACTAACTAGCAAATTAAGTTCTATGTGCAACAAGAATTTTATTAATTGGGTAATTTAAAATAATTCCATTAAAATCTAGTTTAATTTAAATTCTATCAGTGACTTGAAATGTAAAATATAGAATTCCATTCTGAGGAAAAATTTCCCATCCAGTATGAAACCTCCTGATACAGAACTTGGATGTATTGGAAATTCACTTTCACTGTCTGAAAAAAAAAAAAAAAAAAAAAAAAAAGCTTTGACACATCTGGGCTGCAAGTGCATTTTGTAGCAGTGTTTAGATGTGCTTTTATTTTCAGGGCAGGCAGGGTCACCTATTTCAACTTCATGGAATCACACAGAATGGTTGGAAGGGGCCGAAGTGGTCCAGCCTTCCTGCTCAGTCAGGGTCATATCTGGATCACATGGCACAGGATTCATTCTAAGTATGATCAGTTAACTGACAAATTCATCAGTTTTCACCTTCATTATAGTGCTCTCTTTTGTTACAAGAGAAAATAGTGCTGGAAGGGTTCCCAACAGATCATCCAATCCACACAAGAGAGAATTCTCTGTTCCTAAAAACCTCTGGTGATAAAATCCATAGCCTCAGTAAGCAGTTTAGTCTGTGCAGCTAAGTGGAAAAGCCATGGGGAGAGTTTCAGTACTAGACTCAAGTTCTGCTCCGTTTTGCCTCCTTGACTCAGTTTTGGACCATTCCACCTGGCTCCAAGGCAGAAATCTGAGATGGCTCATGGACAATTCTTAATAATTCTGTGTCTGGTAAATGTCCACAGTCATTTCCATTCTGCATTGATTCACACCTCAATTCAGTTGTGTGGCTTCCATCCCTATGAAGTCACTGATTTGAAGGTCACTTGTTTTAATACAGGGCAGAAGTGGATTAATATACCTTAGTGCAGCCACTTGCCTCTGCATTTTGTCTGTGCACCATTTAAGACAACTTAGGGCTGTCTTAACCTTTTCTGGAGACGTGCAAATCCGGTGTACCCTCAGGAAAGGAGTTACTAGAATTCAGAGCTTTACTGTATGCAGTAAGAGCAAGTTTAGCACGTGGAATTGTCAGTAGAGGAATACAAGAACAAGAGACTGCAACATTAATTCCTGTATTTTTCATGATATGAATAAATGGGACACCTTCTTGCAAGCAGTGCCACCTGGAAGCCCAGGCATGGCTGTATGGGCTGTGTGGCTGTAGAGAACACAGCAGGCCTCCGTGTCAGCAGGCAGGTATCCAACACACCAGAAACAGTGTCCTCGAACATATGCTATGACTAGGAAGAGAATTCCCAGCGTGGCCAAGAGCTGCAGGGATAAACCAAAATGGACATTACGCAAGATCCGCCCCGTGGGTGCTGGCACGGAGCTTGCCAGATCACCTCTGACACTGCTGCAGGAGGCAGCTGTGTCTGGCAAATACTGTATTACAATAAAACTGCTTTTTTCTCTACATGTGCTTCCTGGAGCCTTAAAGGTGTAACAGGAGAAAAACAGGGCTCTGAATAGAACAAAGCAAATGGCATAATTATTTGAAGAAAACCTTTGGCTGGGATGATGCAATTCTGCCAATTCTGGGTCAGAATAGCAGACAAAGCATCATTTTGTTCTCCCACACATCTACTGGTATACATGGACAGAACTAGAGTCCTGGAAGAGATAGGCCCTTGATCTCAATACTGCTCAGTTTTGAAGAGCAAAATCCTAATCTTTGCTGAGCTTTTCTTGTTCCTTTCAGTGCAACAGCAGCTTTTTTACCTTCTCATGTTTTTCTTGCTCAGGGGAGATACAGAATACAAGTCAAAACAAGTCAGTTTAGCCTTTCAGCAAAGAACAGGCCTTGTTGCATCCACATCTTTCCAGGAAAGACAGGAGACAAAGGACAGCTTTCTGGAAGACAGTGAGATACAATGAGCCAGTTAACAGGCATGCAGTCCTGTTCAGTGGGAGGAGTACATTCCTGTGGGCAAAACCCCTGCAGTCAACTTAGCCAGCACTGGACTGGAGTGGTGTCTGCTAGGAGCTCACTTGAATGGGAGTGCTGGTGTCCTGCAGCATTGCCAAGGTCAGGAATGGCTAATCATTAAGATACCTTCCTTGGGTCTGGATATACGTTCTGCGCTATAAGTGCCTCCAGCACCCAAAGTAGATGACGCTAAACTGACATGAACATCCCTGTTACCTGAAGATAGCATGGGGTTTTGGTACAGGAACCTTGAATGTTAGTTATTTCTGTCCAGTATTTCATTATTTCATTTCCACATTTTCCATAAGTACTAAGGCAGTTGTTAATTTTTTTTTTAAGAATAGTTACAAAGGCAAAAAATTTATCAGATTCAGTTCTTTGTTGATGTATAAGCACAACGTTATAGTGCAATATCCAAAAGTACTTTGTGAAGAAAGTTCTAGAACTGGAATTCTTAAATCTCACAGCAATACTGGCATTTTTGAGGCTACTAGTTTTTAATGTGTACACCTGTGCATATAAATATGGTTGTTATTTTAAATTCCAAGAACAAGAAGCGTCGAGAACGACGAGATCTACTAAGACTGCAGCTACTGCGAATTTTTGAACTCCTTGCTGATGCTGGTGTCATAAGTGACAGGTAGGACTACCACCCATCATAAATATTGATATTTTACATGAAACAATTTTCAGTGTTTGCCCCACTGAGATTATGTCAGTGTGTTCTTTGAAGAATGGTGTGGTCTATCAGATGTGGAGAGATTTGCATGCATTTCTGCAGCAAACTGTAGTATAACTACTCTGTTATTCTATATTAATGTGCAACTTTCCTTTATGCTAGTACAAATGGAGCCTTGGAAAGAGACACACTAGCCCTTGGAGCCTTGTTCTTGGAGTATGTTGATCTGACTCGCATGCTTCTGGAGGCTGAAAATGATAAAGAAGTTGAGATCCTTAAGGATATGAGAGCCCATTTCAGTGCAATGATTGCCAACTTGATTCAGTGTGTTCCAGGTATGAAGCTAAATTATGCATTTAATATAGGTGTTGGAAAAGTAATTTTTTGCATCTTTTTTTGGTCTGTGCTTTTTTTCACTGCTTGTAAATTTTCATATAATGGAAGTGGAACGTAGAAAAAAAAAGTGTTCTGAAGTCTACTAAGATTGAAATAAAAGTACCAATAAAGCTTGATGAAGCTTGTAATAGTCATGTCTAAGAATCACCTCTTTAAAAGCCTAGCAAAGAAATTGTCTGTGACCTCCAGGGACTCCAGATTTCTTTGGCACAAGGCCTTACTTTCTGCCATCTAACTTGATTGCCAGACTCTTCATGAACTCAGACAGGCCTTGAAAAATACAAGTAGGTGCAGACAGCATGCAATATTAAGTGCAGTGAAAAACTTGCCCAAGGTGTTGAGACAGTATCCCACGTTACCTGAGTCCAGTTGTATCACAAAGATTTATCCAGTTGATTTCATGCTTTTTACATATTGCAATATCACTTCAGAAATAGACCATAATTACATTAGCAAAAAAGCAAAAAAAGCATCTGTTTTAAGGGCCTCGACGTAACGTACTGGAAAATTTGGTCTGAGAGCTTTTTTGGGTTTTTTTAATTTTTAATTTTGCTCAGGTAATTCAGCTGTTCAGAATATATACCACATATTTGTCATAAACAAAGAGCCACCAAGTTTCTTTCATTTATTGTCGCTACCTATTACTGTATTGTTTAGGCTCAAATTTAAAGAATTGGAAAAGCCAAGTAAATATTTGCCACTAAAGGAATGCAAGAGGCAGCGAAAAACCCTCATTTCATAATTAGATTCTTAAATGCTTTTCCATAGTCAGATTTACATGTTTGTATAACCACACATTAATTCAGAACTGAAGGTTCTTAGAAGTAAGACACATCTTACTTACTCTCTTGGTTAGATTTTTTAAAGGAGCTGAGATACTTCAGAGTGAGTGTATGTTGAGCATATAAAAACTTCTCCCTTTTTGTAGAAATCTGAAAATGATGTCATCATTGTGCCACATGAATGTGTATTTAATATTAATAAATCACAACTATTTCTCTTTCTGTTCACTTAGTTCACCACAGGAGATTTCTCTTCCCTCAGCAGAGCTTGAGGCATCACCTGTTCATCTTATTCAGTCAGTGGGCAGGACCTTTCAGTATTATGTTCACACCACTGGACCGTTACAGTGATAGAAATCACCAGATTACAAGATACCAGTATTGCGCCTTAAAGGTACTGAAGTTTTGCTGTACAAACCAGTAACAACAAATTTTCAGTGAAAATACAAGTAGTTGTGGGGTCTCTTTCTTTTTATTTCAAACAATTTTGAGTTGGCATACTTGATGCAAACTTGTATGCTCATATGTAAATGTACAGTGGTATCATAGAATATAGCACTGAAGTTACATGTTTTTTTCTTTGTTGACACTTTTCAAGGCTAATTTTAAAAAACAGAGTGCATTTTGAAATTTTACTCAGCTGCTCATTAATGGGTTAGCAGATTCAGCGGGGAGATCTTAGGCTCTGAAATTTGGTGTAGTTCCTATTCAGTACCTCAGGATACTGAATCTCTACCAGTGCACACTTCAGGAATGCCTCCCACACTTGCCTGGAGACATGCTCAGTAATAATAATAATAATGTACTTCTGTGGCAAAACTAGCTGCAGCTCCCCTGCATGAGTAAGCTGGGAAAGTAATAGCTTATGTACTGATATAAGCTGCACCACTTGCTGTAAGACAGTTTTAATTTTTGCAGTAACATACTATTGAAACATCTGAGTATATTTTAATTGGTTTTGCAACTTGATTTGTGAATACTGGGTAAAATAACAAAATGTATCTTGAAGATAGTACTCCCTCCAAAATGCTTTGAGCATGGTCTGGAATCCAGTAAAATCTATAGCAAAATAATTCCTGAATTCTAGCAGTCAGCTGAATTTGCCTCCAAACAGAAAGCAAGTGGCAGTCCTGCTAGCCTGGACTCAAATCGTTCTGAAAGGTTGGTTGTGTTACTTTTTGTGTAACTGGAGTTTTGTGTGTTTCTAGGCCATGTCAGCTGTGCTCTGCTGTGGACCTGTGTTTGATAATGTCGGTCTTTCCCCCGATGGATATCTTTACAAATGGCTGGACAACATTCTGGCTTGTCAAGACTTACGTGTAAGTACTGACCAAAATGCAACACTGATGGACAATTACTCACTGTACTGGGTGAGTAAACAGTTTGCAAAGTGGTTGTGTTTTTTTTTTTTTCTTCTTAAAGAACATGTAATGGATTATTCTTGCCACTTCCCGTTTCTGTGAAGATCTGGGCTTCAACTTTGTACCTACACAGTCATAGTTCTGTGTTTGTAGCTGATTGGACTGCCTTTTTGGTTGAGGAGTAGACTGGTGATTTATATTAAGTGGAGAGAGAGAGAGAGATGACAATCTTTCCCTTTTGGTGTCTTGCACTTTGTCCTGCTGTTCTCCCTAAAACTGTCCTACCAGCACACATACTCTGCTAAGGAAAGGTAAATAGCAGAACCTTAATAAATGCATGTGAAGCAGCTAGAGGATAGAGGCTGTGGAAATGGTAATTGATTAGAAAAAGAAAAAAAAAAGGTTTAACAATTCAAAGAAAGAATGAATAGCTGCTGAGAAAATCCTTCAGATATTACATAGGATTTTAGAATGTTGGTAGGAACAGAGCTATAAAGATATGTGCAAGTGATATGCAGTTTCTACAAGCAGTCACCTATGCTTAGTGACAGAATATTAATAGACCTTAGTGTTTAGTGTGCCAGCACTATCCTGTACTGAAAGGTCATAAAGTCCAAGCCTTAGTTGTGGAGTGTTTGTAGCAGTGGTGGTACCAGGTTTAAGTGATTCACGGTCTGTAGGGAGACTTTTTAGATTGTTTGATGTAGTTGGATTAAACATACAAGTTCTCAGTCTTGTAAAAGGTATTTTTCTTTGTCTGCCTTGCTTCTGTGTTAATCAAAAGAGGGATAAAAATGAAAGTTTCACTCTGTGAAACTCAGATGCAGTAGGAAATCAGTTAGCAAGTCAGTTAATTAATATAAAAGGAAGTTGCCCAAGAACACCTATCAAATATCTTAGATTTTCCAAAAATTCTGGTTTTTCTTTTGTTGTGCCTAATTTTGGAGAATTTATTTCATTTATGTAGTCTTTGTACGTAGTATTTTTTCAAGTGATGAGTGTTGAAACCTGAGTCACATTCTAACTCTGCTATTCCTAAAATAAATTTATTACAAATCATCTGACTTCTCCTTACACATTTGAATTTTCCATTTTTGCCCTGCTTTGCCTATGTCACTCTGAGAATTTTAGAGAATGAACATATCTGACCCCATCAATCATGTTTTGATGTTTGCTCAGGTTCACCAGCTTGGCTGTGAAGTTGTAGTCCTGTTGCTAGAACTGAATCCTGATCAAATCAATCTCTTCAACTGGGCCATAGATCGATGTTACACAGGATCATACCAGCTTGCCTCTGGGTGCTTCAAAGCCATTGCAACTGTGTGTGGAAGCAGGTATTAATTAATTTATTAATTTACACTCTCAAATGTAAAGAAACTGAAGGTTCAGCTCACTATATTGTTACCAGTTGTTGGTCACACTCATGGCTTCTCAAATGCTTGATTTTCATGGTTCTGAAAACAAGGTGATGTGCTTGGTAGAAGATGTTCTTACTATAAGTATATTTGAAATCTGGGGAATTTTGATGCTATGTTGCTCAGAAAGATACACAAAAAGCTACAACAGTTTTATTTGAATGTAGGTCATAAATCTGGTTTCAAAAGATTTGGCATAGTTTTTAATTTAATTTATAAAAGGAAAAATGTTTTCAATGTCAGTAGCTTGAAAGTCATTATTTTGACATGTCATTATCTTGAAAGTCATGTCCTTTTTTTAAACTGGCTTTCATTTGATTTGTTTAGTTCCTTTCCTGTCAACTGGTATCATCATTACTGCTAATGCTGAGCAAGCACAAGCTACATGAAGACATGAATACAAATATTGCTTTTGTGTTAGGCCTTCATAAAACTCTATCCTTTTATTTATTTTCAAAGACAAAAATTATAGAGAAATTAAACAATGCAGTTATTTGCATCTTATTGAAATAAATGTGAAAATTTACTCTTCACAAAAATAACTTGGCAAGATGTATGATCAGCATAGAGAAAACTCAATAGAGAAATAATTGGGATTTGGAAAATCAAAGTAAGTCACATATTTCATAGTTTTCCTGCAAAACTATTTTGTTCTCGACAGGAACAACTAGATTAGAGATTGCTTTATATGGAGATCTTTAAAATATTCATGGAATTTTGTGTTTCCAAATTCAGTTATGTTAGCAGGGTTTTTATTTTAATGAACACAGGACCATAGCAGTTCCAGCCAGTCTTTATTCCTCAGATTGTGTTACATGTGCCACTATGACCTAAAATTTAATTTTTTTTCATTCTTAGAGTAAAAACTGAGATTCGTGATCTTCGTGATTTATTTTGAAGGGAAAGTCCTCTTTCTAGAAAGCTGAGAATTTTTATTAATATTTGAAAGCTGTTAATAGTTTTTGCTCTATCATCTCTTAAACCATCCATAAAATGAGCAGCAATTGATGATGTCCATCCAACTTTCTACAAAGAAGCCACTTCCCTTCATTCTTTTCTTTTTCTGTTTATTTTTTAAGCAGTGGAAGGGCAAAGAGCCAATTACAGAGCTTGGCTTGCAGCTAGTATATGGAATTACCAAGCATGTCCCATGCCACACGTCTATCTGCCATATTAAAAAGTCCAAATAGGCATTCTGCAGCCATCCAGGAGCACTGTAGATGACATCTAGGGTGATAAATTGATGGTTCACTCAGTGGTTCAAATTCAATCAGTGCATTTACAAATCATCCTGAGAAAACAGAAACCTGTTTAGTGCAAATCCAAATATTATGATGTGGGATTTACTCCTCTAACAATATTCTCCTTAACACTTTGATATGTTTACCCTTAAAATTGATGCTGACTTTATAGATAGCAAACTTTTTGAAGCAGGTCATCATGTTTAGTCTTTGAAAACAATTGTCATAGAATTGTTTTCTGTAATAGAAATAATTCTGAGCTGTAATAGCTCAGAATGTTCATGTCAGAGCTAGTGTCTTCTGTCCAAACAGACTGTTTTAGTTGCAGCTTGGCCTAAGAAATTTTTTATCCCTGGAAATTTTCATGCTCCCCATTTTCTTTTGTGGATGTCAGCCTGTCCTGTAAACAGTTTATGCTATAAATTAAAATGAATTGACAGTCATAGACACAGGTATTGCATTTCTCATTGTGGGTAACTCAGTACATTCCAAGGCATTAGCCTAAGGTAATTATAAATAATCCTTTCTTTCTTCCTGTTCACCAGATGGTCCTTTGATCAAGCAGTATGTATTCAGAAGAGCTCCCTTTCCCATATTCTGATGGTAGAAGAGAAAAAAGAAAGATGACATTCTCTTTAGACCATATTAACAGAGTAAATCAGAGTGAATATAATCTGCATTCCTCACCAGCATTCACAGAAATCTTCTGTTTATTCTTCTAGGAACTATCCTTTTGATATCGTGACGCTTTTAAATTTGGTGCTGTTCAAGGCATCTGACACCAACAGAGAGATTTATGAAATTTCCATGCAACTTATGCAGGCATGTATCAGCTACTAATTTTTTCCTCCTATCCTTGGAGACTTTTTTGGTGAACTTCTTATAAAGTATTGTTATTTGCACATTGGTTTTGTTTTGAAAATAAACAGTTGGTTTTGTCCTGACTATAAAAACTTACATGAATATTTATATAAAAATGAATGTTATAGTGTCTTTCATATTTGTAGCATGTACTCTGAAGCATGTGGAGCATTCTCTGATGCTAAACTTCAAATGCTGATGTTTCCTGATTTAATGAATTTTTATTGTCTCATTCCGTTTTGGTTTTTTCTTTTGTCTTTTATAGATCCTTGAATCAAAGCTTTTTGTTTATTCAAAAAAGGTAGCTGAGCAGAGACCAGGCAGTATCTTGTATGGGACTCATGGTCCATTGCCACCTCTTTACAGTGTCTCACTTGCCCTTCTTTCATATGAACTAGCAAGGATGTATCCTGAGCTTACCCTTCCACTTTTTTCAGGTACCTATATTTATTTGACTTACTATCTCCTTTACATTTTTGTACAAATGCTAGACTGCTACCATTTTGAACCACAGTTCTGTTTATAAATTTAGCTTGACCTGTTTTTATTCTGGTTCAGGTCAAATCAGATTTGGGAATCCAATGTATATTTCCTGGAGGTATTCACACAAAGTACAGAAACCCTCTTTGGAAATTCTGTGCCACTTACGTGATCTTAGGGTAACTTTGAAATTACAAGTGCCCTGAATGAGTTAAAATGGCATTGGCAAACTCTACTTGATGGGTTCTCTTGTGATTCTTCTTATGCATGGATTTACATAAATCATACTTGTGAGGATATATTTCTTCATTTTATATAAACATGACTTTGACTTTGGGCAGATTGATTGCCTGTGTCCAGTTCTACCAATGATTCAAATCACCCTGAATGATCTCTACCTTGTGTTATTTGCCACATCTGCATGTCTCAGCATTTTTTAATTTTATCAGAAATATATATTTTCAGGATTACTGAGAAAAGTGTTGAAGAATGAGACCTGCAGGAACATAATTCAGAATATGGCCACTGTGAGGCCATTCCTGGGAACAATGATGTTTTGAGACATATCTGTCTGGTTTAATCAATCTTACATGTTGCTCTAGTTTTTAAATAACAGAATGCAAATGTCTTTAATCATGGGAATTTTTATTGGCTCTTAAAATCCCTTTCTGTTGTTTTTAGTCAGTCTGGAGGGGCTGAAGGGAGGGTAAAGGAGCAATACATCACCCTTACATTTCTCAGTGCCCAAGATACCATGAGTTATAAATAACTGGTGTAGGGAAAGTCTGATGGCTCATTTGTCATTAAGCAAATGCTGTTCATTATCTCTGTTACTGTCTACTCATGTTGTTGTAATGACTGTGTCATTTAAAAAAATCTCAGATATACAGGATATTACAGTACAAGTGAGGCATCCTTTCTGTACATCTAGAATCATAGGAGGAGCGAACAATGTGTGTCTTCATGATTTTTAAAAACCAGGCAGTGAGTAAAAAAAGGAAATGTTTGCTCTACTGATTTTACAGAAGAATTCTGGTAAAGAGAGATAATTGGTTCATTTTGGCAGGAAGCTGTATTTCTTATCCCAGATTTTCCAAATCCCTTTCCCTTACAGTGCCAGTTCTTTTTTTGTAAACTATATAAAGTGCTCTATACAAGCATTCCTGAACTGACAGCCAGCTACAAATTTATTTTATAGACATTCCCACAGGAAGTAGGATCCCAATTTATGCAAGATTTTTTTTTTGTAAACTCAGTATAATAAGTTCCTAAGCTATTTAAACTATAGCTTAGAAACCTGGAGGATAGTGAGACATTTATAATCTGTTGAACATTTTTGTATATTCTCCAGAAGCTCTTGGAAGTCTAGAGTAACCACCAGTAACTGAATTATCCTTTCTCCTCTTTATTGACATTGACACCTCACTTAATACATAACATGGCACAGTAACAAGGGGTGACTTTCTGTGCCTAGAGTGAGTTAGTTATTTTAGAAAGAAGACATGACCAGATGCTTGCTATTACTGAACATTAATTCCATGTTTCTCTTCAGGAAACTCAAGAACATGTTTTTTTATGCTTGTGGTGTGCAAGGTAAAAACCATCAGGTAGTCTAACAAATGTCAGAAATGTGATTTAAACAGTGTATTTAGGGTTTCCATCATAAATTAATATGCTGTCCTTTTCAACTCTTACTATTTTAGAGGTGAGCCAGCGATTTCCAACAACACATCCAAATGGAAGGCAGATCATGCTTACCTATCTGCTGCCATGGCTTCATAATATTGAACTGGTAGACAACAGACTGCTCCTCCCTGGCTCAAGCCCTACCACTCCAGAAGATGAACTGAAGGACAAGGATGGGGAGATGGCAGTCACAAGTGGACTAAAAGGCAATGGCTGGGGCTCACCTGAGGCCACCTCCCTGGTTCTTAATAATCTCATGTATATGACAGCCAAGGTAAAAAAACAGACCAAACAAAGAAACTAACCTGTAAACCTTTTGTTCCTTCCCTCCAGTGCCAGAATTTTTACACTGGAACAGTCTGTACCAGTCAAACAAAACCTACTTAATTTTAGGATTACGTTTTGAATTTACAGTCCTCAAGACTTTTATTTTCTCTTATGATTTAAGTCCTTCTGTGGATCAGAACCTGAATAGTTTTAAATGGAGTTTATGCTCTGAAATCTGTCAGGTAGCTTTTTAAAATACTGTTTGTAACTTCTTACAGCATTTCATGGGGTTTTTTTTTGCATGAGAAAGTGTTCTAAAAGGACATGCTTTAGTTTGGAAGTCTGTGTATTTCAAGGAATATGTGCCTATGATTCTTTGCAGTATGGAGATGAAATTCCTGGACCAGAGATGGAAAATGTCTGGAATGCTTTGGCCAACAATGAAAAATGGAGTAACAACCTTAGGATAACACTGCAGTTCCTCATTAGTTTGTGTGGTGTTAGCAGTGATACCATCCTTTTACCCTATGTAAGTCTTTGCACTTTGTTTCATTTACTGCTGATTACACAGCTTGTAGTGAAAAAAAAAATAGCTGTTACCTGCAGAAAATTAATTTCTGTATCAAAACGAAGAAATGCCAGCATACTCCCTAAAACCCTGTACAAAATTAAATGTCAGGAATAGAAGTGCCAGGAAGCTGAAATTAAAAAAAAAAGAAATTGTGTAGTTCAAATCTCAGCCTGCAGCAGCAGAGCACACCCCATTGCAAGTGAGAGATGGGTTTCCCTCAAGCAAAGAGAAACCTTGCATGTCTGTGAATGGGGACAATAACAGAGACTGGCCATAAATTGCCAGAAAATGCTACATCCTCTTCTTTGGCAGACTAAAGCTTTTTGTGGGACATCTCAGGAGACAGAAGATAGTTAATCTTTATAAGCTCCTTACCATATCAACTCCTGCCTCTGCATGACTGTCATAAATTATCTAACAGTTGCTGCAATGTGCAACTCAAACTGTGCTGGATATTGTTATTATTCAAGTTAAAATAAAATCAGGGCTGTCTGAGAAAACCAGGCTACTTCCATTCCCATGTTCCTTATTGCTCAGTTGCTGAGTTGAAACAGAGTCTAAATTTAGTGAATTTTCCAGCCCAATTACAATATGTTGTTTTATTAGTTAACCTCTTTCCATTTATTTCCCTGAAATAAATCTGAAATTACTATTAATGTGATGAAATTTATCTAAAAAGCCTCATAAACATAATTCTTTTACAGCTGCTGAAATAATAGTTTGTCCAAAGTGTTTATGATGACTGCTATGCATATTAGAATAAAGAAAATAAAGAAGCCCTAAAAGTCTTCAAATTGGTATTGTTGTACCACAGGCATGCTGTTTGTTTCCTTTCATTTGTAGGGTTTACTGTGTTATGTTCTCAAATCAATTTATATATATGTCTAGCTAGTCAGAAGTAGAAAAATTTGAAAGTGAAATTGGTATAAGAACAAGCTCAAGGTTTATGTGAGAGGAAGACAAACGGGTTGATCTGGAATAAGATCTTTCCCTTAATTGTTACAGAGCCTTTCCATTCAGTGTTGACCATGCTTTAAGCAGGAGGTTAGATGAGAGACTTCCCAGCTTCTTTCCAACCTGCCTCATCCTGCAGTCTATGACAGAACAGGGATTAGGCCCAAAGCTGGCCACCATCTATGTTGGCAGAAAACAAGTGGAAATCACCTGTTAAGGCAGAAAATGAGGGCTATTACCCTCATTTCTGACAGCTTACAAAAAAAAACCGGGCAGTTTTGTGAGAGGAAAGAGTAGTCCAGTACTGGGTATATGTCTGACTCCTAATATAGCCTGACTGGAAGCCTGATAACCCTGTCACCTCTTGCCCAGGAGCCCCTCACATACCTTGTCCCCCATCCAGCTACTTGCCAAGCCAAAGCTTTCAGAAAGCACCTCCTTTTCCGTAACTGTTGCCATCCCACAGCTCTGAGCAGCCTTTCCTCAAACCTCCTCCACCCAATGCACTTCTTTCTTCAAATTCTTTTTTTGCCTCAAAGCCTTGGATTTCACAGTCCTGTCCTCCTCCAGGACAGTACAGTCCTTTTACTTCAGGAAGAGAGCAATCTGTTCTGACATCTCCAGTTTCATCTGCTCAGCATCTCCTATTTTGCCTGTGGGACTGTTCTGGTCTCCCTCCCAGGCTTCTCGTGGCTGGTGGCAGCAGCAGCAGCTGACAAGGTTCCCGAGTTTTCTATCACCCAGTTAGTCTGTGTTTTGTAATGTTGAGTTAAAAATCTGATTCTCAGATTTTGCAAAATCTGAAGAAGTTTTTAGCTTCTGTAGGAAGCCTGACTGTGCTTATGAGTCACTCCTTCACTGATAGCTTTGTCTGGAATAGGAAAATACAATGGTCTTATCACATGCATCTGCTCAGTGTTCTGCTAATGCCCTGGAGTTTACAGATAAGAAATCCTACCTAAGTCTGTTAACTACACAAGACTGCTGATACCATAAACATGTGTCTTCCATTATCATGTAGATAACAGATACAAGTTAGCAAATAAAGATCATTTGGACAGTTTATCAGCAGTGCTCCAGGTCACCTGGGCTTAAAAGACCAGAGTGCTGCAAGACTGCCAGTTTACCCATCTCCTGTAGGAGCCCCCTGTGCCCCGAGGCAGTCACCAGCTGCTTTGTGCCTTTGGCCATCTGCTCTCCCTGTGTGGGTCCAAGCCAAAAGCAATGCCTGACTCACATTTTTTAAATTTTTTTTAATCATCTAAATTAATTGCTTTGTCCCTTAGGTTTCCTTTAAGCATTTTTTCCCAGTGCCCCAGTACAAATTGCTGAGCTTTCACATTATGAACTGAAAGATTTCTTAGGGTATTTACAGTTCAGAAACCTCTTCAGCAAAGGCTCGGTGTTGGGAACGTGACCCCTTCAGTGGTGAGAGAAGCTGGAAGTGGCACTGTGAGCCCAACCAGAAATGAGCCTCGGGAAGGAAATGGATTTGTCTCTGGAAAGTCCCTGGGAAATTTTTAGCACAGCAGAGTAAAAGAGACTTTGCATATGTGCATTTTCTCTAAGGAAAAAAAAAATAAAGGGAAAGAGACGCAGTAAGTTATTTTAATGGAAGTATTTAAGAGTATAAGAATAGCAATACTTGGTGAGGCCAACAGTTAGTTCATTCTAATGTATTAGCTCCCCTGTAAGCATCTGTTTAGGAACATCTTTAAAAACAAGCAGCAAGCACAGAGAGATATTTCCCATATGGTCTCCCAGCTACAGCAGTTTATGAATCAAGTGGTTTTGAGCTGAAGAGAATCTCTGCTTTTAATTGTGATCAGGGTATTTTTCCTCAAGAATTCAGCTGAATTTGGTATCAGTATCTCTCAACAGTCCTCATTGCTGCAGTGCAAGTTTGAGATCTTGTTAAAAGATTTATAGAAATTTCTAGAGTTTCTATAAATGATACTCTCAGATTTTTCAAATCAGGATACATGAAGTCTGTATATATAATTGCTCTGCCTTTCTTCTGTTTGCTATTACTTTGCTTACAGGTATGAGTAACAACTCAAAGCCTGGCTTACTCTTTGTGGCCTCTGCTATAGTTTTGTAGATGTGCATGTTATGTAGTTATATACATAAACAATTTGTTGTGAAAGGTAAGCAAAAACCTTGAGGTAACTAAATCATAGAGTCAGTCTGCTGGGGAAATGATCTTGATGTTGAAGTGAGAAGTTCAATTTCTGTATGAGCTGTATGTGGTTGTGGTGCCTGGCCAGGAACAACACTTGCATTTTAGGTCATTTCAGTACTGCAGTGTAACATTCATTGATTTCTTTGGAAATTCCCTTTCATCAGAGTTTAACAGCCATTATTTTCTTTCACAGATAAAGAAGGTTGCAATATATCTATGTCGCAATAACACTATTCAGACAATGGAAGAACTTCTTTTTGAGCTGCAGCAAACTGACCCAGTGAACCCCATAGTCCAACATTGTGATAATCCTCCATTTTACCGTTTTGCTGCCAGTAACAAAGCCTCAGCTGCAGCTTCTGGTATGACCTGAATGTGTTTTCTTTATGCTCTCCTGCTCTTTTGAGTCTTCATCTCTTTGCAAGAAGCAATCTTGTAGTTTTGCATCCATTCAGACCTGGATATATAAAGTACAAGTTTCAGGGCCTTGTTGCATATCTAAGTTACAGTTCTTTTTAATTCCTAATGATGTATATGCTTTGTTGACATGTGCTTAATTATCTTAACCATTTTAATAGCATATTACCAATATTTGATGCTGCTCAGAATTCTGCTATGCTTCAGAAAACTTCACTCTCTAGTGGTTGTTTTACGCAGAACAAGAAATCATCATTGATGCGGTGAACTAGCAGATACATCAAGTTGTTTCCTGAAAACTGAGAGCCTCAATGGAGTGGCAGTTCTGTTTTGAAAGGCCTAATGCCATTTTCCAAGCTGCAGTAGTCTCATATATTCAAGAACTAACCCCACATTTAACCTTGTAAATGTTTTGCCAAATCCTTGAAAAACAATAGACTATGTCTCTTGAGCATGAGCTTAGTTTAAGGAGTAGAAGACCATCATTCTGTTGATCTACCCCTCAAAGCATGTAAACTTTACAGCATCTAGCTGTGGAAGCAGGTCCTGGTTTGTAGAAGTAACAGTGTTCGTTCATTCATATGTGCAAGTACTTCCAGGATGGTCACTTGGACTGTAGCTGCCAAAAAACCCTGTAACTTCTGGGCTTGTACTGCTTTGCAGATGCTGTCTGCTGCATGTAACAGGTGTTCTTATTCACCTCTCATCTACAGGAACCACCTCCAGCAGTAACACTGTTGTAGCTGGGCAAGATAGTTTTCCTGACGCAGAGGAGAACAGAGCGGTGAAAGAGACTGACGAAAGGTTTGTGGCTTGGGGTGTTTTCCTGCAAAATCTATGTGTTTTCCTAGGCTGAGGGTGAGATGTTGGACAAAGTTCTGCATTGTACTGTGGGGAACTCTGGTGCTCCTAAGTGGCGTTATCCCAGTATGTATATTTTTTTTAAAAGAAAAGCTATTCTCATAATTCTGTTCCTGGCTCTTGTTTAATTGTAAAGGGACAACTATTAAACCTACATTCCATGAATTGTGCTAAGTAGGTCATGGTTTTGTAGTAATTATCCACAAAGGTGAAAGAAAAAAATAGGAATGTGCACCTAGTAATAACTACTAAAATCTTTATGAAAAATCAGATTTGATCACAGTGTTTGATTTCATGGACAGTGAGTAAAATTTAGTTTGCAGATTTATATCAGTTATTTCAAGAACACCTTTGAATGAAATGTTTTATAGAGGACAACTATGGGAAGTAACTTCCTTATAAATTATATATTCAGTTTAGACTTCTGCTACTTATGATACATACTGACAAATGACAAATGAATAAATGCAAAGCCTAAGGGCCATCAGATCCTAGAGCACAGACATACAGATTGTTTCTCTCACAGGAACACTCTTAATTTTGCAAGAGAACTTTGGACAATCTATAATGGCATTTGCCAGTTAGTGTATTAGTATTACATTAGTCACTGATAGTCACAAGTGTCACTTCAGTAGTCCAACCCTCCTTCCCTAAGGTTCAGGGCTTAGAGGTACAGAGATAATTATGTGAGCAAATCTTTCTGTACTTCAAAACTTTTGAATAACTTGCTCTCTCCATGTTACAAACAAGAGGAGCATTTTGTCAGGTTAGTTATATGTGTCTGCTAATTTAAATTGAAGTAAAAAATGGCACTCTGTACTAAGTTTCAAATTGATGGTAAAACAGATTTGACTCTAAGTGATGTTTTTCAACATATGTACTAGAAATGTACTTAAAAGGATAGTAAAACCATATTTTCCTCTGAATTTTTTATTATTCTTTACATGAATGTTTATGGCTGCATAGCTTTAAGATAAATTTTTATTCAGTTGATTTACAGCCAAGTTGAGCAAATGTCTCTTACAGTAGTTCAAGTCAGGATTTCTTGTCTTACATAAGTTTTAAATGTGACTCCAAAAGGTTTTTAGAATTCAGATCTGCCAGGGACTTTATGATAAAAATGAAAGAAAAATTATCAAGTTCTGATACTGGTGTTCAGGATCCTGCTGAAAGACACCTCAGAAGAAAATGGAAAATAATTTGCCTGAACTCATTGCTGGCATTTGTTACCAAAGCCAGCTGTAAGTGCATCTGCACTTCAAAACCAGTGTGTCAATGGTCATTAATATTGACTGCAGATGCCAGGGCATATGAACTAATGAGGGTCATAGATAGAATACCCTGTATTGGATGGCTCACAATGCCTTTTTGTCAACTGCACGAGGAATTTATTGCCTGCTTATGAGACACTCGTGCTTTAATGTGTGAAAAAATGTAATATGTTGATGTATAGTGAAATACCCTGCACTAAGGTTGTGAACATTGGTAAGAAATTGAATTGAATTTTGTCTAGAAAATCTTCAGTCTTGTCTTGTTTGACCCTTAGTTATTTGTAATTAGTTTCCTAGCTTTGCAGGAATGGTGATGTTTTTAGATCATCACTAGTGTGTAAGCTGTCAGTATGGCTCCTCTCATTCCACTTCAGGGCTGATTATCCTGAGAAGACAAGGTGGAGGAAGTCAAAGGAGATCACCAGGAAGAGTCAGCTTAGCATGAATCTGTGGCAGATTTGAGGACAGCTGTGAGCAGTTTGCTCTGGCTCTCATATCCCTTAACTTTTCTATTAGGTCTGCTCTGGCATTTGCTGGATTCTCCTCTTGAAGTGTGATCTGCTGTAGTTTTTCCTGCTTGGTACCTGCAAGGAACCTTGACTTTGGACTATCCAGTCAGTCACAGAATCACAAAATGTTCTGAGACAGGATATTCTGATTCTCTTCCAAGAGCCCCACAAGGACCATGGAGTCCAACTCTGAAGTGAATGGCCCATGTGAGGACTGAACACACAACCTTGGCATTGTGAGCACTGTGCTTTGAGTGCTCTATCAGTTTGGCAGGATTTTACCCATGAACATGATCTGTGACAAACACTAGCTATGAACAGTTTATATCTCAGTTCATCCTTAGCAGTTTCTTCCTTCAAAAAAATCACGTATTTGCAGAGTTTCCCTTTGCTAAATTTTAAAGGTTTGTGACACAGGACCACACTGTTAGAACTTCTCAGAAGCTGGCTGCAAAAATGTTTTGTGGAAAGAATCAGCATTACATTCATTTGCTGTCTACTCCTGTGTAAAAGTGGATACTTGAGGAAGTGCTTTTTTTTTTAGGGTAAACAAGGTGCAGATGTTTAATGTCAGTCTGTGTTTTTAATGATATTTCTTTTTTTTTGTATTTGAAGGTTCAGTAATGTCATCAGAGCACATACCCGACTAGAATCGAGGTACAGTAATAGCTCTGGAGGATCTTACGATGATGACAAAAGTAAGTTATATTCAATTTGATGAAATTTCTGGTGTTTTGGCTGGAGAGGAAAACATTCTAATCATTAACAGAGCCTCTCTGTTTAAGTTCTGTATAAACAGTAAAGTAGCATCATCATGCAAGGAGTGTCCATATTTTACCTTGTTTTTACCTCATTTCATTAATTTACTTTGTTTAATCTGGGTTCAGTCAACCCCATTTGAAGGCCAGAGAGCTTCACAGAAAGCAGCAGCAGAGAATCCTCCAGAGAGGAACACATTGGGCCTTTCATACATGGCAAGGCAAAAGACTTGTAAGAGCATTAGAGCAAGTACTTTGAGCTGTGAAATTTGGCAGTATATCCCTCCAGATCAAGTGCTCTTACATGAGCATGAAAAGAGGCTCAGGAGTTTCCAAATATGAGATCTTATCTCCTCATTAGCTTTTATCTGCTCACTGCAACCAACTTCTGGCTGCACTGTGCAAATGTGTGTTAGAGGGGAGATGGGGCTCCTGAGCATGCTTCTTGTTCTTTATGTATTTCTGCTAAATGGGCTGTAAATGGACACTGGTGCTCAGCAGAGATTCCAAAGAAAACCAATAAACTATTGAACAATAGTATGAAACTGTGGCATTGGATGGTCATTTCTGGAGTGAATTCAATCTACAGATTTTGTCTAGGCCCTAACCAAATGTAAAAAAGGCAAGATCTTGTTATTGACTTTCATCACTGGCTTATTAAAGTCAGGTCAAGTGCTGTATCAGCCATAATGTCTTGGTTTGGAATTACAGACACCATTTTGGAGCAGTATTTTAACATAAAAAGTAAAGATTTTATATATTTTTTAATCCAAGTAATTTTTGGCAATACTCGTCTGCAAAATATGCAAAGACTGTAAAATACAATACAATAGGATAATTTAATGTACACCAACAACTATTATTCATAATTATGAAGCACAGTATTGACAAAATACTGTGGATGTACAAACTCCAGTGTTTAAATACATAAGAAAGCATGCAACATCTTAAACTCGGTGGGTTTTAGTACACTTGTCTTGGATTTTTTTATGGCTTTCTAGTGTTGCAGCTGCTTAAAATGCTTCACCAGATGTTAATTAAAGTACTGGTGCTAATCTGATCTGCATAACAATCTTTCAAGACAGAACAGTGTTTGTATTATCAGAACAGCCTTCACAAATACCTGGTTTTGACAATAGCTTAGAGTTAAGAGAGATAAAAGCTTAAAAAATACTGCAATTTGCTTTTTTGGAATGTCTCCCCCAGCCAGTGCCCGAATGTTTTTTCCTGCCCATACCTGCAGGCTTTGTAGTACCGTGAATATTTATGCAAAGTGTGCTTCTCACAGGGGTTCCTTTAACAAATATGTGAATGAAGGAAAATAAAATATATTTTACTTAGCTACTGACATTTGTATAGAATTCTAATAAGAGAAAGGAATTTTTATACCTCTTATCATTCTACAAGAAACATAATGCTACTTCCATTAAGGAAGCACAACTTATTCCCTCAGACAGGCAGCCCAGGCTGCAAAGGATTTGGTGGTATGGCTTCTCCCCTCTCTCCAGTCTACTTTAACACTCATGTATTGCTGAGGATATAAATAGAGAACACAACTCTGCAGCACACAAACTCTTTTGTACAGTCAAGGTTTGTACCTTTGCCTTCAAGGTGCTGCTTTTCTGTTTTTTTCTCCGTCTGTGCATAAACCTGTGAAAACAGAAGTGAGGATCTAGGTCTTGCTGTGAACTTCACAAAGCACTTTTCTGTGAAACACTTAAATTGGTAGAAATAAGTAGTTCCCATGCAGTGCTTTTTCTGTGAAAAGCACCTATCAAACATTATCTGGTTAATTCTTAGAAGAAGAATATGTGAAAATGCCATACTTTGCTACATTATTAAGTAATTTTATTCTTCTTTATCTCTAACTAATCAATCACCCTCCAGAGAATCTAAGTAGAGGTCTAAAGCATAAAGATATAAAGTGTTCCTTAAAAGCCCAGCACTTAAGAATGGGAGGTTTAAAGTTGGCATTTTAGAAATAATTGGAGAAGCAGCTACTGCCTTGAAAGTCTCCTGAAGATCTGGATGTCTGAAGATGTTTTTCTAAAAACTAAGAAGTGATATGCATTAGAAAAATCCAGCTCTGATACTTTTGTAGGCATCAAAACAGTTTTGTTTCCCGTGGGAAAGCTGACAAGCATCAGATACATGCTGTTAAAAAAAAAATAGGAAAATACTGAGAGTGTCAAGCTTACCTAAAATACAAAAGCGTAACAAAACAAAACCAAAGCAAACAAACTAATGAAAACACAAAAAGAAGGAACAGAGCAAAAAATAACACTCGTTAAAAATTCATAAAGGGCAATGTTTGAATGTATATCAAAAACAGACCTAGAAAGGAGACTTTCCATGGCAGTGTACCACAGACTGGCAGACCTCAGAAATAAAAACTGAAAAGTGAGAAAATCGAGAGGAATGAGAAGGAACAAAATACAGGAGAGATGAATGAAACTGTGCAGCTGAGACAAGACAGAAAGTGGTGGAAATAACTTACTTGACCCACATCATTGCAGATAAACAGGTGGAAGAAAAAACCCTCATTAACAAACAGCAGCTGTCACACTAAAGATAAATTAAATACATCTTTGAGAAATTCAAGGTATAATTCATCCCTGTTGAAAGAAAATTACCCTGAAGATGTTTTTTGCATTCCTTATGCCTCCTTGCTAATTCAGGAGATTTAACTTCTGCCTTTGTAGCATCACTCAGCAGGGCACTGGTGAGGAGTTGCAAGAATGTGTCACTGGTACTCGGCTCCTTGCAGCAGATGGCTTCTGACAGCAGCTTTGTTGGCTGAACTTTTCCCTCATTTTTGAAGCGAAAGTCTGTTGCTTGGTGCTTTGTGATCTGGATCCAAAGCTACTAAGCGACAGCAGGGATTCAGCTGCTGCTCCTACCATTCCGTGCTGTCTCCCTGGAATCTCTTTAATTTCCAGCAGCGTGAAAGAGGGATTAAAAATGCATCACTTGTTATTGAACACAGGAATTTGCAAACCTCATGACATCTTATCACATTGTTCCAAACAGCTGAACTCATATGTTAGCATAAAATCTATTTTGGTGTTTTGCCAAAGTAGGTAACCAGAGTTGAGTTTTCTGCACTTTTTTTTTTGAATGCTTTTCCATGCAGATGATCCTGTTTCTCCGTATACAAGCTGGTTATTGAATATTGTTGAAACCAAACAGCCACATCCCCTGCCCATGCCTTACAATGGAGGATGCTGGGCACCACTTGTGGACTATCTCCCAGAAACCATCACACCCCGGGGACCCCTCCACAGGTGAGCAGTTTCTCATTCTGACATTTCAGACAGTGAGATGCCTCCTCTTAGTAGCTGACCAACACCAATCCAACTGTCCCACCATTCAGAACATCTGAAAATCATACTGAAAATCAAATTCTGCTGATTTCCAGTGTAAAAATCAACATGCAGTGAAAGCTCACAATTCTATCAGATTTCTACCAGGAAGCCTACTTACAATGTAGGACATCACTGATAAGAATAAGACTGATGAAACAACTGAAACAGAAAAGGAAATTTTCTTTTTCCCAGGCCTCCGTGCCTATTATTCATAGCTCTTTGATCTTTTATTCTAACTAGGCCAAGCATATTCTGAAATTCCTCTTTCACATAATTTATATTGACAATAATAGGGGTTTTTTTAGTAATGGGTACTTGTTTGCTTGATACTGCAACTGAAGTGCTTCAGCATTCATTTTATTGAGAAGAAATGCTACACATCTGGAAATTTATAGATTGTGTGTTTCTTCAGCAATAGGCATCCTCTTTGTGCTTTCCCTTTTCCAAGAAGTTTGAAACTGATGCTGTAGTTTAACTTCCAGGTGCAATATTGCTGTTATCTTCATGACTGAGATGGTAGTGGATCACAGTGTGAGAGAAGATTGGGCTCTTCACCTCCCTTTATTGCTACATGCTCTCTTTTTAGGTAAGACTGACAGAACAAGAAAGAAAGTGTAAATGTACTCCTTTCTTTTACTTTAGTTTTGCTGAAGCTATAGAAGTGTGTTTCTTACATGTTTTATGATTTCCTCTCTTCATCCTAAAAGAAAAAGCCCAAGGCAGTTGCAGTCTGTAAATTAGTCTCAAAACTTTGAAGTTTTTGAATATTTTGGCCAATTTTACCCAAATTTGAGAGGTGTGTCCAAATTTGAAGATGAATGACTTACTAAAATATCTTTCTAAAAATGGCCCCTGCCTGAAAAGGAGGTGAAACTCATGCCTTTGTCCAGCTTGGTTAGTGATGACAGTCTACACATACCTTGGACCTGGACTGCACACACCTGTAATGTCATTTGCCTCTGCAAAAATAGTCTGTAAGAGAGCCAGGATAGCTGTGCTGCAGAGGTGGTGGAGGCAGGATACAGACCATTGGAAAGCAAAGCTTCATTAACTTCACTGCTGATGGAATATTTTATCATCAGTGTGTTCCCTTATGTACCTGGACACTGAGGCACTGCTTTTCCCCCACTGCTGTGTCTGTTCCTGACTGCAGCACAGTTCATCTGGAGGCTGTTACCTTCCTTGTCCTGCCAGTCAACATTACAAAAAGTAAGGGGCCTAATTTTTTAGCACACAAGGTTTTTTAGCATAATGAAGCATTATATTCCCCAACTTGCATGGTTGATAAATAATAGTGTTGGCAAATAAGCACAGACAGTTGTGAAATAAATTTATCAGAGCTGGTGTTCAGTTCTCATTCAGTCACCATAGTTACTACTAAGTATTTATGGTCAATCTGGGAAGGATCTGTTGATCAGCAGGCAAAAAGAGATTAAATTGGGATGTTACAGCACAGTGGTAAAATGAAGTATATGTTGAAGAAGACACTTGTTCTCCTTTACTGCTACTCTATTACCAACTCTTCTGCTTAAATTTTTTTGATGAAAAAGGGGTTTGTATATCAGTACATTGATTTCACAAATTTCTAGTGAAAGGCAGGACTAACAAACCAGGACTGTGTTGGATGGGACTTCCAGAGTCAGTTTTAATATGGTATTTCACCATATAGTCACCTAAAATTTAAATCCATTTTGTGGCTGCCCATAACAACTTTTTTCTATTTCTGTGAACTTTCTAAGTGTAAGAGAGAGCTGAAAGAGACTTGGGTAATTTTATGGCTCAGATCATTAACCATTAACTGATCAAACAATGTCTTTACTATGATTTGTAACAAGTGTGAGAAAACTGGTGCTTACAGTTAGAAATTGTCACAAGAATAAATGAAGAACTTAAGAAGGAGTAGTACAGAGCAGTGTGACCAGTTAAGATGGCTTTAAGGAACCATCAGGGAGCCATGCAAATGAACATGTGCAGAAACAGAGTTATGATACTAGTAATGCATTAGAAAAATATCTTTAGTTGTTTGTTTGTGCCATAAGGTTTCAATTAAGTATTGCTGTCCTGTTGGAATGTGAGCAGGCAGATGCATCTGACTGAAAAGCAGACTAGAAATGTTTGGCTGGAGAGCTGGTATCATTTCATTTATTGGAAGTAGTGAGAAATATTAAAATGAAAGAATTTTGCAATGTCTATGTGTTTAATAGGCTATTGAATGGTTTCTAGTACTGTTGGTGAAGCAGGCAGGCAGACTGCTGGTTTGAACTTACCTATCTCTGGTGCATGAAAATCACTGCTGTTTAAAATCCCTTCTGCAACCAGTGTGAAATGACTTGAACAGCTAGACTCCTTTCCCATGGAAATGCGTCCATGTCACAGAAGCTTACCCTCCTTGGAACTCTTACAGGTTAAAGAAGGGACCAGCACTGGACAAGCAGAAAGGCTGAACTGTCCTTCTCACTTCCTAGTTAGCATATCTGTGCCAATACTTTCATGCAACCCTGGGGTTTAATAGGATTTCAGCTACAACTGTTGTCATTAAATAATTTATTTTCAACTAAAAGACCTTTTTATATCCTTTCAGATGTATGTTAACACAAGGTAGTGTGGGTTCTTAGTCCCCTGGCAGATGGAAGTAGATAGAAAAAGGTGAACAGGAGCAAAAACCTTAAGAAGCTGAAATAGAGGCAGGTGGGATGGCCAGAGTTCTTTTGGAGGAGGCTTTTGGGAGATGAGCAGGACCAAGGGTCGCAGGACCTCCAAAGAATTGCCCTTAGGAGCCAAAGGCACGGTGTTCAGACTATGGCAGTATGAGCAGCTTCATTATTGCAGGCCAGAAAAGAACCAGCATGACTAGAGTCTGTTAGGAAACACCTGACTTGGAAGATCTGATGGCTGCTGCCACACAGAATAATGAAATAGCTGCTTTTTTAAAGAGGAATATATCCTGAGAAGAGAGGAGTTGAAGAAGAAAAACGTTAACTTTTTCAGCACTGAAACTACTCTTAAACAGAAGAAAGCATGTTTAAATATACTGCAAGGTGCTGAAAGAGAATCAAAACAAGATTACTAAAACAGAGTGCAGAAATATCTGTTCCCTTCATACTTGTAATTTGTGAACTATTCTGGCTGATTTAAAATCTTACAGAGAGCAGTAGTGTAAACTAAACCAGAGTCTTTCAGTGCTAGACCTTCGGTTTGAGTTCTGCATCCTGAGTTAGGGGCTAATTTCTCATGCTGCAGTGAGCACACTCGTAGTTGAAGTTCTTTTTTGAGTGATTTGTCTGTCAATTCCTTTTTTTAATAAATCAGTTCCTGCCTCTTACAGTTTGCTCTCATTCTAAACCTGATGTCTGTGCTAGAAAGTCAGACCGTGGTAAGCAATGTAATTACGACCACCATCAAGAATACCTCATCTTTAAAGGTTTTCCAGACCTGTCAAATTAACTGCAGTGAGACAGAATGCATAAAGCTATATTGCCACTCATTTTTTGTACCTCCTGTGTGAGACCACAGTCTGAAAACTAAATGTACACGTACATTTAAGTAACAGCACTGGTAACTATGTCTGGAAATACTACATCTTCTGTTTATTTGCACTGTTGTCATGAACTGCCTTGGAATTTTTGCTATTTTTGGAATGTGAACTTGTTTATTGTTACTTCATATTCAGAGATTGCTGTAACCTTTTCTTCTTAGGTCTTGACCATTACCGCCCAGAGGTCTTTGAACACAGTAAGAAGTTACTGCTTCACCTTTTGATTGCATTATCTTGCAACAACAACTATCAAGCCATTGCATCTGTGCTTCTTCAGACCAGAGAGATGAATGAGACCAAGACTCTGACAGTACAACCAGCATACCTGCCTGAATATCTTTACACAGGTAATGAAGCAAAAAGAAGAACTCTGTATCATCCTGTCAGGTTTTGATAAATCAAAGTAATAAAGTGGCAAATGTGAACAGTTCCCATTAATACTAATTCCACGTGAACTACCCAAGGGGTGCATGTAATTTATTATTAGACAACTTTTCATGATAGTGAGAAAGTTATCTAATGTAAGGCAAAATATGTAACGTAGTATTTTAAAATTAATAGGGCTAATAATTTCCTGATTCCCCTTTCAGGGATCCAGAGCTACTTTAAATGAGGGCAATCATTCCTCAACCTTAAAAGAAATGAATAAATAATTCTGACACAGAAAGAGCAGCAAGAATGTGCAGCTCAGATTTTCCATTATTAAATTAAGTTTCACATGATACACACCCTCCTTTATATCACTGATACATTGCATTTCTGTCCTGAAATCTATTTCTACATTAGGAGTCTTACTTCAGACCTTTGCTGAGGTCAGTGTTCTCTTACTTTTAGCAATTTATCTGTTTTTAAGGTGTTGGTTGGAACCAATTTGCAGAAAGCTGCTAGTTAGATTTACTGTTGTCATATAATATTACTAAAAGCAAGTGTACTGTTCAGTTTCGAAGGAGTCACAGAACCAATATAGAGTTGTGGATGTAGGTTTAGTTGTCAGGAAGAGAGTGAGGAACTTTACCATACAGTGAAAAATGAAAAGTGAAGAGTCTCAACCCAGTGGCATTTCCATGGTTCTTTAGGAAGTAATAAGTAATTTGGCTTTATAAAAAATATTACTTGATAACTTATTATTATTTTTTCTGAGACACAAAAAATTATTTTAAAGTAATGAGCAGAAGGGATAGGTGTTTTAGATGGATGAATTATTTTGGCCAAAGAAATTTCATTTTGAATAACTTCTGTGAAAAATTATCTCATATGAATTTCCTGTATTGAGTTGGGTGGATTTTTTTCCCAGTGCACATCTATGAATTATTAAATACAGAATAAAATTCTTAAATTAAAATTATATTACTGCTTTTCTGCCAAAATGAAAAACTGTTTTTGTTCTTGCATCTAAAAAATGTAATTGGTACCCTGAGTCTGGCCCTCTGGAGTTCAAGAAGCTGTCAAGACTTGATATTTTGGACTGTTTTTGAGAAGCTAATATGAAGAGTGAGAGTGTGAGTGAGTAGCCGTAGCAAAGAATCCTAACTGAAAATGCTTCATGTCAGGTTTATTCCACATAATGTCAGGCAACTAAATTAAGGGTGTTCTGATTTGCAGTGGATTTTGTCCTGCTCCCATTTTTCTCACAAGGCCATTTTTTTCTGTTGTAGATACAGCCTAAACATGACTAGAAGTCTAACCTTAAGAAAACAGGTCTTGGTTTCTAATCTTAGCTCTGAAACTGTGGCAAGCTTTTGATCTAGCAACTCTTACTCAGGTGTTCCATCCTAATGCTGAAAATGTTTTGTATGACTAGTCTTGTGGGTACAGTTTCTAAAGGTGTTGAACAGAAGCCTTAAACATTTTTGTCTTGATTTCCATTACATTTGTAAAATTAGGACAGCATAATTGTTCTAAAAATTCCACCCTGCAGGGTTTTTCCATATTAGACTAGCCCAGAGAAGTGAACTTTGCATGCACTTTGCCAACTTCAAAATTCACTTTTAAAAAGTCCTATATCTGAATGTAGAATGCCTTAGAATATTTGTTTTCCAACTATTGCTGCCCTTGTGCAGTAACAAAAAGAAATCGTGGATAGTTTTCATTTTATTCTGGGTTCTACGCATTTTGAAACAAAGTACCATTTTCACTCCCATCGGTATTTGAGGGTTGCTGTGTTCTGCAGGTTTTCCCCATGTGGAAGGTTTCTGCTGCTGACTCTGAAAAGAGCTGCTTGGCAGACACTTTCATCTGCAAAGCTGGCCCAACAGTGCATTCCATCTTTATCTCCTCCCTTTTGGCTGGCAGGTGGCTTTGACTTTCTGCGGGAGTACCAGTCATCTCCAGTGCCAGACTCCGGCCTGAGCTCCAGCTCCACCTCCTCCAGCATCAGTCTGGGAGGCAGCAGTGGAAATCTCCCACAGATTACACAAGAAGTTGAGGACATGGACACTGCTGCTGAATCAGATGAGAAAGCAAACAAATTAATTGAGTTTCTGACAACCAGGTAATGCAGATAAGCAGGGGATACATTTGTACTCAACATGCACACTTTCATGAAGCAACTTAAAGGAAAATGACTGAGCTTTAATAGTAATTACAGGCCCCATTCCTTTTTTATTGATACTTACAGCAGTAGGTAGATACTGAAAAGCACTACAGTGTCAGAAAAAAGCAGAAAAAAAATCTTGCCTGACAGAAATAAAATGTTTAACTGACCAATAGTTTTATGTTCAGAAATGAACTTACAGAAAAGCCAGTTTCATTATTATAAAATAAGATATAGTGTACAGAACATAGTGAAACTAATATTAACTACCAGCAGACTCTAGGCACGATGTTAAATTGAAAAACAGGAATTTGTTTATGCTGCTCTCTACACAGCATAGCTTATATTTTAAAATACAGCATAGGAGTATTTATTTACTTTTATTTAAAATTCTGTTTGATAGCATGTTTACCAGGTTATGGCCCTGTAAATATCTAAGTAGCTGTACAGATTTTATATTTTAACTGATTACATTTATTTCAGATAACTCAAAGACATTTTGCACTTTGTTATGTATTTCCTTAAGGGCGTTTGGTCCACTTTGGTGCCATGAAGATATCACTCCCAAAAACCAGAACACCAAGAGTGCTGAACAGCTCACCAATTTTCTGCGCCATGTTGTATCTGTATTTAAAGATTCCAAGTCAGGTAGTAAATATTTTCCTTCCATAACTAAAAAAATACTCCCTCACTAAGGATAACACTTAATGTTTCTCCTGTAACTTAGTAGATCTGCTTATGCAGAAGCACAGTAAATATGTCTTAACAAGGATGTATGACATATGAAAGAATTGCTTTAAAACAATTGTGTTAGATTAAACTGTGGCTAAATGTTGCATTGAATATTTCTTCAAAGCTGTTGGTAGAAAGCCTGTTGATTGATTCTGCCAGATAAAATCTCCTCTGTGTCCTGTTAGTAAAATACATCACAGCTACTGAGTAAATATGCTTTGTTAAATTTCTTCTGGCAATCAAAGTTTAGTTTTCTTTTTTTATCATTTTTAGAACATAGGCAATGTGCTGATTGCATTTTGAAAATCAGCACAATCAGTAATTAAATAATTTCCAAGATCAAACCAGAATGCAGCATCAGTATTTATATTAAAGATCTTATCCAAAGCCTTCTGAAGCTACTAGAAAGACTCCTAAATCGATTTGGCTTCAGGTTTGGGAGTTTTCAGAAGTTGCTGTTGGTGCCAGCAAGAATAATGAATGGCTTGAAAGTTTGTCCAGGAATTGTAAAAAAAAAAAAAAAAAAATCAGATTATCAATTTCAGACTCAGAATTTTTGCAGTTTTGCAGTTAATTCAGTTAATTTTCTTTCATTCTGTGCAAAATAAATGTAAAATTCTCCAAAGCACAGATGTTTCTGCACCTTCATTTCTCAGCATTTGCAGCATACACTGATGAGCATATCCTCCTCACAGAGTGGGTTCAACCTGTTTATGACCCGCAGTAAAGTCTGTAATAAAAAAAGGGGGAAAAAAATTGACATCCTATTCTTTTGCTTAGGTTTCCATTTGGAGCAGCATCTGAGTGAAGTTGCTTTACAAACAGCTCTTTCAAGCTCCTCCAGACATTATGCTGGTCGCTCTTTCCAGATATTCCGGGCCCTAAAGCAGCCCCTTTCTGCACACGCGTTGTCTGACCTCCTGTCGAGGTTGGTGGAAGTTATTGGAGAGCATGGAGATGAGATTCAGGTATGCATGTGTAAATAATGTTTCTTAGAACTGTTGATTCAATGCACTCTTAATTTAAAATTACCATTTTAACAAGATGTTCTGGTCTCATGTGATGAATGTGGCCTTAGAAAAGGTTACTTCTGAGTTTGCTGGATTCATATGTACCTTATCTAAGCCTTCATCAGGCTGTTACAATCTTACATAGCTCTAAAGAGAACAACTAGAAAATTCTAGTAATTGTCACTCAAAATGAAATCTTTGTGATGACCATTTTTTCCTATACAACTTCATTAGTTTGGGCTTAAGGATTCCATCATCTGTCTAGTGATGTAATCTCACAACATGAAGTAGACACCATCTCATTCCACAAATGGTAACATGTTTAGGAGTAAAGAAATCTGCACCATCCATAATAATACAAAGCTTACACTGACTTAATTCGATACAGACCTTTCACAACACTATGATGTTCACTCTGTTTAGCCAAACAGACTGGAATCTTTACCATTTACAATCAGAGACTATTTATTGCAAGATTCAAGATTTAATAAAGAGAAATTCTGCCTCTCAGTAAGAAATAGACTGACATCACCTCCATATTTTACTTAGGTAATGAAACTGCCACAAGATGACAGTAATACTCTGTCACAACTGCTTGTGTAGAATTTAAATCAGTGACCTGCAAGTCAGAGGTTCAGTGTGTCATTACCAATCCCTTGATGAGATATGTGCCCTTCTTGCATACCTTCATAGATCATTCAGAGGCAGAAAATAAAACACGCTTGTAGTGACATTTTAATGTTCAGGGCAGTGGCTTTGATGTCAATGTTGGGGTTTTTTTCAGAAGAAATTATAGGTTTTCAGTGGGTGCCTGTTCCTTTTATGAACTGAAGATTTTTAAATGTTACTTTTTTGAATGTCTTTGTTAAAATGCTTAACCTCCTGCTCTCATAGGGGTATGTAATGGAGGCACTACTTACTTTGGAAGCTGCAGTGGATAATCTCTCTGACTGTTTGAAGAACAGTGATCTTTTGACAGTGTTATCACGGTAAGAATCTATTCTCCTAACTGTGGTTTTTTTCAATGTTTCATGACATTAAGTGTGCAGTTCTGCAGTCTAAATCAAAAAAAAAAAGATTTTGATAAGACTGAGCTCATTTGTAATCTTCCAAGGATCAGACTGTGAGCACATTTCAGCCAAATTTTGCCGTAGTTGAAATAATGTTGATAGAACTAATAAAACTTTACAATGTGTTGTAAATTTTACCTTGCCGCCATTTGGCTACAACCTACTTTGACATCCTTTAAAAAAATTGTATTTTTTCACCTTGGTGTCATAAACTTGAGAATGTATCTGGGAAGGAACATGGGTTTTGTTGTATTGGTTTCATACAGCGTGTCATTCTCAGGTGAAGTATTCCCCAGAAATAAATGGTTTGTTCTCAATAAAACCAGGGAGAATTTTTTCCCATTTAGACATGGATTTTGATTGATGTGTTGACTATCTTTATGAAACCCTTGGCCTGAAAGTAGACCTTTGTACATGGAGGGAAGTCACAGCCTCCCTCTGTAACATGGCTGTTGATAGTACTAAGGGAGATGAATGCCTGTTTGACTCCTAATAGTAACAGCAGAATAGGTAACTATTTTTTTTAAATACTGTTTAAAAGTTACCGTGCTTTACCTGCAGCACAAAAATACCAGGGCTGTCATTTCTGAAGCTAGCAGGCAGAGTGCTGTGCCATGGTCAAACCCAAGGAGTGCCTTGGGACAGAGTAGAGCGAGGTACTCACTTCTACTTCCTAACTAAGGGTTGTTTATCTTTCTTTAATGCACATTTCAGCAAAGAGCAAGAAGGAACAAAGAGTAGGAAACACTCCAGAAAGCAGTGGGATGCAATATACTTTACCCTGACTCTTGTTTCTAGAATAAGATTCTCTTCAAGTACTATAGACAGTAGAGATTCATAGTGTATGAGGTAGGAATGGGATCAGAGTCAGGAATTAGCTGTTCTCCAGAACCAACTTCTCTTGCGTGTATCAACACAGCATGTTCCTCTGTGCAGATAATTGATAGGTATTATTTGGTATCTATCATCACATGGTAGTCCATGAGGAACATTGGTCATTGAAATTGAAGCACCTACACTTTCTGTAAACCATCTTGAAGAGATGTTAGGATACAGGCAGGATAGGATGCAGTGACAACGAATTTTCAGAAGAACCTGTGGGCAACCACAAGAGCATGGGCAACCAACCACATGACAGGATTCTTGAGGTGTATTTGTGGTTCTGCTTAAGATAAGCTGTTTTTTCTGCCCACAGTTCTCACATTACCCAGCAAGCAATTGTGCATTTGCCTGCCAGCTGTTCAGGGCTTGTTTCATTGATGAGGGATGACAAAAGCTTTAAAGACAAAAGCTGTTTTCAGTTCTGCCACTGTCCCATTGGGAATTGCCATAAGTCACTTCACAGCTCTGTATTTCTTATCCCTGTGTCATTCTTGCCTATGTAGACTGCAGGCTATCCCACTCTGGTTTGGTGCAGTGCTATGTGAATCTCATCTCTGTCAGGTCTGTGGACCTGAGTCTGTCTTCTGGAAAAAAGAAGGCAGGCTGCAATAGATGGTGTTCTACACCTCCCATTTAAATATTTATTTACAGTCTGATAAATACTTAGATTGCATCTAATATGTACCCTTTCAGCTGTGCATTCACACAATGTAATGGATGTTGCAAATCTTGGTTTCAGTTCATCTTCACCAGATTTAACATCAAACACCAAACTGACCGCAAACCGGAAGAGCACAGGGCAGCTGAATATGAATCCTGCAAGTGGCAACACAGCCACTGCTGAGCGAAGTAGACACCAGAGGAGCTTCTCTGTACCGAAAAAATTTGGAGATGTGGACAAGTCCTCGGACCCACCACGCAGTGCCACACTGGACAGAATTCAAGCATGCACCCAGCAAGGCCTGTCCTCTAAAACAAGAAGTTCATCCTCTCTAAAGGACAGTCTCACCGATCCATCCCATATTAACAATCCAACCAACCTGCTGGCCACCATCTTCTGGGTTGCTGTGGCTTTGATGGAATCAGATTTTGAGTTTGAGTACCTCATGGCACTGCGGTTGCTGAATAAACTCCTGGCTCACTTGCCACTAGATAAAGCTGAAAACCGGGAGAAGTTAGAGAAGCTGCAAGGGCAGCTGAAATGGGCAGACTTCTCAGGACTTCAGCAACTACTCCTGAAAGGATTCACTTCCCTTACCACCACTGATCTCACACTCCAGCTCTTCAGTTTGCTGACACCAGTGTCTCGAATATCCATGGTGGATTCCTCTCAAGCTATAGGTAAAACCATTATGCTTTTCTCTTTTTCAGTTTCTGTTGCATTGACATTTGGTGACAGACCTCATTCAGCTCTCTGAACAAAACCAAAAATAGCAATTTTTCTTTCTCTTTGAATATAGCATAATGTACTTTTGCTCTGAGCTGGGTGAGCTTTTTTTGAAATTTCATAGAAGTAATGACCTGTTTCTAGAAAGTGAATCCATTGCACAATAAGAATTTTGGAGGAGAGAAATCATGCATTATTTAGCATTCCATTTCTAGGGCTATAGCAGCATATAAAGTTTCTGATTGGTGACAAAGTAAACATGTAAGGAGATGCTGTCAAAATTTCTATTACCTACTTTGGTCAGTTTTTCAGTTCAGTTGTTTTCAGACTATGTCAAACTGCTTGATTTTAAATTAGTATTTCGTGGCATTTTCTCTAAAAATATAAATATCAAAACCTCGTGTACACTCTAGACAGTGAGTGAGGAGAGAGGCCTGGGTTATAAGGAAATAAGATTGCATTTTGCAATTCCCCATTATTTAGCTGAGGTTGTGGCCACTTAATTATATTTCCTGAAGAGAGTTCCTGCATTGTTCCAGATTTTTACTCTTCTCTTTTGGTCAGAAATACAGATACTAAGACAAAAGTCCAGGCTTTACAACTAAGGCATAACAAGCCTAGACACAGAGTAAAAGGGTGAATGCCATGAACAGCCTGCCCATCTCTAAGCACTGGTGTGGTGCCTGCGTTCCAGGCTTTGGTTGGGCAATTCACACTCTGAATTGCTGTGACAGTATCATCTGGAGGTATCTTTCCTTTTCCCTGATACAGAGGAAGTGTCGGGAAACCATGATCCTAATTTCAGCAACTTGTTTAATGAATTCCATGTAGAGTGAGACGGAATGAGCGGTTAGAAAATCGTTTTCATAGAACAAATTATTTCTTTTCAAAAAGCAGATTGAGCAATTGTGTCCAGATACAATTATTTGAGTTCTGAGATCCCACCTGAATTAGAGCAGCTTTTGTTATTGCTCTCTGTTACATCTGCTGCAGGTATTTCACCAACTACCTTGAGCTATGAGTTGGTGCAGAAGAGTTCCAGACAGCACTTAAGCTAATTACAGCACTTGGAACTTGGTGCATTATTATTACCTTGAGCAGTATAAAACAATGGAAGCTGTGCCTGGCAGCTGACCAGAACAGTTGTTTATTAATCAATATTCACTGAATTTCTTTTTGTGTTTTAGTAGCTGTAATGAAAATGCCACTGGTTAAGCATGTCAATAAGCCAGTTAAGTGGAAAGATAAAAATTATCTCTAACAGGAATGTGCAGTAGTGTTTGCAGAAATAGGCTCATGCTTTACAAGAGTATTGTTGCCTGAATGACATCCTGAATTTTCAGATTAAGGCCCCTATAAGACAGATGTGGTATGGCCAGTGGTGTGACCAACTTGACAGGATCTGTGTGAGTTCATGGCTAATGTAATATTGAAACCGTGATCTCCCATGAAACACCAATTTAAGGATCACTGTGGCTCTTGCTGTCCAGAATATATGTTTTGTTCTGTATTTTCTTGTTCTAGGATTTCCACTGAATGTTTTGTGTCTCCTGCCCCATTTAATTCAGCATTTTGACAGCCCAAACCAGTTTTGTAAAGATATAGCCGAAAGGATTGCCCAGGTATCAAAATCATTTGCTGTTTTGTACATCCTCCAACCCCGTAAATGCAGTTGCCTTGTTCTTGATATGTTTTGATGTTTATATTTAATTAGGTTTGTTTGGAGGAGAAGAATCCCAAGCTATCAAATCTTGCACATGTCATGACCCTTTATAAAACACACAGCTATACAAGGGACTGTGCTACCTGGGTAAATGTGGTTTGCCGTTACCTTCATGAAGCATTTGCTGATATTACTCTGAGCATGGTTACATATTTGGCTGAGGTAAGTTTTCAAAAACTTCTTACTGTTCTAAATCTTCCTTTGCCCAACAGCCCAAACAGATGAGGTGTGCCAGCAAATTACTGGGAGCTCAGCATCTGTTATTTATAATTAAAAATTAAAAGCAGAAATTGGCAGAAAAAAAGCAGAATTACTTTAAAAAATCAATATCAAACACTAAAACAAAAGCTGATACATCTTAGAGCAGATTCCTTCATCAGCCAGTTGGATTTTCCACTGTGAAAGTGGGAGGAAAATGGATGTTTATTTAGATCCCACTGAGGAAAATCAGAAGACTAACTCTACAATGGGTTTCCAGCATAGTAAGACACCACTTACTATATTAGGATCTGGTTCTTGATACAAACTTGTATGCATTCCCTTGATACAAACTTGTATGCATTTCTCTAATACTGAATGGTATCATCTTGCTGCAAAGGTTTTCCCAAGTTCATTGTTTACTCCTGACATTTTTGGACTGTACTACATATGTGTGGAGTATAGTGCTAATGCAGTGTTGTTACTGGGGGTCCAAGGTTCAGTTCTGCTTTTTAGGATAAGGTTGCTCGGTATTCTGCCCCCTGTTTGTCAGATCCCTTTCAGGACAACATTTTCTTACAGAGTTCTCAGATTTATCCCTTCCCTGCTGAGTTGCTTTCAGTCTCCTCTCCCATCCAGGGAGAAGACAGTTCTGTATTCACAGAATCACAGAATCATTTTTAGGATGGAAAAGAGATCATCAAGTCCAACCCCAAATCTAACACTGCCAAGTCCACCACTAAACAATTTCCCTCACTGCCACATTTACACATCTTTTAAATATCTCCAGGGATGGTGAGTCCACACTTTTCCTGGGCAGCCTGTTCCAATGCTGGGCAACAGTTTTCATGGAGGAATTTTTCCAAACACTCAAGCTAAACCTTCCCTGGCTTGACTTGATGCCATTTCCTCTTATACTATCAATTGGTACTCTGGAGAAGAGGTTGACACCCTCCTCTCTGCATAAATTAACTGGTGTCTGCCAAAGGATCTATAAAAAACCCTCAGGCAGCTCTGATACTGGCTATTCACAAATTTTCAAGAGCCTGAAAAGCCAAGTGCTGCTCCCACACTCCCTTAAGGCTTCAGAGCAAACTTAGCCCTGCTACATCAGGCTGCAATTCCTCACCTTGCTTGCACATGGAGGCTCCAAGTAAACAATCACATATGATCTTAAGTGATGGTGAAAGCCATTGACTCTCTGTAGGAACCTTAAACAGGACCTTGAGGTTTTGCAGTCTCTTCTTTTCAAGTCCAAATACTCTGGAGAACTATTAGCTTCTCAAATGAAGAGCTCTTCATGACGTTGAACCCTCCAGAGTCAAGTGTATTCTTCACAGTGGAAACTCATATTCCTAATAAAAAAAAGAAATATTAATACTATATTTGTAATAAAGAAATGCTATAAAAATGTAAGTGTTCAAATTCTTTCTCCTTTGCTTTCCCAGCCTTAGGAAAGCAGTTGCCCCTCTGTTTGCCCTTCAGTGCTCTCTGTACAGTCACTAGTGCTGCACCACCTCCACAAAGGCCATTGCTCTTGATCCTGCTCCCCTTGCAATGGGTTGAGATGAGCATGTGGAGACTTTTTCCTGCACGGTTCCCCCTTGCTGTAGATTGGCACCACCTACTGTATCAACAGCAGGCCAGGCAGCTTTTGTGCTGTAATTAAGACACATTCTTCGCATAGCACCACCAGCAGCAGCAGGATGACAGAGCTGTAAGCACTGACTTCCTTTCTCTGTATTTACCTTGAGTACAGCTCTGTTGAGTCATGTCTGGAGAATATTTATATGGGCAAAGAGTAGCTGCCAGTTTGGTAGTGTAGCAAAAGACAAGAAACCATCTTATTCAGCCTGAAAGCTTTTTCCAGCTTTCAGAGTGTTTCCTGTTTTGTTCTTAGTTAATCTCCAGGCCAGGATAAACAATGTGCCCCCTCCTATAAACCATCTGTGGGATATACTGTCAGCTGGTAAAGCCAAATAGGTTAACAGCCCCTCTGGGCAATCTGCACTTGAATGTTAAAGCCATACACAGCCTCAAGCTTTAACTATCCTCTTCAGTCCCCAATGCTTGGGACAGAGGGAAATTGTGAGAAAGGCAGTGTTTAAGAATAACAAAGAAAATTGTATTGCAACAGTGACCCTTCCAAACACAGGTGTAGCTTCAGAAGGAGACACTGCACCACAAATTAAGACTATGAAGACAAATTCTCTCAGCGCATGTTAGAAGTTTCAGTTATTGCCATTCAGATAAAATTTTCTGTTTAATCTGTTTGATGGCAGGTCACTGCTTGTCATCAAGGGGTATGATTCTAGCACAAAATAAAACATTTGAGCTTTGTTATTATTTAAATTTTGTAATGACAAGTAGTGCTCCTTACTTAGTTTTACATATGCTTCATTCATGAAAAATTATAATTTCTTCTAGAAAATTACTGGGAGATCTCAATCTACAGATGAGGAAAAATCACTATTCAGTAGTGCAGTAGAATTCTCAACCTCCACAACCAAAATCATATCAGCATACAAATATATTACTAAAAGCTTACTTTGATTTTATGCTAGATTTTTGCAGACTAATTTTTAAAATTTAAACTTTAATCATGACAGCACACTTATTCTAGGAGCATATCTGAACTGTCATGGGTCATGTTAAACTGGTGACTCATTAAGTCCAGGTTCATGCTCGAACTTAAGTAGCCAATGCTATTAATAGAGAAGAAAGGACAAGAATCCCTAGTGCATAGTAATATGCTTATGGTAGATTTTTCCACCTCCTCCTTGTTAGATGGAGGATTGCTTGTGATAAAAACATAAGCATTTATAACCTGTTCAAAACCAAAGAATCAGTAGAAATGAAACCATCTGTATTGCAAGGGGAAGCATGCCCTAGATAAGGCATTAATCCCAGTAATGGCTTGTCTGTCAGACATGGCTTTTAAAATGCCCTCTTTATTTCCTCAGAACATTTGTTTGACTGTATGGCATTGCCTCAGAGCTGAGTATCTCTTCACACCCCCTGCCAGACTGGGAGGAGCAAAGGGAATATCTCCTGTCTCCTGTGGTAGCAGCCCAGGCAGCCCTTGAAAGAGAAGGCTCTCTTCTCCACTTAGTTCTGAGTTAGTTGTTTCTTCAGGAAGGGGGAAAATGTTGCTAATGCAATGTGGATTCCTGAACCCAGATAAGACCCCAATAGTTACAGAACAAGAGAGGAATCCACAATTCTTCAAAACAGGTAAATATGTACAAGAGTCTAAAAAAAATTTCTGAGAACAGTTGTATTTCTTTTTACAAATATAGTGGAAACTCTTTGTCCTGGAATTCTCTTAGCCAAATGAGGTGTTACCACAACTCCATCTTGCTGCTATTTTTGTTACTTCTGGCAGCAACAGAATTCATATTGCACTAAAGGCATGTTAAGGTTGCTATTCTTTTTTTAAACAGAAGTACTCTTTCTTATTGTAAATTCGTGATGTATTTAAGGACACACTTGGACTACCAGCCACCACATATATTCATCTGAGCAAGTCAAAACTGACACAGTCCACAAATATGTCAAGTTTAAGGGCCAAGAGCTGTTTCAGTCAACAAATTCTTTTGACAATAAATTTATAAAAACTGTAATGGAAATTAAAAACTTTCAGAGATAAGGTTCCTATAGCAGCTTTCTAAACAGCAGTTGAGACAAATTTCCCATTATTTCCCAAGAATTCCTTTTCCTATCCCAAAAGGGATTGTCTGATGCAGTAGCCTCTGTCAGAGAAAAGAAATTCTTTCTGCCATCCAGGTAGTTTCTTCTGATCCTGCACTGAAATGGTATACTGGCTGATGTCCTGCGTCACATTAACTATTTGCAAACAAGGAATCAGACTTTCCACTGCAAGATCCTAATAGAAAGCAAAAAACCCCTCAGTAACCCTGTTTTGAAGAAGCATTGCTAAGAACATTTTCTCTCTCAATAAAGGTATCTGAGGGGCTGAAGGTGTCTAAGGGCTGTAGCAGGTTGCCATGTAGTACCTTTAATTTAAAAATTCTTCCTGTCTATTTGTAGGGGGTTAGATAATTATTATAATGAGTTCACTTTATTGTGCTTTAATGGAATTAACTTCTAATTGCTACTCACATTTGCTGATGAAAGAAATCAGAAGATATTTAGTGGAATAAAATAGGTTTCATTTGCACTGGCATGAAACATTCTCATTTGACAAAAGGAGAAACCTTATCCTTCTGTATCGTTAGAAGACTATCAGAAATTACTAAAGTCCACTTGGATAGGAACTGAAATTTTTCTCTGATGGAAGGCAGGAGGCAGCTTAGAGTTTTTATAAGCAATTTTTTTTCTAGAATCCAGCAACTCTAATAGCCAGTGTTAGAACTTCTTTTTCAGCCTGAATTGGGAGGATGGTGTCTAGTATTGAGGCTCTGATAACCTCCAGCAAAAACATTTGATTGCCTCTGAAATTTGTGGGGTGGGACAGTGCCTGTCACCAGTGAAAGAACATGCTGCCTGCCAGGAAATTTTCAGCTGAGGTATTTCACACATACACAAACAAATCATGGCTGTCCCTATGCCTCTGTATGAGCACAGTTGCATTTCCAAGGTTCATTGTGGTATTCCAGGATCTACACTGAGGTGTCTGAAAATTCCAAGATTTAGATCAAGCCCTTCTTTGTATTACTCTCTACAGTAAGAGAGCCCAGGGACTCCACCTACTCCTAAACAGAAAATGTTTCTTTGGCACATACAGCCAGTGAGCACTGGCAGTGAAATATATTTGATAAATATTTATTGATGTCTGAATAGCAGTAGTTTTGTTTCTTCAGCAAGTTTTCTTTTTTCTCACTGACTTCCAGCAAATGTAGACATAAAAAGATCCTCTCCCCTGTTTTTATTGGATGTGCTTACCCAATTACAGTGTAAATTTTACCTACCAGTTTACTCAACTGCTGAATGTGTTTTCTGGATAAGTTAGGGCAGGCATATATAAAATAAAACAGCCTGGCATTTGGCTCCCAGCTTAAGCTCTTTTTTACTTCATGCCTGTATCATCATCAGTTGTGAAATAATTGTAATATTGCATTGCAAAATCAGTGAGTGAAGAGAGATGAAGAGTACAATTGCCATTTTTGAAACTAGTAGCTTTTTACTTAAGAAGAGCTGTCTCAAAATTTTATTATTTATTATCATATTCACTTTTCTTCTAACAGCTACTAGAAAAGGGCCTTCCTAGTATGCAACAGTCCCTCTTACAGATGATCTACAGTCTTCTTAGTTACATGGACCTATCAGCTATTCCTGTGAAGCAGTTTAACATGGAAGTGCTAAAAACCATTGAAAAATATGTACAGGTAAATACCATATCATTTTTATATTAATAAAGGAACTTAGCAGCATTTACTATCATAAGTTGATTTTCTCTGTAAGAATTTGAGACTAGATTAGAAGGGAGGGTTGCAAGTATCTAATGTGGTACAAAGTTTATAAACATCCTGATGTCTCATAGCCTGTGCATGCCCAGAGAAGATGCCTGGCTGTGTCTTCACTGTGGGGGAAGGTTGGGCTTCAGCCTTGGAGTACCTCAGAGCCTTAGTACCACTCAGAGCCTGAGTGACCATTCTATAGTTATTAGCACAAGGGAGATGTGGCATAAGCACTTCTCTTCAGAGACCTCTGTACCTAATTCTTGGCAAGTGAAAAATACATGGGAGTACTAGGAATTCACAGAGGTAAAAACCTGTGTCAAGTCACCTTTTTTATTAAGTGGGGATTCTGCTATGGCCCTTATGTTTATTCATACTGATTAAGACATTCAGGTAGGATATTTTAAATTCTCTGCCAAGTTGGCTTTGTCCACAGGTCTCCCAGCTTGTGGGGCAGTTCCCTGTGACACCTTAGGCAAGTCTTGGTCTCTGATGTTGAAATTATCCTGCAGTTACACACCTTGTCACTGGCCAAGAGAGACAAAGAATACAGATATTCCAATTCTACATTTTAATTATGTGGTAAAAAATATGAATGTAAAATGTAAATAATCTTGAATGTGTGTGAATCCGGCTTTGTGTTTGCTGAGTTAAATATATTATTTCTAGAGCATTCACTGGAGAGAAGCCCTGAATATCCTGAAATTGGTAGTTTCTCGTTCTGCCAGTTTAGTTCTACCTTCCTATCAACATAGTGACCTTTCAAAAATGGAAATACATCGGGTGTGGAACAGTGCCTCCAAGGAGCTACCAGGGAAGACTTTGGAGTTTCATTTTGATATTTCAGAGGTATTTTCTGTAGTTTTGCTACTTAACACCTTAATTCTGACTTCTGACTGGACTCTCTTACAGCAGTCTTTATCCTGCAAACCCTTGTAACTTTATAGAACTGAATGGTCCTAGTGACTTTAATGGGCAACTCACTTTATTGTCAAGAAGCTGCAGAATTTTTTGCAGCTTTATAGATTATTTCATATAGATAATAGTGAGCTGCTGAGGTTAAAAGGAAATACAAGCATAAAAAGCACATGGTACTATTTGCTTTCTTGTCAGTATAGTTCTGGAAAATGCTGAGCATCCTATTGTCAATCCAAGAAAGCATTTCAATACCTGTTGGAAAAGGGCCAAAGTATTCAGCACTCTTAGGAAAAGAAATTGAAAATATGCAAGAAGTGCAGATTTGAAATTAACTTCGTAAGCTTTCTTGGGTTTTTGCTGCTTCTTATGTCAGGAACATGTGTGGCAGTTGCTTTGAGCACTGTCTATCCATGAATATGAGCTCTGGCTACTAAGTGTGCCAGTTGCTACTCAGCCATTCAGAGTGGAAAATAAGAAGGATACCAAGTGATGTGAAAGTTCCTGCACTCCTTGTTTTATCCCTGTCTCCAAAACAATGTTTTCTTCCAACTGAAGCAATATGGCTCCTCTAAGTTCATCCTGAAGCAGGGTGCTACTGAATAATTACTCTCTGTTTAAGACTCCAATTATTGGGAGACGGTATGATGAGCTGCAGAGTTCTTCTGGGCGAGATGGTAAACCCAGGGCAATGGCTGTCACCCGAAGCACTTCTTCAACCTCTTCAGGATCTAACTCCAATGTCCTTGTTCCTGTGAGCTGGAAGAGACCCCAATACTCTCAGGTAAGGTAGCCCACTATTCATTAGCAAGTTGCAGTCAGAGCAGCTGAATTAACACATGCTTGGGTCCTTAAATGCCTGTGCCCTCTGTGAGCTGTGCAGTGCTTCTGGCTGCCTGGGGCAGTGGCAGCACAACATCTGACCCTTTGTGCTGAGTGTGTTTCTTGGACTCCAAAATGGACTGAGTTATGTCCATCTTCTATCCCAAAGCTGGTTTTATTTCAACTTGCAGGAAATGCATCTCTTTGAGACCTCTTAAGTCTAGGTCAGATTTAAGTAAACACAACAGATGAGTTCAGACATTAGCAAGGGGAGCAGGTAGATGATAGGTTGTGCAACTTTTAAAGTTGTGTTCTTGGGAAATTCAATAAAAAGAACAATTTTCCTAGAAGTGATGCTTGATTACCGTAATGATTTTGGTTATCTGCCAGTTAAAATAAAGCCATGCAGAATAAACTTAATTTCTGCTCTTCTCTCTTTTTTGATATAGCAGGTTATATAGCAGTGACTCAAGACTCAATTCTGCAAAAAAACCAAATTATGCATGTGCTTAATTTTAGGCTTCTGAACTGTTTTCTTGAAATTACGCATATGATCCAGTGTTTTCTTAATATATTCAATGGAATTTAGAGACTAATTTAAATATAATAAACAGCAAAATCATTAGCAGTTATTTTTCTGTTTCCTTGATGCATAGTTGCTCTGAAAGCAATCCTTTGAGCATTTAATGACTAATTCTTTGGTTGGTTCCTCCTAATTAAAAATTGCTAATGTACGTTTCTAGCCACAGGGAGAATGGGTGGTTAAAGAAATGCTCACTTGAAAAACATCTTGTTTTCTAGAAAAGGACAAAGGAAAAGCTGGTGCATGTCCTTTCCCTGTGTGGTCAGGAAGTTGGGCTGAGTAAAAACCCTTCAGTAAGTAGCCTTGTATTGACCAGTTTTTTGTTTCATTGTGTCCTAAGCCTTGAAGACTCCTGTTTCCCAGAGTTGCTGACCAGATTTGTATGGTTTTGAAGTCACTACTGTCATTATCCTTTGTACTGGCCCAGGCTGTGTTTCTCAGCATATGGACCAGGAGCTGAATGGCTCTTTCACTTAAAAAAGATGCACTTTTAGAGCTATGTGTGGTTTTCCTGAGAGAATCTGCAATGCTGTAGGTTTTACTTATGCCATCTCAGTGGGTAGAAAGTAATGACCTCTGTATTACCAATCCAAAACCTTTATTAAGTAAAAAATTAAATTACAGAAATAAAATGGGAGGAGAAAGGGTGTGTGTGCTGTATTTTTCCATTAGACACTAGTTCTGATGTTACTCTTTAAAAATTAGTGTTATCTGGTGCCAGGAAAAGGGCGATTGATCACCCAGGCTGGGAGCTCTTAAAATATTTATTAAATATTTTCTACAGAAGAAAGAAAAATTTCTGAATGTTTTTGAACATGGTGTATGTCCCTTGTGTTACGGAGAACAGGTCCTTTGTTTCTGCAAGATGGGAACTATTTAATTTTTGCAACTGAATTGCAGATACAAGTATACTCAGTAGGAAAGAAGAAATTATAGCTTGTATTTTCTAATCTTGACATATTTTTTAACAACTTGTTAACTGGAGGGTTTTTTAAATGAACTTACTAGATCACCCCCTTGAAAGTATTTTCTCTGCTAAGTTCTCTGAATTTTGTTCCTATATATGTCTATAAACATCCAGGCAACATCAATCTGCAGCCATTAGGAGGTAGCTGTAATATTCTTGAATGTGTTCCCACAGTATGAAGTTGTTTCTTTGTACAAGTTTAATCTGAAGGCACCTGTCCAACATAAATAATAAAGAGTGTTCTAAAAATACTCAGTGAAGGAATTAGGTGTGTACTGGAAATACAGTCTTCTGAATAACCAATTAGAGCTTTTAGGAAGAAACAACCAGAGGGAACAGTTTGTAACAAAAGAAATCCTTTGAATTGTAGGTAATTTTTTCTTCCTGTGGTGATTTGGATCTGATTGAGCACCAGACGAGCTTGGTCTCTTCAGAAGACGGAACAAGGGAGCAGGAGAACATGGATGATTCAAACAGTGAACAACAATTCAGAGTCTTTAGGGACTTTGATTTCCTAGATGTTGAGCTGGAAGATGGGGAGGTACAGTATATTTTTTCTGAAACAGCTTTTTTTATTACACACTTATATACTCCTTCTGCTAAACACTTCTCTTCTTGTAACATAAAACTTTAACTGTGTAGCTATAAACGTACTTTTAACTTCAGATTATTTATGATCTTCACTTAGTGTTTATTTCAGTAGCATAACAGTAAAAAGACTACCACACCCTTCCTTTCTGAATCTACTTTAGGAAACACTGCAAAACTGGTAGTGGAAAATAAAACCTCTGTTCTAGTACCTTTCTGGTGAATTTACTTTTAAGTGGACATATTTTTAAATATAACTTATAAAGATCAAAATTGTTAAGAAAATATTTGCTGATTAAAAACATATAAAATGAAATTGTTCCAAATCTGTTGGTTCATAAGGAACCCTCTGAAGCATTAATTCAGGCCTTCAGGCTGCTGTTACTCCTGCAACTGCCGATGCAATCACTTAGAGATGTACCTTCCACTCTGCTGAAGTGTCTGTGATTTCATCATTTCATGCAGGAGCTAAACAAAATCCTGAGCACCCAGATCAAGTCTTGACAGGTGAAGCCTGTCAGCTCACCTTGAGCTGAAACTGCTGAAGGGAAAAATTTGAAGAACTGATAAATTTTTGGGGGCTACACCCTTGCTAATATCAAACTTAGTCTATTTCTTTCTATTTGATCAGGAAAGACCAAAAACTAATATACATTGCCAAACAAGTCTAACAATTTTGTTGCTGTTTAGAAGTTCAGAAACTGTTAGTTTTTTTGAAGGACTTCAGACTCAGATGTTCAGCAAACCTAGAGTTTAATAACTTGTCATAATCTGGACCTATTTTTTAACATAAATTCTCTCAGTCATCAGTCTTAGCCCTGAGAAGAGCATGTATACAGGAAGAAATATTCATTTTTCTACCTATTTGTATTACAGTAGTAAAATAATTTTAAGGTAAACAGAACACTCAGTTGTCAACTCACATACATCTGATTTTTTTCCAGTGAAGAGAAAGGATGAAGGAATGGGAAAAAAAAAAGATGTCCCAAAGTTCTTATTTTTTCAAGTCAGGAATTTCTGTATTAGTAATTTTGGCCTCCAGCTGCCCATGGCTTTGCTAAGGAAAAAAAATACAAACAAAATTGAAAGGGTAGTTGGCAGCAATGTTTGAAAGTACATTAGACAAATATTGAAGGAGCTTCAAGGTTCCAAACAAGGATGAATGATAAAACAATAATGCCGGGTTATTTGGCAAAAATATACTGGCTGCAGCAATTTCTGTGTCATAGATGCTTTCAAGACATTACAAGGATGTAGGGCTGCAATTTTGACTGAAGATCACTTGATAATTTTTTGTCCACTGAAATTCAGGAATTTCTTCTTTCTCTTCACCAGTTAAAACCATATAGAGAGTATATGTAATTGTGCAGAACAATTCCTTTTAAAATAAATTTACTTTCATGGCCAGTGACTTTGCAAAGATTTACTTTATACATGTGGCCAACTTCAAGACTGAGGCCTAAATTAATTGATATCCTAATAGTCTTAAGTTAGTCATGAAACAGATACTAAGCTTCTCTATTTTTATGTGAAGTAAAATTTAAAATTCTGAGTTTCACTTAGTGGTTTTTAAATTGCCATGGATTGTGGTCCAAAGTTTAGTTCAGACTTGACTTACTACTGTTTTAAAAATAAACTCAGACCTGGTGTAAAAGGCTATTTCTCTAGTGACTGCGTTGAAACTGTAACATTTACTTCCTATCTGAGTGTGGTATATTCATAAAAATGAAAAAAACAGTGTTAGAAAACTAAAGCTAGCAAGAGCATCATCAGTCCTTCAAAGAAGTGCATGATTTTAGCAGGCTTGGATCATCCCCAGACCATAAGGTATATTTGTTTGAAATTTCCTAAAGATGTGAAAGCAAGAAATAGTTATTTTCAGGCTTGAAAGGTAGGGTTGAAGTTTCTGTGATAATATTTGTTAAAATTGTAGGCAAATGTTTGTCTATGATGTCTTTAATGCAGTGATTTTACATAGATTCTTTCTATTTGTTTTTCTATCTGTTATATCTGCTACCCAGGAACTTCAGGTAAGAATGCTACTTGAACTCAGATGTGCCAGCATATGTTATGCCTTCTTGCAAATTTATATTGTAGAATAACATCATAGTTTTGCTGTTGCCTCCCCCCTTCAGTGTGTGCGTAGGTGAGTGTGTGTGTGCTTGCATTTCTGACAGGTGCTTAATTTTTCATCTTGTATTAGAAGTATTTTTGAGGTCTTTTTCAAAAATTCTTCCTCATTTTAAGTTTGTTTTTGACATGTTCAACAGGCTTCACAAATTCTAAAATATCTTAGTTCTAGTATCAGTGTTTTTCAAACTGAGCCCTTTCTCTGTGTGATATCTTTGTACATGATTAATGTGTAGAAATGTCATTATTTGGAGTTTGGGCCATTTGTTTGGAGCGGCAAATTACATATAATTTCTACCCTTTCTGTTGTGGCATGTTGTCTCCTGTTAGCATCTTGCTAAAGCTGATGTCTGAGACCTCTTAAGACAGTTCACGTTATTGCTACCAGACTGAATTTAATTGAATAAATAAATTAATTTCTACAGCCTAATTTAATACAGCTGTATGGTCCTATCAGCTTTGCTGGACTCATTTACCCTGTGAGGAAAACTGAAAAGCCACATCAGTCAGTGCCAGTTGGGGACTTAAATTTTAAATTTGTCAGTGTATGGAGAGAACTGAAATGACAGAGAATTTATCAAGTTGTACAAATAATAGAGAGATCAGTGACCACAGAAGTTTGCATATCTGTTTCTGATACTTTGTACATCAGTTATTATGCAAACACAACCCCCAAAAATCATTGTCTCAAAATGCCTGCGCTGTAAGAGATACATCCATATGGAAATAGTGCCTTACTATGTAGTTCCACAATACTTCTGCTATACCCTACAATAGCTCAGTGTTTCCATTAACTTTGCATACTTTGTCAACACAGTAGGGATGAAAACTTGAGTGAAGCAGGTTTTGCATGGTCTTTACTGCCTCTGTGGAGGAGCTTTACTGCTCTGCCCCACACAGGATTGCTTTCCCTTCTGTCTCTCCCCTGGGCTGTTGTAAAGTTTAAAGTAGCTGCAAGGGCACATCTGCTCCTTTAAGAGGGTGGTGACTGTAGGAGTTCTCTGTGGTACCTGCTGGCCAGACACCCTTAGAACGTGACTGTTTTCCTCTGAATTGGTGTTTATCATTGGTGACTTTTTAGATGGGAGATGGCTTTGCTCCTGCTGTAGGGAAAAATGAACAGCCTCTCAAATACATCTTTGCTCTTTCTTCTTAACTGTGAAAGAAAGATTGCTAAATAGACCACAGAAACAACTCCATAGACATGTGCTGACCTCCTATTTAAATTCAGTATGGTTCTGCGTGCTCCTGTAACAAACTAACACTAATCCACATGCTATGTGTATTTGAGTTACAGTGTTTCATCTATCTGTATTACCCTTTTCCCTCACTTCTAATTCACCACCCCTTCTAACTGCATGTCCTGGAAGTGGCCCTTCTATTTTTCTTCTTTTTGCTGGCTTCCTTCTTTAAGGCATTGCAGAATAAAACTGCAACAGGAAATATTCCCATAGAGATGGGCTGCTAAATTTACTGATGGCTTTACTAGGATTAGGATGTGATGACAGTCATCTTTGCTTGCTTGCTTATTTGTGTCATTTTGTCATTTGTTAGTTCAGTAATTGGTGTGTTTTTTGAGGATGTCTCATTGCTGCATGTGTCCTTCAGCCTTTGAGGGGGAGAATGGACAACCAAAGAATTTGTTAAAATAAACAGCTTGGAACTGAACAATCATTTTTATGATTTAAAGAGGCCTGTCTTCTTAAGTCAGATGAGTTCTGTTCTCTTTCCACACAAGAACTACCCTATGATACCAGTCCCAGAATGAAAACACAGGGTTCTTCCAATAATGTGTCAGGCTTCAGAACAATTTCATCTTCGTTTTCTCTTCATTATAGTGCATTCCTTAGTTTTAAATGTTCTTGTGAATTGCAAGGGTTGTCTTTTTCCTTAAAAATATTTTTTCTATTTTCATCATACTTGTTCGTGAAATGGTCAGCTTATTGTCATGAAACTGAACTTTCCCTCCCATTCAAATTCCACAGTCCGTTGCACTAAATGGTAATGATGCAAAATAAGATCAGTTTGTGCAAGTTTTTTGATTGTTAAGGAGGTAAGATTGCAATTAAATTTGCACTTCATGCAGTTTGGTCCCCATTCAGTAAGTGTCTGAGTAGTCCCAAAAGGGCATCGCTCAAGTGTTTAAATCACACCTCTGTTTAAGGGACCTTACTGAACTGAGGCCTCTTTCTCAGTGACTCAATGCACATAATTTTGATCTGCATAAACCCAGGAAATAATCAGTTATTTGATAATAATATTAATTTTTAGGCAGAACTATATTTTTTTCAGATTAATATTTAAAATGTCATTGTCAGCTTGAATTTTCACTGACTGATCTGCTTGTTTAAGAGTATTGCAACTTGCAGAGTCTTGTTTAAAACAGGCAGCCCTGAAGCTTAAAAGGAAACATTTTTCTCTATACATTTCCTTCCCATGTTGATGCAGGATTGAGGGCTTTCACCCAGGCAAAGTACCCAAAACTGGGTACTTCTGGGGAGACCTTTCTTGCTGTGTAATGCCCCTTTTGCCTCTGGAGGTCCATGGCAGGAGCAGTTGTGGATGTGGTCCTGCATTTGCCAGAGAGGAACCTGGCTAGACTTAGGAAGGGAGCAAGAGATTATTGCAATCAGGGAAAAGGCATACAGTCCACTGTAAAGTATATAAATATATATATAAATAAATAAATGGGAAAAGGGTGGAAAACTAATTGTCAGTTTTATACATGAAAGAAATCAAGTGGTTTTTTTAGCAGTTCTCCAGCCTAACAAATGGTTACATGATTTGCTTAATGCACTCAGCTTTATGTAACTGTGTGTGGGATCAGAACTGAAAGTCTCATAAATATAAAATGTTTGGTCCATTTGACTGTGTCCTTTCTAAAATGTGAGATCACAGGCAATGCTCATCAGGCTATTCCCAAAATATAGTTTCAAATAATTCAAGTAGATTCAAAAATTAACAATATGGGCCTAGAATAAAAGTTTAAAAGGTGTGCTGCTTAATGTGTTATATTTTTTATGTAAAGCAATGGTTTGTTCAAATCTACTCACCGTTATGGTTATGTATATAAAGCAAAGAATCTAAAATCTTTAACATAAGTTTTGCAATTGAACCATTGATAGTAACTGTCCTTCTAATACTTTTAAATATCATGAAACAATCCTTTAAAATTGCTTTCAAACTTTTCCTTTGCGTGTCACTGCTCTGCTGGTATCGAGGAGTGTGTATATGTGGACTTACAAAAAACAAATTCTTAAATTAGCAAATGCATGAAAAATATCTAATACTGGAAAGACTGAGTGTTCATTTAACTGCCATTTCCATGCTTCGGCTCTTATCTCCAGGTGAACAAGCAAGATAATGCTTATTTCAAGTTTTTACTATATTTTTACATCAAAATATTTCTGGAGCTAACTTGGATCAGGTGTTAGCATATGATCAGTTCTGTATCAAGCAAGCTGACCCTCTGTCTGATTTCAGGGTGAGAGCATGGACAACTTCAACTGGGGAGTGCGCAGACGGTCCCTGGACAGCCTGGACAAGTGTGACATGCAGCTGATGGAGGAGAACCAGCTCTCAGGGAGCACACCCAGCCTGAACAAAATGAACCACGAGGACTCAGATGAGTCATCAGAGGAGGAGGACCTGACCACCAGCCAAATCTTGGAGAACTCAGACCTAGTAAGTTGCAAACTTGAAATTTAGGGAAAAGGTAGGGTGGTGGGTTTGAATAAGCTGGGCTTTTAGTTTCCTCTGCCCAGGGGCAATCTAATGAGCTGAAATTGGTGGGTGCATTTTCCCTTATTTGCAAAGGTAAACAGGAATTTTAATGCAAAGTTTGAAACTCAGGAATCATCATCAGATCTTATTACTTGCCTTTTTTTTACTATGGGACAATTTTTGACGATTGGCCAGTGGTAAATCTTTCTGATGTATTTAATGCATAAAGAAGTAGAACAAAACTCCAGGTTGGTAAACGGTGTCAGATTTTTATTGTTCACTTCTGGGATGCTTTTAATAAAATTTTTATGACAGAAATATTGAAAGGGTTGTGTCTATATACAACGAGAGCCACTGTCACTGCACTTTAAGACATTGTCTGCTTTGCATGTTCATGGTAGGGTAGCTGTATACTCCATTCTTTTGTGCTTTTGTTGTCTTTTAAACAGATTATAAATCTTTCCCCATCTGAGGATGCAAATCATATTGACTCACTTTCTACATCGTGTGACACAACCTCAGCTGACCCTCATCATTTTAACATGGGAACATCCAGCTTTGATGTGTCTTTGCCTGGTATGAATAATCTCCAGGTGTCTGAAGGACCCAAGGTGAATACATTTTTTTCTTTCTTTTCCAGCTGGACTGTATTTTATGTAACAGTTAGAATTGTTTTGCTTACACTTTCCTAAAGGGTTTGATCTGTGAAATCAAGTACATTCTGGCTTCCTCTGTCTGATGGCATAGTACAATACATTCATGCACTACTGCACTTTCATACAGTTTCCTTTCTACTTATACTTTCTTCATTAAGAGATTTTAGTTATTGTTTCTTAAATATGTTGCACTACATATGCACCAAAATACTACAAACTTGTCAGAAGACAAGTTCATGAACTGTCTACACGTTACAACTCCAAGGCAATATTCTTCTGTTCTTTATGCTGAGTTAAAGAACAATATGCCAGCTCATGTGGTGGGTGTATGCGTGTATTCTCTGAAATATTTCTGTATGTGGGGACCTTTTGTACAGTTGTGTGCCCTGGATTCAGTACTTGCCTTTTGGCAGACACGCAGAAATTTTAAATTCATGACCACAATATTAAACCATCCTGGGGGTGGGGAGGCAGGATTTGCAAGGATACAACAACCATGTTCAGCACAGTGTATTTCAGAGAGCTGTATCAGAAGATGAAGACAGAGCAAGGTTGGTAAATCACTATCAATATGGGGATGGTTTCTTTAATTTTCTGTTCTTCAGTACTTGGTCATGAGACATGAGGTGAATCTACTCCTTTCAATGTCTCTCCAGAAATACAATCTGGTTTTGGAGGGTGTCTGTGGTTAGTGGCTTGATGGTACTGTTAGCTTCTGTCAGTAAAGCTTCTCTGTCATGTCTAAATTGTGTGACTTCTGCAGAAAGAGCAGAGTATGGGACTGGGGCAGAGGAAGAATATATCATCTGTAATTGTTGGCTTTCCTACTTGCCCTTGCCCCCTCCAAATGCAGCCACACAAAAAATTGATACTGCTAGCACTGCATGTTTCAGAAGTAATGGGAACTTCTACTGAAGAGGTCACAGAAAAGGAGGGTGGAATTGTGCTGAATATTGAACAAATTGTTTGTGTCAGAAACCGCTGCAGTAGGAAGAAAGGAAGGGAGGAGAGAAGTGTTTGTAAGGATAGGAAAGGAGGGGAACCTCTCCAAACAGTGACTGTGGAGAAGGTAAACTCATTATCGTTTGTCAAAACAACTGTTGGTAGACAAGTAACCACATAACAACCATAAACAACAGAAGCTGGCAGAATTTCAGTTCAGGAAGCAGCAGTCAGAACAGACACATTTGCAGGTGGTAACTGCAGCTGATCTCCTGCATCCAGCTGCAGTAGCTGTTGGTGTGTACATTAGGAACTGAAAGTCTCGGCTTAGGAGTTCAATGTCTGTCTGGGGGTTTGGAATCTTTATCATCAAAATCTCTTTAATGTCCCATAATGTACCAATATGCATCAAAAATGAGAAGCTTTGGAATAAGTAAGTAAGTGAAGAACGTAAAATCAGAGCAGTTTCTTGTGGAATTGACAGGCAAATTCAGCTGGTCCTGGTACAGGTTTGATATTGGTATAAAATATAGCCCAGGTTACAAGATGATTGAATTGGTAAGCACAGAAAGCCTTACTGGTGGGGTTTTTTTGCCTCAAAGGTATTTTCTTCTAGTGTGCATACTTCTGTATTCTTACTCAAAATAATTTGGAGTCAATGTAAAGAGGAAGTTATCTGGTTTTTTAGTCAGAAAACTTGAAATTTACACCTAATTAATTTTTACTTAATTTCATAACCCAAAATCTGAGCTCTTTACTGTTTCTCTTTTTCTCTGAATTCTTTTCCGAGAGCTGATGAGGTGTCATCAATGCAAAGGAATTTTTTTTTTGCTTCTTTAGTGATTTACAGAATGCTTAGTTGTTGCATCATAAGCAAAACCAAAAATATCTCAACCTTTAAATAGATACAGCAATTGAGAAACAGACTGATTATGTAGCCTCTTCCTAGATGTTTCAATGCCATAATCCAGATATTATTGTTAACAGCACTAAATCAGTTAAACTTATTTTCTATTAAAGGTAGTGGGATAATGCTGTGAGGGATACAAAAATTCAGATAATGCTATATTATGTATTTTTCAAGTTACCTAAACTCACATATTTCTGGAAGTGTACTACAATCCTCCATGAATATTCAAAGTTCACTTTTCTGTTTTGCTTTTAGGGTATCGTATTAGACTCCAGTGAGTGGGAGGTGTTTGCTTCCTCTTCCTTCCTCCCTTGCTCTATCCCATCAAAATGTGTTTTCCTCCTACAAACTGTCACTGCAGTGAAGAAGCTGCAGGGGTTCTTTCAAGCTAATATTTAATATTTGAAAGTGGTTACTACTAATTACTTCTTCAATAAGCATGAAACAATTTACACTTTTTACCAGGTGCTTTGGTTCCTATTCCGATAATTCAGCCATATAGCTTTCATTTCCCTTTTCAAGATGGTTTGAGCTCTGATTCATTTCATTCACCTTCAACTCAGGAGTATTCCTATCTCTTTTGCTCAGAAAACAAAGCAAACCAAAAGATTATTTTACCTGATTTCTGATCCTGTCCCATCTGTTACAAGTCCTGTTTAATTTTTACAATTACAAATTCCCATAATTAATCTGTAGGATCCAAGCAGACATGAGGAACTGCAGAGGGCCACTTTCCTCATTTAATTCCACTTGCCACAGATTTCCCTCCCTATTAATTCCCAACACATGTATGTACATGCACGTGGGCATAAGTGCAGAAAGGTTTGAACAACCCACTGCACTCATCCCTACAGGAACTGCTTTGGATGCTATGGATGAGACAGAAAAAATCCAAAATACTAAAGATTAAAGCTGAAGCAAAACTTTTTCAGACTAAAAATGTGAGATAAGCTGCAATGTTTCAAAAAAAAAAAATCATGAGCTTTAGGTGCTGATGGATGAAAAGGGAAGGAAATTAAGCATAATCCTTTTAATGGCCTGTTAGAATGTTTGGATTCCTCTTGAATGTAAATGACATGCTAAAATTAATTCCCAGTTCTAAACATGCATATAGTCTTCCAGACAGTGATTGTTTTCAATATATTCTGAGAGGCTTTAGTACAGTCTTAGACACTGTAAAGTGTTAAGTGACAAGGACAGACAGCAACAAGAACCCTATTGTTTTTCCTGCAAAATTACTTCCTTGCTATGTTGTCACATGCATTGGAATCTGAAATTCTTTGCTAGACAAGTTCAAAAAATGCCTTAAAAATAATATTTATCCAAGACAGAAAGCTGAGCAAATACAGTATTTTTGAAGAAGTTTAAGTTAATTCATGTCATTTATAACCTGTGGCTTTATATCTGTGCAGTTTAACATGTTGTCAGGTGGGGTTTTTTTCATTAAATGTTTTCTATTTATTAGAGGAATTAACTTATTAATTTGCTGTTTTCTAAGACATCATCATTCACTCCCCTAGGCTGAAGCTGTACCTGAAGAACAAGATATAGCAGTCCATGAGGATGAGCTTTCAGGGTCTACAAATGAACTCCCTGGACCATTTGAATGCAGTGATAGCCTTAGTCTGGATATGACAGAAACTGAAGAGAAAGCTGACAGGCTGGAACAATTTGCTCTTGCTAGGTACTTTGATGCACTATTACTCACACAAGTTCTTTCACAATGTACAATAAAATGATAACAAGGTGGTAGTTAATGGAATGGATGTTGTAGCCACAGGAGTTACAAAATTCTCATGAGTTTGGAGCAATGAGAAGACAATGCCCTAATTAGCTGCATAATTATCACACAACTGAAAAAAAAAAAAAAAGGCAAAACAAAACCAAGCTTTTCATTCTAGGAAAAATAAGATACAATGTTTACGTACATCTATGCAGCTAGCCATTACATATGTAATATGCTTAATTAAAATAAAAAAGAAGGATTTTTAAAGATTTGCAGTAGTGGAGATATTACTTAGGTACCTGTTCAACAGATTAGATGTGTATGATACATGTATGATAACATGTATTCATCCTTCTGATTTCTCATGAAAGAAAGTCTCAGTATCGTTAAAAATCCCAGCTGTATGCTCCTAAAGCTGCTTGTGAGTGTGGCTGGACACCAGTATATGCTATAGGCTTTAAGATTTTTTTACATGCCATCTGGAGCTCTTTCAGATTTTGGATGCTGAGTTAGACTGCAGTTAGCTTGGGGAGGGGGAGAGAGAGAGAGAGCTTTATTCTCCTGTAAAGTTTCAGCTGCCTTCGGCAAAAATGATGGTACAAGAAAACAATTCAAGTGTTCTGGGATGGAGGAAGATAGGTGATAATGGCCTGCAGATAGGGATTCTCATTTGGAGATTTTCCTCATTGTAGCCAACATCTTGTCAACCTTCAAAAGTAATTTGAAAATTCATGAATATTTTTAGGAAGGTGATGTAATTGGTCCTGTGATTTTATCTCTCTGTTACAGCATATTTTATCTGCCACCTTCTTGGTGTTCTCCTTTCATCGCCTTTTTCTGTTTTCCCCTTCAGTTTTGGAGATGTTGATCGAAATGCCTCCCCTCCTCCCTCACCATTTTTTTCTGCCATCCTGGCTGCATTTCAGCCAGCAGCCTGTGATGATGCAGAAGAAGCCTGGCGTAGCCATATCAACCAGCTCATGTGCGACTCCGATGGTTCCTGTGCAGTGTATACATTTCATGTGTTCTCTTCCCTGTTTAAGGTGAGAAAATAAGTTTAAGATGCAAAGTTACAATTTTTTTGTGTGTGGAAATTAGTGTTTCTTGATAGCAGCCCCAAGTAATGAACTTGTAGATATATAACCCTGGTAATTTTGCATGCTGCAGAATTGCTGCACTACGTTTTCATGCAGCACTGTCTTCTGGGATCAGCTTTTGTCACGAAAATACTGTGTATCTCATACTTCCAGGTTTGGAGGGCATGGACCCACTTTAAAGGGTGTTTTCTTCAGTACTTCACAGACTGCAGGAGGAGTAGCTGCAAGAGACAGGGAAATAACCTTTTTAATCTCAAACTATTGTTAATATGTTCTTGTATCGCAAACTCTTGAAATCTGAGCATGTCCATGTAAATGTCAGCATGATTAAATGGTTTGTACCTACTCATCTGAATAGAAATACCCAGTTGCCATCATGTAACATAAATTCCAGAGATCAAGTTTGAAGACTAGAAATACATTTTTCCTTTCTAAAACTGTATGCTTGCGAAGATATGAATCTTGCAAAAAGATAAGAAAAGAGAGTCAAATGTACAAGTTGTTCTAAGGAATGATTGTCTGGTTTTACCTGTAATTAGTTTGAAAGCCTTTTTTAATTGTTTCTCCTGCAGCTGCAGGATGTTTAACATGTTCCAGCAGTGAAAGCAGTAGCCAAGTAACTTTTTGCAGAGTTAAAGTAGCTGTGATCTCAAAGTACACAAAATTTTAGTAACAATAAATACACAGTTCCAAGATCTTTTTGTACATCTAAGACTAACCTGATATGAAAGAAGCATCCTATAGTAAGAATCTCTTCTTCATCATGTTTCCTCTGTGCTCCACTGGAGCTGAATGTCTTCTCTACCTGCACGTTGTCCTCCTTTAAACATTATGCTGCTATATATGGGTGTCTTACAGGCATTCTTTTAAACACTGATAAATAACCAGTTGGAAGAAAAAAAACCCAATGCCGACTTGAGTGTTTATTCATGATGTCAGCTTTTCTGTCTTAACCTCAGTCCTGGAGGTTAATAGCCTTGAGTGTTTAGAGATTTATTTGTCCTTGATTCTCCTCTTTGAAGGGGTGAAAAGGAACTGGTGCCACATTTCTGAAGACTAAGTAAATAATGCAGTGTCCTAAACATGACTTGTAAAGTACCTGTTTAACTCCAAATCCTAGTACACACACACTTTATTTGCTGTTCTGCATGCTCTATGTTCAGAAGATATCCTACTCATTTTCTTCAGTTTATATTGCAGGAGAGAGAAAAAGACGTTAATAATATCAGCAAGTCACAATTTTTAGCTGGAGTCACTGCCATATTTTTAGTTTATAATAACAACTTTGTTCTTCTTTTCAGTGTTAAAACATAGGAGTATTATTTTCCCTTATTTTCTTTGTAAGATCCCAGCTTGTCTGGAATTGTATTTTGTTTGCACTATTAAACTTCACTACTCATCTGCCAACTTTGACTTTTGACCCTCATTAACAGGAAATTTCAGCAACAGTCCTGTATGTGCTAAGCTTGCAATGCAAAGTACTGCCAAAATACTTGACTGTGAAACAAAATCCTTGTTTGGAGGAGCTTGTCAACTAAATACTTGGTGAAATGAAAGAAGTGCATTTTCCAGGGCACCTACATTTCAGTCCTGTATCAAGTTAATGGTATCTTGGATGTTTGCCCATAACACACTAAACTTGTTTAAAATTCCTGAAATTATTGAAGTACTTTTCCTGTAAACGAGTCAGAGGTCAGAGATCTCTGGATTATTTTTACTGCTGCCTCTTTGTATTCCCTCAAATTAAATGTCCTTCAGCAGACCAGACAGCTGCAAGACAAGTAGATTTCAGATCTAGCAACTACCTTCCACAATCAAGCCCTCTTGTTATGTAAGGTCCTCTTCCCAGGAGAGGAAACCTGAGGTTAAGAAGAAAATTTTCTGAGAATATTTTTTTTATTATTTACATGGACACAAAACACAGTGACTATATGCAGGTATATATTTATTCATAATGTGCTGACAGCTGGCATTACTATTCACAGTAATCCCACTTCATAAAATATATACTGCATTCAGACCTTGCTTGATAGATTTCAGCCCCTGTAGTCTGCACCCAGAAGGATATAGCTGAGATGATAATTTATTATAGAACTGTCCATGTATTTATTATAGTCCATGTAATTGCAAAATAAATATATTTAGTGAATTATTATACATAGTAAAGCACAGTCTCTCACTGTTTCACACTTAATAATTTAAAACACTCTTCAAGACCATTATCATCTTAGCTGTAGATTGATTGTTGCTTTCATGAATATCTGAAAAAGAAAGGATTAGAGGAAGAATATCTGTTACTTTTTCTGTAATCTGTCTCCTTCACCGCCTCAGATTTACAAACTCAATTGTTGTTCCCCAGGAGGGCATTGCAGCAGCTAAACAGGTTACTCAAAGCCTTGAGGAAGCTCTGACCTTGGAGATTATAAGACTCAGCTAGTTAAAAGCACATCTGATACATTCTGGGGTTAGCAATAGTCCCACTTGAAGGTTGCATCAGATGTTCTGCAGAGGTCCTTTTCAACCAATGTCTCTTGGATTCTCTTTCATAATCTGTCATTTTAAATTTCCCTCCACCTCTTTGTTCTCAGCTAGGTCTTTTCTTTGGTTAAGCTCAAATCTAGATCTCTCTGCTTTGCTGGGAGAGTTAGCAGCAGCAGCAGTTTCACGAAGACTTGGCTGAATCTTTCTTTCCAGAAGACATCACAGTAGTAAATCTCCAGTTGTCACCAAGCCCTATGATTCAGATGATTCTGTTAGTTGCTTATAAAAATAATCGCTTACCTGGTTTGGTGGTAATGAGTGATAACCCTTTGCCTCTACCAGACTCAGTGCAGCAGAGAATCTGTACCATGTGTGAGTGTAGTCCTTTGTTTCTGTATTGAAGGAAGATAGTAAGCTGCTGGAAACAGTAAGACCAATGTGAGTCTGCCTGGTCCTAACTGTGCTCAGATGGGCAGTTGAGATGCTTTTGAGAGAAATTCACAAATAAGTATTATTATGAAATTGATTGGTACAGGAACTCTAACCATTTTATAAATCATTGATAGTGTATAGCCTAGGTACACCTTGAGGGCCTATTTAGTATTTAAAGAAAATCATTCAATCCAGCAGTTTGCATTATCAATAAAGTCTGAATTCAACTCACCTGATTTTAGGTATGTAATTTCCATGCACCAGTGCAGGAGCTGGAACAGGCTATTTCTGTGTGTGTCATCAACTGGCATTAGGGAAGTGCTCCTCTCCACTGAGGCATACTTATGGTACAGGTCCTAATCTGCATTCCTCAGAGAAATACCTTTGGTAACCTGGAATGAATCATATAAAAATGTTGCATACATTTATTTTTAAAAATATTCTCCAGTTGCTCTCAACTGCTGAGCACTAGGCCTTAATGAGATATATTTGGGCAGTGAGAAGTGATGGGTATTTATGAAGATCATTGTTTTAGTTAGTGCAAGTTTAATATATTATTTTTTATTCATTTTTCACTTTATGTATTAGTCACTGAAAGCACTAGACTGTTTCTGGAAGACTAGACTGGTTTAGGACTCAAAACATGAAAAAAATCTGCTGAGAAGAATAATTCCTGGATGCAGTGCAGTATTTTTGGAATCTTCCCAAGCAGCAGTAAAGTTTTAGTAAGAAGGTTCCCCACAGGGGAAAACAAAAGGTTTTTTTCTGATTTTTCTCTGCTGCTGTTTGGCACTAGTATGTCCATTATATTATGTGATTAGCCACTTGACAGGAATATTAACAAAACAATGCCCGGAATGGGCAGAAAAAGTAATGTGCTGATCAACTCTGTTAACCCTGTAGAGACAAGGGAAAAAAGCTACCTGTGGCTAAAAGGCTTACAAAGATTGATCTGTCTTTACAGGAAAGAATGTATATCAGTAGTAGGTTATGATGAACTCTGTAGTTAGTTTCACAGCTGCCCAGCTGTACACTGTCTCCAGCATAATAACTCTTATTCAGTATCCTAGAGCAGACATTCAGTTCTCCACTGGGACATGGTCTCCTTTGCACTTCATTATGCAAAGAAAAACAACCGTGCCATTTGTTTACAAAGGAAAGAAGCTCGTACTTGAGTAAACAATGTAATAAACTGTATTTTGCTTTCCAGAATATTCAGAAAAGATTCTGCTTCCTAACCTGTGATGCAGCTAGTTACTTGGGAGACAACTTGAGAGGAATAGGCTCCAAGTTTGTGAGGTCTTCTCAGATGTTAACATCGTGTTCAGAATGTCCCACCCTCTTTGTAGATGCAGAAACAGTGAGTATATTTCTTTCAAAAGGCGTGTACTTCATTGCGGTGTGCTATTTTACTGGCTGTTTCACTTTTGAGCAACTCCTGAATAGATATGTCAGAAACGAATTCTCCTCCTATCTTAATTTTTTTATCTCCTGTTCAGAAGCATATTTCCATTCATTTTCTGTATTATTTTGTTAGGTAAGTAGTGACAGATGGGCAGTATAAAATCATAGACTCACAGGATAGTTACGATGTGTTGAGTCTGTGTGCCAAACCCCAATATAAAACAGATGCCTACTGGACCCAGTTGGCTCCACAAATGAAAAAGAAGCAGCAGCTATTTTTTTACATAGTTCAGCATGAAAGATGGTACTATGTGTAGTGGTTTCATTTGAGTCAGCTGTGATGTGAGCTGGATGAGGATGACCCAGCTGTGCCCAGGTGGCCAAGGTTGCCAGTGGCATCCTGGCCTGTGTCAGTAATCACTGCCAGCAGGACCAGGGCAGTGATTGTAACCCTGTACTGGGCACTGGTGAGGCCACACCTCAAATCCTGTGTTCAGCTCTGGGCCCTTCACTGCAAGAAGAACATCGAGGTGCTGGAGCATGTCCAGAGAAGGGCAGGGGAGCTGGGGAAGGGTCTGGAGCACAAGGGCTGTGAGGAGCAGCTGGGGGAGCTGGGGGTGTTTAGCCTGGAGAAAAGGAGACTCAGAGGAGACCTTATTGCTCCCTACAACTGCCTGAAAGGAGGGTGTAGCCAGGGTGGCAGGTGGCCTTTTCTCCCTGGCAGCCAGCGACAGGACAAGAGGGAGCAGCATCAGGTTGTGCCAGAGGAGGTTCAGGTTAGATATTAGGAAAAGTTTCTCCGCTTGAAAGAGCAGTAAGTGTTGGAACAGGATGCCCTTGGAAGCAGTAAAGTCACTGTCCCTGGAAGTGTTTAAAAAGCCAGATGATGTGGCACTTTATGATATGGTTTAGTGGGCATGATGGTATTTATCAAAGGTTGGACTTGATCTTGGAAGTCTTTTTCAACCTCAATTATTCTATAATTCTATAAAAATATATATTAGGGAATGAATGAGGTGGCTCTTCCCATTGTCTTCATTCTGGCTCATGTTTACTCAGCAGCATCAGGACAGTGTGACCTCCCACACTGAAGTCTAGAGATAGAAACTGGCCAAGTGTGATCTTGGGCTCACTGCTGTGACCATGGAAGACCTGTACCTTACATCATCAGAGAGCTGTGAAGAGAAACTGGTTAAGCTTTGTGTACTGTTTCATTTTAGAGAAGTCCTCTGCTAAGTCATTAAACACAGAACACAATTTCAATTCCACATTATTATAGGTGCAACTTTTGCTGTTGACTTTCCAGTATAGTATCTTAGTTATGCAGATTTTTGCATAAATGTAAATATTTTCCAATATTAGTATATGTAAATCTAAGTATTCTTTTGCAATATCTTTCCTATAGTGTCTACCAATATTTGCATTCTTTTATAGTGATGTTTACAGCCTCTTTGATTTCATTTCTCCAGCTGCTGTCTTGTGGCCTTCTTGAAAAGCTGAAGTTCAGTGTTCTAGAGCTGCAGGAGTACCTGGACACATACAACAACAGGAAGGAGGCAACACTCTCGGTATGTTGAGTTATGCTCTTGGTCTTGTCTGTGTACTTGGGCTGTGTCAGGAAACTGCACATCCACTCAGATCTGTTTCAACTAACATTCAGTAGAAAAACATGTTTCAGATACTGGTTTCACTGAATGTTTGTTCCTGGACATACGAACCAGAACTAAAGAGTAGCTATTGTATCCCTTAATATTAGAAACAATGGAATCTTTAAGATCCCTGGTCTCTCTCCTGTTTATTCATTAATTAATTTTCTTAGTTCATGCAATTGAAATACTAACAGAAATCAAGACTACACTTTTTAAGTTACAGTCAAAGCAAATTGTTATAGTCTATGGTAATAAAAAACACAATTCCAAATTTTTATTTACATGATGTGCTGTGAAACTAAAATACTGCTTATCTTTCTTTGAATCAAAACATAGATCTTATTTGTATTTTCTTTAATTTCTTTCTGAAAACAGTGGCTTGCAAACTGCAAAGCAACGTTTGCTGGGGGCTCACGAGATGGAGTTATTACCTGCCAGCCAGGGGACTCTGAAGAGAAGGTAATGAATGGCCAGTATTATTTCTCTCCCATAAAGTGACATATGTGTGATATATCTTGTTCTTGAACCCACAAGAGCCTGCTCTACTTCCTCCTTGATTCTCTGCTAGGCTTGGGCATAATCCAGTTTTCACACTTCAGGCTTGAAGCTATTGTTTTTGCCTCAGTCCTGGCCACAGGAAATGGGAAGTATTCACAAGAGGTACTTCTGCTGTCCTACTATAGACGAAGAAGCAGAGCTGACCCTAACCCTGTGCTCTCCCTTTCACAAAGACGTTGCAGCAGCAGTTTTCCACAGTGTCTCTGAGAGTCATTCCTGCTGTATTCTCCTTCCATGTTACTGCCATTTGCTCTCTGCCCAACAGCAAAAATTGCCTGGTTGAAATACACTTAGATCAACAGTTACAAAACAGTTACAAAACAGGCCAGCAAAATTATTTATGTAGATAAGTATTTAGAGCTAAGGCCAAATATCTCTTTATCAATTTTAAAAGTTCATACACACATGTACATATATGTTTGTTTGTTTGTTTATGTTTCTTGATTCCAGTTAAGGAATCGTATTTTCAGATATCAATACCATCAGCAGTTAATACTGTTATTTGATATACTAAGTATATGTTATTTGATATACTAAGTATAGGAAACAGATGATATCCTGGTGATGTATAATGAGTTAAGGAATGTTATTTTGTTGGGCTGTTTCCTTTTGGAAGAAAGAGAGTGGAGGGGTGGGAAAAAGAGGGGGCTGGACGGAATTAGACAAAACTGGCAAGCAAGCAAACAGCCTGTAGAAAAAGTGACACTTCCTCTTCCCATGTATATTAATTTATAAAATATGATTGTGACATGTACAGAACACAGACTTAACTGTCGTAACCATTTTTTTCAAATACCTTATTTTATTCTTACGTTGGTTTCAGTTTGTCTGTCTTCTCCTCCAAGTCACTTTATTTTCTTCTGTCTTTATCTTAACCTCGGTTTCCCATCTCTATGTATTTGACTTCTTGTCTTTGAACTCCCTTGATTTTTGGTTTTTTATGCCATTTTCCAAGAATCCCAAATCCTTGCCACCCCTGCATTTTGGCTTCCTTGACCTTATTAGCAAATCTGATTTTCTAATAAATCCTCTGGCTGCAATCACAGGTGGTGGGAAAATTGTTCAATCTTCCCCCACCTAGCACTGGCACCAGCAAAAGTTAGGCACTTTGCAGGGCATTTAAATAAGATACTGTCTCTTCTGTAATTGTGATGGTGTGCAAGGAAGTTACAAATGAGCTATTCTCAAGTCTCAAAAAAAGGAGACCTGGAATCCATACCTCTGCCTCTCCTGTGAGAGGGAGGTGGAATATATGGCACTGCTGGGATGTGCATGGGCATTCTGTTCCCTCTGATGTACAAACACCCTGAACAGTGACTTCAGAGTGTAGTCTTACATACCTTGCTGTAGACAGCTTAATTTATCCTCTTCATCTCTCTTCTGGAAATGCATAGAATGGGATGGAGAATGACACACCTTGCTGATCAACTGCATTGTTTCATTTTTCAAAAAGTAAAGAAATAATGCTAAGGAGAAGGAATTACCTGTGAACTGAACTTATATAGCTGGCCTAAACATATCTAAAAGTCAGTAAATGTCATGTTCCTCTTGCGTGCATTTTCATAACTGGGTGTTCTCTGTTTTGGAATTAAATGCGTGGTTTGTGAAGCCAGGGTTGGTATTTATACTCCTTACCAGGCTGAAAAGAAGGGTTTCTCATTCCTTCAGGAGTCCCTGGTTTCTCCCCAGCATTATTTATTCAGGCCAAAATGCATTATTCCTTGGAAGTTGACAGGATGAACAGGCGTATTTCTTTTCTTCCCTACTCATTCACCTCAATTGAAGCAGCTTTTCCCAAAGGAACAATCTGTTTATTCAATGAAAGTGTAATGGGAGGAAGAGGCCAGGGAAACTGAGGAAATGCAATTAGGAAGGGACAAGGAAGAATTACTCCTAGAGTGGTGGGTTTTGTTTTCTTGTCTTTCCTCTCCACTTCTCCCTCAACATGAAAGGGTAAAGAATCTAATAATTTTAGGGGGGAAAAATCTGTCTTACAGGGATAGTCACAAGGGTACCTGCCTAAACTCTTGAACTCATTGAGGTTTAGTCTAGGGCCCAAAATCCTGCTGAAAACTTCTGTCCTGAAAAAAAAATTATTTAGCCAAGCACAAAATCAGGCTGCTCCTGGAAAAGGTTCAGAATTAACTGTAAGGAAGAAAAAGCAACAGCTTGTTCTACAGAAAGCAGAAATCTAAGATTCCCCACCTGGTAAAAGGCTTGAGGGGAAAACAGACCCCTTTACAGATGAGACGGATGTGAGACAAATTCAACATTGTCACAAGTGGTTGCATCACAAATGCCTCCTGATGCTGGTAACTAATTTGGGACAGTTTCTCTAATCAGATCTTATTTCAAAATAATTGCACATGATTTGTTGGCTATTGTTACTGTTACTGAAAATGGGCAAAGGCAAAAATTGCTTTTTCTGACATTAAAGAAGCTTGAAATAGAAGTTGTTTAGGTCAGCTGCTAGAGCTAGCAACTTTTCTGAAATCGGGTAAAAGCTTCATGTCCCAGAATGTCTTTCCCCTGCCTTATTATTGCAACAGATGTGTGTGATTTGTAACCTTTGATGCTACTTTGGGCAAGAGTCTCAATGACATAGGAGTCAATTTATAGACAAAAGATAACTGCACATGCCATTGTGCTGTCTGTGTTAGTCTTAGATGAGTACAGCTATCAGTATCATTTAGCCTTATTAAGAAAGGAGTTTTTTAAATCTAGTCAAAGACTGGATGGTTTGTTTCTTTGTTTGCTCTTCTGGAAAAACTATTTGGAAGATCCTCTTTTTCTTGTCAATTAATGCTGATAATTCAACTAAGTATTTATTTCCCCATGAGACATTCAGTTTACTCTGTAAGTCCAAAGTCAGTGTACACCCTTCTCAGACCTTCCTCACCACAAGCTAATGGATGTGGGCTTTGCAGACTCAATGGACATTTAAAACATGCTGCACTCCATAAAAATTTGTCCCTGGAAATCAGAATATACCTGCTGCTGTGAGTGTCCCTGTGGCTAAAGGTACAATCACTCTAGGCCACCAATAAGGCTGGAGGTGTATCCATTGGGACCACAGTCATCTGGAGCTGAGTTGAGACACAGTAAAGCTCAAGGTACAGTCAGACCACTGTTAACCTAGAAATTCTTAATAAGTCAGTTATCTGACTGTTGTTTGACAGATCCATTGGCTCAGGTAGGCAGCTTTTCTAAAGGAGGAGCACAACTGTGTGTGCATTTCCCGACACAGAGTAGCTTCTACTATCCTTCAAGTCCAGTGGATATTCAAGAACACCCAGCATATGCTGTTCTCTTTCTGTTATATATACAAGTTTTGTGTATATACTCAACTTCCTAGATCATGAGAAAAGGTTCTGTCTGCTGACATGTTAAGGCAAATAGAATACCTTAATAAAATGCACTTGCATTTAATAAGCCCTTGCATGCAGTGGTTATTTTGTTATGCTGGGACTCTCCTGTGCCAGTAAATGACTGAAGACTGAAGTAATTATGTAACTGTCATCTCTCTTCAGTATGTAAAAATGATTCCTTAAAAAGGCAAGAAAATCTGAGATCTAAAAAATCAGTGTCTTGCTGTCTTCCTGGTCTGCTAACAGTACAAAACAGTAATTCTAAGAATAAAAAACTAAATGAAAGTGTTGCTGCTAGGGAGTGTGTCCTTCTTAGATGCTGCATTTACTGGCTGCTTAAAGAATTGTGCAAATGATCCAAGTACTCTAAACATTTGGTATTTTCAGCTGTCAAAACCACCGACTGTGTAGTGTCTACCAACTAATCTAAAACACTTCCCTTACACTAAGAATTAAACCAGAAATTGAAAAGTGTGAAGGCTGTGATCATTCCACCGGAGCCCTTGCTGCTACAGAATAAAAGAAAGCCAGTAATAATCTTTTAATTATCACTGAAATATCACTGAAGCCAGTAATTAATATTTTTTCAACTTCCAAGGAATCTTTCATTTTATCCTGAAAGAGAGAGGAAGTTACAGTCATGATATTGGAGAGCAATATGGAGCTGAGCTTCAGTAGCTCAGGGAAATTTTGTATCCAGTATATTTTCTTCCAGTGAAGAAGGGTTTTTCATGTAATGTGAAACCCCTTCCTCATCCCTTTTTTTTTTTTTTTTTTGGCTTGCTCATGTTTTGGAAGCAGTATAGAGGAGACAGTGTTTTCTGGCAGAAAAGACCATGGAATTCACTTATTTGCTGCTTCCGCCTCCCTCTTCCCCCCTTCTTTAAAGTAAATTCCATGGCAAATTAGAAATTATATATGGATTCCGGTATTTCTGAAAGTCCAAGTGAAACTTGGTGGCATGCTAAACTTCAGAGTAGCTTAAGAGAGACAATAAGATTTGAAAAACACAAGCCAGCACACCTGTGAGTTTACTGGAGCACAGTGATCTGTCTGCTCTTGTCCTTCTCTTATCTTGAATTTAGTTTTATAAAGCTTCATTTATGAACTGCATGAAAGCCAAGATATAAAGGGGTTTTTTTGAAGAGTACTAAATAGAAGAAGAAACTATTCAAGCAATGTTAAAGGAAAAAAATTAAGCACCACAAGAGCTTAAAGCTTAGTTTGTCATGGTTTTATAGAAAAGTAGTGCAGGTTTTGGGGCAACACTTTTCATATATATATTAGTAGTAAGTCCAATGTAAAGAAAACAGACTGAAATACTCAGGCTCATCAAAGTTAGTATTATTTCACATTTCTGTATTTTCTGCCTTTGTATTCATGGTAAGGTAAATAATTTTAATAAGAATTCCATATGCTTATTAACACTGTGTGCATATGCACTGACATCAGGCTATAACTGGGCAGATGTGGTTGTGTTTGTTACTCACAGCATTTACATGATGACTCTCTTCATGTGAAATGTAATGAGACTGTAATATTTATAAAATAAGAAAAGCTGCATTAAGTGAACACAGAGTGCAAATGTTAGTTCTTGGCAAAGAAAAGAGGAACACTTATGTTTCGAAGAGAGCACTTAGTCCCCTAATCTTTGAAATGCTAATGTAAGTCAATTAGAATTTTTATTATTATTGCAGAAGGACTTACACTGACATTTTAATAGCTTCAGAATTATAAACCAGTGAATCATTACTGGAGAGAGGAAGGGATACAAGGCTGTCTCAACAGCCATGTAGTTAAACAAAATTGGCATTTTCCATGCATTTTTTTATGATAGTCATAACTTGAAAGTTATATGCAAAACATTTCCATTGTAATTTGCCAAGTATAAGCCCTGCAGCCATAAAACTTATCCTGCCAATTTCATTAGATCTATTAGTCAAAGATATAGAAGTATTTTTAAACAAGAAAATATTTAGAAATAACGAAGTTCAGTTTTGTCCATCACTTGAAAATCCTTCCTAATTCTTTTAGTACTTCGCAATATGAGCTCTTTTTAATAAGAAAGAAACAAAATTTAAATAAAAGAATTATTTCAAGAGTTTTCTAACTCTATTTCACTGTAAGTTTTTGAGCTACTGGGTGGGATAAATCTAAACAAATAAATCTGAAGATCTAAATGAGGATATTTAGACTGGAATTTACCATTAGAATGAAAGCTTGATTTTATTAAGAATGCTGTGCATGTTGAATGTGATATTCCAACCAATTATCAGGTTGAGGCAAGCATTGCTAATACTGCTGACAAGTTATGCTATTACAGATGGGCTGTGCTTCCTATTGCATGCATTACACTGACACTATACTTTCTTTCCTTTCCTTTTCTCCTGTGCCATGCTTGCTGTGTAGCAAATGGAATCTCTTGCAGTAAGTTGAAGTTCTTTCATATTTTTTGTCCATCTGTGGATGGGCTAACACCCCAATTCTACTGTTTTACTTCTGAGCATGTTTTCTTTTTTTGTTATAATTTTCTTATACAATACGTGGTTCTAAATGCAGTGACTTAAATAATTCACTAATGTGTTTTGTGTAATCAAAAAATACTGTGCCAAAATATTGACACTCATATGCTGTTTCAAATGGTCATTTACATACAATTTTACAAATCAAGCTTTTGAATGGATATAATATGCTGGGGCAGGAAACATTTCTTGTTATTTTAAAATTAATAGTTTTCCCATTTGTCCTAGTGAAAAACCACAATTTATAGTTGGCAGTTACATTTCAAGTGGATTTTGTGTATATGTTGATGAATAGTTTCACCGCTATTGGTTGCTAATACTTAGAAAACAAAAATTGAGTTGCTTGATACAGTAACTAAATACTGAGTCAAACTAGAACCATTAGTTTGACCTTGGTTTGTTTTCATTCAGGTTAGCAGCCAGAAGGGTGAAACTGAATCATTGTTCTCCAAGGACTAAAAAAAATCCAGTGTTACATGCCAAGCTATCATGAGACGGGTTTTTTTAATGATGTTATGCTTATTTTCAATTAATTATTAACTCCCTGACAGCTCCGACTATATGTGTATGTAACTGCAATGTAGTGTTGCCAGGTCTCCAAAATTTGAATAGAGTGAATTTGATTGCCTGCTATGTCCCTACTTGCAATCTGAACAGGACCAGGGAGGAAGTGAGTGTCCCTGGGCTGGCGCTCACTCGAAGGAGTGGTCAGCACCTCCCCTGGCTGGGCCACCAGCCAGCCCCTGACATGCCCAAGCATGGTTTGAGAAGACAGAAGCCAGAGACATCTCCAGGAGGCTCTATCTAAACAGTCAGTCTTTATTTTGGGAGAAGAATGGTTAGCCACACAATTGCAAATGTGTGCCCTTGGTTACAGAGAACGGCCCTGGGCAGGTTTATTTCACTGGCAATGTTCCTCATGCCCTACCTCTTTGTTCTGATAGGCGTTGTCCCTGTCCACAAGTCAGTTCTGCCCTAGCATATCTGCTCCCCACCATGGGTCTGCTGGGCCTTCTTTCTGCATTTGTGGGTCTTTGCTGTCATATGCAGTCTGATGGGATCACAGAATGGTTTGAGTTGGAAGGCACCTTAAAATCATATAGTTCCAATCCCCCTGCCATAGGCAGGGACACCTTCCACTACACCAGATTGCTGAAAACCTCCTCCAACCAGGTTTTGAACACTTACATGGGTGGGGCATCCACAGCTTCTCTAAGCAGCCTGTTCCAGTGCCTCACTACTCTCCACATAAAGAAATTCTTCCTAACATCTAATCTAAATCTCTCCTCTTTTTATTTAAATCTATTGCCCCTTGTCCTACCATGATATGCCTGTGTAAAAAGTTGCTCTCCATGTTTTTTATATGCCCCTTTAAGTACTGGAAGGTTATTGTAAGATCTTCCTGGAGCCTTCTCCTGAGAGGCTAATCCCTCTCAGCTTCTCTTCACAGGAGTGGTGCTCCTGATGTGGTTTGTCTTCTGGGCTGTGAGCACACACTGCTGGCTCATGTTCAGCTCTTCATCCACAAGAACCCCACAGGGCTGCTGTCAATGAGTTCCCTTCCCAGGCTGTGCTCATGTCTGGGATTGCCCCAGCGCAGGTGCAGCCCCTTGCACTTGGACTTGTTGAACATCATAAGGTTTTCATGGACCCCTTCTCTGGTTTGTCCATAAATGGCATCCCATCCTTCTGTGTCATCTGCAAACTTGCTGAAGGACTCCTTGCTGAAATTCCTCCTTTCCATTTGGGACAGGAGCACTCCAATGCTGCCCACCAGTGACAGACATTAAACATAACAATGCAGATACCAGATCCAGAATGGCACAGAGCTCAGACTGGGCAAATTTACAGTGCTGAGCTCTGCTGCTGTGGTGGTGCTGAGGTGTGAGCAGCCCCGTCTGCCTGGCCTTCAGCAGGATAAACCCTGCTAGGCTGACACCTGCTGGCTTGGCACTATCCTCCTGCTCCCACTTTCCTCCATAAGCTGCCTTGAGAAGGAGACTAGCTCTGCCTCATTTTGGCAGTGCCCTTGTCTGTCTGTTCATAGATGGGTGGTTGGTGTCCACCTCACTCTGATGAACAAAGATGAAATCTGCTTTTGACCTTAGGCCCTCAGCCTTGAATGAGGCTGGTACAGAAATTTGGGGAACTGGAATACTAAATTGTGGTTCTAATTTTGGCTTGTTAATAAAAAATGTGGCACTTAAATGTTGAACCCTATGTAAATGAAACTCTTCAGTCAAATTAACATTTATAATGTATTTTCTATTAGTGTTTGTGCTGATATTTGCACAGTCCCAAATTCAACAGAGCTGCAGCACGTGCTGGTAACTAAGTATGTATGAAGTGCTTTAAAGAAGCAAACATGAATAGCTTCTTCTTTTTTGCCAGTTTTGGCATGAAACTCTGCTTTAGTTCCTCCAAACAGATGGAAATATCACTGAGCCCACCCTTGGTCACGGTGTCTGTCACAGCAGGCAAATCAAATACGGTTGGAAGTCTGTAAGGCTTTCCTGCCAAAGGGTCAATACAAGGTCAGGACTGGCACTTGCAGGATGTTCACTTTTTATGTAATTAGCCAAAGATTAAATGTTCCTCCCTTCTTCACCATGATCCAGCTGTGGAACTACAAGTTTCCCCTCCTGTTAGACACAGGAATACCAGAAACCATAAGCATATGAACCTAACCTCTCTGGCAGCTGTGCCCATCACCCATTATTTCAATGTGTCTGACATCTTTCGTGACATGCTGCACTTCACACTGGAAGAAACAAGTGAATATTCATACAACAGTATCTACTTAATCTGGGAGAATACTTCATAGAAGCCAAATAAGCTCTTACACATTAAACTCCATCCATCTGTTGTATAGTTTCTTTGAGATGGTAGAAAAATCCATGAGGAGTGTTTTAAATTCCAGGGCTGGCATTTCCTCCTTCTCACTCCTAGATGGATTTCTCACCTCTGTTTCTCTCTCCTCGGAGAAGCAGGCAGGAGCTTTGACTATCTTGGACAACTATTTTGCAGCTTCTCTCTTAGATTTCTATCCCTTAGAAGATATGGTCTTCAGCCGTATGTGAAATTCGTGTGTTTCATCTTTTGTGCAGGAAAGTCACTTCCCCCATATTCTGCCTCTGCTTTCCAGCTGCAAACTGGAGACAGTGAAGCTAACCAAAACAGAATGTTTTGAGGCTGATGCAGACATGTGCTACGTGAGAGCTAGCTGTTACAATTTTATTTTCAGTGTCATATATGACTTAGCTGCAGAAGAAAAATCACTACTTATATTCTGAAATAGTATATGATCATGCCTCAGTAAAATAATGTTTGTGAGAGCAAACCATCTCAATGTTTTGTTAGTTATCAAAAATTATCTAAACTCACTAATATTTATTAATTATTTCTTCTCTTACAAATCTTTCCTTAGCAATTGGAACTCTGTCAGAGATTATATAAACTGCACTTCCAGCTGCTGTTGCTTTTTCAGTCCTACTGTAAACTTATTGGACAAGTGCATGAAGTGAGTTCCATGCCAGAGGTATGTAACAAACTACAAAGTCCTATACTGAAAATTCCACTTTGTTTTCACATTCTAATTTTTTCTTTCTATGGAGTTAATAACAAGGATCACACTATTTCACCCTATTAATCTGCAGTCATACATAATCAACTAAATACCTTAATGTCCTGTATTTTTAATTCTGTAATGTTTACAAGCCTTTTTCTTTAAATATTTTTGACATGGCACACTCTCACTTTTGATCCAAACAGCTCTTTTGTTTTTAGATAAATCCATATATCTTATTAAAAACAAAAACAAAAAGAAAACAAAAAACCAACTTCACAAAAACAGTACTGTTAGTCAAGTTTACTTTCAATAGTTGCTTAAAATATGTAATACTTTGAAACATCTTTGAGGTGATTGCTTTAAGCTGAATGATTATCATTTAAGGAAAGATTTAGCTTACCATTCCATGTGTATTTTTCTCCTGGTAAGGAGAAAAACGTATATCTTTTAAACTATTGAGGAGAAGAAGATGATGTACTCCACTTTGTAAAACAAAATTTGAAGCTATTACATGTATTTTATGACTTATTCTAGTAGTTTAGAGATGGCCTATAAACAGAATTTTTTTTTATCAGATGTGCTGTTGGAGTAAAAAGAGTTTGAATATCTCAAACTCAAGCTCACAATGTGACTGGGCTGTCCCCTTTTAAGAGAAGACAGGACAATAGGCATCTACTACTACTAGAGCAGTCTACTTTTTAGAAATACTTTGTGTTCTTTGTCATTGATTTCTGTAAGTGTATTTCACAGTTATGACTTTGTTAAATTGTTATAAATAATGCAACCCGTGGAACTGGAAAAAATTTTACAAAGAACAGCTATTCCACCATGACATTTGCATATTTTGCTGGAGCCATAAGCTATTACTTGAAGGAAATTCCATTGTTAGTTCATGTGACAGTGGTTATTTTTAGCATATAGGAGCATAAAAAAGTAGATCCATGGAAATTATTAACTTACTAGTTATTTATGAATCTTGTGCCACATTAACTTCTCAGCCTGAGAAAGGGTTATTCAATTCCTGTCCATCTGTTAATCATATCAAATGCTGCATGTATTTTGTAAATAAATATCAACATCTTGCTAGGAGAAGTACATGTTTTCTTCAGCTCTTCCACTATGATGTGAAGAAAGTTGCAAGGGTGAAAAATAAAAGCTTGTTTAAATATGCTCCTGCATTTTAGCAAGCCAAACTACAGCATAATATTAAAGGATGCACAAAGGTAAAAAAAAAACAACAACAAAAAAACAACAACAACACACACACAAAAAAAAAATCACCCATAAAACAAAACTGTAGTTTGCCTTTTCTCTATATTGTACATAGATCAAGAAATGTTCTTGTATTAAGTTGGGGTCTTTTCCATAATGTGTCCATCCAATGTAGTAGTAAGAACAAACTTGAAGAACTACTCCATGTGGGGCTTATGGAAAGTGAAAATACCCATCTCTCATTTTTCTCCTTGGAACAGCTGTTAAATATGTCAAGAGAACTGAGTGAGCTGAAGAAAAATCTGAAGGATGCTACTGCTACACTCGCAGCTGAGCCTCTGACAACAGAATCTGAGCCCACATTCAACTCTACTGAAGCAGCTATTCAGTCCATGCTGGAGTGTTTGAAAAACAATGAACTTGTTAAAGCCGTCAAACAAATAAGAGAATGCAGGCAAGTTTTGCTACATGGTTCATATTAGACTTCCATGTTGTTAGAAAAGTATGCATTTATTATCTTCCTAACAAAATGTAATGCACAGGATCAGCATAATTAATTAATTAATTAATTCAACAAGGTACATGGGGGCATTGATACTGACTTCTGGAGAGGCATGCCACAAGTAACTATCAAACATATGCTTGCAACAATTAAGATGCTTAATTACATTCTGTAGATCAAAAGTCCTGTGAGGGTCTTAAGGACCTTTTTATTGAGTTAATTCCTTAAAGGTGCATGTCATTGGCATGAGATAACATTCCACCCAGTTTCATTTACACCTATTTGAATGAGCTTGCTTTTTTTAAATAATGGAAATTGCACTTTTATGTGTATTCAGTGCCTGATACCAGAATATGAGTAACAAATGAGTGGTGTAAAACAATGTGTTGCTTTAGGCTTATTAGCCTGTGCCAGTAAGTCCATTCTTCTTTCAGAGATCTCTGTCACATAGCTTCTGTCTCTGCTAATAAACCCATAATTAAATGCCTGTTCTTTTCCTGTTTCATTGCAGGATTTTGTGGCCCAATGATATCTTTGGAAGCAGCTCCGATGACGAAGTCCAGACACTACTGAATATTTACTTCCGCCACCAAACGCTGGGTCAGACGGGCACCTATGCACTGGTGGGCTCCAACCAGAGCCTGACTGAAATCTGCACCAAACTGATGGAACTGAACATAGAGATCCGCGACATGATTCGCAGAGCTCAGAGCTACCGGGTCATCAATACTTTTCTTCCAGACTCCAGCGTTTCTGGCACAAGTCTCTGACAGGACCTTTGGGCCCCCTTTCAAGCTGGGAGTGCTGCCCTGTGGGAGTGAGGTGGCTCGATGTCTTCTCAGCCTTACAAAGGTTTGGTCAAACTGTACTCACTCTTGTTACATTTAGGATTTCCTCTAAAAAGCGATGGGCTGAACTTCAAACACATAGCAATACTGTAAGGACAGAGGTAGCATAGAGAACCTGGGACGACATCCTTTGTTCTGTGTTGCACAAAACCCAGTTAGCATTTCACTGAGCAACTGCAACTCACTACTGAAGAAGTGACTTCCATTGCATACCAAAGCCTACTACACTGAACAATACTTCCTTTATAGCAAATTAATTTTCGGTTGGCAAAAGTGCAATGTTTCCTTCACAAAATAGTATTTTTTGTTAAAAAAAAAAAAAAAACTTGTACATTTTTTCTTTTTTTTTTTCTTATTTAGTTGAGTGAAAGATGGGCAGAATGAAGCTGGCCACGGAATCTCACAAACTTGTTGGTCAAAAGCTGAGAGCCTGTGTATATGAAGCAAACTGTAAACAGACTATAATTTAATGTACACTGTAATTTGAATATGATTACTGTATCTTAAAACAATGAGCTGCTATGAAGTACATTTCCTAATGTTACTAGGCTACTGTCTCTGAAGGTACTGGATCATATTGCAGAGGTCTGTTCTTAGGCCCCCCCAAGGATCATGAAAGGTCGTAGTAGAATTTTTTTTTAAATTAAGGACCTTGGCTGCTTTTTACTAGAGGTTTGCTTTTATGAATATATTTATACTATTAAAGGATGGTTGATCTAATTTAACTTGCCATTTTGTAGGAGAAAGTCCCATCACAGAGTCAAAACTTTTGAACTGTTAAGCATGCATATTTTTATTTAATATAAATTTTGAGTATAAAAGTAAAGAATATTAACGTGAAATGCAAGCTTTCATGTTAAGTTTCTTCAAAGAGCTGTCTTATTTTATTTGTAATGTATATATAAGTCATAACTATATGGTTTTTTCTTACATTTAACTGCTGTCCAGTGTTAAATGTATGCATGTAAATCTGTTGCACATCTGAGACACTTTTATTCTGACAACTATGTAACTTATTCACGCTGTAAATACACTTAACCGTTTTTGTGAAGTAACTTTGAAATTTGGATTAGTACATCCATTTAACTAAAGTATAAAAGTCATATATAGTCACAACACAGTACGTGCTTGTTGTGAAAATTGTGTTCTTGTCTGAATCAGAACTGTTGCACATGGTATCCATGATCAGCAGCCCCCCAAAAAGATACTTGTCTCCTGGTTTACACTGAAACCATTCATAGAAATTAGTGAGAAATGTAACTACAGCCTAACAACAAAAAAATCCTTACAACTCAGCATGGAAGAGTACAACAGCAAAAATAGTTTAATTGGTCATTCACTGACTGTGAAAACCTCCCAACTTCCTCCTCCCCTGAGGAGTATTTTTTACACTGTCACAGATACTGCCATTCAAAAGGCTTTTCCCTTCCTCATTTCTAACATGGGCAGCTTGCACCCCTTCACAGCCATTGTCATCTTCTGGGAGATAGTCTTTGATTACCAAGCAATTGTGGTTTTTTATATTTGACAGAGGCAAGGGGAAGACACATTTTGCATTTACACCAGACTTCATGCTCCAGAATATTTGCATCTTCCACCCTAGTTCAGTTTGAGTGAGTGAAGGAAAACCTTGCTAGTGTAGCTTGAATCTTAGCATTCCCTGAAGACTTCAAAGCAAAGTCTACTATCTTTAGGAAGTCAAATAGGTTACCTCCGTGCAGATATACTTTCCTCTTTCATACAAGGAAGATGAAACTAAGTGGTATCAAACTAGTGCAGACTTTTATTAAACTGTATTTACAGCATATATACAGTGAAATTATATCCTTTAAGTTACTATAATACTTTACAATAATACCGAAGTCTTCATCCATTATCCAATGCCAGGTCAAAAGCCTTAAGTCAAAACATTGCAATAGACAAAAAGTGCAAAGCACAAAGCAGAAGAGGGCACATGGATCAGACAATGTATTTGAAGCTGTAAGTGCTATCACAGGACAGCCTTTTGCCTCTGCAGCGGCCACAGAGTTCTTGGCGATGAGGTCTCTTCAGATCAATATGTCTCTTCCTCTGAGGGCAAGAACAACGAGTCTTGGAACAGATCTTAAGAAACAAAGACATGTTAGTAGTAGTAGATCAAAGAAGAGGCACCTCATGTTAAATTAATATTTGCTTTTCCTTAATCACACAACACATTGGGGCTGATACACTTAGGAGCTCTTGTGGTAAAAACCTTGTGGATTTAAGGTGTAAGAGCACATCTTACACTTTCTCATCTAGAAGCACAAAACCCTACCATGCATGTAGCAAGCCATAATGCCATATGAAAACTGTTGATGTAAGCCGTCCATGGGAGCCCTAACCCAAGACACATTTCCCAAATAACATTTCCTAGTATTTTGATGAATTCAACTTTTCTTCCAGATAAAGTCAATATCAAATTCAACAACAGTATTAGTGCATGTGATAACATCTGACAATCTTAATGGAGTACAGTTAACTTACCTGGCACTGGATTGCTTCCACTCGATAGGGATTGAAGCTCTTTTGGCATTTGCGACAGAGCTGCTTGAAGTACACCTGGAAAAAAAGCCAAGTTCTGTTAGTACAGAGACTTGTTCAAGGTGTTCTGTACAGGTACCTAACTTTGTGCCAAAACATCTGATTTGTCAGATATTTTATGCCATTATTACAAGTCTCAGGAGAGAAGAAATTACTTGTTAACTACCTTGTTGCTTCCAGAAATGCACCACACGTAAGCACTCTCCCATCTGGTCTTGCAGTCTTTGCAGTGGAAATAGCCGTACTTCTGCTCCAAGAACTGCAGAGACAGAGTTCACTGAGCATTCTCCAGCACTGCAAGAACACCCAGTCCAGCTCCCTCACCTTCCCAAGGACGGTGTGACACTGAAAAAGGTTGCCTAGGAGGCCATATGGAAATATTTGAAGCCATACTGAATAGGGCTCTGAGCAATATGGTCTAGTGGGGTGTGGCATCCCTACCCTACGGCTGCAACTACATGATCTTTACGATCCCTCCCAACCCAAACCATTCTGCCATGCTTTGATCCGCACGTATGGGTTTTCACAGGCTAGAGGCTCTTCGGCTCTAGGTGAGACAGAGCCAGCCCGGGGCAGGACAGGGAGCACCGTGCTGCTCATGAGGTGATTTCTGGCCGCCCTGCTTGCGGGTTGGCCCCCCGTCCCAGCCCGGCGCACCTGGAAGGCAGCTCTCTGCCTGGGAGCCGTGGTCTCCTCCCGCTGCGTCCCCACCGGCTCCTGGCGCGGCGGCAGCGCGGCCCCCGCCGGGCCCTCCTGCTGCTCCTCGCCTCCGTCCGCCGTCGGGGTCTCCTCGGTGGGCGCTGCCGGCTCCGGGAGCGGCGCGGCGTCGGGCAGCGCGAAGAGGCGGCGGTCGGGCGCGGGTGAGTAGAGGGCGAGGCGTCCCGGGGCGCGCAGGGCGGCGGGGCTGAAGGGGCGGGCGGGCGGCAGCGTGCGCGGCCCCAGCGAGCACTGCACGGCCGCGTCGGCCCGCAGGCTCACCTGCACCGCCGCCTCCTTGGTGCTGGCCCGGCGCGGCCGCGGCGCCAGCGCGGGGCCCACCTGCGACAGCAGCGCCTGGAGCTGCGCCCGCCGGTAGCTGTCCAGGTAGTCGGAGGGCAGCGGCGTGAAGGGCCCCGCCAGGAAGGGGTTGATGCCGCCGCTCTTGCTCTGCTTCCAGCTGGGCTGCTTGGCCGCAGCGTCCCAGCCGCGGCCGAGCGCCGGGCTGCTCCTGAAGTTCTGGTACGTGCTGAAGGGGGAACAGACAAAGCTGTCCATGATTATCGCCGCTGAAGGGTCAGCCCTACCGGCCCCCCTGCCCTGCTTTTATCTTACCTGGGGAGCTAATGGTTGCTAATTGATGGGGAAAGTGGGGCCAGCTGGGGGCTGCTGATGGCAGGGGAAGGCCGGCCGGCCTGCCTGCCTTCTCAGCCAGACTCTAATGATGAAGAGATGTCATTCAGCCACAGCTGGGAGAACCACGGCCTGCACAGCGAGGAGAAGCCTGCTTACTTACAGATCCTCCTGCTCAGGGTCTTTAATGAAGGAAAAGGGGGTTTGGGAAACTAACAAAGTCCGTATAATCTGGATGTCCCCCGGAGAGCTGTGCAATGAATTCAGGCAACTACATCTCTGAAAAGAAGTCTTTACCGGTATTAAAAGGTCAGAGCATGCCCATTGTTCCACTACTTGGAGATTACCCACCTGGAACTTTTTCTATCAATTGCTTTAGGAAAAGATGGAATGTACTTGTGTATACAAACTGAAGTAAGGGAAAACAGTGGCTTAATACTTGTACAACAGAATAAGTCTTAGTAATAAAAGCAAATAATAAATGCACATGCATATTAGACTAATAGTTCTTCCACAATTACATCACTGTAGTTCAACTTTAAGGTAATATAGTTAAAATAATGTAATTAAATCATCCAAACTGTGTATATAAGCCTTTAGAGACTGGAGAACCCTTGGAATCCTTGGAACTGCTGTGATGTGAAATCCTTTCTTTGTATGACTCCTCATCATCTTTATAAATGTGTTGCTTTGTAAAATTCAATGGGCCAGCAAGAGAGAGGACAGAGAACACCTGATAGGGATGGTGTCTTTAAACATTCATAGTGTATCAGACACTTTCAACTATCTGAGATAAATTAGTAAGAAACAGCATTTTTAGAGGGCAAAAAGAGGTTATGAGTCCGGAAACATACTCATCATAATTAAAAGAAACAAATCTCAAGGCTCCACATTGTGCTTGGGTTTTCGAAGCACTGTTGGTATCAACTCAAAGCAAAAATGGGGTATGGAGATGGCCAAGTTAAAACCTAATGACTGCAGTGTGGCTGCAAAAAGAGTAAATTTTTAAGGTGCTTTGGGAATGGGGATGGAAATCAAATTGGAAACTACATGCCATCATTTAAACCAACAGTTTGAGTTTCTCTAAAAAACTTTGGGAAGAAGGTTACTGCAGCTCCCCAGAACACTGCAGGGTTAGAAGTGAAAGTTTCTTGAATGGACAAGGGATACGGAAAATTGTTGTACGACAAGACACTGATGAAAGTGACAGATGACTAAGCAGGTGATGTGATAAAGACTGTGCAACATAAGGACTGGTGTGGAGAGGTAGGAAGAAACCCCTTCATGGCACAAGAATACATGAACATGCCACTAAAATGAAGTTGGTAAACTCAAAGTTGGTGGTGGAGAGAGCGTTCCACCCATCTTGAAGTTGTTCCATCACCAAAGCCGAGAATTTAATCAAGAAACAAGGCGAGAGTGGACACGTAAGTGGAGGATAGTAACATTCTCTTTATTGGAACGTCAACAACCATTTCACGTGTCAAGCCTACAAGACCACGGGAGAAGCAGAGGCTTGCACAGGCCATGGCACTTGCGCAGGGCCCTGCGCTGGGAGCCTTCCAGAGCCTTTCCCCAGGAGGTCGGTGTCAGCCGCTGTTGCCCGGCAACGCGGGTCCCGTCAGCGGCGGATGCGGTTCGTATGCCCTCGCCTCCGCACGCGTGAGTGAAGCTGCTGGCGGCCATCCCGGCTCAGGGCACGCTCCCTTCCTGCGCTCTGCCGAGTCAGCCACGGGGGGACAGCCCTTAGGGCGGGCACCACGCGTTCCCCGGCCCGGGGCAGGCTGAGGCGGGGCGGGTTCGCCGCCTCCTCGCCGGGAGGTGGCAGCTGCGGAGGGCGAGAGCGGCGGATGCTCCGGCTGCGCAGGCGCGGGGCTGTGTTGGCGCCAAGCTTGGAACGGGGCTGCCGGGCTTGGAGTCTGCGCTGCCCCCTCGTCCCCGGCCGCCGTCCCTGCCCTGCCCGCCCCCTCCCCTGCGTGAGGCGATGCTGCGGCCGCCGCCCCGCCCGAGGCGCTGCCGGCAGGTAACGGCCCCGCGTGTGGCTCGGCCCTGCCCCGGCGCTGCGCTCTGCTCTGGGGGTGCCACTGCCGCCCCTCGGGGGTCCCTCCCTCTCCTGACAGCCCGCCGGGGGTCTGCGGTCAGCGGGTGCGGGGAAGGGCGGTTTGGGCCTGTCCCCGGAGAGCCCGCGGTGAGCCGGCGGGGTGCACAGGCCGCGCTCCGTGGCTGGTCATTGCCCGGGAGGAGCTTCCCCTCACGGAAAGCAACGCGGACTGGTCAAATCGCACTTTTAGAAGTACTTCTGAGGCAGCGTTAAGTTCCTCGGTGGTCTGTCTTAATGCAGCCCGTACCCTGTCTTAAAGCGCCTGTTTTTCCCATGGTTTTGGTAAGGCAGCGTGTGTAACACGGCCATCGCGTGGGAAACGGCTTTTTACTGCGGAAGGCATAAACGTGTTAAAAGGTGAAGTCTCGCTATGGGCTTATTTATACATGTTTTTTAATAGAACTATGAAACTGGCAGTGTCTGCTCCGCTTGAAAGCAACTTGGAATCAAACTCTTGACATGTAAGTTGTAATGGTTGTAAGAGTATATATGTGATCGTATATATTCCATCCTGATACATTGTAGTGAGTGTGGGGTTTTGATTTGTGTTTAAAATACCTCAGAAGTGTTCTGCCCATTCCATCTTGGTTTTCTCCTGTGTTTGCTGAGTGTTTATTATCTCAGATATAATTCCCTATGCTCTTGTCTGTTGTTTTCCCACCGTGTCCATCACTGTGGTGTTTGAATCCTCACATCACAGTCACAGCTAAACAAGCTGGGCTGTGGCACACCACAAAACGCAGGAAAGCAGGCTTAAGACATTCAAACAGCAGCATATGAAAGTGTTTTCTTATTTCTTCTCAGGCTTTTCAACTGTTCCAGTAATGTAATGGATAAGAAAATGGCTTGCAAACCTGTGAAAAGACCAACTTTCTTTGAAATATTTAAGGCACACTGCAGTGAATCAGGTACAGCTTATCTAAAGTAAATAGCCCTTATTAGGATTGCTTTCTGGGCATCAATATTTTATACACACCTTTGCTGTATGTTCCACAGGAAAGCTTTAAGCAAGTTGTTAGCTGCTGTTCTTGCCCCAAACCTGTATTTCCTAATAATTTTTCCTAATTTTCCATGATGTACACTTAGTTTTTGTACTTGCTTTTTTAGAGTTGTTGCTTCTATGCATACCCACATGCACACCAGGCTTAGGCTTTTGCTACAGGTACCTGTGGCAGTTAGTAATTTTAAAAGGAACCTGTTTAACTTGCCAATCTGACCAAAACAAGGGAGGCTCTAAAAGCCAGAGTATACTTGTCATTTTAAACAAACTGGGTATTTTTTGGGTCCTTTGGTCATTTTGTTAATGGTCTGAGCATTTGGGCAGACATCCCTTTATGTTTTGTGGTATCAGAGTTCAAAACCATCTAGAAACAAACAACCAGAAGTATGGCAGTGGAAGGAGCAATGTGTTTTGCTGGTAGCATTTAAATGCCTGGTGTATTTTCACATCCTCCATGGAAGAACCTTTTTCCTTTTCATGTGGTTTTCTGTATGTTTTCCTTTGTAGATTTAGGGCCTATCAGTCTTAATTGGTTTGAAGAGCTCAGTGCAGAAGCACCCCCATATGAGCCCAAATCGTTCAGAGAGGTTGATGGGCTCTCTGGCTGGCTTGATCAAACAGCTTTCAAAACTCCAAGAGCAAAACCATCTACATACAGTCAGCTGGCATCGACCCCACTGCACTTTAAAGAACAAAATGCAATATTGCCACCTTGTTGTTCTCCTGAAAAAGAGCCAGATCAGAAAAAAATAGGAGCAAGTGAGTAACTTTTTTTTTTTTTTACCTTTTGTTGCTGCTGATGATAATTAGATCATTAACAGATCTAATTATCTAGATCTAGAACAGTAACAGATCATGCTACTGCAGGACTTGTGTGCCTAAAAAGCTAATTTTAGAAGTCTTCTGAAAACTATCTATAAAAATGCAGAATTAATAGTGAATTCAGCTTGAGATAAACTGGTAATATATAAGCAAAATTCCCTGTATAAAAGATACTGTTGTGTTCCAAACGTTCTAAATACTGTTAATATGAGGAGGTGTGAACTTATTAGTATAACCTGTTGACTGCAAATCAGAGTGAATTTTTTTAGCAGTCTCATTTTTGTTTTATGCTAAAGGTTTGAAGCTTTTCAAGGGAGAGAATCATCCTTATCATGATGAAGTGTGAGGCAATCTGTAGGGCAGTCCTTAACCTTTCTTGGAAAGTTTTAGGAGCACTATCTCTTTGAGTTACTAAGATTGCAAGTTATAGAAAAAATTACGGTTTTCCATTTGGAAAAAAAAAAAAAGGAATTTTATTAGGTACTTCCATACGTTATTTCCAAATCCCAAGTATGTCATGGGAGTACATGTCACTCTGCTCCTTTCTGAGGTACACACCCTCCTTGGACAGCAAGAGCAATCTTTTCTGCGGGGAACGTATGCAAGATGGTTTGTAAGAATCTCTTCTGTGGAAGAGTATTCAACCCCATTCTTGAAGTGTGTGATTGGTACATCTGCTGTGTCTGTGTCCTTCTGATAAGCTTTTCTAACCAGGTTACAGACAAACACAAGGCTCCCTTTATTACCAGAGTTGTTCCTAGATCCTGAGCAAATTCTGTGAAGGGTTAGAGCCGTGCTGCACTTCAAGTATACTTTATAACACTACTTCCATGGAATATTGTAACTCTCTTTGTTTTTCTGAAGTTCGCTGCTGAACTTCAGCTGAGAACATGTTTCTTCTAAATGTAGCTATTTGTATTTTCCAGTGGTAAGTCCCTAAGGAATTCTTGGTGTCAGCAATTTCATTTGGCAGTTTCATAAATGGCAAAAAGAGAAATCTTATGATTGTTTATTTAAAAATGGTCAGTTTTGCTCCGCATATGTGCGAAAAGTTCACGTGTGACTGCCTGGAATGCTCTGTTTTCTTGGTTAGAGCCAAATGGCTCTTTGTGAAAACAAGAGCCTGGATGGGAGCTGATGGGTATCATACCTTGGTGTGGTACTGAGATGCACCTGTGCTGTGCATATGAACTCAGAAGCAGAAAGAAATGCACAAACTAAAGTGTAATAACTCATACTAAGGTTGTTTGGAAACTTCAGAGAAGAAATTCCTTTTAGTAGATGGTTGTCCATGTAAGGGTCTCAGTGTTCAGAGGATTCTGCTGCTTTGGTGGGAACACTCTCTTTTTCCTGGAGACGCTTGGCAAATAAATCAATGCTGCTGACAGTGACAGTGACTCCAACAACAGTTCTGGAAATAATTTTTGCCTTTTGCTACTTATTTGAATCAATACGTGTGTGACTTAGTAAATTTGAGGGGAAGCTGCACAAACCTGTGTTTGCATATATTGTATTTTTGCTAAGAATAACATCTGCAATGACAAGAAATGTGCAATGCAGTAAATTAAAAGTGAAATGGAGTATGTGACTTGGTTAATACCAAGTGAGTAAGTGACACAGTGAGGGGTCTTCTTGGCTGTGCACTTGAAACATGTTTAGCATTGTTTGGATATAAAATTTGAACATACTTAAAATACTAGAAGAAAAATTAGAATTGAAGGTTTGGGGGTTTTGTTGTTGTTTTTTGTTATTCTTTGTTTGTTCTTTTGGTGTTGTGTTGTTGTTGTTGTTTTTCGTTTTGTTGGTTTTTTGGGGGGGGGGGGTTGAAAGCTTGGTTTTAAACTTCAAAATCAAAACTTTTACCTGGAGTTCTGCAAAGTTGTGCTGATTATTATATTCCATGTTCTAGATAGAGAGAATTTGATAAGCCCAAGTAACACAAGAAGAAAAATAGACCAAGAAAATGAAATATTTGCTTCCCCTCCTGGTACCTTCCACAATTGCCTCGCTGCTAGGTATGCTAAATATGTCTGCACAAGTAGAAAATAAGCTGGACCTTAAGCAAAAAGCAATATTTAACCCACCATATTTAACCATTGAACTTTTAAGAACTGTGAATAATCTTGTTTGTCTGATGTTTATGATGTTTACTTGTAGGTTGCTAAGTGAGTTGAAAATAAAACACAAGCTGAATTTGAAAATATCCTTGCTTTCAAGTGATCTTTCTCTCTATTTTTCTACTCTTTCACAGCTGGAATACATAAATTTTTAGCATTATTTCAGCTTTCAAAGTTGAAACATCCAAAGAAGGAGTAGTAGTGATGTATCATGTGCTTCTCAAGTAATAAAGCTACTTGTAATATTTACTGCAATTTTTTTTTAATAATAGCCTTGATTTTGACACTTAAATGTTTGTATTTCAGATAAATTTTATCAAAGTACTCATGTTGATTATAGGAAGAATTAAACTAGTTATTTAATTGCAATCAGTTAAGCCAATTTCCCTAGTTTCATACAGCATATTATAAAGTGCATGGTTACATTGAAATTTCTTACTTGTCAGACAAATCATCACTGAAAATTAAAATATTTCTTGAAAGAAATACTTTACAGTTTGTAATAGACTTATGGTAATGTTTAAAATATTGACTGATGGTTAGGAGGAATCTACTTCTTATCTAGTCAGGGAAGTAACCATGGTGCAACCAAAAGAAATAATGGAGATGGTAATATATGCAATGTTTGAAATATTCAATTATTTTAAGAAATTGAGAAATGAAATTAATATTTTGGTTTTAATTTTGTTTTGCAGTCCAACTATTTTAGGACGTACTTACAGAACACCTCAGAGAAATAATATTGCTGGTTTGTATTTTCACTTTTTGGTTCTACAAAATATTTTATGTCTCTAGATAAAAATCCTTATTTTTTAGTTACTGTTTAATGTCCTTTTTGTGTAATGTTTTCTAGGACCATATGGAAGCTTGTTTTGTACACCGAAAGTTTCGGAGGTACAGATTTTATTTTGCTTCCTTTTCCTGAGTTGTACATTTAGAATTTGGCATAGAAATTACATATATGATTGTTAAATGTATTTCTAGGTCAGAACTCCAAAATGTATTTCTGAAAGTCTGGGAGCAGAAGTGGATCCAGATATGTCCTGGTCAAGTTCTTTAGCCACACCTCCTGCCCTTGGTGAAACAGTGATAATAGGTATTTCTAAAAATGAGCAATTGCTAAGGGTTTAAAACTTCTGGTTTTGACACTGGAAGTTCACTCAGTATGAACTGTTTGGCTTTTTAACTAAAAAAAAAAAAAAATTCTTACAGTGATCATTAGTGGGTGCCTTTAGATAATGCAGCCCTAAACAAAACTTTTCAGAAGTTTTCTTCCTTTGACTGAGGGGTTAGGGAATATAAATCTAGAAATAACATAGCAAAGCATAGAAGGAGGATTAGACATGTTTGCTTTGCCCTATGATAAAACTAGAAATTATTGGGCTAAGTTAAATGGCTTTGTTTATGAAGTGTAAGAAGGTGGCCTGCTGAGTAAACATCCAGCAGCAGTGTTGTCTTCAACACTCTCGTTGTGCCTGCCATCATATCAATCCAGTGAGATGGGCTGGGATACTCACCCAGTTTAAGACCTGAGCTCCTGTTTTCCTATTTCCTGGTTGTTTGGACAGGGCAATTAATTCCTAGAGCTCATTTACTGCACAGCTTCACAAACAGCTGTGTCAGCAGAGCTGTGAATGAGAATGAGTGGGTGATAATTGTTTCACTGGTAATCAACAGTGGCAATAAACACCAATCCTCAACCTAAGGTGTTGGTGAAAGTGAGATTTCATTAGCATATGATAAGCAAAATGATTTGTTGATGAAAATTCTTGAGAAAATGAAAGACCTGGATGTGTCTCCTTAGCTTCTGATATCTCTCTTTCATGTTGTTAAACTACCACTGTATAGAGCATATAAAGCATATTAAGAATGAATCCTAGGATTGGGAATATCTGTTGGGATGTAGGGGGTGGTACTATTCACAAGGCTATTGAGTTGTGCCATTTTGGGTGTTCTTTGGTCCAGAAAGGTGTGAGCTGAAAAGAAGGGCTGGATGAAGTATCCATATCTTAATGATGATGTTCTGGAAGATGAGCTGTGGTTTGAGCTCCCATGTCTTGGATAAGCCTAGTGTTTTATCATAGTGATATTATACTCTCTGCCTTCTGAAACCTGTGAAAAGAAAGAGCTGCTACACAGAACCTAGATGCCAGGTCTATGAAACATTTTAATATACTGCTCCTCAGGCATTTTGAAAATAGGGCTCACTTTCTCCTTTTGTAACAAAAGTGAAGATAGTACTGCTGGTTTTGGGAGGAAGTGGGGGAAAAACCTAAATTCCTGAAAGGCTTGAAGATCTCATCCTGATCTTTGGACAGAAGAAAATGGGGAGTAGTACCATGAATAATAACTCCTTGAAAGGGGAATGGCAGTGCTGTTTCAAGGTGGTAACTGGAAACATAGCAGAAACCAAAACCTGTGATTTGGGGTGGTTTGTGCTGCTATAAAACTTCTTTTGAACTTCAGCCTCATCCATATGACTTTTTAGTTAGAACTTTCAGGTTTTGGTAGTTTATTTACAGATTTGAGTGGCATTTAAAATAATCTAATGAGAACCCTCCCAAAACACAGCTCTCTTTGATCACACACACTCTATTTGATCATTCAGGAGAAAATTAAATTGACTTGTCTGTCTTTCTTCTAAAGCTAGAGAGAATTCTATTTCTGAATCAAAGCAACAGGATGGAAGGGCTGATACAGTAAGTAGTTTTAAGAGCTATGTTGTTCTGTAATTTCAGTTAAACTATTTGGTTACATGTTTACATTCCTTGAGCCAAGAATAAAAAACTCTATCGTTTTAATTTTAAGGTCTCCTCTCTGACTGGTTTTTAAAAAGCTACTGCTCCCAAGACTAAATTTGCAATACATGGTTTTAGAATGTGTTCTCACAAATAACCCTCTCTGAGGAATATTTTTTGCTGTGTTGATTAAAAAAAAAAAACCCTCATCCTCCGAACCACTTGGCTTCAGCAGCACTCAGTATTGTTCAGAGAGAAATCAAACATAGGAATTATGTTACTTATCTGAAGATTGGTTTATCTTGTTTTTTCCCACTTCCATCAAAACTTTCAAAAGTTATTCTTTGGGAATAACTTGTGCTCTCAACCACTAGAATCAAGAGTTGAAATTGAGTATTAATTTCAGTCTTTTGATAGTGATAGGTAGAGTTGTTTTATAATTGGAATTTGACTCTGTGTAGATGAAAGCTGAATGATTATTGAAACTGAAAACTGAGGATGGCACTAAAAGGATTCAATTACAAATTTCAGTTTGATCCTTAACGACCTGAAACTTCGCAGTTAACAAACCGTTACAAATGAAAATAAGCAAAATGTCTTTGTCCTTCCTCATATGTCCTTTGTTCCCTTTTTGAGAGAATTACAGTAAACTTCTAAACCTGTTCACTGCCCTTAAGGTGACTTTAGAATGGAACCTGATTTGTGTCAAAAATGGGGATTTTCTGCGTATTTGTTTTTCACATGTACCTGTGAAAATGTTACCTTTCATTTTAAGAGATGGAGCATTAGTCAGGTACTGCAGTAAATGTTTAAGTTCTGTCCTTGACTGTTAAAGTGACGCTTACTGGTACATGATATAGCAGCTTTTGTCTTTGGTTTACAGATTTTGCACAACTATTTTTCCAAGGATGATCAGTGTCCTGGGATAAGTGATGCAAGTATGCTGTCTGTACCAGAGACAGTAAAGCTAAATGCTGAAGATGACATCAAAGATCTGGGTATGCATTGATGCTTTACCTAATGCGTGTTTGGTGAAGCAAGACCGAGGATAGAACTACATTCTGTGTTTTGGCTTTGTTATGTATTTGTTCTGCCAGCTGTGTTTTCCCACAGTCCCTGAATTGATTCAATTTTGTAAAATTAATCTAACCTTAAAAAAGGAGGCGTCTGTTGAGTCAGTGAATTAAATCAGTGTCCTGGTTAAGCCATGGAAGTCAGGTTACAGTGCCCCTGGACAGCAGCCAGATTCGTACTGTGAAGTGTGTTCACTGCAGCTGGAGAGGAGAGACTGTGGGAGAGCTGAGACAGAAAAATGATACTCAAGGGGGAGCAAGACTACTACTAGGTATTGAACAGGCTGAACTTTATCATGAAGTTTCATCCCAGCACTCATTTTTCTGTGCTGAGCTTGTTTTTTGATCTTGCTGTATTGCTTCTTCATTTACTTCACCTGTTCAAAACAGGTAGTTCAAAATATGACAAATCCTTTTTGAAAAATAATGGTTTGAATTTTTTTAAATGAATGCACATTTTAAAAAAATACACAAGACAAGGGAAAAAATGTTTTCATTCTGTGTTTTTTAGATCATGTCAGTGAACAAGTGAAGGTGTAAATTCCAGTGGGAGGGTTTTTGGTTTTAGTTGAGAAATGATGGCAGAAGGGGAGATTATTACCAGAAATTTGTTCAGCATGCATGGGTATAAAAAGATCCTGTAGGGATTCATGCTGGCTAGACAGGACAGTATTATCCTTAGGATTTTATGGCTCCTTATCTGAATTGAGTGGCCTGCCCTAAATATAATGTTTGGTGGTACATGTAAGAATTGTGAAAGAATCAGTTTAAAATTTGATAAGGAGGGCTGAGAATGCTAGCTTCAGGAAGCATTGTTGCTTGCAGAGTCATATAGGCCTGCTGTTCTTATACTGCAGGTTCAAATGTGCTGAAAAGAATGTTTGGTAGTAAATGTATTTAAGTAATCTGTAATAAGCAAAATACTTTTTAAGGCCAAATTAATTGGTCTTGGTCTGTGTTCCAATAGGTCCTATTATATTGTGTACTATAGTAGAGAAGATCAGTTAAAATAATATCTGAGGCAAAAAAAGAGGGAGAAAAAGACCCTTTGTCTTACAGTTCAAAATAACTTGCAGATGTTTCCCTTTTCCTATGTCTTCCCTTTTTGATAATAGTTAATTTGGCATTTGAAGATGCCATGTAAAAAAAGGACAGCTGCGCATTTGTAGCTTTAAGATGTTGGTTTTCTCTGGAATAGTGTTATATGATCATGAAGTATCTTAAGTTTTATGAGGTATACATTTTGTTTCAGTTAAAGATCTAGATATATCAAATCATCAAGTAATATCACACCCCAGTGAGTTTAGAAGTCAGAATTAATATCCCTGATTTTTTTTTCTCCCAGGCATGAGGTTATTCAGCATACAGACAGTATCTGTACAGTCTGTCAGATAATCCTTGTTTTCTTTAATCCTAAAAAGTAATGTCTATTGTTTAAGTAAAAACAAATAAACTGTGTCTTTTTAGCAAGCTCTACTGCCAGGTTATCCCAGAATGAAAGGGTATGGGCATGGAAGTTGCTTCAGAGGAACCTACTTTAATCAAGGAGAATGACCTACCTGTACACTCAGTCTGGAGTGTTACAGTTCCTTCTTTTTGAGATCTCATTTACCACTCAGACAAAAAATAGTAGAGAGAATTAATAACTTTCTATGCCTACAACATCAGCATGAACCTACAGTGGAGATATTGCAAATAGTTTGTTTGTGTGTACTGGGAAATCTATGGATTTCCAAATGGAAAAATCTTTCAAATAGTACACTATTTAAAAGTTCTAATAGGGAAAGTTATAGAGTTGTAAGTTAAAGAAATTGTACCTATAAAAAGCTAATAGGAAAAGTTCAGCTATTGGTTATGGGCCTAAGGAAAACAAGAGGACTGTGATGTTTTCTATTATGATTTCTGTGTTACGCAAAAGCCTTAAAAAGTACTCTGTAAGTGAAACCTATTTTTGAATGTGGACTGTTCTGATGAGTCTCATTTCATACATTTGAGAAGATAATATTTTTATTTGGCCCATAAAAGCTCTGCAAAGTAGAGTTTGGGTTATTTTTCCCCTGTTGCATGTTATTTCTAAACAAAAAATTCTCACTGTTTTTATAATATTTGTGCCAATCATGGAACTGCTTAAAAGCTTCCTGATCAATTGGAAGATTGAGAATATTTATAAATCTTTCTAGCTACTATACTATTTTATATCATAGCAGAAGACAATAAATTAATCTTTATGTAACGTTTTCTTTAGCTGCCAGTTTTAGATAAAAATAGGCAGCTTCTTAGCGTGTCTGATACCTATCATCAGGTATAAATTTTGGAAGAAAAAAATCAATATATTGTCAAATGTGCTACTCATTCTCTGTCTGTAGGGTGAAAAAAATACTCCTTTGAGACAGCCAGGTTTCATCTTGTCAGCCTTAGCCACCACAGAGCTCAGGAGGCCAGGGCATTTACATGTATTTCCTTTGCCTCCTGTTTCCTCTTACAGCTGCTTACATTTTTCTTTACCAACTCACTCCTGAGTAAAGGTAATGACTATAAAACTGAAAGCTCTGTTTACCAATACTGTTTCTAAGTTATTTCCTAAAGCTTATTTTCTTACTTCTTTTCCTCTCTCCATCTTCTCTAAACTCTTTAGAGTCGGAGGTGTTAGATGGCTTACTGGGTGACATGGATAGCTTTGAGGACACATTCAGCGTGCCAGCTGAGTCCAGTGGAGCTCTTCTGCTGATGCCACATGCTCTGGATGCAGTAGAGAAATATGAGATAAATCCAGATATAACACAAGAAAAGGGGGCTGTTCCCTCTCAGCAGCTTAATGGAAGAAAGAATGGCATTTCACAGGAAGTCAAAACAAATAGCTGGACTGAAAACAGGCACTGTGCTCAAGTGAACGGTTCTTCACTCCAAAACACCAGTGAAGATGCAGGAGATGGTAAAGATGGCTGTTCAATAGGACACAAAAAAGAATTGGAATCTCTTAGGAATGCAGGAGATGTGCATGATTATAGAACACACAAGTCCTTTGAGAGCAAGAGACCTGTGAGAGAAGGTGTGCAGTCTCCATCAAGCCAGTGGTCTCGGCTGAACTTACCTGATCTTGACATAACTCACCTGAAGACACCTGTATGTAGCCCTCCACCCTCCAACTTACGTAGGGAGAAAAATTTAGAAGAAGAGTCATTTCTGATGGCCAAGAATGATGCTGTGGCAATATCTTTACTGAACTCTTCAGGCTTGATAAAAGCACAAAAGCTGTTGAGTGTAGATTTGTCAGAAAAATGCTGTGAAATGAAAAACACTGAAAACAACCCAACATCTGAAATAACTCCAGTAAAATCTGTGTCATTGGGTGTACAAGATCCAGAGTTAGTTAAAGGATGTGCAGCTGAGGTTTCCAAAATGAGCTTCTTAAACTGTAATTCTTTTTTAATTGAACATGCAAATGTCACAGAGTATTCTGTAGTCTACAGTGGCAACTTTTCCAAGCATTTAAAAGCAACTTCTAAATCTGCTGTAACTGATGTTCTGTCTCACCCACTTGTGTGTAGTGCCTCATCTCCAGATAACTGTGATGACCTACATTTAATAAATGGTGAAAATACTCTTACAAAGTCTGGTTTTAAAAACCTGAAGATGTTACCCAGCTTGAGAAAGAGATCCAAGAAATTTATTTATAGAATAAATAATACTTTACTGTATCAAGAAGAAAAAATACAAAAAGAAGTAACCTCTGAAGCACCTATTCATACTGTATTACCACATTTAGAATCTGATTCATACAAATTTAGAGGCTGTCTGGTGGCCAGTGATGTTGAGCAAGGTATATTATTAAGCTTTTCATCATTTGTGGAGGATTCATTATTTGTTATGAGCCTTTCATGTGAATGTTTCAGATAAAATCATGTAAAATCTTGTGTTTGTGGAAAAGTAGCCGGGCAATTGGGAACCAACATATGGGATCTCTTATACAGTGATAAGCACAGCATCATTTTCAAGTAATCTTGTGCTAACGTTTTTCATAACAGGTTAGTTTCTGGAATAGAAACTTCCACCCTGAGGCATTATTCTAATTGACAAGCTTAGTTACCTTTGTCAATGCTGGTTTTACATCCATAGTGTCAAGGGCCTTTTGTCTGAGCTGGTAACTTCTAAGCGATCATAAAGAATGTTAAAGTTGTATAGTTATTTTTCTAGAATTAGGTGCTGTAAGACTGTACATCTGTTTCTTCCAAAAGCACAAAATATTTTAAAAAACAATATAATGAAAACAAGCACATGCTTCTGTTTGTAGAAGCTGTTGTTCTTGCTAGAAGAATTACTTTATATTAGAAGTTGAAGTATTTTAAATTTGAAACAAATCCTTATGTTGAGACACAAGGAGTTGAAGCCCATCTTCCCAAATTTCATCACAATTAAAAACTTATTTATTGTTTTTTACCTGGTAGCATTAACTGCAGCCAAATCTCTTGTTTCTGGCTGTTAGAATACAATTAGGTTAAACAGACCCCCAGCTTTATGAAGGCATTTGCATTTGAAAACAAAAGTGATACTTTGGGTTCTGCTGTTAAACTTGTGTAGAAATGTTCTAATTAGCCAAAATTTTATGGAAATCTGAATCTACATTTGTTTGAATAAATTTATTCATGTTTTTCTCTGTGATGTCTTGTCTTGTAGACCACTTTCTTCCTGCTGAGGGAAGGCATTTGGAATCAAATACCAGGACAAAGAACTTCAGCACTTCTAATTTAAAATTGGATATAACGGATAACTCATCCAATAATTCCTTCAGTGAGAAGCTGAAACAACAAGACCTGAGAGACTTGGGGGAAAATGCAAGAGAGAATCAACCTGCTACATCAATAAAATGCTTAGAAGTATCTAATACACTGAAAGAAGACATACCAAATTTTTCAAATAGTGAGATTATTTCAGATATAAAACGTAAAGTTCTGGCTTCAGCATGCCTAATGGCTAGAAAGCGTTCTGGATGTCTCCCTAAAAGCTGTGCTTTAGGGAAAGGTGAAGATGATAAGGACATGAGTGCTGAGGTGAACGATGGAGCTGCTGTACCTCAGAGCCCGAAAGAACTTGGGTCTTCTCACAGGGACAAGGGACTCTTGGTTGATATTCGTGGTGGCTCTACATCTGTGACAAACAGCAGTTCCCATGATGCACGGTGTCAGGTCAACTTGGGCATGACTGGAGGCAGCAGTGACTGTTGCAATAAATTATCACCCAGTAAAAGGCTTGCTACAGACCAGAGCTCAGGAGTTGACTGTAGAGAAGTACACAGACCCTTGGGAATTAACTGCTCAGAAGATGACAGTACTGGATTAAAACTAGGGGAGAAAACAGATGCAGCTGCCTTTTCAGAGAATGTAGCCAGCAATGAAGACCCAAAGCCAGCTGAAAACAGCAAAAGCCCTCAAGCAGCTGCATTCAGTAATGTAGCTGTAGACACTTCTAAAGAACTGTTAGATTGTGTAGAGAATAATTCTTTAAATGAAGTGATTTCTGCAGAAGATAAACAAGTGTCACCTATATATTCCAACAAAAAGCCAAATAAGAACCTAAAGTGTAAAGGGGAATCATCAGTGAATCTTAATGCATGCAGTTTGAATCTGGGCTTCAGTGGCTTTCAGACTGCTTCCAATAAGCAGATTAAATTCTCTGAAGCCAGCATAGCAAAAGGCAGAATGCTGTTCAGGGATATTGAAAATGAATGCTTTGAAGCCTCTTCCATGGAAAGAGTCAGAAACTTTTCACATCAAGTGAAAAAGGAGAATATGTTATTCTCAGATTCAGAAAGCAAGTTGGGCAGTAATTTACCTGATTCTTCAGGTTCGCAGGGAAGTTTTCTTGAGCCCAGGCATGCACAGTTTACTCCACATAAAGTTGGCTTGTGTAAAAGCTTTCCTAGAACTCCACAAGCTTTGCAAGAAGCAAATCAAACCTTGACAGCAAGCCAAGAAGCTGAAATTGCTGAACTTTCCAGTATCTTGGAAGAAACAGGTAGTCAGTTTGAATTTACACAGTTTAGAAAGCAAAGTGGCAGAATACAAAGTCACAGCTTGCAACAATTAGGAATTGTAGAAACACATGGAATAAAGAATGTAGAAAATATTTCGGAAACAAGGAAAGATGTGGGGGTTTGTAGCGCTTTTAAATTGGAAAATCAAGTAAAAAACGACCAGTATTGTACTCAGGAGGAAGACACAAATGAAGACCCTGAATTGGTGGAAAGTGAAAAAGAAAATGCAGTGATTTTCCACAAAAATGACAAAACGGTTACTTTTACTAACTTAGATATACATGAAAGTAGAAGATCTGATGAGAGCTTTCCCATAGCTAAGCAGGACAGCTTTTCTAATTTCATAGGCTTTACTTCAGCTGGAGGTAAAAAAATAAATATTTCGAAGGCAGCTTTGAGTAGATCTGCAGAGCTCTTCAGAGACTTGGATGATGATAACTATTTGTTCAAATCCTCTGAAACTGGTACTAGATGTCACTATTCAAATGTATCTATGTCTTCTAGCAGTAATTTTTCCAGATGCCTGACAAAAGAAAGCAAAGAAAGAACTGTTTGTGTTTCAGATTTCAAAAACATGAATGCTGTTTCCCGCACAGGTTCTGTTTCCTACCATGCACTGGATAAAAATGAGGAAAATACTAGTACAGTATTCAAGGAAAATGTGGAATATAAGACAAAAATATCAGTAAATAATAATGAAAATGTTAACTTCTCTAGTATTAACATTATCAACAGCCTATTATCCACTAAAAATCATAAGCAGGATTATAAAACTTCCAAGCAAATTTTAAATCAAGGAGATGATGAAGGCCATTTGCAAGACAGCTCACTAAATGTAACACGTCTAGAAGATGCTGTTACAACTGCAGGAGAGCACGGTTTAAATACATCATACAAAATGGAAAAGCAGTCTCCTGAGCAGAAAGGAGACAGAAAGGAAGATGAATGTTTGTCACCAAAACTTCAGACTCCAGCTGGTGGTGACACATCCATTCCTGATGCAGCTTTGGATCATTCTCTGCCCTTGTTCAGTGTACAGTGCGGAGAAGGAGATGTTCATGTTTTGGAGAACTCTGATAAAGAAAAAACAAATTGTAAAAATATGGAAGACACCACTCATGATAAGGACCTGCTACTGAATGAAAGCAGAATAAAAATAGGTTCTTACCATCATTATCAAATACCTCTTGAACAAGAGGTAAACATGGGGAAAAATGAAGTGGAAGGGAGTTACCTGACTGGTTTTCATACTGCTAGTGGCAAGAAAATAGCAATTGCTGACGGATATTTGGCTAAAGCAGAACAGTTTTTTGCGGATGTTGATGTAGGAAAGGAACATAATGACAATTTTGAGAACCTCATGAAGAAAAGGAGATGTGGCAAGAACTGTATTAAAGACTGTGATTTATGTATTGAAAGTATTGCTCAGTGTGACTCAGAAAAACTCAATTTTAATGAAAAGCTTGTTCCTGAAGACCTTGGAGATCAGTTTAATCAGGCAATAGGAGGCAGTCCTATTAAGCATGCTGAGATTCTTGATCCTGCTAAAGTAGATAAATTTGTTGATCTAGGTGAAGCTTGTGAAGGGAGTTCAGTAACTTCACACGTGCATAAAAAAGCCGATGTCAGACCTGGAAAGTCAGAATTGGAATCCCTTACAGGACAGAAGAGTGATGCTTTAAGTAGAACTCATTTGTCTGAAAATGAGAAATTCCTTGCAGAGAAAAAGGTGGACTACTCACCGAGAAGGAGGGATGGTTCAGAAAACACAGATGATTTTCCTGTGCACTCTGCTGCATCTCTGCACTTAATGAAGGTACCACATGACCTCGAAGACAACTGTGTGCTTGGAGATACAAAAAATGCTTTATTTGTTGAGGAGAGCAGCAATAAAGCTGATCAATCACTCCTCTTAGATTCAAAAAGTATCTGCTCTTACATGAATGATGACACTAAGGAATTTGACTTAGAACATTTAAATGAACCTGCTGCTGATAAAAATTACTTCACAGATACTATAGCTAGTGCTTGCCAAAACGAGTCACTAGTCAGTCTTCCTGAAGAGGAAACTAATTCTAACAGGTTAAAAGAAACAACACTTAAGGTTGAAAAGCAAAGGAGTGATCTGAAACAAACAGTGTTTAACACAGCAAAAGGGAAAGCTGTGTCTGTTTCAGAAAGTGCATTAGCAAGAGTCAGACAAATGTTTCAAGACTGCAGTGAAGTTGTGAAATACGAAATTGAGCCTAACTCAAGAACTAATCACACAGGAATTGCTAGAAATTCTTCTGCAGTCCTTCAAGCTGAGTGTCCTAATTCTGCTAAATCTTTCCATGCCACAACAAGTGAAGAGGTTAGTTCAGCCACATCCCAATTTATTGAAGTTAGTGCAAGTGCTGATGAAGACAGTCACCAAGAAAAAAACACATCTGCAGATGCAAAGTCTGTTTCAAATTCTCAGAAGCAATCCTTTGGACAGGATATTAAGCTTTTAGGGCACTTTGTTCCAAATAAGCAGATAAAGCCATCAGATGCTTCTACAAGCAATTTTGGATTTTTTAGTACAGCAAGTGGAAAGCCTGTGCAGCTTTCAGAAGAGTCTCTCAGGAAAGCTAGACAGCTCTTTTCTGAAATGGAAGGTAATCATTCACCACATGTACAAGAAGCATTTTTAGTCGAGGAAGATGTTGAAAAGTCTAAAATGCACACTGAAATACTTCCTAGGAAAATGCAGGTAGTGTCATCAAAAGAAGAAAGTACCAGCCCTGAATTGATTACAGATTCTGCTTTTGGCTTCAGCACTGCTAGTGGAAAGCAGGTAAAAGTTTCTAAAGATGCCTATCAAAAAGCAAAGGCTATTTTAGAAGAATCTGATTGTATTTTGAGTAGTGGGCTTCACACTACAGATCAGCTTAGTTCAATTAAAGACAGTGGTCAGCATGTAAAATCTTTAACAGATAAGGTGATCTCAGAATTCAAATCCGAAGAGAGCTACAATCAAGACTCTGACTTTAAGAGCATTTGCCCTCAGGAAGTAAAGTATTTTCCAAACACTTACCATGTCAGAATGCCTGAGCGCACACCATACAATCAGAAAAACAAGCAGTTAACATCATTTAACAATAAATTTCAGCAAGAGGAAAGTGAGTCTTTTGGAAAAGGGCAACTGAATCTGTGGTTAAAACCAGAGTCTGAAGCAACTTCATACAGTGCTACTGCTAAAGCAGAAATTAATACTAATCTCCAAAGTCCAAAAAATTACTTGGAAGTAGAGGCTGTAGAAAGTGCAAGAGCTTTTATGGAAGACAGTTTATGCAGTGCTGGAGTACAAATTAATGCTGCGCAGACCTTCAGTGGCAGACTGGATAAAAACTTCCAAAGTAAGACATTTGGAAAGAGGCACTTTGAAGAAAACAACTCACTTGGTAGGTGTTTTATCTTACATATGTTGAACTCCTTATTTCTGCATGGTAGATTGGTTTAGATTTTGGGGATTTTTTTGCATGTCACGTTGAATTTTTAGGCCACAGAGACATTCAGGTTCTTTCTCTAGGTGTCATTAACAAAAACACTTGCTGCAGGGTACTTCATCCACTCTTTCCAGGCTTAAATATGCACAGTAGAAGCTAAAATTGTGATTAGTTTTGAAATTTATTGTTAAATTTTGAAAGTGTACAGGTTTGCTGTTTTACCATAAACTTACAGTAGAAAGCTGCTGCTCCTTTTCTCCCTGAGCAGACTTCCTTTTTTTCCCCTCTCTGTGCAAATCTAGTGTTTTTTCACTGAAAAATGAGTAGCAGTATTTTCATTTTCATCTTTTTGTACATTGTAGGTGAGGACAATGTTTTACTTGTATTAAGATTGCTAGTCTGATGTGAAAAATAGTTGTTGGTCTAAATGCAGTTTCTTGCCTTCTGAAACTGATCTGTCTAGGGCTGAAGTGTTGGTACTTGAGGCTTACACAGACAGCCAGACCAGTTCAGGGACCTAGCTGAAAACTCCTTGTGGAAGGGGAGATGGCAGCAGAGTCCCTCTCTGGCTGCACAGGTTCAGGTGCAAGGGTGAGGCAGGCTAGGGCTGGACAGTTTGGGTAGGTGGCAAAAGCCAGGGCAAGACTCCTACCAATACAGCTTGAAACAGCTGTGCCACAGCTGAGCCCTGACCTTAGGTACAGCCTCTGTAAAAGATGAGTTGCACTTTGAAGTTTGGAGGGACTCTTTAGTTACCGAAAGTTCAAAGAGAGATGCAGGTGAAGTGCACTGTGAAAGCTCTACTGCTGGAGTGCATTGTGATGCACTTTCTGAGGCAAACTGTATTTGGTAATTTCAGACTTGCAGACTTCATTTTGGGTGGAAAAGAATTACTGGTCACAAAAGTTTAATAACAGACTTCGTTATGTGGGGTTTTGTTGTCACTCTTGGTAAAACAATATGCAGTCATTCTGTACAGCAGAAATGTCTGCAGTTTGTGGTGAGGTGGCCCTGTGTTTGAAAAGGTCATTTAAGACATGTGCCCTGAAAACTTGCTAATTCTGCTTGCTCTGACTTCAGTGTTTTATTTAGAAATTACAGTTATGTTGTGCCAATTGATAAGAAACTGAACTTCAAAGGAACATCACTTTTAAAACTCTGTTTTTATTCTTATAAAAAACTCTGTCTAAACTTAAAAAACTGTGTCTTTCTAGGTGAACCTCCGATTAAGAGGCAGCTTCTGCTTGAATTTAACAGAACAAAGAATTCCCCCAGGTCTTTGAAAGCTTCAAAAAGCACCCCTGATGGTAATTTTAGTCATCTTGTGTTCTAAGCAGTAATCCAGTGTCATTTGTTACCTTGAGAATTCTTCGGTTTCCAATAACCTAACATATAATAAGTTTGTTTAACTACTGCATTTATCAATGTAGTCACGGATTCAGGGAAGCTGCTGTGGTAATGCCTCTGCAGATTTGAAATCATGTGATTAATGATACACCTTATTGCCCAGACTCTAAATATATTCCTTCTGCAAGACCTCTGGTTTAATTTCCAGTTCAGGAGGAACTTACCTGCTCTCTCACAATTCTAAATCTCAAAAATTCTAGTCTAAGTAGGAAGAATGCATTTTATGGATTAATCTACAGAATGTATTTTATTGATTGGTGTTATGTAGATGCTTACTGGTAATATACTTACAATATAATTACTTCTCCCATGAAACTTCCTCTTTGCACCTAAGGGCATAGCACAAATGGGTCTACATTCCAGGCAGCTATGATGTAGTTATGTTGATAATTCCAAGATAAGCATGTCCTTCAACAATGGAAAGAGAAGTTTGTGCAAATGTGTCTTTTTCTGTTGGAACTTCAAATAAAAGAATAGAAGTTGCTGAAAGAGTTCTAAATGGAATGGTGAGCCTACTTGGAGTTAAATATATGATAAACATTTCCCTTTCAGGAGCCTAAAAACATCTTGCTGGCTCACAAACACAAACTCTTGAGAGCTCAGCTCCTTTACATCTCTCTGGGAAAACATTTAAACAAACATTTTTGGGGGCAGGAAAGAATAAAGCTGTTTAAATCTACTCTGAAAACTTTTCTGTATATCATTAATAAAGATAAAGGATGTGCTGTAAATTTCTGTCTATCTATGTAATGTGCCATTTTAAACTTTTTTTTCTAATTATCTTACAGGTATTTTTAAAGACAGAAGAAAATTTATGTACCATGTGCCTTTAAAACCCATAACTTGTCAGCCTTTTGGGTGAGAAATTTTAGAGTTCCTCTTTGTAACTGTCTAAAAATGTACAGTAATAATTTACTACTCACACTTTATCAAAGACTAATAATTTTATGACAAAGTAAGTATTAAGTTGCCATATAACACATGCTGCTGCAGTGGACCAGTGAGATGCTAAACAAACTATACCCTATTACACTGTGTCTTTTCCCAATAGATAGAAGTCAAGTATTCTGGTTTTAAAATATCAAAAACTGGTATTTTGTCCTTTTATTGATACAGAATTGAAATCTGTATTACTAAATTAAGAACACAAAACTCCTGAAAAAAGATTTTGTCAGGAAGATGAAACCTGTATGCTTAAATGCTTTCATTTCTGTAGGTCAACTAAAGAACGACACGAAGTTAAGAATCCTACCCTTACTCTGCCAGATCAAGACTTCAGAGGATTCCAGTCTAAACCTGCCATTTTTCAGCACTGTGCTCTCAGGCACTCTTCAGATGGTGCTGCAGGGGTTTCCACTCCCTGTAAGGCCTCGGCAAAAGAGAGCGAAGAAACGAGAAGTTTGTACAAATCTGGCAAGGCTGCTAAAACTTTTATTCCACCCTTCAAAACTAAGCTGATGTTTTCTACCTGCGAACAAGGCAGCAGCAAAAGATGTGACTCACCCATCAGCAAAAATATAACCAAAGAGATGGAACTAAGCCAGGTCAGAGCTGAAGAAAAGACTGCTGACCCTCAAGATCACCAGTCTTGTGTCCAGCATGCAGCAGACACTGACCTAGAAAACAGCAATTTAGGTATTTCCAGATTTTACTCACTTAACTATTGTGAATACTAACTGTCAGAGTTGATTCTTTAAGGAGTTTTTTCATCATTTCTCAGACTTTTTTTAATAAAAAGCTTCTTCTAAGGCTTTTTTTATTTTGGCAGGAAAATTAGGAAACTACTACTTTCCTAATATTTTATATTGTGTTCCTAAAAGAGCATATCCTGTTTATCTCCAAAGTTAATTGAAAAGATGAAAAATACTTCACACAGTGTTTAGAAACAAGATAGCTTATGTTTCATTTGATATTTGATTTTTCTTAAGTACCTCATAGGTAAAACAATCTAGGAGCCTTAGATTAGCCTTGCTATACGTAATTCACTTTTACAGAAGCTTGTTTTCATTCTGTTCACTAATTAAAATCTAGACATTGCCATGTAAATGGTTGATTGTGTCATTTTCAAAGAGGCAGACTTTAAATGCTCAACTGTTCAACTGAAGGATGTGGGCATATGACTTTTAAGCTCTCTTGAATGCTCTGGTGTGTGTTATTTCTATAATTAACAATCAAACAATCTGGATTTTTTTCAGAAGTACTTGTGTAAATTTGAACAGGTGTGTGAACATTTGCAGAATTAGACCCTGCAGTAACAGGCCAAATTTTCAGGATTATGGCTTCTGTAGTCATCAACTAATTTCTTTCCATTTGGAGTATTCCATGAAGACTGAATTCAGTCTGATGAGAAAAATATGTGGATGGAAGTTTAGTTCAGGGACTTATATAAAATTAACATGGATGTGTAATTTGCTTCATATAAGTATTCAAATGCCTTCAGTAAACACTGCTTTCTAAATGCATTAAACTTTTAATATTTAGACTTCCAGTTTCTAAAAAACCTGCAGAGGGCATAGAAAAAACGCCGCTCTGACTCTGCTACAGTGTGACTGTCTGTCTTTATTTGATAATGTTTTTAATAGGTTTTGATGTTTTGAATTTTTTTTAATTTGCAGCTATGGCCAGGATGGTGACAAATCTCCGCTGTGCCAGAGATCTACAGGAAATGAGAATTAAAAAGAAATGTAGGCAAAATATTCGTTCACAGCCAGGCACTCTTTATGTCACTAAAACATCTGCAAGCAATAGAATCTCTCTGAAAACTGCAGTAGAAGAGAAATCTCCTAGCTTTTATTCCACAGAAGAGGTATATAGATATCTTTTTATTTTCTGTCTTGCATCTGTTTCTCAAGACTAGCAATAAAAACTCAGTAGCTTTTGAATAGATACGTTCTTCAGTTTTTAGGTAAGTATTTACAGTAGCTGTTACACCAGTTGCTGCAGTACTTAAGTAGCATATATCCAGTTTTTATGACTATTCCAAATAATAAAGGTCATAAATCTCTACTAATATAATCAAACAAGAAAAAAGTCCACCAATTAAAATGCATATGAAGAGCTGGTTTAAAAGAACAGTTAAAATTGAAGCTTAGGTAAATCTACACGAAGATGCTCTTGCCTTTGTTACAGTGGAAGTACAAAGCCTATTGAATTTTTTTAAACACTTTCAAAGAACACTCTGATGCTCTTCTGCTAAAACAGTTGTTGGGAGTCCTCCGTTCTCCATGGTTTACATATGAAATGGCAAAGTCAGACAAAAGCTGTCTCAGTCTTAAGGAAATATTTAATCTGAATTTAAAATTTTTGATATTTAAACTCTCTGTTGAATTCTTACTGTAATGTCATTATTTTGTCTTTTCCATCTGATTTTTTTCAGCTCTACACATATGGTGTTTCAAAACAGTGCATACAAGTTAACAGCACAAATGCAGAATCTTTCCAGTTTCTCATCAAAGACTTTTTCAGTAAGGAGTATTTGTTAGCTGGAAATGGAATGCAGCTTGCTGATGGAGGATGGCTAATACCTACAGATGAGGGAAAAGCTGGGAAAAAGGAATTTTACAGGTACTGTTACGTATGAACTTGGGACAACTGTGCTATTTATTAGTTAGCAATTCTCTTGTCTCATAGACCAAATATAACCCAGTGGTATTTTAAAGACTTTGACTCCTGTTTTTTACTATGCATTTTAGTACACCTCTGTTAGAGTAAATAAAGATATTACAGGATTGTAAATTTGCTATGTAGATCAATGTTGCTAGTGATTGATCTTCACTGATCATTAAAGAAAGCAAAATCAATTTAGAAAATTCCTGGAAATTCTTCAACAGTGTAAATAGTCTAAAAAATAGGCAAGTTAAAATTTGCAGTGGATTCCAGGTTAACTTATTAACAATTTATCTGCAGAGCCCTCTGTGACACTCCTGGTGTGGATCCCAATCTAATAACAGAGGCCTGGGTTTACAATCACTACAGATGGATTGTATGGAAATTGGCAGCCTTGGAAGTATCTTTCCCACATGAATTTGCTAACAGATGTTTGACACCTGAAATGGTCCTGTTGCAGTTGAAATATAGGTATGTGTAGAGCAGCATATTGGGAGGTGTAGTCTGTGTTACTGTGTGCTTTCTGGTTCACCAGTACTACAAAATAAGCACATCTGCCTTGCATTCACTACTTAGCAGGATGCTTGTATTGTTAAACTTACACATAGCAGTGTAAGTTTAAAACATAGTGTGTGTTACTTGCAAAAATGTAGAAAGCATTTGCTTTGCTACAGTGGTGCCTAATCATGTAGATTGAGTAACCAACAATTTGCTACAATTGTGTTTAAAGAAAAATTGTGATGGATTTTGTAACAAAGCACAAATTCTTGTTTGTAGGTATGATTTGGAAGTTGATAAAAGTAAACGATCAGCGATCAAAAAAATAACAGAAAGAGATGATGCAGCAGGTAAAACGCTTGTACTGTGTATTTCCAAAATCATATCACTGAACACAGTTGTATCTCCTAGCAGTAGCAATAAGAACGTGGAAAGTAAAAAAGCAGCAGCTTTAATTGAAGTTACTGATGGCTGGTATGGGATCAGAGCTCTTCTAGATCCACCTCTCAAAGCTTTCTTAGACAGAAGAAGGCTGACTGTTGGTCAGAAGATCATAGTGCATGGAGCAGAACTTGTTGGTCCTCAAAATGGATGTACACCACTGGAAGCCCCAGATTCCCTTATGTTAAAGGTAAATAAAATATTAGTTCAACTTGATTGGATGTGACTGAGAGATATAATAAATGCCACTTAGTTGAGCCACATTTTGTAAACAGAAAAAGTTATTGGGGCTTTATAAACAGAGGGAGCTTTGCTGAAGTTTAATAACCAGATTTGTAAGACATGATACAAGGGTGTTACTCAATACAGTTGGAAGAGAAGTTTGTAGTATAAAATTCTGCCAAGTTTTGCTATGTGTTTTGGCAATTCCAGTTCCTTACTTCAGTTAAACGCCAAGTTGTGAGAAACTGTTTATCCATCTCAGACAATATGGAAGTTGGAGCAAGAATGGCGGATGGAGGAAAAACCAAGTCATGAGAGGGTAAACTGGTATGGGAGGGCCTTGGCTTCTTTGAGGTTAGTTAAAGAGCTCTAAGTTTAAAGAAGGTGATGTTTCAGCATAATACTCAAATTATTCCTCTGGTACAAAGCAATGGTTTGTCTCATAGATTCTTACTTCCCAGAGAATTTTAACTCGTCAGATTTCTAGATTCTGTTTAAAATAAAACATGATCTGCTCTGGTGCAGAAGTGATATATTCTTAGTGAGGTCAGTGTGAAAATAGATATTCCTGTAGCTAAAATAAGTTGGATGTGACTTTGGCTTAGCAGTGACAGTTTCTCATGCACCGTGCCCCTTGCTCAGATCTCGGCAAACAGCACTCGCCGTGCGCGGTGGCACGCCAAGCTCGGGTTTCATCGGGATCCCAGACCTTTCCCTTTGCCTTTGTCGTCGCTGTACAGCGAGGGTGGTGCAGTCGGGTGTATTGATGTGGTCGTTCAAAGAGCTTACCCTCTTCAGGTATGGTGTAAGGATTTTATGAATCTAACAGGGTTCTGTGAGATCTCAATTATATTAATTAATTGCTATATCATTCCTCAAATCAGGTACAATATAGAGAGCTAATTTTTTTTTAAAGATACCGTTATGTGTAAAATAAACAGGAGTGATTCTTGCATTGTACATGTTTTTGGTATTTCAGGACTGGAGTATCCTGCTGTAAGAAGAATTTGAGTTTGTGTTCAGTATCTTTTGGTTGGCTTTGCTTTCAGCTTCAAAAAGCCAGAAATAATTGAATTTCAATTCTGTACTCTAAAAAGTACAGCACTTGTTTTATTATTAACATATTAACAAAATGTTACATATTTATAAGCACTGGTAAGATTACTTTTTCTTACATGTAGTTGACTGTATTGTGTAAATTCTATATTACTGAAAATGCAGTGTGTAATTATGGTGTAAAATAGAGTTAAGATATCCAGACATTTTAAATACTGCAGTCAGATTTCACTGCAACTAACTGCTTTTACAACAATACCAGACACAAAAAGAAACAGTATTTCTGTTAGTAATCAATCCTTTTAATGTAAACAGTTTAACCAGGACACAACTTTCATGTTTTATTAACTTTTCTCAGAGCATGTATATCTAGGATTCTTTTTTCATTGCCTTCTTTCTAAGTTATTATATCATTGTTGGTGGATGTAGAATGAATTCTGCCAAGGTACTAGCAACATTTGGTTTGGATCATTACTTTGCTATTTAGATCATTACTTTAATGGAGGAAATTGCTGTACTTATTGTGTGAGCTGCCTGCTAAAACAAACATTTATTTAGGTCTCAGAAAGAGGACTGTAATGTGTAACTGCATCACAGTAAATGGTTTCCAGGCTGGGGAAGAAAATGTTCTTCATATCTGGCTATGTCAAGAGATTGGTGTACTTTTTTCTTTTTTAAACACTGAGACTCTTGCTCAAACATACCAAAATTATGGGAAGATTTGGGCTGTCTGTCTCCTCTTACCTCAAGAGTCAAGGAGCGTAGGAATCACAATAGCCTCAGTTAAAGTTGTCAAACTGTGAATAATGCAGGAAACACGTGGACATGGTGTGCAATTAATGAGGTAGCCAGAGCCTATTTCAACAATTCACTGCCTCATAAGGATTAGTCCTGCAACCTTTCATTATCTGGCTTTCACTATGCTCCTGCTGCTTCTCTGGGTGTTCTAAACCTGGAGCTCACCTGGTCCTGTTACTTAGGTAACTTAATTCATTAAACTAGGAAAAAGTAACTAATAATAATATTAAAAACACAAAATGAAGTGCTGCCTGTTGAATTACCAAACTGATACAGTCTTCTGAGGTCAGATAGGTGCTAGAGCCAGTGCAAGGGAGAAGACAGAACTCTGCAGAGAATGGGAAGGGAAGGGACCACTTTCAGCAGCCATGGATCTCCTTGTTTAGATCACTGAACTCTTCAAATCAAGCAAGCCAGTTTTGGCAGGGTTGTGGACAAGGTTTTAGTCATGTGAAGCCATATCAGGCAGAAAAGGTTTACAAGCATTTGCAGAACTATATCATAATTCTTTCACAGCATCTAAATGCTGTAAAAAGGGTGTTAAAACAGACAGTACAGCTGATGTGGAAAGGCACGCTGGGTAGAATTCAGTCTGCTGTATTTTTAAGCATTGATTTTGATGGTTTGTATCTTAATGTGTCTACCAGTAGGATCCATTGTATAATATAATCATCTAAATTATAACAGTGATACTGAAGCTATGCTTCCTTCACCTGTGAAATCATCTGGGTTTGGATACTGTTCCATTCTGTGCATCTTTGACAAGTTACCAACCTATGCTGTGGGGTTTTGCCTTTTATCTGTTATAGTGGCAGAACTTAAGGTCTGCTGACTGTTCATTTTTAAAACATTTTTGCTTAACAAGTGAGTAGGCAAGAGAAGCTAGATAATGTTAAAAATAATTTTTTCCAAGTCTGGGTTTAGTTTTGATCTTTTTATTTCAGTGGATGGAAAAGACATCAGCTGGTTCCTATGTTTTTCGTAACAGCCGAGCTGAAGAAAGGGAAGCTGCCAAGCATGCAGAGGATCAGCAAAAGAAACTGGAAGCTCTGTTTGCAAAAATCCAAGCAGAATATGAAAAGCATGAAGGTAAAGCTTTCATTCTTTCAGAACATGTATTAAGAACAGAAAAACATTTTGATGTTTTCAAAGAAGTCTAAAGAAATTGTCAAAAATCTTCTCTGATGATAGAGAAGCAGAGATGGGATTTTGGGTTGTTTTCTGTGTTGTTGCTTTTGTTTTGTATTGTTTCAGGTTTTTGCTTCCTGTGTATCAAGACCTTTTGGTACAAAATGGTCACGTGCTTATTTGCATGGCTTTGGAGCTGCCTAGGAAACACTTTTTGAACATATTGGTAGCCAAAGCCACTAAAAAATTATCCTTGAGATGATTCTTAGGGAAATGCTACAAAAATGTAGAATTCATAATTTCATTATTCATTGACACTATAAGATTTCACCCAGAGGTGGGCACTGCTAGGGTGTATCTCAGTAGACCTGAACACCAAGACTGAGCACTGAGCATCTTTCCTCATGAATAATTGCATGACAGTGCAGATACTGTGCAGAGGTCAGTGGAGCTGCTCAGTGGGACAGGGACTCTGGTGACACAGGCCATTGAGAATGCTGAGTTACTGAATGCCCTTGCTTGGCAACCCCAGGCCACGGAGACCAGGGGAAATTCTGAAGCAAGGAAGACATACCCTTGGTGGAAGAGGATCAAGTTAGAGAACAGTCAGGCAAATTGGACATATATAAGTCCATAACTTATGATGGGATTAACTCAGAAGTACTGATGTCTGTGGGGCTGCTTTTGATCCTCTTTGAACGATCATTAGTTGATTGGTAGACATACCTGGAGACTGTAAGAACGCAAGTGTGTCTGCTGTATTCAGAAAAGACAGAAAGGAGCACCCAGAAAACTACAGGCTGGTCAGCCTTACCCTGCTCCCTGAGAAGGTGATGGAATAAATAATGCTGGAGGCTGTTAATGGGCACACGAAGGACAAAAATGTGATTTGGAGTATTCAGCAAGGATTCACTGAGGGGAAGTCATGTTTGACCAACCTGACAACGTTCTGTGATGAAATCACTGGCTTGAGCAGTTGAGGTGAGAGCAGTGCAGTTGTCTGCCTGGACTTCAGAAAGGCTTTTGACACTGTGTGTCCCTTAGGATCTGCAGAGAGAAGCTGATGGGCTGGATGAGCAGGCAGGCAGGTGGATTGAAAACTGTCTGACCAGTAGGGCCCAGAGGGTGGTGATCAGTGGCACAAAGTCTGTTTGGAGGCAGTAACTCCTGGAGTATCCCAGGGATGAGTACTGGGTGTACTCCCAGAATTTGTTTCAACAAATTCATTAATGATCTGGAGAATGAGCCATGTACTTACAGCAGGTTTATTGCTGAAGATTAGAACAAGTGATGGATATACTAGAGGATTATGCTGCCATCCAGAGGGATCTTGGCAGCTGGAGAAATAGACTGACAAAAACCTCATGAAGTTCAACAAAGCAGATTGCCAGTCTTGCACCTGGGGAGGAGCAGTGCCGTGCACCAGTACATGCTGGGGGCCACCCATCTGGAAAGCAGCTTAGAGAAAGAGCCTTGGGGGTCCTGGTGGACAAGTTGAGGATTGTTGCCAGAAGATCTAAGAAGGTGATCCTTCCCTTCTGTTTACACTGGTATGGCCACTTGTGGAATGCTGTGCCCATTCCTGGGCTCCTCTCTACAAAAGAGACATGGACACACTGGAGATATTACAGCAAAGGGCCATGAATGTGTTTAAGGAATTGGAGTATCTGACATAGGAAAAGCTGAGAGAGCTGGAACCATTGAGCTTGGGGAAGGCTTGGGGCCATCTGATCCATGTACCTAAATACCTAAAAGGACAGTGCAGAGAAGATGGAGCTAGGCTTCTGTCAGTGGTGTCCAGTGACAGGTCCAGAGCCTAATGGGCACAACCTGGAACACAGGAAGTTCCCTCTGGACATCAGGAAACACTTTCACTATGATGGTTGGCTGACAGTGTTGCCCAGAGAGGCTGTGTGAAATCTCCATCCTTGGAGATAATCAAAAGCTCACTGGACATGGTCTTGGTCAACCTTCTGTAGGGTGGCCCTGCTTGAGCAGGGGGGTTGGAGCAGTTGACCTCCAGAGGGCCCTTCCACTTCAACTATATTCTAATTCTGTAATGGCTGACACTGCCCACCTCTGTCAGTGATTTCTAACAGTAGTTCTAGCATGTAATTCTGGGTTGAAATCAGAGATGACCTTGTAATTCTTCACTGCTGTGACACCTTGTGTGTTGTTTTGTGTTTGATAAACTTGTGTACATGGGAGTCTGCCATGCTGAAGGAATTCATCAAAATTCTGGCAGTGAAGGGACTTACCTAAGGAGAGGGTAATAGTTTAATGTAAGTTAACTTGGTGTTTAGCTGATGTCCTGAGGAGGCATCGTGTGCAGCAGGCCTGTGGTCACCTGCTCTCCCACATCTTGGTGTCTTTAAAACTTTCCTCCTGCATGAGAGGAAGTGATGGACATAAAGAAAATGTAGTCAAGTATCTATGAAGTTTCTTGGCAGCCCATCAAATCTTCCACCCTCTCCTAAGTGCAGACACTGATACTGGCTTCCCCAGAGTTTGTATAATATTCTAATCTATGTTGTATTTAAATGAATAACATTTTTTTCTGCTTGTATTTTCCAGATATGTATACACACACACACACACACATATACATCAATTCCTATACACATGTTTTGTATTTTTATTCTGGCAAGGCCTAAGTACTACTGTGCTTCTTACATCACTTTAAAGTGTATTGTACTCCACATAAAGGCTTTTTCTCAACAGAGAGAACAAGTAGAAGAACACCAAGATCACGGGTAGTCACAAGACAGCAAATCCATAATTTGCAAGATGGTGCAGAACTTTATGAAGCAATTCAGAATGCATCTGATCCTGGTTATATAGAGGTAACTAGATCCCTGTGGGCTAATTTTGAAAAGCTTGTGGAATAAATTAAAATAACTCCCGCTAAAATCGACCATTAAATTACTCTCTGGTTTTGCTGCCGTTCGGTATTTTCTGCAGTATGCTTATCGCTAAATAAATTAACATTAAAAATGTCAAGAAAAACATAACGAAGGCTTGTTGATTAATATTATCTTGGATGGCAATTTCCTCTTGGTACAAAAATCCAGGATATAGCACAATTAAAAGTTAATGTTACTTGTAATTTTATTACTTTGCTTTGTCTTGCATATAAGGAAACTTAACGCATCTTCATCCTTCCTAGAGTTTCATACACATATTCTTGCATGCTGTTCACTGAATTGTTTGAATAATTGTATCATTGTCTTCATTCCCTGTTCCAGTTAAACTTTTAAGTGTTTATGGCTTTACTAATAAAGATGCAGGTGATTAGTCAGCACCAGTTGTTAAAAATTAAAAACGTGCCTTTTGCAAGTGAGGATCCTTGTCTGTCGTAAAGCCATGTGATCTGTCTTTATTTGATAAAATGGTATCCATGTCTCTGGAGCTGCATGTACAGGCATCTGGGTCTTGAGGGCTTGGTCAGAAAAGTGATGGGTTTGATGCATTTAAGTGTAAATCATTGTGTCAGCTCAGAGACAGCAGCCTGAGGAGAAGTGCAGCTCGTCCTTTATTCTTACAGAATTTTTTTCTAATGCATCTTCATATGAAACAGGCAAGCCTGCCTGTTATATTTAATATTCACCTTAGCACTCTCAAGCAGGCTTCCCACTAACTGTCATGTAAGAAGTGTGTAGTGTAATGCTCTGCACAGACCAGAGAGCACCAGCTGAGTACCAGCTAAGACTGCTGCCTCCTGTTGTTTTAATATACCTCATTTCAAGTCCTAGTAGTGTCTCAGCTGGAAATAAATTGCCTCTAACAGATGAACACTCGAGAAAGAGGCTATCTAAAAATCTTGACAGTGTTTTTTTGATTAATAAAAAAGATACTGAGTTCATTTTCTCTTGGTTGCAGGGATATCTCAGTGATGACCAATTAAAAGCCTTGAAGGCTTACAGGCAGCTGATGAACGACAGAAAGCAAACTCAGATGCAGGAACAGTTCAAGAAGGCTTTAGAGTCAGCAGAACAGGGGGAAAATGGTTGTTACAAAAGGGATGTGTCTGCAGTGTGGAGATTGTATGTGGTGGACTACAGAAAGCGAGAAAAACATAAAGGTTAGTGCTTGAAAAATTATAAGGAACTTTTAACAATATCTAGTAACTGGCCAGCTTAGGTAGATTTGAAGACTTTCCCAACAGTATTTTAACTTGCATATTAATATTTCCAGTTTGATTCTTGGTTTAAGGCTTTTGGATCGGAGGGAGCGTTGTAGATTAATTTTGTTTAAAAGCCTTCAGATGATGACCGAGCAGGTGACTGAGCTGACTGTGCTGTTGTCAGGAGCAGTATTGAGCATCTGGCGCCCGCTGCCCGACGTGTGTGCCTTGCTGAGGGAAGGCGCTCGCTACAGGATCTTCCAGCTGGCAGCGTCCCAGTCCAGGGGCAGGGCAGACTCCACCAACATCCAGTTAACAGCCACAAAGAAAACTCAGTATCTACAGCTCTCAGTAAGTGCTTCAAGTGCATAAAGTGCATTGTTAAAATGCGCCACACTCTCTAAGTGTGGTAAATACTGAAGTTCTGTCTTTCATCAGGTATCACAGGAGATGCTGGAACAGATTTTCTTTCCAAGAAAGGCTCTAGAATTCTCCAGTTTGTTGGATCCTTCTTTTCAGCCACCATGTGCTGAAGTGGATTTGGTTGGAGTTGTAATTTCTGTTAGCAGAACAGGTATGCTGTGGACCACATTCATGTCCTACCATTAAATAAGCACTGACTTCTTTATTTCATAAGTCAGAGTTATCTTGGTGTTGTACCTTGGTGCATCTCACAGGCCTGTGCAAACCTGCTAATACTGCCCATCACAGTGACATGCTGGCAGATACATCTGTATTTCTGAAGAAAAACTGTCTCTGCCTATTAGCTCAGGGAGTTAGTAAGGCAGGATGTATGTAAGCTCAAAAGCAGCTTATATTTCAGTATGTTTGTATTTTTATTTTTTCCATAAACATCTGTGTTCAGCATCTGCAGAAACACCATGGTGCATGTACATGAACTCCCTCTTCTGTGTAGTGTCATGGAATGAGTGGAATTCGGGCACTGGAGCTTATGGATAGGGAGAGGTGGATAATCTTGTGGATAAAAAGGAAAATTTCATAGGAGCATTGTTTTTAAAGACACAGACTTTGAGCTGTTTCCTGTAATCAGTAGGGAGCTGGTGTAGGATATAAAAGAACCATGAGATACCTGTCACCATGCAGATGGGCTGCCATGTAGCTCTTTCAAGATGTGGGTTTTTTTCAGAAAATCCAAATCACAGTGCCTTTACTTAGAGATGTAAAGGTTAATTCAGACTTTTTTCCTGCTTTTAGGTTTCACTACTGTGGTGTACTTATCTGATGAAAGCTATAATTTAGTGGCAGTAAAGATCTGGACAGATCTCAGACACTTGGCTATTGAAGATGTAGTTGTCCGCTGCTCACTCATTTCTGCAAGCAACCTTCAGTGGCAGTCTGAATTCAGATCAGAAATTCCCGTGCTGTTGGCTGGAGATCTTTCTTTATTCTCAGCCAGTCCAAGGGAATGCTATCTTCAGGAGAAGGTTAACGAACTGAGAAGTGTGATAGAGGTAAACCTGTAGAAGTGTCGTTTGATGGTCAGTTTTAGTTACTGCTGTGTTACAATTCACCAGAAGGTCTGTTAGCATGGATAAATCTTTAAAACAAGTAATGCACATAATGCTGAATTTGGGGGGGATTTACTGGGAGACGGAGTAAGATGTTAATGCAGTTTTCCTGGAGGATTGAATGTTTTGATTTTTTTTTTTTTTTCAACTCATCCAGCACTGTCTTTAGGATGTGCCACAGAATCTCTGGCTGGCAAAAGATCTTGTACCTGTCAATAGGGAATCTGCCATGGACAGAAAGTGCAGAAATCATCTATGTTGTTGGTTTGAGATAAAATTCCAGTAGGATAAGGATGAGAGAAGAAAGTCTTAAATGTAGTGTCCTATGTAGTGTCCTTACATAGTTTGAAAGCCAACTATTCTGCATTGCAAACTCTGTTCTCCCTTACAGGATGTGGCCTCCTTTTGCTCTGATGCAGAAAGTAAACTCATGAATTTGCTACGAAGAAATCCCTTGCTTACACCCAGTTTAACTAAAAGATGTGGCTTGGAAAGCCCCTCTCCTTCCTGTAGCTATGCAGAGGATAAAAGTTTGGTAAGCCTCTGTTAATTAATGCTGTGTTTGTACTGACAGTACATGCAGTAAGGATTTAAGCAAGTGTTACCGCTGTGGTGAATGGTCTCACTTCTTAGTCCACTTCATCCAATCTTTTCAGGGCAGTGCAAACTGATTAGAAGCTTTCTCTGTGTGTGTGGGTTTAGGATTATTCCCCAGGAGGAGCCAGGGTAGATTATCCTTCCTCCAAACAGTACATGAAAACTTTCCCTGTGGCCTGTGTTTCTACAACATACCTTAAGTATTTTGAATTTCATGTAAGTGAAATGAATCATCCTTTTTTATAGATGATTTATTGCTTCTTTAGTCTCACTGTGAAGATTATCCAATCTGAATGTCACAGAAGAAAAAAATCTTGATATGTACATTTTTATTTCAAGGCATTCTGCAGTTCCTACCTTTGTTGAGAGAATTTTCTTTCTGGTCTTTTTCTAGATATTGTGTACTGTTTCTAGGATTTAAAAGGGAAGAGGTATCACCTAGTACATGTATTTTAGCAGTCTTGACAAAAATTGATTTAAATAGTACTCAAGTTTCCCATGAAAGCTGCTGGTGGGGAGTTGGTGATGTGGAGTACTGAGCACAGTCAGAACAGAAATTTTCCCTGCCATGAGTTGCAAGGGAGGTGGAAACACCCTGGTGTGCTATCAGTTCCTGGGGACTAAGTTTAAGCTGATAAGGCATCCTTTTCCATTTCAGAGGGAGGGCTGTTTAATTCTGAAGGTTTCGTTTATATATTTTTATAGACTAACTAGTTTATATTTTTATAGTTTATGAAATACATTAATCGTGTTTTTAAAAAAATGAGACTTTATGAGTATTCTCAAGCCTGTGTTGGAAAGATTTGCTATGCAGCACCTATCTTGTGTGTATTGTTATATTCTAATTTTTTTAGGTCTATGTTCTATCCTGGTTTTTCTTCAAATTTTTTTCCCTTTTACTTATTTAACCAACCATGTGTGGAGGACATAGCCAAGGCAGTAGAAGACTTAGGAGTGCTTTGATTTCTTACCATCTGGCATTGCCATACATTTTGCTTAGCTCTTAGAAACAAAATGTAAATGTACAGGTAAACAGTGATTTAGCACTTGGAGGAATAATATTAATCACTATCAGGAGATATCAAACTAAACTTAAATGGGGATGTGAATGATGATGGAGTGATTTTATATTGGGGGGTGGAGGGGTCCCCCATTTTTTGGCAGTCTTTGAGGAAGTTCATGAAACAGAACAGTCTCTTCAACATAAAACTTCTCTTTTTACCCAGATCTCTTCTAGAATTGAAATGAAGCACCCAAGCCCTTTCTCAACTAGCACACCAAATATGAAACTTGTCACACCAGGGTCAGCAAAAACACCTTCACCTGCTACAGTCAATGAAGACCATCTCAAAACCAGCAAAAAGAGAAAAGCTATGGACTTCCTCAGTTGCATACCTGCCCCTCCACCACTGACACCAATATGTTCAGTAATTTCTCCATCTGTTAAAAGAGCATTTCAGCCTCCACGAAGTTTGGGTTTACAGCACAGCAAGTCACCTAAAGAGACAGATCAGCATATTGGCCATGTCACCCCCTGTAGAAAAGTGAGAGAAACTGTCCATCTTCCTGATAATGACCTAGTTGCTGATGAGGAACTGGCAATGATTAGTACACAAGCACTTGTGAATAATTTACCAGAAGAAAAGAAGATGGATTATGTAAATGAAAACAGCAGTGTAACAGCTACTTTATCTGATCATCTTTCATCTAGAAATAGTTCCAGGTCTACTGGAGAAGCAAATAACTCATCAAAAGCAGTTCTGAAATAGCTAAGGCTCTTCAGAAGAACCCAGAGGAACCTGAGGGCTCACTGCCAGCCCACAGAATGCTACAAAGACCAAAATCCCAAAAATGCTGCTAATGTACATGTACAATATTGTATATATTTCAAATTCAATTTATTTTTACACTTTGTACATTATAACTTGATTGTATTTAATAAAGTTCTATTACACAGCCTCATTAAATAACACTTAATTTGCAAAATAGTTTGAAGTTTAGTATGTAAACACTTCTCACAAAGATGTATTCTGTACAATAGCATTGGTGTGGCTGAGGGTTTGATGATATTTTGTAAGCCATGGATTCTGTGTTCTTGCATTAGAGCAGGATCTTTGTTTCAGTCTAAAGCCATCAGTTTTGTTACCCTCTGCAACATTAGAATAGTTGTTTGGCTGTCCAAAGTGGCACAGGGCATAATAAAGAACTCTCTTATTTTTCACCAAACAGAACACTTTAATTCTGAAATGTTGTTCTGCCATTCTGGCACAGTTCTTGTACTTTTCTCCTCAGATTTCCCACTAATGTTTAATTTAGGAGCCTCTCCATCTTGGCATCAGTGAACACCTATGTCTTGGCAAGACGAAGAGCTAAGTTTGCTCTGTTGAAGTGTTTTGCTTCCAGGCTGGAGAAGCTGTTTGTGTGTGAGGTAAGACCAGTCAGTGCAGAGAGGGAGCAGCATCAAATCTTGCTACAAGCTGTTGAGTTACTTTTGCCATCATTCACTTTGCCTCTGAAAGTTACAGTAATGCTGCAGGCGAGCTACTAGATACAAAAAGTTTATACTGTCAGATATAATTATGGCATTAAAATGGCAAGAAATGCCATTGTGTGGGGAAAGAATTGGCCACAATGGCCTTAAGACAGAAATACGTTAGGAATGCTCGTTGCTAGCCTCAGACTGTGATGCAGAAAAGAAACATCCAAAATGTGGCATGTGGTAGAGCCAGTACATTTCACATATGCCTGGATGGATTTTCATGGAGGAAGAAGGATGAGAGGGAGTACAGTCTGTACTGGGTACAGTGCTCTTACAGTGGTCCTGTAGAGCTGTGAGATTCACAGTCCAATGCCATTTAAAGTTTTGTAAGAAATAAAAGTAATTTAGATTTGTAGTAGAAAAACACAGGAATAAAAAACAGTTTAGAAAAAAGTGTAAAACTAGAGACTCTTGTACCCTGATAACGAAAACACCCCGGAATGCACATCTTCAGTTAAATGTCACATTTGCACGTGCCGTGCCAGGTCTCCTCCTTGGGAAGGCAGAGGGCAGGGTGGGATGGGGACCCGTGCCACCAGCTGCACTTGCTCCACTGTAGCTTCCCTCGGCCCTGCTTGGTTTTTCAGACCGGAGGACGCTGTGGAAGGTGACATTGTGCTCGTATTGTTCTTTCATCCGTTGTATCTTCTCCCGAGGGACCTGATGAATATTCCTTCTGTAGGGTCAACAGTAACAGAAAATACATTTAGCTGCCAGTGTATGAGAGGTTGTCTTCAGTTTGCTAAAGTTCCTGCTAGGCTCAGCATAATGGTTCAGGTCTCCACTGATCTCTTTCTGGCCTTTTTTTTCAAATTACTGTTCACTTCCACCTACTTCTTAGGAATATTATTGTGGCTGCTGAAACCCCTAACACCATTATTTTTGGGAGGCAGACAGGAAGTTGACAAATACCCAAAATAAGAGTTGTGTAGAAGACCTGCGAGGTATATGAGTATTGCTGTGTTTTAGCACTAACAGCTTCTTGGCCTCAGTGAGCTTTTGTACAGCTGGAGATTTGCAGCCAAGGGCTCCATGCACTGACACAGCAGCAAGGATAGAGGTCACAAACTGCTGTTGCTTTGAGAGCAAGTAGGGAAACATCACATGTGATGTGGCTCGGGCTCCAGGGCAGACTCCTAAATGACAAGTTTGAGAGGGAGGGGAACACAATGCTCAAACGTGCAGGGCTTTCTGGATAGAGTGGCCAGAGTAGCACCAGCCACGATCTCCACAACTTAGCAGGAATTGCCTTCCCAAAGACCAGCAGGAATTTCTGTTTGTGAGCTTGCAAACCCTGACTAGCTCTGGGTTTGCCATTTAGTGCTATTAAGGTGCAGCTTGTGCCCTCGTGAGTGTACGTATGTGAATGAGCTTTACAATGCTGCTGTGAAAAGTCAGTGTGTGTCAAATATTTAATAAAACAAATTGCAAGTTACTGAGTAGCTCAGCCTACAAGGAATGATCAGATTGTGTCCCTGCAGTGCTCCCCTACCCATGGCTGGTGCTGCTGAGGCCAGAGCTGGTTGACAGCTCAGGCTGGTGGTGTCCTCACCTGTCCCCAGCCCTGAGCCATCATCTGCCTCCCCCTGCAGCCACGAGCGCTCTGGGCCTTGGCCCTCTGCCATTTGTGTCCATCACAGACAGGAGCAGCATTAATTTCTGACTAGAGCTCCTGGCTGGTAGAAAATAAATCCATCCATTGCAATGAGGTGCCCATGCCTTGTTTTCTTGCACTAACAAGCTAGCATGTATTATCTTCTGGATTTGGTAGCTGGGAGAGCACTGTTCCCTGTAACTCACCTCACATCAGGCTAGCTAAAGGCTAGGAAGTCAGCCTGCAAGAATTTTTTTCAGTGACTACAGCCATTAACCCTGCACCCACTGGTCAACATGACATTCTTAGAGCCACATTCAGCTGCCTCTACGTCCTATCACACTGTGCAGAGTGAATATATTCTTTATGTTCCTTTTGTGTGCATGTTAAGATCTTTACAAAGATCCTCTAGAACCCCATTTCTTATCCGCACTTGGTGTACCAAGATTCTTAAGGTGTACTAGATTCTGAAGGACAGAAGTCTGAATGTTGTCTGTAGTGCTAAGATTAGGGTTTGTGCCCAAACAAAAGAGACTGCTGCCCAAAATAGAGAATGAGAATCAAGGCTCCTGCACCACCAAGCTTGCAGCACAAAAATATGCTTCAGAGCTTGTTGTTTTTTCTATTGCCTGACTCACTTCAGGCTCTTTCAGGGCTGAATTCACTACAGACCAGGTACTCAAGTAATGGAAATTTTCCACAACAATCCCGTTGTCATTTACCAGGCTACATACTTCCTTATATGAAGAGAAAGAAGGCTGACCTTCTCAGAGCATGTCAACAAAATGAGAAGCTGTTGCTCCAGCAAAGAGAAAACCATGTACCTTGTCAGTTCTTGAACATTGAACTTCCAGGGTGTGTCTGGTTCTTGGAATGTAACTTCATATCTATTTTCATGTGCCTAAAGGACACAAAGGTGACATTATGAAAGTGCACTAGAAGAATTGCCACCTCTACCAGAACTCCTGACAACAGACACCAGTGCATCTTCAAAGACTCTGTATGGTGTGTTTTTCACAAGTCATGAACTACAATTATAAATTGTATCTCAATATATTTGTCAGCAGTTTGAGAACTGTTCAATTCATGTCACTACTGGGAAAGGGTGTGATGCTACATCGCTGAGAAGTAGCAGGGCAGGTTCAAAGGTCATTAATCTTTTCAAGCTGTTTTGCCTTCACTGAGTTACAAAGCTGACCAGCTAAACAACTACATTGGTACCTCTGCCCCTACTTCATCACAATATCCATCCTTAACTATAATTACAGAACTACAGGAAAACTGAAGTAAATATTTTTAGCCATGTAATGAACCTTTTCAGTCAGATCACCTTGTAGATGTCATAGCTGGCATATAAAAGCAATAAATAGGAGCTTTCCCTACCATCATCACATAGGGCTTCATTTCCCAAGCATGGATGTTGGTATTATCAATAATAACCGGGCTTTTCCCATTCTTCATTGCTTTGCGTGCTGCAATGTAACACATTAAGGAAAGCTGAAATACATTTAATAACAGAGGCAGGCCTTACTAGCCCTCAAGTGTCCTTCCTTTGCCCACTGCTCGCACCCTTGGTTCCCCACCAGACCTGGGCTTGCAGCTACCATCCAAATGGGAGCTGAGGCCAGGGCCCAGCAGCTCTCCTGGAAGAGGTGGTGCAGCCTCTGGCTGATCTGAAGCCCTTACAGAACATACTTCCAACAGCCAAAAATGACTGTCATTTGCAGGAGATCCCTGTTACATGATCTCAAAGTACGTTTGCCACCGCTACGAATTCCTTCAGAGCGCAGCCACAAAAGCATGGTACAGCAGGAGAGACCTGGGTTGTTTAATTCTCAAACTTAAACTCAGCCTGCAAGTGTTCTTCCTGTCTATCATTACATTCCCACCCCCTTCCAGGTCAGGAAAGTTAAAGGCAAAGGCTGTGGTGCCTATACTGCAGAGAGCAGCTGCTGGGCTGGTGCCTGAAGGCCACCAAGATTCAGCAGTGCTTCCTCTAAAATAACATTAACCAACCTCCAAAATCTTTTCCTTTACAAATTTCCCTTTTATAATAAGCAATAAATCAGAAGTGGTAAATGTATTTTTTAAAAAAGCCAATGCCCCATGAACTGCAGTGTATGACACCACCTTGAGATATTTTATTTTAAGGGCTAAGTTTAAAGACAGCCTGAAATGCAAAACTATTTTGACAGCCCCTGGATCGAGTTTGGTCACCTCTTTTCTGGTTCCACTTGTGTGCATCCTCTAGGAAGTCAGGCTCAAAGATGTAGACACCATTTTCAACAAAGAAATCATCAGTACTAAGGACTACAGCGCTGGGGTGGTCACGTTTCAGCTGTCTGCACGGAAAAAAAAATATGAAAGAAGGATTAGTACCTGCCACACCCTTTAAGAGAGACCATTAAATCATGAGCTATTTGAGTGCTCTGCAAATACACACAGTGCTTCATTTGAAAAATCCTAATTTAAAGGATCTGGAAGTACTGCAATCAGCAGATGGAAGAAAGGAATGGAGCTTGAAGGTGTGGCCTTGATTTCTTTAATTCAACAGAGAAACCTACGCTGGACTACCAACATCTGAGTTCAGCTCTTCTTCTGAGTTATCTGAGAAAGCAGGATTGTAAAGAGAAAAAAAAAAAAAAAAAAAAAAAAAAAAGGCAACCCAAACCTGCTTATCCAGGGATGGAAGTTGGTGTCAGAAGACAAATTGATGATGGGAATTTTGCTACAGAGATTTCTGAAGATAACCAGGAGGAAGGATTTGTCATTTAGTAAAGGTGGTCCAGAGAACCATCAGTTTGGTTTGAGGGGCTTTTCTGGCTGTAAAGCAGGTAGCACTTTTTTAGATTTTTAATTTGCAAACAAGTATCTGAGTGATGAGTAATATTTTGTGTTATTTTATGCAATTTTATGGTTCTTATCACTTGTCCTTGTTCCATTCAATCCTCCTCTTGTAGAGCTGAGTCATTTTTGGAACTTCAGCTTTCAAACCAATTTTATAAAAAAATCTGAGATTATAAAAAATATTTTATAGACAAATTTTCAGATCCATAGAGCAGACTGCTGTGGTGAGCAGACTCACCACAATCCCACTGCCCTTCACAGGGTGTGTGTCCCCCAGCAGTGCTCCTGCAGGCCAGGGATGCTGTGGGGAGCGGATGTGTGTCCTGCTGGGCACTGACAGCTGCCTGACAGGCAGCCACTGGCTCTTGGAGGTGGAAGGAAGTGCTGCCTTGTCTGGAAGTTTAAGTATGAAGCATCCCTCTGCCAGTCCTTAGAGACCACTAAAAGAAGCCAAAAAAACAACTCTTAATGTATGATTGTGTTCCTATTTGTATATAATCCTGATTTTTTTTTGTGTGTGTGTGTGTGTCCATAGACAGAATTGGGGTTTTTTTAAATTCTTTTTTTCAATCAGAGAAGAGTTGGGGGAGGAGGGAGTCTCTGCAAGAAGTCAGGGAGAGCCCATGGCATCATCTCCCTATTTCCTGTCTCCCTAAGGCCCAGAATGTCTTGGGAAAAGAAAGAAAGGTCAATCAAGAAGCCCTGTGTCTCTCGAACACGAGTGCTGCTGCCCTGCTGTCTCACACCACACACATATGGTCTCCAGCCCCTGTGACCCATTTCAGCTTTCCTAATAAAAAACTTATCCTTCCATCCCCACCAGTTGCAAAACAACCATTCAGTGTCTTATCTATGTGTGCAAGAGCAAGGGAAGAGCTGTCTCCAGGTTATCAGCAGAAGAACAGGCACCCAGACAGAAAAACCTAAATTCTGTCATCCAGCTCTGTTCCAACCATTTACTTACCAGCTGTACCCTAATCTGCCTGCAAGCAGCAGCTCTTCACTAGGACTGCAGGGTGCATTTAGTTGAATAAAGGTCAGCTTCTGACTTCGCTCTGTCTCCACTGTAACTTCTACCATCTGCTAATTAATTAATATTATTTTGTGGTGGGGTCCACCCCAGTGAGCAGTGACTTGGTGCTGATGGAGCCAGGATTGGGCTGTAGCCACTGTCATGCATCATTCAGCACCTACCTGTCCTTGTCTTCTAGTCCCAAAGGGATGTTTTATTCATAAAATTACTGCTGGGCAAACTGATTTGAGAAAAGTCATGTTTTAAACTGTTGGCAAACAGGAAAATTTTGTTGCTCTTATTTTGGTCTCAGGCAAAAAATTCTTATACTGAAAAGCACAGCAGCAACTAATGCTTATCTGGTTATTGGTGTGGATGGCCTGATATATATTCAGGTCTCTCTATGATTCAGCACCTCACCTTTCCCACTGCTTTAATCATTGCAATTTCTTCTCTAAAAACTTAACTGCTAAAATATGTGTTGTCCCTTTAGCTACTAATAGGCACATAAAATTGTGCACATTATTAAAAGATCTCAAGACTATTTTTTTTCTTGCTCAGTATTTCTTTTTAAAATGTTCTTAATCAGTGCAAATTTTAACATCCATTTTCTTAGCACATACCTTACTGAATTTTCAACAACTGAGAGCTTTGATATTAACCCTTAAGCAATCTAAACTGTAGGTGAATATCTGGAAGCTCAATCTACAGTCCTCACATCAATTATTAAAGTAGATAAAACTTGTGTTTCAAAGGAGGAAAAATATGGGACAAAATGGGCTGAGAGCTATGAATTACTGTCACATTTGCTACATTCATACCAAATGAGCTCCTGCTAACAGCAACATGAGAAAACTTGAAGTGGGAAAAAATGGCTTACCTTCTGTTTATTTTGCTGGTTCTAACTTTTAGCTTTCCAAAACAACCAAGCTGTCACTGAAGTTTACAGCTGTTTTCTGTAATCCCTTCCATATTGCCCACAAAGCTGACAAAACTATTTCTTCTCTCCCTTATCATACCAAAGGGCACCAAGAACTCTTTTGCGTGTTCTTTATGAAATGAGCCTTCCACAATCCTCACAGGACCTCAGTCTGGTTTAGAAGAAAGGTCCTGCATAATCACCTCAGGCTCTCAATCAGTGTAAGCAATAAAAATGCCTGTGTTTTAGAAAAGTACACACCAGCTACGCAAAATGGAAGGGCTTGTGACCACAGCTATTTATGAATAAATCTTGAACTGTCCTGTAAAAAGAAAATTATCCACTACAGGTAGATCAGTAAGTGTAAAGCTTACTGAGGAGAAAAAGAAAAATGCAATCTCTTTTCAAGATCAAAGGACACATAGGAGCTATGTTTGCATTTTTTTAAAAAAGCCACTGAACTGGAAGCACTGCATCGTCACAGGCAGCATCTGTGAAAGGTTCAGTATTAATTTGCATATCCACTGCAAAATGAAGAGTAGCACATCTCTTAGTCTTGCAGTGGATATGGTACCCCCTTCATCTTGTAGAAGGGTGTGGAGAAAAGGGTTTGAGGAGATCTATTTTTAAGCAGAGGAAACATCCCCCATTCTCTTCTTACTTCCTTGTCCTTTGTAGTTTCTGAAACAGCAGCAAACCTTTCTTTAGCAAAGGATAGAGCATAATGCATTTTGTATCCATAGGTTATCATACATTTCCATCAGAAAACTTGAAAATAAATTAATTTCTGGTAGCAGATTGGAAGAAACTTTCTCAGTGCTCAGAAGACTACAGAAGTGTGTATCAGAGACCAGAACATGTATGTACTGGCACCACGTGCAACCACTTGCTCCAGCCACCCTTCCCAAGTGTTCTGTGGTATTTAAAAGGTGTCTAAAAGCCTTTTGTTTCAGCAGGAAAGCAGAACTGTGAGATCTGGAGCACCTGCCCGGCGCTTGCCACTGTCTGTTGTGTTTGAACAACTCCCGGTGCCCCGAGGACCCCGCCTGGCCGAGCCTCCAGGTGCTGCTGGCAGAGCACAGCCCTGCCTTCGTGTCCCACCCGCGGGGCTCCAGCCACGGCTCTGTCCCCTAAAGCAGCAGGCTGGTGCTGTGTCACACGCAGGACACTCACCTGAAGTGGTCTCAGGCAAAGTTAAACATTTACAGTGCAATGCTGCCTGCAGGCAGGAGCTGCAGAGCTGCAGAGCTGCAGCAGGGCCGGGCGCTGGTAGCACTGGGAACAGCTGCCCAGGACTGGAGGTGCTGGCATAAACCCGGCAACAGCAGCAGGGAGAGCTGGAGAAGACACAGACTGGGCCAAGCAGTGATGCCTCAGTGCCAGAGCACTTCTTCCCCTCTGCTCTGAAAGATTTCTCGCTCTGGGCTTCACAAGGGAAGCCTTGCTCATTTCGAGCAATAAATCAACTTTTCAGCTGTGGCTGAAAAGTTACAAGTTTGATCATGCCCAGCCTATAGTGCTTGAGTTAAACTGTTAAAGGGTTAAGGTGTAAGTTGAGTTGTGCAGCACAGCAATGTGCTGTTGATGAGCTGGAAATGCAGCTACTGTGCAATGCAGAGCTTGCTGGGGAAGCAGGTATGAGCTTGTACATGGCTCACTTAAAATTTGGAGGCATTTTCAGAAGTACAGCTGCCACTGCACCTCAGATAACCTTTTTCTCAGCTGTTACCTCAGTGTGATCATAAAACCTGCGCCATGAAGTCAAGGACAATGTGTTCAGGAGGAGCATGTCCAACATGCCTGAAGGATGCTGATGGAGATGTGACTCCCAGCTGTCCCTTCTTCACAATTCTGTGACATTTGGTGAATTGGTTAAAGCTGAGGCCACCAAAAACATGGTTCAGGGAAGCTCATCCTTAACAGTGAAGCTGCTGGAAAGGTGTGAAGCTTGGAGGTGAGCAGACCAACCCCTTGTCTTGGCTTGACTACTCAATATATCACCCGTGGGTCCTTCACTGTCTTTACCAGAAACCAAAAGCCAGACCTGAACTGATCCATGCCAATGTAGGGCTGCTCTGAGCTGGAAGCAACCAGGATGAGGAAATAATTTTAACAAAAATGCCGTAACTAAAGCTTACAAAGCTGTATCCAAACTTTGCTGAATGTCACTGGAGGGTGAGGGAAACAAGCCACAGGTCCAAGGTTGTTCCTAGGACTGTGTGATGAATGGAAAAGGGGCCTTTTGACCTGAGTTATCACTAGGTTGCTGTATCACCAGTGATAACATTCATGGTCTGTGACTCATGAGCACTCTAAAGATGTAGAGGTTGTGACAGAAACACAGAAATACTGGCTGATATGCAGAATAAATGATTGTAGATGTGAATGAAAGCACCAGAAGAAAGGAGCAAAGGCTGAAACAATGGTACCCACTGACAGCCAAGGCCATTAACAGCAATAAAACTGGGGAGAGGTGCTGTTTACACCTCCCAAGGCCAGCACTCAGCTGGGGCCCAGCACTGGTAACCTGCCACAGGTAAACCCGTGCTCTGAGGGCAGGAGGATGGCCAGCAGGTCACACCATCCTCTCCACACCTGTCTCCTTCTGCTTGTTCCAAGAGGGTCAGAGGATGAAGACACCCAAAATGGGAAAATTAATATAATGGGGAGGGAAACCCACCTAAGATTCACAGAGCACCAAGTAAGCAGAATTCACAGGCAAAAAATGGCAGCATAGGAACTGTTGGCTGGAAATGCCACAGCAGACCTGGCCAAAACCCACTCTGCCACCACCAACAGAGAGCAACCCAGCAGAGAAAGTGAGGATGGGACAGCTGACAGTCTTTGTCTACTCAGATTTTGGACAGACCACCTATGCACGTGGATCTTGATGCTTGCAAGTATTAAGCAGTGGTATTGTGAGTGAACAAAATTCTAGAAAATAAACTTGAATTTATGAAGTGAGTTTATAGAGTGCTTTTGCAAATAAACAACCACCTTCCTCCTCCAGTGGGATCTTGCACTGAGATCTGTTGCAGTCATTTTTTGCAAGCTTTCCCTTGTGCAGCACACAGCATTTACCAACACCAAACGGTATGCAGTGTGAGAACAGCAGAAGAATTCTCTTGGTACAGTCCTTCACAATCTGGACAGGGTTAAGGAGAGGTAATAAATGCTGCCTTTTGATCTGTGTGCTGCTGAACAGCTGAACACAATGATGCAATCCACAGGGGCTAGAAACAGTAAGATACTCAAACGTTCATCTCACAGAGGACTGCCACAACAATACTTACAACTGATTTTGTAAATATGTCATTAACAGTTAACCTTGTGTTTTGACCTAGAAAGCACAGGTGAGTACAGTTACTTGCCCTGCCTGTGAGTATGCTCCCAAAACCTTTCTCGCTGTGCTGTAAGAAGACCAAATCCCCCTGAAGGAGCAGGCCCACACTTACACGGCCTCTTAAGGGAGAGATGTGTATTTGGGGTGTGAGCGAAACACAACATTTCATAAATTCATAAAAGAACTTTGTTTGCCAAAGTGCAGTGAGGCAGAAGGCCCAGTGGGACAGGGAAGTGTTGTACTGAGGAGACTGTAGATGAACCCAGGGCATCACACAGCTTTCTGCTGCCACCTCTCACAGCAGAGCCCTTCCTGTGGCAGCCCGTGATCCCAGCACGGGTTCCTCAGCCCAGCAGCGTCGTAAGACAGGGAACGCTCCTCTTTCGATAGAGTGGGTGGCACTGAGAGCTCCACGACAACAGACTGTGATTTGGTGATACCAAACCACGGCTGCACAGTCACACTGACTGCAGTGCTGCTTCCCAGCACTCCCCACTGTGTTTTTCCACCTATTTACAGTCAGCCTTTGAGCTGTTGGAGAGCGGAGTGGTCTCCTCTGCTCATTTTATACACCGCTAAAGCTCGGACCAGGAGTGCAGGACATTACAAAAACAAAAGAGTTGTCAATTTTCAGCCAGAGAGAGGAAGATTTTTACCAAGTTTGTGATTAAACAGAAAAAAAAAAAAAAAAAAAAAAACCACACACAAAAAAAACACCAAACCCAAAACACCAAAAAAACCAACCCAACCCAACCCAACAAAATAAATTAAAAAAAAATTAAAAAAAAATAAATTAAAAAATAAAATTAAAAAAAATAAAAATAACAGCAAAAAGAAAACCGCCACCAATCTGGCGCCTTTGAGAAAAGGAACAAGTACCGCCTTGGTCGGGGTGATCCCAGTCCATCTCACCAGAAGCATCCCTGTCGGTACCGCTCTCTCGGAACAGGAGCTTGCACAGCCCCACCCGGACACGGCCACAGGTGCCCGGGCCAGCGCAGCCTGGGGCGGGCCGGGAGCCGGGGGGTTCCGGGCGGCTGCGATCAGCCGAGGCTCCCGCTTCCCCCGACCCCCAGCCCAGCGCTGCCCCAGCGGGTCGGCGGGTCAGCAGCCAGCGCCGGGCGGGCGCACGGGCTCCCGAAGCACTGCCCCGAGCCGGGACACGCTTACCTGGCCAGGGTGCTCTTGCCGGCGCCGGGCAGCCCCCGCAGCAGCACCAGCCTCCCGCCGCCGCCGCCCCGCGGGGGCCCCAGGCTCAGCCCCCCCAGGGCCCGCAGCAGCCGCTCGTCCACGGCCGCGGGGCCGGGCCCGGCGGGGCGCGGGGTCGGGGCCGGCCCGGGATGGGGAGCCCGGGGCAGCCGCTCGGCAGCCCGGCCCCGGCCCCGACCACCGCCCCGACCCCGGCCCCGCGTCCCTCGGCCCCCGCGGGCGGGGCCGGGCGGGAGCGAGCGTCCCTCCATGTCCCAGCGGCCGGGACTTTGCCCCGCGAAATCGAAAGCTGCCGGGAGCAGAGCCACGGGCAAGGACGGGCGGCTGCGGCCGCACAGCCAGAGCGCTCCGCTACGGCACTCGCTGCGGACCCGGAACTTCGGCCCGAGATAACATCTCCGACTGTTGAAAGTCAGGATTATCCCCCAAATTCTCAAAGGCAGGAAGCCACAAGGCAGCGCGGACAGCGCTCCAGTCCCATGTGCTGCCTCTCTGTATTGCGAGCGACAGGGCTGGCCCGAAAGGGAATGAATCATCAAAGCCCTTAAGAGAAGTGGGGCTGGTTACAGGACACCAGGTATGCACGGAGACTTCTTCGCCGCCCGCCCCTTCCCTATAGCAACGAGCTGTCGGAGTCCTCTTCAAGCACAGAAACAGCAAGGATGGCCAGGGGATGCGGCCGAGCAACCGCCCGGCACGGAACAAATGACCTCGTGCAGCACCGCTCACTGCACCACCCTAATTGTCTGGGGCTTTTTCAAACCTACTATCATAAGAGAAAGTAAAGGAAGTTCTAAAGATTTCTCTCCTCTAAAGAAAACCTGATTTCCATTAACTTGAACACCAAAGAAGTCAAAGAAATTAGTTTGCAGTAAAACCAAAAGTAGTTGGAGTGGTTACCACAGCCTTCCTCTCAGAGCTACGCACAGCATCGTGCCCAGCTTGGGTAGGAGGCAGCCCCAGGTACGCCCCAAGCACACACCACCAGCAACCCTCAGTGCTTGAGCTTTAGCTTCTGAGGTTCCAAGTAGTGCTGAAGAGAGGGTTCACACACAGGGAGAAAGCTTAGCTCCCCAGGGACATGGCACACCAACGCTAACTGAAACAAGTGAAGAAAATGTGGCAGGAAAGAAGAGACAGAAAATTTGAAATTCATAGATACTGGGGAGGGGGGTTAGAGTAAACTTAAACTGGCAACACTCTACTAAGAGATGAAATGTGACTTGCCCGTACAAGAGTACTGTGAGATTTTGAAAACTATTTTTATTTCAAGCATTCTGGAAGGCCAGGATTCAGTAACAGAAAACAGAGGCATTCAGACTTCTCACTCAATAAATAGAAGTAGGAAGACAGTATTAATCCTTGAGTGACATGTTCCTGAAATCAAACTAACTTTTCTGCTGCCACTAGTACAACACAGAGATCTGAAGCTGTGGTTATTGCAGGTATGAATGCCTTCCTCCTCCCCTTTACACTTTGTATAATGTTCTGCTGGTAGGAGAGCAGGACATTTCCAGCCAAGGAAGACACACACATGTACATGGGAGATGCATTCAAACAGTGCAGCCAGAAAATTTCACCAGTGGCACAACATTAATTTAGAAATACACACGTTGTTAACTGCTTTCATGTAGATGCAGTATTTAAATAGAAACTGGAGACACGTTGGCAAATTCGACCATGGTGGAGCTTCAGCACAAGTTCAGCCAAGTCCTGGCTCTTCAGCTGATGTATAAACACATGCAGGGAGAGGGGAGGAAGAGGAGATGAAAGAATAAATGGAGAAATGTTCTGGATCTGCAAGCTGCACAAATGGGAAATACTATTTCTGACAAGTAGACACAACCACGTTTCCTGCTTCTCCTCAAACTTTTCTCACACTTTTATTGTTATGTGAGGGACAGTTGTCTTTTCTGTCACTCCCCCTTCCTACAAAGAAGAGTCCAACCTTATGCATGCCTCATAATTGACAGAGGTTGCCCTTTATAATTAATTGTAATTTGTCTGTCTCTACATACATAAATGTTTCCAACACCACTAACAGAAACATCAAATCACTGGTTACCAGTGCTAGTTATACATCTTCTCAGACAACCACAAACCATACACACCCTTCCTCCAGCATGTTTGAATCAGTTCTTTAGTGAAATGTTCTTGTTTCTGTAGTCCCAAATTCCCAAATGAGTCTAGCTGAGGGGAAGCATAAAGCCTGGCTTCAGGAAAAAAGAAGGGAAGTGCCCCCCTGGATGAGTGAATAGGAAAAACAGATGAAGATTTTAGCCATTCGAAGTTGTAAAGGGATTGGGTGCAATTATGACTGAGGGTGAAGGCAGAAGTAGGCTAAGACACGTAACAAGCACCGCTGACTGCAGGTGAGCATCACTGCCTGCTTCTGTGGTGATGTCCTGGATCCTGATACAAGTGAATTAAATACCACAGCCTGAAGCTCACACCCCAATAGTGACAGATGCCTCTGGTCTCCACTCTCAATCTCCACACTTGAGGATGTACTGAGAAAGTGTAAATCCCAAATGGCTTCAGGAAATGATCTTTTGCCATACACAGAGTTATCTCAGTTTTGATCATTATTACATGGACAGACAGGTTGATATCGTGGGGCAGTGTTGGGGGAAGGTGGCCAAAGATGTACACCAAAAAGTCTACGGTGGTTTCTTTCTTCCTGGTTATCCCTCACATTTAAAATCCTTGGTGACCAACTGAAGTCCTTCCATGGTGGAATCAAAGCGAGAAGTTTCTGAAATTAAAAAAAACAGAAAGAGTGTCTGCTGAAGTTCCACAACAGCACAGGTGGCAAAAAGACTTAACACATAAAGCAGGCCTCAGACTGAGAAGAATCTGTCCAATGTTTCTTAAAGTTTCTAATACTCAGCTGTTGGTTATTTCTTTAAAAAGTTAGAATGGAAAGGAAGCAAACAACAGAAAGCAAAGGAAAAATAAAAGAATGCAAGGAAAAGAAAGATAAGAACTTGGATGTCAAAACTAGAGGCAGTAAGGACCTTACCACCTCCAAGCTGAAAAACAGTGGATTTTTTTTCTCTCTGTGTCACAAATCCTATGTAATGAATAGCTGTTCAACCAACAACGCCATAGTACAGCTATATCTGAATTTTTTTGTTACAATGTGAATTGTTTCCCCCTGTTACATGCACTCAGGACCTCACAGGCTTTCATGTTACAGAGCTTGTGTGAGGCACCCGCACAACTCAATTGTTGCTCTTTCCTGAGAGCTCCAGAAACACTGCTGTAGGCAGCTCTTACTCCCCCAGGTAATTAGACTCTCTGCTTAAGTGATTTTTTTGAGCCAGCTTTTCCTGGTAAGCACTGTAAAAGGCAGGTGAGGTTTTCTGGTCACAATTCTGTGCACTTTTTCATGCTTTATAATATTGTTTAATATTAGGGGTTAAATGCCAAAGGACAAATAAGTTTTTCCACTGTTATCTGTGTATCAAAGTAGCAGCTGGAAGAGGTTTGACCATGGGATGATATTTTCTGTGGCAATACTGGAAGACTGCTTTAGTCTGCTTTGTATCCTTCAAATTAATTTTTTCCATTTTAGCCAAAAACCAGTCCTGCCTGTCCCAGCTATACACTCCTGCTTTTTTGCCCATGTCCTGCTGATCTCATGGGCTCTAGGACATTTTGTTTCAGTCCCATAGTCCAGACCAAAAACTTTTTGGATGTCTTAATGCATGAGATGTGAGAGCTGAACTGCCTCACTCAAAAGCATCACAGACAGCAAAGGGAAGTGCCAGGAATAGCACAGCCATGGAAAGGAGGAGTGATAACACAGGGTATCAAGAGATTTGGCTCATCAAAACCACACCCTTCAGGGCTGTTGTGGAAGAAGTATTCCTGCAAGGAATTACTGACTGCTGTACTCAAAAAGAAACATGCCAGCTTCTGCTTTGCAGTAGTCCTGCAGATAAATGCTTGAACACATTTGTATTGCACCTGGCATCTGTGAGTCCTGATCTAAGGAGAACTTCAAGGCACCAAAAAAGAAATGCTGTTTTCACAGATCTCGACATTTCTCAAACTGGGAACTCTTGCCTAATCTCCAGAACAAATACTGATGTGCTGCCAATGCTGCAGTAAGGAGCTCTCACAAAAACTTGAGATTAACCCTGTGTTTTCACAGAGAAACACTGTTCACCCTCCCATTGGAATAAAAACACCCTTACACAATATGAATATAGAGGCATGTTCATCTGCCTAACAGATTAATTTGCACTTGGCCAGTAATGCTCACTTTGCTTTCCAATCTAAAGGGACCAAAGTAATCATATTAGCTCTCCCTTGATTCCCTATGATTTTAAAATCTTTTGGTAGGAATGTCTCCATTTTCCTAGTTTTTTATTTCCCTTCTGACATTTGAAGGAATGAAATCCATTTCAACATTTACAGTTGTTCACTTGAGCCATTTCACAACCACTCTGGGACATCATTCTTGGCAAGTCTGCTTCAATCAGCAACCAGAGGAGAATTATTTTGTGGTGAGGCAAGACAACCTTATCCCTCAAAGCCAGGGGCACCATCGATCAGGAAAACTCACCTGTCTCTTATAATGCCTGCATGCAGACATTGTGGAAGCACTGGGATACTCACGTGGGGCCTGCATTACCCAGTATCCTGTGCCTGACAGTGAGCACGAGCTGATTGAAAACCCTAAGACAAGCTCTTCCTTTTCACATACTTTTCTTGGTCTAATTCTTTTAACATCCTACATTTGTAAAAGCTTAAAAGAGTCCTCCACCTAAAGGTTTGGTTGCAGAATATATGGCCCCTGATACCAGAGGTGACTGCTGCCCAGACAGGACACCCTGCACGTCCTCTCCTCCTATCTGCAGCAGCACGACCTCACCTGCTCCCTTGCCCCAGCCTTGGCACTGAGCTGCACCTTACAGCAGCTTATCTAAATTCTTCAGCCCAGCAGCCAAGTATTGATTTGTTTGCTGTGGGGTTAGTGAGTTAAATGATAGCCTTCGTGTCAGCCAGCGAGCGCTGGAGCTGCTATCTGGAGCAGGGCTGGGAGGAAGGGCACTTCACACTTGGGCAGCAGTTACCCATTGCATCAGCCTGGTCTGAGATGGCAGATCCCATCTCCAGGGCAGCCTAAACACATCTGACCTCTGGTGTCCCATCCTCTCCCTCCAACAGCCTTCAGGACTTTCCCTGACTCATTTCAGGTGCTGAACTAAAACAAAGAAAAACAAAAACCCCCAACATAAAGCTCCAGCTGTATCACCCCATTCCAGCATAGATCTCAATGACCAAGCCTGCAGAGACAGCACAAGGCCTTTTTATGAGCCAAACACTGATGGGGCAGTGGCAAAATGTGCATTTCTTTCGTGGCAAAGTCTGCATTGCTCTTATTCTGTATTTCATAGAACTAACACAAGCTGACACAGTAGAGTGTTAAGACTGCAACCCAACATAACAAACTGGAGTTTCCTGGCAGCAGTCAGTGTCTGGGTCACAAACACACAGGGCTCTGGGTCATTTCTGTTGCACTCATGACAAGAGGAGAGGAAAGCTGAAACAGGTTTGGGAGTAGCAGAGCAGACAGACAAAGGGAGTAAATCTGATGGGAAAAAACAGTTTGCTGGATTCAGCAACCAGATAAAGTTACAGACAATAAGGAAGGATAATCTGCTAGCGTGTGTCTTTCCTTTCTTGAAGCACAAAAGGAAAAAGAAAAACTTTCATATTTCACAATCTTCTCCCAGGAAAATAACAAAGCTCTTCACATCTTTCTTTAGCATATAAACATTTAATCAATAACCTGAATTTATTTCTGAATATCCTAAGCAATTTCTGAATAATAGCTTAGGATACAAACCCACACAGACATTCAGTCAGGACCATAAGCCAAAATCCTGCCTCTAAGGTGTTTGTATTAGCAATATAATAAATAAGTAGCCTCTAAAAATTGGCAGCAGGTGTAGGCCTAAGTATTTTGTGAAAGTATTTTTTATTTGTTTACCCAATATTGTAGTATTTGATTATATGAGAGGAAAATACTGCTACCAGATGTTCTTGATGTAATTAATGATCTGTGCTGAGAGTGCCCTGTGAAACCAGTGCTCTCTGGGCCACGTGGTTCACAGAGATCTCCCTCCTCTTCCTACACTGGTAGCTGGTACCAGCTAATCAGCCTGCAATGTCATTTTTGTCATCAAAAACATATAATCAAATCAAACCCCATTCAAGAGGTTTTAATTCCAACCCAAACTATCCAACTACTTCCCCTCTGACATGAACATCCAGAGTGAAAACTCCCATGATTATAACAGTTCCAGCACAGTGCACATCCACCTCCTTGACTCCTGCTCCAGCCATCAACTGGAGGCATGATCAGGTCAGGCACAGGGCACCAGGTAGGTGATCAGACCCCATGTGGATGATATTCCAGCAGTACTGTGATGTCTGGATGGGAACGATTTAAGCCTCAAGATATGGAATCTTTTTCTGGCTCAGTTTGCTCATGGTGCAAGTTATTCTATTTCCACGTACCTCGGTTTATTTGTTTAAAAACTACAGATTAATCCATTTTCCATTTTGGAAAGAACAGCTGACTGCAAATGATAGAGAAGTTCAGCTAGCATTTTCCTGCTGGAACCCATAATCCTTCCTCCTTATCTCAATCTTCCCAGAATATCTCTCATAAACAAACCAAAGAAACTTTGCCAAGCTACCAAAGGGTTCAAAAATTCACGAGACAAGCAAGAACATGATAGCACACTTTGTCACACCAAATGAAAACATTAATGAAAACTTAATACTTCAATATATGGAGTCTTACTGCGAGTTCCTGCTACTGTTTCTCCACTGAAAAGCAGAACTGCCACTTTTTCATAACTTGTGAAATATTGGTGTATTGCTCATGGAGTTCTTTTCATGATTAGACCCTTAACAGAGCCAGCATTGCTCTCCATGCTGAAAAGACAAGGAAAGTAGGACTGTGATGACTCACAACAGATTGCCACAGCAACCAAAATGGGAATAAATTCCAGCTCTTAGGCATCCTACCCTGCTGCTTTCGCTTCACCATGCATGTTTTAGATTTCTGAAGAAAAAATAAAATCATATGACTTTAATAACAAAATACTGTCTTCTTCTTTCCCCATTGAGGCTTGAAAGAAACAAAATCCAAACAACCCTCAACCCTAACTCAATTAAAACCCAAGTAAATTGGGGAATACTAAATGCACCCTAAAAATTATAACAATCAATATTCTTCAGATATTTGGTCAAATATAATAAAAAGATATTTGGTCAAATATAATTAAAGAGTGAAACATTCACAAGTTGACTGATTACCTGTTTGTTCATACAGAATTTAAGACAGTGAATCATGACTGATGAAATGCAGCATCCAGACAGCCAGTGCAGGTTATGATGTTCTCCTCTATCACATCTTGACACAGCTCCATGTCTGATAGTGTTTCAGAAGAGTCTTGATTCTCTTGGTGATTTTTATTTAGATCTTCAAGACTAATAATATCATCTAAAAAATAAAGAAATTTCAAACTGCAGCCGAACACACCTGAAATTACCTTGCATAGTCTGTCATTTCTGTTGTGTCAGCATACAGTATTTCTAGATCAAGCTTTTATCAGAATTCTCTTGACTTTTGCCTCCTAAATGGCCTATAAAATAATGAAATCCTTCAGTTTTGTCTCTCATAGGGGTTGGGGAGTGAGAGACAACACTCATGCATGTGTCTATTCCCACTCTTACGCTGCCTCTCCAAAAGCAGCCTTTCTTCTAAAACAGGGAAACTTCTCTCCTACTTTAGACAGCAAATGCCAGGGGATGACTGTTGTGTATTTTTAAACTTGTTACAGAACCTGTGAAATTGCACTGCATTAATACAGAAATCATGGAAAAAGGCAATGAGCAAACTCATCCCACAACCTCCACACTGCAGGAATTAATGTGTGCAGAAGTCCAGAGCTTCACATGAACCCTGATATCCCTTGCTGCTCAGGTGTGCAACCTCAAGTGCTGTTTGACAGCAGCTGAATGTGAGCCAGCTGTGCTTAGGTGCCCAAGAAGGCCAATGGCACCCTGTCCTGTATCAGCAATGGTGTGGCCAGCAGGACCAGGGCAGTGATTGTCCCCCTGTGCTCTGCACCAGTGAGGTCACACCTCAAGTTCTGTGTCCAGTTCCAGGTCCCTCGCTGTAAAAAGACACTGGGGTGCTGGAGCATATCCAGAGAAGGGCAATGGAGCTGGGGAAGGGTCTGGAGCACAAGTCTGATGAGGAGCAGCTGAGGGAACTGGGAGTGTTTGGCCTGGAGAAAAGGGGCTCAGGGGAGACATCACTCTCTACAACTGCCTGAAAGGAAACTGTAGCCAAGTGGGGGTTGGTCTCTTTTCCCAGGTAACAAATGGCAGGACAAGAGGAAATGGCCTCAAGTTGCACTGGGAAGGTGTAGATTAGGTATTAGGAAAAATTTCTTCACTGAAAGGGTGGCTGGCCATTGGAACAGGCTGCCCAGGAAGTAGTGAAATCATCAGCTCTGGGAGTGTTCAAAAAGCAGGTAGAGATGGCACCGAGGGACCTGGTTTAGTGGTGGACTTGGGCAGTGCTGGGTTAATGGTTGGACTCAATGGTCTTACAGGTCTTTTCCAACCTAAATAATTCCACGATTCTATTATTATGCTGCAAACTTTTAGTGATAATGAAGTTTAAATTAACCTTTCAGGTCAGTGAAGTATCAAGAAAGACTATGTCATGCTAAACAACATTTTGATCTAGAATGGATAAACTTGAGCTAACTACTGGAATATTTCCACGTGGGAAACTTTATAAGGCAATTTTAGCACTTAGATGAGGAAAAGTGAAGTGATGATAGCAACCATAGCTCTGTGGGCCATGGACACCATCAATGGCACCACAAATTCATTTATCACATCATCGTGCTTTTGCACAGAGTGTTATCACTCATTGGGAAAGAAAAACCCTTTGATAAGAAGAATTTTATACAGTTTTTGTACCACAGAATAGACTTACCAGTCAAGCCATCTCCATTCTGCAATCCACTTGTTTTCTGTTTTTCCTAAAATAGATAACAATAGTGCAGCAAAAAGAAAGTGTGTGACAAGAGATGTTACTTTTTGGGCAAGTACAAAGTGCATGCTCTATTTTATAATCACTAGTTCATTGTAATCAGGATTTTCCTGATTTCCACTTCCAGACAAGGAAAAAAACTAATTTGTAAGGTGACACTTTCCAGCTAGACAAAGAGAATTAGTTTGCCCACAGTCACGCAGAATAACTTCTCTGCTGCAGCTCTAGCAGAGAACACAGAGGATGAGATTTGCTCAGATGATGAGAGAAAACTATAAGAGGGAAAACACCTGAATGATGGTAGCTTGTACTTAATGAACATAGGTCAGGTCAAGACACATGTATCAAAACATTTTCACCCTTTTTAAACTACTTTGCACACACTTCTGAAGTTGATCTTCCAAAACCTGAATCCTACCATGCCAATGAGCTGGCTCTAGAAACATTCAGAGGGGGATAGAAAACATCTATCTCCTTATTGTGGAGATTAAAGCAAACTTACTAACAAAGAACTGAAGAATTCCCCTTTGCACCTGAAATATTGGAAAGGCTTCCAAAATCCCCTACAATTCATACCTCCACAGAGGTCTTCCACAGTAAATAGATCATCTTTGAAACTTTCCAGTCAAGGGGAACTATATAATCATCTGGCAACAAGGATTCTGCAGAAGAAAATATTTTTTGCAGTTAAGTGTTCAGATCTCTCCATAGCCAAAATATATCACTGAATTACAATTTTTGCACATGTTATTTATATATATTTTTTTTTTAAAAAAGCAGATATTTAAATGGGCCAGCAGCAAAACCAGACTTCAGAATTTCGAGAATCTAAGGCCAGTGCACAAGAGGGGAAAGAGAGGGAAGGAGATTTGGGTTTGGTTTCTTTATTTAAACAAAAGCTTTCCTACCATACTTTCATTTCCCCCCACATACTCCCCTAAAAATAGGCACACACAAGAAAAACAAAGTTTTCAGCCAAAAAATTAAAAGAAACAGAACTTAAATAACAATCTTTAAATTTTAAAATGCTTAATTTATAAGAATTTGTGGACTATCAGTAGAGAAGCTGCCTCCTAAAATGTTTTAACTCTAACACCATTTAAGCTGAAGAGGTTCTTTATAGGAAAACTGTCTGAAATATACTCTACACTTACATGAGAATCATACAAGCAAGATGGGCACTTCAATTTTTAATTTCTAAATAACTACAGACATTTATTTATCAAAAATTTTCCCTCCAAAATAATTTCAATAAGCATTGACTGCAATTCCCAGTGTTGTAAAATAATACTACTCAAATGTGTGCATCAATAAATAGTTGCCTGTCAATATACTATATGCTACACCAAACAAACAAACACCAAAACAAAACAACACACCAACAGGATAATTTTTGGAATTGTAGTATAATAATAATAAAGGAGAACACGGCCAGCCAGGCACAATACTGATGGGAAAACACCAGCAGTCAGCAATCACAAGCTGGCACAGCTTCAGAGAGATATCAGAGTGGGTTTGTATTTCTTAAAGGTTATTTCCAAAGGAAACTCACCTAAACTCCAGAGAATGTCACCTGTTACTGACTCAGAGAAAAAGAACATTTGGTTAACTAACCTACTGAGTGTTTCTGAATGCCTGGTTATTCTTTTTCTTTCTTGAAGATGCCTGTTTTCAAGTTATGGCCAACTCCCTCTAAGATTATGAAATTTAAGATCACAAAAACAAAGATTCACCAAATTTGGAGAAGAAAAATATTTTATATGTAACAGTTGAGGATATCATACTTCCTTGCTTAATTTCAACTCTTTCTGGCAAGTTCTTTAGTGTGTGGTGCCAGATTTAGGTAAAGCAAGCACTACAGGTCCTTTAGGGACCAAGCCAAGTAATGCTTCCTATGATTTGCATCACTGTTCTGGCATGTGGCATTGCCATCAACATTTAAAAAGCAACAAAGAATCCTGAGGTCAGTTTGAGCAGATAAATAGACATAAGGTGTTGTCTGTCCGATTAAAATTTTCATATGAAAATTCATGCTTAACTTTAAATTCTACTGAAACAAACAAACATAAAGGTATATTGAAAAGCTGGTCTGTGTTTTTTAATCCTATTTATTAGCTAAATGAGAGTTACAGTTTCTCCACTAAATTTGGACCCAAGAAGCTGAAAAACATTATGCACAGGGAATATGGCTCTTTCAGCAGGTGGTCTAGGGTGACTTCCAAGCAAGACTCTGTTATTGTCACTGGTGACAGCTCTGTGGGATTATATTAGCCTGCAGTATACTGGGAAATGATACTTGGCACACTCAATTCCTTTGAGGATTGATCATCTTTTACCTGATAACTTAAAATTATTAAACTGAAAGTACAAAAGTAAGACATCTGGAGTTCTGGAAGGCAAGTATACACTAGGACACTTATTAATCAGGTACACTTAAAAAGAAGACATTCACTACCAGAAAATATCTCATAAGTCTGATATTCAATTTCAAACTAGATTAGATTTTAGGAAAGATTTTCAACAGCATCTCAGCCACATAAGAGTGTATGAAAACTTTACTAAAAAAGAGAATATTACTATCTGGAATATAAAACAAAACATGCAGCCTTTATATAAGAGCACACATTTTGTACCACATTTTCATTTAGTTCCATAATCATCACAGTAAAATCTTACTCAGTAGGATGTCTTAAAACATCATTTAGTTCTGTAATCAACACAGCAAAGTCTTACTAGGATGTATTAACATGTCAGCAAGTGTTCCATGTTTTGATTTAAACTTAGTCTCTTTTGTAACAAAAATTGACTGCAAATACAAGGCCAAACCAAAAGCTCCTTTGACAGAGACTGAGGATTTTAGGTAAAAACTAAAAACTTTCCCAAAACAGCAGTGATTTTTTTCAACAGCGCTAATGTTTAACTAAGAACTGCAATAAAAATCAGGTTTTAACCATAGTATTTTCATTTGTTTTTTTCATTTAGAGGGAGTGCTTTGGTTTTTGTTTGTGGTTTTGAGGGGGTTGGGGTTTTTTTTATTTTACATAGGAGTAGTAAGAAAAGCATTATACCCAGTGGAAGACCTGGAGAACCAAAGAGCTTCACAAGTTGAAAAGCAAATCCTAATGATAAGGGAAGTCCCAGAAAACTACATTTCATATCTGCATCTTGATAGTCTCCAAGTTGTGATGCCTTTGCTGGCTCAGAGTCATCAGCTCCATTTGCATTTTCACTGCAGCTTGCCAACTTATTAGAATTTTCTAGATGTTCAGAAACAACTTCAACAGAAGACAAAATATCTGGTTGACCATTTGTAACATCTGAAGAAATGTGTTCACCCTCGTCCTCTTTTTTATTAACTACCTGTTGTGGCTGAAGAGTTGCAGTTTGCTCCTCCTTTGTTTTGGAATCTACACAAACCCTGCAGGCGTATTTTGATGTAGGAGAACATTGTCCTGAATGAATGTAAGAAATACTATGTAACAGAGCATCTGCATCAGGAGTGGGTAAGGAATATTCCTGCAATGCATGGTCCTGTTCATGTGCTTCTCCACAGTTCTTGCTTAGAAAGTGTTTTTTCCTCACTTCCAAAACATTATTTTGGGAAATATCTTCTCTTATCAGGACATCATTCCCTCCCTCTGTATGACCAAAGATCTGTCTTGGTAGATTAAACTTAGGTGCTAAGTTGACAATTCTCCTGTATCTCTTCCTCTTCAATGTAATTGGTGTAGCATCATTTATTGGCATATTTACTTCACTTGAACCCTCTATGAAGGTAGCCCTGGCTTCCACTGGGGAATCAAAGTGCACTTCACCAGTTGGAGATGTGGACAGACCATTGCTTATTACATTTCCAATTTCCTCAGTTTCTGTTTCATGATTGTTTTCTTTTACCAATCCCTCATTTGACTGAGAGCAGTTTAGCTCTGCTGAACTGTCCGAGTGAATCTGGTCAGGTTTCCTCACTTTCTGAGATCTTTGTTCACTTATAAATTTATCCTCAGAGCAAGGAGAGACAGAAACTTGAGCATTGAAGCCCTGCAACTGCAACTCCTCAGTAGATAAATTAATTGAAAAAAAAGCCCAGGGATTGGAGCTAGTCTCTTCTGCTTTTAATGGACATTTGCCCTCTGTGTTATCAGGCATATTATTAATTTTATTTGAGTTGTAACACTGAGAGGTTTCTTCCTCTTTACTGTTTAAATTTACCAGCTTGGCTTCCAAGTCACGTTCACATGTAATTTGACATGATCCCAGTTTGTTTTCTGTGCTTAACAATGTCATACCACAGTCCTTAGAAATGCCTTCTGTTTCCTGGATGGGATTTTTATCATTGCTTGTTAGGAAACTGCAGAGATTGTGCCTTTGCTTTGCTTCCTCATCATCTAGTGCATTTTTGGTTAGATTTTCAGCGCAAAAAGATTTTACATCTCTTAAAAGCAAACCATCACTTTCTACAGGCAATTCATTTTTCCATGCGCTATTTGACATCACTGAGACCTCAGGCACATTGACCAGAAAACTCTCTCTTGAAACCCCTGCAGCTTCTTTTAGGCTTTCATCACCATTCGTAGGCTGCTCTTCAGAACCTGTTACTGGATCCTCTGGGTCTTTGCTGAATGTACACAATGATTTTTTGTTTTCTTCTTCCAAGTCATCCTCTTCACTTTCTGATCCATCATGGCCACCTGGAATTGGATAATGAGCTACTCCACATAACATTTTCTTTGTAATTTCTGTACAATTACTTTTCATTGTTTTGTTTCTTTTTCTCTTTTTCTTCTGCTTTGCTTTTGTTAACAGGTATCCAGGGTTCTTGCTTAAAATTGTCTCCCTGTGTGAAAACAAAGAAGAACAAATGTAAAACCTGAAACAAATAAAAAACCCAAAACCCCACTAAATCAGAGCAATAATGTATTCATGGGGATCAATTTGAAGAATAGGTACTTTATGTTACTATGATGATCAAACACAGACTATCCGCTTTTTTCAATAGATAAGATCTCAGATAACACCTTGTATTGATTAGACAAATGTTTAATCAATGCAACGCAGGACAATCCTGAACATTCAAATCCGTTTAAGTAAACCCAGCTGCCATCTCAATAATCCCACTTTACAAAAAGTATTCCAAATCATTGTTAGACTAAACATTGTGTTTCTGGATGTCTTTCTAGAATGATGTTTGAATAATAGATCCTGAAGAGCTAGTGCTATTTTGAAATGTCATTAAATGCCATGTGGAGCAGAAAGGTACTAAGTAGAGGACAATGTCATCCATTAAGATCAAATACACAAATTCAAAAAATACTAACCAAAATCCAAGTAATGTAAAGTTACAGTGACTACAGCAGTTCTCATATTTAGTGTTCAGTAAATAGTTCAGTAAAATAAAGTGGTGACTCACACATATTTGGAAGAAATATTTCATACTTTATTACCAACAAAATAATACACTGTGGAAAAATTAAGATGCTGTAGGAAAAATAACTTATTTATTTACAGTTAATTTTGTAGCTCTTTTCAGAACATCTTATTTATTTAGTCTGAATTTCTCATCAAATTTAACAGAAAGCAGCCCTAAGTTCTCTGAAATCTTGACTTTAGCCCATCAGCCAGCTAACCCTGAAATGAAAACTTGTAAGAAAATCCCAGTCCAGGATTCCATCCAGGAGCCTAACATCTCCCTTTACAATTCTTCAGAGAGATGAGCTTTTCAGAGCTAAGTTTGATAAATCTTTGTACCAAAGACCTGTTCCTTTTCTGTAATTCTTCACTTTTCTGAAACCCTTTGTTTGGGATGGCACTTCGCACAACACACTAAGGCAAAGCAGCAGCTAGAATTATAGGGTAAAATTAGTTGATTTTGGGGAATGTGTATGTAAAATTACCTGCTTTATTAAGTGCTGTATTCTGAAATCCTTGAGAGAAACAATACAAAACAGACCATAAAAGGGTGACTGTCAATGTAGAGGGAAATCTGATCACTAGGAGGCAGCCTGGAAACTAGTGGGAATCCCATGGGAATCTATCCTTACCCTTTATTCATTCTTAAATTTATTCACTGTTTGTCTCTTATAAGTTCTTCCTTAATTTGACCTCTACAACGCAAACCCTCCTAATACTCTGAGTGCAAAGGACAGCAGCAGCCTTCTCAGCACAGACAATGAAGCATTTGTTGACTGCAACAGGATTCAAAAGTCCTGGTGCCTTGATATTGCTGCAAAGGGCACCACAGATTTCCATAGTGATCTTGTTGGAAAGCATATGAACTTTACTTCCCTATAATAGCATGCAGATATGAAATCCTACTAAGAAATGGGATTTCCTTCAAATGTTGGCATTTAAGTCCAAATGGTGCTTTTCTCCAAGTAATGAAAATGGACTTCTCCTTCTCCAGATCTGTGTATTTTCACAGTGCCCTATGGTTTAAGTGGGAATGTCCACACCACTGATGACTGAAATCAGCCAAGACAAATTTCATGTTGAGTTCTGTTCACAATATACTCCATAGTCATCAACGTGCCTCCTATCTCTCCAGAAAAAGAGGCATAGGATGCCAGAGTTCTAGGACTGAATAGATCTTTTTTGTCTATTGAAATAAATGACATCAAATTGAAGTACCTGCAACAGTAGCTGGAGAGATTACTTTCTTACATATAGCCCACATATGCAGAAATTATATACTAATCCAAGATTATATCTTAAATCTTGGCATTAACTTTCTTCTTTGGTGAAGAAAATTCATAACTTGAAAGTGGTTTTAGACAAGGAAATTCCCTAGAGTTCTCCGAGAATTTCAGTTTTCATATACCCCCTTCCCAGTGAAACAGAAAATAATGTTCCAATTTTAACTGTTTTTAATGTTGTGGGGAATAAAATCTCAGACCTGTGCACCAACTCCAAGAAGAATTTATGGTTGTACCTAAAAGTCCTTGTGCTGCCAGAACAACTGCAGAAATGAGAACCAAAGTACCATTGTCAGCATTGGCACAGGACAGGAATTAACTTCTCCAGCCTTGATATTATTGTAGCTAAACTTTGCTCATCACTCACTTCTCCCAGATGTGAATTCGTAGTGCTGCTGCTGGAAGTGAACTTCCCTAATATTGGTACAAGCATGTTTCTGGTGTCTAACCCCTCCTGATACATCTGACACCACTTTCAGGACAATGCTGACAGAAACTTTCTTAGGCTGGGATGTTGCATGAAAGGGTATTGCAGAAATGAGAAAAAAAAGTCTTAAAGGTCTGCACACTTTCTTAGTCTCCTTACTATTAATTCTGAATCAGGAAGGAAAATCACACTCGATGGGATTCACTTTAGAATGCAAGAACAGAAAACACACATCCATCAAATAATGGGAAAATAATGCCCTGGATAATCCAGAAAAATGAACAGCTATTACTGCATTGAAATTGATGCATGTCAAAATAATAACAAATGCAAATGTTGATCCAGGATGATAATTTAGCATACCTGGATATGACTATGAAAAGTGACATTCAACAGCTCATCATAAATACAACTATGTAATTTCTGTGCTTTGGAAATACAGAAGTTTTATAACAGTTCAAGGAAATTAGTTTTCTAAAGATTTTGATTTCCTAAAGAAAGGACTAAAGCAAAAAGGAAAGCGATGAACTATTAAGTGTAGAATAATAAAATGTATTACTCCTCATGGTTCCAGGGTAACTTTTGATTCTAAGAACAAAAGAATCTAACAATTGATTCTAAGAAAATATTGCTCCAAGGAAATATTCTAATGCACTGTGATTGCATAGCTTAAATTTCCTGCTTCGGGTATAACCCTGTATGTATCATCTTAAAGTTTCTGCATTCAATTAAGCAAATTGTCTACTAGCTTTCATAAGATTTATCTTCGTTCTTTCTCTTTTAGTCCACCCACATGCCTTTTGAGAATTTCTCTTTCTGTAAAACCATATGGCACAGAACCACTGAGAAAATGCAAGAACCAGCATGGAGATAGACTTCTCCTCTTTACAGGTGTATTTGCTAATGAGCTGTTATTAAACCCATTCAACACATGCAAAAGGGAAAAGAAAAAAGGTGCTATTTCAGCTGGCATTTAAATTTTGCTACATATCATGCATTTAGAAACCCGGTTAGCAATAAAAAGACCTGAAAAAATATAATGGTATCTTTGCTAAAATAGGAATTCCCTACTGTAACACTTTTAAATTTCTCAGCCTACTCCTTAGTACTAAAAGCTTTCTGCCAGCTCTGTTCGATGCGACTTTAAGGTTGCACCCTACTGCTCAAAGTAGCACTGACCAGCTTGATTGAGAGTCAGTGCTCTGACAACACTTTCAACTGGAGAAACAAATGCACTTTCACTGAAGCAGAACACACTAACTAATTAATCTAAAGCAATTAGTCACATTTTGCTGAAAAATGGCAAAACCAAAAAAATTACTTATTTGCAGTTCTACAGACTTCAGCTCCAGCATGCATCTAAGCTGATGTCTGTTTGATAAAGAAAAATGCCTGCAGTCACTGCTGTAATGAAATCTAGGATAGAATCATAGAGTCATTTAGGTTGGAAAAGATCTCTGAGATCATTGAGTCCAACCATTAAACTCAGCACTGCCAAGCCCATCACTAAACCATGTCACCAGGTGCCACATTTACATGTCTATTAATTACCTCCTGGGATGGTGACACCACCACTTCCCTGGGCAGCCTGTTCCAATGCCTGACCACCAGTAAAGAAATGTTTCATCATCATCATCAGGCAAGATGGAGGAACAGACAAAATCCAATTCTATATGACATTTAGCAATGAGGTACATGGTCTTTCAGAAATGTCTGCCATCATTAATCTCCTAAGTCTCCGGGCTGTGTTTTCCACATAAAAATTACAGGAGAGCAGTTGGCCTAAGATGGCATTTACTGGGATACACCTCGCTTTCCCCATCTGGTAAGTCCAAGTACATTCTTGTATTCCTTGTGACCTAATTTTGCTCCAGAAACAATTAAAAATTGAAGTTATAATTCTGGAATCAATCAAACAAACATACATACAAAACACCAACCCCCAAAATAAACAAAAAACAAATGCCAAGGTACCAGTCTTTTTGTTACATATCTTGCCTTTAACACTGAAATGAGTGATAAAGATCTAGTTCTGCAACACAAAATGGAAAATTGGGTTATATTATCAGGTGATCAAGCACCTGGAAAAAAACCACAAAACCTGCCAGCATTACTGGGTTTCCTGAAAGCTGAAATTCCATTAGAGCATTTAACTTTGCTGCTGAAGAAACAGTCTTTGTCACCCTTTCCTGCTTTGCTCCAGATGTTGCCCTTGCACTTCCACTATGGTCTTTTGCTGGCTCTACCACTCCTCTTGTGGGTGGATTCACCTGCCTGACCCTGCATCAAAAGAAAATAAATACATAGTCTGTTGTTATGCTCATTTAACTCTCAAAGCAAGCAGTAAAAAAAGTGTCTAGCTAGGACAAAGGTGGGAACAAGTGAGTACCTTCAGCAGCAACATGACAGGTTGCCTCACAGCAAAGAAATTCACCACAAACGATTTCTAATAAATGTTTACACATTACAGTGTTGGAAATGAATTCTCTCTAACCTCAATCAGTAAAAATCCCACTAACTGAATTAAATCTGAAGTAACTCAGTATTTATTATTCTTTTGTCTCTCAAAAGCATTGCCACTGGAGGTGAGATTTAAGTACCTTTATAAAATAATCTATCACATTGCTCTAAGAGCTTTAAGTTTTCTACAGGAGTGATGTATATACAGATCTGTGCAATGTATAATCAGTCATCAGACTGCTGCCCTGTTACAGTCCAGACAAAAAAGACCTTGATGTAGAGAGTACACAGAGAATAGCATACAATTGGTCTGATTAAAGCGTGCCTTTAGAAGCTGCTCATTTAATCAAATACATGGCAAAGTGCAAGCACTTTACTTTCCAAGGTTAAAAACCCAAACAATGCACTCACCAAACGCCCCACGTTCCTGAGGAAACAGCAATTCAGTTTCAAATGACAGAGCATTCACTCCATAGAAATTTCAGGTGTGGTGACTTCATTGATCTTTGTCCTGCCTGGCTCATAAAAGTCACGAATATCTTATGATTAAAATGTCCAATTTTGGCTCCTTAGTCATAGAATATGTTGATCAAGAATTAAGGAATCAATCCTGAATACAGTTTGACACATACATTTATGGGTACTGAATATACTTGTGCCTAGTATGCAATATCTACTTTCTGAACAAGTGAAAAAAAAGCTGCTTCAACCTCCTCTAGACACCATAAATATCTCACCTGACACAATTCAAAACTGAGAAGAGAAACATAACTCCCCCAGCAATAGATGGACTGATGGATGCTAACACATGGAGAAAAGGTGCCTTTTTTCTCTTTGACTGAATTTTTCAGCACATTAAGTATGACTTGGTGTTAAAAAGCCAGTTAAAGTAAAAAAGGACAACATGAAACACTCCAAGTGATCTGATTACATCTTAAGTGGATGTATTTACAATACAGAGAAAAAACCCTGCAGTTTCATCATTACCCTTTCCCCCATGAAGGCTCAGAGGATCAGTTTTAAGTTCTGGCAACAGTCCTTTGAAAAGGACACGATGGGCACCAATGTCAATGTTATGCACTTCAAGTACAGTACCAATCATCTTGTCATGCACTCTAAAGTTACTGTTCAAACAAACAAACAAATAAATATTTTAACCAGAAAATAAAAAGACCCACATACTGTGATACATCATCCTAGCACCTGAACACAGACGACAGACATCATAACAGGATGTAAAGATAAGCAAGTACAACAAAAGAGTTTTTATGGTAAAAATTAGATTTACAGGGGGTAGTGTTGACCTTTCTTACCAATGCACATTCACACCAAAAACAAATGTAAAATGAAATTTGAGATGAAACACAAGCAAAATCAAGTTGAAGGAAAATATGGGTGGGAGACTAAGGAAGCAACAGGGGCATTACTGAGAGCAGAATTAAGTATTTGGAGATAAGTGATAAACTGTTCTCTGTTTGGAACTTTCAACGAAAGATGACAGATTTTAGTTATACTTAAAATAACTTCAATTAGCAAAATTATAGCAAAGACCTAACTATCCACTAAAGCACAGACCATAAATCTGGAACAAAAGCATGAGTTCTAGAAACACAAGAAGATACTGCAAACTAAGGGAGGAAAAAAAAGTATGAAGACAAATACACTGTATGACACAAAATACTACTTTTAACAGAACAAGAAGGAAATTCAAAGGGGGACAACTTAGGGAGTGGGGTAGTATATGCTTAGCTTTTAAATCAGCAAGGGTTTGGACTCATTAAATTAATTCTCTAATTAAAATTTAATTAAATTTTCTAATTAAAAAGATTAGAGAATAAGGTGTAGGTCTCCACACAAGTTTATAATGAAGGGAAGAAAAGGGAAGGAGGAGATGGATCCAGAGTTATGAAGACAACTGCAATAATAAACACACAGGACTCAGATGAGAAAAAAGCAGTTCAAGAAAAAACAAAAAGGGGGGGTGGGGGAGGGGGGCAGTTACAAGAGGAAAACAGTATCAGCAAATATTAAGTAACCAGCCTCTAACCTAGATTACAGCAACATTAAAAATCAAATCGTGGTAACTGCAGACAATGTTGCTATTCAGAACATCTGCTCCACTTGTTGTACTCATTCTGTGCATCCCAAATGCTCTATGAAATACTGAGGACTACAGAGAATTCAGATAAAATGCACATTCCGTGGATCTTATTATACCTTGTTCAACAAACCTCCACACTTCGTCATGCTAGCATCCAAATTTTACTCACTATTTCCACATGCTACACTTTGGTATTCACTCATTTTCCTTTTCAAATATCTTTCATCAAAGGGCTAGAGAGACATAAAAGACTTGATGAATTACCCCTTGAAGATGATTACTTTTTACAAAACAGCTCTGTATTATTCCTAGAGTGTTGGGGATGAATAGATGCACAAAACTGTCTTTCAATTCTTCAATTTAGTGAGTATCAATAGAAATTTGTCTTTGGACAGAAAATAAAAAAAATATTTTAGATATGTGCTAATATATGCTACTATTTTCCAGTTCTGGAAAGACAATACTGCTAACAAATGGACACTGGGAGAAAAGGGGAGCAGCTAAAGGTGTTGTCAGGAACCTGTGGGCAACTCTGCCAACACAGCTATGAAATATAACCAGAATAAAGGGTACAGCCAGCTTTGCTGCTAGCTAAAGCCAGAAACTTAGTATCCATCTGAGAATAGGAACTGCATCACACCTGGCATCCAACACCCTCAGACCAGGTAGCATCTCCATTAGTGATTTAAAACTCTGCTCTAATAAGTAAGGGCTAACTCTTCTGATATCCTGGACACTGCTCTCACTCCATCACTTACAGCAGAATGACTTCTGTCAGAAAGGGCCTCTGGAGGTGATATGGTCCAACCTCTGCTCAAAGCAATATTGTGACCTCACTGCTCAGTCCCCGGTCCATCCATATAAGTTTTGAATATTCCAAGGATGAGATTACACAAGCCACTATCCACTAAAAATTTTCCATGTTGCAACCTCCACCCATTAGGTCATCTAAGAGGACCTAGACCTAGGACCATGAAAGGCACCTAAGTATTAATTACTAGAACCAAGAACTCAGTTTAGACTGCAGGAACAAAGCAGTAACGGAATGGAACACAATGCTCTGCCATCCACATATTACAAACAAAGAATTCCATTAATAATCCTGTATATAATGAATTTTTGCTGCACTGCCATAAGCACAGTCTCCATAAAGTGAAGAAAAATGCTAAATATTCACTGAGTATTTAGCATGTGTAGCAAATGGCTGAAAAGAGCCACAAATGCAGCTCAGACATACAGACCTGACCTGCTTCAGGCAGACCATTCCACAACTATAATTTTGTTGTCAAGGTCCCTGTAAAGCACTGTATCCATCTTACAGGCTAACAGCAAAAATGCTAAATGGGGGAAAGTAACAGTCAATCCACTCCTAAGACAGGTTCATGAGCCTTCAGAAACTATTAATGGTTAAGAGCAAGATGTGGGATAAGCTGTTCAGTAACTTCTCATTGACTATTATAACCTATAACACAGGCTACTCAGACCAAGGGCTAATGAATCAAGAAAAAAAATTATTAAAAGTATCATGAATAATATTACAGCCACACTAGACTATGGGCCTATGACTAAGACTGATTTGTACATGATACAATACATCCCTCAGAAATAAGCAAATGTTTACTCAGTAAACTAAGGCAGAACTTCTTAGTCTCTTAGTAATATAGAAAGAGGTTAAACAACGTCCATGACAGAATTCAGCCTTTTTAAAATCAGCAGTTAGAAAATATGCAACTACATGTTCCAAAAGAAAAGATAAATTGGATTAACACACACACATAAAAAAATTACTATCACCAAAAAGACTGCAGGTACAACTGATTTTTTTAAATCTGTTTTTGGTTTCCATGGATATAATATATTCTGGCTTGGCACAACATGATATTGTTGCAAGAACACTGTAAATCAGTAAGGTACACATGACACGGTCAAGGACTGCCTGCCTACCAGAGAAATGGAAGAGGCAGCATTATCAGCTAAAAGGAAACTGCAAAGGCCAATTCCAGACAAAATACTTCAATGCTTTTATTATCCTTGATCTGGAATTACACTGACAGTCTACCTCAAGCAAAACCTACCATTTGCAGCTTCTCCATTATTACAGAAATAAAGTAAGACAAATTTAAGATGATCACATCTTGACAAACCTTTTTTTTTTTAATAAGACCAATTATGTTCTCACACATTTTTCTGTGAATTCAAAATAAGCAGATTTACAGCCAATTTCAACCAATTAGCCTATAAAAAGAGAAAAAAACCAAAACAAATTATTGATGTACAAGATTTTACCTAGGATATTAATAGAGAGCTTTAATCTCTGCTCTTGCTTTTATTTCAGAAGGACTAGAACATAAGCTTTAAAGTGAGACAAGCATCACTCCAGAAACACTGAAAGAAAATATTTCTACATCTGATCCACAAGAAACATCTGATCACTTAAAACAAGGGCTTACTTTCAATTTCATTTCAATACTGTCTTTTTAATGCTTTTTACAGGGAATTGTAACACATGTGCATGTTTTTTTGAAGTCTCAACATATACTTAGTCACCTCATTTCCGTGATGTACCAGCACTGAACAAAAACATTTCCTCCAGAAAATATGATTGCTAGGAGAAAGCAGCAGTTAAAACAACATGTCACACATGAATGTGAGAATTCTTCTAATTCACTGAGAATGAAACTTACTGTTCAGCTAAAAGAAGAAACTACCAACAGTCTGAATTACTACCGGGAAGACACGCAAAACAATTAAATGTAAATGTTATGGGTCCTATTTCAGCTAGAGACAGCCTTGTTTTCAGTTATCTATTAACACAGAAACAACCATCTCTGCAAAAGGTTTCAAGAGACAGATGACAAGAGACAAAATCTTGGCCTTCTTCTTAAACACAAAAAGCTTAAAAAATTATGCATCATGGCAAAATAGATTAAAATTAACCTCAGGAGGATATGGCTACAAGAACAGAAGACAGGACTCCTCACAAGACAACATTTAACATCACATGTTAAAAAAATCAGTGGTGTTATACCAGGTTGCCATAGTTTACCCCCGGCTGTCACCTCAGCCCCACACAGCCCTTCACTCGACTCTCCCCTGGTGGAATGAAGGAAAGGATCAGAAGGGTAAAAGGGAGAAAACTCATGGTTTGAGATAAAGACAGTTTAATAGGTGAAGCAAGAGCTGCACACACAAGCAAAACAAAACAAGAAATTCATTCACCACTTCCCACAGGCAGGCAGGTGTTCAGCCATCTCCCAGGAAAGCCAGGCTCCATCACGAGGAACCGTTACTTCGGAAGACAATCAGCACCATTCCAAACCCCCTCACTCCTTCTTCCTCCAGCTTTATATACTGGCTGTGATGCCATAAGGTCTGGGATCTCCCTTTGGTCAGCTGGGGTCAGCTGTCCCAAGCTGTGTCCCCTCCCATCTCCCTGTGAGGAGCAGAAAGGCCTTGACGCTCTGTAAGCACTGCTCAGCAGTAACAAAAACACCCCTGTCTTATCGGTTTCCAGGGCAAATCTAAAACACAGTCCCAGACCAGCTATTCTGAAGATAACTAACTTTATCCCACCCAAAACCAGCACACAGGTTTTTTAGGGCTTGGTTTTGGGGTGGTGATTTTTTTTCTTGTCCACACAAAATTAAAAATTTATTAAGAAAATGAAATCACCCAAAGAATGCCAATGAAAACTTTCGATAATTCAGGAAGTAAACCAATAAACCATGAAACAGCAGCTTAGCAGTAAAAGTAGAACCACTTTTCTCTATACAGCTGATGCAAAATGATCTGCTATATGACCCAATTTATGTATGTTCTACAAATTAATTTTCATTTAAATTCCATGCTTAGAAAAGTTAAGTCTTTAATTTACTTACCAAACATCCCACTAGCTTCAAGTATGCAGGAGAAACTTAGGGTTTATAATATTATGGTTCTATGCATTAATAAAATTTTTCAAAAACCCAACCTGACATTATTATTTCGTGAAATATGATGAACTAGCAATTTATTGAAAAAGGGAACAACGGGAAACCTTTGTTCTAGGTATATTATCATCATCAACAAAAGCACTGTATAGAAAGTACAGATAGTAAGAATTTTCAGATCCCCTGTCTAGCTGAGCAGCAAGTTCTAACAATTCTTGCACATATATTTTGACCAAATAATTAATTTCCCTTGGTTTTGAGGGCATGAGAAATTCAGTTCCTGCAACACGTATTTCACATAGTTCTTTACATATAAATCGTGTAGTGTAAGACCACCACCTGAGATAGGTCTGTCCGTGATCAGTGACTGTCATATCCTAATAAAAGATGATTATACCGTGAAACACAGAAGTGGGACACTGTCAGTAATTCCAGTGGGTTTTCACCTACCATGTCACTGTACTTACCTTAGAATACAGCTGTACAGATGAAGCAATTTACAAATGTTTGATACACAAAATACAAAGCTCCCAGTTCCTAAATGTCCTTTTCAAACTGCAGGCCTATTGACCAGCATGCTTTCCACAGCAAAAACACTCCCATGCACCAATAATTAAAAAGGTACCACAAGAAAAGCTGCACCATCTTAAAACAGTACAAATTAGTACCTATTCAAATAAATGCTGCTAAACAACCCCATTTCAATCCTCAATAATCAGCTTTGCCATGCCTTAGCAGTGTGAATAAGCCTCAATAAATTTTATCATGTTATAGCTTACAGTAAAATAGAGTAAATGAGTCTAAAACAAATTTAGCTCCCCCACACTTGAAATGTGCTTTCATGTTTAAATATAAAAACTTTGGCATAATAAAGTATTACTGAACATTTACAGTGATATCCATGATTCTTTTGAGACATGGAAAAAGATAACAATGAAAACTAAAATACAGTAGGATACTTGATATGAGTAAGACAATGAAGGAAGATAATTAATATAGTTGGGGAGCCTCTTTTCTACACATACACAATTCAATATATCAACAATGAATGCGCTAGTGAAACATTTTAAATTCTGTTTCAAATAGTTAAAACATGAATCTGCACAGTAAGTGTAGAAAACCACAGCAAGATACTTCGTTATATATCTGGATTTTCAGCTCTCATAGTATTCAGACTTTATTGATGAAGTAACTTTTAATGCCTATTCAGAAGCTGTCTGCAATTAAAAAAAATTATGCTGGCTTTGCAATTTTCAAAAATCTGATACTGTGACACAAAATTAGTAATAGATAACCGTATAAATTCTTCTGGTTACATATTCACGTTCTTGACAAAATTTCCTAGTCAACATTTGGGCATTCAGTGTATAAGGAAGTGTAGCTAGGTTATTTCTGCTAGCAGGTTAGCAATAAGTTTACACACTCATCTGTGTAAAATCCTACAAGCCTGAAAATATAAATTGTTGCATTGAACTACTTCAACAATATTGAACACAAATATATTTTATTAATACAGCAAGCTGTTAGAAAAAAAGGCAAGGTGAACACTTACAAATTCATCATTTTTTTAAGAGAAAAAGAGCAGTAAGTTAGTCTCCATGCTGGCTCATTCTTCATTATGTGCTAAACAGATTACATTGGCTATGCCAAAATTAGGAATGCAAGATGGTTTTACAGAATTATATCCTCTATTTATCCTGAATTGATTCATTTCAACTGGGCTGGGAATTGAGAGCCTAATTCTTTAAAACTTCATTTTTATCACACATGAAAGAAATTGACTTAGAAAGACACAGCTGTGAAATTCAGCGGTTTAGTGATAAAATTTAGGGGTTTTTTTCAGTCAGCACAAAAAAAGTTGGTGGCGTGCCAACATCATCACAGTTTATACACCACCAATGAGAATAAATAAAAAAATAATTCAGGTTGCACAGTTTATGGCTGGTGAGTACTGTACTGGCTTCAACATGCAGCCAACTGAGAATGTTGCTTCAGCTGCCACATGAACTTCTGAGAGCAAAAAAGGAAAGGAAAAAAACTCAAAAAACCAACCAAAAAAAAAAAAAAAAATCAAAAAAAAAAAATCAAACCTCTTAACTAAAATCGTAAGACACATGCCAACTGGCAATACATGCCAAACAGAGCTAAAGGACAAGACAGAACAAATATGCTTTCAAAAAAATCTCCAAAAAAGTAAGATGACTAAATAACAATCATTAAAATTGATTATTACACAAATAAACTCTTCTTCTTGAGCTTTACTTCTCTTCTGAAAGATCCTTACTATGACTCCTTCTTTAAAAAAACTGTTCAACAGTTACCTAATGTATGACATCATCATTGTCTTAGATTTATGAAGAAAGACTCTGCTATATGCCATACTATATTAAGTATTTTACTAAAATCCAAGGTCTTACAACTTTAATAAATATAGTTTAAAAAACCATTATATATACAATTTTATTTACACGCAAGTCCATTAAAAAGAACAACCTCCAGAAGAAAATGGGTCTTGAAATAGGCCTATTTCAAACACAGAAGGTCACTATTTTATTGGAGGTGATGATGTGTTTTAGAAGGGCAAATAAGAGATTCTTATTAACTGACTGCAACTGTGTTACTGGCCACTGGAAATACTGAAAGAACTCCACGAGTCTGTATTGTCTCCCCACCTATGTCTTCTCTGCAGAGGTGGTCTTTGAGTGTTCTTGTGGGGAGGTACCACTGAATTCATGACAATAGGGATGGATATTTGATATTCATATCGTTCCAACATCTGAGCAATCTTCTCACGAGTGACCCCATGCTTATTCCTCCTACAAAAACAAAAATTTCAATAAATTGTCTGATATGTTTATAGTTATAGATAGTTATATGTAAATATATATACATAATTGCATGTCACGATCTTTAAGAAGAAATCCTCTAAATTCTCCATTTTTTCCTCTTGCTTTTATTACACTACATCCTGATTCTCTAGATATTCAACTTACATTAAGGTTTATTTTAACAATTCACAGCTGCATATATTGAGTAACAGTAAACAATACAGTTATTCTTCTTCATACACAAATGTGATGTCATTCACTAGAACTATGCACCTGAATTAATTACTCTAGAAGGATTTTACTATTTATCCATCAGATTTTACTTGGTATACTAGCTAATGAGTAGAGGGATGAATAATAGCATGGACTACTCCTTATGAAAGAAATGTTCAAACTAGCATAAAATATGCAACTACACTGTTTCAAGACTTAATGACAGAATACTTTCTCATCAAGAAACCTCTCTACAGAATTAGAAGCAACCTTAGTTCTGCACCAGAATAACATGCTCACAACACCTTCATCCATTAGTTCTAACTGACACTTGTTGTAAATTCAGAAATGTACTGAAACACATGAAAGGGAAAAGGTATAAAAAGTGCTGTCCTATTCTTGCAGTGCTCAATGACCAGCTACCTTCAGGGAGAACTTGCTATTAAGAACCTGAGTTGTTATGCATTACATTAGAGTGTATATATATTATATCTCCTTGGTATCTATGGGATAGGATCTTAAAGCCCATATTAGCAGAGAATTTTGGTACTGTAACAGAAATGAATCTAAAACAGAATCTAAAAGAAGAGACATAAAACAGAAACAAAAGGTTTTGATAGCATAAACAAGCATTTATCACAACCCAATACTTCTTATTGTCAAGAAACCTTGTCCAAACTAAATTATGTCCACAACAAACCAACAGGGAATGTATTTCTGCATCTTTGTGCTTTCTGCCAGGGACAGAACAGGTATGGGCCTTACCAACTTGGTCACTTCTGTGGAGGAGAAATCAACACAGGGAACAAACAGACTATACTAGAAAGACAGAAATATTTTAGAAGACTGATTCCTCACCACCCAGTCCCCTCAGGACTTTATGAGTGTTATTACAACAAAGAAGTAAGTATCAAGCTGACAAGGGTTCAAGGCACACTGCAGGTAGCACACTAGTTTCACATTCAGAACAAAAGCAGAATTGGTGATCTCAGAACTATTCAAAATTACACTGGCTCCTTAAAGGTGTATTTTATCAGCTTTCTTTCCATGAACAAAATGCTTAAGCAGAGCATTTCTCTCACTCTCTTCCCTGAAACAACACCAGAAGCTGGAGTGATCATCACATGTAGCTTATTGTTTAAATGCTTCTAATTCCTACATTGTACTAAAGCAGCCCAGGAGCAGCTGCATGTTAAACTAATCACTTGGTGAGTCTTAGCAGTTCTGATTTTATTCACAAATATGAACAAGGTTAATGGTAGAGAAAAAAGTCAACCACCTAGAAATATGTGGATTTTATAAAGCACTTGACATTCATGACAGACAAAAAATGAGAAGAGCAAGACTAAGTCTTTTAATGTCAAATGTTGGAAGCAGAAAGTTATTCAATATTTTCCCTATCTTAGTACTCCTAGAAAAAGATCGAGTGCTCTGGACATAAAATGCACACTCATCCACAATTGAATGGACTTGTGCATAATCTTACTTCATAGAACAGGAAGTACTTTTCCTTGAAGAGTAAGGCAGGATAATAAAATCACCAACAGCAAAATTGCATCAAGCATAGAAACTGATTTTAAAATAGAAATCAATTTGCTGCACAGTGTCATTAAATACTGGTATCTCCTTTTCAGGCATGCCTTCATTCATTCTTTGGCAGCCTGGCTACGCTGAGAGAGCATGCAGTCATCTATCTGAACCAAAGCAGACATACCAGCAAAAGCTCCTAACAGACAGGAGGAGGAAGACTGTTTTGCATGGATGAACACAGAACCTATTGATAAAAGCAAAGTTCTGCCACTATTAAATGCTTCCATACTACTCCCCACAACTGCACCCTCTGCAAGCTTGCTGATGAAACAAAACTGAGGAGCCCTCTCCCGAAATAACTAAAGAACAAAATGAAAACTTACATCACCATTTTTCTTAAACTCCCAAAAAAATAAAGTTTCCAGGCTATGGGCCTCTGTTTAAATATTTAAAGCAACCAGAACTGCTCAAATATTTCTAGGAATCTTCTAAAATCTGCTAACAGCACTTCACAGTTCAAGAGTTTTGCTCTGGGAAAGATATCAACTTTACTCCTATAATAATCACTGAACAATAAAATTCAACAGAAAAAACACAACAGTTTATCCTGTCGCTTGTTAAGATCATACAGAAACATGAACTTTCCTGGAAAATTAGTCTGTTTCGTGTAATGGAAATCTCATGCTGAGTATCCTAGAAGTGCCTGATTACTAAGATTCCTAACTTGGCTGTGCTGCATGCCAAACTAGAAAAACTTACTACCATTCCAAGAGAGAGAACTCGATCTCTAGACACAAGTGAGCGGTAGCTTACGAGCGAAAGGGTTAACTTTAGAACATTTATAAACACAAAGTCCAAGTCAGTAATGCAAGCACTATACACACATACTTTGTGCACTGTAGGGGCTACTTTACAAAGCTGAAACAATTAAGAGGCAAAGTCAGCTGGATGCATATAAAACAAAAATCAGTGAGAGAACTCTGTCATCAACTGCGAAAATATTACACGACTTTTCAAACAAAAAAAAAAATCCCTGAGCTGGTTTGATATCTCATGGATTCCTAAAGCAGATATATCTCAGACAAAAAGGAATAAGAAGCTTCCCAAGCACTCTCAGAACTCCCAAATTCAATGACCCACGTTCAACATGTCACATCTACACAGGCCCAATATAATTTTCTTATTGACATTTTGGGCCAACAAGATGGAGCTGGTATTTTATTTGTCTACTTGTTTATCCATAAAACTTCCATGTAAAGCTATACCTCAAAATGCCTATTTAAATAAAATACATTTCATACCACTAGTAAAGAACTTGAGAAAATATTTTGAATAAAACAGATCCTATACTGCATATACATTCATGCATGCATATTTATCTGCCTAGCTACCTCTATATATAAAGTACCATGATTTCTGTAAGAGAAACCTTACTTTTCTAATTCTTCAGGATCAAACTTCCACCAAGTATCTGGCTCATGGAATTCCACTCTGTATCCTTTTTCTAGAGCCTGCAGCAAACAAATATGTGTGATGTGTATCATGATCACATAAAACATAAGAAAAAATAAAATACAAGTATAATAAACAGATGCAGCAGCGTACTCTGCTGTGGTACTGTGCTGAATTTCACTTATTCCTAATCTGTTTTAGCTTGCGTTGCAGATTAAGCAAATTAAATCAAGTCAGTCCTTGAAACAATCTAAACCATTGCCACACCAATTACTAACATCACCAATAAGCAGTCTCTCTCTTTAAAATCTTCAGTAAAAATGATTCTGGACAAAACATATCAACTTATCACATGCATGGGTAAGTTCAAAAAACTGTTACAGGTGACAATCACGCAACAAAACCTACCACTTCCACATATGGCTTCATTTCCCAGGCTTGAGTATTAGTGTTGTCTATTATAACTGGAGATTTCCCCTGCTCCATTGCTTGCTTTGCTGCAATGAAAAATCGTGCAAGTTAATAAACCACATGTAACTCAAACAAACAAACCAAAACAAAACAACAAGCTGCCCCAGATTTCCTTTCACTAATCTACTGTGACTGAAACACCCTGTTCTAAGCAAAAGAATAAAAGGTAGAGGCAGGAATGAAAAGAAGTAGAAACAAGAACCTGAAGGCCGCAGAAACAAGGCTATTTTTAACTCCGAAGTTGAAAAACCTTGAAGTTCGAAATTTAATGTATATATATACATAAAGTATAAAAAATACTTGAGATACTTCTATATATGCTTTGCTAAAATATATATACTCCTTTCCATATAGACTCTAAATATTCATCTATGTTATGCTACACTTCTATTTCCTCTATGTAACACAGCTTAATAGGATGCCTTTTACTCATTCCAACCTCTCTTCTGGTTCCACTCATGGGCATCACCAAGCTGAGCAGCATTATAGGTGTATCCGTACTGCTGACGAAAATAATCATCGGTGCTGAGCACAATGCCATCAGAACTCTGACCGAGCAGAACGCTGTTAAAAAAACCACAAAAATAAATTCACTTCTGATTTTCAGATAGATAAACACATTAAAAATATATAACGAAAATAGATTGAACTGTGACCTGTTTATGAACTTCTTGCAAACCTCAAACAGATTTATAAAAAGCACACCCATATATATTACCAATAATTCTAACCCAAATCAAAGCAGTATCTCCTCTCTACTATTTCTGTACTTGTTTCTTCTCCATTCCCGAGAGATGTTTTTATCCATCTAATTTTACGGCCATCCTACAGTAAGTTCCAAGTACCTCATAATAATTGAAGGTATTTGCTAACATTTTCCATCTCAATTCTCACTTGAAAGTATGCCTAGAAAGCAATCAGATCATGAGAACTCCCCATTCTGCCAAATGTAAACATAGTTTCACAAAGTCCTTGGAAATCGGTGTTTAAAGGAAAACCTCACATAACTGAGACAACAGTACAATTCTGTTTAATGTCCAGCCTACAGAATAGGTGTGTATTGGACTTTAAGTCTCCTTGTCGCATTTAAATCCTATGGCATATTTAAATCTGAAAACAGAAAAAAAACAGTTAATGCCACAGAGCGTGTAGAGCCCACTGCAACACTCAGGTATCACTGCCCTATGGAACTTTAGGCTATTCCAGCTCAGAAATAGGCAACGTGCCCACAGGCTACAAAAGCCAAACTGCACTAGCAATATGTGGAACTGCACCACTGCTGAGGAGGCAGCAAAAAATAATTGGCCAGATCCCAAATAACTTAAGGGAAAAAAGATATGCAAATTCTATTTTACCAAGCTTTCCCATATATATCTGCACCAAGACCTTAAATGTAATTCCTACACAAGGAACTTGCTATGTTTTGCCACCTGTCACCAACAACAGGCCCATTATGGATCACAGTTTAATGACTGGGACACTGTATTATATGCTGGTTTATATTCCAACAGGTTTATCGTCCCACAGTTATATTGCTGGTTATTTTTACTTTTCAGATACAGACATACAACAAAAATCAGATTACTAAAGACAGAAGAAACTACTAATGGTGCAATGTCAAGTAACGTGATCAAAGCTGCATACAAACTGTTATTTCTTCCTTGTTCTTCCTTTTCCAGAGCTTTACAGTTGTTTCAGGACAAACAGCAATGCTATTTGAGAAAGCAGAGCATGATAAAGTGCAGCCACTTTATTTGAACACTGATAAATAATTCGTTTTGTCAGAGCCTAGCCTCTTTCAATAGGGTGTATACTACACTGGTTTAGAAGAGTGCAGAAGGCTTAATCATCTATTTTTGTTCTAAATAGATCAAATGGCACCAGGAAATCATACACCACACACAGGAGTAATCTTTTATCCATCTTCCTCTCTTGTATAAAACATTTAACAAATTTATATTCATTAAATTACTTGGCTGTGATTTCCAAACACATGGTTCAATTATTTACAGTGTGCTACATTTGCCAATTAATAAAAATTGCTAGAAAAACTGGATCCACCTTCCATACTCACTCCTTGTATGATGAATGTATATACACATATCCTAAAGAACCATCTGCCTTGATAAAAAAAAAGATACCAAATAATATCTGGGATTCTTCTACTGGCTGAGTAGATGGACACACCCCTACAGTTCCTAGGGGCACAAGCACCAGGTTTCTATAGGAATATATGAACTGACAAATCAACACTAATGAGACACCGATCTTCACTTTGATTTTTAAGAACTGACTCTATTTGCTCATGTTCTGGAAAATAACTCACTCAAATTCTTTTGTTGTATCTTCCAAACATCTTTAGTAGCAATAAAGAAATACAATGATAAAGGGTTCAGAAATCTTGCAAATGCATCAACAAAGCATATTCTGAAATATAGTTTGTTAGTATTCCTTGAAGTTCAGAATACACCACAACTATTAATGAACCAATGTAACTGGAGTAACAGATTTAACTATTAAACTGTATTTCCAGTAATCCCAAACCCACAGAATTTGAGAAGTCAAAGTAGTTACCAAAGAGGCCAGAGTAACAGAGCCCTTACCCCATACACAATACAGAAACTATCACAAAGTCATGAATTTATGAACTGAAACTTCAAATATTACGGTAATGACTGGAACCTCTTTCTAAATTGTGAAATTAAGTCATAAAACATAACATTTAAAAAGCCTGACAATTACCTCTTTCAGAATTCACAGTATTTAAACTTCTAAAATTCAAAGCAGAAAACTATTGCTTGACATCACATGGAATAATTCATTTACCTGTAACATGTGTTTGGAAATAAAATTTATCCCAGGGCTATGAACTAGAGAACAGAAAGAACAAAAAGCATATCTATAGAAAGAAAGCATCATTACTATCTAAACCCACAGAGATGATATTCCACTTTTTAAGAGAAGAAAAAAGAAAAAAGAAAAATTTCTGAGAGTCAAATTACAGATTAGTCAGCATCCGTGTGCACACATGCTGGAAATGAGTAGCACATTATCCAGCTGCTGTAATACATCTTTTTCCAAGCCAAGCACCCACCCCCAAGCAAACACCCACCTCTGAACACATTAGGACATTGAAATTAAAGCAGCTCACCTACTTTTTCCAGAAATGCTATCTGATCTAATAGAAGCTATTATCCTGACACACAAAAATCTCATATTAAAATCAAAATATTAACTACTGAGCAAACCAATACAGATTTTTTTTCCAATGCCATGTGTGCATGCATGCACACACACAAATCCTTTTTCTTCAAAACTAAAATGGTCCCCAAATCTGTATCCAGTTAGCCTACTTGGATAATTAATTTTATAATAAAAAAGATAACTCAGAATCAAATAATTCACCTATTTAAAATAGCTAGCATATCGTGAATGAGGAATAAAGTAGGCAATAACTAAATACAGTTTCAAAATATGCAGCATGACTGAGCTGTGTAAACACTCCTCTAAAAGCACTGTTTGTAACACTGTTTAAATACATAATTGGAAATAACAGCACACCACTGTTTCTGTATTCAGCTATAAACACCAACTCTAACTCTTCCCTTCAGAAGATTTTGCTCTGAGATAGAACAGCCCCAGAGAAAGACAAGCGCCTTTATATATTTATATATACTGGATTTAATTAAAAACTGACTTCTTAAATGACACCAATATTTGTTCTTTGAATTTCATTAAGTTCCCTTTTATTCAAATCAATGTTTAGATATTTCTGGAGAAAAGGCAAATTTCAATTGCTGCCAACTTCAGCAGCAAAGTATTTTAAAAATACAAGTCTCTATTCCTGTAACTTTTTCCAGGACTGTAAGATCACATTATCATCTACTTCCAATTGTAGCAGACTTTGGTTACCTGGGCCAAAGCTATCACTGCTGGCTATCTGTCTGGCCAAAGTGTTTTCAAACATTTTTAACTAAATGCTCTACCTCTTCCAAAACCAAGGAAAAAAATACAGCATTTGTATACTATTTTGTTATTCCAAGCTCTTCTCTGAGAAGTTTTGGATCCCAGAAGTGAAATCTGACAAAGTACATGAGTTTGTTTGTCCTGTAAAACTCTTTGTAAATTTGCCCAAAGTATACAACTCTAAAATGTCATGTGCACAGCAAACAGTAGTGAAAGGAACTCATGATTCTCACTGCAGTAACCCCAATCCTGAACAGAGCAATCTGGCAGTGGCAGGAAGCTGATTCAGGACCAATACTGCATTATAAGAACACACTCCTCCCAACACAAGAACAGCAACAGAAGGAAAAAACTGGCTGAAAACAGGAGGACACAGAAAGCATCATGGCACAAACACTGGAACAAGCAACTTGGTACTGGCAGCAGAGCTAGGAAACAGGGCTAAGTAAAGAGTGAAGCAGAGGGAAGACACTGGTATAATGAAGTTGGAAGGGAGATAATAGCACTGACTCGAACAGGAAGAAAATGATCTGGGAAGAAATGGGATGGAGATGGAACTGAAGAAATCAGCTTAGAATTTAGAAGCAGATATGGAATTAGTGAGCACAGACCAAAAGCCATGATTGGATATGAACAGGAAAACAAAAATGAAAATGGATGGTTAAGAAACAAGCTTTTGTATGAGCCTCAGGGGCTAGGATTGTCTAGGAGGACAGGTGGACACAGGAAATAAATCCATGAGATGCGGGGATCCAGTGATGGTGACAGACCTCCTCCAAGCAGAACAATGGACTAGTTCACATCCACTACCCTCTCCCAAAACATGTGCCCGTATTTCCAACTGCTTAGTTGGAAAGGAAGAGTCAAAACAAAGAACAAACTTCAGTGGAAGATTCAAGACAGGCACATGCCAAGTTTGTGAGTGGGAAGAAATGTGTCTGTACTTAAAACCCCTTACTCAGTGCAAAACAACAACAGCAATTTGAGATTCCAAGGTCTCACTTAGTGGCTCTGCTGTCATTTCCTGCCTGGGAAATCCACTTGTAAGATACACCCCATTCCCCTCTAGTGCTGATCCACACAGACAATGTCAGTTTCCTGCTTTTCCTTCACAGTTATTTTGCTGGCACAAATGGTAGAGGTTTGTCTGCAGGTGCCAAAAATGCTGCATCTACAAAGATACCTGTGGGTACTAATATGACATCAGATACGATGTTCCATTGCTGCCCTAGTCTATGCTGCAGAATTCCATGATGTTACATAGAGAAACATGTTCAAAACATGTTTATTACGACTTAACTAAAAATAAAGGTATTTTCCCCATCAACACCCATTAATCCTGGGATGTTTTTTCCCCAAGGTATCCAAGACCCATGATTTCATGGGAATTAACAATTGCAACCAAGTGCTAAACACTTGGTTGGAACTGCTTGTAATTGAATACGCTGAAAAACAAGCCTCATGCCGTTCAAATTCTACACTCACTTTTGGTAACTATTCTTAAACTTGATCTCATAGTGCCCGCTTTCCCGTCTGCTAAACAAAATTAGTAACTGATCTCACTAATAAGAGATAAAAAAGTACAAATATGTGTTGTTAAAAACCTGAAGATCTTTAGAATTTCTCAGATAATATGAGTCGTATCTTTGGAGAAAAGTTTAGAGACCATTTAGCACACCAAACATGGAAAACAAATATTTGGTATCTTCATATTAAGTATTATCCAATCTCTGAACTGAATGAGGCAGCATTTTTTCCACAGGGTTATTTTTAATTTTTTTTATGTTGCCTTGACATATTAAAGGAATTATGGCAGTAATACCAATTGGGGACACGCAGCTTCAAAACTGAACGTTTGCAAAATACAGCAATCAGTAACTATAAAAAATTATAGCAAAAACTACTGAAAGAAAAATACCTGTTAGAGATTTCTAGCTGTAATATGGAGATGACTGTCTCCTAAATATCAGGAAAAAAATCCACTAATAGAATGTTACTCTTTTATATAAGAAATCAAATAAGAACGTGGCCACTGCACCTATTTCACAGACTCCTCACATACAACAGAAGACATCCTACCTGTGATGTAGTTCCTGGATGAACCTCAATCAGTAAGTACTGATTTAGCAACTTCTTTTTTTATATACACAAGGGAAACTTATTTTCACTTCATACAGGTAGCATCTGTGCTCTGTCCATTTTTCGTGCTTTTTAAAATAGGCCAAAAAACCACAAAGGGAAAATCCATGTTGGAGGTGGTACCTGCTTTAACCCTGTCAGACTGCAACAAGTACATTTTGAAGAAAAAAATAACAAAATACTTTTCTTTTATGTTGTTCACAAATGAGGAAGAGCAACTGACAGACCATACTATGAAAAAAGGAAATGAGATAATGCTCAGTTTTACCAATACACCAAAACCAAGTATTTTCAGAGTAGCAGGATTCTTCCAATGACCTTTGAAAATTTTTGCATGGGCATGACAAAGGACTTCTGGTTCAAACTGACATTGTTAGATTTGATGGGAGATTTTTTTTTTTATATTGGAGAACTTAAGAATTAAAAAAAACCCAGCAGATCACCACATTCTAGTGTGAAAATTTCAGAATAAAAGACTATGCAGCTTAATGGATGCTCAACATTTTAAATTTAACACACAGGAGTTCCTGTTCATCAAACTCTGAGGGAGATGAAACCCCTGAGTAAATCTTTCTCATCTTTAATGTCACTTGCACTCTTTTAGTACAAACAACAGCATTAAACTACTGCACTTTTAGAGCCTAATTTACAAACTAAAAAGTTGCCTTAGTGCTTACAGATATATTTAAATTCTTAAAAAATTTACTTGAATAAACCTCTCAAGCTGTGAGTCTACTTACCGAGAAAGTGTTGATTTCCCTGAACCTGGTAGGCCTCTTAAGATTAGAAGAAATTTCTGTGAACAACTGAATCGCTCTTCAGATAACTGCAATGAAGAAAAGCTGTGCATTCCTTCTGTACTTTCAGCTTTTGGATCCTTCCAACACTCTTCCCTGGTTTCACAGAAACCATTACTTTGGACTCCATTCTGATCATTATTCCCATTCCTGAAGACCTGAGTAGTATGGATGTCTGTGTGACCAGAACAGTTGGTATTCTGATCAAGCAATGGACCAGGATTGGTGATACCAGTATTTCCGTGGTAACTTTCATAAGGAAGTCCCCCATTCTGAGAAGGGGGAACACTTGGGATTCGTGGTGGGGGATTAAATATCTGAAAATGGGATTGTTGGCTGAATCTAAGAGGAAAAGGTCCCTGAGGTTTTTTGGAAGATGCTCTAGTCTGCCAAGCAGGTCTGAACTCAGGCACTGAGCAGTTCCAAGTATCCACTTGGCCACTAAAGGTATTTTCAGTTTTCCAGCCACCTGTTTCCACAGTCAACTGCTGCTCATTGTTTGTTTGCTGCCTGCTCTGTTCCCCCAAAGAACACTGTCCATTCTCGTAAAACGGCTGTGGACTGCCCAAAAGTACAGGTTGATAATTCTCCTGTAAGCTTTGAGTAGAGTTAAATGGAGGGCGTTGTTCCTCAGAAACTTCAACTTCTCTTTCCTGAACATTAGTATCTAAATTTTCATTTTCCAGCTGGTGAATTTCTTTATAGAACTGATCCAGTTCATCATCTATTTCTGGTACAGTGGCAGAAACAGCCTGCATCTTCTTTGCCTCCTTTCTTTTACATCTGTTTTCACATAATTCATTCTCATCTCCTCCAGTGTTCCTACATTCACTGCATTCATTGCAATTGCCAGATTTGTCCTGTTTGTTACTTTCAGCAGGCTTGTAAATAGGTCCTATAAAATCTTTGCTTGTGAAAAAGTCTTCATCTGATCCATTTCTATTTACTGAGAATGATGTACTGCTTTTTTCAATATTATCTTCACCAGCATTATTTGTAATGCAAGGGCCCTTCTCTTCTTCAACTTTAGAGTCATTTATTGATGCAAATGGAGGATTTATATTCTGCACAGCTTCTAAAGCCACTGGCTGACTAAGCACTGGATTATTTTCAGGGAGAATTTCATTCAAGGATCCCAAGACACCAGAAGGTATTTTCTCTTGCTTCTGTATTTCATATTGCCCTTGGTTATCTAAGGCACACATAGGTATGCAACCATTTGATTTTCTCTCAACATCCACTTTCTTCTGAGTACCTTTGTTATCATCATCAGGGAGTTTCCCAAAAGCCCCTTCTGTTGACTTCATTCTTTTAGAATATGGTTCAATTCTGATTTCATCCCGACACTCCAAGAGCCTTACTGCATTTTCAGCATGAAGCATCTTAGAAAAAAGAACGAATATGTTATCAGCATGCACATTTTTAAAGTAAAGTATAAAAAAGCTGAAGTTATTTAGGCCCATGGCATCACACTCTCCATAGTCACAACTCGAATGTACTCGCCCAGAAGAAAAACAGACATCACCTACCACAAGTATGGTTTAAACAAGACTACTACATTACTTACCACTCATCTTTAGAAAAAAATTACATTAATGGTGTATCAGTCCTGCAGTCACATTTTATGATATGCCTTAAATAATTTACAAATCATGCTTTCAAAATGTGACTATTTGAAAAATTCAACAATCTCTGACTTATGTTACTACTGTTTTCTACTGTTATTCTCCCAAGTGTTTGAAATCTCTTTTAAAGATAAGCATATGCCAATTTCCAGTGTACAAACTGATGCCTGACATCACTACTAATATGACCAACAAAAATGCAAATACTTCAACCATGAGGATTGTTTTCTGTGACATGAACCAAACTCAACAAACTCATTTAACACCAATCAAACAGGTGCTGCATGGCATTTGTAATTTAGAACTAGTCAAGTAATAAAATTAAAGCTGCAATCTGTTATTATGGTTCTGGTTTTGGAACCACTAAAGACTTTTGTTAGGGACCAAGACCACTTGCTTGTATGTCTTCTAAAATTAAACACACACCAAAAAATATCCCTGTCCCAAATAGATGCGAATTAAACCACTAAGTTCCAGACAGGTTCAGAGACAAGATGTTACAAAGCAAGATGGCACTAACCGCTGTGACATACCATTACCCACCTATTAGTCTGGGTTTCTTGAATTTTGAAGTCTACACAGTATGCAATGAAGAGCGAATTCTTCCCCTCCACATAAATGCGGTTTTAAACAAGAAAGAATGTGTATCTCCTACTGTAAGGTACATTCAACTGTTTTCTGAAACATTTTAACTTTCTACAACTAAATATTAATAAAGTGTCACATACCCTTCATCCTGGATGAGAAAGTAATTGTTTTCTTTATCTGGAAAGGATCACTAGGTAGTGTTACGGGAAGATTTGTAAGTAATCATTATCCCGTCATGTTCACTTGCAAAACTGACACGAAAAGGTGTTACTCTAGGCACTTTGTCACCTGCCATCCAAAGGAGGAGAAACCTGCCATTCTCAATCTCAAACTGGCTAAACCAAGGAGATGTTACTGCCCGCACTTGACTTTAGTACCTGGAAGAAAGCGTTACTGTCAGAAGTGGAAGAAACAAGGCCATGCAACGCTCTCTCCCCCTCAGAACTGGTACCATGTTCTCTCCTCCTCTCAAGATTTATGTGTTCTATGCATATCTCCAGCTTCTTAGCTCTTCGTTTTTGTACATTAGAAAGCAAATATGACATTGCTACTAATCACTGAATCTATCCCCATCTATTAAAAAAAAAAGTTACTCTGCCTCCACTCAAAAATAATACTGAGGTAAAAAAGTTACTTTATTAACTCCTATGTCCTCATCTTCTTCTGGGATGGTGTTAAAGCAGACCCCATTTCCTGATGTGGAATTAAAACAGCAAACATGTGAATACTTGCTGCATGACAAGATCTCCAATGACAGAAATGCTGCTATGTGACTGTCCACAGGAATCTCCTTTCTTGCTAAACTCTAACACATTTTCCCTCACTAACCTCGGAGAGAGTGAAGATGCATGCAAAAGCATATTCATCTGCGTCCTTGGAGAGGACAGAGCAAGTATGCTTAAGGAAAGTGTAGGCTCTCTGACACTCTCACCTCTTGAATAGGGCAAGTTCGGGTCTGTATCATTTCTATAAAGAACTGGTTGTAAGCATTGAACCTGAGCCGGCACACGGGGATGTCAGACTTATTTACCACTTTAACTGACCTGTGAAACACCCAGAAGGTTCAACCAACTAACTAACTGAAGGCCTTGAAGTCCACCTGTACAATACATTTCCCAAACGGAAAAATAAGGCCTGTTTGGCAGAACCTACAGACAGGGGAACTGGCCGGCTTTCCTTGCACGGTGAGTACGGTGGTCACAAGGCGCGTAACCCAGCGGCCCTCACACAGCTCCAGGACACACCCGGGAGCCGGGGGAAGCAGCCGCTGCTCCCACACGGGACTGGCAGCGGCGTGTCCCAGGCAAAGGCGCGGCCGCCGGCCCCACGTCTCGGGGAGGTGTATCAGCAGCCCTGTCCCTCCCTTCCCTACCGTGCAAAGCCCACTCCTCTCCCCCACACACAAACATTTCCCTCAGCGCGGCGCCCACGTCACACAACCTCAGCTGCCGCCGGCTCCTGCGCGCTGACACCGCCATCCCCACGCTGCCCCTTCCCCGCCCGGTGGTGGCAGCAGCGGTGGTGGTGGAGGAGAAGCGGGTTCCCTTCGCGGCCCGGCCGAGCAGCAGCCAGCACAGCCCCACGCGGGGGAAGACACGAACCTCAAGGCAGCGGCTCCGGGCCGCGGGAGGGGCAGCGCCGAGCCCCCGCTCCCAAAATGGCGCCGCCTCCCGCTGCCCCCTCACCCCGCGCGTGGCGCCGTGAGGGGCGGAGGCGGGCGGAGCCTCTCCGCGCGCTCGGCCCGGCGGGAAGTGCCCGGCGCCAGCGCCGGGGTGGGGTTTAGGCTCTTTCACCCTCCTTCGGGGGCTGGCGTCTCAGTGTGTCGGGAACTTGGCTTTAGGTGGGGTTCTGGCCTTTGTGAGGGAACATCGGCAGAGTTCAGGGGATGATTGACCGCAGTGTGAAAGCTGCCAAGTTTCTTAGATTGTGTGTTGTACTTAACATGGATTTGCAACTTGCACTCCTGCATGTATAAAATAAAATTTTAATATGAACTAACTACTTTTTTTTTTTTTCCCCTTCTTTTAATCTTGTGAGACTATGCAAGGCAAACCACATTTTTCTTAAAAAAGTCTGTCTTGGAAAAGCAATTCCCCAAATTTCATTATTTCATTACTGCACACAAGAGCTGGTCCAGTAAGCGATGCACCCATTCTAAATACCTGCGACACCTTTTCTTTCACAGAGCGAAATGGATTATGAAGCTTTCAGAGTATATGATTTATAAAGTCACTGGAATTAGTTTATTTGCTGTAAATGGTAGAAAGAAAACTGGTCAAATCCACTGGCCAGGCATTCCTTCCGGTTAACCCTGCAACCAAAGCATAGTCTCCTGTGCCAGGTAATGGCCTTGTTTTGTTGGAAGCTAGGAAGATATGGTTAGGTCTTTGGCAGCATTTTAATCTAGATCAGAAGTCAGCTGTTGAATGTCCCAGTTTGCCACTATTTTTCATCTGCAATAGTAATTATATGCTTCTCTACACAGGCTAAGTCATGCAACACCCAAGCTAACAATTTAGAGAGAGTAAGAGTGCTGCACATGGACGTTTTGAATGTAATATCTGGAGATCAGGGCTCTCAAGCATTCATGTTGTGTATGTAGTAATTGTCTCAGATGTATTTAATTTGGGGAGTTCTCCCATTACTTGTACCTAATTAAAGAAGCCACATGTTACAACTGGCAGTACCCTAATGTCGTTTTTTCAACCTCATTGACTATAATGAAATACACTTTCCCTGATGATCCTGTTACAGCTGCTACAGCTCCTATGTGAGAATCACGTAGCACATGGGAAGTCTCTTGCGTGAGACAAATAATTCCCCCAAATTCCTTGTCCTGCCCTAGATGGTAAAAAAGTTCCATTGGAAACATTGTTAGGAGAAGCTGATAGGGAAGGAAAAAGCCATGTCCAGGAGGTTAAACATTGTAACAGTGAAGTATTTACAAAGAAGCATTAAGAGATCACGTTTTTTTCTTTGTTTTTAGAGGAGTTTGAATTTCATAATTTCGTTTATACATATGTTTATAAAGTTACTCAGAATGCTACCATGTACCACTACGATGTGTCACCCGAAGCACACTTCCTGTAACATGCATCTATGATTGTGGTGGAAGTGTCTCACAGAAGTGAAAATCTAAGAGTGAGGTAGTGTTATTGCATAGATAACAAGTTACATTTATTACATCACCTTCATATTCATTGATAAAGTGTAGGCTTTAACTGATCTAAGGGAAGAGTGAAAGGAAATTCTTCCACCTTATGTAATCAGATTTTGATTCAGTTTTCCAAGTGTCTTGTGAGTTTAAGTTGATTTGAACCTTACAGATCGCATCAATTTATATGCATGCAGGAACTGAGCACTGTTCTTTTTTAAAAAGAGGTTTGATGTTATGTAACTTGAGTGTTTGAACTGGCAAATGGAGCATTTTCTCAGAGTAGTTTTTGCATTTGATTTCCTACATTAAAAAGGGAAGATGGCAACTGACCACTTAGTAGGATCATCCTGATTCCTTAATGGTTCACTGGTACAGTTGATGCTTTAAATGCAATGCAGAGATCTCTGATACTTGTGGCAAACTAAGTTGTTGCATTGCTTTCTTCTGCATGGGCCCAATTTCGGGTTCTGTAGGGGAAAAAGGGGATTTAAGGTGCCATTTCAAATTACAAGTAAACCACACTAAAATGAAACTACTGCCAGAGAAAGTGCTTCTGCTACTCTTTCCTGCCCATGGTGTTGCTTAATTGCTGTCCTGCCTCCTCTAAACTGGTGGCTTTTGTTCTTGTTTGAGAACTGGGAGTTATTAATAAAAACATTGTACTATTCTTTTGTGTATGGAAATGATTCCGTTAAATTTGCTTCTAGAAACATCTTAGATAAAACTTTCCAGAATAACTCAGCATAAAGAAGGTAGCTGGCACAAAAAATATTAATGCAGAGCATTAAATATTTTTAGTGAAAAAATACATGCCTGTGTTATGCCTTTTAATAGAAAAGATCAGGCAAATTTGAGATAGACAGAATGGTGAGAGTCTATCTGTTATTAAAAGGGGAAAAAAATAAAATTATCCAACGGGCACTACTTTGAGATTTGAGGGTTAATATGGAATGCTAGCTCAATCATTTAGATCTTGCGATCTCATTGTCAGACTTGGCATAGCAGAGTGCTCTTTCTTCTTTTCATAACATTGTTCTTCTAATAACACTTAAATGTAGCATCTATTTGGGTTCCTGAGGATGAGTTAGACTCAATCATCCCTCCTTCTAAAGGAGCTTGGGTCATAGTTTGTCTTGTCACTCTACTAAATCTTGTTTGAAAAAGTGAGACTTCAAGATGATTTAAGAAATACTGTTGCATAATTCTTTGAACTTGAATCTAACTATCTCTAGGGAGAAATTCTGGTTAACTTTAAGAGAACTGATTTACTCAACAAACCAGAAATGTTGCTTGCCAAATTGTTTTTCTGAAGCTTTTATATGGCAAAGAGGAATTCTGGTATGCAAATATCACATCAAAGTTTCAGTGGTAAAAATACAGTAAGAGCTTTTTACCTATTAATTGCCACAGATAATATGGAGGTTTTTATTTTCAAACTTCAACTTGAAAATTAACTTAAGAATTAGGGTTTTGATAAAGTTATATATTTTTACAATTAAAAAAAAATAATTCCAGGTAGCCTGCTGATTATGTGAGATAGGAGTATTATTTTATATATTCAACAGGTTGTAAAATGTGATGTTTAAGCCATGGCTAGATTACCATTTCTTTTGACTATTATATAACTAGTTTGTAATTTAAATATTGTTATTTGATTCCCTTCTGGTACTGGATTAATCCTTTTGGAGATAAAAATAATGGGGCAAAAATAAAAGTAACACCTAACTATTTTATTTTGGAGGTTCTTGAAACCTTTAATTTAATCATTTTTATCTGAAATCTGCATGATACATAGATTTTTCTTTTTGACAGTAAGGCACCTGTTCTGTGATTTAGGTCTCAAGTCCTACAGCAGAACAGAACTAAAAGAATGGTGAGATTTAACTTTTAAGACAGAGTGCTCTAGACAATATAACAACTGCTGGCCCAGAACAAAGCTCAGCTTTTGGGTTGTGAAAGCCAGCCAAGGAAACAGGATTCTGAACAATTCATGCCTTTCAAAGTAGAGCATGGGGAGTTTCTAGGAAGCTGACACTCAAGGTGAAGGTCCAGTCACCGCTTAGTCCGCGGCACTCCCTAAATAGCATCTCCCATTTACATAAAAATGAAGGAGACTGTGTGTAATGCCTTCAGTCTTCAATGGGACGTTAAAGTAAGTAGCTTTAAACAGAGGGCAGACAGTGGAATGGTAAAAGCAAAAAGTGTGGGTAGAAGAAAGGAATCACCAGATAGAGCAACTGAAAAATACCCAGACTTATGGAGTACAATATGTTCAAGTATTTAATATACTAACGTTTAAGAGGAAAGAAATTGATAAAATACAACAAAAGTTTAGTGCAATGTGCTTAGTTATGCCCATATTGACATCCTCTCTGTTTGGTCGAATACTTGTTCATTTTAGCTACTCAGCTTTTACCTGAAATTACTTTTATTTGATTTCCTCAAGCTGAACAACCGAGATGCTCACTTCACAGATACAACTGACAGTAGAAAGTTCTTAATTTATTCCCATTTTGGTATGCTAATGGCATTGCTTAAGAATATTCAAGTTGTACTATACTCTCCCATCTCCTATCCTACATCTCAATTAAGGATGGAGAGCACTGAAATCAATTATAGGTAACTCAGAGAAGAAACTAATTTAGTTCACTGACAAACTGAGCTAATCACCAGGGAAAGAAAGACTGCTGGTACAGGCTCCCAAAATACTAATTCGCTACTGTATTCACTACTGTCATACCTATCTGCAAGGCACCAAGAGAAGAATAATTTTTCCCCCTTACAACTGTGATTTTTTAGATGCTGGCTTCCATAGGTTATATTAGTGCTTAATTGTAGGAATACATTTTCCAAATATGGTCAGCAAGAATATTCCATGACATTTAGCAACAAAGCAGCTGTGAAGTCATACTAGAATTAAACAAAACAAAAACAAAAAACAAACAAAACAAAAACAAACAAACAAACAAGAAACTCTCACAAACCACCCACAACAACAACAACAAACCCCAAACTATTAAAAAACCCAACAACAAGTCGGTTTGATTTGTTAAGGCATAAAGGATGCCCTGGTTGGTAGCAAAATACTCACCATCACTTCCTGACTGCAGTGAATAAACAGATTCTGGTTTAGGACATTAAAAGTCTAAATTATGTTTTTGCTTCTGTGACTACTGTAACATGAAGCATTTTATTGTTCTCTTCTCATATATGTCTCCAAATAGGCAATGACCTCTTTAGGAAGAACTCGGAGATAAAGCTATGTCTACAGCTGGCTGGTGAGGACATGTTTTGTGAGGGGGTAATGCTTCTTTCTTTAGCAGTCTGCCTTACTTTAGTAGGTCATTTAATCTTAATGGTGTCCCAGTGTAGCTATTAACTATTTAATGAAGAAAGCAGATGAGTAGGTGGAGTGAAAGACTTTCTGCAATCCTCGTCCTGAAGAATAACATCACCACCTCATATCCTCTCTAGCTTTGTTCTTGTTGGTTTTTGTTTTGGTTTGCTTGTATTTGTGAAATACCATATAGTACTTAATGACTCTTGTCTTCCTACTAGAAAACAGCCACAAGACAGGCACAAATAGGTATTTCTGGTAGAGTCAGACTTGTTAGCACTAAGATGAAAGCAGTACTTCTAAACTGCAGGATTTATATTGCATTTATATTGAAGCTAGTAGATTCTGAGCATCACTGTCTTATTCAGCGGTGTGGTTTTTGTTTACAAGGAGATAGTGTTGGAAACAGCACACACACAGACAGTAAAAGTCTAAAAATTCCAGTCATCTAAAGTCACTGTTTCCATGTGGCTTCCTTGCAAATTACTTAAGAGACATATGAGATACTAAAATTAGTTGCAAAGTTAACTCATGTTCTTAATAGCATCAACTATTTAGTTGAAGAGGAACACCAATAAATTAACAAATTTTTCTTTCTCTGAGACAAATCAGTACACCTGCAAGTAGAAAGTCTCCCTCCTTCTTGTGGAAAGCCCCTTCCAGTGTGAAGGGCTCAGTGTATAAATTACATATATTTCATCTCAAGTGTTTTGCTAGTAAAATACTTTTGATGCAATTGTTTTAGAGTCACAATTAAAAGAGAAACAAAGGGAAGTGTTTTATCTATGCTGGAAACAAAAGTATCATTTTCACAAACCTGATATTGCCTTGACAGTTGTTCCTACTTACATTGAAAAGCCAATACCATAAAAGAGTATGATTGGAGGGCCAAGGGATAAAGACAATGTGTTGGGAAAGGGCCAATGTAGTTTCTGTGAAGGGAGATAGTGACACAATCACCGACTTCCAGCAGGTTTTTGAGTCAGGAAGAGCATGGACAAGGACAAACTGGGGAACATAGCTGTATTTTCAAAGAGCACTTGTGCAGCTTTCTTACTAAAAGCTGTCAAACAAAATTGTCATGGAATTGAAGTAAATGTTCTATGCTGAGTTGGAAATACGGTTGAAAGATGGAAGCAGAGAGTACTTTTGGTTACTTTCTTCCATGGAGAAAAGTCAGCAGATCTCTCTCCCAGAAATGTTTGGGCTTATTTCGTTTAATGCAACAAATTTTGATTTTAATCAATGACCCAGAGAAGAATCCACACAGAATGATACTTGCATGATGTTACACTCTTTCAGGTGTAAAGAACTCCAGAAGGCCTCACAAAAGGGGATGGGTAAAAAGACAGGCTTTGAGAAGTAGATCATTGTAAGATAAGGCATAGAATTAATTACCTGTCAAACCTGGAAGTCTAAGTTCATGAGATCTTGAAGTTGCTGATGTCAGCTCTTTGAAATCTTTGACTGAAACAGAAACAGCAACCAAAAAAAGAAAAAAAACAAAACAAAACAAACAAAAAAACCACAAAAAAACCCAAAAACAAACAAACAAACAAAAAACACACTACAAAAAACCAAACCCTAAACAACAGAGATGTAAGGTGTCATCAGGAATAGTACTGAGAACAAGACAGAAAGCAGTTCACTGCTCTGAGGGAAATCTCAATGTACTCCTATCGTGAGTACAGTGCATAGTTCTGGTCTGCAAGAACACAACAAATTTGAAGAATGAATTGAGAAAGATAACTAAAATTATCTCCAAGGGGAGAGATTGTCAATCTGATAAAGTAGGGACTAAAAGGCCCGTGTTACTGCAGTCTCCTGTTTTCACACAACGTCTTTACAGACAGAAGGCTGTGAGAAGAATACTGCTGTGTAAGGGTGTTCTTTGACTATGTCCATCATTGTCACTCGAACACTGAGGTGTGGAAAGTGTCTTCAGCACTCACATTCTGGAGCACAAGTCTTATGAGGAGTGACTTGAGGGAGCTGGGGTTGTTCCATCTGGGCAAAAGGAGGCTGCGGGGGTCTTGTTGCTCTCCAGAACTGCCTGAATGGAGGTTGCAGTAAAGGAGGGGATCATTCTCTTCTCCTAAGTAACAAGTGGCAGGACAAGAGGAAATCGCCTCAAGTTATGCCAGAAGAGGTTTAGGATATTAGGAAAAATTTCTTCACTGAAAGGGTGGTCAAGTACTGGAACAGGCTGTGCGTGGAAGTGGTGGTGTCACCATCCCTAGAGGTATTTAGAAGACATGTAAATATGGCACTTAGGGGCATGGTCTAGTGGTGGGTCAATGGTTGGGCACAGAGATCTTAAAGGTCTTCTTCAACCTTAAATGATTTTACGATTTTGTGTAAAAGATCTGGTCTTGGAAGTTCAGTGGCACTGACATTCCCTGTATGTCCTACTCCAAGCAAAATATTTCTTTTGCACAAATATTTTTAATCTTTCTGAGGTATACAGTTTCTGTAAGTAACACAACTTGCCTACACTACCAGGAGGCGGCAAATCCCCTAAAATTTAGCAGGCTGCTTAGAGTCACCGGTTCCATGAGAGATGAAACATTTCTCGGTGGGGAAGGCTGAGCCTGCCCTCAGGACACAGCCAGGCCTAGCACAGCTTGCACTGTGCAGCTCTTTCCTGGTGGGACCGCATGGAAAAGGGAGTGGGTGCGTGTTGCCCTCTCCCGTAGGCAGAGCGCTGGTTCCCGGCGCTTTCCAAGGCGGTGAGCGCGGGTGAGCGAGCGGCGGTGGCGGACGGGCTCCCTCCGCAGGGCCGCGGGCGCCACTGCGAAGGCGAGACGGAAAAGAGCGAGTGAAGAGTCACCTCTAAAATGCCGATTCCCAAAATCGCCAAGGGTCTCGGTGCAGGCGGGAAACGAGGGCGGAGCGTGCCTGGGGGAGGTCCCGGTTATTCAGCGCCTTGTCCAGCTCCCAGCTCCGGGGGGAGTCCGCTGCTCCTGGAGTCCTGATCAGGCGCTGGAAGCGGTGCTGCTGTGACCTGCTCCATCAGAACAACGGAGCAAAATGTTTGCCTACGGAGCATCTCAGCTCACTGGTTACTTTGACAGTCATACGCTGGGTTTTGCAATTTCAATAGCTGCATTAAGAAAGTTCAGAGTGTTTCAGTTTTCTGCTGCTTTGTAAGTATCCCTGCACACATCTGCAACTGCTCCACTGGGAAAGCATGTGTTCCCCAACCTAAGGTTTTAATACTCGAATACTCGGTGTGCACAGATAGACAGCAATGGGAGAATTAAGGGGAAATTGTTCAACCTCCATCAAAAAGTTATATCTTGACTCCAAGTCTAGCATCCTTCCCAATACAAAACTGACAGACAAACCTTCCTCTCTTTTATGTCTCTACTTTTTTTTTTTTTTTTTTTTTTTTTTTTTTTTTTTTTTTTTTTTTTTTTTTTTTTTTTTTTTTTTTCCCAGAAGGAGTGGACCAAATATAAGTCACTGGGGGAAAAAAATACAAATAAGAGTTTGGAGCCCTGAAAAGTGATTTGTATTTACTAGTTCTGGTTGGGCTGATGTAGTCTGTATTACACAATCAGGTATTTCAGCACTGAATGAAGATAAAGCATGCTGGTTACAATGTATTAGCAAGTTCAGAAAGCTTGAAGGGACTTCCTGAAAGAGTCAAAACAGTAGTACAATGTCTTGGCTAACAGTCTGTCGAAGTGTTTCTCACACTAGACAAAGCCGTGGGTATATTTCAGCAGATCTGTTAAGTGTGATTTCTGTTTTTTTAAATCATAATCCTCTAAACACTTACATGCTGTCCTGATGCAAAAAGAAAGTTTTTCTCCCAGAGGGTGGCTGGGCCGCGGGGAAGTGGTCACAGCACCGAGCCTGACAGAGTTCAACAAGAGTTTGGACGATGCTCTCTGGCACACGGTGTGGCTCTCGGGGATGGTGCTGTGCAGGGCCAGAAGTTGGACTTGATGCTTCTCATGGATCCCTTCTAACTTATTTTATGATTCTACAATAAATGAAGCCTTTTAGCTGTAGCGGCGAGAAGGAACCACATTGCTTTTCTGTTTGCATTTTCCTGTAAGGGCACCCCTCAAACTCTTACATTCGCTGAAGCAAGAGCAAAGGGCTAGACGGTGACTTATGATACTTTTTCTCATTTTTCTCCGCAGTTAAGCGGCTTTATTCCTGATTATTCCACAACAATCCTTTAATAATTTGTCTTTTGGGGAAGTGCTTGCCTCGGTGGCCCCCAGAGCGCCCAGCAGCGGGAGCCGGCCCGGGCCCACCCTCAGCCCCTCGGGCCGGGCCGCGGGCTGTGGGTGCTGCCCGCGCGGGCCGGCAGGGGGCGCTGCTGCCCCGCGCTGGCCGCGCTCGCTCCCCTCGGCGGTTCCATTGGAGCAGCCGGAGACGAGTTGGCGCCATTTTGAAGCCGGCAGGGGGACCGGGGCGAGCTGCGGAAGGGGAGGGGGCTGGCGGCGATTGGCTGCGGCGGCGGCGGCGGCAGCGCCTCTCCGAGCCCGGAGCGGCGGCAGCGCGGAGCGGACCCGCCTGCGACCAGCGAGGCGAGGCGGCTGCGGCTGGGTAAGGAGCGCGGCACCTCGGCCGCGGGTACCCCCACCCCGTCCCCGCTCCATTTTCGCTTCCCGGGGGCGTGGGGGGCGCCCGCCCGGACCGAGCTCCGCGGCCAGCGCTGGAGGAGGACGGGGAGCGGAGGGGGAGCGGGAGGGCAGACCTCCCCTTGGCCCGTGGTGGAGCTCCCCCTTCCCATCCCCCTCGCCCCTCCGCGGGGCTGCTCCCCTCCCCTCCCCCCTTTTCCGTGGCCGCCGTCAAATACTAAATTTTCTCCCCCTCCCGCCCGGCGCTCCGGGCGATGGGGTGACCTTGGCTGGGGGGCCCGGGGGTCACCCCCTCTCCCCGGTGGCCCGGCGGGTGGTGTCGCGCCCAGCGCCGGTGGCTCCTCGCGGCGCGAAGTGGCCGGGGGGGAGGGGGGGGCGGGGAGGCTGCTCGCCCGTGGCTGTGAGTGAGTGAGTGAGTGAGTGAGTGATCGCGGCTTCCCGGGTGTCCCTTTCCTCCCTGCCCCGGGCGTCCCCTCCCTCCCTGCCTGCCCCGGGAAGCCGGCCTGGTCCCCGCTCCGCGGGGCAGCACGGGGCTCCCGCCGCCCCGCGCGGCTGAGCCCGGGCTGAGCGCGGGGACATCCCCGTCCCCTCCCCGCCCGGCTCGGTCTTTCCGCGCCGCACTTCCCACTGCTCCTCAGCGGGAAGAGCTGCCGCGGACCGCGGTTTGTTGGGTCTCTACTTGTGTGCGAGCCCAGTTCTTTCATGCTAGCTTAGCTTTTTTTTTTTTTGCTTTCCCCTTTCCTTTCCTCCTCTTTCTTTTTCCCTCCCACTTTGCATCAGGCTCTGTTAGAAAGCGCTCGGGAAGGGAGGACGGGGGGAGCTGTGGGGGGGCGGTTGCCGCCGCCTGGTAGATGGAAAACTATGAATTTTACATCTGAATTGCCAGATGGAGAATGGTTAATTTATAGGTTATGTATTGTTTACGTTGAGAGGCTCCGGTCAGGAATTTAGGTCCGTAACTTCATCCCGATGCAGATAAATCACTATCTGTTCTTCAAAACAAATCAACAATTAATGACGGTGAACAGTCCTGGAAAATTAAACTGCAGACCAGCTCCTACAGAGCTGGATTTTGTCTTGCCAGCCTTATTCTGACTTTTATGCTTGCTTGCTGCGCGGTTGCTTTCTGAGAGCTGAGATTATTTAGTTAGGCGTTGTGTTTTCCCATTTAACACAACTGCTGAAGCGTTCTTGTGTTGGTCTTTGTTTTGTGCTTGCCGGGTAGGTGCTTTGGCTGTAATTGATTTCGCTGGGGATGGAGTAGAAGGAGTGCGTAAAATTTGAGTGGCTGTATAGTTGAAAACGAGTGTCAAATCACGTTTTGGGAAGGAAGTAAGACGACGTGCATTCTTTCAGGTTTTCCCCTTCCAAACTAGTGGAGTTGTTCAGTTTTCAGGTGGTGGAAATTTTGCCTGGTATGTTTTGTATGTAGTATAGATAAGCTAGATATTATACTGTGTAAAGTTACTCCTCAAAAAGAAGTAAAGGGCCGAACATATGCCATGCTCAGACCACCTGAAAGAAGACTGACAGTGCCAGGCCATCAGGTAAGGTGGTTTAGCAGAGGTGTGTGTACCGTGTTCATCACAGTGTCTGAAAGGATGCACTGCTAGAGCAAGTAGTTTAGTACTTCAGCACTTGCATGACATCTTGTGTCTATGTCTGAAGCAAGGTTGAACTTAATTTGGGGTTGGGGGGCTATGATGTGTCTGGATGTGGTGTGGTGTTTTGTTTGGGGTTTTTTATGTAGATCCTATATTGGAGTATTTGCCTATGTGTTTCTTGCATCCTCTTTACTAGTTAGTATACAGGTTGGATAAACTATAGTTCAGTTTTTGATGAAACAACTAAACAAATTAAAATGGAAAATCATATGTTTAGCACTTGTAATGAACTTCTTTTTTTTCTTGTAAATATTGAATTTAGACTTTATCTAACATGCTTACTTATGGACTGAAATTGAGCAAGTCACCCAAGTTGTCATTAAGCTGTAATTAACCATATAAAAGCTAACAGTCATTGCTAGCATTTGAAGAAGCACAGTCATGAAATATGGGCATAACCTCAGGCATTATCCGTTTTTATCTGTAGAACAGGAGGTTCTGTTACCTCCTGTAGATTGGGAGAGATGCATTTTCTTTTGGGATGTGTTGCTCTCTACCAGGCTTTCAGGATATGTCTTTTTCCTCTTTCTTCAGTCACACAACTTGCAGTCACACAGAAGAGTAAGACAATGTATGTGTATATATGAGTATGAGTCTTCTTGTTTAGTAAAGGATTTTCATTTAAAGGTGTTTGGAGTTAATGTGGTTTTTTGTTTTCTTTAAACCTGAATTGGGAGAGGTGATAAAGACTATTTGTTGCGCAAGGAGAATTTTCACGGGAGCAACAAATAAGAAAATGTGAAGCTGAACAGTAAAAGTATGCAAAATTGGAGATGGAAGGAAAACGTGATACTGCGACTCATTATTTTTTCTCTATCAGTTTCACTCTAATATCCCTAACCCTTTATATTGCTTGCCCCAGATACTACGCCAAAAAAGAGGAGGGTATGTCTTTCCTGCTGCCTTCAGAGAAGTTTTGTTTTAGAATCAAAAAGTAGTTCTGATATGTGCAACATTATCTTACCACTTGTCAGTATCATTCTCCTTTTAACAGATATCTAAAGTAATGGTGTTTTTACTCTTAGCACAAAATGACAATACTGCAACCTGAAATAATCTTTGGGTAGACTGAGAGAGCATTGAAGGCTTTCAGTCAGTTCTGAAGGGTGGGAAGGGAAAACTGAGGAAACTTTTAAAAGGTGTGTTAGTGTGATAGTCCTTAGTGGTGAAGTGTGTTAATTTTCCAGATTTGTGGACCCTCTGGACTGTCTGAACAACACTGACAGATCCTGGAAGGAAACAAGTCTTTTAAAGAATTGTAAAGTATATGCTTAAAAAAAACCCCAAAATCTTCTTCTTTCCCTCTCAGAGATGAGACATCTAAAAGTCGAGGCTGTACGTGTATTTAAATTACAAACCTTTTGCTTTTCCATTGGTAGCCTCTTCAGTTGAATGTAGTCTTGTAGAAAAGCTGAGGTGTTTTTTATCTGCTTGTTTCTGTTACTAAGAACAGAAATTAATATAGTTCTGTCAAGTAAAAATAACATAAAAATATATGAAAAGTGAGGTGTATGAATGAAAATTAACTTTGTTATTTTAGGAAGTTAGTGGTTTGTTTCAAAACCTCTTTGTGCCATTAGGGATTCCACAATAAAAAAAAGCTGTTTATGCAAGTATTTGCTGTAATAAATCCAACTTGAAAGAATTTAATGAAATACAAGTAATATTTTAGTTTAATTTCTAAGAATCAAAATGTTAACATCTCTGTTCTTTTTAAAGGTTATTACTGTCTGTCTCAGTGTATACTGCTTTTCAGCCTTTTCTGAAGTGTGAAGAAGTCCTTGAAGCAGGTTCTGAGGGTTAAGACTGCTATTACTTTGTCCCCATCTCTGGAATTTACTCTTTTGCATCCCACCCCAAGCACTGGAAAAACATTCTGCTTGTTTAATACTGCCTCATCTTCAGTTCTGTTTTTTCAGCTCACAACAACTTTGGTATTAATATGCTTCAAGAAATAATAATAAAAGAAGTGCCATACCTCATTGGGAACAGATGGGGATGTTTGTACTAATCATCTTGTGTCTGTCACCATTTATACAGGAGTACCGTAACCAGGGATCAGGACCCCATCTGGGGTTTTCTAATTCAGACCCTGTTCTTTAAAGATCGATTCCAGACAATACTAACTGTGTGTACTTTTTCTCTGACTTAATTAGGAATCCTGGTGAATGTTTCTCCTGCTGAAATTAGATGCTTCACTTTCATGCTTTTTAATGGACAAAATACATGAAGTTAGCAGTCAAAAATGTTATTGTTTTAATTGCTTCCATTGTAGTCACTTAAACTACATTTTCATAGAGCATAGAATGGTCTGGGTTGGAAGGGACCTTAAATATTGTATAGTTCCAATTGCCCTGCCCCAAACAGGTCTTCCACTAGACCAGGTTGCTCAGGGCCCCATCCAACCTGTCCTTAAACACTTCTAGGGATGGGGCATCAACAAACTCTGTGGGCAACCTTTTCCACTGTGCCACTACCCTCAGAGTCAAGAATTTTTCCCTAATATCTAATCTAAACCTACTCTCAGTTTAAAGCCAATCGCTCTTGTCCTGTCACTACATGCTCTTGTGAAAAGTCCATCCATCTTTCTTGCATGCTCCCTTCATGTACTGGAAGGTCACAGTTAGGTCAGCCTGAAGTCTTCTCTTCTGCAGGCTGAACAATCCCAGTTCTCTCAGCCTTTCCTCATAGGACAGGTGTTCCATACCTCTTATCAACTTTGTGACCTTCCTCTGGACTTGCTGCGTGATGTCCTTCCTGTGCTTGGGACAGGAGTCTGTAGCTCTTTTAAAGAGTATTTGGTTCAGCTAAAATGTGGTAACTTAGGAGGTGACTCTTGAGAAGCTGGTTGTCCACAACTTCTGCCAAAGTAGCATTTGGTTCTCTCTGAGACATCCCAGTATATCCACATTGTAGCTCACTTCATTGTCAAACCCCTTCATTCTGAAAGTCTTAGAAAGAAAGGGAACAAATAAAAAACTACTAAAAGAAAAAAAAAAAACAAAACAAAAAACAACCAACCAACAACTTAACAGTTACCCTCAGTAAGTAGAAACATGTTGCTCATGAGGAAGTCCTGAAAAAAATTTAGGTCAAAACTTCCTGTATGTAATCTTTGGGCCACCTTGAGTTTGCCTGTTCACTTCTGTTAGTACTGCTTTGTTACTTAGATGTACATTCCAATGATGACAATCAGATTTCTAGGAAGTCTTTGTCACCGCATATGTTAGGTTTTTGTTCTTAACAAAAAAGAATTGAATTGTTGTCAGTTAGGAGAATTGAGCAGAAGACACTTCATGGAAACTTGTAATTACATTTAGGGATTTTTTTTTAAAATTTTTCTGCATTTGCCTATGTAAAATTTCAAAGACTTTTCTTGCAGAGAATGTACAGAGATGCTTGGCAGCTTGCCATTAGGTGTGATATTTTCTCTGGTAATTTTGTTGATTTTGTTGCTTGGCAGTTCAGGATGAAGCATTATATGTAGTTCCTGAACACAGAAACTGAGCGTATGGAAGTAACTGTAGCTCTTTATCATCACTTTGTGAAAACTTTAGTGAGGGACAGTGTCTGTGGACAGCCCAAAGTACTTAGTTCACTTAATTCATGGTAAAAAATAAAAGTTTATGTTTGATTTTCTTCCTCCGAGTATGAACTGGTCAGAATCAGGCTATAACTTTTGCTGTTCTGTGTTTTCAAAGTGGAAGAAAGACTAGATAAGCCAATGATAAACTCTTCAAATGAGTTGTGAGGAAGTTTTTCAGAGACAACAAACAGGAGATGCATTTCATCTTCTGTTTGCCCGACTTGCATCATGCAGTTACAGAAATGCTTCCAAGAACTATGAAAAGAGATTTTGATGCATGTACAGGTTTTGAAAAGAAATATTCTGCACTCTTTTTTTAATGACTGGCTGATCTGTACTTTGAGAATGCAAAACATTTTGGAAGTTTTCCTCAAGGTTACAGACGTTGCCTGTAGTAAGTTCTCCATTAGGTTGTCCATACTGCATTTTGTATATGTGTATAAAGGCACATTAAAGGAACTTTTTGTTTCTTAATGGACCATTGCCCCCCGAGTCTTCTGTATTGCATACAAAAAAAGCTTTAAAATAATATTGAAATCGCAAATTCTTTTTAAAAATAGTAAACAGTTTAAATTAATTTCTGTCCTTCTAAGTATATGTTATGGTGGTCTTTAGTTATAAGGCTAGTGTTGGGGTTTTTTTCAACCCACTGTTTTTAGGAATTGGAGCTGCATATCAAAGTTGGCGCACATATTTTCCAAAAGCTGGAAAATGTAAAATGAATTGACAGGGGACTGTGGGAAGGGAGAAGCATATCTAGTAATTTGAATGATTGAATGTCACTTTGGGGTACTGGAATTCATTCCTTCTGTCAGTTTCTTGTGATCCCAGGCAAGTCTGTTTAAACCAAACTTCCCACAAGAGCTTATTAGTAGTGCATTTATTTCCTGGGAGACAGGCTCTAGACCCGGACTACTGCTGCTTGGCTCAACAGATGCTTTAGTTTTAGATGCAGCGCTGGATAAATTGGCATACTTTAAAAGTTGTGTCCTAAATTCCTTCTCCTAAATTCCTGACTGTATAGGCAAAATTGGTTGCTAGTTCTTAAATTTGAGTCTGTATCTTGGGTTAATAATCTATCAATGAGACAAATACTTATTTTTATGAAAAATTAGTGAAAGTGTTGCAAAAACAAGTTAATTTTTATGGCACACTAACGTAGTACAGCTGTGAAATCTTACAAAAGCCCAGTAAGAAATTAAGTCTCTTCAGAGTGTGGCTTAAATAGAGTCTAATAAGGGAGACATGTAAAATTATAAGGAGAAAAATTGAATAGCTTCTTGGCTTTGAATGAAAAAGAAATCCTGTGGTGTGGAAAAAAAGTAGTGAAGGATCAGGTATATCAGCTCCTTTATGTGTTCTTTTTAATATTGTATAAGAAATTTTAAATGTGTTTCTTAATTCTTAGTACGTGATTTTACAACTACTTCTGTATTTTCATTGTTCCTTTTTAAACAAACTTGGTAAACAAATTCACTGTGTTGATGTGCTCCTGTCAGTCTTTAGGTTGTAACCTTTAGCTTTGTATCTGACTAATTGATGGAATGCTCTTAGTAGCAATGAGTTTTTCTCTTTTAGCAGCTTTATGTGTGATGAAGTATGAGAGCTTTTCAGTGGATTCTTGCAAGTATTTGTTATTGGTAGAAGGGCACTGTAACATGGTGTTTGCACATTGTATGCTCTGGAAAGGACTGAGATCTGCTGGGGCTGCATCCCCCTACTGCCAGCTGCAACTGATCTTTCTACTCTGGTCTTTCTTTAGTGACTTCTCTGTCTAGTTTGTCCTCATACCTCTTGGGCTTCCAATCCTTCATTGTACAACGTACTTCCTCTCTTACCTTCTTCAACACATCTTAGGCTTTACAGGATCATAGAATAGATAAGGTTGGAAGGGACCACTGGAGCTCCTCTAGTCCAGCCCCTGGCTCCAGCAGTGTTCCTGAGAGCACGTGATTTGGGACTGTGTGCTGGTGGCTTTTGAATGTCTCTGGAGAGGGAGACTTTACAACTTCTCTAGGGGGCCTATTTCAGTGCTCTGTCATCCCTATGGAAAAGGACTTCTTGCTCGTGTTCAGATGGAGCTTTGTGTGTCAGTTTCTGCCCATTGCCTCTTGTCCTATTGCTTGGCACACTATGAAGAGCCTGGCTCCATCCTCTCGATGCCCTCCCTTCAGATACTTATGTACATTGTGCGTTTTAGCAATCTCAAGGCTGATAGGGTATGTCAGCTGTGGTGTATGGTGGTGGGGTTTGTTTGTTCGGAATTTTTTGTGTGTTTTATTTCTATTTTTTCCCTTTTCCCCCCGCTTTTTCTTCTCTCTCTCATTACTTTTACTTCTTGGTTGAGTGCCTTTCCTGTAACACCTAAACTTTCTAGTCACTTTGTCTGATAGAGCTTGTTGGTCTCTCTAGTGGAGTTAGTAGTCCAAACTTCAGCTGTTTCTGTGGTAAGCTGAGCTTTTTGTCTTAATTAAGACAGACTGCTCTTGAGCTGAGAATCTGGCTGAGGTGTGAACAAATCCAGCTTTTTGTGTTAAAGAAACAGCAACATCTGGCTGTTAGCAGACAGGTGGATTAGTGATGGATTCAGCTGTCAGCAGGATTTACCAGATGTGTTTGTTAGTCTGGTTTGCCTATGTTAACCTTCTAACTTTAGGGAAATGAGAGAACAATGAACATTTCTTGTGTGTGCATGAATAGTTCTTGTACATTAGGTAATAGGTAGAAACTCTCTGAACTGTTGTATCATGATTGTATGCTTACAGTCATAGTGCAAGCAGCTGTATTTATTTATTAAGAATTTAAAACTTCCTTCTTTCAGTTGAAAACCTTGTCCTTTAAAATGAATAAGCATTTGTTTCCTATAGGTGTTACTTTTGTCCTAGTGGTTTCTATTTATGGGACACAATCCAGTGGGGAGTGTATATGATTTTTCATCATTGTTTTTGATTTGATTTCTTGTTAATGCTCTCCTGGGTAGGAGGAGAGGTCTTCTTGGGTAGTGAGTTACAGGGTACTGTAAGGCAGTGATCCAGTCTAGTAAAGTGAGGTCCATGTCCTTACTGCACATCAGCACAGATCAGAGCCTGACAGAAGCACAGCCCATGTGCTGATGCATGCCATGAGTTTGTCTGTCATTGTGCAGCAAATGTGACATCAAATCATGCAAGTTCTCAAGCTTGAAGGAACTCATAAGGATCATTAAGTCCAACTCCCTGCTCCACACAGGACTACTAAAACTAAATCGTATAATTAATAGTGTTGTCCAGACACTTCTTGAACTCTGACAGATTTGGTGCCATGGCCACTTCCCTGGGGTGATTGATCACCTGTCAGTGAACAACCTTTTCTGAGATCCAATCTGGACTTCCTCCGATGCAGCTTCATTCCATCTCCTTGTGTCCTAATGGGAACAATGGGCTGCAACTGAAGGACAACTAAATTTCTGTCTTCAAAATAGAAGACAAACCGGAGTTTGGAAATTTATTATCAAGAAAGTTGACGCAGCTGTACATACCTCCTGTTTATATGAAAAGCAGGATTAAAATGTACTAACATACGTAAATTTCTGGAAGTGGGATACAGAGAAGATACAGACTCCACTCTGGTGCCCAGTAATAGGTCCAGAGGCCATGTGCACAAACTGGAACACAAGAGGCTCGTTCTGAATATTTTCACTGTCGCGGTGGTCAAGAGCCAGCACGGGTTGCTCTGGGCTTTTTTTGCAAGGCATTTGTCCTGGGAGATCCTCAAAAGCCATCTGGATGCACTCCTTGGCAAACTGGCTTTAGGTTATCCTTCTTCAATAGGGAGATTGAACCAGGTGACCTCCAGGGTTCCCTTCCAACCTCAACCATTCTGTGAAAATTCAACGCCATTCAACCCCATAGGGCTAAATAATTGTAAGGGATGAATAACTGTATTAGAAAAAGTTACAGGAGTCAATATATTATTGGCAGAGAACGTACATGTTGGTTGAGTGTTGAGGTAGGTGTCAAGGCTAAGTTAAGACTTAAATATTAAGAGAATATTCAGCTTTTTTTTTTTAAGTGATCTTACTGATAGATCCATATATGACAGTAGGTGACTAGATTGTGAAACTGCTGCTGGTCCTTGTGGTCTTGTAATACACTTATTTCACGTGGTTGTAGTATGTCTTTATCCCATTTGTGCTTTGTGATCAGCTATGGGTTCTTCCTCTGTCTTTGGGGACACAGTTATTTCTTTCAGTCTGCTTTTCTGTCACAGTTTTGCAAAAAGCAAAATAAAATGTTTTAGCTGGGAAGAAAAGCTTAACTGATAGAAGCCATCTGGGCAGACAACTTCTATTTGTAAAACACCCAGCTGAATGTAGTTTTGGTACTAAGATTGCTATATGCAGTTAAAACATACATGTCTGTTTATAAGTCATATTGACTAGGAGTGGATGCACAGTTGTGTAGAACAACATCCAACTTAGCAGTTGAATACCCATGCTTTCTTTTTAGGTCTTACAGTTCAGTCCATGCCACTGGCATTCTTTGTTTGATCCTTAGTAATTCTGCATTGAATAATTTGCAGTAGGATGTAAAGCATATAATTTTGTATTTTTTAACATTATATGCAAAGTTGGGAATGGATTCTCATCTGATTTAGGTATATCAATTCTGGCTTGTTACAAAAGCAACTTTGTATTTATTGACTATTTTGAAAAATGCCATTTTGCTTCTGCGGTAACATACTAGTATTCTTTTTTTTAAAAAATTGCAGATTTTATTTTTAGTATTTTATTTTTGTTTTTTAGTATTCTTAGTTTTGTTGGTGGTTTTGTTTTTGTGTGTTTTTTTTTTTTTTTTTTTTTTTTGGTTCTTGTTGTTTTTTTTTTTTGTTTTGTTTTGTTTTTTCCTTGGGGGAACATTTATTTAATTTTAATTCTTACCAGAAACACCCAAAACAAAACAAAAACAACGAAGATTCATGATAAGACTCAATAGGGCACTTTTAGCCAAATAAATGGTATGCTAAAATAATACCAAGTGTTGTTTCCTCCCAAGGGGCAACACACAGGTTAAACTTGATTTGTGCCTGATGCTATGTGTTGTAGTTGTCTTCCACTTCCTGTTATGTTCCCCTCATGGCTTCCATGCCATTCTTGCATGGTTTTTTTCTCTGCTTGTGTGAGTACTACAGCTGTTAAACATGTGAAATTATGTAATGCAAGGTATCTGAGGTTTCTGTGACTGCTTTTTGTTACTCTGTTTCAAAAATAGTTAATGTAAAGGAAAATAATAATTCTTGCCTCTTTTCCTCCATTCTTTTCTAGCAGTTGGAGGAAGGAAACAAATAATTCCTGCCTTACTAAATCTTGAAGTAACTTGGCTGGTAGAAGATGGCTGTGTCAATATTATGACCATAAATCAGTAATATTTTGGAATTTTGACACTTAGGGTGCTTGTCAGTTCTTCTCTTCGTGTAGAGTACCAGCCTAAGAACTTCCAGTGTTTGTGGTGATTCTAGAAGAAGAATGTTTTGTGGGGCTCATGGTCTGCTTTTTGAACATACCATATGAAAGCAAGGGACTAAACTCTGCATATTGATCAAGTTGTACCATATTCTATTTGGATATTTTGTTTCAGATATTGACAAGAAAGTAATTCTTAAATTTTAATTTAAAAGCTAGAAGTCTGGCTCTCATGATCACTTTTTCTTCATTGAGCTATTTATCTTCGACCTTTTGTCTTTGGTGGTTCATTTTCTTTGAACCAGGGTGGGATCTCCTAGTATTTGTGTGATGTATGGTGATCTCTGCCTCTTTTCAACTTAGCCTCCTGGAAGTCTCTTCTTGTTGCCTCTGTGCATGTGCTGTCCTCATGTAATAGACTTCATGAGTGCTTCTCCCCGTTTATATTATCTGGATGATAGGTGCTGGTGGCTACATCAAGTGTTCCAAGTAAGCTCTTGCCAGTACCTTAAAATGGGTGTTAGCTGTTGAAGTTTGGGGTTTGTGCAGATAGGTTTGTTTGTTTGTTCCACAGAATCACAGAATGGGTCAGGTTGGAAGGGACCACAGTGGGTCACCTGGTCCAGCTTCTCTGCTCACAGGCAGGGTTGCCCCAGATGACATTGCACAGGATTGTGTCCAGGAAGTGCTTGAGTATCTTCAGTGAGGAGAGGAGGTTCTTAGAGTACCTTGTCCTAGACTTAATGCTGAGTAGAAAAATCACCATGAGACTAGACTTAAACTTAGGCATTGGACCCCTCTTTAGACTCCTGTTATTTTCCCCTGACAGCTGATTTTTTTTCAGTTGGAGAATATATTCTTGTTTAGATGTTCATATGCAGTGTTCATATTTGCAAACATTTCTGTTTCTCTAAACTTTCAGTGTTTTAGTGAATTACAGTCTCATCCATCTCTGCATCCATCTGTCTATGATTTGTAATTTAATGTTTCCATAATAAATGATATTTGGTGCAAGGAAAGTGCTAATTGTTTTATCACAGATGAACCAAACATAAATTGTCCCAGAGTAATATGATAAGCCTAGAAGTTACATTTATCTCTGTTTTTGAAATTCTGACTTTGGCATGCAGATTTTTTCTTAAACTCTTAAAATATTATTGATATCAAACTAGTGCAGCTCTAGTGGTAATATTACTACTTTTTTGCTCTGCATTATTAATGGCAGAGCAAAATGCTCTGCTTTTATTTTCTTGCAGTATACCTTAATTTTTAAAGTCAACTTAAATTTTTTAAATTGAAGGGTACTGCGTCTTAATTTTTAAATATCTTTAAAAAGCTTTGTATTCCACAGTGGTTCATGAATTCTTGGATGGTGCCCATGTAGTTGCTTTGATTTGAAAATGTGAAGTTTGTAAGTGTAGACACAGTAACTTCTGATTAAAGATACCTGTTACCAGTTCTCACAGGAAAGTTTTACCTGTCACTTCCTTGAAAATGGGTATTCAGCTGACTTCATAGGACTTCAGTAGCTTCTTTCTTTACAGTCATTACTATAAAACAGTACTTTTTCCTTCTTGATTCTAGATACTCAAGTGCAATTTCTTTTTTTTTTTTTTTTTTTTTTTTTTTGTGTGTGTGTGTGTGTGTGTTAAACTTCTTTACAATGGATATCTCAGTTTGGCTTCAATATTCTGTCTTTATTTTTGTATTTCCTCGTCTTTTTACTACTTTAAACTTCACTAAGAGGTTGTTGGAGTTCACTTAGTAGTATTAAAACTTTTCTTGCACCCCAGTCAAGGGTACAAAAGCTTAAAGCTTAATTTTGTTCCTTTGGCACGTACATTGCCTGTGACTCCCCTGTTGAAGTTGTGTACATCACCAAATCACTTCCGTTTGAACACTCTGAGAACTAGTCATAGTTTGTCTTTTCTTAAGATTTTGTATAGTGTGGTTGCATAATGTGACCACCTAAGGAATGTTTTCCCTAGTACTTGACTAACTGACAAATATATTGCAGATGTCTGTTTTATTAAAATCATATTTGTCAGGCTACACTCTTGTTTCTCTGTCAGATTCTTTTACTATGGCCTTCCAGTTTATATCTCTTTATAATTTCTTTTCCTGCAGCCATGCACAGAAATAAGGCATTTTAATTCCTGCAGTCCCTTTTACTTAGTCTTGAGTAGAAGTGTGAAAGCAGAGATCCTGCAATAATAAGTCAGCTTTATTTTTCCTTAGGTTATTGAATGGTTTAATGGTGAGTTCTTTTATATAGTTTCTAATAATTTTTTTTTAAACCAGGCGTGTTTCAGTGCAAATGCTGTTTCATAAATGGCATTTAAAAAGACAGTTTTATTAAAAGAAAAAATGACAACAGTAACATCTGGAAAAATGCTGAAACTTAAAGTTGGGCCACATTTTGTGGAAGCTGCAAGTGTCTGCAACGCCACTGGAGAGAGCTGTGTGCTGGGATAAGTTGGTGCTGAATACTTTCTACTTTCATAAATCTTTGGGAGGCTTTCTTTAATGAAGTTTGAAAAAAATCTTATCAGCGGAAGTGGGGACTTGCCTGGGATCATTTGCTAACTGATTGCAACTCTGTTTAAGTTGCTTGAGGCCCTTTAGTGTGCATGTGCTGATTTTGGTATCATGTCTTAATCTTTTCTTCTTTGTTCTTTTCCTGAATCCTCCAAATCCTTTCTATGTTGTGATGTCTCTTCTTGCACAGTTACCATCTGCACATCATTTAATTTTCCACAAAGTACTTACTTAATATGTTAACAAAGACACTTAATGTGCTTTGCTGTGTTTTCTAGTGTAAGTTTGAAAAAGTATTTCCTAATTTAAACAGGTATTATTAGTTCTGTATGACTGTCAAAGGACTGCCATTAATGGCATTCTGTAGAGAAACCCAGTGTGTTTTTATGTTATTTGTTGGACTGAGAGTGTTACTGTTACCCTATAATTTGGGTCCTCATTCCAGAAGGCATTTAATTAGTGGCTTCTGTAAATTCTTCCTGTATCAGTCCTTACTATGCTGCCTTACAGAAATGGGAAGCTAGCATTTTATTGATATTATGGATAATACTAGTATCTTGATTTAATGGTAGTTAAGTAAACAGTATAACATGATACATTTTTAAGCAAGGATGGAAGGTATTAGTTTAGGCATTATACCTGAATCAGGATGAGAAATTACCTGAATTTACATAAGCACCCTTGGTCCACCACAGTGAAGTTTTCTATTTTATTCAACAGCAGAAAATTAACTGCCGAATCACATCTTGGAGTGGCTTTTTATAGCCAAGTTATAACTCCTTAGCAGTAGATAAATGGAAATAGATTTAGTTTAGTGGCAGTTGGATAATGCAAGTCTCCGACACCTAAGTCACTTCTCACTTTGATCAATTGTTGTCAATCAGCTCTATGCCAGAAGGAATTTACCAGGATCTAAAGAATTTCTGTAAATGTCTTAAATTGTTGTATTATTTGTGTTTTATTATTAATACTGATGAAGTAGAAAGATGTCTGCCTCTTCTGCTTCTGTGAGTTCCTGAGTAATCTCTCAATGATATCTTGTTACATCTTTTGTGGAAATTATGTCTTGACAATTTTTTTTCATATGTCCTGTGTTATTGAAACAAAGTTAGTGATCTTTGTCATGGTTTATATTAATTCATACAAGGGTGCTAGCCACTGAGGATCCAAAAAATGTATATAAATAATAATAAGAAATTACAAACTGTGTGTTGAAAAAGAAATAGAGCTTTGGAGTGAACTCTGTAGTGTGATTTATGAGATGGAAAAGATTTTGTTTCCTTGCAATATCCCATGAGAGAATTTAGAAAAATGTTTTTGCATCTTCTAAACTGTTCTTGTATAGTTGATGGAATGGCCTGTGACAGTGAGAGGCCATTGGTCATCCTGCTTGGTTGTGGAGAAAGTGTTGATAAATATTTGCCCATCCTTTTTTTGGCTACTTTTTAGTGTTGGAATGATATGAACTGTGGAAACATATATTTAGTTCTTTACACAATCAAATTTTTTTGCCATGCCAACCACTTACTAGATTCACTTGAGCTTTGTGAACGTAAAGCAAGTGTTATTTTCACTGGCACATTGAAAAAATGTCTTGCAAACATAGATTTAAAAGTATATATATTAGCCTACTTTGATGTTTACTTTCTTAGATTTTATATACATGATTTTAAAATTGTCTCAGGAATAGCTATATAGATAATTATGTATATTCAGTGTAAATTCTGAAAAATAATAATGGTAATAGAATTTGCTAAGTTGATCACTGTTTCTGATGATCTTCTAAGTCCTCATGTTTGGATTGTGGATTTTAAAGAGGAAGTGATAGTAAGGCAGGAGATAGACTTGCAAGGAATGTAGGGTTAGTTTGCTAAAGTTTGGTTCATCACTTGGGTAAGACTTCTGTAAAACTATCTGGAGGATGAGGATTTAAACACATGTATAGATCTCTGGAAAGTCACTGTTGACACATGATGACTTCATGTGTGTTAGGTCACAGTTTGCTTAATGATTAGCACAGTTAATTAAATCACCATGGGCAATATAAACTGTCAACCAAACATTATACAATTAAATGGAGTGTGGTTTAAGTCCTCCAGTTAGATCATTGACTTAACATCCTCTAATGATATTTATTGACCTATGAGGTATATTTGCATATATACTTATATGCAAGATATCAATCCCTGTTTTATTTGCATATTTTGAAGTATTGAGCAAGCAGTATATGCGAAGTTAAGCTATTCATTAAGTTATCTACTTTATAGGAAACATCTGAATGTCTTAATAATGTAGTGGCCAGTAGATTTAGCTGGATCTCAGTAGCTATTGGATGTTACTGATTATGTGCAGAACTCATGTGTAGTTTATTTATTTGAGCTTGACCAAATTTTGGCAGTGGTAGTTATTACTAATTAACTGTGTTTAGACTAACTGATTATTGATTGTTCCCATTTGTGGTCTGGCTGATAATCATAATTTTACATAAAATATGATGATTTTTGTCACAAGAGGTGAATGACTTTTTAATCCAGCCTATTATAATGCCCAATAAATGTAACTTCCACTTTTGGGTTTTTTTCCATGCTTTAGTTTTCCTTTTGTCCTTGTACAAAAGGTATATGTTTTGTGATCTTTCTTTCTCTTCTCTGTACTAGTTTCTTCCACCCCACCTGCCTTATAACTTAGTTTTTAATTTGTCATGCTGTTTTATACATACTGTTTTTCAGTATGCTTCTACAGACTTGCTCTTGGTTCCTGACTTAAGGTCTTTGAGAAATTGTAATTGCAGTGGTGCTTCTGTGTTGCAAGAAGCAGTTCCCAGACATCTTAAGTCTTACTGTATCATCTTCTTGTGTACAAAGAGTAGGGTTTTTTAAATGCCCTCTTTGTAGGTTTTGAAGACTTAACTTACAGTGCTGTTTACCATAATTGAAAAAACCAACACCTGATTGAATCATGATTTTTATTCCTATTCGTTAGAACTGGAATTTGTTTGTTATATATTTGTTCAAGTTTTTTGACATCTGTCTCCCTTCTTTATCCTCATATAACAGAAGAAACAGTGCATGTCTTAAGGTTTAGTTTATGTGCTTGGATTCTGCATGGTGCAAAGCATTTCATGGTCTGAAGTGTTTTCTTGCCTTGAAAAAGACATCCATGCAAACTTTTTCCTTTTTCGTAGAATCATTAAGGTTGGAAAAGACCTCCAAGATCATTGAGTCCAGTGGTTAACCCAGAACCACTGTATTCTCCAGTAAACCGTGTTCTCAAGTGCTACATCCACCATGTACCTTTAGAACACTGCAAGGGATGGGGATTCTACAACTTCCCTGGGAAGCCTGTTTCAGTGGTGAGGAAATTTTTCCTAATGTCAAATCTAAACCTCCCATAGGTTGAGGCCATTTCCTCTTGTGTTGTCATACATTACTTGGGAGAAAAGACCAATCTCCGCCCTACTACACCTTTTTTCAGGTAGTTGTTGAGAGCAGTAAGGTCCCCCCGAGTCTTCTCTTCCCCAAGCCTCTTCTTGTAAGACTTGTTCTCTTTCCCTTCTGATGGTGTGTATGGAATAATACTGGATTTTTGAATACATGGCGGAGAAGTCCTAAAATTTCATTTGTTAAAAAAAATAATAAAAACTGTCAGCTGAGTCTGTTGAATCGCAAAGATGTTTTCAAAAATTTTCCTTTTTTCAAAAGTCTTGTCATCTTAGACTGTTTTCTTTTGCAATACCCTGGATCTATAAAAATGAATTTTAAAAGCTTTTTGAAATTCACATCACATCACTGGCTTATGGATTTTCATTTTCAGCATGTTGTAAGTACAGCTGGCCTTGAGGTTGTTCTTAGCTTGTTACTGTCTTCTTTTTCCATGACAGTAGTTCACTGAAACAGGTTATGTATCTGTAACGTGACATAACAGAGACTTGCATTTGGTTAGAATCTCCAAAACACCCTCCCCTCCCCCCAGAATAAAATCCTAGATTCTACTGAGTGTTCAACACAGATTATTTTGATAAAGCTCTAGGTATGCACAGCTATACTGACAGTCCAGAAGAACAGGAACTTCTGGCAGTGGAATGTAATGAAGTTTTATTTAGGTAATTGTTGAAGTTATAACAGTTGTATGAGGGGATTGCTTAGCATTGAGTTTTCTATTTCTGAATGATAGGTTTTGTTTTCTGCTGTTTCTTTTGAATGATTTCTGTTTCTCTCAGTGTTAGAAGGTTTATGATTCTTTGTCCTTTGTGTTCTATTTTTTTAGAACCTTCTTAGAATTATTTTTGACCCTGTAAGACTAGATGTGTTAATTGTCGAGAAAATGAAATCCTGTTTATTTATTTTTTCTTCTGTGCTTCTGAGAGGGATAAGCTGTGTACATCCCTGTCTGTAGCCTTGGCTGGCTGTTAGGTGCTAACTCTGTTGCTCTCTCTTCTTGCTTAATGCAACAGGGAAGGAAATAAGAGAAAAAAGCTCATGGATCAAGATAAATGCAGGGAGATTGCTTTCATTCTTCACTAACCTTGGTGTCTACCGGGTTGTTTCATGTTTTTCTCACTTTTCTTCTTAGTAATTGCTGTGCAGCATTTTTTTGTCAGTTCTTAAATATATTATCACAGAGGCGCTGCCAGCATCGCTGATGGCTCAGCTTTGGCAAGGGATGAGTCCACTTTGGAACTGTCTGGATCTGGCTCTGTTTGCTGTGGGAGCAGCCCCTGGTCTCTTCCCACAGGGGCCATCCCTTCAGCCTCCCCCACTACCAAAACCTCGCCACATAAACACAATACAGATGTTCAGTTTCATCCAGACCTTGGATGCCACTGAAGCTTAAGAGCTTGATTGCGTGGCTGTTGGACATATTGGCTGCGCAGTTCAACTTGACTGTAATGTATGAGTTTCAGTCTTTGAATTATTTCAAAATGTGCTCCAAATGGGACTACATCACCATGTTCTAATCAAGTTTCCTCTGCATTTGATCTGATCTGACAGCTATCCACCACTGGAAAATGGAGTTTTGTTCCCCAGTTCCCTTAGTTCCTGTTCTTTCCCTTGAGTTAGCTTTGATGCTTGTCACACGCTTTTCAAAAACAATTAGGCTTGTTTTTTGAGTTGGTAAATTTGATTGGACCAACAAAGCATCTGATGCTTTTATCCATTCTCAGATTCAGGCGAGCAAGGCTTCCTTCTGCTGTGATGAGCTGTTAAAATGAATTTAGCTTTAATATATAGCTTTATTTAGCTATATATACATCATCCTCTAATGGCTATAAATATAGCTATTTATATTTAGCCATGATGTACATCATCCCATCTGGAAGGTAGAATGGAATATCTATGTCAAACGGCAAGAAGAGTGGACTTCATTACAATTTCTGTGTGCTTTTGAGGAGTCCTAGACTTGCTATCATAACAGTGCACTAAAGAAATATAATGGGGATAAAAGTGACATCATATTTTACTGTTAGAAAAAGTTACTTCAATGAGTTTTGTTTCCTCCCAGCTTTGTCATTGTCAGTGTTTGCTACAAGTTGCAAGCATGTGGCACTGTTCCACTGCTGGGTGTATGTAGGTGCAGAGAAGATGACAGAAACTGAGTTGACTTTTGTGTATCTGTTGAAGTACTTTGCATATCATGCCTGTTGAATGAAATCTGATTGTTTCTTCTACTCATGTTTTACCTATTTACAAAAATAAAATGTGTTGTGCTGTATGTGTTCTTTGCAAAAAAAGTTTAAAAGCCAATGTTAACTTTTTGTTTGGTAAAAGATTATGTGAAGATGAAGCAAAATTTGTAACTCTGGTTGTTTTCATGAAATATGAACTGAAGATTATAAAACATGTTGACGTAAAGGAGCTGGGTAAATAAATATATTTCTAGTTTTAGTTCTCCTTCAGTGAAGAATGACCTTGGCTTGGGGGCCAATAAGTTTTAATTATGGCTGTTATGGAACATGCTGCTAGTCCGTCTCTTCTAGTGGATTCTGCCTGATTTTTATTTCTTGTATTATAGTTCCAAGAAATTCAAAGTATACATAGATCCTTGTATAGGAGGTCTGTAGGAAGAAAATACATGACTTGGAATTCACAGTTCATAACAGTCATGTCTGCTAGAAGTAGATCATACTTTTAGCTAAATAAATAATAATATCAAGACAATGACAAATTTATTTCTTTTGTTACAATCTTCATTTGTAACTACCTTGGTACAGTCTTTTTCCAAGATCCTGATTGTCCCCACACATGCCATCTAGGTTTTTTCACCATCTTTTGTATTGATTGCTTTTATGTAAGTAAAGGTTTCAGTTCAGCTTCCTTCTTTACAGCAATGAAACTGCATAATTTAGAGCAGATTTCATGGTAGTCTGCATTTGTATCAGTTTAAAGGGGCTGAGAAACCAAGTACCTGTGTTGTGTTAGAATTTAGAAAGAAGTTACTGTTGCTTATCTGCAGTCTTTCACTTGAAAACTTGGCTTTAATGGCATAGAAGAAGGAATTGTATTTGGTCTGCTCTGTTTCTAATTTCATTCTCTATCTGCTGCTTGTCTGGCAGTATTGGCGAGTTACAACTGGTGATGTGTAACAATTAACAGCTCTGGTGGTTAGGCTTTTTAGAAAATTGTGCTTTCCAAAAGAGTAAAGAGATCACAAAGTCCACTTCAGATGTCTGAACATTGAAGCTAGATAGATAGTACAGATTACTTGAACCAATCAAAAAATTTGGTCTTATTTGTGTGTTTATGGGTTTGTTGATATATTTCTAGTTGGATTTTGTTTGTCAAAGTGGGCAGCTATGGTTAAGCATGAACTGGTTAAACAACATTGTCTTCTTAATTTCTTTCCACAGTTTTAAAACCGTGAAATCATGGCTCATTCAAAGACAAGAGCCAATGATGGAAAAATCACATATCCTCCGGGAGTCAAAGAAATCTCTGATAAAATATCTAAAGAAGAGATGGTGAGAAGGCTAAAGGTTAGTAAGCAAGTAATTGCTTGCAGATTAAAGTTTCTTGTAAAAGTTGTTTAATGATCCTATTACTATATATCTGGAAGGGTTTTATTTTCCTTTGGGCTTTACCTTTTCTATGCTTAGAGGGAGAAACTTGTTTGCTCTTGTGCCTTCTACCACTTTCTTGAAATGGCTTGTTCAAAAAAAGTTTAAATGCATTTAAAATCACAAATAGAAATGAGCTGCATTAATTTCAAATACTACTTAAATTTTATTTCAGCTACAATACGTTCCTTTTACACCTTCATACTCCTTAGTTTGTTTGTAAAAACCTTTATTCTCATTGTTTTAGCCTGTATCATGATGAAGGTAGTCTTTGTTATACTTTAGTCTATATACTTTGACTATACTTACAGTCTTTGATGTATTTCTGTATTGAATTTCTTGACCACCTTATTTGGCCTAAGTGCACAGGAAGGTTGGACAGATTTGGAGGCTAATTTTGTTACTACAGTTCTGTATCTACCCAGGTACTCTCACAAAAAGGCAGGCCTGTATTGTGCAGAAGGAATGCCTGCAGCTTGGGCTTGCCCTGTGAAACAGGAGGGAACAGATGTGGGAGAGGAACCTTAAGTATTTTAACAGATGGAAGAGCTTAATTTGGAGTTTTTCTGAAGAAGTAGTTCTAAGTCAGTTGGAACTATGGGCAAATTAACAAAACCCAATAAAATCCCAAAACACAAGGATTGCTTCTCCTCTTCCCCCAGCAGCCTGTCTAGGCTTTGGGATTTTGGTTGATGGACTTTAGTGAGTATATTGCATTCTATGACACTAAATAAAAGACAAAGTTTATAACTTTACATATGAGTGATTCCTAAGAGAAGGAATTCTTTGTTAGTGCTTGAATATTTTTTTCAGCTTGCGGAAATGCAGCACCACAGTTCTTACTAATCCTTTTTCTCCTGTAGCTTAATTTAGTTTTTGGCCTTCAATGTCTAGTCCCTTCTGTCGTCTTGATCTGTCTTGCAGAATAAGAGGACTTTGTAAGATGTCTTGTGTTTCTTGTTAGCTGTTTATTCTAGCTGTGAATTTGTTGGTGCTCAGGCAGGAAAAAAACTGCACAGTGTTTCTTTTATACCAGGTTAGATGATCCACGCTACACCAGAAGTGTACAGAACTTCAGTATAAACACAGTTGCAGGTGCTAAAGACCAGTAGTTGATAAATAAGTGTACTTGGTTTCTCTGACTGCCAAATTCACATAATTATTAGAGAAAAAGCACTTTCCTGTGCACAAGCAGACTTTCTGGTGTTTGTTGATATATTAATATAAATGTAAATTATTGGGAAATCTGAGAATAAAATGGAAAATATGCAGAGTGGATTTCTGCATTAGCATAACTTACCTCAGAAATTTTATGCATTTTGAATTGATGCCCTCTTGAAGTTTATAATAGATTTGGAAAGGAGATAGAAACTAAATGGTGACAGTTGAGAACTAGCACTGGAGACGGAAAGAAGGTGATAAACACTCAGAAATGATGAATAGTGTGAGAAAAGCATTTTTCCACAGTTTCTTTTAATACACAAGGACCAAGTCATCATCTAATGAAATACTAGTTTTAGACCAGCAGATTAATAATACACTTTTCTGTAAGTTTTCTACAAGTAAGTTCCAAAATTTGTTTCTGTAGAATGATGTAGTAAAAATTGAATGGTTTAAGAAATATAAGCCACATCTGGAAGATGAAGCTCCAGGAATACAAATCGTGGTGCTCTGGGTGTGATTTCAGGCTCTGGAATCCTCTAACCTATTGCTTTGCAGGAACCTGGAAAATTATGCTAGGACAACTAGCTTGTTTTCCTTTGTTTTTCCTTAAATACTGTGTGGATTATTCTGCAGACAGGATGACTGATCTTTGTTGTCCTGACTAGTACAGATGTTTATGTTAGCAGGGAAAAAACACTAAAGGTTTATCTCCAGAGCAGGAAAAAAACATACTTGTTGCAAGAAGTATGAAAATACTGCTTTTCATAGAAATGAAAATAATTCTGACTTGTAAATTAATTAGTGTTTAAGGGCACCAGTGCACTTCAGGTGGTTCATCTTGTGCCTGACTGGGGAGGTCTTCATTTTTCTTGCAATGGGAGTTGTGTCTGCATGAGCTGCTGATCTTCTGTGCCTTTTTGTAAAGGATTTTCATATGTTTGAAAACTTCATAGCTTCTGTGATCCTAATTATTGAAGAAGTTTGGGGTTTTTTTAAGTTGGGCTTGTTGCTCCCTGACCGGTTACAGTAAATCTTTTGGAGGGGGAAAAAAACCCAACCAAACAACAAACTATAGCAAAATATTTTGCGGTGTTATAGGATTCTAGGACATGACATTATTATTCTCTGAATAATGTCTCTTCCTCCACTGAAGATATAGATGGGAATTTTGGCTTTAATTCGTAGGATTGTGTAATTAAGTCTTTAGTGTAATTTTGTTCATTTTGCAGGAGTTGAACTCCTTAAAATAACTCTGCCTCTGTGAGTCAGACAAGGAATTGGAGAAGGGCATAATTACTTTGTTTTGTCAATAAATTTCTCTCCTTCAGAAAGTTTTTTTAAATTTAAGAATTCTCACCAACTAGCAGTTACTAAATATAGCTTTTCCTGCTTTTGTTTTATTTAGCATGCTAAATATTTGGTGTCCCAGACTCTTTTTTTCTTCCATAACTTCAGTAACTGGTTCCTAATAATCCTAGTGGTCATTTTAGTCTTGTTGGACAACATCCATGCCACTGAGCTGCCTGGATTTATATGCACTTGCTGAGTGTGTGTGCTCTGCTTCTGGACAGCACAGGGAATAGAATTTTTCTCAGTGCAGTAATAGGCAAAAACCTGAAACTTAAAGAGAAGGAAAAAAAATCATAATTGAATAGTTGAAGGAGAAACAAATATTTTTAATAATGTTTACAGTTTTTTGAATTTTTAAGTGAATGGCTGTAACAGTGAGTGCACTTCTTTGATTGTCCAACTCGATTATATGGTTTCTCAAAAAGATTTGGGAAGTCTACAACTAGGCTTTCAGTAGTTCTGCTGAGACTGTGTGTTGGGACAGTTAATAGAGGACTTGGCCAGGTCTTTCCTGTGCCTTGAAAAATGAAAACACTGGTTGCTCAAGTAAGTACTACTGTATAGGTAATAATGCTTCTGACAGGAGTTGTAAAAAACCAGAAAAGTAACTTCTGGTAAGAATTCTGATATACAGAGTATTTTATTTTCTGTACTAATGGGTGTCTGTCTATTTAGATGGTTGTGAAAACTTTCATGGATATGGACCAGGACTCTGAAGAAGAAAAGGAGCTCTACCTAAATCTTGCTTTACATCTTGCTTCAGATTTTTTCCTCAAACATCCCGATAAGGATGTACGTTTGTTGGTAGCATGTTGTCTTGCTGATATTTTCAGAATTTATGCCCCTGAAGCTCCATACACTTCACCGGATAAACTGAAGGTAAATTAAATGAATCTCTTTTTCCACACCAGGTTTTTACACCCAGTGATTAATTTAATTGCTTATGCCTGCCTTTTCCCTCCTTTTATTTCTGGTTCAGCCTAAACAGTTCAGAGTTTCCGCTTGATTTTGGGATATGGTTGGTCAAGTCAGTTGTCCATGACATAAAGGGCTATACAGTACATTTTCCAGTAACTTGCAGAGTTTTGGATTTGTATTGAAAATAATTATTTTATTAACTGTTTTTGGGATTTGCAGGTTACTTTACTTTAGAAATATCGATTATATGTATAGCTTTTATCACAGTCTCTTGCAAGGCAGCTAATACCTTCACTTGGGAAAACAACCCTGCATCTCCAATTAAATTACCAAGAGGCGAGTACTTGTATATTTATAGATAAAGGTTCTATTGAAATAGAGATAAAGTACTTTTGTATAGAGTTTAATGGTTTTTGATGTGACTTGGAAAATTCTGCAATTACAAACATCACCGATCCCACTAGATGGAGATGGTTGATAGAGAAATGTCAAGTTTGAAAACAAGTACAGATCTGACTCATTTGTTTCAGGAAAAAAATAAATTTTGTGGTGTTTTGTGGTTTTTGTTTTTTTTTTACTTTTTAAAGTAGAAATCTAACTTAGTTGCTGACTCAAAATCAAACTGTTTCCCTTATGCAGTCAGAATCTAGAGTGATGGACTGAGTTTTGGGGGAAATTGACAAAAAACAGATGAAAGTAACATTGAAAAATGGGTGCTTTCTTGTCTCCTGATTTAGGAGTGTGTGGGGTCTTTTTTGCTTTGTTAGGTCTTTGTTTATTCCACAGTAGGATAAAAAGATGGTTGTGGTGGATGGTCTATCTATTATCACTTAAGAGGAAATCACTCAATTTCTCATCTAGTGGTTGCACCATCAGTGCTTCCTAATTAGGGAAACAATGCAGTTTCAACTGCTGTAGTACATCTTTTGTTAACAGGCATACTGGAGAGATATCTAGGGATTTTTCATAGTTCTGTTTTCTTAATTCTGAATTGGTGTGTAATCATAGGTACAGCTTCTACTTACCTTATTTATTGATTGCACCATCTTTAACTGGAGATAAAATATTAGCTTTCTCTACTGTGCTATATTTAAGTCTGCTTTTCAGGTGTCCTGATTTCCATTTCAGCTTTGAGTATGTGTTTTAATTTGCTTGTTAGGCTTAGAGCTTAAATTTCTTTCTTTCTGAGTTGGGCTAAGTAAGTTCCTCTTTAGAGTATTTGATCTACCAAATGCTAGTAAGCTTCAGATTTCATAGTGTACCGTATTGGAAGGTTTACAGTACTAATCTCATATCTGAAGTATCAGAATACTGCAATCACTGCTTGGACAGAGCTCGGAATGGATGAGGGACTCCCACTGCCAGCATTGAGTTCTGTAATCTGTGTGGATTTCAGAATTCAGTTTCTTGATGCAGTTTTCTAAACATGTTTTGAAAAATAAAGAGAAGCCAAACACTAGGGATCTCTGCCTAGGGCTGCTGGGGTAGGTTTTTTGCAAACCCGTTTCCTCTGAACTCAGCTTTTGTGGTTGCAGGACAAGCTCTGATAGAAATGTCGAAGAGTTCCCTCCACTTTATGACAGAGGTAAGAGGAAGAATACTTCCTCTTGGGTTATATCTTGGCACTATTTTTACGCAGTATTTAATATCAAAAATATACTGCAACTGAGTCTATTCTTGTATGTTTAACACCAGAGTTAAAAATGGTGAAGGGGAGTACTGAAAAGGATTCATTTCTTGAGAGGAAAAGACTTGAATCTTAAGTTTTGCCCTTGCTTCAGACTCAGTGGATCTCTTTGTAACTTGTATATTGTGCAAGTGAGATGCTGAAGAAAGGGATAAGAATCTCAAGTTTCCCTCTTTTATGTGTATCATCAGTGTAAGTCTTACCTTCCTTGCTGATCGTTGGAAGTGCGTTTATAACAGAGGTGGAAAATGCCATGAGTAGGATAAAAACGGCTGGAGTAGGTTTGCTCTGCTGTGATCTCAAAACTTCTAACTTTGAGCCCTCCTCAGTCTGTGTAAAGCCTAGAGCCCAAATATGTTTTTTTGGTGGGAAAATAATCTAATCACTTATATGTGTCAGTTGAAAATGACTTGAACATAATTACTGTCTACCTGTCTCTGCTGAAATGTAGATATTAAAAAGAGTATATGGTAGCAGAACTTCAGTTATTGGAAGTGTTCTCTGGTGAGAGCCATGGCTCTGGTGATTACTGAAGCCATTATGTAGTTAATTGACATAGCAAGATAGCAGTCCACAAAAAGAAATACGTATTTACCCTAAAGTTGAAGTGTGAGCAGTTTTGTTTTTCAAGTCTGGATTCTAACGTATATTTGCTTTATGCTGTCTCATGCAAAAACATATTGTTCAGTTGTGAAATTATTGCAATTTTTTTGGCTGCAGCCAAAGTTTATTTTAGCCTTTGTTTTGAATTTATAATTAGTATGTTATGTGTGCTTAAAAAAGGGAAAAATGTTTGGTCATAGTACATGAGATGCTAAAAATTAGGGAGTACTTACGAGTTTAGTCTGTCTTGCTTTCTTTAAATAGGTATTGGAAAAAATAGTTTAGGAGTAAATGCTTACTTTTTCAAACCATGCTGTTATTTGAAGCATTCAGGTGTTGGACTCACTGTACATGTATGCTATTCATTAATGTCTGTAGTTATATACAGCACAGTGATGAGAACTTTCTTTTGGAAAATTAGTAGGGTCTTTGAATCACATGCAGTAGGTAAGTATTGCATACTGAGCTGCAGGATAAAAAGTAAGATACTTACTTAAATGAACTGGTTGAGATTTACTTCTACAAGTACAGTTTAACAAAAGTAATTAACATAGAGCATGGGTTCTAGGATTATGTAGTTTTTATGTTTGGCATTAGTCAGTCTGTCATGTGCCTCCTTTCTTCTTCAAGTGATTCTTCCCTGGGACTCTGTATGTCATCTAAACTTTACAGAACCTTCCAGCATACCTGTTTTGCCTAAGACAGCATTCTGGGTGGGGACTGATGGCCTGCTAGTGTTCAGGCACTTTTTTTCAAAGGAGGGATTCTTCAGATGGGCTTTTGCTTGGGGGCTGAATGCTCCTGACTGGTTGGAGACCGTAAGGTGTGTACTTCATGTCTTTTGGTTTAATTTCAGCTAAAGTCTCTATATTGTGTGCTCTGTAAGAGATCTGGAGTGTGAACCAGACAGTGATCCTTCTGATCATCCTTGACTCTTCAAAATCATTTTCAAACCAAATTAAAACACAAATGTAGCTGTATCTCTGAACAGTGTGTTTGCTGTGCTTTTTTGCCAAGAGTTAGTGATGTCACATGTAATCTAGTTCTTGATTTTACCTAGATCCACAGTAAGTGCTCAGCTTAATGATTAAGGCTGGATTTTGTGGTTAGAATGTTAGAAAAAAAAATGAAATCCTATTCTTATCTTTTGTCTGTGTATTATTCTTGGGGGATTTAAGGGAAATTGTCATTTTGAAAGTGTTATAGAAAAGCCTGATAGACTATCTCTAGGATAGATTTTTGGAATTAACAGTAAGACTCTCTTGTATTTATTATGGCAACTTTATACCTTTTGGAATTTATTTGGTTTACACCTAGGTTGTTAGATGAAACATAGATACAGTTAAGGCTGTGAAGAGTGTTTCTAGTCATACTTATTTCTAAATATTTTGATTTCATATAGTCAGATTAATATAGTTGTAGTTGTGATTTTCCAGCTGTTAATTATTTGAAAGTAAAAAAAAAAAATTAAAAAGATACCTTCCTGCGTGTTTCCATTCTGTTCATAATTGACTATTTGTTCTTTTTAACTTGCTTCAATTTACTCTGTGTGAGACTTTTTCTGAAGGAGTCTTCAGGTGGTAAAAGTTCATAGAGGAAGCAGGAAGAACTTGATTTATTAGTTTTGGCAAGAGATGTTATCTGTGTCAGTATCTTGATGACTGAGAAATGCACAAACAATATACAGTGAACATATAAGGATACTCTTAGGAAAGATGTAGTTGCCTACTGCTATTTTCCCCTTCTTTTGAAACTCATTGTAATATGAAGTAAAAATATTAAATTCATTGTCCTGCTGAATAATAATCTCTTGACTTCTGCAGCCAGACAGTTGCAGCTGTGTTTGTCAAGTTGAGTGCTTTCCTTTGGAAATGAAAAACATTTGTTTCCTTACGAAAAGGTTACTTTCTCAACCCTTTAAAGAAACATGAAGTATTTTAAAATTAGTCCTTGACATTTTCCATGATGTTTTTGTAGATGATCTTCTTTTGGGTAGTGAAATAATGTCTGTCATTGCTGCATATCTTGTAATGACTAAATAACACAAGTAACTTTAAAAGGTAATTATTTTATTTTGAAGGTTTAATTGCAGTTGATTGAATAACTAGCACTTGTTGTTTTTGGTTTTTTTCAGGATATATTTATGTTCATAACAAGGCAACTTAAAGGTTTAGAAGATACAAAAAGCCCCCAGTTTAATCGATACTTTTATTTGCTTGAGGTATGCTTCATAATTTATTTCATAATGACTGTTAAACATAATCTTTCAATTTAATCCTGTATTAACTACTCCCTTTATTTTTCCTGTTCCAACACAGAACATTGCTTGGGTCAAGTCTTACAACATATGCTTTGAATTAGAAGACAGCAATGAGATTTTTACACAGCTGTATAGAACACTGTTTTCAGTAATAAAGTAAGTATTTTCACCCCAAATTATGGTATATTATTGCATGATTGAGGTCAGTGACTTCTAACATAGCTGTTCAGTGTGACTTTTAGCATTAATGACTGTAGTTTTGTGATTTAGTTTAACTAAAGGTAGCAGAACTGTTGTTTTTTTCTGTTTTAATGAAACAAGACACAAAAAAAACATTGGTTTTTTTTTTCCTAAGAAACTTAGCTTTGGTTGTCATTTACTACATTTATTTTATTCTTTTCTTGAAATTGAATCATGTAATATGCAATTCAAAGGAATTTGGAGGATTATTGCTATAAAAACATGAGTCAGAAAGTAGTGGGCTCCGGAAGGTAGTGCTAGAGGTAGTCTAGTGTTTTCCCTTTGCTCAGACCAGGTCAGCCTGAGCAGATTGCCCAGAACTGTAGCCAGTTAGGTTTTGGGCATCTCCAAGGAGGGAGAGGCTGCCCTCTTTGGGCAACCTTCTAGTGCTCAATCACCCTTTTATTTAAAAAGTTTCTAATGTCTGAATGATATGTCTTGTATTTCACCCTGTGCCCATTGCCTCTTGTTCTGTGACTGGACACCACTGAGCGTGTGGTGTCAAGATAGTCTTGCCCTGTCTTTTCTACTCCCAACATCAGGTATTTAAACTTACTGATAAGTTCTTTCCTAAGCCATTTCTTCTCAAGGCTAAAAAAAGATGTCAGCTCTCTCAGCCCCTCCTTCCATGAGAGCAGCTCCAGGCCCTTAATCATCTTTAAGAGCCTTTGGTGGGCCAAGTCCAGGGTGTGTGTGTCCCTTTTGTGCTGGGAAGCCCAGAACTGGACATAGCACTCCTGAGGAAGTCTCCCCAGTGCTGGGTAGAGCAAAGGGATGTTCTAGATGGGAAGAAGTTCCCCTTATAGCAAAGGGATGGTAGACACAGATACACTCTTACTGCAGTAGTGAAGTGAGGAGAGCATGAAATTTAATAATGATGGTATATGCAATCAAGGAGTCAAAGTATTTTGATTTCTAAGAAAACTTGTAATTTGCTGATTTTATTCCTTATTGTTTGGCATCACCATAGGGAGTACTCTGAACAGAAGTTGTACTTTATAAAGGTATTACACTAAGAATTCTTGTTTTTAATTTCAGCAATGGTCATAACCAAAAAGTACACATGCACATGGTTGATCTAATGAGCTCTATCATTTGTGAGGGAGATACTGTGTCACAGGAACTTCTGGATACAGTGTTAGTTAATCTAGTGCCAGCACATAAGGTAAGACTTAGTGGCTTAATGTTTTGTTTTGTTCTGTTGGTTTTTTCATGATCATGATTTCTTGGATGTATGTGTTCAGATATATAGATCTGATTGAAAGAATGGATGTAGCACGTGTCTCTGTATTATCTCGATTTCTTTTAGCATGCAAGTAATTTTAATAGACAGAAAATTCAGTCAAATTTTATTGCTCTGATATACTTGCCATAAGCAAAGTATCGGTGGTCACAGTAATCTAAAAGGTTGAATGTCATATGAATTTAAACACAGTTTTTTATGTCCCATCAATGCTGGTAGAATGGAATAGAGAAGTTACATATATCCTTTGGAAAGTTTTTTATTCATGTAATGCTGTATCAACAGTTCAAACTAAGATGCTGTCCTGAGTGGGAGGGAAAAAGTTGTAACAACTGCTGATTTGTAATTGGCTCTGTTGTATTTCAGAAATGTTGGATTGCTGGTGGTATTGGTATGTTTCTGATGTAGCCATAGAATTAAAACTGTGCAGAAATGGTGGTTCCAGAAGAGCCCAAGGATGTGGCTGTCTTACTTTAATGAATGTCATGTTAAAAAAAAAAAATTCCTATAGATGAAGTAAAGGCAAAACTTCAGAACTGTGCATGTGTTGTGATACTTAAATGTTTAAAAAACATGGAAGTCTGATTGCTTAGTTCGGGAATCTTAACTGTGTCCTACTGCAAGCTCATGGGCTACTCACTTGTAAATTGTGCATGGCAAGAAGACTGTGGGGAATTATCTAGGAAATGTATCTTTAGCTGTATTTTGGACACTTCTAATAGCTTTTTTTTCTTAAATTATGTTCAGGAAAGTGCTAACTACTATAGTTTCTGAAAAGTGTAAGGTTAAGTGGTTATTAACAGGGAGATGCTTTGGAATGCCTACTAGTGTGCCTTTACTACTAGCCATTAGTTGCAGTAAATAAATAGCACATATATTATTTTCTATTGACAGTGAAAGACTAAATGCTTAGTATAGGTCAGTAATTCTGTTTCATAGTAGATTTAAAATTACGGACTGAATATTTTAATAAGGGTAATATTTGGGGGTTTGCATTTTCTGCTGCTTTTTTTTTTTTTTTAATCAAAGTCTCCCTGTGGATAGGATGTCTCTCATTTATAGCCTGCTTTCTAACTGAAATAGTTACATGATGTCAGACTGTATTCCGAGTACATTTGCCTTTTTTTTTTATCTTTTTCCATACTAATGGAAAGGAAGTTCTAATATTTTTCTGTTTCATCTCAAAATCTTCACATAGTGAATTTTTATTTGAAATTATTTAAAATTTGGGTTCTCTAACTGCTTTTTGTGGCTACTGATGTCAAGTTGGAAAAGTAATAAGTTCAGAGTTGAGAAATTTTCCACTCTTCCATTGAGCACAAAACTAGCAAGAGATTAAGGATAAGGTCCACCATAAAAAAGAACTGTGTCTTGGCTGACCTCACTGTTCAGCTGTGTGGGCTGTGGAGAAGGGAAATTGATTAATCAGACTGGTCACCAAAAATGGCATAAGGGCAGACGTTGGTGTAATGGTCTGTAGAGAATCCCCAGATTTCCTAGGGACCAAAAAATATTTTGATGGAGTGGAAGGAACATAGATCTGCTGCTAGCTCAAGTTTGAAGATGATCAGATTGAGAGATTGTTGAAGATAAAGCAATTCTATCTGTAGAAAGTGACACAGGCAAGTGGTGTGTTTTTAATATGCCCACAAGGAAGGTTGTGTATGAGAGGGAACATGTAGTGGCCTTGTGAACTGAATGGCTGCATTGCAGGAAAGAGTTGTATTGGTAAAAGAAGACTGAGCTCCTCAAATCTCAGTCTGTATAATTTATCTAACCTGTGGTCTGTATAGTATGTCTTGGGAAGAGAAGTTCATCCCGTGGCTGAAATCCAACATTAGACAACTTGATGCAGAAATTATGTGAATATTTTTAAAAGGTGTAGTAATTAGATGAGCAGTTTACCAAAGGTTAGTTCAATACTGTTGCCCCTTAAACCAAGACAGTATTTTTCCAAAGATGAAAAGTGGGTATTGTCCATAGTCCTGAGTACTAAGAGTAAAAAGCAGTGGTGCTCACAGGATGGCTGCAAAAAGTTGGGCATAAGGAGCATATACTGGGCACATGGTATATTATCAAATGTCTGTATACCACAAGTAGTAGTCACTGAAGTAGTGACAACTCTACTCTGTCTCCCTGGAGTTTGTCATCTATCTCATGTGGTCAGGATAAAAGCTGTACTAATGTAAACCTGAATGAAAGCAGCTGACACCAATGTCAGAAAAGAGGCACACTGGAGTGTGCATAGGCTTGCTTGACTAGTACAGCTGTCAGATAAGCCAATAAAATGCCAAGCTTAACTTGTCTGACCATGTGTTTAACTCTTTAATTTTGATGCTTAATTTTTTTTTCCTTTTGTAGTTTCTCTTATTTTCTATCAACTCAAGTGAAATTCTCTTGATGGGATTATATTAAGAGAGAATGAATTTGAGTGACCTAAACCCAGATAAGACCTAGAAGCAAGGGAAAAGATAGTTAGTCTGAAAAGGCAAGAAAAATTAATAGTTTTCCTTTCCCCTTTAATGATATTTTTGTTTTATAAAGCTTTTATGGCAGACCTGCAAATGATTTTGTGTTTGTGCAGTGTGCTAGAAGGCGAATTGTACTTGATTTCCTTGGGTGTTTGCCAGCATTCCATTTTCAGCCTCAGGACTGCTACAGGGAATCCCACGTGCTTTACATGCCTATGTTTTAGAAAAAGATATTGATAATTAAATTCTTAACTGTCTCTACTAGGAATTAGCTTAATATTTAGTGTTATCTATCTTAGTAACACTTTAACTGAGCTTTTTCTTTGTCAGCTGTCCTTAAGAATCTGTTCACCTTTTCCGGAGAACAAGAGAATCTCTTGAAACTGTTCTGTCAGGTGCTCTTGGATACTAATTCAGCTGCTGTGCTATTGATAATAAGAGTAAAACTGAAGATGCTTTTCAAATTCCAAAAAAATAATATGTGAAAATGTATGCTTTTCAGCAATATTTGCACTAGATACAAGCTTAACATTTGGTTTTCATCCCAAAGCTACAAAATAAATGCCTGATTGATGCTAGCTTAGTCATCTTCTGCAAATAAAATTAAGGGACATGCATTTGTTTTCTGTTGCCTTTTTTTCTTTTTCTTTTAAGAGATGGGCAAAAATCATTTCACTCTCATATTTTTTTGATCTATGTTAAATTGGTTATTGAAAGGTAACAGAAAAAAAGGAATTGAGAGAAAGTCAAGTGGGTGTCAACTTCCATCACTTCAGACCCCATTGTACGAGAACAAATGATTTCGGCTCTGTGGCATACAGAATATTGTCTTTATAAGCACAAAAGTGTGTGTGCCATACTGTCAGGGAGGTTGCCACTGCTTCTTCTGTCAAAAAGTACAAGTTGGTCATTCTAGAGAAAAGCAGGTATGAAAAATGAGTTGGCAAAAGGGTTAATGTCTTCCCAAGGTATAAAACGCTTGAAATACCAGCAACAAATGGCTAAAAATCGTGGTAGAATTTGAGACAAAGGAGAGACTTTGTGGTTGACCAAGATAGCCTCTATTCAGATATTATTGCTGGAAGTCTCCCAAGGTTTTAAAAAAATGTAAATGTTCTCCACTGGTTATTAGCATTCTTTTCTGAAACAAAACTGGAAGTTTTCAGGTGAAAAGTCTGGTTCAGTTGTTAAATGTAACTTCAGTTTTCTTGCAGAAGATTTGTTTTCTGCCTTCTCAGGGGTGGTTTGATTTCTGCTTATCAATTGATATTTATTTTAGTTTTTTTCCTTCAAGATGTAGTAATTGCTGATGATTTTTTTAAACGATGTTGCCAACTGATGGCTTTGTTTCTATCCTGTTCAAGGCTCTAAAAACCTTATGCCTACTGGATGCTTACATGCTCCTAAAGGCATCCTGATAAAGATAATTGCCCCGTCATGAGGGCTTTCTTAAATCATTAAAAGATCTTGAAATACATGTCCATTTTTTTTCCAAACATATGGAAAGATTGTGAAGATGATAATGGTAGAAAATTTTATCCAAAAGCAGAGAAGAAATTTGTTAAATTCCTTTAAAAATTTCTCCTTCCGGAGAAGGAGATTTAGGATATTTTTGTGACTGTTGAATTAGAAGGTTTGGTTCTATAAAAGATCTTTGAACCGACTTGGTAAAGGCTGGGCTGTTCTTGTTTTTGTTTCACCTAAGGCGGTGCCACTTTTGCTTGTTTCTGCTTTTATCCTGAAGCTGGAAAATGAGGTGAAAATTCTCATATGCTTTTAAGACTTCTTTGATGTTGTTATTTTCAGAAAGTGGGGCCTCTGGACATTTAAGGGTCATGATTATTGGCACTATTAACTCAAGTACATGAGGCATGAAAAAAATAGCTAACTTTCCTTAACTGCTTGTGCTCTAGACTATTTTTCCTCTTTAGAGCTTTTTTAGATAAGACATTTGCATTACACTTCCTTCTTACTCAGGGCTGCAAATAGCCACTTCTAACATTTATATTGGGAAACATTGAGCTATGAACTGCTGTGCAAAAGATACAAGCTGAAACTGTACTTAATGTGAATCAGAACAGATCTGCCTGTTGGAACTCTTCTGTGCTAGGTCTGCTGTTTAGACTTGTTTTATACTAAATGAGATCTTGCTCATGATCAGATCCAGTTCCCTCTTAGCCAAGTGAAAGTGGTTTTTGTTTGTGTTGCTGGAGATGAACTGTGAAGTCCAGAAGGATCAGAACAAGAATTGCAAGTGGCATACATTCCTTGTTATAGTTATTTATGCCTTTTATTTCCTGAACCATTACGATTCTGAATAACAGAAAATTATTCCACTGGAAATATCTCTTTTATATTGTGACCATAAGGAACAATCCAGCATGCAGTGTTTTCTCTTTTCTGGGACATGGAACAACTGTACAGTTTTGTAATAAGATGGAAGTATTTTATATATTAAAGTGTCCTTCTAGTATTGGAATTTTTAGTCACCTTCTTTATTGGCTTTGAGTAAGACAGACGCTTCAGGCAATGAGTCTTTGTGGTGTTTCAAGTTCTATCACCTGACTTAATTCTACCAGTTGGCAAGTCAAAGATTTTTTTGTTTTATGTTATCAGAAAAATGTTATCTGTTCCCACTGTTGTTTAGAAGCCTATAGTTCTGTATGGTTTTTAAATTTCAGTATTCTCTATATCTTTGCAAATCCTCTCTTTCATTCAGACAACTCTAAAGAACCAAGTGTATCCAGGTAAAAAAACAGCCCTGGGTGTGGCAAGATATCTTGTTTGCTTTTCATTGTGCTAAAAGAAGTTCTCTTCCTTTTATGGTGAGAAATATTTTAAAAAAGCAACCACAAACTGTCCCCTTTTTACTGTTGAATTATAAACAGTGTGGTTTTTTTTAATTGCAAAGACTAATAAAAGTTGTGGAAACTATATTTTTATAGAGTTTTTTTAGCTGTTAAAACACTGCATATTCTTGTGTATTGAAGATCTTTTTCTTCATTTTTCTGAGTGTTAATCAGCTCTGCAGTGGGTGCCACAAGGGCTGAATTGCATTTTCTTCTGAAAAGTTTTGAAAAATAATTGTGATATAGTAAGTGGGGAAAGGATGTGGAGAACGTGGAGAATGTGTGGAGGGAAGGGGAGAAAACAATGATAGAGCAATAACCCAATTAGACAAATGGAAGGGTAGGAATGTTGAAATGGGGGTATGTTTTTAAATTTTTTTGTATTAGTTGAATTTTTATTTTCCCATAAACTGAAATTCTAGGTTTTTGGTTTTTGTCTGTCTCAGACAACAGAGTATATTTGCATGGTGTCATGGAGAGGCTGTGGAGGTGGTTCACAGGTGGCTGCTTGATGCAAGGGCAGAATTGCATTTTCTGTATTTGTGTTCAGAGTCTCACTTCTGTGGTGACTGTAAATGCCTCTGTGTTGCTTTGTATCACTTTGCTGGTTTTCAGGGAAACTGATAAAAAGGAGCAGTGAAATGTAAGCACCGAGTTCACTGAGCATCAGTTTTAGATGTGCAACTGAAAAGTAAGCCCTCACCTGACTGGAGGTTTTTAAATTTTTCTCAGTAATACCAGTGGACACTACAAAGCTTTGTTTGTAATAGCTTTGTTTTAACTATATTATCTTTATTACTGAAAATATAAAAAGAAGAGGCTATTTCTTTAACGCGTACATGATGGCTTTAAATTCCTGGATTTGTTTTTAGATACGTGTATGTGCTTACAACTCTTCTGTTTCTTTGTTTGTTTTTTTTTCCCCAGAATTTAAACAAGCAAGCCTATGATTTGGCAAAAGCTTTACTAAAGAGGACTGCACAAGCAATTGAACCATACATTACTAATGTAAGTGAGGACTGCAAACAAACACAGAGATCAGTACTTTCTGTAGCTGAACTGTGTTATAAAAAGAATGAATTGCATGAAAAAATTAAGGGGCTGAAAAATAACTTCTTACACGTTGTCAGTTTTCTTTGAGAGAATGATTGTATTAAGTGGTGCATAACCTGTCCTTTTGAGTCTAATTCTTTACCATATAGAAACTATTAAGTACTTAATATTTGAGATTTGAGAAATGCAATAGAGAATTTACATTCTGCTGTCTTGAAAGACCTTGTGATTCAATCCTTAGAGTGACTGGAAGACCAAGTGCATTTATATATATTGTTCTGATAAAAATATATAAACACATTGTTTCTGTAGCAAAATGTCTTTTGGTGAGGAGATAAGACTGTGTAGAGCCAAGAAAATTGAAGACAGAGCAGAATTTTAGTGCCCTTATCACAGCTGTAGAAGAGGAAACAATCTAAGGATAGATAATAAAGAAGAAAACAAAGTGGATTGAGGATTGTAGCAGAGTTGAACGTAGACATCATAGATACTGTAATAGAAGAAGGATGAGGGATCAGAGAGGAGTATGCTCTAACTTGAGCTGCACAATAGAAAAACTCCTTTTTTAAGCAGTTGAGGATTCAACAGGTCTTACAGCATCTATCGAAAACCTCAGGAGCTTGAAAACAGTAGAAAACCTTCAATGCTTTCTGTTACTTTCAGACTTGTAGCACTTAGAAAGTGGATACTTCCTAAGGTTTTTAAAAACTCTTCAAACCTGCTGTTTGGGAAGGTGTTCCTGCATGGGAATGTGTTTTTAATGTTGTTCATCTGTAAGGTTAGGTTACAAACTGGGTGAAGTTTTCTGAGTTCTGAGGAAGTCTGCACATTAAGAATCTTCTTTCATGGAAAGAATGCACATAGAGTCTCCTTTGTTTCTCACAAGAGAGAATTTTTTTGCAGTTTTAATTTTTTTTTTTCTTGAGATACACTAAAAACACAGTATCTGTATCTTTTCTAACCAGTATTATATATGTTCAGGCAGCTCTCTATCCAGAAAAGCAAAACATTTCTTCAAGACCGTGTTTAACTTACAATAAGATGAACTCCATTGTATATATTTGTCTTTAGTTGCTTCTAACCCATCAGAGAGGATGTAGTTGAAAATAGTGGGGAAATATTTTCTTTAATAACAAGTATGACGTGTCCCTCAAATATGTCAAGAAGGAATATTTTCTTTACAGTTGCATTATGCTGCTTGTAAATACAAATTCTGGAACAATCAGTTACCAATTCCTATGCTTTTACTTTCAACTCCTTAACCTGTCAATTGTGTAGTAGTAATTAGCCAGTTGTTTCACCCTTGCTTTAAATGTTAGAATAGTTTTGAAATTATGGTTTTCAGTAGTGGAATAACTCTGAATATAGTCCCATTATAAAAAGATATGATGCATTGAAACTCCTTTAAAGTCGTGTTTCTTAAATTATTTTTAGGCTTGCTGTGGTAAACATCATGTTTAATGAGTTTTCCTTTATGTATAATACTTGATACAAGACAATGATATTTTAAGATTTCTGTTATGGAATTCTGATCTGTGTGTGCCACCTTCCATCCTTTTTCTTTTAGTATAAAATTAATGTTTTAAGATAGAATGTGATTTGATGTTTTAGGATTTAGCATAGGATTTAGAAGAGTCAATGTATATTCTTTTTGTTGATGTGTAATCTGTTTTGTTTTCCAGTTCTTTAATCAAGTCCTCATGCTTGGTAAAACGTCAATTAGTGACCTGTCAGAGCATGTGTTTGATTTGATTCTGGAGTTATACAATATTGACAGTCACCTCTTGCTTTCTGTTCTACCACAGCTCGAATTCAAACTTAAGGTAAACACTTTCTACCCTTTCAATAAATTTGAAACATGTATGCTTTGACTGTTACTATTTTGGGTTTTGTTTTTTTGTGGTTTTGTTTTGTTTTGTTTTGTTTTTGTTTTTACTGACAAGTTCTTCAAATTACCTTCTCTGCATTGTTTAAAGGAAAACCCATAAACCCCCTCAAAATATAATTTAACTTCAAGTGTATTAACCTACAGAGTGTGTGTGTGTGTATATTTGAGATTTGGTTGGTAGAGGTTTGGGCTTGTATATTTCTAGCAGTAACTGCATTTTTTGAATGACTTGGGAATTTGACCCATTTGATTTCTGGGTTTACTTATTATTCATCGTGTAAGACTTAATATTTTGAATACATATACACTAATAATTTTGTCCAAATTGTAGTTCTGTGGCAGATGTAGGCAGACAACTGGAATGCATCAGTGTGTCTTGTAGTAATTGCTGCAATGGCTTATGATTTTTCAGGCTTCTTTCATGTGTCTGGAGGATAGCAGGTATCTATTTTAATGGATATTTTTCTGACTTCCTTTTCAAAGTGTCTCCATCACTTGGACATATGCAATGCAACAGTTCTCCCTTTATTCTGCACTGTGGTTTTTTCTATCTGTCACTCCACAGGTTTCTGTGAGGAGTGTGATTAGATTAATACTACTCTGTTTGTATGTGATCTGTTACTAAACTTCAGGGCTGATGTGCAGTGGGCCACTTGTAAGTTTGAATATATTTTTAGTAGAGAGGACAGATTTTAGTTTTCTAGCACCTTTGGCATCTTCTTATTGTAATATTTATAATCACAGTGGCTTGTTCGTGCCTATTACTTTTCCCTAATGTTGCTAGTCAGGTATGCTACACTTGTTGGATGAGGGTTTTTAAAATTCTTTTATCATTCCATTCACATTTCAGAGGGAAGTAGGGTTCAATTTACTGCTTACTGTCTGTGTCTTCAAAGTAGACCTTTTTTCAGCCTTTAATTCCTGTTCTTACAGATGACAAACAATTGTCGTTCTCACTCCAATAAAAATAGTACTTCTGCGGCTGAAGGTATTATTCAGGATATTTGATCTTACCTGCTGCCATAATTGCATATAATTGCAGTACCCCTTCCCATCTTGAAGTCCACTAAAATCTGCAGGTTCTTAAATTGTCATCCTACTCTTTCATTGACTCCTATTTCATGATTTTCAATACTGATGTAATTTTTGAATTTTGTTTGTTTGTTGGGGTTTTGTTTGTTTTTGTTCCCTCTTTTGCCACACTGGAAAAAATGCTGGTTTCTTTCTTCAGCTGGCTGATTTCAGCCCTAAGCATTTCCATGTTTTCTTTGTACTACTTAATTTATAACACATTTTTTTAATGTTTGCATTTCTGTTCTTTGCTTAGTATGCTCTTTTTAGATGGTGCACATGTATTTTGTTGCTTTCTGTCTCCTTCATCCTTAGTGTAGTTTCCTCACTGTGGTCTGAACCCTTAAGGGGAAGTGGTTCACACCTGATGTCTGCAAGATCCAGTTTAACAATGTTTCCAGGAGATATGTGTAGGTTTTGGTGGTTATATTCTTACCACTCTTATTCCTTGATGCATTCTTGAACTCAATATACTTTGTAGCTATTTCAAAGTCACTGTAATCATCTTGTTACTCCAGGTGTGTGTTTTGATACTTCAGGTTATAAGAAAAAAACCAAAACTTTATTTTTCTTCATTGGCTGTCAGATGACCCATCTTTTAAAGAAGAAAAAAGCACCTCTTTTTGGAATAGGACACACCCAGTTTAGATTTTTAGATGCTGGAACTGGTTTCCCAGGGAACTTGTGGGTTCTTCATCTCTGGAAGTGTTTTAAGGCCACATTGGATGGGGCTTTGAGCAACCTGGTCTAACAGAAGTGTTCCTGCCCACGGCGGGGGGGTGAAGGATGTCCTTAAAGGTCCCTTCCAATCCAAATAATTTTATGGTTGTAAATGAGTTGAAGGGTCTTTAAGATTTTTCTGTGGTGAGAAGAGTATTTTGAAGATACGTGTTCTAAAATATTGATGAATTGGCCCCCTTTGTTTTTTTTTTCTGAGATCAACACAAGTTCCTTCTACATGCAGACATGCCAGTGATGATTAAATGCTTTCTACTCCAACAATAGCTTTAGCTTTATTCTAAACAGCAGCAGCTAGTGTCAACATTTTTTAATTCCATTCCAGGTAAATAGCTTATTAGTGTGTTGAGAAGAGAGTGTGATTTCAGTGAAACTCAGAGCAATTATAGTTGAAAACAGCCAATTTTTTATTGCTGTGAATGAGAAGAAACTGGACAGCATTAACCCTGTTAAGCTTGGTGAAGCCTTAGGTCAGGTGGCTGGTAAAGGAAAAGAACATGTGACAGTCCATACTGAAAACTGGGAGAGGGCTGTTGTCTTTTTTGATAAAGGCCAATTAAAATTAACGATACAATGGTCCAGAGCTTCAGTGAGCCCTGCATATCATTCAGAGCTTGATTCAGTGATTTTTGTCTTTTCTGGATTTGGCACATAGTAGTGTGTCTCTGTATGCCCAGTTAAGGAGCCTTGTCCTGAGCCCACTTGCCATGGATTACGAGGTATTTAAATAAAAGTTTGTAAAGTATATTTAGATCAAATACATAATTTCACAGAAACATTCAGTTTTTTTCTGTGAAATTGTCTGATATGGCTCTTGAATACAGAGTTGTGATAATAGAAGGCAAACTAGATGCAAGTACTCCGTAGTGCTTAAGAGGCAGTGGGACAGTTAATTTTCCAAAATCTCATGTTGCTGCTTTGCTGCTTAGGAGATTTGTATTGTTCCTTAGCAGATGATCACAGAATCATAGAATACCAGGTTGAAAGGGACCTCAAGGATCATCTGGATAAAATTTTCTTGGCAAAAGCACAGTCTAGACAAAATGGCCCAGCACTCTGTCTAGCTGGATCTTAAAATGTGCTGTACTGGGGAATCTACCATTTCCCTGAGGAGATTATTCCAATGGCTAATTGATCTCATGGTGAAAAACTTTCCTCTTGTGTCCAGTGTTGAAGCAAAGCTGTGATTGTCTGAACAACTGAGTTGTGGAGATGTGCCAGAATGATCTCATCTTGCATGCATTGAACACACGGAAGGGGACAATTTATCTGTGCTTTACAAAGACAAATTGAATAATTTTCTTTGTATTTTTAAAAATAGGCATTTCTTTTTGGCATCAAAAGCAGTAAGTGAAAACAAATTTTGGTCAGATGAGGTACACTCATGGTAGACTTTCCCAAGAAAGACCTCAAGTATTCTGGCTCATTGGAGAGCTGAGGTGCAAGCTTGGTTTCAGGTGTAAAATTGGCAAGTTCTGCATGAATTTGAATGGATTCCTTCTGGTATCAGCCATGTTACCTCTGGTTGCATATTCTGTACATGAAACTTTCTGTGTAATATCTTATTTCTTTGCTTCTAAAAATTTAGTCTTGAGAAAAGGAGGCTTGAGGGAGGTCGTATCACTCATTCTATAACAACCTGAAAGGAGGCTGTAGCAAAGTGGGGGAGTTGGTCTCTTCTCCCAGGTAATGAGTGACAGGACCAGAGAAAATGGCCTCGAATTGCACCATGGGAAGCTTAGATTTGGTATTTGGAAAAATTTCTTCACTTTAAGACTTGTCAAGAATTGGAACAGGCTTCTTAGGGAAGTGGTGGAGTCACTATCTCTGGAAGTTTTGAGAAGGGAAGTGGATTTAATAGTTTCTTGGTAAACATGGTGGTGCTTGATTAATTGTTGGGCTCAAGGATCTTAAAGGTTTTATTTTTCTAACCTCTATGACTCTATGATCCTATGGTTTTGTGGCATGCTTTGAAAATGAAGTAATAGGGTGGTTTTCCCCTAACCACCAGGTGAGCTTCACTGAGCCATCTCCACTTCCTTCTGGTTGTTTGGCCTGCCCTGTTCCCAGTCTGTGGAGCTGATGGGAGTTTGAGGATGTAAACAAACATCTTTGAGTTTGTGGCCCATTACCTGACCAGGATCCAAATTAGATTGGATTAGGATCCAAATCTCTTGCTCTCCATCTCCATGAAATTTTTGCGCTCTTTCTGGCAGGAGGCCTTCTGGTGTGTCTTCATGGGTTTAGGGTTGTAGACTGTCTCTTTGAGTGAGGGTAGAATCCAAGGGCTTTCTCATCAGAAACCAGATAAATTTTTGACCATGTGTAGAGGGGTTAAAAACTCTTAGTATGAAACAAGTGAGAAAGTTTAAGTGCCTCAGAAATACTGTTGAACCCACTCACTATTTGGGATGTAAACGATGTGGCCACCTAGTGTTCAAGCACCTTGCCATTTTGGTACAACCGTAAAGTCACAGGTAAAGTCTTTCTTGTGCCACTCCTCTTCCCCTCAAGTAGGCTGAATAGAAGAAAGGTAGAAGAAAGAAGACAGGTGACACATGCTCAGCAATAGAAGATCAGGGAAAGGAGGAGGAAAGGATTAATTTGTGTTCACGCTGTTTGTCTTCTCAAGTGAGCCCTATATGAGTGGAGACCCTGTTTTCCAGGAACTGCCAGGACATCTCCCTGCCAATGGCAGGTAGTGAATGAGTTCCTCTTTTTGCTTTCCTTGCATACATAGCCTTTTCTTTACCTATTGGACTCTTGTTCTCTTGATCTATGGGCCTTTTAACCTTCCTTCTCTTCCCTTCCTCTCTCTATTGGAGAGAAGAATGAGAGAGGGACTGGGTGAGTGTTTGGCTTTTGGCTGGGGTCATCCTGTCCCAGCTCTATAGATTCATGTAAAGAAAAAGCTCCTGTTTTCTCAGGTGGCAGAACTCTGTTGTTAAGCTCTGTTATAGCTGTGTGAAATCATATTAGTAATTTGGTTTTTGCCTGTTGATGGAAAAGAGTCTGGGGAGTTACCAGGAGAATGAGCACTATATTCATTTAACTTCACTGCTTCTGTGAGGGTCAGTCATTTGTGCCTGATTTTGGCATTTTAAGGTGGTGTGTTTAGAGATCTAGTACTGACACAGAAGCATTGTGGGTTTGGGGAAGAGCTAAGAATGTGTTATTGTATAGGTCAGCTTGTAGAAGAAACTGAAGGAAAGAAACGTGTTTCAAATTTTGTACTTGAATTTTGAAAAAATTCTGTTACAGAAAGCAAATAACATTTACATGTTCAAGAGAATGGAAAGCTCATGAATAGACTGTTTTGGAAGTAATTGTCGTGGGGTTTAGGTTTTTATCGTACTGTTTTACTAAACCAATACCATGTAATGAATAAAATCATTAAAAGGTTGACTGCTTATTTTAGAGCTGCCTTTCTTCCTGGATATGGTAGTTAAAGTTTTCAAAAGTTTCAGGTTACGTATCCACCTCTTATTCCCAAATCTCACCAGATCCTGAGTGCTGCCTATTCTTTTGGACTTGATAGAGGTGACAGTCTGACTGGCTTCAGCTGCTGCTACTGACAGACTCAGATGTCTAGGCCAAAGAGCAGCTGCCTGTGTGCTGGGACCACTGTGTATGGGGAGTTGAAAATGTCCATGTTTGGTGTTAATTTGTATTGACAAGTCATGATGGAACACTATTAAAGTGCTGGATTTACTTAAGAGGTGAAGGGTGTGACTCTTCAAGTACAGAGTGTCTCATAGAATGGAGAAAGACTAAGATTTTCTTCAGAGTTTGATGCCCCCTTTTTCACCCCCAGAAAAAGAGTGGAGATTATAGTAGAATAAAGGAAGGAGACTGTAGCAGCAATGTATTCATTCAATGAGTACAGGTTTTGTTTTGTTAACCCTTGGAGTGTATATAACTGTTTCAAGGAAGCCAACATCAGGGCACAAAATTTAGAAAGGACCAAATAACTATGTACCAAGGTCCATAATCATAGGTATTTGTTGTTTCTACAAAAGGACTAGAAACACAATTTGTGTTATAATGTCTTATAATTGGATTTGTGGCTGATGCAGCGAAAGCTTTTTCTGCAATTAATTAAGGATATTTTAGGGTTTTGTTGCTTTGTGGGTTTGTTTTATTCCGTTGTCTTTTTTCCTCTGTATTTTTGGCTGTATAATTAAGTACTTGAATGTTTAGTGTGCTCCCAGCTCTTCCACCTGGCTCCTTCCGTCCACCTTCTGGAGTGTCTTGCTCTGTGTTGGCTACCTAAAAAAATTCAGATATGCTTTTTAATGTTTTGTTGGTTTAAGCAAGAGTGGATAGGATGTGAGTCAGGGAGGCTGGACTAATGAAAGCTGAAAAAAAAAATTAGAAGTTCTTAACCATAGCCCACAGAATAAGAATTTGTAGTGTAATGGGCTGAAACTCATTAAGAAAAAACTATCATTTATTGCAGATTAAGAGGAGGTGGTTGTAGAATGCTTTCAGTAATGTCAATGTGAATGTTAATTGGAAAAAAATCAGTCAAATGCAAAAAAAGTATTAATGGATTTGCTATTAATGCTTTGAATACTTAATACTAAAGTGTATTCAAAAGAATTAGTCTTTTGTAATGTTGTAATATATCACTGTTAGAAATTACTGCATCCTTCACTTCTCTTGCTCTATTACTTTAAGGATTTTACAAATGCTTTTACTGTTCTTAGGGTTCTGAATTAAAAAGACATGCTGGCAAATGTTTCAGCCCTTTTATGGTATTGAGTCAGGAGAAATAGTTTGTCTCTAAAACTGTGGTGTCATATAAAAGAATTCTGACAGCTATATTGTGCTCTTATTTCTTGCTCCTGTTCTAAATGTGATGCTGAACTAATAAGAATTCAAAGATGCTAGAAAAAAAAGCAGTATTTTACATAGTTCCTATCTTTTACTAGAAAAAAACCTGGGAATAATAAGGGATTAATAATATCTAATTAATATAAATGAATTTTAGCTACCCCTTTTCAAGGAATTGTTGCAGCCAATTGTATTTTCTCCCTTTAATAAGCAAAGGAAAAAAATGGTGAGCAGTACATGCTAATTTCACAAATGTTTGCATACATTTCCAAAGTATGTATGAAGGTTCACATACTGTCTGTTGTATTGAAGAAAGCGATGCAAAACAATGATAAAACAAGGCCTTCTCCAGTATATTTCCCCACTATCATTGTTAGTGCTCTTTTTAAATATAAAAGGAAGACTATCTGTTGTACCTCAGGAGTTTTGAATATAGGCTCAAATACAGGACCACACCCTGTGGATCTCAGATCTTGGGTACTTAATCTGATGGTCTCTAGAAACTTGTATTCTGGAAACTGTTGTCTTTAATGTTCTTAATTGACCAATTAAGCACTGTTCTATGGAACTGTAAACCTTTATGTGCAGACAAGCATAGACTGACTTTTGTAAGTTTTGTATTGTGTCTGAATTTGTACAGGCACAAACCAGATTTTCTAACAATCTGTAAAGGGTAAATAAGTGTTAAAAAATGTATTTTTCAGCAGGCATTGTTTACAACATTTTTTGTCTCTACATTGTTTTTAATTTTCACGGTATTTATTATTTTGTCTTCTCAAAAAGTAATGAAGCGTTTTTGTCTTGAGATAGACAGTTGTATGTAACAGAAGTTTATTGATCTGTAGTGTGATATTTCTAGAAGTACGTAAGTGTATTGGTGTAAAAACTATAGAAAGCAGAACTCTGTTTTTTGGGTTGGTTTTCCTTTTAAATTTTAAAAAAATCTGTTAATTTTCCAGAGCAATGACAATGAAGAACGTCTGCAGGTTGTGAAACTTCTAGCGAAAATGTTTGGGGCGAAGGATTCGGAGTTGGCATCTCAAAACAAACCACTTTGGCAGTGCTACCTGGGGAGGTATATTCTGGTTCAGTTCCCTGTCTAGGGAGGAAAAACAATTAATGAAGTCAAATGCAGTTGGTTTGGTTTTTTTTTGACGGGACACAGCTAAGCGTGAATTCCCTCCTGCTGCTTTATCTGAGATCTGGCAGATAATGCTGAAGCAATTTTACACATATCTGCCACATCTGTCATTCTTCAGAGTGAACGTTTACAAATCATCTCCTTAAATGTTCATTTTTTTTAACTAGCTTTATTGCCATTGTCAAGAAAAATGAGTACTTGATTTTAATTTCTTCACAAGTGAAACTATTCGGTGATGGATTCATTTTAAAACTGCAGCAAATGACCTTTTCAGTATCAGGTGGTATTAGAACTGCTTTTGAGGTTTTTATGTACAGTCTTTGTGTATGAGTTTCAATTTTTTTTATTGGTAGGAGTACCTTAAAATAAGTATGTAGTATTTACAATGCTGCAAACATACTTAGACTTTTGTTTTTTGAAATATTCGGCCAATTTGAGCTGGAAAATACAGCTGGAGCTTGTAGTTTGGAGAAACTCAAGTTTAGCTACTAGAAAGAAAATATTTTTCATTTGAGTAAAGGAAGATAAATTCTAAAAGGTATTACAAATGCCAGTTTGTAATACAGCATTCAATCATCAAAAGCAGTGTCCTCAAAGGAATGCTACTTTTCAAAATACAAGAAACCTAATTGAAGCAAGGTATTTTGCTTGAAAGTATATAACTATTTAAAACATGAAATGTCATCAAAAATACCACATCTGATTGGGCCCAAAGGAAAATGATTCATTGTGTTACAATGTGATTATGTGCAGCTTGTTCACAATACCTGTTTTCTACTAGCTTTGAATCACATGTATGCATTTACTACTTTTAAAGATTTTCACAAAGTTATAATAGCTGTGTTTTTGAAGGAAGCATTTATAAAAATCTCTTGATTTTGAAAACGTACCTGGCTTTTACTAAAGCAGGTATTCCTTAAAATCTGTTTATTTGATAAATAAATATTTCAACAGCATTCTAAAATTACTTTAATTTGTTTCATAGAAAGAATTTTGAGGGTAGCTTGAAAATGCATTTAATGTTGAAGGAGTTATCTGTAACTAATTGCATCAACAGTTTTGTTATAAAATGACTTTTATATAAAAGTTAAAAATGAGAAAATACTAGTTTTCAATCATCAAATCTAGTTTGGTCTTCTAAAAGGAAATCCTATTAAATAATTCTTCTGAGAAGAAATTTGTAGTAGACTAAATGTGCATTTGTCTGTTGTCTGTCATGCAGTATAAGGAGCGGATGAATGTCACAGTCTTAAAAAATTTTGAGTTTCTGATACATGGCTCATGGTTAATTATGTGTAGCATTACATAAAAGGAATTAAAATATATTACACATCTAGTAGTTTTTTGTCTGCCTGGGGCTTTTTAATGTGTACCAGGAGAAGATAATTATTTTCATGTTCAGAACATGAATCAACAAATGAGTATGAGAAATTTTTTTAAGCTAAAGACAGCTGTGGAATCAGGCATGCTGTATGCATGTAACCAAGCATGGGAAGCATAAAAAACATTTTCAGAAGTGTTTGAGTTGTGTAGAAATCAGCAGATTGCTTTGGTAGAGGTGGAATTGTAGTTGTTGTAATGGATTGTCTTGTTTCTAACTAGGTTTAATGATATCCATGTACCTATTCGCCTTGAATGTGTCAAATTTGCAAGTCACTGCCTTATGAACCACCCCGATCTGGCAAAGGACTTAACAGGTATCAGTTTTATTATAACGTTAAAATACCATTCTAAGTCTCCTGGAAGAGTGAAAAAGGCCAGTTGTAATCTTAAGTAGTACTGTCAGATGTTGTGGAGGACCTAACTGATGGTGGAGTTCTAAGTCAAAGTCCCTGCCTTCAGCGTTGCTTCTCAGGCTGAGGGGATTGTACACAAAGAATGCCTCAGCTAGAGAGATCTCGCTCCTTCTGATACAGTAGTTCATGCATTCCCAACTGCTGCTGAAGTTAGGCACCATGGGATCAGGTAAAGATGGGCTGCCTAACCTAATGGTCCTGGCATTTATTAATAAGGGTGACTTATGTTTCACAAAGCTGAAATGTGTAAGTCTTATACAGCCACTGTCTAAAACATGGTAACAGTCCTCATAACTGACCACAGCTTCACAGTTCTACCTCCTTCAGATCAAACACAGCCTGTAATTCAGGAGCTCTGTAGAAAGAAGGCAACTGGCATCAATGGAAGCATTTAGTATTTGCTGCTCCCCATGTCTTAATAAAAAAATGTAATTAATGAGAACTGGTTGATTTGCTTTGTAGACTGTATCTTTCCCCGATCATTAAACTCCTACTTGTAGTTTTTTTGAGGCCTAGTTGGTCTAAGGAGGGAGTAAAAGGACTGTAAAGAGCATGGGATTGCTCTCCTGCCTGCTGGGTATTTATCAAATTGGACGCCAAGAGACAGGCTGGAGCTACCCTGTAGTTACAGTGCTATCCAGAGATTAGCTCTGTGGGTGGAGCATGGAACACCAGGGGCATAGGTTTGATCCTCATATGGGCCATTCACTTAAGGGTTGGATTTGATGACCCTTGTGGGTCCCTTCCCAGCTCAGAATATTTTGATTCTGAATTATTAAGCCATCTTTAAAAACTCAAAATGTTCTGGGTCTTCCCTTAATGGAATTGTAAATATATTTTCATTTTTTGATTTTTGATTCAGAATTATATTTTCAATGTATCTTTTTTCTTTTTTTTTTTTTTTTTACATTGCAGAAAGACTTTGTGCCCCCTCTAATGGTATCCTCTGGGAAATGTAATTTTGCTTGCCCCTCCTCTCTTTCCCCACAGTGCTTATCAAAGTCAAATTGTTGAAAAATTTCTGTGGCTCACTGGTATTGGAGACAAGAATTGTTTTGTGTAATGGCACTATTTTTCATTTGTTTTAGTTTATGTTCCTACAAAACAGTAGGTTTTTTTGGATTTAAAGTTTCACAGCCTCCATAACTGCAAAACATTATTTTGAAATATGCTCTTTTGACACTTGGGCTGATTACCAGTAATGTTAATGGCCAGTGTTTCAGATGAGACTTGAAAACTTTCACTGGTCATTGAACAGCGATGAGAGAGCAGTAACCTCTAGTTATTTCATTCAGAGTAAAGTTTGAGTTTGCAAAGTTTCCTAAAGTTCTCAGTGTTATACTGATGTATGCAGTGAACTGCGATCTTAACTTCTGTGTATGTATGTTCCTACCCTTCTGTGCTTTTAAAATGACAATAGGTAGCTACCAAATTTGACACCTAAAAGCAGAAGTTTTAAAGTGTTGATAGTATAAGATTATTGGTGTTAGTCAGTAAGTAGCAGTGTACCAGAATAATCTAGAAAAATTATTTAAGATGGATGGAAGATTTAAGTGGGATGTGTCTAAATAAGCATTATACTTTGAAGTATCTCTTGATTTGTCCCTGCTTACGATGCTTACGTGGCTCATACTGTTTGGTGTTCCTGGAGCAGGTGAGCTAGATTCCTTGTGGGTAATACAGAAGTTGTCAGCAGGAGTGCAACTAATGTGCTCTAGGAACCGAAGGGGATGGAGTCTGCAGGAAGATAGCAGGCTCTAGCCTGACAAGGCTTTAAAATGTGTGTGGTGTCAAGCACTCAAGCACTGTCTGTTCTATTCTACAGATCCAGTCCTGCTTGGCTATGATAATTGCTCATGTATACATAGTGTAACTACTATAAGAAATAATAAAAAAATATTGTAGCCACATAATTCTTATTTCAATAATGCCAGTAGCAGACATATTTAATATTCTAAGCAAATAAAAAGTTTTACTGACGTTTCAGTTACTCTTGGAGAAAACTATTGGTTTCTTGCTGCTAATGCTTCAAACGGAATAAAATAATTTTTCTGTTTCTGTCTAGTTGGGAAAGTAGCTGAAGTTGTATACTTAGACTTACTCATTTTTTCCCCCAGAATATCTGAAAGTAAGGTCACATGATCCTGAGGAGGCCATACGGCATGATGTTATAGTATCCATAGTTACTGCTGCTAAAAAAGATCTTTTGCTTGTCAATGATCACCTGCTAAATTTCGTCAGAGAAAGGACACTGGACAAGCGGGTAAGGCATAATTAGCATTGGTAATAGCCATGTTTTATACTTCTAAACTGTAATATTCACCTTTTTTAAAAATCAGCATTTCTGAAAAATGCTATACTGATTTTAAAATTACAAATGCAAACAATATAAAGCAAAAAAACTTGATGCAGTCTATTGAGTGATGTATCTTCTTCCCATGACTAGAATGCTACATTTTTATTATGCCGTATTTTATTTAAGGTGATATGATTAAATAATTAAATTGGCTTCAACATAAGAATGTTGTTCCAGTTGTCTGGTGTAGTAAAACTTTTGACTCAAAGAAAACCATTGTAAAACATTCTATCATTTTTCTTAAGAAATTTTTCAAGGAGGTTTCAGAATGTGTTAAATGTATTGTAGATTACCTGCTTTTAATTAGATCACTGAAAGACTGCAAATCAGTGTAACAGCTTTTAAATTTCAATAGTCCTGAATTTTAGTTTAGATATATTGCATTATTTGATAAAATTTATCAGGTTTGCTACTTAATTTAAAGCATAGTAAACAGGTTTGTTGATAGCAAACTTCAAAAATTATCACCTAATTTTTTTTTCATTTGATGACATGCTTTTTCCTGTTGCTGTAACAGAAATGCAGATATTGAGTATAGAGTGTGAGAAAGGGTGTTGGCTTAAGTCTTTAATGATTTTAAATTTAAGAGGCATACTAATATGTTAGTTACTGGTGTTGACAGGTTTAGTGTAATAGATATGATGCAACATACGTCCTAATGAGAAACTGTTGCACTTAGTACTCAGTTTAACTTTTTTGCTAATTAAATTACATTATTTTGGTGTAGAATAGGAAATGCGTAACAGGAAATTCTGCAGGCTTTTCAGCTTTAAGTTTTGAACTGCTAAACTGGCTGCTATTTCTTTTTGTCAAGTGGAGAGTGAGGAAGGAAGCTATGATGGGACTTGCACAGATATACAAGAAATATTCATTGCAATCAGAAGCAGGAAAAGAAGCTGCAAAACAGATATCATGGATCAAAGATAAACTTCTGCATATATATTATCAAAACAGTATTGATGACCGGTAAGTTAGTTGTACAAGCTGGATGATTCAATGGCTAAGTGTTACAACTTGTTACAGTGATTTGCTACTCCTTCATGTTCTGTGGTCTTCAAGTGCTGATGAGAAGGAGGAATCTTGATAATCCTGTATGTTTTGATTCAGTGCATAATCTTATATAGCTCCAGCCAAATGCTGTCCTATGTTTTCTTCTACTTTATTTTTTGATTTCTTATTTTAAGGCCAAAAGTGATTCTAAAGGGTGTGAGAGGTTGGAATATTTCACAAGTCTTAGGTGTACTTTGCCACTGCTTAGTAGGGGGGATTTTTGTTTAAATTTCAGTAACATGTTAATTTGTATGTTAAAATTTCTTAAGGAAACTTGCATAAATAATGTTGATTTAGATTTGCACGTTGTTCCTGTATGTTTTAAAGATAGCATGTGACAATGGGCAAGCCATATCACTCTGCAGAAAGTTACGGTTTCTGTAGCGTAGAAACTGTGAATTAGGGCTTTGGCCTGGATTTGTGGTGAAAGCAGTGCCTCTGTCATACCAGCTGTAGCCTTGTATCTGGTTGCTGGTGTTGAAAAAGAGATGGTTGCACATGGGTAGCAAGCTTGGGAACAAGTCTGCCTTGACTAATCAAGGTCATCGTGTTGGCTTTGGAAGTGAGCCTTCACAGTGTGTTCAGATACAAATGACATTGCAAGCCCATACAAGACTTTTCAAAAATTCAAAACCTCAAAAAGTTATCTTCAAAACAAGTAGTTATTTCATGGTACCGTGGAAATGGATTGTCTGGATCCTTACATCCAGTCTTAACCACTGATGTTTTTCTTAAACTTTTTAAACTAGCTGGATTTGAATTTTTTGATCACCTGCTCCAACTGTGCATAAGGCATTTTCTTTTCTTTTCCAGCATAAGCATACATGATTGTTTTTACCTGCTTGCTCCATTCTATTAATATTGATCTCAGTACTGGGCCTCAGTCTTGAATTCTTGGTATTTAGGAGTAGCATGTGGTCTTGGTTTCTTTTTTTTTTTTTTTCCCCTTCTCAGTCTTTTCTAGGTAACTGTCAGGCCCAGACCCCTCTCTCCTCCTTTTTCCAAATAAGGAGCTTCATGTTAGACAGAAGCTTGTAATAATTCCCTTGGGAATATATCTGCATTTATATTGCATAAGCAAGGAGTTATGGGATAAACTCAAGCTATGGCGGAGGAGCCAGAAAAGGGTGGAAGAAGTCAGCTCCTTCTAATTAGTATCTGAATTCTCCTTCTGGGCTTCATGATATTGTGTGATATAATCAATGTATTTCTTTTTTTGTAAGCATTTATTTATAAGTAGTAGCAGAACTATTTTAGGCCGGTTAATTTGGGTCAGTTCATGAATTTATCCCAATAGTGACTCATAATGAAATTAAATTATAACATCTTATTGGTTGATAATTAATATATTTCTCAAATTGTTTGGTTTCTTCTAGATGAATAGATCTGATTTTGATAATGTCATCTGTTAAATCTCCTACTGTCAGCATTAACATTGAGTTTTCTATAATGATAAATTTATGTTTAATTTATGCTGAGTTATGTCAAATAACTTGACCCTTTAGGTTTTTCAATATCCCCATTTTTTAATGCAACAACTGGTGTCTAGATAGGGCTGAGAATTTTTGAATTGATGTTTCCACAATTCCAGGCCGTGTTCTTCCTGCACAGCTTAAGTGACTTGATGCTGTCTTTCAGGTTACTTGTTGAACGCATTTTTGCTCAGTACATGGTCCCTCATAACTTGGAAACGAATGAACGAATGAAGTGTTTGTATTACCTTTATGCAACGCTGGATTCAAATGCTGTGAAGTACGTGCTGCTTTTTACTACTTGCAAAATAATTGTTAACACAAATACTATTGTAGAGTGGTTCTGAATTGTTACGAGTAGCGTAAGTCAGTGGACAGAAATAGTTTATAAGCCCTAAGGAAACAGAATGTAGAAATAGCATCTGTTTTTTGAGTGAGGTTTTGAAAAAAGCCTGAACTTATAGGGTGTTTTCTAACAAGATGCAGTACATTTCAATCCTAAACAGCTAAAAAATGTAGTGTCAAACATCTGGAAAGAAGCTTTGAGTGCATGTCAGTCCTTTTATGTGTGCAAAGAGGTAAAATAGATATGGTAGATCAGCCCTAATCTTACCTGACAACTTCTTAATTAATAAACTACTTGTTGCAGCAGCCAAGGTGACTTAAGAAGGAGAACAACTTACTTGTCTTTCCTCCTTCATTATTATTATGAAATGTGCCTTCTCCAGCTTAAAACAGATACATGCACCTGAATTTGACTAATAAGTTATACTGCTGTGATGTTCACAGTTGGATTCATTTTAGATAGTTTTGTTTTTCATGTAGTAGTACTCAGTCACTTGAAAATCAAATAGAGGGGTATTTTTTCCTATTAGAGACTAGAGAAGGCTTAGTATATGAATGAATGGCTTAAAATATCCCACAGCCTTCCAATACTACAAAAACTGGTATTTGAATCCCCTGAATTTTTTGTATTGCCTCTCCAAAGATACAACAGCTATAACAAACTAAAATTGTTAACCATATATTAGAAGTAAAAAGTTACTGTTCTAGTAATTTTCAGCATAGACTAAATGAAAATGCAGAATGGATCCTTTTAAGTTACTTGTTATTTCAGGCAGCAAGCAACTTCTGAATTCTACAGTTCTTACATGAAGCAGTCCTCATTTTAAATACATAACTTGTTCAGTTATTTATATATCGATATATATTAATTTATAATGATTTTTTTACTTGTGGATTCCATAAGTTTTGTAAATGCGGCTGCAACCTCTATTTATATGGCTTACTATTCCTGGAAAGTGTGCTAATTTTCTATACAGCTGAGTATCTTTCATGCATCTCTTATAAGCCTATTCATGTCCACTTTTCACAATTTATTCCTCTAGTAGCTGCTTCCTATCTGCAAGAAAAACATTTGTTTTGGCGATAAAAATCTTAGACATCTGCTTTAACCTATTTCTTGGTATGTTTTTAGAAGAGTAATTTTGGGCTTGTACAAATGAGTTCTTAATGAATCAGAGATTAGTTACTTCCTCCTTCTTTGAAAGGCGGTGTACTTGAGCATCTGAAATAAAACTTGTTTCAAAATCTCGCTTTGATTCAGTCTAATATGACCAAGTACATTTTCCATATTATCCTACTAGGAAATATTTAGCCTTTGCTCACACAGCAAAAGTGTGAGTCACAGAAAGTGACTCCTAGTCACAGAAAGTTCAGGTGACAAGTACATTTCTGAGTCTGAAATTGAAAAGACCATAAAAACTCATTTTGGACAGAGTTTTGTGTTTATGTTACTACTTGAATAGATAATTTTGACAGTTCTTTTAATTTTTTTTCTATTTTTAGAGCATTGAATGAAATGTGGAAATGTCAAAATCTGCTACGACACCAAGTAAAGGATTTAGTTGACCTAATAAAACAACCCAAAGTGAGTTCAGCTTATCTTTGTTTTCCAGTGAATATGCAGTTTTAGTTAATGTACTGTTTTTTTAGTTCCTTTGTTTGGCTATCTCAAGTGTACTTGTAATAGCAGATTGAAAATATTGTGGAAGTTAACTGATACACCATTACACTACATTTGCTGGAGGAAATGTGTATACATTGTGTTTGTAAAATTGAAGAGGAAAAGGGTACTATAGAAATTTCTAAAATGTTTTGCCAGTCATTTAATACTAAAATATTTTCTCTCAGTGTTTGAGTTACATCTTGCCAGGACTATTCTGGCTCTTGAAACAGGGAGAAAGCAGCATATTAGTTTTGACTGCCAAATCAAGTAATTAAGAAAACTTACCTATATGAACTCTCTTAAATTGTTATCTTACGTGTGATTAGTAACTTTGAAGAAGTTGGAATATTTTTCTTCCAACAGGACGCTTGTCCCAACAGGTTACTTGTTTCTTTTCCCTTTCAGAGATTTCTTTAATAATGTTTCTTTAATAATGTTTAATAATGTATTGGAGATACCAGACTACAATTTTATTTTCTTGTTTATAGATTTTCTCAGAAGGGAAAAATGAAAATTTATTGAGAATTTAGGATATTCTCATAAAGTGAATTTCAATTTGTTTTAGTTACATCTATGTTCATACTGAAGTTTGGGGTAGGGAAATTATAAAACTAAATTCTTGATATGGTTTGGAATATAATTAAAACTTGGCTTTAATGCTAAGGTTTCATCTGATGCTTTTTTAACAGAAATAATATAGAGTAGAAAATGTTGCCATGCTCAAATTTCTGTGTGTCTGTGTGTGTGATTTTTTTTTTTTTTTTCAGTATGTGTATGTAGTCGTACTGAGGTAAATTTAATGGTTATCCATTTGCTGGAATTACCTGAACCAGGAAGAGTGGGTAGCTGTGTGGTTGGGTTATCTAATGTATCTGCTTAGAAATGCTAGTGCCTTGCCAATAGGGAGAGACTGCAGTAAAACTAATAATTTTGACTTAGCGCATTAAAAACATGCTGTGATGTATTAAATTCTTAGTGCGGTAAATGCTGCCACAACTATACTTCATGTATTTTAGTGACTGTATTGAAATGCCTTTCTTGTACTGTTTAATGATCTTTGGTGTAGGTTAAATACATTTATGTATTTAATACATGAGTTAGTTCCTTGGTATTTTCTGCTTTTCAGTTGAAAGTGAAATTTCAACTTGTCCTTTTGTTTTCAGGGAGTTGTGAAAGTTCTTTTCAGTTGTAAAATATCCATGATATGGAATTTACCAGGAAGGTTTTGATGCCAGCATAAGCATTGCATTCAAGACAGTGCATGCTTTTGACATGTTTGCATTTGTCCATCTGGATTTTATCCTATTTTTTTTGCTCTTAAATGCTGATTCTCTACACTTGGATAGTTTCTTGAATAACAAGACTACATGAGAGGATTTAGATGGCTTGTGATAGAGCAGAGCAGGGAAGGGAAGTGTCTGAGGGGGAGCTGAATGATGTTTTTCAAAGTGTTCATTTGTTTGCTTTTATTTCTCAATACCAGAATAAATAAGTAAAACTTTGTGTAAATTGACATAATAAATGAAGTAAAATTTCCCAGTTCAAAATTGTTTTGCTGCCTGCAATGGCACCTCAGACTATCACAGGCATTCCAAGTAATAATCTTGAGACAAATATCCATTAGCAATTCAGAGCATGTAAGCATTTCTTTCTTTCAGGAAACAAAACTGAGATTAAATAGTAACCTTTTAGAAGATGACTTTGTGTGCTCTTTCATGTCTAATTTCTTCATTTAATCATTATAGCTTAGTTGTTGATTTGTTCTCCTGTAGTTGTTATCCCTGTGCCAAGTGTAGGCAGTGTGAGAGCTCTCAGGGATAAAGAGGAATAGGACAAGAAATACTGTACAGATGTTACCACAAAGAAACTTTGATTGGGTAGTGAGAAAAAAAATTTGCAATAAGGGTGATCAAATATGGGAGCAGGTAGTCCAGAGATGCTGCAGGATCTTCATCCTTGTAAATATTTAAAATGCAGCTAGAAGTTTACCTGAAGCAAAACCTGATCCTACTTTGAGTAGGCAGTTCAAGTGCATGACCTAAAGTTGTCACTGCCAACCAACATTATTCTGTAACTATAAATCTTTGAACTTCACAGTCTACCTTTCTGCTGTTTACTGAAATTCTGCAGGCATCCTCCTTTTTTCCTCTTCAAGGTCTCCTCAGACAAAGCACTACTGAGGAGGCTGAAAATGTGTTAAGGAACTTTTTATTGCTGTTGGTTGTAATTTCTCCTGACTTAAGACAGAAGGGACATCAAACTTGCCTTTAAGACAAGTTACTTTTCTGAAGAGCGGAAGCATAAATCACAGCTCCTCTTGTTTTCTCCTTCAGCAGTGGTATACAGCAAAATTAAAGACATAACCTTCCCTGTTCATATGTAGAAAAGTGCGTCAGTGCTGTTTTGTGTCTGCTGGAGTGTGATCTTCATTTGCTGCAGATAAATGCAAGATTATGTAGATCAAGTGCCACAGCAGATTTTCTAAAAAGAAATGTTTCTTAAACTTCTTTAATCTGTCATAATTCAATGGAGTTATACTACTGCGAGTTAATACTTTTGCCTCAGGTTATTTGACGTTTGGCTGAATTGTTAGTGGTTTGCTCAGTCTTTTTCGGTGGGAGCTTTAGCTGATACTTGAAGACTTAGCTAGTATTAGGAGACCATAACAGTCAGGATGAAAGAAACTCCACAGTACAGTTCTTGTTTTTCTCCTGAGTTACAAGAAGTTCAAATATGGGAAATCTGTATCTGCTGGCAGCATCACTTGAATCCTGTAAATGCTATCTGATTTCTCTTTTATCATTTTTTGTGTGTCTGTTAGTTCAGCTGTGACAGCTAAGAGCCCTGGAAATGATGGCATTCTTCTGAGACTACACACTGCAGAAATAGCCCATTGGTGCTGTTCATAAGTTATATGGTAGATTGAAAAGTAATAAAAGTATTTTATGTAATTGATGCTGTAGGGATGATCTGCCTTTTACTTTCTGTGTCTACACTGAATTTGCAGTGGTGGGTTTTGATTTCTAACACTGATCTGTTAGCAGAATGGATGCTGACTTGTTAATGCAGTCTGGGATTGTCCTCACTCAATATTTAAATGGAAATAAATAATGTAAAATTTTTTACTTAATCCATTTTTCTTTTGTGACTTGCAGACAGATGCCAGCAGTAAAGCTATATTCTCAAAAGTGATGGTTATAACAAGTAAGTCAGTGGAAGTATTTACAGAGTCTAAAAATTACAGTAGAACTATATTGCTTTCTTGCTTTAAAAATAATTTGGGGTTAGTTTGTAAGAAGATGTTTTGCAGCAGATAAAATTTAAAGCAAATCATGATAAATGTGATGCAGCAATATGCTTTTAAGAATGAAGGCAATTCTAAGCAGAATTCCTGTCTTGCTGTAAGAAGTCATCAGTCATGAAGCCTATCACATAGCGTTTTGGCTGCATTGTGGACTTAATTCAAGGTCTAGATGATCTAGGGTGTTAATGTCTATTTTAGCATTCATTATAGACTATATATTCATAGATGTTAACTAAACTACTAAGCTATGTACTAATTTACCTGTCTTCTAAGATTTTACTATTGAAAATGTCATTGGAATGCAGAAGAGTTTGGATTTCAGTAGCAAGGAAAGCACTTTGAAAACGGAAGCACTTCTGTGTGCTTCAGAAAACTGAACTATTGACAAAGAAATACCCACCAACCCCAAAGCAACACTTTTTTGTTCCCCGGGCCCACCATGTCAATAGCATTATCAATAGCATTAAAACTAGAATGAAGAAAAACTTGCTTTACAATTCTGAAAATTTGTTTTCAAATCCACCTTTTTAAAAATGCCATCTGTTCTGGCAAAAAAATGCACTACATAAGACTATGCACATTTTTGAAAATAATGCGGAAGAAAAGAACGAACCTTGCTGCTTCATTGGCTATGATCCCAATCTTCTTTTCATCAGTTTGTATTTTTTCCTCATACTTTTACTTCTGGGTTGTATTAAAAAAAAAAAAAAATCAATACAGCAAAACAAATTCATAAGAGAACTTGTTTTGAATGAACCATCTTGTAGTGCTACATCACATTCTCTGCCAGCTTTGCTTAACGCTGGCTGGACCAAAAATACGAAGCATCTTAAATAATAGACTAATCCTTTGCCAATAAATTGCCTTGCTGTAATATAAAGTGTAAATATAAAATGAGGATATATTTGAAGAAATGCACTTTAAATGCTTTATTTTTGTTTCTGAATGTTGTAAGCTGTTGTAAAGTTTACTTAAGGGGTAATTTAGGAAAAATACCCTTTTTGATGTTCTTCATACTTGCTGAATTGGGTAATCTGTACACAGAGTATATTTTGTTGTGGAGTGTAGGCTTTGCAGTCTGAGGTTAGCTTTAGTAATGTGTATTAGCAAGAACAACTAGACTTGCTGAAAAATGAGTATGAAGGGTGAGGAAAGCAAATAGCCAGAGAAAATTTGTGTCCTCGTAGATATGTGTGCACATTTTGAGGTGTTTTGCGGTTTGGGTTTTTTGTGGTTTTTCTTTTTGTTTGTTTGGGTTGGGTTTTGTATGGTTTGTGTGATATTCCAAACTTGTACAATTTACAATACATTAATGGTGATTTATTTTGGTTATTTAAAGGAAACCTTCCTGATCCAGGGAAAGCTCAAGATTTCATGAAGAAGTTCACACAAGTTCTAGAAGATGATGAAAAAATAAGAAGTCAGTTAGAAATGCTTGTTAGCCCAACATGTTCTTGCAAACAGGCTGAAGGATGTGTGGTAAGAATTGCTCTTAAAGTCTGAATATTTTTGGAACAGAATTGATTGGAAATTTAACTACAACTTATATTTCAGAGGGAAATAACAAAGAAGTTGGGCAATCCAAAGCAACCAACAAATCCTTTCCTGGAAATGATAAAGTTTCTTCTTGAGAGAATTGCTCCTGTGCACATTGATACTGAATCCATCAGGTACTTTTGTGTGTGTGTTGTCAGCTATAGATCACAGGGTTTGAAACTGAGTTTCTTACTTTGCCTTTAAGCACAAGCAGTATTAGGCTGGGTGGGTGTGGCTTAAGGCTTGATGACCTGCAATGCTTTCTTCTGTTTCACCTTTCTGTTTGTGTCCTTGTCCGGAATGTAGTCACAGAAACAATTGCATTGTCATTCATCATAGTTGGGATGACCTGTCAGTAAAAGTGAAAATGTTGCTGATGGACAGAGTATGGTTTGTGATCAGCTGACTTATTTTAAAACAAATTTCTGTCCAGACTATTTAGCTGAAACTTTCCACCCGGAATATTAGCTCATAGTGACATAAACAGTAATATAACTGAGGAAGTAAAGGCTATGAGGATGAGGCAGCAAGACTTCAAGGAAGAGAGAGCCAATTAAGTTATTGGGTGGGGGAAAGTAATTGCTGAAATGATTATTTAACTAACAGCAGTACTGGAATAAGCCTTACTGTCAAGAAGAAATATGCAGGAGATAGGTCTTGTAAATTTGTCATCAGCTCTTAGCAGAACTGTTAAATGGTTATTTTTTTTCATCTTGGTTAGAGACCAAGTGTTGTAAACAGTAATTTTCCATCAGTTATTAAGAATCTTTAACAGGTTGTAACCTCAACATAATTCTTATTGAGTTTGTAGCTTGTAGTGCTCAAATTGTTTTCTTATTTTGGTCATCCTTCCAGAGTAATTTGTATATAGTTCCTAATTCATGATGGATAAATATTTTTGAATGTAGTGCTTCATAAGCTTTGATTTGGATAGGAGATGAGGGCAACCAGATTATGTATGTAGTTGACATACATGTTTTATAATAAGCTTATGTTTTAAATAAATTGCTTTAATAAGATTGTTTTCACAAGTTTTAGATACAGTCATACATGGTGGAATTACAGTAACTACTAGGCCATGTTTTGTTTTCCTCTTCAGCGCCCTTATCAAGCAAGTGAACAAGTCTATAGATGGAACGGCAGATGATGAAGATGAGGGTGTACCTACTGACCAGGCAATCAGAGCAGGTCTTGAATTGCTGAAGGCAAGTATAGTCCTGGTGGTCAGTGAGCATGGGAAACCGCAAACAGCTTTGTTAAAATAAATTTTTAATTAGCACTTATTACTGTTAGTCAAAAGCATGTGGTACCTACCTGGAAGAACCTGGTTTGGTTTTTTGTGCTTTATGCTCATCTTACATGGCATATAAGTGGTAAGGTTATTTTTCAAATGGTTTAGAAGCTTTTCTGCAAGCTGAAAGTAGCATGTGAGACAGCAGCAGCAGTGTTTTGGTTCAAGTTCAGCAATTTGTCAATATATACTGTGCTATTGTACACTGTGGTTCCTCTGTGTTCACCTAAATTGGTGTCTTACCTTTTTCAGCTATGAGTAATCTTGAGACTGAGCTAACGTAGCAAAGATGGTCAAGTAGTCCAGCTGGAGGTTGACTCCAGAGGCCTAAAAATCTAAAGGACTCCCATACTGAAGTTTTCAGAGTATTTTAGATTAACTGAGGACTGAGTAGATTCACCTGAAAGGGTGTGGCTCTTTATCCAGATGTGCACATTTATCTAAAAGTGCAGATACCTAGTAGCACAAGAATGCATCTGAGTAAGAAAGAATGAATCATGTTGTGAAGGACAATATAATTGAATGAAGGCTTCCAAGTCAGTATTTACACATTTGTATGAACTGGCATTACACATGTAAGGAAGAAGAGTAAGGCTGCCCTAAACAAAGAGGTCTATACATTATGGGAAATAGAAAGGACAAAAATAGGAGTCCAGAATTGAGAATGCTATGCAATGAAGTGGGAGGGAAGGTAACTTGGTTAAAAGAGAAAACTGTGTATGAGGAAGTTTCTAGGTTTTGAGGATTGTTTCTCTGCCATGGGTCAGAATATTATGTGGAACAAGGCTAATAATCAACAGCCACTTAAAAATTAAGAGAAGACCAAATTTCTGGGAGGATCAATTGAGGGTTTCTTTATTTCATTCTTTTTAACATGGGAGGACTGTCATACTTGAAAACAATCAAGTCCAAGAATCTGAAGGAGAGGTACAGAATCTGCTAAGTTGGTGTGGAAAGCTGGAGGGACTATTGAGGATGTCTGTGTTGCTATTTTAGAGATAGGAATTTCACTTCAGAGCGGAGTCAATTCTTCCTCTGAGGAAACAAACTTCAAGTCTGGTGGCACACAAGCCAGATTCCTTTCAGAGGAACAAAATTGAGCTGGGCTTCAGAAGCACATGTTGTGTTGCCTTAGCTAAAGTGGATTTAGTCAGTCTAAAATTACTCTGAAGTAAAACTCCTGAAACATCAATACTGCTTCCTTAGCATCAGTTGTGTTTCTCTTAAGACCTGCTCCTGCTGTAACCCAGTACTTTCTAATGTAGATGTAGCCACTGAGAAGTACATGGTCAGAATAATAGGAGAAGAAACTGAGACTGGGGAAATAAATTAAATCTAATGAGGTTGTGTATGAAGACAGAGAACTTTAGAAGCTAGTAAAAAAAAGAAGGGAAATGTGCATCATGGGTCAAAACCAGGGAGAGCATTATAAATGTTCCAGTATGGCAGTGGAAAATTACTCTTGATGAAGTGTCCTAGTATAAGTGGACCTTTAAAAAATGTTAACATGGCTTTCATCATATTTTGGCAGGTGCTTTCGTTTACACACCCTATCTCATTTCATTCAGCTGAAACTTTTGAATCTCTCCTCGCTTGCTTGAAAATGGATGATGAAAAAGTGGCAGAAGCTGCATTACAAATTTTCAAAAATACAGGAAGTAAAATTGAAGAAGACTTTCCTCACATACGATCGTAAGTTGTGTATCTTATTCTGAGCAGTGATCTTTACTATATAGGATTTTGAAGGGTCTCCCTCTTCCTTTCATCTGCTGTAACATTATCCTGCATTCTTTTGGAAAAAAGTATTTCTTCAAAAAAAAGATTTCGAAAGACCAAAATGTAATGCTTTCTGAAGAATGGAAGTGAGATTAATATACCCAAAGTAGTGACAGCTGGTATGTCACTGGTACCATTATAGTTTATATTGTTGCCCCTCAGAGTTATTTATTTTTTTCTAGATTTTATATATCTATATATACACACAGTGTAAAAATATTCCTCGCGATTTAATGGTGATAGGTAGGCAAAAATATTTCCAAAAAAACATTTAGTACCTGTGCAGATATAAATGCCTATTTTACCACATGATATTTTATCAACAAAACTAGAGGGGTTTTTTTGCTTGCAAGTTACATAATTTTTTTTTTTTAAAGAAATTACCCAAACATAAGCAATTAGTGCTTTTGCCGAAGTGTTGTGTTTTTTATGTGTATATCAGTACTTTTTCACTAGTTTGATGTTTTGGAGGATTTTCATTTGTGAAATTACTTATCTCTTGCTCTGTTTGTTTTGTTGCACAACTGTTTAGTGCTTTGCTTCCAGTGTTGCATCATAAAGCTAAAAAGGGACCACCTCGTCAAGCCAAGTATGCTATTCACTGCATCCATGCAATATTTTCCAGCAAAGAAACACAGTTTGCACAGATATTTGAGGTAACATTAAATAGTTAAGTTACTTCTACTGATCTTTTATATTGCACATGTAAACTAAGGGATGTAGCTGCAAGTTGTAGCAGATTTAGGAAATGTTTTTCCCGTTCCTTTTGTTCTTACGTGATTTTGGCCTGAAGAATGCTAGTAGAGGGTGTTCTTGTATCTCGTGATTCATCATGTTTTAGGTTATAGATTTTAAGAGCTGATAGAGTAAAACCAGGTGTTGGGCTATGTACTAGAGCCATGAACTATTTATGGAAAGAGGAACCATATGCTACTCCTTACCCCTGTTGAAAGTGGTCAAAAGTATTTAAATGGTTGCAAAAATTATGGAAAACTAAATTGTGGTACAGACTAAATAAACTTTATAGCTATAATTGTAAATGTACTTTTTAATTAGTGGCCATCAGCCTCTTGAAGGCTGAATCATAGTCATTACTGCAATTGCTATCTTGAGATCTAGTTCTCCCACAAGAAAATAGGCTTTTTAATCTATTGTTTCCTAAATTGTCATGCTTGAGCTGTCACTTTTACAACTGTCCAGAGGTGAAAAGTATTTTGTCTGTCACCTTGACATTTTCTCTGACTTGAGGAAGGCTTGATGAGTTGGTGAATGTATCTTAAAATTAAGTAATCAATAGTTCTTTTAAAATTGCATTTCTGAAGTAGACATGGACAGCTTGGTACGAAACTGTCATTCCCACCCCCCCAGTAAGACACAGATTATATCAGTAATACCTGATTTTGTTGCTTTTTTTTTTTTTTTTTTTTTTTTTAGCCCCTGCATAAAAGTCTGGATCCAAGCAATTTTGAGCACCTCATTACACCATTGGTTACTATTGGCCATATAGCCATGCTTGCACCTGACCAATTTGCTGCCCCTTTGAAATCTTTGGTTGCTACTTTTATTGTTAAAGATTTGCTAATGAACGATAGGGTGAGTATTTTTAACACCTTTCATTATGAGTATGTTTTTCCTGTAGTATCATACTCAGCAAGTGTTTGGGAAAATATTTGGTTCTGCTTTTTGTATATGGTTGTCCTTTGATTTCCTCATGTAGTTTGACTCCACTGAAAACCCACAGTACAGGAAAGAAGAGTTCTACTAGTTTGGAAATCTTAGAAAAATGATGAGCTGCATAGCACAGCATTTCATCACTTATGACTTGACTTTGGTTAAAAAGAAGAAAATTGTTATGACTTCACTCTGTTTGTTACCTTGAGTGAGTTGTGATTTTTAGGAAGCGTATTACATTTGAAATTAAAATACACTATTTTAATGGAAGACTGAATTTTAATTTTTGAACAATTTTTATTGATTATAAGTTGATTATGAAGTCAAAAAACGAACTCATGCCTTGTTAGATATTGCGTAGGGAAAGATACACTGTGTAAAACAGTAAAATGTGCACGAGATTCCAATCTACTGGATATGGAAAAACTGGAAGTTATTTTCAAAGCAATGGCTATTACTCTCTAAAGGAATAGTTTTCAGGTAACAACAACAGCCAGTCTCTTTACTAATCTTAAATTTGCTGAAACTTGGCTAGTGAGGTATCTCGCCCCTGTAGTGGTTACTTTTGTAGGATACAGAAGGCATAAAGCTGACCAGGGAGTGCTGCTGGATTGTTTCCAGAAGCAAACGGGAGCGAGGAGGTTACAAGTACCACTGAAGAGTAACAGAAGTGTAACAAATGTAACATTTCATTTAGCTTCCAGGAAAAAAGACAACAAAACTTTGGGTCCCAGATGAAGAAGTGTCTCCTGAAACCCTTGTTAAAGTGAGTAGCATATACTATGTTTTCCTGTCTATTACGTTTATAATACTTAATTAGGATTTGCTCTTGGGAATATATTTTTAAATTATTGGTTTATGTATAAATTTACATACTTCCTTAAGTTTTTATATAAGCTTTTTATAGGTTTCGTTTTGTTTTCTGACACTTAACTGTGATGGTAGCTGGATTACTTAAGGTAATTTTTTTCCCCTCCTCTTCAACGCAGGAGTTAAATACTATAGAAATTGTGTGAAAAGTCTGTCCTTTTTCTGTTGAATTTTTCTGACATTCCAAGAAGTGTGAAGTGTTGTTTTCAAAGAAGAAAAACAGGGTTTGGATTGTCAATTTCCTCAAATGAATAAATCTATTACATTGTTTATTTTTCTATGTGTGCAATGTGTATTAGAGAAAAAACTGGATTTAAGGAAAAAAATCACTTTAAAATGGTGAGGGGATTTGTTTTGGTGCTTTACTTAAAAATGTCACCTCAAGTTTTTTCTTATTTTGGAGTAAGTGTATTACATTTTCTGTACTCTGTAAGAGATACTGTCACTCAATTTTCTGGTGAGTTAGAAATAGGTTCATGATGTGGAAAATGTATCCTGTATCTGTATTTGGTTTTTAAATGCCCTTCAGAACAGGGGTAGATTTTTGCTTTCACTTCTTTCAGAATGTGATGCTTGTCTTTGGTAGCTGTGTTATATCAGTTGTTTAGTTTCTAATGTCTTTTAAGTAAAGTTGCTCTGGTTTTAAAAAGTTATTTGCCTTCTCTCAAAATTGTTCAACTCTTCTTAGCAGACCTCCTTTTCTGGTAGGTTAGTAAGTACTTTGGTTTGCAGTTTGGTACAGAACTCACTACTGGGAAGGCTTGGGGTTTTTTGGATTTAATTTGTTGCTTTTAGTTGTTTGACTATACAAAGGATATTTTCCATGTTTTTGCAATTCCATAGCTACACAGTACTCCAAAAATTGTTAAAAGAATGCACCTTTGTTTTAATTTAATGAAATGCTAGTTATAAATAGATATCATTTCACTTCAATGATTATACATGTAACTTGAAGTAGTAAATATTGTTTTTCGTAATTATTTTAAATGATTTGTGAAGTTCTAATAACTCTCTAAAAAGTACTTTTATATTGATAAAACTTCTCATACATTTGGCGATTTGGAAGGGAATTAACCCTCAGAAATTCTTAAGGCAATCTGAAGTTGAAGCCAAGTTCAAGCCTGAAAACTGTAAGAAGCATTTACTTGCAGGTGAAAACAGGTTATTGTGAAACTTGATTTGCAATTTTTAATTAGCATTTATTACTACTGAGGAGCCTAAACTTAATGTATGCTGCAGACCATGCCATTAGTTTATAAATTATTTCTCTGTGACAGTGTACTTTTTTTTTACACTCTGGTTTTACAAGCCTCTTTTTCCTTTTGTAACATTATTATATATCTAATGGGGCTTTTAAAACAAGCAAGTTGGAGTATGAAAATGGGAAGGACTGCTGAAAACTAAATTTTAGTATTGTCCAGCCTAGCAGCTGCAGACTGATGCAAGATAGCCCAAGTTTTGGGTGCTAAACCTTAAGTGAAAGGCTGTTTGCAGAGAAATGTTTCAGTAGAGTATTAACTATGGATTGGATTAATGATTGTATGAGTTAGACTGGAATTGCTATGCCTGGCACTTGAGTTCTAAAGCAATAATCTCTCTTGGCAGTAACCTGTAATGAGTACTGTGCACCATGCAGTGGATGGAGACTTGTGTAGTAGCAGTGGTATTTCTTGTTTCCTTCCATATCACTGGAGTATAAGATTGCTCATACTAATTAACTATACTTGAAGTGGGCTTTTGTTTTTCGCCACTGCACAGACTTGTGGCCTTTGTGGCTCTGAAACCTCAGGCAGTAGAAACCTCAGCCAGCTGCTGTCATAATGGTGATGTAGTAGGAAGACAGTGTTGTCTTTGATATGGTTCTGTCTCATTTTCTTTTTCTTATCTTCTCATGTTGTGCATAATAATTTTTCATCTCGGAGGAGAATTCTAGGTTTGTAGAACATGAATTGAAATAAGAGGTTCAGAACAGATAAGGAAAAGGCTGAGAACAGTCAGACAATGCAACAAGAGGTTGCAGGTTGCCAAGAGAGCCTGTGCAGTCTTTATTCTTGGAGTGCATTCTTTCAACACCACAGTACATAAAACTGAGAGCAATGTGGTCTGATTTCATAGCTGACCTTCCTTTGAGCAGGAGATTGAACTGGAGACCTCCTGACACTCTTTCCAACTGGAATTATCCTTTAATAGCTACACTGTTTGGTTGCAAAAGAAGAATTTAAAACATGACAGCAGTCCAAGCTCGTGTCATGTTTAACTAAGTCTTTGGGTAATCAGTAGTAGTCACTGGGGCAATTCTCATGCCCTGTACTAATTTCATGGGAAAGCTTAATTCTGAATGGCTGCTGGAATGTCATCATGTTATCATTAACACCACCAAGAAATAGGGAAACTAGTGGGGTCAGACAAAAATTCAGAAGGAGGTGGGACTAGGACTTGACTACATGGAAGAATAGGTTTGGAAGACTACTAGACACTACTGGAATAGGTTTGGAAGATGAAACTGGAGAAAAGACATTATGGAGGGAGTTTCTAGAAGCAAAGATTGAAATTGAAATTGGTCAGAGGACAAGGTAGTCTGTGTCTGTTCCCTGGCTGAATACGTAATTTTTTTGAAGACCCAGGAGAGCTGTCATATTTCCATCCTCCCAACAAAAGGGAGGCACTAGTGGTTACAGGTCCTGGTTATGACATGAAGAAACTGAATTTGTGAGCTGTGAAAAGATCTGATGCTATTATTGTTATATTGCAATTATTATATTGGGTTTGATGCTATTAATATTTTCTGGTGGATAGTTAGAGCTGTTCCAGTGGAAGGCCTTTTGAAAGTGAAGGCAAGGCAATTTAATTTCTGCTCCTCAGAGTCCATTTGCATTTTGAGTTCTGGAGTGACAGACATGCTACAGCTTATTGGTGTTACCCAATAAGGTGGAGCAACTACAGTCCTAAAAAATAAACTCACATATAAGAGAGAGAGCTAGAACTGAGATCTGATGGAACTCTTTGTCAGTTGGTCGCAAGGAATAGATCAACTATGGTATGATAAATTTAATTGGGCGATATTGTGAGTGTTTATATAAAAGTTACTAGAATTGCTTTTCCCACTAATGAGAATATTTGAAGTTAGCATGTATGAAAAGTATAGGTTTTCTAAAGCTTTTGGGTTTTGGTCTTCAGAGTTCAGTGGTGGCTGGTGGGTTTTTTTGTGGGTTTCTTTTGGTCTCTCCCCCCCCACTCCCAAATGTCTGTGTGATTCAGGTGAGCATTTTCATTTTGCTGTAAAAAGCTATTCTTTGTTTTCTTTATTGTCTCTGCTGTCATATGAAAGGAAAATGAAAGGATAAAGGGATTAAAGTACTAAAACAAACTTTATTTCCAAATTGATGTTTTATTTTCACTAAAGAAATGTGAAATTATTCAGTGTTTCATGATAGTTGCTGGATTCTGCGACTTGCAACTGCCACAAATACTGGCAGAAGCTTGCCTCAAAACACTTGGTGTTTCCATTGGCAAAACCAAGTTATCTCAAGTAACTGTCTTTGAGGCTTTTCTTTAAATAGCTGTGACAAAAGTATTCTTTACCAGGGTAAGTTGTCATGGTACAGATTGCTACACTTAAAGTCAAGATGTCTATGAAGTGTTTTTTCAAGTACGTGTCTTAAATTTAAACTCAAATATTACATAGTTAAACAGAAAATATATAGGACACAGGAGTTTAATGCAAAGGTCATGGGTTCAATCCCTGTATGGTTCATTCACTGGTCTTGTTGATCCTTGTGGGTCCCTTCCAACTCAGAATATTCTGTGAATTATAGCTATATATAAAGATGAAAATGTGTTCTGGTTTTTGATCCAGTAACATTTTCTTAATAAGTATAAACTGTTTGGACTATTTCACAGTATTTAATGGATGTAAGCTCAATTAAGAAAATGTTTTCAGAGGACAAAATATGTGATTGCTTATAGAAGAAGCAAACTTTAACTAAATGTATAATTTTTATTTGCTGTAATACATGCTTGAGTCTTTCAGTGAAAAGTTGCTGTCTAGTGAGAGTGTGTCTAGTTATCTTTCAGTATTTAAATGATGTTTTGCAGTCCCGACAGACTTAGGTTTGTACCAGCAAAAAGCACTTGGGAAAAAATACTGTGTGATTAAATTGAGATAAAGATTATTTTAAAAATGAGGCTTATGATATGATTTGACTTTTTGGTATCAATTTTTTTTTCAGATTCAGGCCATCAAGATGATGGTTCGGTGGTTGCTAGGAATGAAGAACAACCACAGCAAGTCAGGAACTTCTACTCTCAGATTGCTAACAACAATATTACACAGTGATGGGGATTTAACAGAGCAGGGGAAAATAAGGTATGCAGCAGATGGTAATGCTTTCATGTCTGTGATAATGGAGTGAGGGGGAGAGTTTTAATCGAAATACTGTGTAAACTATTCTGTTTGACTGCTTAACCATTTATGCATCTTACTTCATAAGATGTGATGGCTGGTTCCTGTGTAAGTTTGCTGAGTCTCAGGTTTTGTAACACTGTACACACAGCTGAATTTTAGGTTTTCTATTCTTGCTTTTATTTATCTCTTCAATTGGCCATTACTCATACTGCAGAAATAAACTGTGCAACTTCCTCCTTCCCACTGAGAATTGGTTTTAATTTTTTATGCAACTTGCTGTTCCTGGTGTACCAATTGCTGTGTATGCCAAATGCCAATAGGTGGGCTTTCTAATAAAGAATAATAGTGTGTTGTATAAACCAGGTGGAAATGCTTAGTACACAAGACACTTCTGCTTGGAGGCAGGCTAATCTCTTGAGGTCTCTAAAAGTGAAAGGAAGAGGGAAATGTGTAAACAGGATTAAGTCTCAATAAATAATTTACCTTTTAGGTGACTGTTAGACGACTTGTTTTTCTGGGTATCTTCTTAATCCTCTGTGGTAGGAAAAGTGACAAGTTGTCAGCTACTATTGCTTGCCAAACATTGAAAATTTACGTCTACAAAAGCCATTAAGGGCATGGGTAGATGGTGCCAGTATGGTTAAAAAGGTTTCTGGTTTTCAGGTAGAGTTAATGTTATACAGTAGTTACGCAGATAGAATCTATATCGTGTGTGCAAAATTGCAAACCTGTATTATATTATCTTTGTAGCAACTGTTTAGTCTGTCCTAAAGTACTTTGTGAATAATTGTTCCATTGTTTGAAGTTCTGTAATGTGACCATTCGTGACAGTTGCCAGAGAGTTTGGTGGCAGTAATTACCTTTTCAGCACAACTACTTGGAGCACATGGTTGGCTTATGCAGTAGTTACTGAGTGGATAGGTTCTGTAGACCCTGTGCGTTTTCATGCTTGGAATGATGATTCCTTACTGTGCATGTTTTAGAATTTTAATTTTCCCACTCCTTTTCTACTCAAAAGTAATAGTAGAAATATTATATAATGATGTGATCAGTTCTCCATTTTTAAATCAAGTTAATGGAAGGCCAGGGAGAAAGCTGCAGTGACACTTGATGTTGTTGTGGAGGTAACCCTTCAACCCCAGAGCCTGGAGCTCTGCCTGGGGATGGATGTTGAGCCAAAAGGGAGCTTATGGGTTAGGATTGAAGAGCAGACTGCTCTGGGTAACATTGTGGTGAGTGTCTGCTGTGGGACCCCTGACCAGGAAGAGGAAGTAGACAAGACCTCTAAACAGCTGAAAACAACTTCATGTATGCAGTCTTTGGCCCTCCTGGGGAAATTCAACCTCTCCAATATCTGCTGGAAGAGCAACACAGCAGTGCATAACAATCCAGGCAGCATCCATGACAACTTTTTGACACAAGTGGTAAAGGACCTAATGAGGAGAGGCTCTCTGCTGAACCTCGTACATTCCAAGGGAGAGGCTTGCTAGGGATGTGAAAGTTGAAGGCAGCCTTGGCTATAATGACCCTAAGATGGTGGAGTTCAAAATCCTGAGGGCAAGAAGAGGGTCAGAAGGCAAGATTGGACTGGACTTCAGGAGAACAGTCTTGGGTCTCTGCAAGAATGTGCCTGTAGGGTCCCATTGGATAAGGCCTGGAGGGAAGAGGGGCCCAAGAAAGCTAGTCACCTAGTATTCAGAAATCACCCCTCAGTGCTCAAGAGCGGTCACAGCAGAAGGTCAAATGGATACTTCTGCAAACCGTACCTGGATGAGCAACATGCTCCTGGCAAAATACAAACACAAAAAGAGGGATTGAGAGCAGCCCTGTAGAGCAGTACTTGGGGGGACACTGGTGGATGAAAAGGTGGACATGAGCCAGCAATGTGTGTGTACATTCCAGAAAGCCAGCTGTGTCCTGGGCCACATCAAAGCATGGCTGGCAAGTTGAGGGATTTGATTCTGCCTCTTTAGCTCGCTCTGGTGAGACCCTACCCAAAGTACTGCATCCAGCTCTGGGGCTTTCAGCATGGGAAACACATGGACCTGATGGAGCATATTCAGAGAAGGCTCACAAAAACAATCTGAAGGTTGGAGCACTTTCATGAGCAAAGGCTGAGTGAGTTGGAGTTGTTCAGCCTGGAGAAGAGAGGGGTCTAGGGAGACCTTATTGTGAGCTGTCAGTACTTTAAAGGGAGCCTGTAGATAGAAGGAAGTTTTTTATGGTGAGGGTGATGAAACACTGGAACAGAATATGCAGGGAGCAGATAGCTGCCCCATCCCTGGAAACATTCAAGATCAGGTTGGACAGACCTCCAAGTACCAGCTCATTGCAGGGGATTGAACCAGATGAGCTTTAACAGTCCCTTCTGGCCCCAACTATTCTATGGTTGTCTGAGGTATACAGAAGGAGGAAGAGATGGGTAGTCTAGCAGGAATACAGAGAGCACCATCTGAAATACAGTTAGGAAAGTCAAATCCCAACTGGGATAAAATCTAGTGAGAGGTGACAAGGGCAGCCAGAAGAGCTTTTCTGAGTAATAAATAAGTGAGAAAAGGAAGACTAGGGAAAATGTGCACCCACTGCTGAATGAGGCAAGAGTCCTGTTGACAGGACATGTAATAATTATTTTGTGATTATCACTATTGCTTTTGAGGAAAGCTCCAAACTGATAGAGGAGGCAGTCCATTATCTCTCTGTGAGCTATACTGCCTACATTATCAATTACTCTGACAACCTGAAGCAGAGGAGATGGTGTTTCAGGCCAGTTAGTTCTGCATGGAACTTGTTGACACTTCCTGACCTTCGTTCTTCACCCATTGACTGCAATAAGGATATCTTCTTTCTGGCAATGTTTACTGTGTCCCTCCTGTGCAAACCTGATACTACTCCTGACTTGGGGTAGGCTTTAAAAAGAGTAAAATTGTTCATTCAGTACAGAACATAACTTTTTAGAATGTACTTGATATGAGGTCAATGTGTGAGAGTCAGTTTTAATGTTCATGGCTTGCACTTGTATTTAAGTAGTGTTTAATAATTTGCTAAAGATGATTGAATTAAGTGAAAGTGGCAGGGCTCAGAAGCCTTTGATGCTGTTGAGGCCATATTGTAATCTTCTTGGTGTTATTGCCCTTATCAGCCCTGAAAGTGACTCCACCCCTATGCCTCTTGAAATCTTCACAACTCTACCTTTGAGTGAAGGTGCAAGGGATTTTTTTTGTTTTTTTTACTTCAAAGCATGGTTCAGCCTGGAGTGTCAGGTGAAGGCAAGGTCCCACTTGGACAACAAATCCCTTTTCTTGTTCATCTTCCACACTTTGAAGTAGTAGAATTGATGACTTTCTTAATTGCTTTTAAATCAAAAACTGATTTCTTCAGGATGTTAGCATGTGTAGGTTAAATTCACCAGTCTTGTATTTTTTTAATATCGAATTTTAACAATAAACAGTATCTCAATGGCCCTTTCTAACTGTCTTTAGTTTTGTAAGTCATAAACAGTCCTACAAAATTCAGTATTGTGCAAATTTATTATTTGTGGTTAGTAGAACAGCTAGGTTGAATCTTGCATGTCTTTGTAGTAGGATTTTGATTTTAGTCTATACTAAGCATAAAATAAGACTTTCAGTATCAGAGGATACTAGCAGTTGCTGAAAGTATTGATATTAGCTAAGAAGTTGAATTGAGATTTTCTTGAAGTACTATCTGCATTTTTTTTTTCTTAAAATAGTGCTCACCAAGAGAAAAATGAATAAAAATCTTTTGGAGTTTAGATTGTCATAGTTCTGTGCTGTGGAAAATTTGCCACACATCTGATACACAACATTTTCAGTAGTTGCATTCGAAAGACATTTTGCTCTTGTCTTAAAATAAATTTCACTTAGTCATGTGTTACAGTGTGTAATTAATCTTAATTTATATTGGCCTGAAGCATAGATTTTGAACTAGAAAACTTTGGCAACTTTGGGGAGTAGAAACAGGCTGGCTACTTCTTTGGCAGGACTCTCCTGCTGAGGAGGACCAGCAAGCTGAGCAGAAGTATCTTACTGCTAGATGTGGTCTCTGAGGGGCAGTATGGCCTGTTCTGGCTCAGTGCACAGCTAGAACTGTTCCCACCCGTGTGGAACTTTTAGGAAGTTTGATGGAGAATTTTTATTGCGAGGTTGGGACCAGGTAATAAGTGGACATAGGCTGTAAAATGTGCTGCCATGAAAATTACTTTGGGTTTGAAAGTGCTTCTGCTGGCATGGGAGTGGCTAAGCTCACAGAAACTTCTCTCCTTTTAAGTACTTGTTTTTCAGTGATGCAAACTTACTGTATTTAATTAAGTCAAATAATTACATAATTTTTTTACTAATTAACCTTCACAATCCATGTGCTTGTTTTTCAGTAAACCTGATATGTCTCGCTTGAGGCTGGCTGCAGGGAATGCTATTGTGAAGTTGGCACAAGAACCTTGTTACCATGAAATCATCACCTTAGAACAATACCAGCTGTGTGCACTAGCCATAAATGTAAGGAAATGTGTTGGGAGTTGTGGGTTATCAGCAGATGTATGAGTATATAGTTGTTTGTTCTGTATGTTATGTATATTTCTGTGAATCTGGTTTTATACATAATACTCAGCCTTGGCATGAAATTATTTCTCCATTACATAATCCTGAAAACTCATTTTGGATTAGAATTAGATGTGTAGTACTGGGCTGTTCATTGGGGGGATTACTAACTTAGAGCAGTCAAATGTTTAAATACTGATAAAATAAAAAAATGCAGTATGTGTTTAACTAGTACCACAGCTGCATTATAACATTACTAGAAGTTAAAATAAGATGATGTAAAGTATGTTGAACTGTGGTCAACGTACATGACCTTGGTTTCTCAATACCTGAGTAGAATATATTTGGAATGCAGAGGTCTGCAAAAAATAATTACCATCCTTCAAATATTAGAAGAAATAGGGAGATATTCCTTAGCAGATGCTGGAATTTTCATCCTTAACTTCTGCCTGTGAGCCCATAGTAAGGAAATAACTTTCAAATTAAGCAACCAGAGATGTAGGAACCCTCTCTATTTCTGGCTTGTAGGCTTAGGAAATTGTAGAGAAATTGATTCAAACTCCAAGAGTAAGGTGGTCATGAAGGGACTTCTGTTGGTGTTATTTGTGTAGCTGCTGGTATTCTGACTTTCCAGGAGTCAAGAAATAATCTGGAAGTAATCCTGTCCAGAAGATACCTGCAGTAATAATGGTAGGCCATTTCAGACGTTAATTCCTGTGTCCAGCTAAAGCTTTAAAAGCTGTGACCCATTTTAAATGTCAGAAGACTTTAAATTGGCATTTAATGTTAGAAAATACAGAGTATGGCTCTGGTGTGGGTATTGTTTACTTTCATACAGAGTATCTTATTCAGTTTCTAAATTTGCTTGGAGTTGGTAACAGTTAGGCTAGAGAATTCATTCCTGTACCAGAGTAAGACAGTCCCTATTAGGCTTGTATATTGTTTTAACTATGTTTGTGTGGATTTTAAGCTTCTGTGTTCTTATGAAAAGGAGCCCTTACTCAGTTCCCAGATGCTATGAAAAACAAGAGAAATGGAACACAGCTTTAAACTACTTAAGCAGATGAAATCTAGCAAAACTACAGCAAGAATTCAGTACTAATAACTGAAAGTCTTTATACCCAAAGCAAAGTCTGATTCTTTACAGTTTTCCTATTCCAAAACTGAATAGAAATTTTAGCCTTGTCTCAAAATGAGTTAGAAAGATTTTTACAGTTCAGAACAAAATTAGTCAAGAGAAAAATAGGCGCTCAATGTAATGACAGCTAAGTTCTGTCTCTGCTCCAGAAAGGCTACTCAAGCTGGATGATGTCATGCCAAACTAGCATTGCCAAACTAGTGTTTGCATGTTCTGTTTTCTTGTGAACCCAGTGATCAAAATCTGTTCATTTCTTCAGTCGTTTCCTTCCTGTGGCAAATCTTTCTTTATTGCAAATGTTAACCTTGTAGTTCCTATGAGAATTTTGCTTCATTGTTTTGGTACTCTTTTCAGTATGTTAAGGTGCAGGCTCTTTGCCTTCCCACTGTCTCACTTTTATCACTTATTTTCCAGCTATAACAGTCTTAACTGTTAGTGGATATTCTAACAGATATGTTGTCACCTTTTTTTTGTCTAATGCTTACTTTCCCTGAATTTTCAAAAGGGAATTTTGAGAGATAAGATTCAAATTACAAGGGTCATCATTTATAAACCACTTAGTATGACATTTTACTGCAGCATTATAGCATACTTTGGACAGGAAGGAACCCATTAAGGTCATCTCATTCAACTGTCCTGCTGTGGTCAGGGACACGTTCCACTAGAACAGGTTGCTCAAAGCCCCATCCAACCTGGCCCTGAACATCTCCAGTGATGGGGTGTCCACAAGTTCTCTGGGCAACCTGTTCCAGTTTCCCACCATCCTCACTATAAAAAATCTCTTCCATGTGTCCAATCTGAAGCTCATCTCTTTCAGTTTAAAACCATTGCTCCAGAGCTGGACACCCCAGATGGGAGTCCCATGAGGGCAGAGTAGATGTCAAGAATCCCCTCTCTGACCCAGCTGGCCACTCTCCTGATGCAGCCCGGGACATGGGTGGCTTTCTGGGCTGCGAGCTCGTGTCCAGTTTGTCATGCACAAGTGACCCCAGTCCTTCTCTGCAGGGCTGCTCTCAATCCCTTTATCCCTCAGCCTGTATGGACACTGAGGATTGCCTGGAGCCAGATGCAGGACTTTGCACTTGGGGCTCTTGAACCTCCTGATGTTGCCCTGGGCCCAATCCTCAAGCCTGTCAAGGTTCCTTGGGATGGCAGCCCTAAAAGTTTATTTATTTTTTACATTTTCAAGTCTAGCCACAAATCAGATGACATCAAGGCCAGCTCTAGTTTTGTATTATTGAATTCACAGCAAAGATTTTTTTAAGTGGGCAGGTCAGAAAACAGATTCTTTTTAAAGCCTGCGATGGTTACACAGGTTCTGCTGTAGTTCTGTGCTGGCACTTTTTTTTTTCTTTTTCTTTCATGATGCCATTTTGTAATGTGTAATGATTGGAGTGCAGAACACATAATTAAATTCTGTCACTAATTGCTGTATGAAAGTGGCACTGGTAAACAAGGGCTTTATGATGATGAAATGCATGTAGTTTTAGTAATTCTAAAATCACTTACATATGTGTTTGGCCTATCTTATAAGCTTACCAGCAGTTGACGACTTTCATCTCCAGAACAAATTTTGATGTCAGCAGAGCTTCATATTGAAAGAGTGTGAAAAGTAATTGAGGATAGTACTTCAGTGTTTAACAAGCTTTAAGATCAGATTTAAGATCTGATAAGCTTTGCTGTTGAGAGTGTAATTCAATTTTATTTAGAATAAACCGTGAAGATTGCCTAAGTTTTATTTGTTTAAAAAAATCCCAGGGCTTTTTCAGTTTTCTTTGTTAACTCAAGGTGTTGTAATTGATGAATCAGAACTGTGTGGTGCATGATGTTTTGCAAATATGTATTTTTTAATGCCTTTAAATTGTGAACTTCTGATGAATTTGCATTACATTCAGAGACATAGGTACATAAAATTGGATAAATTTATGGAGTTTATGTGTGCTGTTAGAAACAGCATAACCAATAGAAATTGTTCAAATTTTGCCCCCTTCTTCTTAGTGAACTAGTGTAACTGAGTCTAATTTAAGGTTATTCCCAACATTAAAAGATAAAGAAATTATAGTAATTCCATTTGTCCACACAATACCATCAGTAACAACCAACTGTACTTCTCTTGTCCTCTGAGACAAAGATGTTTCCCTGCTGAAACACCAGCTAGGAATCAGTCTCTTCTGAACTTCCTAAAGGCTTTAGACTTGGGTGATACTGAGGAGGAAAAGAAGCCTCTATCTTAACCTCCTCTGCAGGTACATTTGCTATAAGGAGATGAGATGTTGAGCAGATCTCATGGTTTGGGTTTGTGGGCTTGGGTTACTTCAACTCTGGCTACAGCAGGTGTTTCAGGGTTTCAGTCCACAGAGGGGACAGAAGCAGAGAAAGGAGAAAACGGGGCTTGACTGAAAGAAGTTTCTTCTTGATTTCATTTTTGGTGGGGGCAGAGGGAGGATTGTTTTATCTAATATGTGATCTCTTTTGATGCCATTTGCAAATTTAGCAGAGCCAGTGTTCTCAGTGGCTAGGTTTTGGCTCTGCACTTGCAGCTGGCTGATAACTGGAAATCCTCTTCAACCCTTTCTGACCTCAAAACTGTCATTTGACTAAAATAGATGCTTATTCCTGTTAACATTTTTTTCTTCACATTTACAGATAAATCTTTCCTCTTGACCTTTTTTTGGCAGGTTACATGTGCCAAGCTATTTTGGTGACCTTGTTTACCTTAAACTTTTCTGTATGTCTTCTTCAAAGTCTTTTTACACGTGTTTCTGTTAAGCTTTTTTGTCCTGTGTTAGTAAATGTTTTGTCATTTATTAAATGGTATATGTAGGTTATTTTCATACAAAAAAAATTGAAGCTCATGCCTTTTCTGGGAACACATTGCTTAATGAACTGTAGAACTACAATTGCTGCCTTCATATTGTTTTACTTTGTGTTATTTGGCAGCTGTTAGACACAGATGATTCTCTTCCATGGTCAGTTGTAGTCCATAGGTTTCCACACTGTAATGGAAATGCTTGGTACTCTCTTCAGTGTTTCACCTTATCTGGTAATTCTGTTGAATTTTTTTCAGTTTTTAATGTTAATGTCTTGATGAAAATATGTGAAATCATAGCAGTAAAATCAACATGGTGGTTACTGGTGGCTAAAATGTTTTTGTGCAGATCTTTGATTTTGGCTTTACAAAGCAAGTGACCCAACTGTAAACAATTTTAGTAACTCCATGCCTTAGTACTATGCTAAATTAGGCCTTGGGTCCTGAGTGTGATATCTTCCTGTACAATTTTTGAACCTTAGCTCTTCTTCTGAGCTTAAAGGAAGCTTCATCTAATTAATTCAATTAAATTGTTCTGAACCGGCATTAAAAAACAAGTCTTGCAATTCCTATGTTTCAATGGCTTCAAGGTCTAATTGATTTCAGCATATTTGCTTGAGTTTCCATGATTTATTTTACAGTTTATATTGCTTTAAGAAAAGTTTACTGTTATCTTTTTTGGTTTTGCCTTTTTTTTTTTTTTTAAATAGGATGAATGTTACCAAGTGAGACAAATATTTGCTCAGAAACTTCACAAAGGCCTTTCTAGACTACGGCTGCCACTAGAATATATGGCCATTTGTGCACTGTGTGCAAAAGATCCCGTGAAAGAGAGAAGAGCTCATGCTAGGCAGTGCCTTGTGAAGAACATAAATGTCAGAAGGGAGTATCTGAAGCAACATGCAGCAGTTAGTGGTAAGAGAATAGAAGTCACTTTTTGCTACAAGTGCTGTAGTTCAAGTATAAATGTGAGTAGACTGAAAACATTGATAGTTGTCTGTTTTTATACACAAGAACCACTGTACATTTGATTTGGAGGTATCTATTGAAAACTGGAAAATTTTCAGGTTTTCTGGTTTTCTTTTGTCCATATTTTCTTTTGATTTTTTTTTAACAGGCACTGCTGAGGTCTTTGAGTATTAAAAACTGTGCAGATGCTTATGCCTAAATATATTGGAAGTGAAGTAATTTTCCAAGGCAATTATGTGTACTGTTTGAACTTAATAATGTTAATAATGTTCTAAGTGACGTGACAGTGATTAATTTTACTTCAGCAATTACTAATAAATAACTTTAATACATAAATGCTGTACTAAATAGACTGTCCTTGCACTACTGCATTGAGTAGCATCTTGTGTTATTCCTGCAAAGGGCTATATTTGTTGGCACTTCAGGACGAGTTTATGCAATTCTTTCTTCTCAGTGCCAGCAGTCTGATCATGGGAATGCTATGGAAGTCACTATGGACTCATGTCAGCTGTTTTTCTTTTATTAAGTCAGTCCTTTTGACTTAAAACTACACACATCCAGTATTACAATGCTGGTACAGGGTCATAGGAAAAAGTAGACCTTTATGAAGAGCTATAGCATTTTTGAAAAGGAGGTTTTGAAACTTTTATTTTCTTTTAAAGATTACTGATGGTTTGACCTTTGTGAAATGGAGGGGATTTTTTCATCCTTTTAGCCTAAACCAGACCTGTTCCATGACTCTGATCTCAGAGATGCTGAGATAACAGAGATGCTCAGAGATGCTGAGATGCAGATAACTGACTTTCTTCTGTGTTTATGAATCACTTTATATTAGCTATGTCAGTCTTTCTCAGTCCTCTTAGACACCGATCAGAGAATAAGTCTGCAGACAAATCCTTTTGTGTAGCATTAGTTAGAAGTAAATAAAAAAGTGGTACTTTTCTCCCACTCAATAACATGTAAAAAAGAAAAAATAAATTGAACAAACACCTCTAAGTCATTTTAAGTCTATTCCTCTTGAAAGTTGAAAACTCTTTATAGTTATGTAGACAGAGTGTATAAGAATTCTCATATGTTTAAAATAGATGCTGCAAAGTTGTTATCAAAAATCTGTGGAAGAAATTAAGAGAAACGTAGGTGTGTGTGATTTTCTTTATTCAGTAGGACCTCAAAGTGGACCTGATAAATTATTTTCTTGCTGAAATAATTGAGTGATGCTTTTGATTTGACATATGCAATAATGCCTGGGGAGTCTGGATTAAATATAGATTGCAGGATTTTTTTAGGGTTACAATCTTAACTTCATGCCATTTTGATTTACCAGTCTGAGCTTTCAGCAAATAAAATGTCTTGAGCTGTTTGTGTCCTAAAATATTGATATTGCAGCAGTTCAGCTGAAGCTCAATTCTGGAAATAACACAATATTTAAATGTGTGTCTCCCTCAGCCATGCTCCCTGCTGACCATGCAGTAACTCAGGGTGGTAATGGTGGTAGCACTTCCTTTGGAAATCTGCATCTCTGATTATTCCAGCTTTTTGTCTGAATCTATAAATGTCTGATTTGGTGATACATTTTGTCTCAAAAACTTAATATATGTGAGGAGGATTTCTGCTGGACATTTTTGGGTCATTACAGCTTTTGTTGAAAATATGGTAAATTTCTGTTTACCCTCCCTGAGGGAAACTTTCTAAGGACTGGTAGCAGACATTAAAACGGCTTTTTCTTCCACACTGGCCTTTTATAGGCTGGCAGGAATTATTCTCAGCCCTCTTAAATTCTCTAAATGCTACTCAGAGTGGAAGCCACTCAAGAAGAGACTTATTTTGATTGTGTATCTGTTACTAGTTTCATCTGGGCAGAGACGTGCTCTGCATAGGAATTTTCATGTTCTCATGATGGGCTTTTACTTGAAAGTCAGTAAGCAGAAAAATTACAAGAGTAATGCTTAATTTTTTAGCTTGTTTTCTTCCTAAAAGTTCATAAAGGACTCTTGTGAAGGGTTTTGGCATATTTTAATTTTATGTGCTGGTAGGAAAGCCACCCTCTCTTTCAGGTAGCGTCTTCTTTCATTAGAGATAAAAGTTCTAATGTTTTTCAGTTTTTTCCTACTATTTTTTGTCATGACAGGGGTTAAATATAATATGCATCAATATTTGTTCTTTTCCTGTTTTGTCTGGAACTAGTTCATTTTATTTTCCAGACCCAGTTGGAATTATTGTTATATGAGAAATTGTCCAAGTCAGGAAATTACTAAAAAACTGAGTTTATGGCTCTTGATGAGCATTCTATTGAGGTTGCTAATTAGTACAAATAATAGTGGGTTGGTTTGTCTGGGGCATGTCTAAGGCAAGCCAATTTTGCCAGTGTTCTGAAGTTGTAATTATGTTTTTTCTTCCCTGCCACTTTTTTTTTTTTAGTAATGTGAACAGCTGCTGGCTAAAATGCAGGACAGTGCTTGAAGAGAAGTAAAGGGTATTTTTAAAATTAATAGTGCAGTGTCAATTAAAACAGTAAAAACTGCTTTGCAAAGTACATTGGATTTCAATTACATAAATATGGCTTGAAATAGACATTGGGTGATTTTATATATTATATATATTTTAGGTAGACTGCATTACCCCTATATATACAGACCTCTAAGAAAGGAATATGTTAAGACTTGACATACGCCTGACAATTATTTTGTTTGTTTTGTAAGATCTACAATAATGATGCTTTTTGTTTGATGTGCACAATATTTGTCAAGCACACCTCATATGAATACATATATCGAAATAAAACTATCAGTGTTCTAATGTATTTTAAACAGTTTTCAAATATTATTAGTGTATATAAGGATTTACAGGTGTTTGCACTTATTCATAACTGAATATGGGATAGGTAAAAGTTTACTGAAAGAAGATTTTCCAGACTTGGTCCAGCCCTTACTGTCACAAAATGTAGCTTTTCAAAAGCGAAGCTGGGAATTTCCTTCTTCCCTTCACATGTGCATTCAATCATGTCAAATACTATGGTATTTAATTTGCCACAAGCACTGAAGATCAGATGCTTGTGCCATAGCAATATACCTGGAATACCAGGATGCCTTCCTTTAACCATTGTCTTGCTTGTTGCAGAGGGTACAGGTTTAGTAACAGGTGTGCTGTGTATCCTCTGGCTTCACTCAGGCATCAGGCTAAAGGAAGCAGGGTGAATGTCTGCTGAAAAATGTTTTCTTACTTTTGGTGTACAACTTACCCATCAGTTGTCCTTGCCCCTTGGGAGATGATCTCTGGGGTGCTGGAGTTCAGGCTGCATGGTGTTGGTTGGGTCAGGGCATTTGTCACCTTCCAGGAAGTGTATTTTTGTGATCATAACTCTGAGAGGACCATTGGCAACAACCCTCACTTTTTGAATCCCCAAGGGAAATAAGCCTTCGGACTGTCATGATGGAGGAAAGACTTTCTTGCAGTCCTGCTTAGGATTCCAAAAGTCTCAGAAAATGCTAGAAATTTTTTTGAATGCTTTGAATGTCACAATAGAGTTGAACTGCTCTGTTTAGGTGGGACTGAGCCTTTCAAACTCAGTGCACTACTACTTTGTTACAGCTTTCATGTGCCCTCCCACTCCTCTTGAAACAGATATTGTGGCAATTTGACTGCAAAATGTCTGCAGAAAGCCTTTCCTTGTTCTCTTGACAGCAAGGCTGTGCACTGCAATATCCAAAGAAATAGTAGCAGCTTAGCCTGCTGTTGTGCTGGTCTCACATCTTGCAGTCAACATGGATTAGAAGTGAGGATCCATCCTCACTTCTAATTTTCGAAGTCCTTCAGGATACAGGCTTTGAACTGAGGAAAGGATTGGGAGTAGGAGGTGATTGTAGCTGTATCTCAAGGTAGCTAGAAAACAAGCAGCCCTGAGTGAGAGATACTTAAAGTCTTAATTCTTACATGCGTGAAATATGTGCACATCAGCCATGAAATGAAACATCATAGAGAAGTCATAGGCCCACATGTGTTTATACCTTAATGCATGCTGACCTCAAAATTTGCCCTCTCCTCTTTGGTAGAAAAACATACTTCTTGGTATGTAGTTTTTTGATCCATCTTTCTTCTGCTTTTCAGAGAAACTGTTGTCACTTCTGCCAGAGTATGTTGTTCCTTATACTATCCATCTTCTAGCTCATGACCCAGATTATGTCAAAGTCCAGGACATTGAACAACTCAAGGACATTAAAGAGTAAGACCACTTTTTAAGTGTTATTTCTAACTTCATTCTAAGTGAAATTTTAATTCATTGTGGTACCCTGTTACACAGTCCAGTGTGCATAACGATGCCAGTTACTTCTGTAAAATATTGATAGTATAGGTGCATTTTTAGTGATTTATGATATTTTATAGAGGAATCCTTCGCCTTCTGCATATCTTCATTTAATTTTTCCAAAATAACTATTTTCAAATTCATGATACTAGTGAAAGCTGGACTAAATCATGTTCTCCAATGTGCTTTTTAAAGGAATTTCTTTTGTACTTTGATTCATGTGGGATACTGCATTTCTCCTTTAGGTGCCTGTGGTTCATACTGGAAATATTAATGGCTAAAAATGAAAACAACAGTCATGCATTTATCAGAAAAATGGTAGAAAATATCAAACAGACTAAGGATGCTCAAGGACCAGATGATCAAAAAATGAATGAAGTAAGTGATACTTTTTGATTGGAAATCGCATTTAATTCTGCCCTGCTAATGGAAAGGAGTTGCTTTTTGTTTATACACCAACTTCAAAATGTTTTTCAATGGCATTGTATGTATGAAAAGATATTTTATGTACTGTAATGTTTATATTTATTGTAGATTAGGTGGCAGTTATTTTCCTCTGCTTCAGTAATTCTTGCACATTTGCAAGGGAGTTGTAATAGTTTTCAGTTCCTCTGTTTCTGTCGCAGTAAGATTATTAAACACTAAATAGAGATAAACTATAAAATTTACTGTTTAAATAATCCACTAAAGTGCTTTTTAGTGTTTCATTTCTAAACTGCAAGCGTAAACTTAATAGAGGAAGAGAAATACATTAGAAATCTCTGGTGTGGATTGTGGAGTGATGTATCAAACCTTTCTTTGTGGTTTTAGCATCACATCATATCCAGATTTGTCCCTTTTCTGCTTTTCTCACAGAGATTTGTGTTGGGTAGTAGGTGGGTGGGAGGGATGTGTGTGCTCATGTGATTAACTCTGTCTTAGAAACTATGGCAAGCACTTAAGTGTAGAAAGACCATGAAAACCATCTGTCTTCAACCATTATGCTTAAAATGCTTTTGCTTTTACCATCTGTATTTCAGTATCCTGAGAGACACTGTTTAAGATGCAGGCTAGTGTTAAACGTTAAAGGTGATTGCTTTTAAACTGTGATTTCTTGTGGTCCTGTGCATGAAAGATACACTGTCATTTGTCAAGATTTTCAGTGAACTTCTAAAGTGTTATGTTTTTTAATTTTATTATTTACAGAAACTATATACAGTCTGTGATGTAGCAATGAACATCATTATGTCAAAGAGTACAACATACAGTTTGGAATCCCCCAAAGACCCTGTACTTCCAGCCAGATATTTTACTCAACCAGACAAGGTATATTTTGGCATTTAATTTTTCTTGAGATAAGTATGTTTAAATATTTGCTAGTTGTAATTCAGGGTTGTTTATCTTAAATATTTCTTGTAACTTCAGACTTCTCACTCTTACATTGTAGTCAAAAATTTATGTATATGTTTTCATAAATATATTATATGTCTGTGCACACACCAATTTCTCTTCCTCCCTACTCCCATATTACTGTTGTAGTTTAAAAATTCAAAAGCATAAATGATGTAAATAAAATCTTTCAGTGCAATCTCCAGAATGCATCCATATCTATCTCTCATTCACTGGTTATTATTGTAATTTCTCCCACCCCCTTTTTTTACAGAATTTCAGTAACACCAAAAATTATCTTCCTCCGGAAATGAAGTCTTTTTTCACCCCTGGAAAGGTAGGTATGGTGTGGGGGGTTGGGGCTTGGTGCTGTGTTCGGGTTCTGGTTTGTCTTTCTTTTTGGAGTGATGGTTTTATTTCTTCTTTGTGGTTTGATTTCTTTTTTTTAAAGCAAACTAGAATGTAATTAATGAAACACTATGTTTAAGGGAACAGATTGTTTCTAGGTATAGAGAAAGAGATGGATCAAGGGAAAACTGCTGCTGTCTATGCTGGGTGGTGGCAAAAAATAGGCAAAGCCTGTTGCCTTTAGAAGGAGAGAGTCCAAAACCACCCCAATACAATCCATAATATTTGTCAAATTTACAAAATGGTTAACCTTTTTAGACTGCAGAAGACTACAATGTTGCATACAAAGTGGCACCTATGGAAAACTAGCAGAATCGATTTTAAAAATAATTTAATAATTAATCTTTATATCAAATCTTTTTATCAAATAATAATTTTTGGCAAAGCTGAATACCATTTTACAGTACCTTATAAAATAACTGACTGTTGTACAGTTTTATTAATTTGTTTTTTCAGAATATGCTTTCTATTGAATGGTAGTGTTCTTTCTTCACTAAAACTAAATCCAGGTACTCTTTAGGATAAAATGAAAATCTAATAAAGGAGGTGACAAACTGTGATTTTCATTTGGATTAATGCATCCTGTTCTAGATGACAAAGAACATTAATTTGTTACCTTGTGAAAGAAAGAAATTGCAGCATCTTCATTACCCTTAACTTTGCTAATGAAGCATTAGTTGTCAGTTAGTAACTTAATAATAAAGGAGGAATGCAAGCTAGGAAAAGAAGCAGATTTCTCTTTGAGAAATTGAAAGTCAACATTTATGGATTAGAATAGATTATCATTAAAATTCTTTTGAATCCTAAGTTAACTTTTGTATTATTTTAAATTTCTGATGCTGGGTACTCTAGCTCTTCTTGTGTTGTTTTGAAACTTTGCAACAAACTGGAGAGGTGTATTTAACCACCAGAATTTTCAGTTTTTTCACTGTCACAAGAGAAACATGAAATCAAAGTTGGTCTGGGGAGTCTTATTTCTGCGAGTGGAAGACTGGCTTGGGTGGATGTTAGTGGAGTGGATATAAGCAGGGAACACTGAGGGCTGGCAGGCTTTGAGTGTAGATTCTGTGAAAGGGAGGAGCTGTTTGTGCAGGCCCTCTTAGTCCATCCTTAGCAGGAAGTCCAGTTCAATGTGAATTTGAAAATCTCTTTGCTTTTGAGCTCTTTCAGCATACACTGATTAACATTCAGTTCTAAACTAATAGATGTAAATTGTTAAGCTGGATTTAGTTCTACAAGGTTTATTTTTGGAAAGCATATGCTATTTTTTTGGTTCTCAGTGCAGAATGAATCTTTGTAAGTATAAAATTCCCTCTGGCTATAAAAGTATAAGCAGAACCATATTCCATGGTCCGTAGCTCTGAAAAAGAAACACCTAAGGCTGGCTGATTATGATATGCATGTTGAACTTTTTGTAGATGTCACTGCAAACATAGTTAGAATCTAATATTGAAGGAGAAAATAGGTAATGAGAAACGCAGGGAATGGTATTTAATTCAACGTTTTTGTCCATGGGTATTTGGCATTCTCTTTAGGAGTAATTGAACACTTTCAACTCTCTCAAAAGTTAGTATGAGCTGGAGGCATTTGGCAGGTCTGAAAGATAATACCGTTAAATTAATAACCTGAAGCTCACCAGTGTCTGGAAATTGTGACACTTATTAAAAGCCTAACATTTTTAAATCCGTGCAAAAAGTATCAGAATAAGAATATTTGGCTTTTGGGATTCTCATTTATTCCCAGTTGAAACTAATATGGTTGCCAGTTTAATGTCTCCTTTGCTGAAAGGGTCGTCCTGCTGCTATTTCTGCTTTGCTGGGCCAGGTGCTCATGTGATGCAGATGGGGGAGCTGGTTCAGGTAGATAAACCAGCAGAAAGCAGATGGCACACAAAGTGATGCAGTGCCTGACTGCACGGCCCACTGAGCACACAGCGCTACCAATGAGAAGAGGACAGAATCCAAGGCTAGAAAGAAGAATACCAGCTTTGGTGGCAGCTAGTTATTTGATTGCAGCCCCCTCAGCTTCCTTCTGGGTGTGTGTTATAGCCTTCATACAAAAATGTTTATCACTTTGTGTTAAAATTAACATAACGATTGCAGAAGGTGAAATCTGTGAATATTTTAAGCATAGTACATGTTAACAATATCTGAATGTGTAGCTTAAAATAAAGGAAATATATTTTTGGTTTCAGCCCAAAGCAGCCAATGTTCTTGGAGCAGTTAATAAGCCTCTTTCGTCAGCAGGCAAGCAGTCTCAATCCAAATCTTCACGAATGGAAACTGTAAGCAATGCCAGCAGCAGTTCAAATCCAAGCTCTCCAGGAAGGATCAAAGGGAGGTTGGTAGACAACAAAGGATCTTTGATATTTCAAATATTTGTAATGGAAACTTTGAATACTTCTATAATGTTTTCTAAGTAAAAGACAGAATTCTTTTATCTCACATTGAAGTAAAATAAAAGTACCACATTGGTATAACTGAAACCATGAATTTGGCTTTCTAACTCCACAAATAAATTTTCTTGAAAAAAAGAAAAAAAAGAAAAAAAAAAAAACCCACAACAAACTCCAAACAAACAAAAAAACCCAGAATCAAATTACATCCAGAATTGGCTGAAGGAGGAAAGGAAAGCCTCCTATGTTTTAATTTTTTTGAGGGCAGGATTGGGGTGCATTCTAGGTAGCTAGATATATCGCCCCCTCCACATATAAATGTACACGTGTTTGTGTGTGTGTGTGTACACACAGCTGCAATCCCTGGGAACCTGGCTGTAATGCTGCAAACACATCCCACACAGGGAGAACTGGTAGGCCATTGTGGTGGTCCTGCATGACTTCCTCCTCAAGTCCTGCACTTTGCTGGACTTTGCAGACAAATATTTTTGGATTTTAGATTAGTTTTGTGATGAAGGGGTAAGTGTAGTGTAATGCTATGTAAGTCATCTTCTAGTTTTCTATCTTTCTAAGTATAGCTTATTTTGTGTCAGTTTTGTAGGTTATTCATCAGTTACTGTATCTTATGTTCATTTTTTTAACTGAAAGTCACACTGTCATTTGTTTTTTTTTTTCACTAACAGTGAGAGATTGTATAGCCTCCACTATTTATATTCTTTCTGCTGTTTCACATTCTTTCAAGACTGTTAGGAAATGTTATGTTTGAATTTAAAACTTCTCATTTGGTACTTCTGTGACTATTCAGTATATAATATTAATTTTAAATGTAGTGCAGTGTTTTACAAGAAATTTTGGCCACCAGAAAGTCTGCAGAAAGGCTTACTTCTTACTAGTCATGCAGGTTCACATGCTGCACTGTGTTACTGGCTAATGACAGGTGGACTCCAATTCTTCTCTATATCCAGCAAAATGAATCTGAGATCAAATTTAAAAAATTGCTGCACTCACAGCCTAACATGTTCTGTCACCTTCATGATCTCTCCAGTTCACTTAAAGGGATTAGTGTTTTGAGTGGAGGTACCAAAGATGAAGAGACAGGAATGATTCAGGATGCACAATATTTCCAATTCAGTTTGTCTGAATATGTACAGGCAGATTTGCATCTTTTGAGAGGATGTATAAAAGCTAAGCTTCCCATTACATCCCAGTTAATACAGATTGTACACCTGTTGAAGTGAGAACATCTTTCACTCAGTATGCACTGCCCAGGCCAGGGAGTTGAGTTTGTGTGTTTGAATGCCACTTTTCATTTCAACACATGGCGTGTTTCTTTTCATTAAAAAACATGTACTGCTATTTAAAAATGTTGCTTCTGCAGATGAAATGAACGACTTGTGTATTGGCTTTTGTGCATTACCTTTTATCTGTGGGTCTCAGTGTTTTAGTGAGTTGTATGCATAAGGCATCGTTGTTCCTACAATCCTACAAACATTTATGTTTGTAGGAACTGAAATAAAAATGAAATTGCTGCTAGAAAAAGCAGAGGGGAATTTGCACTGCTGTTTTATTGACTAAACCTCACCATAGGAAGGTGTGCATGCTTTGGCTGATCTATCTGTGGAGATCTTTGATGGCTACAGGAAAGTGTAGGCAATTGTATGCAAACACAGATCTCTTGCAACTCACACTTTTCTGTTTTCCCAGTGAAAAAAAGAAAATTGAATGTGGTTTATGAACCAAACATTTGTCTTGAGTGGCTTGTGATATTTGATATCTATAGTACCCACAGTGAAAGGTTCCTTCTGCCTAATTGTTCTTGGTTTAATTTTTTTAGAATTTTTTTGAAGATTGTTGTCCTTAGTATTTTTTTTAATGATTGCCCTACATATTATAATAATGAGGGAAATATATATTTTTCATCCTAGACTTGACAGTACTGAAATGGACCACAGTGAAAATGAAGAATTCACACTGACTTCACCCTTACCAGGAAAGAAAACTGACAAAAGGGACGACTCTGATCTTGTAAGGGTGAGCTGTTAAAAATTAATGTGATAATATTTGAGATCATTCAAAAAAATATGATGAAACATGAAACTGAGCTGATATTTTAAACTACTGGAAAATGTGTTTAGAGTCGGATATGAAAATATAATTTTAAAAAAGGTTCTGTTTCTCATAGAATCATATAGGTTGCAAAAGGCCTTTAAAGGCCATCAAGTCCAGCCATTAACTCAGAAGAGTGAAGTCTACCATGAAATCATGTCCCTGAGGTTACTGAGGCTTTGGGGAGTGGTAGTTTCCTTACTAATTCTTATCAATGGAGGTATATATAGATAGATAGATATACACACACACATATATATGTAGTTCATACATATATATATATGTAGTTCAGTGCGACAAAAGGCTCCTAATGAGGATGCAAAACATTATTTGGACTCTCACTCAGATGTAGTGCTTTAATATGTAAAAGAAATTGTAAGCAGGTTAGATATTAACTTAAGCAGTATTTATACCTGTATCAGAATAGATTAATAAACCACTGAAGAAAATTATAATTGTCTTGTAATTCTAAAATCAGGTCAAATAAAATAATATAATAAGAATTTCCCATACCACTAGTAGATTTCATTTATTTGTGCCTTAATAGCGGTTGACAGTCTGTACATTTTGTAGTATTTGGGATATGCATGAGAAAGTAATAAGATCAGATGTGCTAGAATTGGATTTTCTAGGCTGCATTAAAGATGTCCTGTATCTGATGTCACCACTGCTTTATTTCTTTTTACTGTCTCTGACATTTCTCTTTTCTCTCATTATGTCATTCTGGTGCATTTTTCTAGGTTGCTTTGGACATAAGCTACTCACTAGTAATAATTCTGGAACTTTTGCTTGTCTTGAAGTATAAATAACTATCTTATACTGTGGGAAAAGCAAACCATTTTATAACTAAATAAGACAAATCTGGAATCTCTTGTCAAAAAAAACCACAAACCCACTTCTGTGAACCTTAAAGTCTGAGAGTCCAGACAGCTCCTGGCATGCAGTTCATGTTTAGAAGCATTAGCTTGAACTGGTAACTACTAAAAAGCTCAGTGATAAAGCAAATACACGTCAGTGTCATGAGAGCATCATTCCACTTTGAATCTGTAAGCGAGTTGCTCAAGGTTGTGGATTCAGAGCTCATTTTTTGGTTTTTTAGAGATAGGGAGCAGATTACAGCAAGCATTAACTGAGAAGCAGGATTTTGTTGATATGTTAGAGGGAAGGGCTGCCATCCAGAGGAACCTTGACAGGCTTGAGGATTGGGCCCAGGGCAACATCAGGAGGTTCAAGAGCCCCAAGTGCAAGGTCCTGCACCTGGCTCCAGGCAATCCTCAGTATCCATACAGGCTGAGGGATAAAGGGATTGAGAGCAGCCCTGCAGAGAAGGACTGGGGTCACTTGTGTGTGAGAAATGGGACATGAGCTAGTCACGTATGCTTACAGCCCAGAAAGCCAATTGTGTCCTGGGTTAATCAAAAGGAGAGTGGCCAGCAGGGCCAGGAAGGGAATTCTTGATGTCTCCTCTGCTCTCTTGGGACCTTCATCTGGAGTGCTGTGTCCAGCTCTAGGTCCTCCTTAGAAGACAGACATGGAGCTGTTAGAGCAGATCCAGAGAGAGGCTACAAGAATGACTGGAGGACTGGAACACCTCTGCTAAGAGGAAAGGCTGGGAGAGTTGGGTTTCTTCAGCTTGGAGCAGAGAAGACTCTGGGAAGACCTTATTGCAGCATTCCAATATGATGGGGGCATATAAGAAAGATGGAGAAAGACTTTTGACTTGTCCTGTAGTAGTGGGACAAGAGGCAGCCTTCTTAAACTGTAAGAGGTGAGGTTTAGATTAGACATAAGAAAGGGATTGTTTACAGTGAGGGTGGTGGGACACTGAAACAGGTTGCCCAGGTAAGTTGTGGATGCTCCATCACTGTAGATGTTCAGGGCCAGGTTGGATGTGGCTGTGGGCAACCTGGTCTAGTGAAAGGTGTCCCTGCCCATGGCAGGACAGTTGGAATGAGATGATCTTCAGAGGTCCCTTCTGACTTAAACTTTTTTTTAAGGCTTGGGTGGGTTGTTTTGCTGCTCAGAGCAAGTGTTGGTACAGCTCTAACAATCATGACTTGGCAGCTACCACTAATTCCTGTACTTCCTTCTACAGTTGTAAAGTCAGGTTGCTCACTGTCTTCTGCATTAGTGTCTTGCCAGTGCCAGCATAGGAGCCAGGCATAAGCACCCTGCAGCTCACAACGAGAGCTGAAGCTGCAAGTTGGCAATTCTCATCCTCTCTGTCTTTATATTTTCCTATTCATAGAAATGCAGTCATGGATGTTCTGTCCTACTGTGTTGGACACAGCAGAGGATAAAATGAGGAAGGCTTACGCACTTCAGGATTTTAACTACTCACCTTTCAAATAATCTTTCTCCCTTGTCTGGTATTTTATGTGTAGGTGTGTGTTTATATTTTTGCAAATGTTTTTGAAACGGCTATGGTAAACAACTGGTGTCATTTGAAGACTTTTGTCTTGTTGAAGGAAGCTTTTACATGTGACTGTTTAATATGGCAGGTTTTTAATTTAATGGTGCAATCTTGCCTTTTCAGTCAGAGATGGAGAAGCCTAGAGGAAGGAAGAAGGCTGCTATCACAGATTCAGAAGAGAAGATAAGCATAGATGACCTGAATAAACTGGGTCAAGAGCAGAAGCTTAGGGGTAGTCAACGGGGAAGGAAGAGACCTGCAGTTGTATCAGAAACTGATGAAACACAATGGCAAGAGGAAAAAAGGCTAAAAGAAGATGTGATAGAAAGTGAGGATGAACAGAACAGTCCACCAAAGAAAGGGAGAAGAGGACGCCCTACCAGAGCAAATAACGGGGCAACACCAAAGGAAGAACCAGTGGCAAAGTCATCAAAAAGGAGCAAAAAAAAACAACCACCAGCAGCTGCAGCAGAGGAGGAGGAGGAGGAGGAGGAAAGGCAAACTGAAAACATTGAACAAAAACCAAAAGGCAGGCAAAATAGGACATCAAAAAGAACACAGCAGAGGTAAGTCCATCTTCTTGTAAGCTGTTTGTTTTCTGTCTTTGGACATTAGTTATAATTTGATGCTTTGCAATTTGGGTCTTCCTCAAAACAGAGCAGAACCATCTGAAACTAGTACAGTTGAATCAGCACAGTCTACGCCACAGAAAAGACGAGGAAGGTCATCACAAACACCACCAGCACAGCAAAAAAAAGTGTAAGTGTTCTAAATCTGTGTTTAGTGAAAATGAAATAATACCTCTGTGCCCCCAAGCAAGCCTTTACTGAAAATATTTCAGAATACTGTAGTTGACAGTTAAGAAAATAAATTGCTATTGTTATTTCTAAAATGTTTTCCTTAGCTGCTTCTCCTAGGGCATCTCACAACAGAGCAGGAGGCTGTAAGTAATTTTAATGTGCTCAGGTAGCATGTACATACCTTTGCTTTTCTAGGAGAGAAGTCAATAAAGCATACAAAGGCCTTGAAGGTAGAGGTTTATTGGGACTTAAAGGAGAGGAAAGTGGCAGTGTTTGTTTCAGATAGCGGGGAAGAATCAAATTCTTACTGTGGTAAAACAGAATTGTGGAGAATTAAGTTTATTCTGATTCTCCTTAAATTAATGTTCATTTTCTAATTTGTGTCCTTCTTACTATCCGCTCGAATCATTTTCATGTGAGTAAAATATGTTGTGATCAGTGAATGGTCATAGCTTCTGAAAATTCTGAGGTGCATTAAGTTCCCAAATGAAGGTCAACTCTGTCATTGGCTAGCTTCATTTTCTTGTGCCTGCTGTAGGAAAACTCAGGTGTCTGTACCTTTTCTGTACATGTGTAGATAATATATGCAAGCAGGGGTGCACAAGAGGTTATTTGCCCACTTGTATCAAACTGCAGCTCATGGAGAATATTTACTTTTCCAGAACCTGATATAAATTCCTTGGGGCACCACTTGGGGACATCTACTGTCTGACACTGTTGTATATCTCTATTGTCTTTCTGGCTTCTGGGCTTAGTTAGCATCACATTGCTCTTCCTCTGGCAGTGTAGTGTACTGACTTGCCTTATACCAGGGATCTTCCCTGCAGGAGAACCTTGCCTGAACAAGCCTGTACCCTTATTTCAAATTCTGGCCTCACTGCGGATCACGTGATCTGGCATTTTGCACGCATGACATCCTGACCTTTCCATTTCACTGCCTCAGGTCAAACCTCTGCTTCTCCTTTACTCTGTAACCAGAAACACAGGACCCAACACTGCTTGGTTACTCCAGAAGTCACTGCTACACGTGCAGTAGAACAAGAGCTGGAAACTGCTACTGCCATGCAGGGAAGACAAACCAACAAGTTAATGTTGGGTGACGTGCTATGTGGTGTTTGTCAAAGATGCCCTTTACTAAGTATTTAAATAACTTCTCTCAATGAAGTTGGTCTGTTTCTTTACTCCATTTTAAGCTGACAGTAAACTATATCACTACCCACAACCAGTAACAAGCATAGCTCTCATTCACATGTATGTACATTGTTTCTGTCAGGGGAAGCCCAAGTAAGTTGTTTCAGGGTTCAAAGTTGTGGGGTCTATTCTAGACTTCATTAAAAAAAAAAAAAAAGGCTTGTGTTTGTTTGTTTTGTCAAACCACCCACATTTTGAATATTTTTCCCCAGATCTGCAGGAAAAGGTGAGACAGTAGCCATTTCTCAGTCTTCGAAGTGCATTGTAGTCAAGCCTTTCTCCCTCATCTACATCAGCTTTAACTAAAGGAAGTTGATAGACTGAGCCAGCATTGTGTACTGGAAGATAAATATATGTATACAAATGCTTAAAGCTTTCTGGGCTCCTTGGGAATGGATTTGGCATAAGAAGTTGGGATTTTGCCTATGAGGTGATAATGTATCCTGAGGGAGATAGTGCATAACCAACCTATTTCTGACAGCAGATTGGGTTACCTTGAACAGGCTTATTTCTGTGACATGTGAAAGAAAGACCCTACCTTGGGAATAATTCTTCTCCTTCCTTTTCAATTCCATTGCTTCTATCAGACTCGGAAGACTTGAGTTGGGCTAATTTGCGTTAAGGGATGGCATGTTGGTTGGTTTGGAAATACTGTAACTGCTGTGCAGTTGAGAGACTTTATTTTGTCTGAATTTTAGTGGTTCTCAGGATTGAAAATTCCTACCACTTCCATGATGTGGTGGCATCAGGGTACAATTGTTTTGGATCTGTGCTCCCAGCAGATATTGAAGTCTGTCTGTTGTGTGCCCGGAACTGAGTTTCCAGTTTCATTTCTACCAAAACGTCACCAACTTTGGGTGCACCAAGACTGCACCTGCAGTAAATGGGATGATTCAGTGATTTGATTCTGAATTGTGCTACTATAATATGGGTGCAGCTGTGGATACATCTGTAGCTGGCTGGTTTTTTTAAAGGCAAGGGGTGTTAGCTAATTCTCATTTTAAGCAAATGGGTGCTTTTTGCTTCTGGTGCAAATCCCATAACCAACACAGACAGTTAAAGATATTGTTGACTGATTGTTCTTGATTATCCTGATTAAGGTATTGTTATACTGGTTATCCCTAAGATAGCTTGGGAAGATTTGCATTTAGGTTCATTATAGTGTTAATTTCATGAGTAGCAATATGGGTTCTTCTAGGTCTGAAAAAACATAGGTGCAGTTATTCATATTTGTTGTGTAAAGAGTCCTGGAGAAGTAGAGTACATCTGTTCATGGAATTGAATAGAGAGAAAATCAACAAACAGTATTCAGTCTCTGGCTGTTTGGCATTTCCTGTTCACTGCTTAGTGTTGTGTCTACCTCTTCTGGCCTGTATTGTGGCACTGAGGAGACAAGTCTGCCGTGTCTATAAAGGCAAAATTGTTCAACTTTGTGCTCCTATCATGGAACTCTATCATGTGCCCTCTATCATGGAACAATTTTGTTTTCAAATGGTGTTGTCCAGCCTCCTAGTTTCACTTCAGTTCTGTGCATGGATGAACTAGACAGATGTAAAAGACAGCAACATTATATAACATGAAATGCTAAGGTGGCTATTTTTGTGAACTGCAATGTTTGCTCACACAGTTTATACATATTGCAGATGTACACATGCTGTGAAGGTGATCTTTATTCTTCTTCTCATTGTAGCCGTGCGGGACGTTCCAAACAAGCAGCCAGTAAAGAGAACGAATCCAGTGAGGAGATGGATGTGTTTCAGAGTGGTTCACCTGTCAGTGATGACATTCCCCAGGAAGAAGTAATGGAAGAAGAGGAAGTTTCCACAATCAATGTAAGAGAAATGCCTGAGCTTTTCTCTATGAGTCTTTGTGGTGTGCTCTGTGTACTGATGATCAGAGAATGACCCTTGTTCTTAAAATGACTTCTCCTCCTTTTTAGTACTTAAACTTCCTCCTTTAAAATGAATGGGGTGGTTGTCAGCTGTCACTGTTGTGCAGCGGAGCTGCACTGTAGTTTTCTAGAGGAGCTGCAGTTCTTAGAAAATACCACTTTTTGTCAAGCATCTTGAAGTTTCTGTCCTATGTAGGACAGAATTCTTGTATGCCAGAATTGTGTAGCATCTAACAAGAATTATTTTCCAGGTAACTCCTGCCCATTCTTCTCATCTAGATTTTAATAGTGAATACAGACAGCTTCTTTATACAAAACAGACACACAAAATGAATAGTACTGGAAAATAAGCATGGAATCTTGGAACAGAATCCTAAACTGATCTCTTTCTCTTACCAGCATATGTTAAAATGAGTTCACTTTTATATTGGTTTCATACAAATACATCGGCAATGTTAGTAGTCATACTAAAACTGAAAATGCCTTCACCCTTTGGGATACATCTGATGGTTGGGCATCTCAGTATATGAAAACTCTGAGAAAGGAAACTGCATTGTTGTGAATTCCATTAAGGATGCAGGCTCAGTAACATCAAATGTATTTAGGTCCTGGTCCTTGACTGAGATTTGTGCTTGTGACAAAACGAGTAATGAATGCCACTGTGTATGGATACTCAAACACTGTTGAGTGAGCCTGAGCATTTTTTCCATTATAAAATGTTCTTGAATTTTTGTTCTTGAATTTTTCAAAAATTTTCTGTAAAAATATTTAAAATATCTTTTCTCCAAACAGGTCCGTCGCAGAACTTCCAAAAGGGAAAGACGATGAGTGAGCATGTAGTTACCAGCCTTCCAGGTGAAAGCTTTGAAGAATGCTTTTAATATAAAGCTTGAGACTGAATGAAGCTGTTAGTGCACAAATGGGGTTGCTGAAGAAAAGACAAAACCTATTTTACTGCCCCTGCATTTGCAGTCCCTAGGTCACAAGCTTTAGCCACACACATGTTGATATCATTAACTGTGGATTTTTGTGAAGTGTAATGTGCGCTGGCTTTGTAGACATACAAACTAAAGAAGAAAACTGTAAATAGTTCTTTTTTTAATGTTTCTGACTTATAAAGTGCTTGTATAGCTTTTATCTGCGGCTTTAAACTGACAGTACCCCACTGGTTATTGGATCTATTGATTTAAAAAAAGAACAGTTTGTTGAAAATTGATCTCAAGCAATATCTGTCAGTGTTCGTATTTGTACTCTTGTTGACATTTAACTGTGAAAAACAAGTCAGTTGAACAAATAGTGCCACATTATTTTGCCACTATTTGTCGAGGAGAAGAAGAGGAAGAAAAAAGTCTTTTGTTTCCTTCATAAATATACCCTAGTGTTTACCTTCAGGCACCTACCTATCATCAGAGGTGCTGACTTACTTTCTTTTACAGTTGAACAATATTGGATAGAATAATACAAGAGATGCAAATTTGGAAAGAAGTTTTGTTTTACACCTCAGTATTGATGCCAGACTTTTCTGGACTTGTAGTGGCATTGAAAAATTCAAAAAGGATTTAAAATATTTTAATTTTAAAAGTGTGTTATTAAATAATGTACTGAATACCCTACCCATTTTATCTTCCCCTATCAGTTTTTATTAATCTACTGTATCAATAAAATTCTGTAACTGAGTTTTTAATAGTCTAGTATGTTAATGTGTATAGATATTTCCTTCTGAACATGATGTTCACAAAGAGCAAATTATTACTACATTATAATATCAAATCTGATATATAAACATTAGTGAAAATACAGTTCTTATTACAATGTAAAGTTAATCACAAAGAGAAATTTTATTGATGCAGTGTGTCTTTATAAAGCTGTTCTTGAGAGCCAAGTGTTTTGTATTTTATAGTGAAGTTGCATGTTTATGAAAAATGTGCTGAAAATGGGATGTAATGTTTTTTTTGAAACTCGTATCTAGCAGTAGTATATGGTAGGTTGCCTCATGAGAGATCCTTTTATTGAGAGTTTATTGTACCTTTCTGTTTTGTTTTTGGTTTTTTTTTTTTGAGCCAAATTTTTTTGGTATGAAGAGCTAAGTTTTTGTTGAATAACAAGCTGTCAATTATTACAGTCAAGGTATTCAAGATTTGAATGAAGCTCCATTTTTATTTTGTGCTACAATAGAGAGAGGTTGGTTTGTGTTGGGATTTTTTTGTTTGGTTGTTTGTTTGTTTTTTGTTTTTTTTTAGTTATAATCTGCAAAAACACAAAAGAAACAAAATACATAGAGCAGTATCCTGTTTAACAGTTTACAAACTGTCTTTTAACCAAAAGATGTAAGTTACTGTACCCTGCTTAGCCAAGCACACATCATAATTTCAGGTGCTGTTCTCCCTCTGGTTCCCTACAACACATGAGAAATCAACTTCTAACCTAAGAAAATTTTATTTCATTGAATAATGGAGCGTTTTCACATAATCCATCAATAAATAAGTTATTGCTGCAAGGTTGCCTGTAAAGATTATAGGAAAGGATAATACTAAACCACAGATTGACTGATTTCCAAACTGTAAGATCACTAATAAAGCAAGCAACCCTTAGAATTTTTTCATTATTATTTTTTTTTGTACCACTAGGAAAAAGTATTATAAACAATTAGATCATTCTGCCTCATCTTAACTTTCCCCCTCTTCCAGTATTCAGCTTTTCAACATTTATACCTATAGATAAGGGGCAAATGCTGACTAGAAAGGCAGTTGTGGTTGACATGAACTGACTCTGAAATAGTTGGCACGATGGAACTGGCTTACTTATGCTTCAGCAGTGCAAATGCAAGTTGTTGAGGGTTTTTTATGGTATAAAATGATGGAAAGCTAGCTTTGTATTTTCCTCTTTGACAGAATTGCACTGAAAACATTTATGGAAGATGTACCTTTAAGTCAATTTTATACAAAAATATGAAAAATTAATGCTGAAACTGCTGCAGACTCTTGAGGCTTTATGTGCATAAACATGGTTAGGTTAAACTTCATGGAATATTGATGCACCATTACTGATCATAATGTTTATTGTAAATTTAAACCATAGTTTTGCAATTTAAATGTTGATTTCTTGGGTAATAATGTGTAAATCATTATTTCTTGAGAAATAGGCACAGCAAATATGTCATTCTTATATTCAAACCTCTTCTAAGTTCATTCTCATCTCATATAAAGAAAATGAATATTTTATGTACTAACATTTTGAGATCTGCGTACAGTAGCTACAGTAGATTATAATTATGTATAAAAAATAAATTGCTAACATTCAGTTAGCATGCTCTTCTGCAATGATAATGTTAAGTTTATAAAAATGTACTGTATTACATTAAAAGATCAAATTGAATTCACTGTACCAAGTTCCAGTATCACATTTTTGTGAGATTACCAAAGTATCTTGCTGTGTTTTGCAGCAAATAAAGCTTTTGTTACATTTCCTTTTTTTGCTGCAGTGCAACAGGAAACTTTCAGTGATCTGTAGTTCACGTGCAAAATCCAAACAGGGATTGTAATCTTTATACTGGCGTTTAAAAATAATTCACCGATTCCAGAAGCATGGTGGTTTTTTACCTGTCACAGACTGAGATAATGAATATTTAGGGCTAGTTAACCCACTAATAGGAAGGAAACATAAAAGTGTTTGAAAGTTCTAATGTGACTATACCTGTTCCACCTCAGATAATTAGAATCCTGTATTAATGATACTTGACTCTGCCAATTGACTTTATTTTCTAGCAAAATTGAACCCTTTTTCAAATATTTTGACACTTGCTGTTTTGCCATTTGGATCTCTGTGAACAAGAATACTAGTTTACAAAAAGATACTAATATTAAAGACCTTTTCACCAAAAATGAATATGCTCAGTTTGTGAGTAACTTGCAAAAACCTTAAGTCTTGAATCCTAAATACATTATTCTGGCATAGCATTTGTCATCTGATACTATAGAAAAGGCACCACCAAACATGAGAGGGGTGTGTGCAGTTTTCTTGCTGTTTTTATTTGTATGTGTAGGTTTTGACAGATTATCCAAGTCTGCTTTTGTGAATGCACAGAGTAGGTTTTGGATCCTGCAAGTTTACTTATCATTCATACTTATCCCTGTCACTCTGTGGGGTGAGTTCTCAAATGCAGTTGTCCTGTGCAAATACAAGTACAAACCCAAGAATGTTGTTTGAATATTCTCATGGTTGTGCACGCAGAGGATATGAGGACCTTAAAACAGGACACCAGCGATAAGCAAAATTTTGAGTTTGTGGATGAAATAATTTTACAAACTTGCCTGTGTTTAAATATATGTAGTGTAGAGATGGATACATCTCTACCTCATCCAAGTAGGTGCAGCACATATTTTACAAATACGTTTTTTAAAGAGACACATTCAGGGATGCCACTGTATTTGATCAAGGCCTCAAGTCTACAAACACACATGACTAAGATGAGTTCTGGATGGCCATCCTGCTATTTTGGTGGTTCTGACTGGTCTTGCTCAAGTGAATTTTATCATTTTGGTCATCAAAGACCAAAATGATAAAATTCACTTGAGCAAGACCAGTCATCTATCAGGAGGAGTAGAAGAATCTGAAAGCATTCTTTTTTCTCCTGTTGTTCTCACAGATTGCCATTCCAGTCTTTGCATCTTTGTTGGATGCCTTTACAAAAGGTGTTTATTAATTTAGGTGCAATGTCCTAACACTGACTAAAGTGACTTGTATTCCACAGACAAGCAAACTTCCTGATGTGTCAGTAGGTTTGCCCCACGCCCTTAGGATGCCCTCTTCATTGTGTACAGTACAGCTTCTGCTATTTTGCTGATCATGGCTAAGTAAGAAGCTGAATGTTGGCAACAGGTATAGAAATACAAAAAAAACCACCTCCACCCAATTTCCTTTAAAGTACTTCAAATTCTGCTGTCTGAAAGGTCTGATCTCTTCACAGTGGTCCCCAAGTGCCATTGTATTTGTATGGGCAGGATAAACATGGTCTTGTGCAGTGTATACAGTAATGAAAAGGTTTCATGCTTGCATTTTTTTCAGTGCCTCAGTACAGTCATGAAATGGTTTTTAGTAGCACTTTCATTTCTGTAATGAAGATGTATATTGTATATTATTTTTGAAACAGCAGCATCCTATCAATGTAAGAAGGAAGAAAGCCTCTAAATACACATTTCTACCCCTGCAAACAAGTATTTCAGTAATTGGAATTATGTTAACAGTGGTTCTTTGAAGGATGGATAACATAAGGTGTTTATTAGGCCAGCTGTGTTCCCCATGTTTGTATCCTACCTCACATACCTAGACACAAAAGAATGCAGTATTACACAAATCAAAGCAGTGTTACTGAACACTGTCTCTGCTTACTTGGAAGTAATTTTGTTGTTAAAAAGAAATTGCAGGTCTCAAATTTGTTAGTGATTCTGAACAGATTCAGTGAGCTGATGGCTTCAGATAATATGTTCTGTAATACTGTGTCAGTATTGTTGTTTTTCATTTTTTTTTCTATGGGTAGAAGACAATTGCACTAGTTATGCAGTGTAAGAGAACACGAGAACTTAGTAGCAATATCAATAGTGGTAACTTCATTTGCTGTTAAAGTATAGAAGATTGTGTTAGAATGAAAGGATCTTATCCTAAAAAGCTTTTTTTTTTACTATGTTGGGAAGATAGGCTGAAAATGTAAAACAGCTTTCTTCTTGATCACAGCACCTTTGAAATAGTCTGGTTTGGAACAGCTGGCTTTTTTTGGTAGATATACTTTAACTTGCAGGTTCCTTTGTTCCGTGTAGTATATTTCTATTCAGCAAAATTCTTGTACACTAAGGATGTTTTGAAGAAGAGTTTTTAATCCTTATTTAATAAAATAATAATGTGCTCATTTTAAGCAAAGAGGTTTTTGGGCATTGGCATTTGTTGGGTATTTTTTATAGCCATACTTATAGCCATACCTATAACGTGGGTAGGTATGTTACATTTTTCTGGAGTCTTTGATCTGCAAGACACTGAAAGGCAGTAGAAACTGCCTTTGTGTTTTCCCCAAAAGGCATTTACTCTTATCCTTCAATAACCATTTCAAAAGATGAATAAGTGATGGTTTAATTATCTTTGCTATAATATCTATGGTTTAGATGATGAAGAAACAACAGTTCAAGCATTGGGTGATTGGGTGAAAAGTGGGGTATTAGACATGGATTATTGATTTAAAAGGTGCTGGGGAGATCAATAATGAGTAGGGAATCAGCAGATAAATGAGGTAGGAATGCCCTTTCTCAGTATGAGTTGACCTATGATAGGAATGTTCTACTCAACAGGAAGGCCGAGATGGGGAAAACTAAGTTGGTGATGATTATATTATTATTTAATTAAGAGAGGAGAACTGAGGATATGTTGCTGTTTCTGATTTGGAAGAAAATGTGTAAGAACATGCACAGAATTGAGACTAATGCCGGGAGTGTTTGTGGAAAGAGGGCAATGGCTACTGCTGAGGGCAAATGTCATTAGTAAGGATTTTGGAATAGTTTGGCAAAAGAGGGTTCTAACCTCCATAGGTAGGAAGTAGGGCAGCATTCATTTATGTGCTAAACTAAAATTGGGGCAAAAGAGATCAAGGCATGAGCCATTGGGAAACAAGAGCTTTCAAAGCAGCAGCCTGCACAGATGCACATTGCAGATAGCAGCATTTAAGCATTGGAATGATGTTTCCTACAGTGCCTCATTAAATCTTTCAATGTGACCTCTTTTCTTAGAAGCGTTTTGTGAAACCCTGATTATCTGGTCTTCCTTACTAATACCAGTATACCTTCTTAGCAGCCTGGGATGATTGTCCCCTTCCTTCACATACGGGTGTCCTGTTCTACAGGACAGTGTGAGTCCTATGCCCAGTCACTGCTGCTTTTCATTCCTTTCAGCGGGCTCCAGCCAGCCAGATTTCTGAATCTTTGTTTGCAACATGGGCTCTTTGCTGAGCGAGAAGGTGCTTAGTCGCTGAATGGCCTCCTCAGGGAAGCAGTCACAGCAACAAGCCTGACAGAGTTCAGGAGTGTCTGAATGACACTCTTGGTCATTATTTTTAGGTAGTCCTGTGAGGAGCAGGGAGCTGGACCTGATGATCCTTGTGGTTTCTTTCCAACTCAAGATAATATGTTTTCCTAAATGCAGCTGTTGTGCTGCTTGTTTCACAGGCATTGAGCTGTAAAGCAAAAGCAGTCCTTGGACTGCAGGGTGTATTGAAAAAGGTGTGGGCAGGTTTGGTAATTCACAAGAGAAGTAGTAGTTGAACTGCTGCTACATTTTGATACCTCATTTTACCAACATCTAGTGAACCAAGCTACTTCCAGGCTTATAGGTAATAGTACTTCTCCAAAATTATGAAGGTGTCTTCCAAAATCTGGCCTGTGTTATCCAGTGAAATGGCAAATAAGGATTCTCCTGAAACATAAGTAGCAAAGTATGTGTTCCCAAATACACTTTGTTTTGTAAAGTCAAAAGGAGCAGTAATACAGAGAGATTTAGGCAGAAGTTTCCATTCACTCTTTCTTACTCCTGGTATTAGGGAAGAAACAAGTCTTTGGTAGGAATGTGAAAGAAAATGAAGACTGTTGCAGTAGGGAAGATCAAGTTTTGCCAAACCATTTTTTGAAATCATGGAAAGAACAGGAAAAGTTACTCAGGAAACATGTATCACTTCAGCAGCATTTAATGGTTATGTACTTGGGTGCTATCCTGACAAATGTGTGATATTGGCTATGGGATATTACACTAATTCTCCATGGAATAGTATTTAATCTATCTGTAAGGATCTGAACATTAATTTTCTTTTCATCTGAAGTTCTATTACTTTTATTGTTTATCTTTCTATAACTGTTACTTGATATCTGGTCAGCATCCATTGCCTGTTTTCAACTTTTGCATTTAAACAAAATATGGAAGTGAGAGATGGCCATGACAGAATTGCTGTCATTTAGTGCTATCATATTTACTTTGGATAAAATATTTGATGTAAAATGAGAACACTTATAATCCATACTTAATTCATCAATATGTTCAAAACTTGTGACTGTCATCTTAGTTGCTGTGCTGTTTGGTACTGAATTTGGAACATTGTTTTACTTTGTGTTGTTTTCTTGTTTATGCAAGAAAAAGAAGTCCTTAGTACTGTAGCCATCCCTGCTAAGGACCCACCATCTGATTTAAATTCAAAACTGATGAGGACTTCTAAATAGTTGTTTAAGTAGCTGGATTGTCACATTTTGTTGTAAAGCTAAAAAATAGCCCAAGTGTTCCTCTGTTAAAATTTCTGGGGTGAATGAATGACTGAGACAACTGGAGAGCTTTTCACAGTGGATCCCCTGTTTGAATCTCTGGATTCCATGTTTCTGTTAATGAAGTGTGATGTTCCTGGTAGCCATTACCTCTGCTAGACATAGGGAGATACTAAAGCTCACATCCTTTTCTGTAGTCTTTCAGCCACATTTTTCCATTCCTCTGTTGTGTTAATTTCAAAAGGAGTGGGAGTTTCATCTCTGCCAGGAAATTACTTTAAATCTTTAAATCTTTTTCTTATGAGCCTTTTGCTTTTATGTGTAATTTGTCTGTCATGGTCTTGATATCAAAAGGCGTTTTGATGTTTTGTTGTTTTGGGGTTTTTTTAACCACATAAGTTCAGACCTTTGGACATCTTAAGCTGTTCAGTTCCCCTGCAGGCATTCTGTCCAGGTGTTGCTATTTCTAGCCAGTGACCGTACAACAGGATAGTAGTCTGTGTCCAGGCCTTCTGGGAAATACTTCTGAGAGGTGAGTGGTCAGAGTGGCTTCTGCCAGGACTTGGGTGACTTCTAGAACACTGAAGATCTGCTGCATTCTGATTATCCTCTGTATACCTGCATGCAGCCTCATCCATGCTCTTGCAAATCTGGATTTCACCACACAAATTCCATCATGAGAGCTCATGGGGGTCATCTGGCCCACTGATGACACATGACACAGTGTGGTGGCTTTTTTTGATAACCTTCTCCTGTGCTTGGCAGTAGCCAACTACGGCTAAACTACCAACTGCAGTAAAAGTGGTGTAACATTTTCATGGGAGTGCAGGCCAATTCAATTGAAGAAAACATTAGTTAGTGTTTGTACACAGTGGGTGAGCTTTGAGAGACACCAGCATTCTAGCTGTGTTTTCTGTCTTTTAGTATCTGCTACCAATACATTCCTGCAGCTGAGAGGTGCTGAAATGCTGAGTATGAGAGGAGTGAGAACCCAGAACATGGCAGCTTTGTGTATGGCAAGGGGAACTCTCCTGTCTCGCGTGCCAGAGAGAAATAAAACAGTGTAGGAACCATTGTTATTAAAGTAACAGATGTGTGTATCTGCTTCCTTTCTGCCATTTCTGCTGTTAGTCTTCTGAAACATCTGATATTTTAATTTTCTATAGAGCAGAAACTGAAATGCAACAGTTTTGTCATGTGTACATTTGTAAGAGAGGTCATACTGGGAGTATGTGCTGAAAAACCCAGGTGTTCCATGGTCTTGGCTTCTGTGCACAGCTGCAGCAATGTTTATTTGTAAGAACTCCAGTGCCTGTTGATTTGTGCTTCTTTATTTTTCCTCTTATACATTTACATTTTTAATGTGCTGAAAAAGGTTTCAACACAAGGTTTCAGGACTTTAGCATAGTATATTGTTTTTCTTTTTTGAACCATGCTTCTTACTTTTCTTCATACAGTGTAGACTGCTATGGAAATAGTGACCAGGAAGAGGAGAGCTACCAAACTATGGAGAAATCCTCATGGGAGAGTGGAGTTCGCTGTTGCTCTACACAACAGCAACAGCATCTGAGTTCAATAAAACATTGGCAGTAGCCATGGAAAACTCCTCAAAAGGAAAGTGTCGTGTGCTTAAAAAAAAAAATAATCAGCACATACCCTGTTATCTATTTAGGATTTTTGTATCTTTTATACCTTTCTGTTTCCTTTGATGTTTCTGCCATGTTCCTGTCCACTTTTTTTACTGCTCCTTTATGTTAGTTGTGTCTAATGACACAAATGCAAATAAGGAAAACCAAGTTTATCTTAAGAAAAAGACTGACTAAAACTCCTAAATTCTGCCTGCTTTGTCATCAGCAGGTGCTTTCCGCTCTTTTCTCTATGTTCCTGGGCCCACAGGGCTTTGATGAACAGCGGTGATTAAAAACAGCTCCCGAGAACAAAGGTTCATCCCCCCGCATCACTGGAACATGTACCTATTTGCACAGATCTGCTGTGGCTGAGAGCCAGAGCTCTGCAAGAGGAAAACTCATAAATGAAAAATGATGGAATGGAGTAAGGGAGTAAATATAATTTTCAAACCCTATGAGAATATCACAGGAAAAAAAAAAAAAAAAAAAAAAAGGAGATTCACATGGCCTTTTCGAGTAATGCAGTGAATTTTGACATTGGTGGTATTCGGGTGACTTATTGAGAGTGTGTCTCTATAAATAAAAAATCAAAAGTATTTCAGTCCTCTGGAAAGAGGAGTAAGTTCATTGAACACTGCATGGATGGTCATATGGTGACCAAGTCATGCAACACTTGCTCTGCTGAAGGGAAGCAGTATAAATTCATGTTACTGAAAAAAAATGGGTAATGGATTTGGATTCTGGCAATGGGGTATCAGTTTTCTTAATTTAGTGAGCTTGTGTCCAAGGGGGCCCTTTGCCCAGTCAGGATGCATGGTTAGATGATTTCCTGGTGAGGTGGAGCAAGAAAGTCAAGAGAGGAGCATGCAGTTAGAGGTACATAACTGGCATTGGTCAAAATTATTTTGTCAGTCAAAGATTTAAATATGCAATAGTGGATGGAGCTGTGAGATGAAGCTGTGATTCCTGGGATGAGAAGAAACTGCAAGCTAAACTCCACCCTGGGCTGGTCCAGGTGGTAATCCATAAAGTCTTAATCCAGGCCGCATTTGAATTAGATGAGACTAAACTAGGGGATGAATGAGATGAGGGGATGAATATGTTGTCTGCTCATACTAAAACATGGGTGGTTGTTTTTTCTGTTACACCTGTAGATAGCCCAGTTCTTGGCTTGGGAGGTGTCAGTCAACCAGAGGGGTAGAAACAGTGGTTGGATGAGTGGACTCAGCAGCAATTCAAGGGCTACCCTGCCTCAATTCAAGGCTGGTAACGACTGCCTGGGATCTGTCCTGGGATGTGCTGTGTTTAATGCCTTTATCAATGACCTGGAGGAGATGGCAGTGCTCATTTATGGAGTTCCCAGATGACAGAACATGGAAGGGGGAGTCAGCATGCTGGCATACAGAGGCACCTAGAATCCCTGGGGAAATGAGACCACCTCATGAAGTTGAATAAACACCCATGGGAAATCCAGTCCCTGCACTGGAAGAACCCTTGACCGTGCTGCAAGGCTGGGGACTGACTAGTTTGGGCAGCAGATCTGTTGAAGATCAGCTGGGGGAGTTGGTTTTAATACATCACAGTAGGATGTGTTAATAGGAGTGAAGTAAGTGGGCAATTAGTAGGTGGTGAATATCTCCTCTACCCAGTAGCTGTTAACCACATCTGGATACTGTGCTCAGGATCCTGATAAATTGCTGTGAGTTCAGTGGAGAGCTGCCACGATGGTCAGGCCCGGAGCACAGGCCTGTGCAGGGAGGCTGGCAGAGCTGGGCTTTCAGCGTAGCTTTGGAAGGAGAGCAAAGAAGAGCAGCCTGCTGACACTGCAGGGAGGGTACTGAGATTATGGGCCCAGGCTTTTCACAGCAATGTGTGGTGGGAAGAAGGGAGACAGAGTCAGACACTGAACCTGGGTGTAAGGCTGGATGCAGGGAGAAGCTTATAAAGACAAACTGACCAGAATGGGATCAGTAAGGCATGGGATCAGGTTGCCCAAGGAGAATATAGTCTCTTGTGTAGATTTTCAAGAACCAGCTATGTAAAGCCCTGAGCAACTTGGCCTGACCTCATGCCTGACCCTACTTTGAACTAGATTTTGGCCTACAGACCTTTTCAGCCTGAATTATTGTATGACCCCATTCCTGTAACAGCATAGCTTTTGAAGTGGGAATCATGAAATAGGACAAGTTTCCCTGGCTTGACAAATTTAGGTCACTCTATTATAGCATTCATTTTTACTCTACCTGCCATTTAGCATCACTGCTGGTGTTAGCATAGTTTAGAAGATAAATGCAAAACTAATAGATTGGTTATTCTTAATTTTTTACATGTGGGTTCAAAATAGTTTTTCATACATTTGTGACATATATATGCATATATTTTTTATATGTATATATATATTGCTATGCCTGCATATATGCAGGCCTCTTGAAATCAGATTTTCACTTCTAGCTTATTTCTAATTATCTCTACCAGGAACATATGCATTGGTATGCTAATACAGTATGTATGTATGTATTTTTATGTCATTTGTATGTAATAATAATATTATTACAAGTCATGTAGTATAGTCAAGGCCTAGTATGGCCATGGGCTTAATTCATGGTTCTCCTAATCCACTGAGTACTAAATTCAAATCTTAAGATACTGTGTTGGACTATTGATCTGGATAAGTAAGGAACTACTTCATCATAGTCAGGCTTGTTAGAAGAATTTTAAATTCTTTTGGTATGGTAAGATGGATATTCCTCAGTGAATGATTTCCAGGACTGAAGATAAACTTGGGTTGCTGGAGACAGGTTTGAGAAATTGCACGAACTACTGCCAACAGGTGCAGCAGTTTGTGCAGCAGTTTCTGGGCCATGCTTCAAAATCTTGCAGGTGTTCTGAAAGTTTCTCCTAGGATTGACAGAGGACTCTCAGAGATATCTGAGGACCATCAGTGTGCTGCTGCTGCTGCATGCGAGGATGCTGCAAACTCAAATGGGTCTGGCCTGTTCCTGAAGAAAGGGGGCTCTGAGCTACTGTTCAGCTGATTCCTGCCTGAAGCAGACACGGGCATTTTCAGTAGGTATTGGGCAGCCTTCCAGAAGCACTGCCTGGCTGAGAATGTGGCTTCCCATAGCAGCAGGTGGTGCAGGACAGAGGTAGAGACCTTGCTGTGAGCAGCAGACACATGCCCTGCAATGGTGAGGATGTGCCACAGAGCACAGACCCAGTGGCCCCTGTGACATCTGCAGCCTCAGCCTAAGTGCAGCTCCACAGGGCTGGGGCAGAGGAATGCTGGGGACCTCTCACCAGGGCTGAGGACATGGGGTTTTGTGCCTGGGAGGGTCCATGTCACCAATTAGCAGAGCTGTGGAGGGATGAAAGTGGCTGTGCATCAACAGTGATGACAAGAAGGATCCACCAGATCTTCTCCAGGACCCTGCAGGTGGAAAAGCCTGAAAGCCCCAAAAGCTCCACTTGAGGTACAGGTAGAGTCTGTTGGGTGGGAAAGCAGGACTCCCACTATGACAAAGGCTGGTGTCTTCCTGGGCCTGGAAGCATGGCTCCTGCTCCCCCTGCAGATCTGCTCCCAGGGAAGAGATTGACTCCAGCAGCAAACCAGAAGCTGGAGACTCCCTCCAGTGCATCTCTACCTCAGCTGGTAGCCCTGGGAGAAAGCAGGTAATGGCAGCAGTGGGAGACTATCTGCTGATCCAGACTGATATCTAGGGAGGCCTGCTGTGGTTTTGGATTGTACTTTTCCTTGTGGGCACCAACAGTGTACCTTGGAGACTAGGAGTAACAGAGGAGGAAACAGTGACCCACCATCAAGTTGTCAGGTTGATTAGGTTGTCAAACAAACAGAATCAGGGGAAAAAAAGGCTGAAAGTGGCCAATTTTGAGAAAAATAGAGCTTTAGGGGGAATAATCTGAAATACCTGCATGCCTCTCTGAAGTGCTGATACACTGACACGTAACAGCATGAGGAGCAAACAGCAGAAACGGAAGATCTGTGTGCAGTTGCAGGGCTGTGATCCAGTTCAGATCACAGAAGTTTGGTGGGGTAGCTCACATGACTGGCGTGCCACCATGGATGGATCAAAGCTCTTCAGGGAGGTTGGAACAGGAGGTTGAGGAGGGTGGACCTGCCCTGGACATAAGAGGGTGCATCTGTGGGATGGAGGAGGAGCCAGCTGAGGATTTATGGATCACGATTAGCAGGCAGGCCAACAGGTGATGTTGTTGTGTCTGATACAGACTGCCTTCTCAAGAAGCAGACAACTTCAGACAACTGAAGCCTGGTCTCTGGGGGTACTTTAGCCTCCAGAGCTTCTTTGCTGCTTCCAGCTGTGGGTTTGTATTATTATGTCCACTTTCTAGGTACCTGCAATGAAAATACCAGCCATGGGAGCAAAGCCCTGAAGAATTACATAAGGAACTGAGTGTTACTGCTGCAGTTGAAGGAAGACACTCTAGATGATTTATTTCACTGCACAAGGACCAAAGACTATGGATATCTGTAGTTTGGCCATGCCTCATCTGCTACATACTTCTTTTTTAATGGGGATGGTAATGTTCTGGCTACTGCAATGTGCCTGGCTGCTTGTAGCAGAGAGACCAGGTTGGACCTTGACCTTTTTATCCTAGAAAGACAAAATTTTAGCCCCTACATCTTGAACAGAAGCACTGCATTCCCTTCTCTCCAGTGGGCTTTTTAATTCCCCTAAAGTGGACAAGTTAAAGAGCCCGATTGCAGAGCTGTTCTGCTGGCAAGAACTGGAGAGAAAAGGGTGATGGAACAGCTTCTACCTCATTGCAAAGAGCTAAATTTAAATAAAAATTTAACACATGGGTTTTTTTGTCACCCAGTTCTCTTTTATAGCACTAGAGACTCCTAAGAGTTATTCATGCATAAACAGGGTGTTTTATTAAGTGGACACAGTACTGTAACCAGGACTGTTTCATTCATGTTATATAATGTGGTGTTCCACAGGGTTAAGTCAGTGTGTCCCTTCATCATAGAACTTATCTACTGAAGAAGAACCGAGCCAAAAAATCCCCAACGGGCCTTTTCCTGTGTTCTGTATGTAATAGTTATTGGCAAGGATTTTAACTCTCATTCCTGCAAGGATGGCTTAGGGTTTCCTTTAGGATGTGGGAGATGGCTCTGTGTGTGATTGAATAGCCCAAACCAGGTCAAGCAGAGGAGTTCATGACTGGACTGGAATTTGGTTGGGGGGGAGAGGCTGAGATCAAGGAATGGAAAAGTGGCTGTACTGTACAAGAGAGACAGACTGCCTTCAGGAGTGGCCAGAAATGGGTATCTAGGGGCGAAGAAGAACAGGATAAAAATATACAGTGACTCCCCCAGACATCACTGTTGCTGTGAACTATTTTCAGTCCACAGGATTTCCTGAGCTAGTTGTGGTTTAACTGTTTAATAACTTCCAATGGATCTCTCTTCCAAGTCCAGCTTCCCTTTCAGCCCACAAAAGCTATGCATGCTGGGTGCTCCCTGTGCACAGCAGCTACTGTGTGAACTGCTTCTGATGGTGTGTTTCTGAATCCAGTTCCTGCTGCTTTCTTGACCATGCCTAGTTCTGGCGGCAGAGGATGTTGAATGGTCAGCCCTCGACGACTCTTAATGATGCTCAGACATTCATTTCAATTACCTCTGGTTTGGGGTTCTTTTTGAAGACTATAAGGAAGTCATTCCATGTCTTACATTTAAAAAGTGATAGCAAGGATAATCAAACTTTCCAAGTTTTGTTGTTTCTTTTTGACATGAGAAGACTGGCACTGTCCCCAGTTTTCATATAGTGATGGCTCTTTATTTCTTCTTCTAATTCCTACCACTGGGTTTTCTTCTTTGAGCACTGAACTGCTGTTTTAATGAAAGCATCTACCCAAATGTCAAAGCCTTGCTCAAGAAGGGTAACAGACAGTGAAGAGTGTATCTAGAAAATTCCCTAGCTATGGGGGAAATTTAATTCTTCCAGCAGGGACTGCAATCCTTTACCTTACCCAAATAAAGCGTAAATGGCAGAAAACATGAGGAGAAGAGACAGTACTTCCTTAAACCTTTATTTCCTTTAAATGCTGTTTTCTCTTTGTCTCGGACAGCTGAGCCCTCTTGCTAAGGATCATGAACATTGCACTGGCTCCAGTGTAAGAGAAGCTGTAGGTGAGCCAATATTTCGTTATCCAAAGTGTCTTGGTTTGGAAAGACAGGTATCTGCCAGGGAAAGCTGGGGTTTCCCTTAGAATGGAGAATGTAAACCCCTCATCCCCGCCAAATTATAATTTTGCAGTCAAGGGCTTTCAGGCAAAGATTTGGGAATAGGAATAACAGTTCTTTACTAAGAATATTAACAATACAAATGTAGTAGAAAACAAAACCACCCAACCAAACCAGCAAACAAACAAACAACAATTTTGGAAAACTCTGACAGAGTCAGAGGGAATAACCTGACACCCTGTTGGCCAGGGTGTTGGAAGCAGTCCAAAAGTAAGTCCTCCTGGAGTGGCAGATGTGGTTCTGTTGGAGTAGAGATGATCCTGTAGCAAAAGGGTCCAGTGGGTGAAAAGGGTCCAATGGGTGAGAAGAGTCCAGTCTTCCTTCGGGAATTGGGTGAAGCTAGATAACTTGTGTTCCTGTGTCTCAGTTTTATCCAGGTAGGAATGGTTGGCTCCCCCCAGTGGGTGGAGCATCTCACAACAGAATGTGGATGTACTACTTTGGGGAGGGTATAGTTTGGGGAAGGTATGGTGGATGTACTGCTTTGGGGAGGAGAACAGCTTGGGGAGTCTTAATGCCCATTGTGAAAAGAGATAAGAAACACTGCCCCACCAGGTTTTAACAGTTGGCCCATTATCAGAAGGCATCTGCCCCCCACTCCTCCCAGAGTTACAAGAGATAAAGAAAAACATCTCCCCAACTGCTTTCAGCAAATGAAATAGAATACACACCTTTGGTTCCACAACCCAAGACACAAAACCAGGACAGAATTTCTTCATTTGAAACTGTTCAGTTTCCTCTTAATATGTATTTTTCTTAACTTCCTTCAACCTATTAAATACTCGCAAATTTCTCAGTAGTTCTATTCCCTTGCTTACATGCAAATTTTTACAAAATGTTGCATGTCAAAGTTTACTTAGGCCTTCAGAAGTGTCTGCCATGACAGCTGCATTTGCCACTCGATTATCAGCCTGGAATTTTTGTAGGTAACTGCTTCTTTATATTTTTTCTGCTATTAAAAAATTACCAGTTTTGCAATTCAACCCTTTGTCCGCACCAAGCTCAGTAAGACAGCTTTTTTTCTTTACAGCAGGATGAGAAAACTGTCCAAGATAAATTTGTAATTCACTGGAATAGTGGTCTGGTTTTCATTCTTTCCATAAGGAAAGGGTGTACATTTCTCAGTTGCATGACCAGTATAGTATTTTATTAACTTAGTAGCTGGTAATTAGTTAGCAGCACATAAAGAATGACCATAATACTCTGTTAGTCTGCGACTAAACAGTCAAAAGAACTCCAATAGTGTAGGCTTGTAACACCTGAAGAGGAAAGACCTCACTGGTAGTGCCACTCTGTTAGCAGGAGCTCCCACTGCTTACAAACTGCTTGTTACAAGCAAGCAGATTTCTTTTTTGTGGCTGACTTCTTCAAAATATATGGTCAGCCCTGCAACATATGATTCTTTAACTTGTGTTTCAGCTTAGCCTGTGGTGCTGTCATCTCTTTACGCTTTGTCTCTCTGTTCCATGTTGTGTTGGCATTTAATGTGAATGAGCTTCATAGCCTTGATTTTATATTTTCCTGAGTAAATATATACTTTTAAAGGTTCTTCAGAAACAGGCCTGATTGTGTGAATGACTTAGGAGGCAGCTGAATGTGATCAGCAATGAAAAAGGTGCCAACCCTCCCACACACAGATTCCATGTTGCTGTGAACAATGCCTGAATGTGTCCATGATTCTGTTGGGTAAGATGATGTCATCCTGGCTTTTTTCTTGCTTACATTGGTACAGATGTGCTCATCAGACTTTGAGAGACTCAAAAACTTCATGCTGTGATCAGTGACAGAAAGAGTCATAATGGCTCAAAATATTTTGGTAGTTTCTCTAAGATTGAAAAATACCTTCGCACTGGGATACCCTGTGGCTTATGATGAGAGGGATCCCAGGAGCTGACTCACAGTCGCCTGATTTGGGGAGCTGCAGGCCAGCCTGGAGTGTCCCACTCACAGCTGCTGTGCTGAGATGGCAGCAGAAGGTCGCTCCCAAGCAAGGGAGAAGTGTAAGAGGACCTTGCTCCTTCCTCACCTTTACAAGAGCCCCTTTGGGTTGAGCTCTGGTCAGGCACAGGCAGAGGTGCTGGGGTGATCGCTCTGCGCACGCTGCCTGAGCAGCTGTTCCCCATCTCCTCTGGGGGAAAGGGGCTCTGGGCCAGGCAGAAACGCCCTCCTGCAGCCTGGGTCTGGCCTGCAGACCCTGGCTGGTCTCTGCCGAGTTGACCCATCCAGGCTGCAGCTACTTAAAATTACCTGCTTCTGCAAGATTTATATATTTTAATTAGCATGGTCTGATATGTGATGTATGGGTATAAATAAGCACATTCTGAAAGTAGTTTCTGCTACTGTTTTGAATCTCTGTGTCCATAAACCCAAGACTGGCAACATGTATTAGGTTTGATGCTGTTTCCAGTGTTTTTATATTCATGTTGATGCTGTACATGTATTGAATAATTTTTTTTTTAATCTGGGAAATTAATGTTATTGTTGTGAGCAACAAATAAGCTGTTTGAAAAGGCTAAGGCTGAATTATCAGTGTGGCCAGTGGGCGTTAACGGGAACTGCTTTCTTTGTTATTTTAATCGAGTGACATTGCTGATAAGGGGCTTTGAGTCAGGAGAAGAAAGCAGGTTCGGTGCCTTTGCCTTATAGGCAGGCATTCTCTCTGAACTGAGCGTTATGGATCACAATAAACAGTTTAAAAGCACAATATGCAGACAAGACAAAAATATCCAATCATCTGATAATAATTTGGATTGCAGTGCAGTAATTTAAAACTTGTATACTTTCAGGAAAAAGTAGATGCTACAGAATCTACATGAAAAAAAGGAGCTACAGGGCCAGTTGGGGTATGTGCATAATGGCTTTAAATAGATAAACAGTGTGGTAATAAATTTGAATGCTGCTCGGTAGAATAAGTGCCCAGGGAGGTGTGGAAGAAAGCTGAAGGGAGCAAAAATTCCTGTATGCTCCTGTAAGAAGCTGATGAAAGAAGAAGGATTACTTAAAATAATTTAAATATTGACTTGTGCTCTGGGTAATTTCCATGTGACTTAGTGGAAGTTCCTTTTTATCCAGATTTTAGTCAAACCATCCGTGCACATTGTTATGCTGAAGAAAGATTATTTTCTCAAAGACAATGTTTACAGTTTGCAAGATGATCAAACAGATGGTTTAAATTTGTTCTGATACTCTGTGTTTTTTCACAGTCTCTTTGTAAGTTAAATAAACTTGAAAATGATCTGTCTAGAGCAGTGTCATTTCCCAGATGAGATAGCTGCTTGAGGACATGCCTGTCTTCTCTCTCTGAAAAGATAATCCTCATCTTCAGTAAATAGCAATGACTGCGGTTCCCTGCTATTTCAGGACTTTTGCTTCTCTCTCTGCTCTCCAAAATGAGCCCATGACCTCACTGCCTCATATCGTAGCTTCTAAAAGAGGTCCTTCATTATCCATTGTCCATGGACATTGTCCATGTCCTTTTCTGTTCCTTGTTCTGTTCCTGTTAGTCACCCTGACTGATCCAGTATAGATCCTGTCTTGCATGACAAGAGGGAGCTGGGAAAAAGCAGGACAGCATGAAAGAGGTGATATTCCCAGTGTGCCAGAAGTGATATTCCCAGCATGCAGCTATTCAGAAGTGCAGACATTTCCTTTTAGCATCCCTCCAATTGTTCAAAGTCTCTTTTTCCTTGCTGGCAAAGCACCCACTGAAGCCCATAAATGATAGCCATGTGGGTCGTCTTCCAGCGGGCTGAACGTGTCACTGTTTGTCCTGCGTGTTACAGGCTGACGCTGCCTTCTGAACTAGCTCGACTTTGTTTAGCCTGGCTGGTTTCAGTCCTCAGCAGCAGGCAGAGCAGCAGCCTCTGGTCTGCCTCTTATGCAGCGAATGCAGTTAACAAGATCTTTTGACGTGCTCAGGGAAGCCTTGATAATGAAGGAGCTCTAAAAATTGTATTTGTGCATGACAGAACAGCAGGGGAAAAAATGTTATTTCTTCCTTCCCCCCCACCCCCCATTTTGGGACAAGGCTTCAAATTGAGCCTCCGTTTGCTGTGCACATTGCTGGCACCGTTTTAATGGTACATGTCTGTTGCCTTTATGAAGGACGAGAATCTACCCCTGGACCTACCTCAGTAAGGAGTTTGGCGAGGTGCTGGACTAATTCCTTTCCATATTTAATTTAAGCAGAGCAGAATTAGATTGTAATTGGACACCTTTGAACTCTTCTTCATAGTTGTTGTCTCTAAATCATTGTTAGTATAGCCAAATAGTCCTTCAAACCAATGTAAAGACCAGCCAACAATATAAATCTAGTGGGTCTTTATCTTCTTCGCCTTCACATGGAAATGCACTGTCAGAAAAGTGTGTAACTACACAGAACCTGAAACTTCCCCTTTTTTTCTTCTCCACATCTTTTCTTTTTTCCAAGAAAAGGGACTGCTGTTGGTATAGAGATCTTCTTCTTCCTCTCCACATTTTAGTTTTTGACTGAATGTGAATCTTTGTTCTTTTCTCATACATATACTACTGACAAGTAGAATTAAGTAGCATTGAGATAAATTCTTTGCTGCTTTTAGCAGCAAACAGAACAGTCAAAATGGTGGACCTTGTATTTGTGCCTCTTCTTTTTTTAGAAAAGGCATCAGCAATCAGATCCTTCTGAGCCAAAGTAGTTTGAGTAGTCATTTGTAATGAGACCAGGGTAACAGCAGGTAACCACAGTAAGTCTGGACATTATTTATCTCAGTGTCATAAATTGTCTCTAAATTGTAATTTGCTATTAGCTCTGTGTAAAGCCCATGGTTGTGGGCATAGCTGACACCATGGTGGTTTGAAAAAGTTAGCAGGCAATCTTTTTTTCATTTTTAGGATAGTGTTTGCAGTGAGGAAATCAGGGTACATTCTTTGTAAGCACCTTTTTTTAAAAATGGCGTATTTTTTACAAACTTGTGTGCATCTATGATCCATGAATTCAGGCTCTGCAGGCAGATTTGGACATAATACTGTCTGCTCGTGGAGACAGCAGGGCCTGGGAGTGCTGTGAGGGAAAGGAAATATTGGGTTGTAACCATCTTCTTTAGGTTATATTCCAGTGTAATTTTCTGTCTCCCTGAATGAACAATACAGTTAATCTTTCAGGTGACATAGATGATGTAAAACTTGTTTTGGTGATATTCTTGTTACACTAGCCTGGATTTCCAGATGAAAAATCATGTTTCCAGGTCACAAAAATGGTTCTAGTGCTCACATAGATAGAAGAAAATTATCCAGTGAAAATGTCATTTCATCCAGAGAGAGAATGAAAACAAATATATACAAATTTAAGTCATAGAATCATAGAATTCTAAGGGTTGGAAGCGACCTTAAAGATCATCCCATCTCAATCCCCCCTGCCATCATCCCCTCAATCCCCCCCTTCTCACTTTGATCAGGTTGCTCAAGGTCTTATCCAGCCTGGCCTCGAACACTGCCAGGGTTGGGGCACCCACAACCTCCCTAAGCGAACAGTTCCCATGTCACCACCCTCACAGTAAAACATTTCTTCCTAATATCTAACTTAAATTTGCCTTTTTCCATTTGTTACTCCTGGTCCTTTCACTATAGTTCCTGATGAAGAGTCCCTCTCCAGCTTCCCTGTAGGACCCTTCAGGTATTGGAAGGTTGCTGTGAGCTCCCCTCGCAACCTTCTCTTCTGCCGGCTGAACAGCCCCAACTTTCCCAGCCATATATTTTGGTGTTTCAGCAAGCCTATTCCTCTCAGCAATAAATAGAAACCTCATAGTACTCGTGGAGTAAGTGAAGGGAAAAGACCCAAGCCTCTCTTGCTTTCTGGTATGGCCTGCCAGAGCTCCCTGGCAAAGGTGAGCCCTGCAGGGATCAATGTACACATCTCCTGGGCTGTAATGTGCTAGATCTCCCAAGCCGCGTGTGTGTTGTCTTCTTTGTTCAACACCCAACACCCCCCATTTTTGTTCTGTAACAGGTAACTTGTCACTGGGGCTCCATTACTCTCTTCTCCACTGGGAATTTATTATTTACACTTTTGTGCTCCAAGATGGGCACGGGCAAATGTACAGTAGCAGAAGAGGGTTTCTGGTGTAATCTGAGGTGACAGGAGAGTGAAGAGGTGTGGGGACAGCCATTAGCTAGACCTCTAGTTAGAGAAATGTTTGTTGGAGCTGGGTTTTTTCCTCCCGTGTTTACAAACGATCAAGGGATCTGCTAAATGTGCTCAGGGACCTATACAGGGATGGAAATTAAGCAGAATTTTAACGAAAAACCTCTCAGGAATGGACATTTTGGTGCTTCTTGGTGGTTTTCGGTTGGTTTTTCTTTTTTTGGTTGTGGGGTTTGGTGTTTGTTTGTTTTTGTTTGTTTGTTTGTTTGGTGTGTGTATGTGTGTGTGTGGGTTTTTTCCAGGTAAATGTTCAAGAGCTTAGTGTTATTCTAGAGCAGGTTTGGTGCTGCTGAGGATTCCTGAAGAGCAGCAGGGGTTTAAGCAATGTGAGGAGACACTGCATGAGGGGACTGCGGCCAAAGGGCACGGCACCAGCGTCAGGAGGAGGAAGGGGGGGAAATCCCAGAAAGAAGTGTAAGCTGTGGCTTGAGGGTATGAACGGGCAACTTCACGTGATAAAGGTGTATTTGAGGTAAAACTGCAAATCCCTGGATAAAAGCAACTCGGATTGCTCTGTGGCTGTAAGGTGGTTTCAGGCGGCTGCTGGCGCCAGCGGACATCGCCGGTCCCGAGCAGACAACGACGACGCCGGCCAGGGAGGTGGCAGTCCCGTGTGGCTGCAGGCCGCTGTGCTGTTCTTGTTCCCAAGGGAAAGGGAAAAGGGAAAGGGAAAAGTAGAGAAAGGTGAGCTGTGGCGGCGGCCTTGAGCGCGGCCCGGCCCCCGAGGCGGCCCGGGCGGGCCGTGAGGGGCGGCGGGCGCGGCCGGCAGGTGGCGCCAGCGGCTCCGCGGCGGGCGCGGGGGCGGGGCCGGGCTGCCCTGAGGGAGCCGGGCCGGGCCGGGCCGGGCCGCGGCGCAGCGGGGGCCGGGTGGCCTGGGCTGACAATCCCCGCTGGAGCTGCCGAACCACCCAGTACCCGGCACACTGCATTAAAGTTAATGGCTCTGGTTTTTAGAGCTGTTCTGCTCTCCTTAATAACGTTAGGGGGAGGGGTGCTGTAGAGTGAGTGATGTTTGTTTCCATTTTATTTCCTCAGGAAGCAAACGACATACTCAAAACTGATTGGAAAAACATAACCTTGCATGAGAATTTATACACACACACACACACACATACACACACATACACAAACACAAAGGGGAATTTGCAGGTAAATTATTTTATACTACAAAGATGTTACCCAGTACAGCTATACAACATGTCACGTCTCTATTTGGCATTATAATATCCAAGTACATGATTTCCATGAAAAAAGAAATCAAAACCTGAAAGCTGTTGCTGTAAATTGCTTCTAGTTGCTCTTCGACATGGAAGCCTTTTTCATAATTTTTTTCCTCCTGTTTACTGGCTTTATGTTTTTCTCCTTGTTTTCTCCTCTTTTCCCTTAATACCGTAGGGGGGAAAACGTCAAAAGCATGCATAACTTTCCAAGGGCTGCTTTTCACACTAGAAAGAAAGCCTATTAAGTGCGTATTTCCCAAGAAAATATTATGAGCAACGACGTTTCAGAAAATGAGCAGCCCAACCCGGGCTTGGAAAGAGCTTGTCCATTTTTCAGACTGTCTTTCCCACTGCGACTGAAACATCAGTTTCAGCTTTACACCACAGAAATACACTCCCTGATTTCGGCAGAGAAGTCACCCTCCCATTGTACCGACACTGGTAAGACAATCTTCCTTGGTTTTGACGTTTGTGTTTAGCAACACAAATTGTTGAGATATCAAGGAAGTGCCATAAAAATGGTCCAATGTCCAGGAAAGACACCTTAGAGTACAAGACCTACAGAGCAAAACATATGCAGCTCTTTGGAATGATGAAAGATGTACACATGAAAGTTTATGAGTTTGGAGGGGTATTTTTCAATTTTGGTGATGTAGCTGAAAGTTAATGTACCTCCCACAGCTTGAGTGTGGTCAGGAAGTGAGACACATGAAGTGAAATCACCCATATGAAGGCCATGAGCAGGGCACAAATTCTCTATTTGTGCCAGTGGCACAGTTTGAGAAGCTTGCTAATGGTTTTCATCCTCTGTAAGTACTCCCATGAATGGGATATCAAGGGGAGAGAGAAGAGCTAATTACCCTGACTTCATCTGCCCAATTTCCTCCCTGGTTAAATAGGGTTGACAAATGCCTTACATGGAGATTAAAGCTACTTTGTCATGGAAAATTGTAATTAGGGCTGAACATCTAGTTCTGTGGAAGCTCTAGTCAGCCTGGTGGTAGCTCCAAAGAGCCCAGTAGCTGTTTGATTTGACATGAATGACAGAACCCTGCATATCGTGATAAATCTGACAGGCCTTTTAGCTGGTTGAAAATAAACCCCAACAATGGCTAGATGTTTAGCTGATTAAAAAGCAATGGCCAGATGTTGGTCACTTCCTCGTCTGTCAGAAGCGCTTTTGAGAAGGCAATATTTTTATATTACTTTTCTACCTTTCTGGCCTATTTTTACCAATGAATTTAAGAAAGATGGAAGTGAGTGAGGAATAAAATCTGTAGGCTCAGAAGTCAGCTTTTCCAGAGCAGTGCTACATAAAAGAAAAATGAAAATATCTTTTTGTCCCCGCATTTTTTTGGTAAAGGAGCATTAGAGTCAGTGCTGGGCTCACTCATGATGGCAGGTAGTGTCGAAATGGAGTTGACCCCAGGCCTGTACCTGCCATGGGGCTGCATTCCTCTCCCCATCACCTGTGCTCTGTGAGCTGCCTTCCAGCACTGCAACAGGCTTTTCATGAAGGACCACTCAAATTCTAGGCTTCAGTAAGGCTGTGACTCAGGAGGAAGATTAGTTTATCATTTAAAGCTTCCCAGGTTAAGCTTGACTTATTTCTGTCCAGGTATGTGTCACAGCAGAGCTCAGGGGTACAGCACTCATCAGGGAGTCCTGTGGAGACAGGATTGCCCATTTCTAGGGTTAGCCCTGACTCGTTTTTCTTTTCTTAGCAGCAGTTATGAAGGGACTGGTTGAATTGGTCTCTGCCTTTCAGACAAACATTTAGCAGAAGAACACCTGCACCTGTCCAATGTCATCTTTCTTTTAAAAGATGTCTGGAGTCTTCTGTTCCCTTTTACAGGGCTGCATCACAGGATGACTGTCAGCAGGGAAGACACCCACAGCATGCAGAAAGCTTGTGCAAGAGAGGAGAGATGAGAGGACTGTCAAACCTGACAGCACACTCAAACTGCCAATGCATTTCTCCCATCTCCAACACCTTAAAGCTGAAGTCTGGGCTCAAGTGTGTAAGCAACAGCCTCATCACCACCAAATACTGAGTTCTGTGTTCAGTGTGCTCCTACATAGGTAGCAGCAGTGATCCTTTTGTTACAGCAGTAGTGCTGATGATGCCAGGGTGCTGCTCTGGCACCGCTCTGCTGGGACTTCCTATGTCCTTTTCAGAGGTGCTTCTTAGCAGGATCTGACTCCTTGTTCCACAGCGTGTCTCTGTTGTTCCCAGACACATGACCTTGTATTTGTATGCATTGATTCTCAATTAAATTTGAGCTGCTTCTGTCCACCTCTGGCTTTGAGCAAGATGAGAGCACAGGATAGGCCTAATGCCCATTGATTAAAAAAAAAAAAAAAAGGTAAAATCACTTTTAAACTAGATTGCAGTGGCTCCTGAACTCACTAGGAATAAAGTCCACATTAAAAATGAAGCTCCTATAGAAGCTAAAATGAACACTTCAGATGGCTCCTTTGCATCAATTCTATCTTCTCAGGATAAAAAGTCAAGAATATAAGCAGGAGTTATGTTTTAGGCTTCCTTGCAGAAAGACAAGGAGTGCAATCTCTCCCATTTTCCTTCTGATTAGGTTGTTCTGTTCAAGATGTGATGTGGAGCCAACTTACAGCAAAGCAATTTCATTTCTCAGAGAGATGAGAACGCAGAAGAAGGACCATCAGAGTGGCAAGGTACCAAGTGAGATGTATCAAGTATCGAGTAGAACATAGGCTCCTCCACCTCCTGTGTGCTATTCCTGCCAAAGTGAAATGGGATCATGTTGAAACACTGAAATACACTGACCCTTTAAGTCCCAGATTGTATCCTGAGGAGACTGACCCCTACACCTCAGACAGACATGTGAGTCCTCCTCAGCACGCCAGGGCTCAGGGTTTTTAAGTGAAGCATGGTGTAATTGTAAGGTCAGCTCATTTCCTTAAGGAATACAGGTCTGTGCTGTCTTGTTAAGGAGCCACAAGAGTTGATGTAATGTTATTCATTAATGAAGTTCAAGGGTGAAAAAGGGCAATTGGGATGGGATGATGACAAGAAATAACGTGAGCAGCAGACGTGACTTTCCAAGCCTACTGGGCTAACTGGGTGAGAGCTTGCAGGGGCACAAAAATGTTCACCTTAGACAAGGCTTTTCTTCAGACTGCTGAAGAGCTGTTTACTTGTTCTGCTGATTGCCTCTGACCAATTTTAATCCTGAGAGTATGCCTGCCGTGTTCTCTGCTTTGATCTCTTTCCTTCTGACTCAAAACACCAAGATGTTATTAAGATAAATTAGTAAAGACAGCTCAGGAACTGGGTGGGAAATGCTGATCATCATCTCCCCTGGAGATAAAGTAATCCCCATGCTCAATCAATTCAGAGTATGTAATAGCCCTGAACAACTCCTTTGAAACATGGGAAAACAATGGTGCTCTATGAATAGATTGCATTTGGCCTAATTATAGAAGACCTTTGAATAGGAATACTTAGAAATAAACTGGAGAGAGTGCTAGAAATGTGCAGTGCTGAACAGGCACATAGAGTACATGGTCACACGGGCTGAGTAACCTGTGTGCTATAACAATAAATACCCTCTCTCTGTGCAGCCCTGGTTTCATTAACTGCCACATGAAAAGGAGTGGACGTGCTCTGGAACAAAAAAAAACCAATGCAAACTCTAGTAAAGAAAAACACATGAGAGTGTCTGAGCCATGTGGCAGTTTTTCCGTTTGAGAGCAGCCCTTAGGAGTTGTTTGCTTTTGGGCAAAATGAATGAAAGTTTCAGTTTGGGCTTTTTGTGCTTTTAGTGTCTCTGTGCTGAGACGACAGATCCTTTTGGGAGCACCTAGGTTAAACTGGTTAACTTGAGCAACTGGAGATGACAAATACCCTAAAAAGAGAAGATAAGTTGAAGAGTTATTTTGAAGAGAGAGAAGATAAATAGCATCAGGGTATTTAGGTAACAATTTCATTAAGAAAACTCTGACTTAGCACACAGCTGTAATGCAAACCACTCATAACAACTACACCCCTCAGTAATTTCTACTTCTAGAATAATCACTAATAGAAACAATCTCCTATTGACATAATCTCTCATAAATGGTATAGTAAAGAATCGTATAATAAAGAATGCTAAGGGTATACCGCCTTTTGCAAAGATCAGTGTAAATCTGAGATACAAAATAATTAATGTGCAGTTGCTGGGAGTTTTATAATTTATGAAAGTTCATGAACATTTAACATTGCCTGCAACCTGAAGGACACACGTCAGCAGCATAAATCACCAGTATACATTGCAGAAAACAGAATGGGGTAGTATCTCAGTGCTTATAGCAATATTCATAACTGTCCACTAGCCTGGCAGGGAGGCTAACCATGATAAACAAAATTTTGTGAGGTGGGGTTTTTTTGTGTGTGTTTTGTTCCCTGTGGTAACTCCAAGACTCCGCTTGCACTCGCAGGCCTAATGAGGAGTTGCTTTTCAAGTATCAGTGGGTAGATAACCTAAGCATCTTTTGACAACTTGCACCAGAGGGAGCAGTGAGGAGTAATTGTGAGTATAGGCATCTCTGCATTTTTGTTTTAGAGCAAAATAAAAATGACAGTGTGATTGGGAGCTGGGATCAGTCAGGATAGGGGCAGCCAAGGGTTTAAGGAAATCCTCCCTGGAAGTCCATTAAATTGGACGTGTTTGTGACCTTGAACCTTCAGTTAAACAAAGCTGAATTTTTGTTGGCTTCCAAGTTCTATTCAGCCTGGTCTAAAATGAAGAATAAGTGAAGTGAGCACAAACAGCACATGTTTCTGAGGCACAGGAGTTGCTCTAAGAGTGGCATAGAGAGCTGCACAGCAGGAGCTGTTTTGAAGCTGACTTGAAGCTGGCAAGGTCAGGACCGAGAGAAGAAAAGTAAAGGATTTACAGCATGAAGTATTATGAGTTTTTTTCCCTCTTCCCCTCCTTTTTTTTTTTTTTTTTTTTTTTTTCTAGTCTTCTCCCAGAAGAATGCTGATGAAAAGCACAGCATCCCAATGCTCACTTCCAGAGTATGATTGAATTGCAGTTGAAAATGGGATCAAGGAAGGTAAGGCAGCTTCTTTCTTGCAGCTCATCCAGCCATACATGCAGTGCTTGCTTCAGGTGACTGTTCAGGATCTGGCATTCAGGCCTGATGTAGTGTTTCAGTGCAAGTTAAAAGAGTCTGTGTCAGAAATGACAAAATTGGCTTGGAGGTGAGTTTTGCGGATAATAAAATAGTAGTGTGCATTTAAATGGCATATTTTATCTATAGCTGTTGAACTGCTTTGGCATAATGGCTTAAGGGACAATACTGCCTCAGTTTAGCAGGAGAAACAGATTACCAGTGACTTCCCCAAGGTCATGCAAAGAACTGCTGAAGAGCTGGGAATAGAACCCAATTAAACTGGCTCCTTGGTCTACAGTCCCATTTATGGCTCCGTATTAAGCAACGTCCTGCTTCTCCGGGCAGAGAAAGAAGCATTTCCCTGTATGCTCTTGCCTGGGCTAAAGTACATGGAAAAGCCAGCAGAAGAAATCTTATAAGTCCTTCTTTAAAGCAGGCTGACTTTCATCAAGGCAGGAAGGAAACAGTAGAGTCTCCAGTTAGCTGGGTCAGGATAATACCACTGTTGGTTAGGAGAAGTCAATTGCTTCCAGGTGAGATGGAAGTGACTGCAAAGAGAAGGCTGGTTGACTCGAGTTCCCTTCTCCAGCTGGGAGGCACTGTGACTATGTGTTTGAGCTTTTTAAGGATGGACTACATTTGTAGGCTCCTATGCACCCAAACTTTGTGTAGCCCTGTAGCTCAGTATTTACTGTACTCAGGGTTACACACTTTGGGTGTGGTTTGTAACAGCCCAGAGGGTCTGCAGGAGCTCTGTAGGGCCTCAGCATTATGGTTTTGTCTGGGCTTGTCTTGGCCTGTCTGGGACTTTGCTTTAGCTTCTTTAGCTGGAACAGCAATTTCCAGCTGTAACCAGGTGACTGTTACACAACTTGTTCTGCTTTTGCTTAGCTTTGTGTGATTTAACCATGATTTAATTTAGCAGAGACTAACAAGGGATTATTTTATGTGGAATGAAGAATGCAGAGCCCTAGCAAGATGATGTTGCATAGAGGACTGTAAACATGGTATCATGGCACAGGCCTCAAAAGGAAAGCTACTTGATGCACTGCAGAGGAGTACAGATCTGAGATGTCAGTAGAGGGCATGGGATGATACTTGAGCCCTCAGAGCTATAAACACGTAAATGGTCAATGACTAATGGCTAAATAAAGGCAGATCTAACAACTGGGTGAAACTGCTTCTAAGGGGTAAGAAAGAGAAAGGATCCAGTGTACATAAAATCTTATATATGGTGAGAGGCCAGCTGTAGCATCGTGCTACTGTGTGTCCCTGAGAGCAACGTGTGCCTCCAGGGCCCGGTGCACTCTGCTAATAAAGGGCTGACGATAAAGGCGAGGAGACGGGGTCCTGTTTGGAGCTCTGAGCGCTGTTTATTGTCACCGCGTGCATCGTGGGTACAGCCTTGAATGTGTTCCAGGGTCGAGAGCCAAAATGGGGCCAAGGATCCAGGCTTCTATACCAGATAAAGGGGTGGTCCTTGAGGGTCAAGGTCTGATAGGAATAGGAAAAAGTGGTGCAAAGGGGTAAATATAAACTGGGGGGACTAGTGGGCTTACATGGGTGGAACACTGGCAAAATTAACCCAATGGGGTTCAAGGGAAGGAAGAACGTTCTAGGAAGGGTACATATATGGTGAAAGGGGCTGAATGGGTGACATAAACTTAACAAACCAATAGAACAACAAAACCTAAGAAATATTAACATGTGGCTGCAAAGGCCCATGGGAGGAAAGTTTTTCTCACCCTAATCAAAAGAGTATCTCTCCTGGTGGCCAGCCCCTGGGCCTCCACAGCCAGGCACCTTAGGATCAAGGTGGGCAGTGGCAAGGTGAGTAAAGTAGATAAGATATATAGGTACTATGATATTTGTGTTTCAGTTTCACCTTTATCATTATTGAGACTTAATAGCATTCTCCTATTTTCTTCTAAAATAATTAGATCAAGATCAATACTAAGTTAAATATGCAAAGTTAAAGATTCAGTGACAGTAACAGTTTGCTTCGCTCATAAGTTGCGTCTTTTTGGCAGTACCGTGACTTTTGAACAAAGTACATGCCTTCCTAAAAAATGGTCATCACATATTGAGAATTCTAGGCAAAAATCTGTGGGGGTGAAATAGCTCAGAAATTCCGTAAAGTCAATCCTACATGTTTTCCTTAGCCATTTATTTACAAGAAAATGAATTGCTTATTTGATCAGTAGGAAGTGAAACAACATGATAAAATTCTGAAAAGGCATCCCTATGATTTAGCTGTTTCAGTCAAATGTGAGTCTTTTATTCAGGATGTTTGCTATCAGTACATCAATAAGATTTGGGGAAAGTTGTTTACACCTTATGTTTTTGAAGGAAAGGAAGGTGAATGGATCACCTGGTTATTAAGAAAAAAGCCGAGAAGTTGTTTGTTATTGATTCATCCACTGCATACTGTAAATATTTCATGTAATTTTTTCATGAGGCTGTGTTCAAAATATAATGTGTTGTATTTTGGTTTGCCTTGTAACATGGATATGCTACAAGAAACTTGCTATAAAAAAGGATTTATTGTCATTTTTAGAATGACAGATACCTCTGTAATGAGGTGTGGCACACATACTGTGACTTTATTTCCCCTGAAAAATATTAATATTAGCATACCTTATCATATAACAAGCCTCTAATTAAAAAAAAAAAAGTATGTAATTTACAACAATCTGGTGGTTTTATTAGAATAGATCCTGATTTTCTACTTCAGTTTAATTTTTTGAAAAATCTTCTAGTACATCAGTCAAATTTGCTGATAGTGAAATTTTCACATGGTGAATTTTAATGACAAATTTCACTCAATATGAAGAGATCTGCAAATGAAACTTTGATTCTAATTCTCATAATGCAACTGTTGTCTATCAAGTAATCTTCCATTAAGATACAACCTGTATCCTGCACATTACGCTGTGAAATAAACATTTTGAGTACCTGAGTACTCTTGAGAAATAGAGTTCTGGATTGATTTCTGATGTCAAACTTGTAAGGATCTTGTAATGTGAGATTTTTTTCCACATCAAATATTCCCCTTGTAAGCATCTTGGGTTTTTAGCTGCAGCTCAAATTTCTTCCCTGAGTTATGATACTTGGCTTGCAACTTTGTACTGCAGCTATTTTGTTTTATTACAGTTATTTTGTATTTCTGAGACTTTGGCCCAGAAAGTAGGACAAGCAGTGGTGGGAGATTCGGATTTGCCAACAGCATATGACTTGTTTGCAAATTCCAGGACTGGGTAAGTTATCTTAAAAGCCCATGAAGATTTAAAAACAAAGTGGGACAGTGGCCGTCCATCCTCATTAGCTACTGCTGATGGTGCATGGCAAAAATTCATGAGGGTCTTTGTAGTGGCTGGTCGTACCAAAGTATCTTACATGAAGTGACCATTGTCTTTCGTTCCTGCCTGCCTCTGAGCTATTTTTCTGATTGCCTTCGGAAATGGAGTTTATAAACACTTACCTGACTCACAGAGTCAGGTAAATCATGTGCTGGCCTACAGAGCTTAGCTGGAAATGAGGGCATCACTTGAGGAGTTTCAATTTATATTTTTCTGTCCTGCTGCCCTGAAGGTTTATGTGGCCTGCAAACATCTTCATGTCTGAAGAATATCTGTACAACATTTGACATCTTGCTGAATGCAGAGACAAAAATATGAGCCCTTTACTGCTAAGCAGAGATGACAACTTTGTATTAACATATTAAGCTGAGGATCGATGTGTGTACTCTTGAAAAAACTTCTGTATACTCCACTTATCTTAGCAAGAGATTAAACTATTTCTGGATTTTTTGCCATGTTTCCCATTTGCTACAAAAACCTACAGATGATCAAGTAATGATAGAAAATGTAATTTAATAGAAATATTGAAACTGCATTCAAGTTAAGAAAAAAAGTGCGTTTTATCTGCCCTGCTGCCCTTGATGGCATCTTCTGTTTTGGATCCCAGCTCCCTCCTTCAGACAATGTCTGCCACCATGTCACCTCTCATTCTTGCTGAGCCACAGAACAGTTCTGTAGGAGGACAGGAGTTGAATCTCCTCAAAGGGCCAGCCACACTTCAGCCTCATGCCACAGGATCGAAGGGTCTTCCTCTGGTGTGATCGGTACTCACCGTAACAGCGGCTGCTCTGTGACTCGGGAGTCCTGCTCCAGACCTGACAGCACCTCTCAGGGCTCACAGGGCACTCGAGGCAGCCCTTACCTGCAAGCTATAATAAACCTCTTTGGAGCCTCTAGCCCACTCCATCTTTTTTTTAGGGAAGATATAACTGTGAGGTGACGTGCCCACAGCATGGGGCCTGCAATCCATAACCATTCCAGGCAGCTTTGAGGTAAAGGGAAATCAGAGCCAAAACAACTGAGCTTCTTGTTGCTGTGGCATTGTCTAAATCCCTTCTTTCACCAGCTGCCTTTGCTCTTTTAAGTTCTTATTTCTCTTTCTCCTACCCCTGCACCTCCTTCTGCCATTGGCAATACAAACAACTTCAGTCCTGGTTCTTGTCAGTGATAGGAAGAGAGCTTCTCTTTGTGTATAGACCAGATGCAGAAGGACCATAAGGAAAAAGAGAAGGCTGCCTCTTCCTTTTGTTCTGAGCATCCCACGACAGCCTAGGATTGACTAAAGTGTTGCTTGTTGCTTGCTGTGTGCATCTGTCTGGGATGTGTGTCTGGATAACATTTTTTCTGGTCTGCCTTGAAAATGGCAAAGGCTGGCAGCTTGTCTTGGTCTCAAAGAGAAGCTGCCTCCTCCTCCAGCAGGCACTTGCTTTTTGTCAAGAAATGTGGGCCCCCGTGCTTGCCTGCCTTGTGAATTACCTGGAATACACAGTCGATGGATAGTACCTGTCAGCACATTTCACCAGACAGCTCCAGAGGGGGAAAAAAAGAGTTTAAATAATCATCTCTCTCCCCTGTGCATCAGGGAAGAGTGATAAAAAAATGGAGATAAAAGACTATTGAAGCCTTAGGACATTTCATCTCTTTTCCTTGGGGCAAATGCAGGTCTCTTTCCTATAGTAAACACATTTCAAGCTGTTCAGTTTTAAATTTATTTAGTGACAAGGCTTCTGAGGCTTCCCTGGAGATGTTATTTTGTAATTTAATAGATGCCACTGTAGGGGAATTTTCTTTTTTGTTCTAATTTTCTAAGCACTCAGTGGTTTTCTTCTTTAAAGCACATTACAGACATTAAATAATCTGCAGACAGTTACTGAGAGGCAGCTAAGCCATCACCTCTCTCACCCTGAGCCTTTCTGTTAATAACTCTGTGGGAACTCCATTCAACTTAACATATAGTTCTGCAGTTAAATCTGAATTTGCAGTATGGTAAAATAGCAGCCCAGGCACAATTTTTTGTTTTGTTTTGTTTTGTGTTTTCATTTTTAACTGTGCTACTTACTTATCATTTTAGATGTATCCTAACAGTCAGCCTTAATGATGTTTTTGTTTTGCTGTCTGCATCTCATTGTTTTTAGCTCTACCCCAAACAACAATTCTTTCTTCGCCTGTTGAGGTGCACGAAGTGTGCATGCATGGTTCATTTAACACTGCCTTGTCCTTGCAGGGCTCAGCTCCCTCTCCTGGTGCTGTCATGCTTACCCTCCTTATAGACCATCTTCTGCACTGACGTCAAACTCATCTGGCACCTCCTAGGACCAGCTCGTGGTCACATCTGTGTTTCTTCTCTCCTCCCAGCAGCAAAAGCTGCTTCATTGCCCAAAACCCCTAGAAAAATTACTGCTGGCTCTCCTACGTGCCAGTCCATGTAGAGCGACAGCTTCACTGCAGCTCGGAATCTCTGTGCCTAAATACTGGAAAAACTTACCAGAAGGACAGAGGTCTCGGGAGATGACAACAGTGCCCAATAATGTCCTTATGGGAAGGAAAAGTGTACAAAGACCCTCTATTATGGACAGTCAACCAATTGAATGCCCTCTAGTTAGCCTATTGCCCAAAATGTTCTAGAGCTAGCCCGAGGCCCTGTTCAGTTGACCTTGGCGAGCCTGTGTCCTTGAACTCTCACCCTGGCTGCTGGGCTGTAGGTGAGGAGGCTGAGGTGGATGTTGACCTGCCTTCTGAGAGTCCCTCTGCACTCAGCATAAACCCAGAGACAATGCCAATGCAGAATTTAAAACAGAGTGGTCAGAACTGTTTTTCAGGTCATAAAGGCAGGGAGGCTGCCTTGAGGGTCATGTGGCCACCCTGTTTCACCCCTTTGCCTGCTTAAACAGAGCCCCAGACAAAAACTTCCATTCCACTTGGCTGCTCGTGTTGGAGGGCATATATATTTGCACTAGATTTTGATGTGGAGATATTATAAACCAGCTCTTGACCAGGACTGTGACTTTCTCTGTTCAAGCAGCAGTCAGAGGGCTGCATGCGCTCAGGCAAGAATTGCCTGTGCCGTGCTGGTGTGAATTGCCCTACATTTCTGCTGCCTTGCAATGTGTACACAGCTAAAAATAGCACTGGCCTTTTAAACGTCACACTGCACACCCAGCACTTACCTGAGAGTAGGCAAACACGGGCACATGGAACTAGGAAATTCAAGGCAGCGGTCAAAAGAGCATTTGTCTGCTTTGTTCTCCTTGTAATTCTTCCTGTGGACCAGGCTGTCATTTTAAATGTAGCAAGTGTCTGTGTATTCAGCTTGTACCACTCCAGATGGCAAGTTCACCCATTTTGCATTTTATAGTCTTGTATTGCAGGGCAGTGCCTAAAACTGTTGCCTTTCTAATAGTTATCTCAGTGACAGAGTTACATACTGCCTAAACCCCAGTAAATGGCTTAAAGAAGTATTTGCTATAGGACCATGGCTTTGTAATGTTCTATTCCACCTCCTGTTTTCACTTGGGTTAGCCTGCACAATGCAGAGCCATATGTTATCCTGACACATCTGGCAGAGCAGATCAGAGTTTAGTCTGATATTAAATTTCATGTCAGAAAACAGATTTTCAGTCACTGTCATAGACACATTTAAGTCAAAGTCTGAAAGAAACTCTTTATATTTGTGTATTACTCACTAATTTTCTCTGCAGAATGCCATGTAATGAAATACTGCTCACCAGCTTACTGGCTGCAAAGCTGGCATTTCACTTTTGGGGTGATGGTCTTGGAGGAAGGCCTGTATCCTGCACAGTTTCAATGATGGCACATGCCTTCCCTGGCACCTCCTCTGGGAGGTTTGCACTCCATTTCAGATTTATCAGCAAGACTAATGCCAGCCCTTCTGAGCATCACGAGTCCAGAGACTGCATGTTCCCCTGACAAAACTCTGAAGTCATGCAACATTACCTGTTGTGAGTAGACCTCCAGAAGATATTCCACAGTGTGTGAGTGTGGATATCTGTCCTGGGAGTATGTGATAGGATGGGACAGTTTTTAGAAGTGTTAGAAGTAAGTGGACAGCTGAAGGTGCACCTCCCTGTAGAAAGCTGAAATGCACAACTGGTTAAAGACCCTGTGCACTAGCAATGTCAGGCATTTTAACCTTGTGTCCCCTGATTTGGAGTACTCTTGCTTCCATTCTTTGTCTTTAGTACTCTCAGAATCTGTGCAACAAGGCAACAATCCCTTTTGGAGTAATTGGTTTACTTCAGTTGTTTACGTTAGCAAACCTAATGAAAACAAAAATACTGTGTACAGTATTAAAATAGTCACAAATACTTGGGTTTTTTTGGTGTTATTCTGATCTAGGGCAGGCAAACAGTTCCTAGAGATCTAAATCAAGGCATTGGAAGTAGCAGGTGATCAGATGATTACCTGCAGATGATTAAAATGCATAGTATTATAAAACATAGCAAACCATTCTGTTAGCATTCAATCTGTATCAATTTTACAATTAACTTTATAATGTAAACAGGAAAATTGCAGTGTTTTGAATTTCCATTGAAAGGTGCCAGAACCAGCAACCTGTCTGTTGCTCTGTGGTGAAAGGTTAGGAGATGAAATACATGAAATTTTTCTGTCTCAAGGGTCTTGGAACATGCTAGCAGAATACACAGTGGTTACAAGCATTTCCCCAGGCTGTTTGGCCTGGTTGTGTCTCTTAGTCTCTGGCACTGTGTTGAATATGTTTTTAAATATGTATTTCTAAAGTATGCCTGCCTTGAGAAGAGCTGCTTTGCTTTTTCAGTCCTTTAATTTTCTTCCCTTTTACTTGGCACTCCTGGGAGGGCATAAAAGGGTTGAAATAACCACTACTTGCATTGAGTTTAGTTTTACAAGTCCTGTTATAACTAAATTATTGAGCCATCCAACCAGAAAGACTAGAAAAGGCTTTATTAAGTCTCCCTAACACAACAGCTGGGACTGCTGAACTTCACTAAAGGAAGCATTACAGATGCATGACTGGGTCATATCTGTTTATCATGTCTGGTTTATCCTTTCCTAAGATAAACTTCCTAGGCCAGTCAGTCTCTTTCAAATAAAAGATTGTCTACACCTCTAGTTGTTCTCCCTACCACCTCACCATGTGGTCTAACCTTTGATCATAAAACCTGAAGTAAGTTTGATGTGACAGGTAACAGTCAGTCTTCGAACATGGACCATACCAAAGCTTGAAGATCATGAAGACAGATGTTTAAAAGGGTCAACACAAATGAGATGTAAATGGACAGTTTTGTTAATGGGATGATAGCTAGTAAAGGCTGAGAAGTGAAGTTTACATTTACACAGCATGCAGCTGGAATGCTCCCATGAGTCTTCAGAACTTTTGTCCTCTACAACCGTGGATTGCCAAGTAATAGATTTGATAAGACCCCTGAAACCATCACCTAAATGCCCATCCCCTCCAGGGTATATTAAGCTACAGAACATTTCTATAGTACACAACAAAGTGACTCAATCAATATCCTGCAGGTTGAACCTTGTCCCTAGAGGAAGGGCAGGGTTGCTCTGCCATTAACTCTTGTCCTTACAGCTGATTTTCTTTGTGCCTTCTTTCTGGCCAGGGAATTACCTACAAAGGGAATAGAAAAAGATGAAGGAACCAAATCCCCTAACACCTTTAGTACAAAGACCCACAAATTTCATGTGCTAAGTGAACATAGCAGTATAACAGCAGAGAAGAGTACTGCCACTGTGTTATATGAGGCATACATCTTCAAGCACTCTGCTAATAATGTTGCTTTTACATTTAGTAGTGCAGCTTAGATTTAAGAGCTAGATTTGCTCAGAAGGTCAGTATAAATAATTTAGAACAAATATTCTAATTAGAATAGTAATGAGAAAAGTATTTAGTTATTTTTTAAAACTACACAGCATTTTTATATTTGGTGCTATGTTAATCCCTCATAAACATGTTTTCATTAACATTCTTTTCTATTGAAGGCTAAGATTATTGCAAATGAAGGTCACAGCAAAAGTTTTATATGACACAAAATTGCAAAGCAACCCTGCTAATTACTGCCAAAACCTTACTGCACACATGCCAAAGAAAATATCTAGCAAGACTGCTGGAACAATGCCCTCACAGTCTGACCAAGTGGACCTCGACATTGCATGTACAGGCAACGAAAATGTCTCAGGGCTTTCCCATGGCTTGTGCGCAAGTAGCTAGGAAGAAGTTTGAGAGAGAGAAGAAAAGAGTGGCAGTCCCACAGTGCATAAAGCTGCCATGCTCCCAGTGGACGTGGTTAGGGTGGAGCATTTGTCTCCCCAGAAGCTGAGTGTTCTGTTCAGGCTAAACTGTTGTGTTTTCATAAATTTCAAGCCCTTTATATCCCTCAGCTTTAAGAGTTACCAAATAACTCTGTAAATTCTTTGCAACTTCATGCTTCACCCAGGATTGTGTGTGTGTGTGTGGCATTATTCAAGAAGAAAATGCCTTTCATTTCCTCATTACTGGGTGGCCATGTACATATAGACAGATAGATAGAGAAGTATGTGTTTTTTCTACATGGAGAGATTAGAGACATTTAAATAGACTATTAAAATCAGTTTTGTTAGAGTAACAGAAGTCTCCCGGATGCATGTAAATGGGATAACACCTGGCTAATACTGATTTTTTGGATGTCAGTGATGGGATGGAACAGGTGGTTTCCTGTCTTGCAGCATAGTGTGTGTATATGAATTGATTTTTGTAAACCACGTTGAAAATAGAACATGTAATACAAGCATATTATTCACGTGCCTTTTTCTGTGAAAGTTAAAACCACAAAAATTTGCTCCGAGACCAAAGCTATAGTAGTTATAGAGTTATTTAGCTTCTTAGGGGGCAAAAGGATGGGTTTATTGTTTTAATATTAAAATTATTTATAGGGTTAACGGTTGGATTCAATTATCTTAGAGGCCTTCTCCAACTCTAAACACATCTATGATTCTGTGTAAGCTGGTTCTCAGTTCCTGAACAGACTGAGACATTCCTGAGATTAACATACAATCTTTAAAATAAATTCATTTCAGCTGGTGCTAGTAATAAGTGCATATTTTCTGATCTTTAATAAGTGCATTTTTTCTGATGGAGCAGGGACATGTATGTAAATTGTGGTGGAGAAAATGCAGCAATTTCCTTTTGGTGTGTGCAGTGCTTTTATTCTTCCTTGCTCTGGGTGTGTGAGCCCATGGGAATCAGGTTGTAGTGCTTTTATGTGTGAGATATTCCACATTTCCACATAGTGGTGGAGAAGGAGAAAGAAAGACAAGAGGTTTTTAGTGTAGTAAAATATCATGGCCCTATCCAAATACAAGTGTATTTCCTTTTTTTTTTTTTTTTTTAAATCTCCTCCATCTTGCATTGATGGCTGGAGGCTTTGGCAGAAAGGCCACTTGCTGACCTTGGACAGACACACGAGAAGAGAGAAGTTAAATGGCCTGCCTGCAGTCAGAGAGCAGAGTGCCTCATTCCAAAAAAGTTCCTGTTCTTCAGCCTCAAGACTATTTTTCTTTCCCAAAGGCAGTTGCCTTGCTGCCTAGGCAAGAGATATGCCTACTTTGACATTTACTGTTCAGAAAAAGAGGTTTTCAATCTGCGCTTAGACTGCTGGATTCTGCTGATGCCTTCTAATGGCTTTGTGACAGGTATGGAGGAAAATCAACGTTGTTATTACCAGGCTAAACTGCACTATACTGGAACCCTCAGTCACCATGGAAAAATTTCAGTCCAACATACTTAGAAAAGATGGAAAATCATTGTCTTGAGCTTGTAATTTTTGAGATCTGGAATAATATTTCTTATGGGTAAAAATCTGCAGAGTAAATGTATCTCTCAACTACCTCATAATGCCACAGGAGATTCAGTTCTAGACACTTGTTTTTATAAATATTAACTCCTCCAATATTAGGTATTTCAATCTTTGTTATTTAATATTATTAATATATTACTAATAACTATTGGTTATATAATCCAATAGTATGGTGGCATATATATTACAGATGCAATATCTCAGTGACAGATTAAATTATGCATTCTCAGGGATGTAACTTTACTATGTGCTGATATTGTAGTGCTGAAAATTTACTCTCCAGAGCAAACAGCTTTCTGAGTACTTCTAAAGCATGGTCAGCAGTCTTTAGTCTTTCTATTGAATTTTGTTTTTTAAAATTTTTGCAGTCCTTAATCTGGGGAGTTTAAATAGACCAGGATCCTTTGTAAGTAAATCTCTGGGCAGCCTCCCAGACAACAAGGTAAAGTTGGGCAATGCTTATTTCTTTTGTTAACATGAAGGTGTGCCAAGAAGGCAGTGATTCATTCTTTTACCCCAAACACTGTGTTGGTTGGGTTTCTTTCACTCAGTTGTGAAATAAAGTCTCCTCCTCCTATAAAGCAGCACTAGCTTGACATTCAGGAAGCGTGGACAGAGTAGTCAGTGAATACAGTAAATGGCTTAATTTCCATCAATATTTTGAAAGTATTTTTTAGAGTCTGGTAAAATTGTTTGGTTTATGGGTTGTTTTTTAAAGTTGCCACTGTCAGTAGAGATCAGAGTGAGAAAATGAGCTTGAACCGCAGAACTGGCTTGAACCACAGAATCTGAAACAGAAACACAGCCTTAGAAGTTTTGATTGTTTATATTTAGGACTTCACATCATCCAGTTGTAGTGAGGGAGAGCAGACACCTGCTTGGATTTCCTGCCAGATTTCCTTAAATATGAGAATAATTTTAGCTCTGAGAGTTTGGTTTGAGCCCATTTGCAGTTACAAGAGTATACAGCTGTGGAGGAGCAGTGACAGAAAGGCAAGGGTTACATGGAGGAGTAATTATTCAGAGCTACAGTGCAGGAATAGACAGGATGTTGGTAAGGTTGCTTAGCAGCTGTATTCCCACAGTCCGAGCTATACTGTGTTTCCACTGAGGATCTAATGTGTTTTCTATTAAAGTAAAGCTGTTCATGGTGTAGGGGAATGTATTTAAAGAGAGAAGAGCTTACTGGACTTTTCTTATAATTAAAGCACAGTCACTGTCCACTTACTGCTATTGCTGATACTCAAATTGAAAGCTGAGCTGACCATGTTAGCCTGCTTTTGTTACAAGAGACTGCCTCTCTCTTTTTGCTCTCACTGGAAGTCTTTCAATCTTATCTCCTTGCTGGGAAGACTGATGGCCAGGTCTGGGCCACCACATGCACTGATGTGACCGGATGTGAGGTGCCTGGCAATCTCCATCTGAGTGAAGCATTTGCTGCTCTCTGTTGACCAATGCTCCTCATGACTCCTGCTTGACAGGTAGCCCACAGGGATCCTAAGCAGAGGTGTCTGTAGTGGATTCTGTCCCTGGCAGTCCATCCTGTCCCTTCTGATTCTCTTTGCTGCTACTTGTCTAGCAGCTGCTCAACAGCTGTAGTTCACAGGTACTGAGACAATTGGCACTGATCTGAACTACCAGTCTGTAAAATGAAATTACATATACCAGGAGCTGTTTCAGAAACTGTGGTGGTGCCCAGGGAGCTGTGGGGCTGGAGTATATGATGTCTACCCTGCAGCAGCTAAACTGTGCAGCAGAATGGGAGCCTCCAAGAAAGGAATGAAGCAGATAACTGGGATGGAGATAAGTTTCAGTCTCTGTGTTTGGAAACAGAGTTAGCAATACCAGCAGGAATTTTAGAGGTGGAAAGCCCTGTATTAAAACCAGATGTCACTATAGAATCTCACACATAAACAGTATATAGGCTGAGAGGTAGAAAAAAGTTAGAGGTGAAGCCACTGGCAAAAGTAAGTTTTTCATGTGTAGCCTTTCAAGGTTCTGATATGTAACAGCTTTCTCTTTGTTTGAAATAAACTTTGTTCCCACATTGGCTCAGTGTATGTGTGTGAATGCAACTTCAGTAGGCATGGAGGAGTCACAGAAAGGCAGTAGGGAGAGATGGACAGGTAAAACTACTCTTATTAATGACATTTTCATTGCAATTCTAGCAATAAAGGTAATGGTTATCCTTCTGTTGCCTGGCATAATGGGTTCTGGGGTGTATGGAGCAACAATGGTTCTCCAGGGGGCCGGGATACAGCTCATCCACAGCCTCGATTACTGCTCTGAATATTGCATATCCTCGTGTGGCATTGTATCTGAGTGTTCCTGTGCTGGCTGGGCATCACCTGGGCTTTTCCTCTTTATTTTCCACACACCACTCACCAGAGAATAGGTCTTACACGTCAGAAAGTGGTGTGAGAAATGGTGCCACTTCTTTCTTCAAATATTAAGAAAAACCAAACCAGTGAACTCCTGTTAAATCATGTAGGATGTAATTGCTCCCTCCTGTGCTTTTAGCTGTCTCATCTTCCACTATTGCTTGTAATCCAAGCATGCTCTGGCCTGTGGGACCAGGAGAGGCTGGAGGTGGGAGCATGGGCAGTGGATGTCTCTGTCTGTGTCACTGAACTCAAAGGATGAGAGACATAGAACAAAGAGGGTTGCCTGTGCCTGGGATATTTGGAAAAAAAGACAGGTCTGATTAAGGATCTACCCATCTATTGCAGTACTCCAGTTGTACAAGTCATGCCACCAAATTTTCATGATGGCAACTGTGTCTTCCTGCTGTGCAATGCTTTAACAGAAGATCTACTTTTCCTCCCTGTGATCTCAGGTGCGTGATCTCAGACATCAGCCACTAATGACTTGCTTCCAAGATGCTTGCCTTAATTTTCTGGATTTGGATTCATATTTAATGCCAAGACATCTTTTATTCATTCACTATGTATGCAAATGACTGTAAACAACTTCAACATTTTTCCCATGTCTGGAGAATTTGCTACTATTCTCTTATGGAAAAACACTCTTCATCAGTGGTAATGGTCAGATTTCACTCAAATGTTGTTTTGACATGTTTCAATTTTTACTTGCTAAAGGAAAATATTTACTTGTTTATTATCAGCCATAAAGTCAAGGTTTTGCTGTTCACAGAAATAAATTCTTATTATCATTGCAATTCTCTTTTTTTTTCCAAAACCTGAGGAAAACAACTTGTAATGGAAATTAGCAATGGCTATTACTGAAGAGGGGAACAAAACATTTTCTTTTTATCTGTTATATTAATAGTTACTGAGAAATGTCAGGTGACAAAGTAGAAAAAGTAGATAAAAATCAAGTCATGTTTTAATCTCAGTTAGTCTCTTGTAATGATGAACCAGAAGAGACCCTAATTATGCAGTTACATGACTTAAATAGTCTTGCTATTGCAGATAATTACATTTGCAACATGCCTGGAAAGTGTTAGCGGAGTTATGGAGCTGATACTAAAATAAATTTCTCATTTAATGCTTCCTTACAGAGGCAGATACATCTCTGTTTGAAAATGTGAAATTAATTTCTCAAGCAGTGGTAACACCACTTTTTTTAAGTTTAGAGCAATGTGTGCTTCAGAGGCTGTTCATGTCTGTCCTCGTGTTTTATTCAGTTGGGAAAGCAAAAAAGAAGGTTTTCCCATGTCACCCAAAATGGGGAGTTCGTCTAGCAGATTTACCCAAAGAACATAGTGTTTTCAACAAAATTACAGTTTGTAGAGAGGACACTTCACCAGTGTCTAGATTGCACTCAGAACGTAGTCATTTCCATTCCAGGAATTAGGAAAACCAGATATGGTTTTATATGATTTTATTTTGACCATAGCAGAGCAGTGATTTGTTGCTTCAATACTGTCTCACTAGGAACCTCGCCTGTCTTCTGTGTATTGTAGAGAGGATGGAAGTGCTAATGTGGGAAAATTAAAGCACACATTTTGCTTCTAATTTTAGCTCTCACTCTTAACACTCCTGACTGTTTATCCATGTCTATCTTTATGGCTTGAAATTAAAGCAATTTTTAAACAATTATTGAATTATATTTCTTATTCTCAGAAATCTTTTGCCATTTAATCTGTGTATATTGTAAAAAGAGATCTTGGAATGCTAAGTTTAATGGGGAGCTCAGAAATATAACATGTAATAAACGTCAAAGTGTTTAAGAAGTCATAGGACTTCAGCAGAAACACAGTGGGATTCAATGAGAGGATCATCTTCTCAGCTGCTTGTCACATTATATTTTTTGTTTAGTTAGATGTAAGTTAGATGTAAGAAATCACAAAGTTAGATGTAAGTTAGATGTAAGAAATCACAGTCAAATTACAAACTTGTACCTAAGAATTAGTTAAAGGAGAAAAAGAATATTTTCAAAAAATGGAACTTCAAAATTGTCCCTTGTTGTTTGTACTTACAGGGACCTGAAAGATGCATCCTTATGGAAATGCTCTTTCTTTTATTTTCTGAGGGTGGCAACACCTCAAACTTTTAGTGAATTCAGAACCACACTTTGGTCTCATTTTCTGGCATGTCAAAAAGATGGGTCAAAGAATGAAACTGTGCACCATCTGTTTTACTACAGTAAACAGTGCTAGGAAAAGGTCATAATCTGTATAAATAGAATCATGGAATAGTTTGGGTTGGAAGGAACCTTTAAAGGTCATCTAGTCCAAGCCCTCTGAAATTAGCAGGGACAACTAGATAGTGTAGTCCTTGTGGCTCAGTGAGAAGAATAGATGCAATATCATTCCAACTGTTTTTCTTCCATGTTATACTTTTCCTCACTGTGCCAAATGCCTGCAGGTAAAAGCATTTCAGGGAAAGCCAGTGAGATTAAAAGGCCACCACACTCCTGCTGTCATGAGGATGATACTTTGTCACCATATTCACTCTCAAGAGTAAAGGGCTTCCTTGTTCTGTTGCTGTTCACTTATTCAAGCCTTTGAGCAAACCAGCATGAGAGGCTGCACATCAGTATTCATGGCACACTGTGGTGTGAGGAATCTGGAAGGGGGGCTTGACTTATTCCCTTCTAAATATGATTGAAATTGCTGAGTATCTAGTTCTCACAGACCCCCTTTTTCCAAAGGGCCTCAAAGGGTTTCACAAAATTAACCATATTTATGGGGCAATAAACGCTTGTGAAAGAAAAGTGAAGGATTAGCTTTTGGCAGATCCAGTGCTCTTGCTTTTTCCCCTGGGCAGCGCTGCCTCAGGAATGCCCTACGCACTGTGTCATGTCTCACCAGGAGCTGTGGAAGGAGCCTGCTGCACCAAGGACTGGGGTGGCAGGTGCTTTCCCGAGGGCTGCCTGCTATGTGCCTGTGCCAGCCCCTTATCCTGCTGGGCTCTGCCCAGGGAGCAGGGCAGCCCAGGTCTCCCAAAACTGCCCTACAGGCTTCCTGCATACCCAGCCGCCATCTCTGCATTCCAAATTATTAGCAGGATTGTGTGTCAGGACTCTGGGAGGCAGCAGTTCTTTTCCAAGAGGTGTGATTTTCCAAGGATTTGCAGGAGGGGACCTGTAGCAGTTGGTGCTTGGCAAGTGCTGTGGAGGGCTGTGGGTCTAGTGACACAGGGACGCTATTAGCAGTCTCTGTTGAGAAGCTTATATTGCCTCAATAACATGGATCATTAATTTTGCTTTTTAATCATTAAGAAAAATGCCTTTGTTTGATGGAATGTTTGGGACAAAGTTAGATGTAAGAAACTTTCCTGCTTTTCTTACTCATGTAGCACTAGCTATTAACTAATTCACTATGCTTTTAACTAACTTCTTTTTCATAATTTAAGGCTGATGGAATGATTCTATTTGTATGTATACAAATTAGTTGCTGCTAAATCATTATTTTGAGTTGTCTTGCTTTCTGAGCACTCTGTGTTGATTGATGAGAAACCCAGAGCAATATAAACGTAATGCAAGCAAATTAAAGGAAGTGTTATAGGGATCTACCCAAGGCATTTATTCCATATAAATGCCAGTTCCTAATGAAATTATGAGGAAATAAGTGGAATTTATTCCGGCTAATATACATTATTTTCTCCTTCTTAAAAATGTTCACTACAAGATTAAGATGTCTTTTCCTTAAGTTTCTCTCTCTCTCTCTCTCTCTCTCTCTCCAGCCTGTTGTTCTCTGCTCAGTGCCATTTTCACTTGGTTGCCTCTCCTAAAAATCAAACAGATAAATAATCAGTCTCTGGGACAGGCTGTGATTTATAAAGGAAATTAGCAGTGCACCATGCACAAAAAATTCAGTGGATAGGCTAAAAAAAGATGTGCATCTCTCTGTTTTCCTGCCAGAACCCCATGCAATAATGGACATAAATAGGTGTTGGTGGCCAACCTACATCCTTATTTTTTCTTTTGTCATTGTACAAGAGTCACGAACAGGAGCAGAATTTGCAGCTCCTCCCTAGGGTCTGCAGCAGCTGCTCTGGTGCTTTCCCCACAGAGGCAGAGCTGGAGCCCAGGCAGCTGAACCAGAGCACCAAGGGCTTGTGCCACAGTCTCTGCAAGCTGACTGCCACCAACAGCACTCCGTAGAACAAAGCAACTGTGTGGTTTTTTATGTCTGTTGCAAATGATTACTGCATCCAAAGATGCACAAATGGCAGCTCCTATTCCCAGAGTCAGATGTCACCCTGAGCAGGTAGGATTGAATGCCTCTCTGGAGATACTCTTTGCTTTCTGACCCAGTACAGGTCCCTTTTTCACGCCCTCGTTCCCCATTAGGCTGACAACACCTGCTCTACCACTGTCTGCTTCTCTCCTGGACCCCAGTCTGTTCCACTTCCTGAGGCCTCCCTTGTGCCAGATTAAAAAAACAAGTCTTCCATGTGTACTGGGCACTGTACAGCTTTCCTGAAAGTGAACATCTTGCATTTAGATACCTGAGGTTATTAATGCAGAAGATCAGTGCCGAATGAGTTTGTTATGTTCGGTGCCTTTTCATGCTGCATTCAATAAAATCTCACTGTGGTGGATTATTTCCGGAAAATCTTTGAGAGATTTTTTTATATCAACAAATCACATAAAGATTTTTTAAGATTATAATTAATATTATTGAGATTTTTTTTACTATCAGTATAACTCCTGAAGACTTTTTTAACCATAAAAAACCATACCAATCCAGTCTCTAAACTTACTATGAGCCATAGAAAAGTAATAAGCAAATTACAAGCAAGCATTGCATTTCAAAGTATGACTTACAAAATTGTTACTGTCTTAATAACCTGAAATGCTAAAAGACACCAATAATTGTGTTGAACCTTAAGGACAGCCCAAGAGAATACAAACTGTAGAGTTATAGACAGAAAATGTCTCAACAAGGACACAACTGTTAGGGGACAGGGAGGAGTTTTCCTTGGCCTTTACTAAAGGCTCATGCTTTCCCCACTGTGTAAAATATCAAGAAACACAATGATGAGTAAAATCCATTCATATGGTTCATGATTCCTCACAACCTCAAAAATTGGATTCTATATTGCTGCGTTACCATATTTAGTATAGATGTGCTCCAGTGCTGACAGCAGTTCAAATGCAATTACAATGCATCTACATCTCCCATTGCCTGTTCTGCTGCTGCTCCTTATTAGGCACTTTCCCAGTGGAGTCTGGCAATGTACAGTTTTTAAAATGGTAAATGAAATCATAAAATCACAGAATAGTTTAAATCAGAAGTGGGTCATCTAGTTCAACTTCTCTAATCAAATTTTATATTTCTACAGAGAAGGAATTTGTTTCCTGTTTAATTGGGACTTTCATTGGGTCCATTGCTTCTTGTCCCATCACCATCTGTCCCTGAGATGATTCAGGCTGTTTCCTCTGTTGAGCCTCTTAAGGCTGAACAAACCCAGCTCTCAGCCTCCCCTTGCATGTGCTGAGCTCCAGTCCCCTGACCAATTTGATAATCCTTTACCAGACTTACGTCAGACAGGCAGCATGCAATGAGCTTAATTGCGCTATGAAGGAGCTGGATTGTGCTATAAGGGCGTGAGATTAAACACTGCTGTGTAGAAGTGAGAATGGGAGGAGAGGTGGAGAAGAACTTACTTTTTCCAGGTTTCATAAAAGTAGGAAGAAACTCTGGACATGCTACATCCAGACTAGGGGGGATGCTGTGGCAACTGGGTGAAGTAACTTCTCTGCTCTGCAAAGACACCACTTATGTGCCAAGGACTACTTAATTTGTTAAAAGCAAAAGAGAAGAGCTTTTGGAGTCCTCTTTGGCATGAGAGGGTGGCTCAGAAAGATTAGGAGTTCTTGAGAAAAGAGAAGGACAGGGGTTCAGGGCTTTAAGGGATTGAGAGCTTTAAGGGATATGCACTCTAATTCACCCATTTTGATGAAGCCTGAGAGGCTTGTGTACAGTCTTGGGGTGATGAATGAACCTTGTTTGCCCCAGGTGGGTAGTAGAAATGAATGAGGATGTGCATAGACTGCTGGAAGACATAATCTAAAGTTGCTTTTTGCCTCTAAACTTCCCCTGTTCAAACACAACACCAAAATGATCACCAGCACCAGGATTAGAGCCGTGTGAGAGGGGAAATATCTCCTTGTCAAATTCATTTTCCTTGAGCCCAGCTACTGGCTTATGACACTGATGCCCAAGATCCAATTGTCTTAAAGAGGAACATTTCTCCCATGGCCTCAGGTCAACTGCAGGTTCAACAGGAGTCTTCAGCTCCCCTTCAGTGCTCTTTGCTCAGCTTGCACAGTTCACAGTGCTTCAGACTTTGTATTTTACACTTCTAGCCCGTCTGCATTGATGGTGCTTTAAGGACAATACAGTCAAACCCGTACTGGTAGATAAACTTTATTTTGCCAGCTGAGACACTGCCTCTAACATGCATGACATCAGTCATGCATGGACAAGGAGCCAGCCATGGCCTGTGGGTTTGGACTTTGAAACAGACCTTTCACTAAGCTGCAATAGAGGTTGACAGTGGTAGAAATTCTTGTAATCTTGGCCTGTGTCCACCAGGTCTGTCACACACAGGTCCCCATCCTTTCTCTCCCTGCTCATCCTCCCTGTCAGGTTGCCTCCAGCAGCATGTCAAAATTTTCTGGTTTTTACCGTAAGGTAGCTGTAGATAAACATGTTCCTGATACTTATCACTGCAGGGTGTTTAGGTGGTTGAAAGTGCTCTACAATTCTTTGAGCTTCTGCCTGCCAGCTCTCAGCCCTGGTCACTGTGCTTGCAGCTGGTGCAGAAGAGAAGATGCCATTTTAATTCAATGTGGGTGTTTCCTCAAGCTTTCTGTGTAATGCTGGCCATTTACTCCTAAAATCAAACTCTACTGTCCTTCTGCTTGCATGATTGTTGAACAGGTCTCCATGACATGCAGCTGTCTTGTAAGAAGTGTCCTCAGACAGTGTGGTAAAGCTCACACAGACTCTCCCAGGATCAGAGATGGGTGTTGTCACCATGAATATCCCTGTTATTGGTTAGACTGACAAGCTCTCTCCCCCTTCTTTTTTTTTTTTTTTTTTTTTTTTTTTTTTTTTTTTTTTTTTAATTTAAGTACTGATTGAGTACCCTTGATATTTCCAGTAACATTTTTGGAACAAGCCAAGCTACTACTGTGTTCCAAGTGCAGGACCACTGCTTGAGGAAGTGACCTCTTCCCAGTTTAGAAGCTCCATGACATTCTACAGGGGATGAAGGGGCAAAAAGAGATGCTCCAACTGACTTGCTTTCAGTGCCTGCCTGTGCATTTAAGGGGCAGTGCAGGCCCTCTGTATTTGGCATATTCACACATTCATCTGAGTTACTCTTTCTATGTGACTCAGGAAGAGTTATTTTAATTAAAGCATGTTGGTGAGGTTTGAGATGTAAAATCTGACCATCAAAATGGAAGGACTATTTCCTTTTAATTTACCTTGTGTGAGCTTCAGGACATCTGAAACCTTAAGGGCCACAGATTGCTGTCTATTTTAAATGGGAAACTTGCAGGCTTGCACTTCAGTAAAAATGACCCAGTTGTGCATTTCTTCTTTCACAACCAGCAGAACCACATCTGCTCTATGCCTGTGTAAAGCACATTCCTTCTTGTCTCTTAGCTTGTCTCCTAGCAGCTGGCTTGTGGGTGTGTGTGTGTATTTAAAAAAAAAATCACTCAAATGTGAAAAAAAGCAGATTGATTTTGTTAAAGGGAAAGAATTCTTCATCAATTTTTCTTTCTCAATCTCCTCTGCACTGGTGTGTAGAGGTGAGAAAAGCCCATCCTTGCAATCACAGCAGGATGTTGGGATAGCTCCATGCTTTCCCTGGAAGATCCTGTATGCGTGCCAAGGCATTGTGTAGTCTATCAGCTTGTGAAAAATCAGTTATGAAATCTCTGCCATGACATTGCTGCCAGTGAAAAAGGCAGCCCCCATTTACTGTCCAGAAGTGTGTTAACTAGCTACTGAGTTGTAGGTAGATTTTTGCCTCTTTGAGTTCCTCTCAGCACTTATTAGATATGAGAAAATCTGTGCAGTAGTTTACATCGATCTTCCTGTAAAATTACATTTTTTTATTTTTCAGGCAGTTTCCAGTCTCCCCCAATTAAAACAGCACTTCTCCAGTGATACGTGTCCTGCTTAAGAGATGATTTTTTTTCTTATTTGATTCATGTAATTTCATTTTGGCTTTGAATTTTTAAACAAGTGTAATAAATTGTGACAAAGTGCAGTGTTCGCTCAACATCTGGATACTTTTGTACATTTCTTAACTCATTATGATAGTTAATACCAATTTACTGTTTCCAAGATGTTTACAGGCCATCTGCATTACTAGAATTTCTTCCCTGCAATTAAATGAGGACTTTTTAAAATCCTTTTCCCCAGCTAGGGTTACAAGTGTTCGATATTATAAATGTTGGGATGACTGGCTCAGGGTGAGCTCCTGAAGCTGCCATGTGTCCTGCAGACCCTTCCCATGGTCCCATCACAGGATCTATCTCCCTTCTCTCAGCAGTGAGGCATCTCCAGCTGGCAGCTGTGCAGGGCTGTGCCAAATCCTGCTGGGATTTTGTTCAGACTTAGGCACTCAAATTTGCTCTGTTTGTCCTCTTAGATCCACACAGGAAGACAGCACTCTGAATGCAGAAAGGTCACTGCTATTTACAATTCCCTCTGAAACTAATTATTATGGCTGTTTTCATAGAATCATAGAATTGTTTAGGTTGGAAAAGACCTTTAAGATTATCATGTCTAAGCATTAGCCCACCACTACCAAGTCCACCACTAAACCATGTGCCTCAGTGCCACATCTACACATATTTTAAATACCTCCAGGGATGCTGATTGCCCCTCTTCCCTAGGCAGCCTGCCTCCAACCTTTTGGTGAAGAAATTTTTCCCTCTATCCAATCTATACTTAGTCAGGTGCAACTTGAGGCCATTTCCTCTTGTCCAGTTGCTTGTTACCTGGGAGAAGAGGCTGATCCCCACCTCATTATAACCTTCTTACAGGAAGCTGTAGAGAGTGATAAGGTCTCTCTTGAGCTTAACAACACCAGCTCCTTCAGTTGCTCCTCATCAGACTTGTGTTCTGAACCTTTCCCCAGCTCCATTGCCCTCTCTGGACACACTCTGTGGGAACACTGTGGGAAATGGTGTCAAAAGCTTTACTGAAGTAAAGGCAGAGGACATCCACAGCCTTTCCCTCATCCACTAAGAGGGTCAACCTGTCACAGAATGAGATGAAATCACGCCGGATCTGACTTTGTTCACAAACTCTTGCTGGCTGTGCCTGACCCCCCTGGTTGTCCTGTACATGTTGCATGATGGCATGCAAGGTTATCTGCTCCATGACTTTAACCAACATTGCAGTCAGGTTGACAAGCCTGTAGTCCCCTAAATCCTTATTCTGATCCTTCTTGTAGAGGGGTGTCACCTAGGCTAACCTCCAGTCCACTGGGACCTCCCTGGTTATCCAGGACTGCTGGTAAATTGTGGAAAGTGTCTCACTGAGCTCCTCTGGCAGCTCCCTCAGTATTCTTTGGTAGATCTTATCTTCCTCATTGCAATGTTTTATAAGCCTGGATAAAACTGTAATATATATATATATATATATATGTATGTATATATAAAATAGTTTTTTGAATACTGAAAAAACTGATACCCTGAGTCTATGCTTTAAACCGTTTGGTTGGAGTGGGGACATCTCTTGTCCACAGGTATAGAGGACTTTTTCAGGACTAGTGCTTAGCAAACAATCAAGTCTCTGAGCCTCTACTGCTAAGTAGCTCAAGACAGATCCAGTACTGTCCTGTTTAAAGGTCCAGACAGTGGCTAAATCATAACAGAAATAGAGACAATAAATTCCTTCAAAACCTCATGAGGACTTTCCTTTTCCAGAAAACACAGCGAGGTCACTTTATCTTCATTGTCCTGTCTGTTTTGACTGTTGTATATCTATGTTAAAACCTGAACTATGACTATTAAACTTATCAGTAAAAATTAATAACAAGGAAATAAATTAAAAATCCAAGCTCTCCAGAAAGCGATGGCTCCCATTTTAAAGACTAGGCACATGCACCCATTTCCCAGAACATATGCTTCAGGTAGACAAAATGGACAAAGTGGACAAGGGCAAAATTTATCTTAGAGACACTGCTGTCCTGAAAGAGAAGACTAATATTAGGTCTATGAACTGTCCCAGAACAGAGCATCTCTCCTCACTGGCTTGTGGCTGTGATGCTGAGACCTCTCCAAGGTAAAACTACTCTTTGTGAATCACTCTCTTAAATGTCAGCTGGACTGTTGCTTTCCCCCACACGATGTTTAGTAAGAGCTGTGTAGAACATGTGCAGAGTTGTTGGATGACTACATATTCCTTTGTTTAAACCTGTTCCTTATTCTTTCATGTGTCCCTGAGGGTGATTACTTCTCTCTTTTCTTGTGAGTCATCACTTCATCTTTTGCGTAAGTAAAAAGCAGGTTGACTCAACTCAACCTTTCCACAGCCCGGATAATATATTGATTAAGTCTTGTTTTCAGGCTAGAGAGACCCATGGTCATAAGAAAAATGAGAGAAAAATCTCTTTTTTTTTTGCTCCATAAGCTGTCCTTAGACTTCATTGAATTTCACAGAAGTAGGAAGAGTCACAAACATGGTTTTGTGGTTCTGGTTTCACTATTAGACATACATTCGTGCCATATAGATCATGAATAGCTAAAAGGATGTTGCACTCAGAACAAAAAAAGCACTTCTGGGAGTGTTGTTTTTTTTTTTGTAGCCAGCAAATACTTGCTGCACATGACCATTATATATTTTATCGCAAGATGGATTAGAGGTATGGAAAAGGGTTTTTAAGTAAAATAGCATATTATCTTTTTCTCAATTTGCCTGATTGTTCCCAGGTAGACCTCTCACCAGTGCCCTGTGGAGATATTAATGCAAATTTAGCAGCTTTGTAAAAGAAGGATAATAAACTGTCATAAGCTAGTTGGTACTGACAGGAGCAGCACTTTCAGCATTAAAGCTATTGCAGGGGAAAGTCTTCTGAGCCCTGTGGTAGAAGTGCACTGATAGCAATTTTCCCTTGGAGCTTACCATACTGGCCAGGACTGAGTTCCAGTTCTGGGGACTTCTGAGGGGAAGGAACTCACAAATAAGCTGAATGTGAGGGACTTACTGTGACTTTGCTGGAAGTCTGCAGTGTGAAGATTGAATAGCCTGGTCAGAAAAAGATGAAGATTTGGGAATGGTTGAGAGAAGTAGTGCGAGCTGTTCCTCTGGAGGGAATTCTGAGTAATGTTTGCTGAAAGCTGTTATCCTCCCCACAATCCTGTTTAAAAGAAAATAATGCATACTTGATATCAAACATTGTGATTTATGTGAGATATGCACAAAGAATGCATCCTAAATTTCTCTGACTTTATATGGATATACGTTCTATTGCCTGTGAAACACAAAATGATACACTGGGATGAATTTACAGGAGAGCTACAGTCTACCTGAAAGTATTATAGCTAGAATTATAGAAAAAGTACTATCGGAGTACTCTTAACTTTTGTTAGCTGAAGAAGATCCATCATGTATATCACCTGGGAGTAAATAATAGCAGTGTGGGACACAACACGTGGGGCTTGTTCACTCAGCATGCAGCAGGACAGAGCTGTCAAGGTGATCATCATTTAATTTTGTGTCCAACTATTGTTCTTGTGTGTTTGACCCTTTGAATTATATTCTTGCATGGTCTGTGATCGTGGTCTGTAATTAAATCCTATCAAAAAGGAAATCCCCTTGCATCTAAAAACATGCTTTGCAATTTATAATAGAAATGATAGTATGATTTTGCATTAATCAGTAAAAACAGAAAGACTGTAATATCAAAACCAGCTTGTAAGCACTACCCTGGAATTCATGAGAGACTACTTTGGTCTCTTCAAGGGTCTCCTTGGTACAGTGCCATAGGATAGAGCCCTGGAGGGAAGAGGGGTCCAAGAGAGCTAGATGGTTTTCAAGGATTGTTTCCTCCAGGCTCAAGCACAATGCATCCCTACAATGAGGCAGCTTACAGAGGGTGAAAGCAGGGAAAGGTAGCCTGAGAGGAATACAGAGAGATTGTCTAAACAGTCAGGGATCTGGTAAGCAAAGCTAGACCACTGGCAGACATAAACCTGGATGAGGATAAGGGTAATGTACATCAGCAGTAAAAGAAAGCCTACTGAAACTGTGGCTCCTCTCAAAAAGGATATGGGAGGCCTAGTTACCCGGGACACAGAAAGGCTTGAGGTACTCATGACTTTATTGCCTCACCAAGAGAGCGTTCCAAGCTGCAGAAGGTGATAGCAGGGAGTGTGAGAATGAAGAACTGCTTGTTGTAGGAGACCAGAGATGGGCTTGTGACGCTGTTCAAGATTACAATGGCACGGACTCTGAGGTCAGAAGGCTGAAATTACTCCAATCTTTTTTACCAGGGAATTTCTTCCCTTTATGCTATTTTACAAAGAACCACCCAAAGGGGTGGAAGAAAGGCAAACTTCTTCAACTACATTGGTCAAGTCAGAGGGACATCAAGAAGTCCCTGCTAGGGAAAGGAATGTAAACATAGGATACAGTTAGGAAAACATGTCTCTTGTTGACAGAACAGTGTCTGGGAAAAAGTTTCAGAGAAACCAAAACATCACAGCACGAACCATGGCTACAGGCTTGTGTGAACTTCATGAAGTTCAACAAAGCCAAGTGCCCAAGGTGCTGCCCCTGGGTCAGGGCAATCCCAAGCACAATTACAGGCTAGGTGAAGAATGGGTCAAAGTTAGCCCTTTGAAAGACTTGGAGGTGTTTTTGAATGAAAAGCTGGACATGGGCTGGCAGTGTGTGCTCACAGCCCAAAAAGCCAACTGTATGCTGGGCACCATCAAAAGCAGTGTGGCCAGCAGGTCAAGGAAGGTGATTCTCCCTTTTTACTCTGCTCTTGTGAGACCTCTCCTGGAGTGCTGCATCCAGATTTGTGTCCCTCAACAAAAGAGAGCATTGACCTGTTGGAATGACTCCAGAGGAGGGGCACTGCGTTGGTCACAGGATTGAAACACTTCTGTGAAGATAGAACGAGAGTGGGCTGTTCAACCTGGAGAAGAGAAGGCTTCAGGGACACCTTGTATAAGCCTTCCAAAAGGTTAGAGAGGGACTTTTCACAAGGGCATGTAGTGATAGGACAAGGGGAAATGGCCGTCAGCTGAAGGAGGGTAGGTGTAAGGAAGAAATTCTTTACTGTAAGGATAGTGAGGCACTGAAACAGGTTGCCCAGAGAGCTGGTAGACCCTTCATCCCTGGAGGTGTTCCTGGTAAAGGTACTGATAAACTGGTAAAGAAGCAAGTCCAGGTTGAGTGGGCCTCAGAGACTGGTTTAGTGGAATGTACCTACCCAATGGCAGCAGGGTTGGAACTAGATGATCTTTTAAGGTCCTTTCCAAGCCAAAACATTCTGTGATTCTATAAATGCAGATTATAAAAATAATTTTACTTTTAAGAATGAAACTCTTGAAATATATTTGGGGTTGTATTTACATTTTCCTGCTAGAAACTACATCATAACTGGCAAAGAAGCAAGAGAACTGCATTGTAGAACACCAGATATTTCTGGATATCTATATGTGTTCAAATAGCTATCACTTGGTCATGACAGAAAATTAAAAAGTACTGTTTTTTAGATTCATCTACAGTTAAAATAATACAGTGCAAACTGGAGTTACTGACAAAACATATTAGTTACTTTTTTCAACCAAGAAAGCAATTAAAGGGTTCACGAAAAAATGTGCGCTTCCTTTTGTGGACCATGATTCCTCAAACAATTTAATGTCAAAATGCTTTTCATAGCTTGTTATTAAACAGTTGAAAGAGAAATCATCCATTGTGTGTCTATTTTAAAGACAACAATGAAACTGGAGAAAGAGAATTAATATTTACTTTCACCCAACTGCTTTTCTTGCATCCTGAAAACATCTTGGTGAGCAACTCATCATTTTACCTTGAAAGAGTTGCATCACAACATCACAGAACCATAGAACAAACTATCCTTTGTTGGAAGGGACCTTTAAAGGTCATCTAGTCCAACCCTCAGCAATGAGCATTAAACTTTTTAATTGCTCTTTTCTTTGTCTACCAAAGGAGTTTTAGAATTACCAGGAGTTCTATCTTATTTTGTTATCACAAATACATAGAAATGTTGAGGCATGTCAACACTACAAAGTCATTGAAGAGATATGAAATTGTTATTTAAACTGTGAAAGATAATAAGTTATAAAAAGACTTCCTGGTTGACATTAAAAAAAATTGAATTTATATAAAACTTCAAGTTATTATAAAGGGGTAATGATGAAGAGAATTAAGTAGCTAAATATCATTTAAATTTATTTCACTCTATATTCCAAATGTTGAGGATACATCCTTAAAATGAGAATCAACAATTCCCATATACCTCCAAATCTATGAGGTATCTGTTAGGTGAAGAATAATTTACTGTGGTGAATTACTAGGAAGCCAAAGACCTGTGGGATGATTCAGTGATTTTTTGAGGAGAGGGGGCATGGAACCCAAAAAAACCCAAAAAAGCCAGTTCTGTAGGAAGGCAGAAAAAGAGGTTTATATGTTGTGTTGGCGTTGAAGAGAATATGTGAGCCCCTTCTAAGACAGACTTGTCTTAGAAGAAGGTGCACTGTTTGATCTTTGAAGAATAGCATCTTGGTGTCAGTAAGCTCACCAAGATTGTGACACTTCTATAGACCTTCATCCTTAAATTCAACAGCAGAATAATTAGTTTTGTGTAAGCAAGAGTTCATACATTGCAGAAATCTGCTACATATTCTTTCTAAGGCCAATCTTTCAATCGCACTATCTCATCTTTATGCATAAATGCTTTTATTGACTGATTTAAAAAGAGATATTGAAATAAACAATATGTTAAATTGATGTTAAGCACAGTTTTAAACAGCCTTCATCCCAACTATACTCTTTCCTTTGTGATTTCTGTACTATTTCTCCACAGACACTACCTTTTTAGTGAGTGCCTCTTTGGTAAAATGAGCTGAAGACAGTTAGATCTGAGGGCAGGGTATCCTTATATGCTGTCTAGACAGATAAAACCCCAGTTTCATTTTATGTAACTTAAAAGACTTAACGGAGATATCTAGGCAGACTCAACCTAGGTCAATAGAGAAAGCACATCCCAGAGATGAAGAGAGATGTCATGCACCATAGTTCATGCTTTTCTGAAAGTGGATGAAACACGAACTACTTATCTGCACATTAAGAAATTAATACACTACCATCTGTGACACAAAGTTTGATTCATATATATCAATCTATTAAAGACATCCATTCAGCCAACACTTTTATAGTTTAGTGGCAGGTAAAAAAACTCTATCCAAGCAGTTCTGAAAATCACAGTGTAGTAGAAGATGCCCTCGTGAGGATGTTTAAGTGCTTTGTCCAAGAAAAAAGGACACATGTTTAAGCAGCCTTCCATCAACCTGACCTCTAGATATGCAACCAGTGTTTCAAGTGTGGGCATCACGAGATGCTTTTCAAAACATTTTGGTCTTGCATGCACATGGGCACTCCACCTGAGGAATAGCTGTTAGCATAGGATAAATGTTTGTTCTTTATCAGCATGTACATGCCTGTTTGTTCATGTCTTTATAGTAAATCAGCCTTCCATGGTATTAAAAAATGAAAGACAAAAAAGTAAGAAGCAAACTGAGACAGAGTATGCCAGCTCAACCAGATTTACTGGCGAATCCAAAGCACCCAACAAAACAAATACACATCAAACTGTGCCTCAGCAACAAAAGGAAATGAAGCTAAACAGCCTGTGCAGTTTTGGCAGTCACTGCTTTCATGGCTAACAGCAGCACAACACCTTACAAGGCATATGAGAAAACATCAATCAGGGGAAAAAAGAATCCTAGTCTCAGCACCATGCACTTCACGTAAAGGAAAACTATTAAGGTGTGCCTGCATGTTCTGCACTTGAAAGTAATATGTTTCTAGAAATATATGTTTTATGGCACTTGATCTTGAGGCATCACTAGCTGTTACATTCAGGTAATTTCCTTCCCTACTGGTGGGGCTGCTGACATTGTAACAGATTGAGCATGAAGATCTGGCTAATTTTTCAGAAAGAAATACATGTTCCCACACAATACAGCTGAAAGCAGCAGTTACACAGGGCTAGGAGGGGGAACAGAAAGCTGCCAGAGCTGTCCAGGAGCTGACAGGTTGGACAGGAACCAAAGTCAGCGTAGTGCAAATCCCTGTTATGATCTAGTACCAGATGCCTCATGAGGAAGGCACCAGAGAACAGCACATTGCAAGTATGGAACACTTTCCACTTGGAAATATCTCTTCCACTGGTGGTAGAAACTGCAATCTGTGTAGTTAGGAATCCCCTTAGCCACAGAAATAGGAGGGACTTCCAAATCCCCTTGCCATTAGTTCGTGATAATACCAGGTATTCTTTGTCTGGAAACTACGAATCTTCAAATTATTGTAAATTCTTGGCCACATATTCTAGTCTTTTGTGTTGTGGCACAAGAAGAATCTTGCTGACGTACCTATGGAGGGTTCAAGGCACAATGCTTTTTTTTTTTCAAAGAACAAAATACAACATTTAATTCATAATGAAACCAAGATGGAAACAGCTTGTGTCAAAAAGGATTTTCAAGGAAAAATTGTATTCTGTCTTGGTAGTAGATGCAGCCAATTCATAGGCTACCAATGGAGAGTCTGCAGTTGCTTGATGTCTCTGCAGTTGCTTGATGTCTCTGTTTTTTGTTGTTGTTATTGTGGTTTTTTTGTTTGTTTGTTTTTTGTTTTTGGGTTTTGTTTGTTTGTTTGTTTGTTTTTTAATTTAGGTATTCTTAATATCTCTTACTAAGTTTGGAATATTTTTTAGATATTTTCTTCCATGACTTGTGCAGCAGTATGCATCATGTCAGTGATAACTGTGATGATGTTTAGAGGAAGCAGTTTATTTTTCTCATGAATTTAGTTCAGTTTTGATGGCAGTTATTTTCTTACAAAGATGCTGGGTTTGCTGGAACATGTTCTACTGAAGTTTTTGTTTTGTTTAGGCACATTCTACATTTACATTCTTGTTGTTGTTGCAATTTTTATGACATTCACAGTATTATGAAGCAGACAATTTTTTTCCAACTTTTGGGCTTTTTAGATGTGTGTACATAAACAGACCAATATGTACATAAACAGACAAACATAAATATTCAATATGAATTACATACATTGTGTGATGTATTTATAACTTGCATAATATTTCCAAGAGAAGGCGTATTGGATATTTTATTGGACTGTATTACAGATGCCAGTTAAAAATGGTTTTCAGCATTTTTTATTTCATTTGGCCTTTATTTAACTTCAGGACACATGGCTGAAAAGCCTTGTGTTAAAGGCTGCATTCTGCCAGCAGCAGAAGCCATTCAGTACCCTCTGAATTCCTTCAGAATTTAGGACCTGAAGCACCTTGCAAGAAAAAGCCCTGGTCATCACCTACAGGCATCCCACACCATAAACCCACAAACCAGAAGGGGCCCCTGTGGCTCCACACAAACTGATGTGGAAGTCTGGAACATTTCTGGTAATGGGTTGAACCAGTGCAGAACAGAGTGGGACAATCACATCCCTTGAACGTCTGTTAATGTCCTGATGCACCCCAGGATACAATTAGTTAAGCATTTGCATTCACCATTAAAATCAAGCAGGCTATTAAATGATTTTCTTGTCTCAGTTTCATAACTCAGTGGTTCTGGTTTTGAAATAGTACAAATATATTCCCTGCTGTGTGCTGTGCTATGATGAAGTGGTGAGGTAACCCAGAGGTGAGCAGCACTGTGTTGCAAAGCCAGCAGAGGTACAGCCATCATACTGATGGGTGAAAAAGCTCTGCTTCAGCCTGATGCCTGGTCTTTGGTGTGGGTTTTCTTCCTTGATTCTTGTGTGGAGATCACTGCTTTAGAGGTTAGCTTAATTCTCTGGGATGGAGAAGTGCTTTCATGGTCTGTGTTGCCACACCACGGGGGACACGTTTGGCAAGATGAGATTGACTGAAATAATGCAGTGAAAAAAGAGACTGACAGTGCTTGAGGGAGGTGGGGCCTGATCTGCAGGTTCCGGGATGGACATGGTATGGGATGCAAAACAATAGGAGCTTTCAGGTCTTTTTATCAATTATCCTGAAATTGCCTCAGTTGTTACAATGTAAGCATTTTAATTTTACATCTTGATAAACATTCCCAGTTTCTAGAGAGAAAATATATTTCTTTTAAATAAATGGTGAATTAGAACCCAGGAGAAAATTCCTTGTAAGTGTGAAATGCTGGTGGATGATGCCATTTGGAGCCTAAAAGCAAGAAAACACATGCTCCTCTCTGCTGCTTGGTGAGATGGTGGTGTTGGGAAGAAGCAAGGTGCTTGCACTGGAGCAGGGGCTTTCCTCCTCCTCTGTTCCACAAGCAGTCAGCTGCTATGGGGTGCCTTTGTGCCCTCTCAGACAGGGGTACAACCCAGACCAAAGGGAAGGAGGGACAAGGTGAAGAGTGTAGCAATGCCTGGCTGCAGCACATTGCCTCTTCACCTGTCTTGTACTGGCAGCCTGGCACTGCTTAAGGCTGTCCTCAAATGTGCTCCTGTGCTTCTGCTCTCATGCTGGCATCAGAAGAGGAAAACCAGAACAGTGCCCCAAACCATCTCTGTCTTTGTGACTGCTCCTGGGGTTTCATCAGCTCAAACCCCTTGTGATGACACCCTTCAACACTTTCTGAGACTTAGGATGGCCATCAGCCATGACTCTTACACTGCAGCCAATAGAGCTCTGATGCTCAGGCTTCTGGTTTTTTACTCTTATGGTAAATTACTGGTATAGAAGATGCTGAATAATTCACTGGATTAGCTTAAATCTTCACTAGAAATTAAAAATTAGTTAATTCCACATAATTTTGGCTTTCCTCATTTGTTTCAGAATTGGCCAAGTGGACATAGGAGAGTGGACAGGTGCCTGGGGCTGTGATGAGATTTGGGTCAGAGTGGTTGGTACCTGCAGGAAAGACTGTGCAGGAGGGACTGGCCAGGTGCTCCACTGTACTGCTGTAGGGGCCTGTGGATGTGCATCAAGCCCACAATGCTTGGATTAAATGCTCTGGATTAAAAATAGAAGCAACTTTCTGCCAGCAGACTTTTCCCAAACCTCTGTCTTTTCATGGTTCCTGTTTACAGTATGGTGCCGCAGACATCATGCCACACTGAGGAAAGTGAGTTGCAGCAGAGGGGTGGGAAGGGGTAGGAGCTTCCTAAGCAATTGTTTTGTTTTGTTTTGTTTTGGTTTGGTTTGGTTTGAATTGGGTTGTTTTGCTTTTTTGCCCTTTTTTTTTTTTTTTTTTTTTTTAAGTTTTTGTGGGGATTTTTTTGGTCAAAGAACAGTACGTTAGTTATTTTTGCCTGGAAACAGGCTAGTGCCAAACACTACAGCTTACCACAGTAGGCTTCCTACTCCTTTAAATCTTGTCATTGACACCAATGTCAAGGGAGTTTTAAATAAATGTGTGGTGTGTGTGGTTTAACTGATTACATAAGGAAAAATCAAATGAAAATCAAACTCAAAGTTACCACCTCATTCTTCCTGGCACCTTGTTCAGAAAAATCAGAGTAGATTTTTTTTTTTTTTTTAGAGATTGTGAAAATTTTACATACCTTGAAAAATGGAAGATTGGTAAAATCCTCCATCTAGAGAGATGCTACTGTCTTCTGCAGGGATGCCTTCATCATCTTTCCTGGGCGAAGCAACAGCATTTGCAAGTACATGTTTATTTTTTCTTACCAAGGACAGATAGCCAACATTTTTACATTTCTAATGGTGAAGAAAGGGCCAAACAAATGAAGGAGAATTTGTCCATCTAGCAAAGCTACTGGTCTAGACATGCTAGAATAGGAAATGGAGTTGGGGAAAACTGGTTACAGTATCAGCCTTAGGTTCAAGATAGAAACTTCACTTTCAGACTGTGATTTATGGCCCATTAAAGACATGGTTATTCATAGTGCACTTGACTAGTCTCTGTTTAGTTCCAGGGGACAGTGTGAGTTAACAAAACAGTTAAAATTTTCCATATGCTTTTCCAGCACATTTTCCCCTACCAGGGGTCCTTACAGTTGACAAGGTTGTTTGCAATGGGTGAGGACAATTTCTCAGGCTGTGGTTATTTCTCTGGCTGTGGGGAGGTTGAGGATGTGAACTTGCTGACTAATGACATTTTCAGCTAGAGATGCACCTCCAGCATGAGGGTTTTTTTTTAAAGCCCAAACATTTATTTATTCATTCCTTTACTATATGATAATGTATGCATTTAATGTTGAACTTCAAAGGCACTTTCATGCTTTAAGGGAGATGTGTCAAGTAACACTGTAGAGGGGGTGTTTTTCCATCTGTTTATACTGTGTTTATTTTTATATTACTTTTTGTGGGGCTTTTTCTTTTTTTTTTTAATGTAATCCAAGCTATTTCTGAACTGATTACTTCAGAACTGCAAGATCAGTTGCTACACACCTTGTGTCTTTGGAGGTTACATCTCTGAATCCTTCTACTCTAGTCAAAAGCTGAAAAGAAAGTCTTACTAATAGCAAAGCAAGTAGCCACATGAGGTAAACTCTGCAGGGGAAGCAGCTCAGGGTGGTGTAGCACAATCCAAAGAGTCCTGGGAAGAGGGATACAGTGTGGTGCTGGTAGTGCTGTCACAGGGGGTATGTACTAAGTTTTTTGTTATATTGTGAACATCCCACAGCAATCTCTGTTCCTCAGAAAAAGCTGTCTCTTTCCAGGCTGCCATCTAACAAACGCCCAGGAGGAGACTGTTACTTAATGCTGATTGTCTGCATTTGGAATTACATGATCTGAGTGCTGGGGAAGCATGTAAAGGAGCTGTGAGACAGGTGGTTATTTCTTCCAACCTTCTCCTACACTGGTGCCATGGCTGGGCCTGATACACAAAAATCTCTGTTATTAGAGTCTTCCCTATATTTTACTGTTTTACCATTATTACTGCTACACAGTTTCCCCTCAGCTGTTCCTTGGTTTTTTATTTTGAGAGTTAAATCCATTTGTTTTATTTGTCCAGCTCAGTGCAGATATGGATAAATGATTGTTCTTTCCCACTTTGCAACACCCATTTACATACTTGAGAGCTTTATTATATTTCTCTCAGCCATCTCTTTAGGCTAAACAATCCCACTGCATTCAGTTTTTCTCCATATGACATGGTTTATAGATCTGTGACCATTCAGAGTGCTCTGCCTGTTCACCTCCTCCTGAGTCACAGTGCCCATGACCTGCATCTTCAAGCTGCAGTTCTGTTTTTATCATTGAACCAGGACAATGGTGATGTCTTTTTCACTACAGAAAGGACATTGCTGTTTCAAGTCCAGCTCTTGCTCTGCACTAATCCTAACATCACTCCAGCCTAGTGACTGTGGTGTCATTAATTTAAGGTTTCACATTTTGTATTTGTTGATGATCATTCCTGACTGGGTAAAGCAACTTGCATTTTCTTCTAGAGAGGCACATTTTTTTCAAAAAGATCTGACCTTTGTCCTTTGCTGCCATGTTACTGAGGAAGAATGTCCTGTTTAACCATTCTGCAAATCAATTAACATTATTTGTCAGTGTACTTTGGGCGTATGGGAGACACTTCCCTCTCCCACTGAGAGAGGGGCTGACTACTTTGTTCCTGCCCAGCTGTGAAGTTTTTGGATAGTGCTAAGGTCCTTTGAGAATCTGCAGTGTGCCACAGGGTAAGTATTCACAAACTGCAAGCTATGCTGTCAATCATTGCTAGTCACCACAGTATTTACTACCCAAACTGTCTTGCTATAGACCTTAGCCAGTTACTTTACAGTCAGAAGATAGAAGTAAGCATCCAGGCATCCAGACAGCAGGAGACAATGAATGTCATCCTGAGGCAGGCACATAAATCACATCAGCTGAATCATCCTCTGAAAGTGCCTGTCCCTCAGAGCTGACTTCAAACAGAGCACAGGGTGACTGTCTCAGACACAGGCATGGCACAGATGAATCCTAGCCCATCTTCTTAGTGGTCATTTTACTCAGTGGAGTGAGAAAGGTTTGTGAGGAGCCTCATTTTCTAGTGACCTGTGAAGAAGGCTGTTTCTCATTGTGTAACCAAAATTAATGTAATAAGCTATCAGCAGTGGGAAACTGCAGCTTTCATTCAAATCTGTGACTATAGACTTGATATCAATGTGTTAGTTCCCTTTAGTCTGAAAAAAGGTGATTTATTCAGTGGAACAACCACCAAAGTATTTCTGTGGACTCCAGAGGCTAGTATTCAAGTAAAGGAAAGACACATGTTCAGACAAGCAGAGGAAACTGCTTCACCAGCAACATTGTATTTGGTCCTTTGATGTATATTTGGTAAAATGAAGTTGCATTGGTGTGGCTCACTGTTCTTGTTGATATATTCAGTGCATTTCCCTGGTATGCATTCTGTACTTAGGAATGGAAATTACTCAGTAACACACTACCTCATGAACATTCTGATTTCAATGTAATGGCTCATGGACTGTGTTAATGTATCTAGAATAATCTAATAATGCAATAATAACATAATGATAGAATATATTTTATATAAGTGTGTGTGTATCTCCCTCAGAGCCTTTCCTATACTGGATTCTTCTACCATCTGTAGTATTGGTGTGCTGGAGTAATCCTGCAGGAGTAATCCTCAGGCACTGTCTCGTTGACAGTGTATATTTTTCCTTGCTAATGCACTCACTATTTACTGACCATAACAGCAGTAAGCCTTCCACACAACACAATTCACTAGAGACTCTTGATTTCCTTTTGTGATGAATTCTTCAGGAGTCTAGAACCTGCAAGGAGAGATGCCTTGAAACTTGGTTTTCTTTTTGTCAGAGGGTTTTGCCTACTCTATTGACAGCAGTCAGTATCAACAGATTTCCAGATCTATCTATGTTGTTTCCTCATGCTACTGGGAGATGTGAGACCCTGTGAAACAGCAGAAATGAAAATTTTTATTTGTAATATTCATAAAGTTGTATAATTTTTTTTTTTTCTGGGGGATAACTGACTTATTTAAGGAAAGAAAAACTCTCCATAGGGTAAATTGAAATGGTTCCTGAACACTAGTAATATTATTATGTTTCTGTGTTTTGCTTTTTAGAGAGCTTAAAGACCCTGTGAAACAAGGTACTCTATAACTATTAGGTGTTGCCATTGATTTCTACAGGGATGATGCATCAGTTAGCAAAGATTCATCTATCATAACTGTAAGATATTTCAAATTATAGCATGTGAAGGGTAAAGGCTTGACTCTATTTGTTATCCAGATCTTGCACAGAGGCTGCAAAATCCTCTTTGACCTTGAAAATCCCTGAGTTTGGGGTTTCCAGCCCAAGCTGTCAGTAACAAGGCTGGGGGATATGTGGGTGAGTTAGTAGTCTGTGTGAAAACTTGCACTGTTCAGTGTCTGATGATAAGATCATTTCATCAAGAGAAAAAGTCGCTGATATCTGATATCTTTGTTGTCATGTAAAGCAACAAGGGACAACAACAGTCCATACAGGTGATTAACTTTCCCTGCTCCCCCAAGGGTTGGCTGCTCCCAAGCAAGGTCAAAGGCAGATGATAGCATAGCCTGAGAAAGCTGACCTCATCACTACTTGACCTGTATCTGTGTGGTAGATAAACGTATGTTTGGGAATGTTTTGTGTTCTCCACTGAAGCATGCCTATTCACATTTGATCCTGGGCAACTGGCTCTAGGTGGCTCTGCTTGAGCAAGATGACCTCCAGAGGTTCCTTCCAATCTCAGCTCTTCTGTGCTTAAAACCACACAAGCTCCCTACCAATTTCTCCCTGAATTGAGAGGATTTTGATTCAATGTAATAAGTGTTTCTTCCAGCATCAGCCTGGGATTAGACCACACTGTTTGCATGCTGACAATGTGCACAGCTGGTAAGTGTCATGCTGCTTATGGCACCATGGCTTTTACTAAATGTGTGACAAATGCACTACAATATGAAATACTGCAAACCACATAGTGATTATCAGCTAAAATGTTTTCGATGATGTTATCTTTGCTTTTTATCTGTGCTTGTTCATTTGCAAAATGCAATCATTTGCAATTGGCCTGCCTATTGTTAGCTCAAGTTGGTTATGTTGAATATTGAAATCAAATAATTTGAGAGTGTTATTCAATATGATGCCTGGTTTATTAGTTTCATTTTAATGTGTTTGAAATCTGCATAGAGAGCTTAGTCTTAGTGGCCATTACAGGGGAAGATCAGTTTCCAAGTCAGCTGTAGTGCTGCAAGCTACATTTTCTGAGAAAATGACAGAAAAACAATTTAGGAATATATACAGCTTGTCAATCTGTGCTTTTTAAGTCTATGATGTGAAGGGTCTTGTAAAGACTGAGCTCATCACATGTCAGCTGGTATAAACAGGTCATGCTACATGCTATGAATTTTAGACTGTGTGTAATTTTCATTTATTTTTCTGTATTTTGAGTGCATTCCTGAAGTTCAAGCACAAAAAAAATCCCTAGTTGAAAAAAATCCCTAGTGGATTTATCACCCAGCAGGTATTTGGTGACAGCTCTTGCCACAGGGATTATGACTCTTCTCTTGTCACTTTCTCCTTGAGCACAAGCTACACAGCCTGGGAATTTAAAACACCAGCTAATGAGGGATTAGAGGCATGTAATTTTTAGAACCCTTGTACTGTCGGGAGAAAAAATAATAGTAGGTTTCCTCTGTCATTCACACCAACCTGATCTAAATTAGCTGGAGAGACTGCAGTGAAGGACACTTCAGTTTAAAACTCTTATTTTCATGTCAACTACATGGCATTTCCTGGTCAACCTCTTTGCCTCCCGTGAGGAACGACAAGACACATTCAGCTCTAGAGGTGGCTGAGAGGATATTTCACTGCTTTTTGGACTGCAGTCTAAGATCCAGCACAAAGTATTGTCTGGATATGCACCATTGTACTTGTTAAACTGGAGGCTTTAGGCTCTTCCTATGCAGAGCTCCTTGGCAGTCAGAACCGCAGATTTTGGTGTTTGCAGTTCCAGCTGTCTTGGTTTGTCCTAACCTCCAACACCAGCTTATCCTAAAAGGGTCTTAGTGATGTACCTTGCCAAACAGCAAAGGAGATGGCAAAAAGAGACAGCTCTGGCCAGAGTTGAGCAGAGCTGTAGCTGGTTTCACCCACACCCCTGTGAAGTTAACTGTTCATGTTTTCAGGGTGGGAGAGAGGTGTAGTAGCTGTGCTTCTGCTTTTGAAAACAGGGTCTAAGGCTCCTGTTATTTTTTGTATTTTTTCCCAGGACTCTCTTTAGAGAGCTGGTATGAAAAGTTATGGAGAGGTTAGATGCAGTGAGAGTTAAAATGCATAAAGTCATGAAGATGATATTTTAAAATTGTCTTCCACACTGGTAAAGAGGAGGTGTTTTTTTAACAAAGGAGTGAAAAAAGGTCTGGCAGCAGAGGGCTACTTTGACCTTGAATTCATATATCATCCTTAATACCACGATTCAAGCAAGTAGGATAAATAACTCCATGCCCTTTGGGCACAGATTGCTGTACACAGCGGGTACTTTCCAGCAATGTGAATATTCCTCAGAGAGACTTTGGGCCAAACTCAAACCCCTTATAAACACGGTTGAGACTCCTTCTTTGGTATTCAGCTATTTTAGCTGACATTTGTACTAATTTATCTTTTTTAAGGTCTGTTCAGCTGGACTGCCACCTACATCTAGAGTGTGGAAAGTTGTTACACAGGAGTGCTCTGAACAGACAGATAAGCAACCCCAGCGACCAAAAGCAAAGCCTCTTTGACAACTTCAGCATTTTCAGGCACTGATTACTGGCAGTGACAATCACTTCTAATGTACTCCCTGCCTGTAGGTATTGACGTGTTTGTTCTGATTCTCAGTCTTTGTTTAGGGCTTATTACTGTGATCACTTTTTCTGTTGTAGGTTTGCACATCAGCAGTTTAATTACAAAGACAGTTCTCTCTTAAATGTCAGCTTGCTATATTTTTGCTGTCCCTGTAGCCATTAACTCCTTGTACTGACTCATGGGCACGGTTTTACACAGTAGACCTTGTTACCAACCTTGACGTCAATTTTATTTGTCCTTCTCATTTGAAACAGGAAAAAAATGAAAAGAACTCCTGTTTTTCCTCTGATACAAAAATGTTTGTGTCACGTTTATGTATGCACATTTGCAGTTGTGTGTGAGGAAGATATACACTGAAAATGGGGGACATTTATTTTGATGAATGGCAGTGTGTTGCTTAGTGATACGTCAGGTCATATCAAATAGTCACTAAGCAACTAAATGTGATCTGACAACATTATGAATTATTTTTCATGTGTTTCTTAGAAGTGTAAGTTTTGGGTTTTTTTTTTTTGCCCTGACCACTAATAATTAACTGTAAAAATCTATTTAAAGCTTTTATTTTCACTGGTTTTGTGGTTAAATCTCTTCAGTTTGTAATTTTTCTCATCCCAGATATCCCATGAGGCAATGCACTCAGTTGCTCCAAATGTGGATTACAGCTAAGTGAAAATAGAATTACTATCTTTTTTATCATGTTAGGTTTTGTTCCCTTCTAACTCTCATCACTTACACTAGGAAGTGACAGTCATTCACTGTGTCAATTCATTTATCAAATTACAAAGGTATTTTTAGCTTGGGTCATGGTTTCTTAGGTAGAAATAACTGTTTTCATATGATACAGACTGAAACTGAAAAGGAACTAGTGAACCAGAAGATGTGGGTAGCTGAACATAGAATCACAGCACAGAGTGAGCCAAGTTGAGAGTGACCCACAAGGATCATCGAGTCCAACACCCGGCCTTGCACAGGACACCCCAAGAATCATACCATGTACCTGAAAGCCGTGCCCAAACTCTTCGTGAACTCTGTCAGGCTGGTGCTATCACCACTTCCCTGGGGGGCCTGTTCCAGTGCCCGAGCAGCTTTTGGATGAAGAACCTTTTCCTAATATCCAGCCTAAACTCAATCACATCATGGTCACTGTGGCCAAAACAGCTACCAATCTCCATTCAAGGGATCCACTCTGTTGATAAGCAGATAAAAGAGGGCACCTTTCTGAGTTAGTTTCCCTTAGGACCTGTTCTATAAAGTTGTTATCTAGGTATTTTAGGAATCTTCTAGCTTGGGTTGTACCAGCAACCAGTGTACCAGTGTGATGCTCTCGGGTAATTTCTGCCAAGTTGAAGTCCCCCATTAGGACAAGGGCAGTTGACTTGGAAGTGTTCCTTTGTTGCCCAAAGAATAACTCATTGATGTCATTGTCCTAGCTGGAAGATCTATAGAAGACTCCCAAGGTGACATTCACATTGCATGTTACTCCTGTGATCCACTTGGTCCTTCTTCCAAGCTACCCCTTCTCAAAATTTGGAAGATATTTTTCTCATGAGCGTTTCTCCTCTTCATACAACCACCAGGCCATATACTTTTTGGAGTGAGTGGCTGACTCAGGTGCTACTCAGCCTTTTGGGTGTCCTCCTGCAGAAATGTCTTGTGACTCACAGGAGTGACCATTATTATCCAATTATTAGAGAGATACCTCTGTCTGAATTAGGGTGCAAACGACACCATAGGCCCAAGTCAATAGTACAGAATTTATTTAACAGTAAATGAGGGGGAGAGAAAGAAAGAGAGGAAGGGATGGGGGGAGAGAAAGAAACACATTAGGCAGAAAAAAGGTATCACCACTCTGTAGATTCGGATGACACCCTGTTGCTCTTCTTCTGGTCTCAGTGGTTGCAGACTGTATCCATCAAGTGGTGGAGGGCAAGAGTCCACAAAATTCCAGTACTGGTCCATTGGCACCAGTCTCTTACAGCACCTGGGTGGGTACTGCAGGTGGTCAAATGTTAGCAGTTCAACCCCTTACACTGAATGTGGATACATTCCTCTCCTTTGACCTGGGATACTTGGACAATAGTACCACCTTGCCTTATCTCAAGGTTCTTTTGTCATTCAAATTAGGAGGCATATTCAGGAAGGAGTGGGCTTCAGTAGATGAGCAGCTGTTTCTTTGCAGTTTGCTACAGTGGACAAAAGACTTTTGGTGATCTTAACAATGATTAAGCCATTAACCATTTCAGTCTATGACATTGACTCCAATGTAGAGCCTTCAATTGGTTTGAAACCTTTTGAAAATGTGAATTATTTGGTAGGAAAGCTAAAATTGATCTAACTTGCTCAGAAATCTCCAGCTCTCTGCCTCTGCTTTCCTCTGTGCTACCCTGAGCATCAGGACGACAGAAGTGCTGCTTTTCTGTGGTGGACAGAGACCAGCATGGGGGCACTCACCTCCCTTTCCTAACTTGTGGATTTCACAGAGCTCCTTTTGGCTTTATGTCCTAAATTTCAGGGAAAAGTTGAGAGACAAAAGTGAATCTTTCATGTTTGGGGTCTTCTTGGGTCACTTGGCCAGAAGACACTTGCTCATGTTAACTGAGGCTAAGAATAAGGTAAATATTAATCCCAGGTGGCATGGTGATGAACCATGCATAGACTAGGGATGTTGCTAAGATTAGAACTGCTGCCTTCCAAAAAAAAAAAAAAAAAAAAAAAAAAAAAAAAAAAAAAAAGTTCTGAAAGGCAGTAGTAACCATTAATTAAGCTGGCACCTTCCCAACCTTCTCAGCCTTTGCTTGCACAATTTCAGTCTTAGTTCTGGTAAGGCTTTCTGAGCATTATTGGAACATAAATGTCTCCTAAATGAGTAACAAATCAGGCAGCCCCTGCCTGATGAGAAGTAGAATCACTTGTCCTAAAAGAATTCGCTTGAAACTAAGGCAATTTCACATTTCTTTAAAATGTGCAAGCATTGGCATTGCCCTCAAATGGTTCTGTCTGTGTGGGCGATAGGCACTCTATTTGTATTAGTGCTGCCAACATGATTTCAACGCTGTGGTCTGCACTGCTTATCTTGCATGCCCATGTGTGCTGCTGTGTGAAGCTGATCCAGGTAAAGTGAGCTTGCTGTGCCTTTGTCACATCTCCCTCATCTCCTGCATTGGAGTCTTCTGCTGCAAGCTGTGAAGGTGAGGGATGGTGGCAACTGCCCTGAGTGTAGCTTGGGTGGGAGTGGAGCATGCAGCAAGAACCAGGCAAGGAGTGCCAGCAGCTCAGATGGATGGCAAACCTGTCCTGCAGCCTCACTGACCCTGGGCAGAAAAGGTTAATAATTGCAAGAGGGCTGATTACATCTTGCAGGGAACACTGTTGTGAATGTGTCAAACAGCACAGTGTGGCAGCACTTCCCACATGGTCCCAGGGCAGTCACTGCTTCCTGGTCCTCCCTCATCCCCCACAGCAATGTTTTTCATGATAGGTCATTAGGGTTTGCTTTGTTCAGTGCAGCACAAGCAAACAGCTTCTTGTGGGGAGGCATCTCTCTCTATACATTCCCCCCTGAAAAAAACCCTATCAATAGAGAATGGCTGTCTTCTACAAGATCATGTTAACTGCACCATACCTCCCTGAGAATAAAAAAGAAAATGCATTGGGTACCGAAGCCTTGCTATACAAAGTGTTGTAAATCTGAGGGTATCTGTCTCTTCCCATGGATCAGAGGGAAAATCAACAATGCTTGACTTATCTTACACTCTCCTTGCTTTATCCACCTTCTCTGCTTTTCAAACAATGAACAGTGAAATCCGGACTGATTTTAAGACCCACGTTTTAAACTCATGTTTAGACTCCTTAGACAGGCTCTGTTGGGCTCCATTTGCCAAAGTCCTTCTCAATTTGGCCTACTGATTTCAAGAGTCCTCAAAGAAGTATAAATTCTTCTAATTTAGGTCATTCAAACTGATGCAATTTTTTTTTTTTTATATATGGTAGGAACCTCTAAGTTATTCCATCATGGGTTCATTTCTACGTCCATCTCTAGAGTTCAGAACATAAACCTCAGGGAAGGAAGGCAGGGAATCCAGACCTTGTTCTTTTACACCTGCTCAGAAAGGGTTGACTTGGACTGGATGGCATTGGATTAGACTGGACAGGATGAGATTGAGAGTACCTAGCCATCTTAGAACAGTAGGGTTTTTTCTAGAAAAGGAACAGAAATGCAGAAGCAGCCATGTCAGCTATAATACAGTTAATTCTGTACATGTTCCATAGGTCTTCTGTAGGTCTCCATCTGACTGATGGAGACCCACCAATACTGCACTTGGGAAGTGAGAAGAAAATTCTGGATGCAGTTCTGGTTCCTGAGGCTTGCAGTCTACACTGAAAATATTAAATCAATGTCAGGCCACAGCACTCCAGCACCTGTAATCACCCATCCTGCTGGCCACAGTCATCACTATTTTGGCCAGGGCTGACTTGCACTCTTAGCTGGGTCTAGATTTAGTGTGGGCTGGGGGTGATTTTCAGTAGCCTGCCTGTCTGATATCCCATCATTGTGGAGGCCAAGAGAGTGGTAAAGTGGCTGTAGGTTGCTCCAGGGCCAAGGAAAAGTCCCATGAACATTTAATTTGCTGGAATGGATACAGTTATGGTGTTGGAAGCACACCTGATTTCTTGGAATAACTTGTGTATTTGATGTAGAGATCAGTGTAATTAACATTGATTGAAAGCATGTTTACATTTGCTGTGTCTTATACACTGAATATTGGTGACCACCATCTATCTTCCAAAGCAACACTTTGATGACCTGAGCCAGCCAGATGGAACAACAGCCGTTGTGAAAGACAAGTGACCTTCCTTTTGGGCTGTTTTTTACAAATTTTAGTAAAATGTTCCTCCTGCAAACAGCTTTCTGACCCGGGGTTCGAGTTTCTAGCATATATAAAAAGAATCAGTCAGTGGAGTTTTATCACTTCTCCTGGGGTTTTATACTGAAGAGCACTGAAAAATATTTAAGAAGCAACAGCAGAAGAGGAAGAGATGGTCTGTTTTTTTTCAGCAGCAGTAAGAACTGCTGTCTCTCTGCCTGTGCTTCAGAACAGACTCATGCCTAAATTCATCCTGGAGCAAAAATTTTCTTGTGTCCAAACAATTTCAAACTTGGAGGGAAGAGGAAGAAATTGGGGAGATCAGCAAAGCACCATTATTTGATGAATAAGCCAGTAGTGTTTGCAGTGCCAAAATTGTTTTAGCTGTCACCTATCCATGAACTAGAGGTGTTGGTCAGCCACCAAGCTGCCAATGGGCACTTCCTGTTCATGTGTGAAAGAAGCTCCTGCTGGGATTGCTAAATTTCATAAGAGTTTCTGTGAAATATATCCCTGTGAATGGCACATAGGGATTTTGAGGAATGTGTATCTATTTTAATCCAGCTTTCTTCTTGTACTTTTGTGAGTTCTAACCCCTTTTTACACCTTTAAAGTCACAGCTTTTGCTTGCGGTTGTTATTCTTTATCCTGGAGAAGCAAGCCACTCAAAAGAGTCCCAAAGGTTTCTGTCCGGAGCTCAAATCATTGTGAAAGCTAAATTGCTTCTCTTTTGTATCATCTTAGTGATACAATTGCTAGGAAATATGTTTTCATTTAATTTCTAAGAACTAATAGGTAATGGAGATTGGTTGGATGAGACAGAAGCAATTAATTGAAACATCCAAGAATTCAGAGGTCTGTTAGAGCAAGGATGTTGGTTTGTAGCTGATAACACTTTGCAAAATTGCAATTAGTATAATACAAATTCTAAAACATTACCTGCTTCTTAGAGCAGCAGGTAATTTTTTTAAATTCACACACAACTGTAAAAAGACTTTTTGATACAACCATTCAGGAGGGTTGACTTGCCATGTCTTGTATGTAGACAATAATCCACAGCCACATGCATGGTAATTACTATGACAAGTCTTGGTTGCTGTGCAGTCTTGGTCAAAGTGCTGGTCACGGATCAGATCTGCCAGGCGATGGCAGAAGACCAGAGAAGTGGTGGGGAAAAATCCCTGGGAAAATCCAAGGAACACAGCATCCACTGAGTTTATATTCAGTCAGGTTCAGTTGAGAATGCCCAGGTACCTCACCCAGAGCAGCAGCTTCACACTGGGTAATGTAAAGTTGTGGATCCTGCAGTTGACATCTTCTGATGCAACACAGCTACCCATCACACCAGCTCATTGGGGCCCATTGTGGTCCATCAGCAGAGATGAACAACTTCAGGCCACATCCCAGTGTCCTGGTACTTCCCCAGGGAGAGGAGAAGGAGCCCCACAAACCAGTGGTTTGTGCAAGGGGGCGCAACTCAGCAAGAGAAGAGGCACCACAGGATCTGTCTCCTATCTCACTCATAGGCCATCATCTGCCCTCTGCTTTATCATATCAGAAGCTCACTTCCTCCATTCAACAAAGCACCCTGGCTCTCCACAAATAAGAGAGTGCTTTGAGTCATTATCCCTAAACAGTTCAGTCTCTCACAGTGATGCCAATAATTTGACAGCCTTTCCAAGCTGAGCTATACTTGCTTGGAACTCAGATTGCATCCCATAGGCCACACAATAGAATAGAATAAAAGAAAATACACTAAGGAAAGAAACATGAATCAGGTTAAAATATAAAAATTTGTATGGGGTCCATGACAAGGAATGATGGGTCAAGTGTCTCGGCAGGGCTGGATTTAAATCTTGCTTTGGTTTCATCACAGGCCCTATTTGTTTGTGCCACAAAATAGCTGACAAATACTGCCTAGTCAAGATCCAGAGTTGGAATAACAGGAGATCTGTAAGCTAAAAGCACAGGAAAACCTCCACAGACCTCATCTTTGACACACACTTGTCACTCACTAGTATTGGTAGAGCAAATGGCTCATCACTGTGCCCTCAACCTCAGGAAAATAAGTGGGGACTAGAGTTAAAATGTCTTGTGTGAACCAGTAGAAAACTTGAATCATTCAAATGTAGAACAGGAGAAGGAAGTTTAGTCGTGCAAGAATAGCTCACGTTTCAAGGTAACTGTCAAGGTCTGGCAATAAACAATTCCCCCAATATTGAACACAGGAGCCCTCCATTAAAAGGTCTGAAAGGTTTGACTAAAGGAGCAAGGCATATTCTTCTCTGTGTGCCTCTGTTGCTATGAATGATTTGCTCTCTGTCACATTTGAATGCTTGTTATATGAATATTTGGTTCTGAATGGATACGAACTTGGTATGAAAAAGGGAAGGGGAAAGTAGCTGAGGAAGTCTCTTGAACAATTTTCATTTCCCACATGTAGTCAGAAACTACTTGCTGTGCTGCACTGAGAGGAGTGAATTCCCATTGCTGCATTGTGGAAGCAGGAAATGGGAGTTCGCAGCTCTTCTCTCCCTTGGCCTCAATTTCAGATGGAGCCAGTCCATTCTTAGGTCACATGGAGCTAGCTGATGTCTATGACCATGCCATGCTTAGGCTTTTTCATTTCTAGAGGCTAGTGGGAAAAAAGCCTATTGTGTATTGGAGAGTCTAAACATTTATTCATTTTTTTATTGCAAATGCTTTTATGATTTTATAAGTACGTAAATGAGTCTGCAAAACTCAAAAGTATACTTTCATTAGTAATCTAAAAGTAAGTATTTAATGTGAAATGTGATATTTTTGCATTTTTTCACAAGTAGAAGTCATTATATGTTTTCTATTAAAAAAACAGATTAAAAGTAATACAAAGTCCCAAGGTTTCAGCATGCTGTTTGCTTTATAAGTAAGGCAATATTGGCAGCCAGGTAATGCCCTCCACAGCAAGCATCCAGATGTTTCTCTTAAAGAAAGGGACATTGTGTTATGTTAGATTTTTGAACAGTGCAGGAAGAGCAGGTACTCAGTGATTTACCGTGCCTAGCTTCATATTCAGCTTATTTACTGACAACCCCCTTAAGATTTGGTTGAGGTTAGGGAACACTTCAGGTGGTTAACTGCTTTCTCAGAATTTAGCCCCAAGTGTGGCTGTAAGTCTCAGTGCAGTGGTATGCCCCAGAGGATTTTGTGCTCATATCCTTGCAGTTGAAGTTTGGCAGTGTACACCAAGAACAGCCTTGGCATTTATGTCCTTGGCATTACTGATTTCAGTCCTAGGTTTAAAACAGATCTGAAATATTGTGGAAATATAAAAAGTCAGTAAGGTTTTTTTCCTCTCTGCTGTGTGAAAAGACACTCACTTTCAGCATGCACAGCCTAATAGTCTCTTCTGTGTCTAAAGTGGGTCTGAGAAGGTCAGGACACTCCTGCATTCTTTGTAAAGTCCTTTAAACGCCTCAAGCTACATCATGGTAAAGTCTGTGGTCAACCTTAAACTGCTCTCTGCTCCACAAAGAAACTGTAAATTTCCAAAACTGCTGAGAAAGGAGGAGCTCACATCAATGGCAGTGCGCTCCAGTGTGGTATGGTTGACTTTTCTCCTCTTTTGGCAGGATCTTAATGTAATAACACAGATAAATGCCTGTGTAATTTGTCAGCGGTAGTTAATTTAGCCTTCCAAAACCAAAGGGGTCCTACAGGAAAGCTGCAGAAGGACTTTGCATGAGGGTATGTAGTGATAGGATAAGGGGTAATGGCTTTAAACCTTAAGAGAGTATGTTTTGATTTAGTATCAGGAAGAAATTCCTTTCTCAGAGGGTGGCAAGACACAGGAACAAGTTGCCCAGAGAAGTTGTGGATGCCTCATCTTTGGAAGTGTTCAAGGCCAGGCTGAATAGGGCTTTAAGCAACCTGGAAGTTGTCACTGCCCATGGCAAGGGGGTTGGAACTACATGATCTTCAAGGTCTCTTCCAACTCAAGTCACTCTATGATTTCTACACATTTCTATGGATTTCACAGGCTTTAGTAACCCACATGCAAAACAGGACAAAACAGTTCTGTTTTTCTCCTGGTGTTTGCTTTACTGATTTAAATTGAAAGTTTTCTGAGCTGGGAGGATCTTGGTAATTTGTGTGTACATGGACTCTTGTAAAGGGCTTTAGGGTCTCATCGGGGTCATGAGAGAGACATTGCTGTACTAGAAATATTTACCAATTATTGGCAATAGTTATCCCTTCCTGCAGATGCACTGAAACATAGCAAAGACTGTTTGGGGAAAGAAAAGCTTGCTATCAGCTGGCTGAATTGTTTGTACTGGCCTGTGTAACAGCGCAGAGAGGAATTATTTCACTTTACATGATTGTTCTTGTAACTAAGGAAACTTCAGAGCAGCTGCTGACTTATTGTTGATTTGTTTGCCAGTTAAAATTTCTAGAAAAAAACCAAAGAAAATAAATTTGAGGAAACTAGAAGATCAAAATGGGCACATTAATTATTTCTCTCTCTTTTCTTTATAACTGAGATACCCTGCATGCCTCAGCAAATTATTGTTGAAGTATCTGAAGTATTAACACAAATAGCTTTAATTGAAAATATATCTCCTGAGAATTTCAATTCTTTAGCTGTGGGCTCAGACCTCCAAGATTTTCATACATATTGCTGAGGGCTAGTGCACTGGGACATACAGTCTTCAGCAGTAGATGATGCAAGTAATTAATTATTATAAAAAGTACTTGGTTGTCAGATTTTCCTCCCCACTGAGCTTGGTAAGGCACCAAAGCAGATATGTTCTTGCCTCAAATAACCTTCTTTTTATTAGCAGGAAATATGGGGAGAGAAAGCCAAGCAGAGCCATGAGGATGATTTTTTAAAGCTAATTCTCACAGTGTTTTCATTCTCAAATATTTTCCAGTTTTGCTTTATTCTTAGTTTTTGGATTTTATTAAAGAAGTGAGGCTTATGAAAATTGTACCAAATTTCTTTCAGTTTGCCTACCTACACTATATAAAAGAAACCATGTTTCTGAAAGTTTCAGAACTGATAAATTCTGAGAAGGGCGAAGATCTAGTTTTTGTCCCCTGTGAAGAGAAAGGCACTAAGAAGAGAGCTGTAGCTGTTGGGAAATTTACCATAAAAACATGTCTCAGAAAAGCTGTGCACGTTTGGGCTGGGTTTTTCAGGAAAAAACAACACACCTGCACATGGAAATATGAAAACTCTTCTTTTGTAATAATTAAAACCTCACTGCTCTGTGGTTTTGGTTTTATTTTATCTAAGCTCATAAAAATTTCGGATTCAATATGGATTAAAATTTTATGGGCTGAGCTCTGAAACTTTCAACAGGGCTCCCAGCAGGACCTGATGGCTTCAAACACTGTTGAAAACCCAAATAGAGACTGATCTGTTGTGAAAATCATCATCAGGATCAGATGTCCTCACTCATCTGGAATGTAGATCCTCATCCTGGCAGCCGCAAATTTTTTTTTGAGGGCTGCTTTAAAGCAGATTTCCCCCATTTTCTTCCACCGTTTCTGAGGAGAAGAGCAAACCATAGAAATGAGCTCCCTACTGGACAATCTCCACATTTAAATCTGGATGAGAAAATATTTTCACAATGGGAATTCTTGATCTCACACAGAAGTTTGAACCTTCGGATGTAAGAAGGTCAGATCACTCTAAAACCTGGTGTGTGTTGTTTTTTTTTTTTTTATTTGGGGGGAGGTGTTGTGGTTTTTTTTTTGGGGGGGGTGGGGTGGTGTTTTTTTGTGGGTTTTTGGTTTTTTTGTGTGGGTTTTGTTTTTTTTTTTGGTTTTTTTTTTTGGTTTTTTTTTTTTTTTTCTCCTAGGGAATTCAAGGCTTTTAGCTAGAAACAGGAGCTGCGAAAACGTTGCAGAAATCATCAAAGAGCTGATAGGGAACAACACCACAGTGTAGAAGGCTAAAGCAGTTAGTGAAGAGTGGTTGGGAATGGGAGAATGAGGAGGTGTTTTTTGTTTTGCATGTGGCATTATTGAGAGTGATATGGGAAGGCTGAATCCTCTTGGCAGTATTTTTAGCAGATCTGAAAAACTGGAAAGCTCCAGAAAGAAGCACAAGGAAAGGACAAAGGACTCCCCTTATCAGCTTCAAAGGGACATTTTTGGGTAGGCTGAAGGAAATTTGTTTTTTCAGTGGTAAAAAACATGGAAGAAGTACTTTCCCTTCTTTTTCTTTTTGCGTTCAATGTCTGTCAGTATTCCAGCAAATGGTAGGATTTAAGCATGACAGACATCTTCAATAAAGTTCAGGGGTTGGTGTGTGTCCCCAGAGACGAATCTGATTTGATCCTTTTTATTTCATGCAGGCATGGATATTTGTAGCACTCATCTCTCACAGGACACTTTCTATCAGTAGACCTTGGAGCATGTTGCAAATTATTTTTTTGTCATCTCCTCTGTTTCTCTTTCATAGAAATTTAAATGGTGAGAAGTCAAGTGACAGAGTTTTCTAGAGGCAGATGTGGGAATAGAGCCTGTACTCCCTCAACACCTCTGTCCTGAGCTACTCGCCTGACTTCTGTGCCTCCTGCCTTCTCTGAGTAATACCACATTCATTGCAGCAGCTTTCAGCTCAGTTATTATCAACTCATTATTTCTATTTTTTAAAATGAATGGAGCTCAGCTGCCCACTGCAGATCAGCACTGGATCATAAATTACATCCCCACTGCAAAATGGGTAGAATCGTTAGTGCGTCAAAAGGATGGTTTTCTCTGAAACCAAAAGTGAGCTGGACAGATTTGTGAGAAGGCAGTACCCAGAACAAATGTCAAAGTTCTGATCTAAAGCAGCTGATAGCTCATAATTATGGTAAATATCCCAATACAGTTCCAGCTATATAGGAGTATCAGATGTTCACAAGAGCAGTGAAGGTGAGAAGGGTTATACTTAAGGGACAAGACTGCTTGGCTTTCTTTCCAGTTCTGTTTTTATCACGTAGTGTAAATGTGAACCAGCATTTTAACCTTCCTATAACTTTATTTTAACACTGAAGAAATGTGAATAACATTTCCCAAATTTTTAGCAGCTGCTTGAAATCCTTTACTTGCAAGGTATCAGAGGCCTGTGATTGTGTTTGTTGTTTGGTTGTATTTTTCCACAACAATCCATAGAGAAGCAGAGGATAATACAAAGCAGTTAATTCTCTTAAATATGTAGCTCATAAGTATCTAGAACAAAATAATAAAAGGGAGATTCAGATTTATTGAAGACCACAGGAAAAATAGAACATGCATATAATAAGATTTGATGCATTTATTTTAAAAGAAATGTGGTGGTTTAATTTGTGCATATGAAGTATGCCCAACATTTTCTCTTAATTCAAAACTGTATGATATAAAAGAACAATATCTCTTTTTCTACTGGTTTTGAGACTTCATTTTTCCAATTTTAGATGTGATGATCTGGGAAAATCTGAATCTATTTGTTAAAACCATTTTGTTTAGCTGCTCTTATAAAACTATCACAATTCACAGGTTTTATCTAACAAGAAGATGCTATTATAGTCTGTGAGGTCTAAAAAGCATCTGTGCTTAAGAGGAAAAATAAATATCAAGTAATAACAAATACAACAACAAAGCACAAAATGAAAATGGTAGAGGTACATTACTCTTTGTAATGTGCCATGGAGTAATGCCTTCATTTCCTGAGGGTCAACTGAAGTTCAACATTTTGAAGATAACTTATTATTTTCCATGATTTTTTCAAAGTAATATCTTGAAAAAGTGCCCAGCAGTATTATCAAAAAGTGACTTGAAGACTAGATATCTATAAAGCTCCTTTCGCATTGTAGTCAGTGAACCAGGACAAGACTAAGAAAACAAGTCCAAGACCTGTACACAAAGTGTGTACAAAGTGTGTCTAGCTTCAATGGTTACTGGGACTCTGAACCACTGTCATCCCATTAATTGTTAACTTGCATAAATACATTTCAGGCTACCTCAACATGTAAAGAAAAAATCCCAACTTAGAAAGCTTATTGTGGCTTCTTGGACATGCCCTAAATATTAAAATTTATATTTGGTGTGTAGGATGTACAGTGGGATCCTTCAGGATAGTCCAAGCCATGAGAAAGGACGGTCTGGTTTGCTTTGGAGGCAGTGCACTTCCAGATCACTTTGAAAGTCCCTTGTCTGAGAACAACATCTGTGTTGTAGAGTGCTTGATGCCACATATGGACAGTGCATTTCCAGTGCCATCACTGCAACGTTGCACTGGGGTCCTCAGGAACAAATATTTTTGAATCAGTGCTTTGTGGGTGCTCTTTTCTTCTACAAAATACTCAAATGCATTTGATTGTTTTCTGCATGACCTAAAAGTGAAAATCAATGTGTTCTCTAAGGCTGTGTCTTGTTTTCTTGTAATCAGTAATGCAATAGTTAATAATTATTGTGTGTTATTTGTTATGTAAGTTTTCCTTTGCTTTCTTTCATTTTGGTGCAGCAAATAATGTTCCACTGGAAGACAAAATGTGACTATGAACAATGTTTTTCTACATTTTTAACATCATTAGTGTTGATTTACTAATTGTATACTGAATTTCTTCCAGTGAATTTACTACCATGGTGATTCTTGTTCCTTCTTCTTACAAAGTATATTTCTTCTTAAGTTCAACAGATGAAAAATTATTCTGATTGTAACCAGTCAGTGAAGAAACATGTATCTATGATACTGATATGATACTGAAAAATATTTAAAACAAGTATTTGAAGCAAAACAATGTAGGAACAATATGAATATACTATAGGAGACCAATTTTTAAACCTTTTCACTGTATCTTACTTCAGTGCATATTAATGAAATGATCTCCCTGGTCCATGTAGAGAAGCATATCTGTGGAATAGTTCTGTTGGTAGCCCCTTTGGCCTGCCTTATGTTGCCAGTTTTTAAAAATTTTTGCACAAAAGCCCGCTAAATAATAATTAAAAAAACATTAGCAGCTCAGTGCATCTCAACCCCTGAAAATGGCCAGAGCTCACTGTTCAGAGGCAAAACCTGTGAGATCAGCAGCTTTGAAGCAGCCTGCACAGATGAAGTGTCTTGATGTACTGTGTTTTGAGGCTTGAGATTGTTCAGATGGTGTCATACCCCTAAGGTGATTCTGAATGCTTATTTTTCCTTCAATATGTAATAATTTTAATTTCAGTTATGTAACATTTGCATGCAAAAATAAGGTACCCTCCCACCCTTGAGAGTTTTTTTAATGCTAGATTTTCCTAGGTTCCAGTTAGATAGTTCTGAATGTGAAGTGGACTAATTTCCACCTGGGCAAGATGGAAGAAGAGAAAACGACATTTTAAATTTTATTGTTACTTCTTAGACATCAAAATACCAGATTAGACTGTTTGCCCTGGATGTCAAAGTTACCTAAGGGCCTCAAAATGTTTTTTCTGTTCTTAATGGTTGCTCACCAGCTCCTTTAGAAAGAATTACTTGTGAACCTTATGCTTCCAAGAGAGCAGATCTAGATACTGTCCAGATGTGGTTTGTCTACTTGTCCATGCTGACCACTGTTGCTTTTCCCAGTAGTCTTCAACTTCAGGGGGCACAAGTTGAAAGTCTCACCATACCAATGACATGGTTGCACCATGAAATTCAAGTTTATCAGAACTTGCAGGCCAATTTTCAGAAGCATTTACTATGATGAGACTGAGTGACATCCAAAAGTATCACAAAAATGGTATCAAAAGTGGCAACAAAAGTAATAATAGGAAGCTATTTCAACTAATTTTGAAAATTCTGGTATGGAGAGAAGTCCTATTTTTCTCATGTCAGTCCTCTTTCAGAATAGGCAATCATGATATGGAAGAAGGATGTACACAGAGCCTAATTTAAAAGGTTTAGTTCTCTAATATCCTCACCCCAGGGATACTGAGTACTTCTCTGATTTCTGTGCAACAGTTTTTCCAGCTCAAATCATAAAGAAATGGCAATTACGCTTCACTATTGAATTTTCTCTTCTCCCACTCTTGGGCACAAACCAGAGTATGCAAAACAAAGAATGAAAGCAGGAATTGCCTTGCTAGAAATGGAGCAGGCAGGTGGTAACCCCATTTTCAGCTCCTGATGTGTATGGTTGATGGAGAAAGGCTGTAATCAACCAAATCAGAATAAAGTGCCTTTACACGAAGCGGTCTCTGAATGATGCAAACCCATGGTTGCCTGGCAATCTTTTTAAGCTTTTGATACTGCTAGTTTGTTATGTATTTTCCACACAGCACCATCCTTGGATGATTACTGTAGCTGGTGCCATACAAAGACATCTTTAAATTATCCATGTTAGATGGTTTTGCTGATAAGATTGCCTGCTAGCAATCTTCTTATTGTCCTGTGATGATTTGAAGTGATTTTTTACAGAGCATGAACATGAGCTGGAAGCCCAGGAGTTATTGGATCAGAGTTCTGATCTTGGCAACAACAAAACATATTGCATGGTGGTATGTGAATGGCAAAAATCCACTGTGTTCCTGTACCACTGTCTGTTTGGTGGAGAAATGACAAGAAATGACACCTACCTCAAGCAGATGCTGGTAGACTGTATTATTGTAAGGGATGGCAAGAGTTCCTGCAGTCAAGCTGTCAGCATACGCAGATGGTTATCTGGACATTTTATTAGTTTTCCTACAGGAGGTACTGAAAGCCTTGCTCTAACAGATAATTGTCTCCTCTGCTATTGTTGCTTTGAATTTCCTCACCTTCCAGATGCTGCTATGGCTGACACACACACTTTTTAAAATAAACTTCATTTTTCACTTTATCTTTCTTGTCACACGCTTCCATCTCATTTTACTTTCCATTTTGTCATCCAGATCTCATCTCCTCTTCTCCTCCTCTTTTTTCATTTTCTCACACCTGTTTTTTTCTTCTTGTGTCTCCCTCCTTTATATTGTTCTCCTTTTCCTTCCCAGTATTTGTCTTCATTTCTTGTCTTTCATCTTCTGTCTTTTTTCCCTACCACTAAATTCTCTTTTTCCTTTCTACTCAGTATGTTAATAAAACATTTGACCATTCAAACATTTTCTATATCTACTCTTCAGGCTTCTGAATTATTGCTATAGTTCTACCAAAACTTAATTACCACATCAAAGAAGAGCTGTCCTCATTTATGCAGGATTTCAGCCTTTCCAGATTTTTTTTTAACGTTTGACCTAATTAGAAGTCCCATTTAAAATGACACTTCTACAGAAGCAGGAGGAAATTGTACAGGTTGTTTCCAGGATATTGAACATGTCTTACACAAAATTCGAGAAATACAAAAATGTTAAATTTTTTTATTGAGGTGTTGAAATAGTACTGATGGTTAAAGTATAATAACATCCATCTTTTATGATAATAGCACATCCTTTCTCTATCAAGTAAATATGTTAATTTTAATATAATAAATAATAACCATGTGTCAAGACCTGAAATTGCTCCACCTTATGACAGCAGCCATTATTTTATGAATTATATGCAGGAAACCCACATTTTTTCATCACATACTTTTTATGGATTCCTTGTTCCTAATGAGGTAAATTCACTTTCCAGAGAGCCCTCATAAGAACTGCTTAAAATAAACTGGTGAGTGCTCCCTTCTGCAAGTGTGAGTTGTTACATTCTCCAACTACTTTGGAGTCTTTGTATGTAAGCCTATGCTGTAGCTGCTTGTTATTTTAACTCTGAATCATTATTGGTCCCTTCCAACCCAGTTTCTGAGATGGTGAGTCTGCAGTTACTAAATCTGTTAAAATTAAGATTGGCAGTAAAATGAAACATGTTAGCAATCATGCTGATTAATAACTCGGGAGAATAATTCACTTTGGAAAATGGCAAATTCAAAATGGCCTGGGAATTGTAATCAAGAGAACGTGTCCTCCTGAAATGCACAGGGATACTCAGGCTGACAGATGTAGCTTGTTTAGCACAAAAAGAAACTTCTTTTGCAGGCAGGATATTCTGTGCTCTGTGTCATGTAAGAGACCAGCACACTGGGATCTCACTGACCTTAATAACTACAGGCAGCAACTTCTGCTGGCTTAGTTCTGTTGACTTGGAGGGAGTTAAAAGAGCAGAGACTTTATTACTGCATCCAGTTTCCTCAAATCCCTAGGAACATGTGGATGCCTCAAAGGTGTGTCTTAAAACTCCACAGCAAACCTTGAGTGTATAAATAAGACAGGCTGCTGTGAGAATGAAGTATTTCACCTGTTCCCTCCTTTTGCAGCTGAGCTCCACTGGGCAGTAAGGATCCTGCCTTGTCTATTTGCAAGTCTCTGAAATAATCACTTATAAACCTTGTATTTTTCAGACCTGTTTTAGTCTTTGCCTAGGGTTCATTGAACACAACTATGACAAAAAGGTAAAAAGTGGGTGTGGATTTTTTTTTAAAATTAACTGTTCTATATCTGGAGTGGCTGGGAACTGAAGGCTGAATGTGGAAGAAAATTAGAACCAACTGAATAATGTTCTAACTCTGCAAACACTAACCTTAAGTAGGTTATGTTAGGGTATGTTGTTCATTATAATTTCTATGTGTACAGTAGCTATTTAATAAAGAATGCCCTGTGAAGGTCAGATTCAGAAGAAAGGCAGCCTGTGATGTGTATATGTTTGTAGCTAATTTAGCTGCATAGAAAAGATGCACTTTGAATAGAGGGAGATTTTGATGTTACAATTCACATTCATTTCAGTGGTCACAGTAGGGTCCCTGCATCTTCTTATGCACCAGATCAATAAATCAGAGATTGAATAAGCCTCATTGAATATGTTTCTTGGCTCTGGTTCATTTTCTCATGAAGTCCTTGGCCATCTGTTTACTGACTCCAGCTCAAGGGGGAGCAGACCAATAACATAAAACAGCACTTTCATGCCAAATAGCCTGAAACCAAATGGCTCTAGATTATGTATGGATTATGAACTTACAAGCAGAATACTGATTTCTTGAATCAGTAAAGACCTGAAAGAAATGGGCCTTCATTTAACTGGAGCCTGCAGATATGACAATAATTTAAGTGTCCAGTGATGCATTTCAAGATGGCATTCATAGTCTTGGGGACCTTACCATATAAATTTGGTTCTTTTCAGTGTTTTCTAGTTCTTTTTCTGTGTGATTGCTGATGTAATGTATATTCTAATTAAGCAAAATGAAATGGCTGCTTTTTGGTGGTCTCATGTTTTATCTGTGATTACTGAGTTTGCTCCACATCTTTCAGGGTGATGAGCAGTTAAGTTCCAGTTATTACAGTAAAGCAACCACTATTGACTACAGTCTGTAGCTCTTTGTCATGGGTTTGGAAGATCTTTGTTATTTTGGAATATACATTTTCATCATTTCCTCTAATATTGGCCTCTGAGCACAAATGAGGCATTTGTGAACAGCATATTCCCTTATGTTAGTGTCTTTCTGAGCATCACACATGGCAGCAAGAATGCTAACAAAAACAAACAAACGACCCAAAATGTAGGCAGCGAAATCCCACAAATTCTAGAAGACCATATAAAATGCCATATAAAATGCATGTCAATAAAGGCAGACCCTGTGTTGGATAGTAGACTGGCAGATTTCTCAAGCAGTACAGAGCAAAACTAAATGTATTTTGTTAAATACCATTAAAATAAATAGTTTTTTGGTATAATTTTGTGCTGTAGCAGATTAGCTGTGTGAAGCAACTTACGCAAGAAATGATACTGCATAATATGGGAGCCATTAAAGTAAATGTAAATGTTGCTACTATTCCATTAATTTAAATGGGAAATTACGAGTGTGATAAACCATTTAGAAGCTTGGCTTGCAGCAAACACACAAGGACACTTCTTTTAGAAACAAAAGACCTTGGAATATTCCAAGCAGAATTCTGTTTGGGAGACTTATGGTCATACACAGAGTACATTCATTTTCCATGGCTCACCATCAGCTGGAGGTACTCAGCATCCCCCAATGAAACATTAGGTAGGTGTAAAATGAGGCCCTGGGCTCCAGAGGTATGTTTGGGACATAAGTCTTTTCAGATCTGAGTCAAGCTCTTCGTGGAATTTTCCAGGAATGAACAGTTTTTGGTAGTGTGATAATCCTAATTGTGCTCACTTTTTGGATTTTACAAGTGCCAATTCAGCAAAATGATGTGTGACTCTCCCAGAATAGCTTACTTTGAAAGTTACTGTCTTAAAATATAGCCTTTCTTTCTTAATAGCCAGTATGAGAAAAAGAGATTTTTCAGTGCCATGTAAATGAACTCTGGGAGCAGGAGGCAGATATAACACCACAACAGAGAGAACTCATAGGCACACAGGGCAGAATTTATTTTTGCTTCCAGTTAAACCTGGAGCTTCTCTGTGGTAAATATGAGGCAGTGCAATAGTACATAAATAATTAATGCATTTGAATGCATTGTCAATAGCATTTCTATTGTATCTTGATTACTTGTAGTGAAATAGCATCCATACACTAGAAGTGTACCTGTGCAAACATATGAAAAAAAGTTAGTTCCTTTCATATATACATTTTCTTTTTACGGTTTGGATAAGTAAACAGATTGCTCTGTTGAGAGCAAGTGGAATGTGCCTCAGTGGAAGTATTCAAATCTCAAGTGGACAAGGCCCTGTGCAAATTGCTCTCAGGTTGAAGCCCCGAGCAGTGTGTCTAGAGGTCCCTTCCAACATAAATATTGAGTGATGTTACCCTATACTTAGAATTATAGAAAATTATGCACTTCTAGTGTAATCTCAAGGGCATATGAAAAGATACTTAAAATGTATTTTGTTGCACAGAAGGTGTTTGAGGTACAGGAATAGTCAGAACTCATTTTTCTGTTTACTCAGTGATACTGATCATATTCCTTGACACCTCTCACAAACTCAGTTCCAGTCAAGCTGAACGAACTTCTAGAGAATAAACCTCTTAAGGTGCAGAAAACAGAGCGAGCCAGACAAAAACAAAACAAAACAAAAAACAAATTCAATCACCTCTCAGATGCAGCTGGAATTTTTTCCGATTTGTGGCCTAAATGCTACTGTAAACTCTTCGTTTTGTCATGTTTAGGTTTGGTGTTTTTTTTTTTTGTTTTTTTTTTTTTTTTTTTTTTTTTTTTTTTTTTTTTTTTTGTTTTTTTTTTTTTTGTTTTTTGTTTTTTTTTTTTTTTTTTTTCAGGGAGGTTTGCTTCTCACAGCAATTTCCAGCAAAATAAAATCAGGGTGAAGAGAAATGTGCCCTTGACCTCAGGTATGATAAGGTTCTCCTGTCATGAGGCTGTGCTGATGAGGCTGTGCTGTGTCCCACAGATGCTTTTTGTGTGTGTTTGCACTAGTTGAAAGAATTTGTTCTATTTGCAGCCCCTTCAAAAGATGAGGATGGCAAGACCACAGAAATATCATATAATTAGGGATGCTCTTGGATTTGAAATTGTTGTATCTCCCAGATATGATAACAATGGTATTAGTCCTGCTTCCATACCTGGCAGATATTTAGTGCTGAATGTAGCCAAGAAAATACTGCATGATGCATGGAGAAAATTGTACTCTGAACACCTTCAGGACTATCAGGTTAGTTTTGTGTTAATGCCAGAAATCTGATTTTCTGAATTGTTGAGGAAGAAACAGAAAATAGGAATAGCATTTGAAAAAAGTAATGCAAACCCTTATTTTGTTTTAGATTGCCAAAGTAGATTTGCCATTATTTTTCTCCATTGCTTTTGGGAATAGAAGGCCTACTTTTTAATGTAAACTACCGATTTCATCTAATTTGTTGCAAATTAAAAAAAAAACTCTACAAAGTTACTCTCTATAGTAATTCTCTCTAGTGCAGCAGAACTGGGAACTCCCTCTTTGTCAAGTGGGTTTGCAAGCCAAGCAGTTGCAACAGAAGGTGCAGAGGCTTATACCCATTCACTAACTGGAGACACCAGAGCTCTCTTATGCATTCCCCTACCTCCAGTAGGTGTACAGATGAGATATATAATGTTACATCTCCTCAAAGTCACTCCCAACCAGGGGCTTCACACTGTCCCTTGTTCAGTCATGTAGTAGTTTACTTATGCCCATTTTGCATCCAAGGAGAATTCATATTCTCACTGGGCTAGGCTATGAAGTTGCAAATATGAGACTTTTTTAGTGCTATCTTTTTGCTGATTCTCAACATTCTCCTCCTAATTTCTCATTTTGTGCTGATACTGAATATATTTAGTGCATTTTACGCATCATAGAAGGGACTTAATTGTTCCCAGAGCTCTAAACTAAGTGGCCAAAGTTAGGTGGCCTTAGACTGGAATCAAAGTTGTCTGTGAACACTACTTGTTTGCTATTGTTTGTCACAGACACAAGAGTTTTTATACTTTGATGCATTATGGAAAAAAAGCAAACCTGCAGAATATGATGAAAAACTCCCCAAAATGTGCAGATCGCATTTTAATCTCCAGTAGGTTTTTCTACTGTACATCAAAACAACTAGAAGAGTTTACAAGAAATGCTTTTTGCTGTGGCTTAGCTATTGAAATTAATGGGACTGTTATACAATTCAGAAACTTGAAAATGGAATTTATCTTATCATGCTCTTTGGGTGTAAAGAAGTATATCAGTTAGACTATGCCTTTGAAAACCTTCTATTGTAATGAATGTGGTATTCATAATTTTTCTGAGACAATTTTATTTTAGAAAAAGAAAATTAATATCAATGGTTTATTGAAAGTCATTTGTGAACCCACTCAATATTTTGAAAGAATAAGAAAAATATCTTGGCCATTGCTAGATAAAATGGGTATCTTTAATATTACAGAGACGTGGTTATACAACACAGACTGATCTCCTTCCTGTCCCTTGCTAAAGTTTTCCAAGTTGCTGGGTACCTGCCTTGTGGCTTTCTAGCTCATCTAAGCCATGCATTGCAACTCTTTTCCTCTGAAGTGCACTGATAAAACACCCATCTGCATTTCAGATTCAGCACAACACAGCTCTCATTTTCACTCTTTCACTTTTTATCCAGGCAGGTCAGGAATGGAGGGAATGCAACTTGTGTCTGTCACCCCAGTCTGAGCTTTGGTAGCTGGAAAGGCAGGATGCCTCATGGGCTGGAGGACAGCAGTTAGCTCCCTGGGAGATGATGGCAAATGGAACCTTTCCTAAGCCTTGTGCTCTGTGCAGTTCTCACACTTGCTCACAGTCTAAAATGCATCCTGTCCCACATAGAGCTGTAAAAATTAGTGGGGGAGGAGGGGTGCAGGGAGGGAATAGGAGGAATGAGGAAAGGGTGAGATAGTCAGAAAGTGGCAAAAGACAATCTTCTGTAGGCAATATTTTCCATGATTTGACGTGAGTAAATGAGCACTTGGATCCCAGTTGTGTAACACAAAAAATGAAAAGAAGGTCCCTGACTGTTAAAGCTTCTTCTTGCTGTGGGACCTACCCTGTGGCATTAGATGGTGAAAAACTTCTCCAGCAGAGGCTTCTCTAGCACCTCTCATCTGTGTGTTGTCCTGAAATGCCAAAGGCAAAACTGCATAAGTCAAGCAATTTGCTGGTTGAGAGCTAAAAACACACAGAAGAGTCATTGGTTTATATCCATCAGAAGAAAAACAACGCATGCCACCTTTTATTCTTTTTCACTGAACAGAATGGGTCATATGTAACAAAATCTAAGGAATGAGAACATCAATTCACAATAGTGGAAGGGTTATGGGCCTTTGTAATGTTCCAGTGGCTGACTCTAATGAAAAAAACCAACCCACCTTCAAAACCCTCCAGCATTTAAAAGCATTTCTCTCACTCTTCCTCTCCTAGAAGCTCCAACACAGTGCTATTGCATATCCCAGGAGAGCTGCTCTGATCTTGCCAGAGGTGTTCCATAGGTTATAATAGGTACTCACAGCTGCTGAAGTAAGATTTGGAACACACATATCCTTCCTTTTAGGTATGTGTCTTACTTACTGGGTCACAGGGAGTGGTAATAACTAGGTTCAACAAAGTAAGATATCTTAATGTGAATCTTGTTCTTTTTCCTGAAAAGTCAATAAAAAGCTATTTAGAAACTGCTCAGTATTTCTGGTTAAAAAGTTTCTCATATACTGCCCTCTGGGGTTATCATCCCTTAGCCATCCCACTTTCCACTGTTGCTGTTAGTAAAGTGTTTTTAAGATAGCCAAGCAGCTCTCTTTATGTTTGAAAGAGGTCATCTTCTTAATTACACACTTATTATTGATGTTGCATGACAGTGCATAATAAAATTTGAAGTGCTATGTTCAAAATGTTGCACCAGAAGAAACAGAAAAAAACGAACTTCACGTGGATGTTGGGCTATCATCTGACATCAGCTCCCCAGAAACCTTGTTGTGACTTACACAGAATCATAAATACCTGTCAAACCTGTCCTTGAGCATTCCCAGGAATTTGGCATCCACTGCTTCCCTGGGCAACCTGTTCCAAAAAAATTTCTTCCTCATAGCCAACCTAAATCTACTCTCTTCCAATTTGAAACCATAACCCCTTGTTGTGTCACTACAAGCAAATCCTAAAATGTTTTTTTTCTGTCTGTCTTATAAGCCTCCTTTACAAATTGAAAGGCTGCAGTAAGGTCTTGCCAGTAACTTCTCTGCTCTAGGCTGAACAACCCCAATTGTCATAGCTTTTACTTCACAGAATAGGTGTTCCAGCCCCCCGATATTTTTTCTGTGCTCCTTCTCTGGATCCGATGGGTGCCACTACAAGGTGTGAGTCCTACTCACCTCACAGGCTGCTCTCTTTCTTCCCTCTATCTTCATTTAAAAGCAGTTGTCTCCAATTGTCTCACAAATCCAGGTGCCTGGATTCCCTCTATTAGAGATGCTCTGCTCTTCAACCTATTCTCTCAAAGTTTAAAGAAAAGCAATACAACAACTCCTACCCACACTGAAACATGGCAATGACATTTGATCTGTTTGTGCGTGAACAGAACCAAAGTCAGGACATGAATCATGTGACTTCTGACCTGCAGCCCAACTTGTAGTAAAACAAACTAGTTTAAAAACTACTCCAGTTTTCACAACTGCTATTGATGGAGACCCCGGCACAAACACATTTTCAATGGATAAGTGTTCCATTGTTTATTAAGTGTACTTGTCTAGATTCAACTTTCCACACCAATAAACCTTTTCTTTGCAAGATCTCTCCTGGTTTGTGCAGATACTTAGTCTGTGATCCAGACACCTTATAACCACTCTTTTTCAGCTGTGTGGTCTGAAATGCTTGAGTTTTCACTGAATTTTCTTGTCTTCTCATCGTTTTACTTTTCTCGAGCTTTTTGCCATCAGCTGCCTTCTTGGACTTCACTTACACCAGTCTGTAGCTGGATATTCCAGGACCAGTTGTGGCAATGCCAAGTGCAGCAGAGAGCTCCCATGAGATAGGAAGTTTTCTGGACACTCTGTTGGAGCCCAGCCCACTGGACTTTTTCCTCCTTAGGTATTCTCGGGTCTCCTGGTGCTGTAACATGACCTGTTATTATCACCTGTTAGCTGGGCACAGTTACTCGGGGGTTTTTTGTTTGTTTGTTTGGTTGGTTTTTTTGTTTTGTTTTGTTTTGTTTTTTTACTGTGAAGTACACCCCACCAGTTCAGCTTGCTGACAAGTGCCACATCTCCAACAGTTTATGCACAGTGTTTCCCCAAATTTCTCTACAGTAAGCAATGAATTATTGCACACCTTTGGATAAGGGTAGCAAACTGTCAGCTTAGATTTTGCATGGTATTCTGAAACACATTACTTAGATGTTGGGGGCAATATACTGACTGAAGCAAAGATTTTCCCTGTTCACTTTCATTTCCTTTTCTCATTCTGATGGTATGCTTGCTCTTCAAAACTGAAAGAAAAGTAAAACCATTTGGAGTTAGTGAAACAACCCTCATACCTAGAGGAGAAGCAGTGGCTATTATATGTCTTGTGTACACAGAATGTCTGACACAGACCCACATTCCCTCAAGCAAAGAAGGGAAAATGGTCTAGATGAAACATCTGTGAAATCAGTGCAAAAGTGTTTGGAAAATTTTATTCTCAAAGTCATAATCAGCTTTTCCCTGCCAAAGGAGGAGGAGGAGGTATTGACTGCTGCTCTACAGAAGGGCTGCCCAGCAACTGACACTCTAATCAATGGAGCAATTGAGTGGAAACTGCATTTTTAATTTTCCAGATGATATCAAGCTTGGAGGGACTGCAAGGCTACCAGTGAAGTGGCTCAAGTTTCAAAGTGGTCCTGACAACTGTGTGGAAACCACCTGACCTTTCCCTTCTATGCCAATTCAGCTCAGCAAAGGCAGGCACATTTGACTGGGAATGTGTGCAGGAAGGGAGATGAATGATTTGGCAGCAGCTCTGCAGAAAGGGTTCTGAGAATCACAGAGGACGAGAAGAGCATGAATCAGCATTGTGCAAAAAAGGCAAACATCATTCGGGGATGTATAAATAGGAGTCTTAAATATAGGCCAGTTAAAATAGTCCCCCTGCTCCACTTGGCATTTTAGAGAACTTGGCTGGTACAAAGCTGTTCCTGAATTTGTAATTATAAAAAGATTCAATGATTGGTTTTTGGTTGCCTTTTTTTTTTAATCAACAGTGAAGAAAATAGAAAAGATAATACAAAAGTAATAGAATTAAGCAGAATCAAAGGAGTTTACTGTATTAGCTCTTGATGATTATCCTAAAGATAAGAGTAGTAAACACTGGTAAGTAGCACTGGCCATGAAGTTATGGAGTCTCTTTTAGTGGTTGGTTTTAAAAATAGGTAGGACAAACTGAAATTAGGACTCCAGCTTATAGAGAATGTGATTCCACCTTTTGGCAAGAGGATGGACTTCAGGGAGCACATGTACCACCAAGAGCCTTCTCAACTCTACCTCAGACTTTCCCTGATTTGGTGCTGGATTAATGGCATGAGGCTGGAAACTGAGGCATGTGGGAAAGAGTAACCAGAGACCTGGGTTGTTGTCAGGACCTCTCTACTGGCCAGAAGATGACAAGGAGATGTGGAAAACATGAAAATGACTGCATATCCATGCCACACGTGACATCATTTTCTGAGACACGCCAGCTTGAAAATAAATTGCATGACATGTTGTCTTTTGTACTGCATTAGTAGTGCTGTAAAAAATGGACATGTTAATATCAAGACATTTTCTTCTGTGGCTTGACCTTAAGCAGCTTTAGGAGAACTCATTCAACAACAGACTGTCAAGCAAAAAATTCAACAACTCTCAAAATGCCTCCTGCATTTCCTAGTCTGCAGAAATCAGAACCTAAATCTTCCAAAACCTCAGTGTGTTCATATGCAGATTCACTTTTGTGCAAGGCCAGCAAGAAAATCACAAGCTGTCTTTATCCAGCCTAAGTAAAAGAAAAATGGATTTGACAGCTGGCCTTAAACACTTTCTCCTTGATGATTCAAAGAAAAGGGAATCCATCTAAAGCTGTTGATTAATTCTTCAAATACAGATGGAGAGCAATACCTTGAAAATCTACCCCTTAGAAGTTTAATAAATGGATGCTTGGGGGCGGGGGAAGGGCTTTCTCTTACAAGATTTTCAAACAGCTCTTTTCAAGGGATCTAATACCTATTTTGTATTACAGGATGACTTTTGAATTTGTGAAATGTAAGAGAAGAGCTTTATAGAGTCTCATGAAGGTGATATGTACCGCACAGAGTCTAGACTTTGAGGAGTTATCATGGATTTAAGCTAAATCTCTTTCTCTTCATACAGTCCAAGTAATTAACAGAGGCAAGAGACTGGCCAAAAACCACAATATTATTTCAGATAAAGTATCTTCTAAACTATATTTTAACATTTTGAAAGAATAGCAATTGTCATGGATTGCAAGGCACATTTCTAGAAAGTACCAGAATATTTCATCAAAGAATTCAAATGTATTTCAATATATTAGAAGTTATTTAATAATTAAATTCTCTCTTTAGGTCTAGTTTTAGCACACACGAAATTTTTACTGTTGTTATCACTAGTATACATTATAGAGTTAACCAAACTTAAAGTCTGAGAATTAATTCCTCTAAATTCTTACAGCAGTATCAAAGTTTTCCAAACAGTTACATGGAAGCAAAACTGAGCTTTTTATCATGACTGAACGGAAATCTGCCTCTAATTTAAAAAATATAATAAATTTGGTGAAATGTAGTCTGTCATTCTGTGTTTATATGTACCTTCAAGAGAGATGAGAGTAATAAGAATTTTATTGAACACCCATATGTACACATTCAATGTGCTACAAAATATCTGATTAAATCTAATTAAATGAGAACATTGCAATTAGAAAATCCCTCTTTTACTCCTTCTGACAATGGCATATTTTTATTAAAAGGAATGCTGTAGAAATGTATAATTTGCAGGAACTAATTTATCTTCTTTTTTTATTTCTTGCAAAATCATAGGAGAATTTTAGCAGTCATTTCCTCCCCAGAAAATAGGAAATAAAATACAGTAACTTTTATTGCATCTGGAAAATATATTTTCCCTGATTGTGCCATTCAATGGTAGTTACATGACTCTTTTAGACATGCTGACATAAAAAACCAAAACAATTTTTGAAGGATGAAAAAAGAAATTTTCAGGAATATGTTTCTCAAGTTGTCCACATCGAAGACTGCAGTACAAAACCCCAATATTTTTATGAGCTGTCATTTCTACTATGTAAAACATATTAACAAAGGGAAGAAGCAAGTCAAATATATTCTTACAAGGCAAGGCACACTGTGCATGCAAATGAGATCCCATAAAATCCCAACTCCTTTGTTTTGGTGAAACATTGCATTGGAACTCTTAGAATATAAAGAGAAGCAAATATAGCATTCATATGCCCTCTAAGTAGAGAAATCTTGTTTTCCTTTTAAAACAGGGATTTTAATCAGCAGATAGTAATGAAATTGATATTCTCATTCCAGTAATTAGAACAGTAGCTTAGACTCCTGCTGTAGTCACTGTTCAGCAGAGGACCAGAAGTGTCCAGGAGAAAGTTGTTGTTGGATACATCCCACACCAATACACTGAGCAGGACATAATGGGACACCTGTACAGGACCAGCAGGTGAACTGAACTTGAGATTTGGATCCAGTTCATTCCATCTGGCAAATGACACTGGGGATGAATTCCCAGTTTGAACTGGATGACACCTAAGAGTTCATCTACACCTGACAAACAAAAGATAAGGCAAGGCACAAGTGGTTTCAAAAAACAACACCAGCCCCCCATGCTCACCCCTGGCAGCTAAAAACCAACTGGCTTCACCCAACATTATCTCCTGCCACTCTGACTGTAATTAGTTGGTGAGTTTGTGTGAGTGATAAAGTCTCTGGGGTCAAGTACATTCCTGGGCCAAGGCTCAGTCCAAGATTTGTGTATCATTCAACTCCTTCCTCTAAGTGAGAATTAAAAATCCATAATCTGTGTTTTAAATTGGTGCTATACATTTCAGTCATAAAGAAGATGCACCAGTTAAAAATAATGAGAAGAGTGATGTCTGTTTGATAAAAAGGGATGGTAAAGAATCGAGAAATATTATTTTGTACACTGAGTCTTAGAGGCTTAGTATAAAGAACAAAAATAAATTTATAAGGGGCTATTTAATGCTTAATGAATACTATAAACAAGTTACATAGCTACAGAAAATCAGTATATTGTATTCTGGGAGACAGCAAACAATGTTTTCAAAGCAACCTATCAGGCCTCATCATAAAATTTTGACTCTGAAGTAATAATTCTAATGTACTTAAACCCATTTGTTTGGACTTTAAATATAAAATATGACCAGAAAAAAAAAAGATTAACATCATTATCTATAGCTATATCTGTACAAACAACATAGTATGTCTGTGAACAACTTTCAAGTATAAGGAAATGAAAGCTGAATTGGAAATATTTGAAAAGTGTTCTTGCTTTGCTTCAAAATGAACTCTGGACTTTCTACATTAATCAGACAGAAACCAAGCAGACAAAAGAATTTTAACTATTGCAGTGGGGAAGGGCTTTCAGCTATTATCAGTATGAGGACATTAATGTGAAGGTCAGGTGTTGCCACAATACAAGGTACAAAAATCACACCTGTCATGATGACAGCTTGTAATAGGAAACAAAGCATTAAATTGGCAGAAGTCCATTGATGGCAGTTTAATTGCAAAAGGTATTTTTGCAGCACAGACAGAAAGCGTGGGTGACCCTTCTCCACTAGGTATGAGCCTTCATTTTTTTGTAGTAAATTTCACGACAATTTTCATATTTAATTTCTGTCTATATGTATTTTTCAAGGGGCGTGGCTACATTGTAAATGGATGGATGATAATTCAACGTGTGTGACTTACAATTTGTTATACCCTTTGCATAAGGCACATGTATACTTAGATTAAGCTATCTACTCTTGTGCCTGGCCATATGAGATAACACAGTTGTTAAGCAAGTCACATTTATTATCTTGCTACAGCATGTTCTTTTATTGCAATGGCATGCTTACTTAGCAATTCTGGATGCCTGAGAAAATCTGAAATGGCTGAACTCCTGTCAAGAGATAAGATATGTGGAGGCAAAAGCCTCTTATTTTTACAGATCATAGAGTGTTTCTCCAGAATGTATCTATGCTTTCATAATCAGTCACTCCCTTGGAAAGGTGAAATGCTTTTCCCTTCTTGAGTCTCTTCTCCATTTGTAGCCCTTTATATCATTGGAATACCATGTTCTGAGGGTGCCTTCTGCCAAGTGTATTTTCCATGCATACTGTGTCTGGCTGCAGTCACAAGATGCAATTGGAACTAAAATGGGAGAAGGCAGATCACTGAATCTTCTCTGCTATTATCTGACCAGAGACATGAACGCCCCTTGGTTTCTTTTCTTGTATGTTGGTGCTATCACCTCATTACATCTCCGGCAGTGACACTACACATGTGAGTCATGACCCCTGGGCTGCAAAGCAAACCTCCTTTTCTCACTCTCTTGCTTCCAGATGAAAAACAACTCATCCCAGCACAGCTGGGTGAAAGGAGTAGTTTTCTTGAGGGTAGAAAACAGATCTTCAAGTCTTCAGGCAGAATCATACACATACAGAAATCTCAGTCTTTCCCACAGCCAGATAAATGAGCCAAGCTAAAAGGCTGTTATGATTTAAGTTTCTCTACTTCTTTGATTTTTTGATATGAAAAATCCATCCGTATCAAAGCTGGCATGTACAATTCCATTAAAAAAACGCTGTGGTTTTGATAAAGCTGCATTTTCCAACCAAAAAAATCTTCTGTGGGAAAATTTGCAACATATTCTATAAAATCCCATTTGGATGACAAATTCCCTAAGATAAAATCATCTTAATAATAACTCAGGGTTTAATATACCTTTACCAACAAGGAAGGCTAATCCTCAAAAATTTTCAACAGCCATTTAAAGAGCACTGTGCCTCATCCATCTGACTTCTTTTTGAAGTAGTCTTCTGAACCTGAATATTTAATGAGATCCTTTCTGTAGCATCATTAGGGTCTTAAGCTCCGGAGACAAATCTTTGTTGGAAGCTACTGATAACCATTGCAACAACTTGTATTATTGTGGTGCCTTTCTTCCAAAGCTTTCACATTCACATTGATTACATCTTCACTTTCCCTTCTTCCTCCTGAGTGCCAAGAAAAACTTTATAGATTAGGGATTTTAAAGAAGCAACTAAATAATATTCATGACAGACAGTATGCTGCATGCTAGCAGCTCAAGTACTGTCAAGCCTTGAGGGCTTAAAAACAAATTCTTTTTTGTGAGAAAGGTAGGTAAACTTTGCAAATCTAAGGCATGGGAATAAAAAAAAGCAATGCTCTGCTGTATAATCATGATCTAAAATTACCACCATTTAGCACCAGTTTTATCACCAGTGTTTAGAAATACGTCATGCATGTGTGTACACACTGAATTTCTTCCCTATCTAGTTGATGGTCATGTAACTTTCTCAGAAGTGAGAGGATTAGGAATATTTGTAAACTTGTCTGAGACATGGTAACTACACTACACTATTCGTTTAGATCATGAATATAAAATATATTAACTGCTATAAATTTTTCTCCTTAACATAATCAGAATCAGAGCTCTTGTTTACACTCCTGAGCCCACTAGCAAACATTTCATGGAATCAACAATGTGCAGTTGCCTAGCTGACCTGATAATAACTTTTCTTATACCTTCCTTCCCTTGCATTTCCAGGAACCATGAGTTTCCTTGGCCTTACCTAGACTGATCGTATCCCACCTGACAAGAAGCACCTAAGATTTTCATTCCTGATGTTTCTGAATTTGGGAAATTCAGTCGCTCTGTGCAGGTTGGCATCACACAAAGTGTCTTGGAATGGAACAGAGAAGAGTAAAGGGTTTCACATCACAGCAATAACAATGGTAGGTCTGTGAGGGGGTGTTATCCCTTAGGCAGCAGCATGAACATAGAATTACAGAACTATTTAGTTTGGCAAAGATCTTTAAGATCATTGAGTCCAGCCATCAACCAGCACTGCCAAGTCCGTCTCTAAGCTGTGTCCCTCAGTGCCACATCTACATGTCTTTTGAATAACTCCAGGGATGGTGACTCAACCATTTCCCTGGGCAGCCTGTTCCAGTGCTTGACAACCCTTTTGGTAAAGAAATTTTTCCTAATATCTAATCTAAAATTCCCCTAATGCAACCTGAGGCCATTTCAACTGGTAAAACAAAGTACAATGGCCAGTTCAAAGCTGGAAAGAAAAGACTGTAAGGACTTACATAGACATTTATATCAATTGTCAGAAATCTGCATAGAATTTTGTGTATGTACAGATGTGTCCTCTGAATAGGAGCTGGTAGGGAAGTAGGCTAGACATACTATGGAGATGTTTTGCCAGTTATTACTGCATGTGTAGATTTTTAAAAAACCAAAATCCTTGTAGCAAACAGAAAGGGTTTATTGCACTTTTAGCCATTTTCATGCTGCTGAAGAAAAGTGAATAAAACAGACTGATTCCTGTGCCTAGGGCTAAGCAACACCATTTGGCTCAGGTCTGCAGTGGTTATGGCTGCTCTCCTTTGTAGCAGATTTGTCTTGCAGAGAGTTGTGCAAAAGCAGAGACAGAAGAGCAATTAAACAGATTAGGGGATGAGTGTACATGCACACCAAAGTTCTCTTTTATTTACCAGTACTGTTGGACCTGTAGGTTAGTTTAGGACAGTGTAGCTCTGGAAGGACCACCCTTGTTTCATGCCCTATATGGCTGCTGAATTATTTTACTCAAACAGTGGGCCTCTGGATGACCAAAACATTTCCCATGTCCAAATAGGAACAGAAATTAAAATCCTATTCAAAAATAAGTTTATCTCCTGCTTATGGGTTGTGTGTTGCCCCTCTCCTCCATGTCCCACTCCTGGCCACATTTGAGTGCATCAGGGGAGAGGTTACTGGAAAAAGAGGGTGCATATGAGGAAGGACAGAAGTGGTTGGATTATTAGTCACATTTTTTTTTTTTTTTTTGCTTATTATTGAAAGAAGCAGGTTGCTCTGCTGAAGCAGAAGGGCTGGGTGCTGTGGAGGAAGGGTTTGCTGTAGATGTGCAATAGAACAGCTTCTCCCTTGCCTTCTCCCTGTCAAGTGCAGTCCCAGACTTTGGGGCTAGGAATTTGCTCCACAAGCCCCTATGTGTGACCTCCCTGGTCCCTGGAGTAGCTGCAGTACTGACTACTGAGGCTAGCAGCTGGAGGAGGAGAAAGGGAGAGGAAGCCTTTCATTTAAAGCATGACAACTTCACAGTTGCATGTACCAAACATGCCCAGACAGACTGTTACTGCAGATCAGATAGCTCTTGTCCTCAACCAGAAACCTCCTCATGCATTCATGCCCCCTGTTTAAGAAGCATAAAGATGCTTCTGTTGGTGAACACAAGTCCCATTTTAGCAGAGGCACAAACTAAGCCACAATTAACACAGTTATGCCCATAGTAGAATTTTTACTAACATCACTATTCCTTTGTACATTAAAGAGATTTTGCTAAAAGGCTTAATTCTTTTTATACTGCCTTAGTATCATAAAATCATAGAATGGTTTGGGTTGGAAGGGACCTTAAAGATCATCTCCCTTATATTATGGTGTAGGTGAAGCTGACACTCAAAGAAAGGCAGCCTTTCCAGTTTACATGTATTTTGCAGTAAGAGCCTTCTTAGCTCTTCTTTGAGGAGCGGCCACCTCCTCACGGGTATTCAGCTGATATTTGCTCTTGGGCGAGTTCACTCTGCAGCCCCATCTAACACTGCTCAAATATAGGTCCAACACAATGCTGGCCAAAGAAGGCCTGTAGAGTGATTTGAGTATAAAATGGAAATCCTTAACCTAAGCTAAAACAGTAATGTAAAAGTATGGGCAAGATGCTGCTGTGGAGTGTGATGTCCTTTCATGGTAGGAGTAGGAGAAGTTAATATAATATAACTCTATTACATATGGAATGGTCTGGGACTTATGTGGAGAATGGGAACAGCATAGGATTCAGATGAGCTGTGTGAACAGCTTATATGTGAGCTCATATGTGTGAAATGAGACACCTGATCTGTTTTGAGCACTGCAAAACAGGAGCTAGAAATCAAAACATATTGTTTTAGTCCCAGGGAGCTACAGAGGGCTGTGTGAACACCTTGATACAGGCAAACATGAAATACCTCACCAGGCAGATCATGAGTATGTAAAGTGGAATGGCTTGGAGACACCAAACCGGGCAGATCCTTTGCCACCAAACCAAGCCTGACAGAATTTTTAAGCGGCAAGGGTGGTGCTGCTGGCCCTGGAGACCAAATCCACTGACCTCGAGGTCTCCCAGTGCTGACTGCACTGACAGCTGTGAGATGGATCTGGATGATGCCCGTAGCTTTTGGAAGCATGCTCTCCCCATAATACAAAATTCTACTGAGCTTTTTTTGGAGATACATGCCTCCCTTCGAAAAATCTCATTTTTCGTCTTTCATTTGTGATCCTCAGGAAGCTGCTGCTGGCCTGCTGAAATAATAATAGCAAACATGCTAAGACAAGCCTTGGACACTGCAGGCATTGATGCCCCCATGCTCTGCCCTCACAGCACATCCACTGCAAGGGAACATCCAGAAAAGCCCTTGCATACACAAGAAGGTCTCTTGGGCGGCAATGAAAAATAGGCATGAAAAATAAGTGGATGTATTTGTAGATCACCTCCCTCAAATTTTCCAGCTTTTTAAGTAAAAAAACCGATTTGAAGTGAATATAGAAATAATAAAGAGAAATGGACAAAGATACCTTCCTTTCAGTGAGCATGTTTGTCAGCTGAAAGCCAGGCCTATGGGAGTTTAAATGCTGTTAATAAAAAGGACCAAATTAACTTTTCTTTGTATCTATGACTAAGCTACATAATTCAGACAGAAAAATGCCATATCAGTCTTTGTGACAATAAATTTACCAAATGACACCTGATCCGACAGCATGCTCCAAAAACTGTAGCTAACTCAACAACTACTCCTTGGTACCTAACAGAGAAATCTGTCTGGAAAATACTTTCTCTCCCACTTTCCTTGCAAAGAGTTCTTTACCTATTTCAGTCCAAATTCAAGAAGGAATTGCTTGGTGATGCCTAACTGTAGTACATTTAAAAAAATATGTGATAGATTTAAAACTCACTTACTGCTGCCTCCTATGAGGCATGTTTCACAATAGCAAGGGTCTCTCTATGGGCGGGCTGCCTCACTGTGTCAATAGAAATGATTTTTTGCTACAAGGAATTTTTTTTTGTAATTTAAAAATGAAAAATAGTTTGGATGAAGAATACATGTGCCATACTGGTAAGGGGGTACAGTCTTCCAGCAGTGAATGCATTTGAACATAGTTACAGGGACTGCAAACCCTGTTTTTCAAGCTGAATTTTTTGCATGGGTGTAGTGGTCTCATGTTCACCTCAATTCTGTTTGCCAAATTTAGTGTAGTGGTTTGTGTGTTTACTCTCTTTTTCCCTCTGTGAGATAGGATCATGAGAAGCAAAGCAGGCCCAAACGTAAAGATACAAAGATTTATTAACACACACTAAAAGAAGAAAATAAGAATCAAAAAGAAACTTTTAAAACATTCCTTCCTCCCCCAAGTGTTCGTTTTCCCACAAACAACATAAAAGAGACAAAACCTGTGACTTCCAGTCAGTTTCACCATGTGAAAAATAATCTTTCATAAGTTCTTCAGGAGAGGAGTCTTACTTAGAACTTCCATGGTGATTCCCCACTGACAACATAGGAAGTTGTCTTCTGGGTCTAAACTCTCACAAAGACAGCTGCTCAGGAACCTGCCTTTGTGAAGTCCCTTCCCATTAGCAGTTTCCCAAGTTGCTTATGGGTCATGGGACTCATGCATACTGGAGTGTCACTTTTTAAAGATGAGCAACTCCAAAGGCAAAGGATTTGTCACCTCAGAGAACAGAGATGTCTTCTCACTTCTTCACTGGCACAGAGGACTTACCTCTCTCTGTTCAAGTATCTCATGGGATCACAAGAATCACAACTACTTCACTCAGTCCATCACAGATACCTTTGCTCAAAATCCACAAATCTAAACAGTCATTCCCCAAATGCATATTTTCCCCATGATTTAAAGGGATAATCTACATATAGAGTTCATTACCATGGCTCATTAAGAGAGGTCAAGCCTAAAATTGCAAACTCCTCAATCCCTTCTCCCAATAGTCTTTTCACTCTCTCTTCACTGACTGTCCATGCTGTGTTTCCTTATAGTTCAATCACGGTGTCTTTTTCCTCTCTCTCAGGGAAGGGTTAGAGCTCTGGAAGTTTCATTTTGTGCCAAGAAAGAGTAAATTTTCTTTTGCCCAGGCCTGCGGTGGTCATGTGATCTCTGCCAGGCGCCAGCCGCAAGGATTTCAAAGCCGTGCGATGGGGGAGGCTCAGAAATGGTGGCCAGGAGCTCAGTAGTTGGGTAGGCTGATGGATGCTTCTCCCTCCACACCTCAGTCTCATCCAGGGTGGCCCAGGTTGGACCCAGGGCAGGGGAGAGGGGGGAACATCTGCCCCTGGCCCTGGCCAGTGGCACAGGCAGCTGCGAGCTGGGAGCTTAAATGTTAGCTAGAGGTTGGTAGCCTCTAGCTTTTCCTCCTCTCCCCTGCTGCCAGCTGCCACCGGGCCAGCCATGGCCTGGCCCTGCAAGCCTGGTGGGGCGGCAGGGCCTGGCCCGGCCGCCCAGCTGCCACACGGCCGGTGTTACCTGCTGGCAATCTGGAAGGAAAAGGGACAGCTCGGACACAGTCTCAGCTTTATATGTGTATTCGCAAGGTTGCATCCACCTTTCTAAGTGGTTAAAAAATATGTCTGTATCTTAGAATTGGCTTCTGATAGGTCCCTGTCTTTTCCAAAACAATTCCACAGTCCTGACAGGGAACTGTTTCCACTTTAACTAAAAACCAAGCTGTGTTAACCCATGACAATGGGTTACATTCTGTGCACATGCGAAAGAACATTGTAAATCAAAGGTTTACACTTGGAAAATGCTTGTTTAGATGCAGCTCCAAACACTAGATAACCTTCCTAGTGGTCCAACAATTCTAGAAAATAAGCTTGCTTAACTTCCGTACATCTAGTTCAAATATACATATATCAAAGCTTAATCAGTACCTCCTTCAGCCAAAATTTGGGATTTTCCTCACAGACAATGAGCGGGAATACCACTTTTTTCTTTAGAATCCCTCTGATGCTAATATTTTCTGAAGTTACCTGATGGATGAGGAGGACTAAAACACTGATGTGCCAACATGTGTTACTTCATCACTGTGGCACTTTTGTTACTTGTGCCTTCAGCTACCTACATTATAATCGTGGCATAGCTCATCCCTCCTTATTAGATTGTTCATCCTTCTTTGATTTGCAGCAGATATGCATTGTAGGGATGAATCAGAGAAGATGGTGGAAATCTAATCATTGACCTTAAGAATACTCAAAATAGTCTCAAAAATACTTAATCTCAGAGAACTGAGGGTAGTGGTAGCACACATGGCTTCCTGTGTTGCCCTTGATGGTTTGGTCTAAAGAAGGAGATGTCAGTCCATGACTTAAGGGAGACAATAACCTAAACAGACTGGCTCCTGCTGAGGACGAAGTGTTAAGATCCTGACATTGTTAAATATTCCCCTTTGTCTAATTTCACTCTAAGGAATAAAAGGACATCTTACTGCTCAAAAGAATAGACCTTCAAATGAGGCTAAAGCAATCCATATATTAATGATAGAAGAAGATGCATGATGTATAGGAATATTATTAATGGTGTTAAGATAAAAGAATTTCTCTCAAAGTACCGGTGGAATGAGATTGATTGAGATTCAGACACCCACATGCCTTCAAAAAGGGCTGGATGATGCAGAACTCACAGAAATCTGGCAATAGCAGGTCATGTAACTGGAGAGGCAAACAACCACAATGGTCAAGGCTCCCATCTTTACACATGACATTGGGTACCATTCTGAATGTATGAAGGCATTCTGCTTGACTTGCAGTGGCCACTATGGCTGGACACAGATCTCCCACATTTGGTTGACCACATGAGGGTAGATGGTGTTGTTCAATAACCATTGTGTCATGCCATGGAGCCACCATATCATCTACTCAAAGCTGGTGGATATAAGACAAGATCTACATGTGATTTGTATTGTTTTGGAATAGTAAGTGGAAGACAGATGGGATACCTAGCCAGAAGTCATTTCAGCCATAGGTAGGCAGATAAAACAATATCAGCAATATCTGTGCAATATCGGCAACTCCAATGTGGATGTGCCAGACACCATAGGCTGGCTGCTCGAGATGGGACCGGGCATACATGTTTGGACAGGTGAATCTGCTTGGTGCTTACTTTAGGCTGCACATATTACATTGCTTAGATTGCCTTGAACTGTCAAGGGCTCGATTCAGTTACCTGAACACAGGCATCTGTTGAGATGCCCTGAGGTCCCCAGGACATTAGCATGGAATTATCAAAGTATTGGGGTTTTGTGGCAAGGTTTTGGTATCAGGGGTGGTTTCTGTGAAAACTACTAGAAGCTTCCCACATGTTCAACAGAGCAAATGCAGATGGCTCCAAGATGGACCTGGCACTGGCCAAGCCAAGCCCATCAGGGATGGATGTAGAGCTCCTAGGATAACAGATTTAAGAAGGAGAAAAGTTACTGTGGAGAAACAGTTGCAGCTGGAAAGAGGAGTAAGAATATGTAAGAGTTATATGTGAGAAGAATATGTGAGAGGAACAGCCCTGCAGACACCAGGGTCAGTGGAGAAGAAGGAGGATGTTCTCCAGGCATCAGAACTAAAATTCCCCAGCAGTCTGTGGTGAAGACCATGCGGAAGGCCAGCTGTGCCCCTGTGGCCCATGGAGATCCACAAGGAAGCAGAAATCCACCTGCAGCCCATGGAGGAACCCATCCAGAGCAAGTTTCCTGGCAGGACCCCGCAGGAGACCGACCCATGGTGGAGGAACTTGTTCCTGGAGGATTGCACTCTGTAGAAGGGACCCACGTTGGAGCAATTCATGCAGAACTACAGCCGATGGGAAGGATTCACATTGGAGAAGTTCATGGAGCACTGTCTCCCATGGGCAGGACCTCACGCTGGATTAGGACAACTGTGTGAGGAGTCCTCTCCCTCAGGAGGAAGGATCAGCAGAGACAATGTGTGGTGAACTGACCACAAAATCCTCATTTCTTGGTTGCAAAGTAAGGTAAAAACTTTAAATTTCATTGCTGCAAACCTACTTACTCTGGAAATTATCTGACCTTCAGTTGTTGAAGCAGTGCATTAGGTAGCAGCTGTGAAGAAATGCTTAATGCAAAATGGTTACTGGCCATGCATCTATGCTTTAATATTTCAGAAGTGAAATTCATGGCAATAATTGTGAAGGTGGGGTTTTTTTTGTTTGTTTGGGTGTGTGGTTTTTTGTTTGTTTGTTTGTTTGTTTGTTTGTGTTTTTTTCTCTTTTATTGGAAGAGTCTACTTTTCAAGTTTGGACTGTTGCAGCATACTCTGTCTTGGTTGGCCTAATCTGGTTCAACTCCTCAACCACATTTGAAGAGGCAGACCCTGTGTAACTCTGCATACTTAATGTTTTGGTAATAAATGTCTTGACTTCCTGGTGGTTTTGAGCCAATCTTGGAAACCCAGGAGTAAACCCTTGGTAGAGTCACTGAAAATGGCTCCCAAGTATATTTATGGTAGTATGCAGCAGCACTAAAATTCTAAATGACTTCTCAGTTGACTATAAAGCACATTTCAGTACTACACACTTCACATGGAACTGAGACTAAGTTTTTGCTCTTCAGTGGAAATTGATTTTGTGTAACATAATAGTTGTGTTCATTAAAGAACATCATATAACTGTAGCCCTGAAAAATGTTTATGCATTTGCAGCCAGCGTTGCCTGTACATTCAGTGATGCAGCAGCTTAGTGCAAATATTTTAAATTACTAGTTTACAAAGTTTTATCTCAGTTCAGTTTAATGTGATATAACTCTTAACTGCAAAAGAGTCATTTAGGCAGAAAAATCTTACAAAGAATTAACATACCACAGTAGTTTTTAAAACCAATCCTATTTCTTTGTGAGCCAGTCTTTGCCTTGTAGTAAATGAGACCAATATTTTCATGAGGTGAAATCATCAAGAAATAAGTATTTGCACTGCATTGTCATTCAAGCGCTTATTGAAATACCAACTTAGCAAGTACAGGAGTAATTCTTATCAATTTACCTACAGAAAGTGATCTAAAGATATGATGATAGAAGCAATTTTGCAACATATTCTTCCCTCATTGAATTTAATCCATAAAAATTTCAATTTTCATGTACGTAAAACTCAGCATTGCATTTTCATTTTTGAATAGTAGTGCTTTTACTTCTTCATTTAAATCCCTGCAGATCTTTCTTTTCATAGAAGACATGGCATTTTGGCAGAAATTTTAAAATACTGGGAATTTGAAGAGTAAAGGGAAATGCTTCAGCTGTGCCTGAACTTAAGAGATAGAATGACTGTACACGAAAAGTCACCATACACGTCTCCAGAGTGCTGTCAGCTCTGGACTAAGACACAGGATTCAAGTTTTTGAGCCATCCTGTGGAGACTGAATGAAATAGGTTCCAAAATTATAACAGTGTATCACAAACAGAAATTAAAACAGCAGTGAGAATGAAATTATCTTTCTGGTTCTTTTTATACTGCATCAGAGACCACAGACCAGAATTTTCACAGATGTGCAACTCTTAGGGTTGAGATCCAGTCCCTCCAGATCCCTCATCCAAATGGTTAAATCTTTCACCCTTGTGAGTGATCCAGTCACTCTGCTTTCCAGGATTTTCTACCCTAAAAGAGCCAAAATTCATTAGGCAACTCCCTGTTTGGCCTGTAATTTCCCTGGACACCCACTGCCACTTGTTCATACAGGCTCAGCAGACCCTATGGAAATGTGTCTATTTCTTCAGCCACTGCAATCAGGCTTCCACTCCTGTCTAAAAGCCAACTGAAGCCTGTGGGTCACGAGCTGCATGGCTGGAGTCAGCAAGGGGCATTCTTCTGTCCTTTCTCTTCTCCCTCAGCTCTGAACTCCTTTTACCAGACAAATCCATGTCTCCTGCCCAGGACTGGAAGAACGAGGCTGTATCCACCTCTTCATTACCCTTGTGAGACATGAGAGAGGAAACTTTTCCCTTGTGTATTTTCCCATCCCTTCTTTCACCCATTCAGATGGCACTTTTGAAGACAGGGAGATATCTACAAAGTAGAGTGCCCATGATTCAGAAAAAGGCACTGGGAAAAAGTAGAGTTGAGAGTGACTTGGTTACAGATAAGAGAGAGGAGCCTTTGACATCTTCCCAAGCATTCCACAGCACTGAATTTACTACATCAGCAGGTTTATTTTGAACCCGACAACACCCTGTTTCTAATTTCAATACAATCAGTCACTAGCTGTCTCTAAGGTAATTCTGAATGTACAGTGAATGCATTTAAGTAGTGTGGTCATGTGAGAAAGAAGGAACAGGTACGGAAGTCGGCACTTTTTCAAGGAAACTGGACCTGGAAGAGAAAGAGCTTATTTGCCTTGTAGTCCGTGGTGTTTGGGCAGGGATGAAAAAGGTAAATCTAGAATGCTGTTGGACTTCTTTCCATTGGAAACAGCTATTGATGAGGAAGTGGAAGCAAAATTTGACAGCTTAGCAGTTTGCACTTAACAGACAGAATAAAGAAGTAGTTATGCAGGGATGGCAGAAGCAGAGAAAACGCTCAAGTCTAAATCAGGTGGTGATTTTTAAAGCAGCTTTTCCAAGTGCTAGCAAATACTTTGGTGTCTTGAGAAGAAATGCTGAGGCTGCAAATCTATTACACAAGGCTATTTTCAATTGGTTGTATGGCTGTATGCATTTGGAAGTATGTTTGTGAACAGAGAAGGGGCATTAAAACAGGAGATGGTGGTTTTAGGCACTGAGATCACTTGTTCCACCACAGACGCTACTGGTATATGGCTTCTAGCTCTTCTCTGGAGATCTTAAAATGATAAAGGGGTTCGCTGCATTGAAGCATATTACCTCAGGGGAAGCTGTTGAATGAATCTAAGGCAGTAATAGAGTTATTTTACCTAAAATCAAGTATCCCAGAAGATTCACCCCCTTTGGGATATAAACGGAAGTGCTCAGTCAGAACACTGTTGAATTTGATTGCATGCACTGACTCTATACCTAGCAAAAAAAATCTCAGCACAGCCTGAAGGAAGATTATAATGACACAGTACTATACATTATACATATTCTCAAAAGTTCTCAGGACTGAATGCTCAGTAATCACCAATACAAAGAGGCTGGAAGTCAAATCCTGATCTGCTTACCTGGGGCACAATTGAAAGTGTGCTTGCTCAGCAACACGGACACAATGGAGCCATACTTTGAACTCAAGGAGCAACGAGGGAGACCTGGATGTCTGCAAGTGTTTGGCTGACCTTTCTGCATGGTTAATATTCCACAGAGTTTGTTAGGCTGTCTGCTAGGAAAAAAAATATATTGGCTCAGAGCAGTTGGTAATTGTGTTGTCCTAAGACACGAAAACAAGCTTTCTTAGAAAATAAACAAAAACAACACACGGAACTGGAGGCTACACTGCACATTTTCTGTCATTTACACACACACATAAACACACAAAAGAACAAGGTTTTAACCTGCCAGACTTGCAGGTAAAGTGACAGCTTTGTGCCACCAGCTTATGGTGAGAGTTTGTCCCACAAAAATGGGCTTCTTGCTTTGGGAGTACAGTCCACTGTATCCTTGACAGTTTTTGGATAATGTAGCCTTCTTCAGAAGTTGTCTAGACTGACTTAGAGTAACACCATGATGCCATTATTTTTCCTTGACTGTTGACAGGCTCTGGAAAAAACAAGCTCCCTAGTGAAGGAGCTTCAGTTCAATGTCTACTTATTGGTATTATCCAAGTAAAATGGAATTGATCTAGGTTTTAGGTAATAATTAGCACAATTTAAAAAATGTACCATGATGTATTTCAATATCTCTTGTGTCCCTATATACTCAATGATATTTTTTTCCTTAAATATTAGCAGCAGACTTACCATCACTAATATCGTTTCAGGTAGTGGTGTTTCTGAGACATGCCTGTATATCCCAAGTTTTAAAATACTTTGTCAGCAAGATGCAGTGAAGACATGATGCTTCCCTTGAAATCAGGTCTGCAGCTGAATGGGAGCCATTCCTTGCACAGTGACAATTGCAGCAATGCCCTGTGCACTTAACAATTTTTCTCCAGTTTCTGCAAGTAACTAGCAGGTGATGCCAACACCTTTTTCCATTGTTGTATCTGAAGTTGTCATTTACTCAGATTGTAATTGAATTTCAGCATCTTCTCAGACTGTATCCCAAACTCACTCCTGGAACCAGCCTTGGTTCTGGGCCTGCCACCTCCTGTTCCTGCCCAACTTCCTCCTTGAGGAAGGAATTAATTAATTAATTGCCATAGTGGAGGACTAATTCCAGTCCTGTCCCAAACATCTTTGTTCTCTTAAAAAACAGCACAAATCAATCCCCAAAACTGATCTGGATCAGTGCAGAAAACGGGAAATTTGAAGTCCTAGAAATGGGCATGGCAAATGCCCTGCCTGCATTTGGGAGAGGTGAGAGCCCATCCTGTGCACAAAAGGAAACCTTCATTAGTTCACAACTGGCATTTAAATCCATTTACACTTTATTAGTGATTATCTGTAATTTTTCCCTGAGGGTGTTTATTTTCTAAAAATAAAATTAAATTATCTAAAGGCCTTCATTCTGTAGTTAAACAACAGCCTTATCTCCTGGGAACATCTCTCTGTGCCTAACAGCCTGTCTAATAGATGTATTTTATTCTTAGCTGTCCCAAATCCTGTGTAGAGTTCATACCACGGAATACCGGGTTCTGCAACGTGTTGGGCTGTTTCTTGTTTTGCAGTCTTGGTTGAACTGTTATGTCCAAAGGAGACCTGCCTTTAAAGAGCAGTCTATGCCTCACGCCTGCTCAGTTGGTTACGAAATGTAACTCAGTAATCAAACTTAGCTCGATTTGTTTCCTCTCCGTGAAGATCCGTGAGGCATTTCTACCTGGTACTTGTTTTCTGTGCAGCAAGCAAACAAATATACCAACCTCCTACTCCAGCAAAGGAAAGTGTTGTTACTGGCAGGTGACAGCCCACGAATTCCCAGGGAGCGGGCGGGGAGAAGTGAGTGTATGATGTCCTTGGGACAACCAGTTTCTCTGCAACTACTGCTACATGAGAGATCGCAGGTGCGATGTGACTTGCTAAAATACCACGACGGAAACACTGAGTGAAGGCAGAAGCGTTTTTATATCCTCGCCTTTCCACTCCCCCAGCCCCCAGCCCCGCGATCGCTCCCCTCCTCCCGGTCCGGCTCAGGGGCCGCTGCCCCACGGTCTCCCCGACGGCGGCACTGCAGCGGGGCACGGGAAGGGGCTACGCTCAGCCCCTCAGAGGGGACGGATCCGCCCGTCGAGTCTCTCCGCGGGCTCTTCCAATGGGAAGAAAGGCGGCAGGGCATAGGCGAGGGTCCCGCACCCGAGGGGACACCGGGGTCGCAGCGAGGTGCGGGCGCCCGGCGGGGCGGGCGAAAGGCTGCGGCACCCCGCCTGCCGCTCGCGGACCGGGATCTCCGCCTCTGAGGGGCCGTGGAAGCACCCGTGGGCACCCTGAGGGGGCGAGAGGGTCCACCCCCTCCCGAGGAGCCCACGCCCCGCTTCCCCCCTCTCCCCCGTCTCACGCCCTGGCTCCGGCCCCCGGCGGCAGCTCTCCCCGATGGAACCGGCCGGGAAGGATGCAGGCGGCAGCTCCGAGGTAATTATTAATGGCCGTGCCCACCGGGGCGGGAGCGGGGGGGGAGGGGGGGGCGCGAGGTGAGATAAAATGGGGCGGCGGGGCGCTGGGAGGCGGGAGCTGCCGTCGCGGAGCCCCGCCGGGAGCATGGCCCTCGCCGCGTCGCTGCTGCCACCGCTACTGCTGCTGCTGCTGTTGGGGCGGCCGGGGCTGGGGGCGCCGGGGCAGGGCGCGGGCACCTGGTCCCGCTTCGCCCGGCTGCCCTACCCGCAGGACCAACTCTTCCTCCACGACACCTTCCCCGACGGCTTCCTCTGGGGCGTGGGCAGCGCCGCCTACCAGACGGAGGGCGGCTGGCGCCAGGGCGGCAAGGGCCCGTCCGTCTGGGACACCTTCGCCCACCGCCCGGCCACGCCGCCGGGGGCCGCCCCGCCGGGGCCCGTGGGCGGCGACGTGGCCAGCGACAGCTACAACAACCTGTTCCGCGACGTCGAGGGGCTGCGGCGCCTGGGGGTCTCGCACTACCGCTTCTCGCTGTCCTGGGCCCGGCTGCTGCCCAACGGGACGGCGCCGCCCAACCCCGCCGGGCTGGCACACTACGGGCGGCTGCTGGCCCGCCTGCGGGAGCTGGGCGTCGAGCCCGTCGTCACCCTCTACCACTGGGACCTGCCGCAGGCCCTGCAGGACGCCTTCGGCGGCTGGGCCAGCCCCGTCCTGCCCCGGCTCTTTCGCGACTACGCCGAGCTGTGCTTCCGGCACTTCGGCGGGCAGGTGCGCTACTGGCTGACCATGGACAACCCCTACGTGGTGGCCTGGCACGGCTACGGCACGGGGCGGCTGCCGCCCGGCGTGCGGGGAGGCCCGCGCCTGGGCTACCTGGCGGCCCATCACCTGCTCCAGGTAAATGGCGGCTGGCGCGGAGGGGCCCCGCGGCGCCTCGGCCGTGCCAAGGTGCCGGGTGCGCAGGCCGCCCTCAGCACGCCTGTCCCCTGCTCCGACACTGGCATGGAAAACAAATCCCTCTGCCCGACAGAGTGCGGGCAGCACGTCTATGGGCTAAGGAGGCTAAACTTATGGTGTAAGGCAGGGACTTAGCCACTGAGCTGGTGGAGAGTTAAAGAAATCTCTGTGTTTTGCAGAAATGCCGGCTTCTGCCCGCAGCAGTTCAATGGCCATTGTGGGTGGGTGAGGGTCTGTAGTCCCGGGACTGTGCCAGTCCAGTGCTGCCTTTCTAAGGTGGAAATGCTTAATATGACTGTAAAGGGGTTTTGTGTATTTAATAAAAAAGGCTTACTGAATTAATGGAGGTGCCAAAGGTGGCCAAAATGTTGTACAGAGGCATTTTCTTCAGAAAGTATGATTTTTTTTTTTTTGAGTGTGAGCACTTTTTTGGGAAAAGAGACCCTTAATTCCCCAGTTAGTTTTGTAAGTGGCACAAGTCGTTTGCTATACTTAATTTTTATTCTGTGTATCTAAATGGTGTAATTGTAATATTTACTGGGAGCAGCCCATGGGGATTTTCAGAGAGAATTAAGCAGAAGTGTGTACAAATCCTTCCAATGACAGGAGAGGGGATTCAACCTAACTGGGATGGGGTGGTCATTTAGGCATATCTCTTCTACTTTAATATACATTCGCAAATTCTTCTAATGTCCGTCTGCTCAGCACACACTAACTGGCAGGCGTTGTATCCTAATGAGTATTGTGTATTAGATGTGAGCATGAGGAAAACATCCAGTGCATGCCTTATTTGACTTTTCCCCCCACTTTCCTGTATTACTTTTGCATTCTTTAATGCTACAAATAAGTCAAAGGGGAAAATGTGGGTAAAATTTCAGGGTAATTTCCTCGTCCTGAAAACTTTAAGCTCTTCATGTAGTTACCATGGTGTGTACTTGGCCGTGCTTGAGTATATCCTGCATCACCATAGTATCAGAGTCCCTCATAATTTCGAGCATGTGCTTGTTCTCATAAAAGCTCTGTGAAGGAAGATACTTTTCTATTTAATAAATGAGAAACTGAGGCACAGTCTTGCCCATACCATATAAAAGTGTAATTAAACCAGGAAGGTCTACCAATACTTGCTGTAGTGACAGAACTGTAGCATTTAGTTTCGTCCCAGTGACTGTCAGTGAGGATTTGCACGAGTGAACATTTCTTTTTACGTGCAGTGGAAGGCAGCAAGATACCTCTTCTTTCCCCCACATTTTATGAAAGAGGAGCTGAGACACAGATGCATTTAAGAGCCAAAACGGCCTCTGGTTGTTAGTGCCCTTTTCCTGGCGTGTGATCTTTGTAGCAAATTGGTCAGTTACATTATACTTTCAGCTCTTCTACAGGTTGTATCACCAGATCTCAAATCACTTGCAGAGAACATCAGGGTCATACATTATGTGCAGAGGAGTTCACATCCCAGACTTCTCCAGGTCTTTGTGGAGGCAGAGGTAGAACCTGGCTCTTCAGCACAGAGAAGTGAACAGCTTTAGCACTGAGATCCTCTTTCTTCTTTTTACTTCTCTGTAGCATATTAACGTTAGACCTTTCAACTTGTGCAAGCAATGAAGTAGGAGGAAGCATCATAATATGGCTTCTTCACAGCCTGATATCCATAGAGAAAGTGTGTGCATTTGTGTAAGAAAAGATTGAAGTTCTACCATAGATGGTAAAGAGAGAATTACGTGTCACACGTAAATTAAACTGTCTTACACAGTTCTTGAGTGATTGACTTTGCAACTTGAATGTTGTTCTTTAATGTGTGTCTGTGGCTTGTATAATTTCGTAGGTGAGTTTTGTTCATTTTTTGGAGCTTGCACGGCTTTGGTTTGTATCAGAAGGGTGCACAGCAGTATTGCTTTATCACATAAGCTGCAGGATATGTGTGGCACTGGACCGTGTTGCTGGGAGATACAGTCCTCTTAGATCCACTGCAAAAGATGTGGCTGAATCCTATCATGCAAAGAAAACCCCCTTTCATTGTCTAACCTTTTGCTCTTTGTGTAAGATCTGGTCCCTGGTTTCTCCTTAATCCTTCTTCCTTTTCTTTGCCATTCTTGTATTTTATTTTCTTTCCAGGGCAGTTGAGTTTGCAGAATATGTTTGGTGTTTTTTGCAGTTAGAATTTGTTGTCATAATTGTTTGTCTCTCAGCAAATGTGCAGACTAGCTCTTAATATGCATGATTTCTGACTTCCCCCCCCCTCCTTTATTTACAGTGTGCAGTTTTAAGTGTCTTTGCATTTATTCAAAGCAAGGACTCACATAAGTGGAAAGCTAAAGCTAATGAAGGCTGATGCCTCCTAATTTATTTTACTCGATGCTTATTATGTTAAAAAGCAAAATAATTTCCTTTCAGTCTTTTAAAATTCAACAGATATAAATGCGGATTTGGGGCTTTGTTTTTCCGAGCGACTTATTTATTGTCTGAAGAAATAATCAAATAAGAGTTTGATTCAATTTAGGTTGTTCAATTCAGAGCTGGTGAAAACAGGGCAATGAAGTTTGATTTAAGTAATGATGTTTGAATTCAGCTTGAATGGATCTCATCATATTGTACTGAATTTTTTAATTACCTCTCATTTTTCTGAACTTCCGTGTGAGTCGTAACAGATGCTAAATTGACAGAGACACTTTTTTATAGACAGGACCAAATAAAAATAGTGTAAAAAACTTGTAAGGAAAAATGATTTTATTAATGCATCCTTGTTCTTGAGGGATGTTGATCAGTATTTGGTGAAAATTTCACCCTTTTATAGTATTTCCACTGACACTTGTTGCTTTTGATATGTCTAAGCCCTTCAAATGTGGCAGGAAATGGAGGAAGCTGTTCATGTTTATTCACAAAATAAATGGAATGGATCAAGTATATTTCATGAAAGTTGGCATTCTCTCAAGTCAACAGCCAGAAAATGTAATGCCAGCAATCTGTCATGTATATGATGCATCTTTTTTCTCCAAATAGGAGTTGAGAGGTCAGTGTATTATGTTCTGGTTTTTGCAAATGCGTTTTTTTCATTAATGGTTCACAGTATGTTGTCTGAGTTGAGCATACTTGGATTTGCTCAATATAAACAGCATTTGCAGAAACAGAAGAACACGTCGTTTCCCCGAAGAAGTGAGTGGAACTGCTGCCTGGAAACCAGTCACATAGCAACAGACTGATTTTTATTCCAAAACTCTTTCCAAAACAGAAGGTAAGTACTGTTTTGTTGACCTTCAGTGCTAAACCTAATAAACTATCAGTAATTTCAGCAGAGGAGAGTGGTCTTTACTTGGTGTGTATTGTTTCTTTCAAAACTGAGACAGCCTTCAAACTTTAACTCAGTGCAAATGGAATGATTTGGGATTTTCCTGAAAGGAACGTAGCTCATCACAGTTGTGAAAGCATGCCTAGTTTATAGAAAAAAAGAGGAGTACTGCTAAGTAATAGTACTTTTTTCCTATTCTTGCTTTCTTAAGGCACAATTCAAAGAAGAACAAAGAATGAATTGATTCTTACCTGGGTTTGAGTATTAGTTGGGTGGTGTATGTTTACACCAGTGATTATTCTACTCATCAATCATTTGAATCAGGTTTCTTTCAAACACTAGATTTGACAAAGAAGTGCAGTCAAACCGTGGTGCAAGTTCAGGTCTGATGCTGCAGATTTCTGTGCCAGTAGTTGCCAAAAGTTGGGCTATGTTCACAAATTATATTAGAAGCTATAGCAAGTTGTTTTTAAGCTTTAATCAGGAAAAGAAAATAAATGCATTGAGTTTCATTTAAAAATGTGATAAACAAAGGAGTTTGGGTTTCTAGAATACTTGTATTAAAATTAGCTCCAAAGATAGATTACATAACTTTCCTTTTGCCATTCCTACCTGATTCCATACACATTTGTGAAAGGATTGTTGTTTTCAAATATTCCATTGTAACAAAAAAAGCAGTTTGTTACCTTTACACAGTACTTTGATTTTTGCTCATAGAAATACCAGGACTGCATGGAGAATAAAATGTTATCATCAGCGTAAGAGTGGATCTCCCTCAAGTATGGGGGTTCCATAATTTGAAAAGCTTTTTAGAGATTATAGGAAATCTTAGCAAAACTCAACAGGCAGGACCTGGAAAGACCACACTGAAGTGATGAATGAAATGGAAGAAGAATTGGTTTATTCTGTGCATGGATGAAAACCAGGTCAAGCCTGTAAGTATGTTAAGTCCCACCTCAACTCTTTTGCTGTTCATTATGAGGATGAGGATTTCTTGAGGATCTTTACATTATGAGGTTTTAGTGCTTGGTAGTTGTGGCTGTATGACTGTGAATCTCGGTAAATTCTGTTGGCAGCCCCAAATCTGTGTTTTCATGTCTAATTTTAAGTGCCACCTGCCTGATTTTCTAATTGCTGTTGTAGCTGTTGCTGAAGGCACCTAGGTGATATTTCTGGTTCCTGTCCAAGGTAGTCTAGTATGCGTCCTTTTTAAATAGCAGTTGTTCATTTTGGGCAGGGCTCTGCTCAGTGCTGGGAAGATAATGACTGCTGGTTAACAGCAGTTAGTGCAGATAGTGGTGTTTAGATTGGCAACATAGAATTCACATCTGGGAAAATCTCACTGAGTGCATGAGTGTAAGGCTCCTTGATACTGTTCCATTTTGCATTAATAAAGCCTCATAAGGTGTGAGATATTTCTCAGTCTTCCCTTCAGCCTCTCTCCTCAAGCAGAAGAGATTCTGTATTTGTTGTAGTTTTGGGGATTCCAAAATGGAGCGTGTGGTAGAACTTGTGTCACTCTGTATTCCTTTATATTACAAAGTTCTCCAGTTTCCATTTCACCTTGTTTCTATGGATGGCTTCCAGTACTTAAAGGTAGTTGATGGACATAATTCCTAGCTGTACTTGGGACCTGGGAAATAAAGCTAGTGAAACATCCATTGTAGTTCAAAATAGTTCACCATTTTTTAGTGCCTGCATTTCCCTTTTGGCTGAAAGCTAGGAGCTCTTAGAGTTTTTCCCATAATAGGTCCAGTGGAAATCTCTGTTCCGCAACCATCAGCAGGTTGGAAGTGCAGACATTGTCCTTCCTTTTGAAAATACTGTCTTCTGTAAAGAAGAAGTGCTCTATCATATACGAGAGGTTGTTCCACTCATAATGTACCCATCTTCTTGACAAGGTCAAGTTCTGATTTCCCTTGCTTTGGTTGAAATTGGGCTTACTTTTGGTTTGTTCTTCACATTTATGAACGCTTCCTTAACAACATCTTCTTGCCAATGTGCTCTGGAAACAAAATATTTTTCCCTACATCTTTCATTGTTTCTTCAACTAGTTAGAAGCAGTGAATATGTCAATACAGCTGATGCCAATGTTGGCAAGTAGTGACCATTAGGACAGGATGTAGGCATTTAGAGGCATTTTTTGTTTTAATTATTTTGGTTACTGTGTTGCATATCCTTATCACTTTGGGAGAAACAGGAAAGAGCAGATAGGTATGTAGACACATCTGTAGTCTGCTTAACTCCAGTTGAAGAGTCTTGTGGCTTTCAGTTAGTAATTGGCAGAGTTCAAAGGCAATTTGATAATCCTTGCAAATGAGTGTGTGATTTGTGTGTTTGGTTGTTGCTGATGAACAGATGAAATGCTGAACTTAATCTGAAGGTGCAGGGTCAATGTTGGCAAAGTTTTAAAAAAGCCAAGAAGCCAGCAATCAAGGGAGTCTGTTTGTACAGGCTTGCAGGTAAGGAAAGGTTCACAGGAGAATTTCTTCTTTTTTTTTTTTTTTTTTTTTTTTTTTTTTTTTTTTTTTTTTTGCAAGATGGTAAAAAGAGAGAAGGCAAAATTATGAAGACATGCTTCTGAAGAAGTAGAGAGGGTGGTGAGGCCTGGTTGAGTGGGGCTTTGGGCAACCTGGTCTAGTGGTGTCCTTCCTGCCCCCAGCAGTGGGGTTGGAGCTAGATGACTTTAAGGTCCCTTCCAACTCAAGATATTCTATGATGATGTGACAGGTTTTAGCAATTAAATGATGTGTGTTACCAGTTTTAAATATTAAATAAAAACTACTCATGCTTGCATATTTGCTTGCCAAAGTATATAGAAAAATATCACAATCAAAACTGTAAATGTTGATTTTAGATTAAATCAGAAGAATGGAACAGAAGAATATGGTTGTAGACAAAATCTCAGGATCCTTAGGAAATTGTTGAAATGAAGATTGGGCAGATCTCTGAAGGAGAAGGTGACTCATTGAATGTGACCATGAAAGAAGAGGCTGGCTTCTGGAGAACAGCTGAGTTACTTCACATGAGAGAATATATGTCAGCAGAAGGAGAAGGTGAGTTGTCAAGAAGAAGGAATAACTAAGTACAAAAAGAGAAAAGGGATAATTGGCCGTTGCAAGAAACTGGAGCCTTTGGTAAAATGGGATGAGTAGAAGATGAATGATACCAAAGAAGGGAAGGGATTAGACTGACACTATTGCTCTCTGTAAATACTCCTGGACATAAATATCAATGACAGGAAGAGAATTTAGAATTAAAAGACTGTATGCGTACACACACTAAAGGATATAAATACAGTTAGATTGACTCTTAGAAGTTATGGATAGCTTTGGAAGAAAGAGCTGCTGCAATGACCTTTCAGTATTAATGCTAGGAACAAAAATCTATTAAGGCAGCTAGAGCAGTTTGGGGAAATATACTTGATGCATTTGGTGGCAGTGGAGGTGACAGTAACAGTAAATGTGAAATGTTCCTCTTTGCTTTGCAAAATTCTTAACAGAATGATACAAGGCATGGTCTAAATCTGAGAACATCATTCAATGAAAGAAACGGAAGAGAGTCTACATTGACAGTAAACAGTTTGTTTAGTCTATCAATGATGGCAACATCTGGCTTGCTGCAGCTTCAGCTGTAATCTGAGAGCGCAGAGCACTCCTAAGGAGCCTGGCCTGTTAAGTCTGTGGTGTGTCTCCCTGGAGATTTGTCAGGAAAGGTCTTTTGGGATGCACACTGGAGTAAGAAAAAGGATTTCAAGAATATCTGGATTTGTCCACATTGAAGCCCATTTGTGTTGCTTTATCTTTATGTATGTTTAGTTTGAGAAGAGATAGACTTCTGTGTTAGGAAGATTTACCAAAGTTTAAAGCTTTGTTTTGTTTTTGATTCTGAAAAAAAACCCAAATCATATTCTAAATTCTCCCAGTTACCAAAATCTTTACAGATGCTGTTTACAACAGTTGATATAGGAACTGAGGGATGGGGGCCACATGTGGTTCCAGTGCCACCTGATAGCTGGATCTCTGTGACATCTGCATGATGGAAAGCACAGGGGCTTTTGCCCATCTCAGGATCTGGCCAGCCTGGGGGGCTGAAAGGGCAGGGAGTGCTGCAGGTCACCCTGCAACACATTCTTCAGCAATGGAGGGAGCTGACAGAGGGCTATGCACATTGCCAGGGGACTGTCACTTCAGTCTGCACATGATCAATTTGTTACTTGCACATTAGCTCTCATGCTGGCAGCTGAGATTTGATTTTTGTTTCCAGTCACAACTCTAAAGACAGCTAAATCATTCAGAATTGGCTGGGAGAGACTATCCTATGGAAATGCCTTGCATTTTGTGAGTCCAAAAGTCAGCCCATTCTTTTGGGTTGGGAATTCTTTTGTAGGTTTATCAGTTAAATGCTCTTACTAAGGGCTAGAAAATGTTTGTACCACTGGGATTATATTTTACAAGGTATTTGCTTTACAGTTGGGAAGACAGCATTTGTTTTGATCCTGCTCCTAGAAAAGACTTCAAATGGTCGGGTGGGGAAAGGGGACAGACTTGTAGCTGCTGGTCACACATTCTGGTAAGAGTTCACAGTGATTTTCCAAAGCATTTTCTCAGTCAGCTTTTTTTTTTCTTCTATTGAATATGTAGTAGCTCCACTGGATCAGTTGCTTTCAGAGCTGAGGGCAAAGTTTACTCAGTTTGTTTGTTTAACTTCCAGCATTTTAAGAAATGAAATAATTTTTTTGCTGCAGGCATGGAACTGTTGAACATAGTTACTGATTAATTATTCTAATTATGGGTCCTTAGATATTTATGGAAATATTAGAATTATGCAGTATGGCTTTTCTTTTGAGAAAGTAGGTTGGAAAAATACTGCATTGTCAGCTCAGTGATTTTTTTTTTGAAAATTTATTTTGTAAGTAATAACATATTGCTTAAAAATCAATTGAACAAATCTGACCTTATGGTTGAAAAGAAAGTTCAGCTGACAGCTGGCTGTACAGTGGTAACATGCTTTTTGTAACACACTTATTTAATTCCTCATTTCTTTTCATTTGTCATAGTACAGTGTTAACTTGGGTATAAATGATATTTGCAGGGAGAATGACCACCACACCAGAATGTCCATGACCAGTTACAAATGCCCTCAGGAGGCAAAATTCAGGCCAAAAAGAGTTGTAACAAAACATGCGGTGATAGAAAGGAGGAATATTGGGAAAACAGATAATGCGTGAGGATCTGATGAGGTGTGGGAGTGACTGGCCAAGAGTAGGAGTACAGGAGGAGCTGGGTTTATGAGGCAATACTCCATTTTCATGTGTATATTTAGCATTAAAAATTAAACTCAGCGTGAAATGAGATGGCCTGGAGTCTTCAAGGATGAGTTGTTTGTTCCCGGTTTCATTTTTTTTTATAAATGTCATGTGAATTATTTTGAGGAAGCTGACTGTTGGTTTACAGAAATCACAGATCATGCTTCACAAGGATGGGGCCTGCTTCAAAGTCTGTCATGGCTTATGATGTCCACTTGCTGTCCCCACATTGCCACCAGCACTGGGAGTGGGTGATACCGTGAGTAGCCTGTTAAAGAAAGGAGGGATAATACCTTAGGTCTGGGTTTCTCAAAGGAGCTTAACGAAAATAAGTGAAAATTGATTTTCCCTTTAGCTTTTTGGGGAACCCTGCCACTTTCAAGCAGTTAAGTAAGTTATCAAATTGAACAGATGTGTTCCTCTTACCTTGATGAAAACGTGCATTCCCATATTCAAACAGCGTGTATGAAATGCAAGACCTTGGAAATATGCTGAAGAAGCTCTTGAACTCAGTTTATCATCCTACTTCTCTTGCCAGCTATGAATATGGCTCTTGTTTTGAGAGAAGAGAATATTGGGGTATATCACGCTGAGCAGGGAGCAGAGCTGTGGGAATATGATTCAGCTGCAGTTTTGCATCTTAATTATATGCTCGGTGGAAAAAAAAAATTTTTCTTCATGTGCCCTTGTCATAACGGCTAGCTCATTCTAATCTTCCTAATGCCTCCCAAATTCACAAAGTAATATAATGTCATTAGAGCAAGTCTAGTGCAAGAAAGATCTAATACCTTTGAAACTGGAATTTGCTGATTCATTGAAATGAAAATATTTGAGAGACATCAGTTTTCCAGAATAAAGTTGAGAACTAGGGGAAATAAAAATAATTTTATTTTACCATAGGAATTCTTGGTTTTCCGTTTTAATATGATACTGAAAAAATTCATTTTGGTGAAGTGAGTCAGTCAGTCATTTCACACTCTGCCTTCTGTATTCTTTCGCTGGATGAGTGCCCACTGCTTCAAATTGGGTCAGTTTACCCTTGTGAAATTGCTGTTTAACCTGCTGCAATATGACTGACTTATTGAAGCTGCAGATTGATGCTTTTTATTCTTTGATGAAAGAAATAAAATGGAGCCATCAAGACAGAATTCTTGCACTGTAGAGGTTACTCCGTGTCTCATAGCTGGGCTGCTTATGCCACTTTTGTGTGAAACTGTAATTATTCAGTCATTTATACAGCTCCTCTTTCCTATTTCTAGTAAAAAGAAAAGTGGTACTTGAAGGAGGCAGTTGCTTGAAAGGTGGAAAAATTCTAATAAAAGCAGCATCAAATTGGCATAGTCATTCTGATTCTGAATATTAGAATCAGCAAACTCTAGCACAGTGAAGTTCAGAAACAGTTTTTTTCCATAGCTCAGCTTAGGATAATGAAGTAGAGACCACATCAAAATTGGTTGATGGTTAGATGATTATAGCAAGAGCATTGTAACAGTAAGCCATGAAAGGTGGGAACCCTAAACCACACCAGTCAGATCTCGCTTTACCCAAGCTGGACTCTTCTGGAGAGTAATGTTTCCTGTGTTACTGGTAAATGGGAATGGGTTTGTAGAAACCAGAGGGGGTGAGCATTGGTCTGGGTTAGATACTGATGCTGGCCTCTGGAAGCTGGTTTTGTTCACTCATGGTTAGGAGAGAGTTTAAATTGTCAAGGAACAGTGTTGTTTCTGGTTAGGCCTCTTTTTTCCCTTTCTCTGTGCCATGGCCAGGCTCCCAGGATCACTAAGGAATTTTACCTAAATAATTTGCCTTCTGTTGCAAGGGTGTAGGATTGTGATGATAATTGCTTTTCCTGGTTTATTCCTGTGGCTCACTATGACATCTGGCTTGTTTTAGGTGGTTTTTTTTTTTGGGTGGGTTTTTTTTTTTTGGGTGGTGTTTTTTTTTTGTTTGTTGTTGTGGGTTGTTTTTTTTTTTTTTTTTTTTTTTTTTTTTTTTTTTTTTTTTTTTTTTTTTTGTGTTAAATATCTTGGAATTGGCTTTTTGGCTCATAATGCCACAAACATAGAATAATAGAATCATAGGATGGTTTGTGTTGGAAGGAATTGTAAAGATCATCTACTTCCAAACACCCTGCCATGATGTGACATCACACCCTCAAGGGGGAGGGAACACCCAAGATTCATGGATGCTCATGGGTGAAAAGGAATGACAATCAGAGGGTCCACAGCTTATCTTCTAGACTTCTACACATGGGAAGGGATGCCTTCTGCTAGATCAGGTTGCTCAAAGCCCTGCCCAGCGTGACCTTGATCAAAGGAGTGGCATATCTACAGCTTCTCTGGGCAACCTGTTCCACTGCCTCACCACCTTTGAACTTCTCGAGAATCTAAATCTAATCTAGATCTTTCCTCTTTCAGATTAAAGCCATTCCCCCTTCTCTAATGCCCTTGTGAAAAGTCCATCTCCAGCTTTCCTGTAGGCCCCCTTTAAGCACTGGAAGGTGCTATGAAGGCAGCTTTCACTTTTCCACTACACAATAACCATTTTTGTGTAGTGTTTGGGGCTAGAGGCTTGCTACAATATTGCAGGCAACTAAGCTTGGTGACTCGTGTATCTCTTTTCCATTTTTTGCTTTGGAAGTATTCACTTTGAGTGAGTACTTGTGGGAAATACATTTTTAGGGATAAAGTGAGTATGGAAGACTGAACTATAAAGAGAGCGAGGACTAAGAAAGGGTCAAACATACATTGTTGCAGCATGTTCCCAATGTGGGAAAGGACCTGGAGGGTCTGGAAAGATCTGAGGGACACTAGCATTTTGTAGACCCAAGATCACATAGAAATGCCTGAGTGAGTTATTTGATGTCTAGGGGCATCATACTGGGAGGTATACAGAGACAAGGCAGTTAATTGGTATGTGAAAAACAGAGTAATTTACCAAAATAAACTGTTAACTGTCAGAGAGGGAGGCTTGCTGTGACACAAACACTGGCATTGGACATAAAATAGAAACAGTAGCAATAACAAGCTTCCGGGCAGACTCAGTTTTTTTGTTACATAATAAAGCAGATTCCAGATTTTTGAGTGACTGTTGCAAGCAGCTGAAGATTTTTCTCTGATGCACCTTATTCTGGCACTGCTTCAATGATAATGAGATGGGTTGGACACCCGTTGTAGTTACTCTTCTATTATTCTCCTACAAGTGTAAGAAAGTCGTTCATTCTCAGTCCCCACACTATGTTTTTGGTAAGATTAATTATCGACTCCACCCCTGAATAATTCACTATTGTTTTGTGTGGCAACAAAGCAGAAGGTTTGGAAGTACAATCCCAGAGCATCAGGGCAAAGGTTAAGAAGCACCAGCCCAGAGCATTTTGTGTCTCAAAAATCTTCAAAGACTAGAATATGTAAAGAAGACATAAATATATAGGCAGTGGGTGTCATTCTGGAGTGTGGCCAGTGAAACCACTGCAGCTCTGCACCGGAGGAATGACACTGCTGATATAAATTCTGAAAGAAACATACATTATTGCAACTGTACCATAACATGGTCGTTCAGATACAGCTAAATACCTGTTCTAAGTGAAAAAAAAAAAATAAAAATAGTCCTTTATTGACTTTGAAATAGATGGTTTAACTGAAGAGTAGTCTGGCTGATATGCAAGTCATTTTTTTATCAGCTTCTGTTGTCCAGGTTGAGAGCACAGGAGAGTATGCAAGGAAAACCAGTCTGCCTGACCAAGGCTGGACATGGCCCATAGAGAACGATCTGTTGTGGTGTCAATTGGTCCCCATCTCTCGAGCTGGGTTTCATGGGGCTCATAGGAGAGCTGGGTGGAGATCAGAGCCTGCAGAGCCCCCGCAGTCATCTTTGTGTATCCTGTACAGCGTGGATGTAATTTGTGGGTACAGCTGGGACAGTCTTCCATCTGCAAAGATTATCAGTAGCAAATGGTACTTACCCAATGGCTAGAAAAACAGTGTTAAAGTACCCAGAGTTCATGTCCACCTACTACATCTGGCAGCAGCAGGACATTTTGCTACTTTGAGTGAGGCTGTAGTATGGAAAATTATTCTTGTCTCGCAGTTTAGAAGCATCGTCATTGTGCTGGTCTTCCAGGCAGCATTTGCATCAGCTCTGAGACACAGTTTGGCATCTGCTTGGCCTTGCAATAGCTGGCTTTCCAGTAACCATTATAAAAAGTTGTTTAGCGTAAAGATACTTCTTTTCAAGTGGTTTGGCGGCATTCCCAGTGATCCCAGAGGGAAGAGCAGCTAGGACTTGTTCTCCAGCTCTAAGGCAGCTGTCCACTGGGCTGCCCAGGGTGGAGCTGCGTGTACTTTGGCTCTGCACCCCAAGTAGCGAGTAAAGACACGGACTAAGTTGTCCTTGGCAATCCTTTGGTGTAGGACTACATAATGTGAAGTGGTGGGCCAGCAGCTGCAGGGTTGTGCAGTGGCTCTGTGTGAGGGCTTGTGAAGAAGGCTGGGTGGAGAGGGAGGAGTGCAATGCATTGGCTTTGCTGTTAGATGCAGTGCAGCCATCTCTCTTGAAGACTGCGGAAGTAAATGCAGGGGACAGCAATCATGCTGGAGCTAATATTAGGATGCGTTCACCAGAGAAATCTACATTTGGGCTTGCCATCCTAGGTTTTTTTTCTGGGTAATGGAGAGAAGTGAGCATGGTATCTCTTGTTCTATGACCAAAAATACAATTATTGTCCCATTTCTGTCTGTGGGGTATAGGTAAACCTGTGGTGACAAACTTAAGCCCAGACTTTTTGTAAACAGACTTTTAGCCTTAGTCTAATTAGAGTGTGGAGAGGTTCAGTAGATGACAGAGGAGGGGAGTACTGAGGGGCTAGTTCAAAAATTGGCTTGAGGTGCTTTCTGTTCCTGTGACTTCTCAGAGGGTGAGCTCTGACATATAGTCTGGATCAAATGCAAATTTTGCCTGAGTCTCCCCTATTTCAGGCATGTGGTATCTCCTGTATATCTGTGGAGAAGACCTATATCACATACTCTCCCGTGGTTTTCCTGGGCAGGGAGCTGAGTCTTCTGACCCAGGAAAGCAGCTGATGTTCCCCCCTGCAAGGATGGTCAGTAGTACCTGTTTGGCCCTGTAAAGCCACAGCAGGGAGATAGCCGTGGTGTCCCATGTAAGATGTCATGGACATTGAATAGCCCCATCCTGCAGCTCTTTATTCCTTTTTTTCCAGTCATCTGCTGCTGACCCTCTGTGGCTGCTGGAGTATGCTGAAGGCATTTCGTGCTTTTTTCCCAAAATATGAAGAGAGAGCAGTCCTTGTAAAATATTGTTTAAAACATAAAAAAACCCCAGAACCAACCAAAGAAAACAAACCAAAAATATCTTTAAAAAACACAGTCTTTTTACCACTAGTTGGAACTGATATGCAAATGCAAACATATACCAGTTGCCACAGTCTCCTTCTGTCTGGAAACAAAAGATGTCTCTTCTTTAGGGGCCCCTTTATTTTCTGCAAGGAAGTTTTTAAACCCCGCATCAAGTAATGGAATAGGTATTAACTAGCTGTGCTAAGCAGAAAATTTAAAAATGTGCATTCAGTCTTAAAAATAAATAAAACCTCATTATTTTAAAACAAAATGCAGATATCTTCCAATCACCTAAGAAAAAAGTAGCACAAGGCAAGACACACAGCCGTTAGGTAGTAGGGAAAGAGAGAGTTTAAAAAAAATTGTACTTCTCAAATGCTGTTTTTCAGATCTGTCAAGAAAAGTGATTGTGTAGAGCACTGGGATTCATAGACAGGAAAGGTTAATGAGGGTAAGGATTAGATAAATGTTGGTAACTGCAGGTGCAATGAACATAAAATGCTATGAATTTACAGGATCAAAGTCAAGCCAGGCCCATCTGATAGCTTTCTGTGATAACTGATTGTGTAGGAAAAGAAAATATGATAAATGTAATCAATCTATTTTCAGTAAGACCCTTGAAATGGTGGCACATGGGGGGTTACTGTTTCAATGGAGGAGGAGGAGAATGTTCAGCAGTAGCTAGGAAATTGTTAAACCAAATAATAGTGAGTTGCACTGAAAGCAGAAGCATCAGTCTCAAAGGGCAGTTCACAGCTGAACTTCTTAATGTATTTTGACTCCCATGCCTTGGCACAGGCTAGGATTGCACTACTTAGAGCATGATCTAAAATTGAGGAAACAGTGCCAGTGCAAAGGATAATCAAAATAATAAACAGATGGAACAGAAATACTCAAATTTTTTTTCCATAAGAAGAGAACTTGCTGATCACAGCATGACCATAAGATGCCAATATAATCCAACTGTGACAAAGACACATTTGTTTCTAGTCTATATCAGGTGATCTTTCCAGCAGAGATGAGGAATTACCTTACTAGAACATGGCTTATTTACCTGAGCAAGAACACTAGGAGAGGATATACTTCTTGTCTATAAATAGATCAATGGTAAAAACAAGTGAAGGAAAATAACTAAGTGCAGGGAAAGTTTTGCTGCAAGAACAAGTGTTTGGAGTCAGCATGAATAAATTTAACCTGAAAGCTGGGGAAAAAAGAGAACCATTTGTGAAGTGTGATTCTGTAACCATCTTTCAGAGAGAGTATACCTAGCTATGTTAAAGTGAATCTGAATCAGGTTATAAATAGGATTGTGTCATATATTGCCCATAGAAACACAGTATTGAATCTGAGAGTATCAGAGCAGCAGAGGTATCAAAGGAGGGATTATGGAGGCAGTACTCTCAGAGTAGCAATAACCTTTATATGTATATATATAAAGTATACCAAATATGTCCAGTGGCTTATTTTATAATAAACATCTAATGCATCTAATGTACTTGTCTATAAATTGTATCCCAATATTCTTGAATTATTTTATGTTTCAAATTATGTGCATAAAATCCCTGGTGTTTCTTCCAACATCTCTACTTTCTTCCATCTCAGTAGTATGAGGGAAGTGGGTTTTGACTGCTATAGATGGAGCCTTCCTTTTTTTCCCAGGTGCTCATTTCTACAGACATTATTTTTCCTCCCAGTAAGGCAGTAAGGACTTGTGTATGTGTCTCCTGCAGAGTGTCTTAGCTCTTTTCTAAGAGGGTTCATGTATAAAAGAGCTTCCAGTGAAAAGTTCAGTTAATACAATGCAATTTCTTCAAATTACTCCCCTCCTTCCTTCCTGCCTTTCTTACTCCCTCCCTGCCTTCCTCTCTTCGTCTCAGCAAAAACACCTGGCTCCTCAAGCCCTTCACACCTTAATTCAGGACAACAGTTTGCTTTTCATTAGTGTTTGGGCAACTAGTTAATTTGTGACTGCCCCCTTCTCTGCTTTCTGTAGCATCATTGATTGAACCATGATACCACATAAACTGTATAATCTGTGAGTATCTTAATATCTAAAGTGTCATCCTGATTTAATGCATCCTGTCTTAGACCCATTTTTTCATTATCCTTTTTACTACATACTTGTTGAAGGTTTTGTTGGCATAGCTGTGGCTACTGAAAGCCTTTGTCTCTAGGATAAAGTGGCTGGCCAGCTCTTGCTGCACTATACGGCTTCTCTCCAAGTTGAAGATTATTTTAGTATTTGATTTTAATAAAAAATGCAAATTTCTGTTCTATGGTTCATAGCCTGAAATAGTTTGGGTTGGTTTTGGATAAAGTTAACCTGGAAGCTGTTCTGCAGGAGCACACCTGATGTAATCTAACTGCCCATCACCTTCTGGTCCATGGATTACTGTAGACATTGGGTCTTTAGCTCTGCTCTTTGCTAAAGTACGTGTAGATACTGTGTCTGGTAATTCACTGGCTACATGCTGTATTAGTGGTACACTTCATCTCCTTTTCCATCTAATATGTCTGGAGTATCTGTAAGTATCTGTAAGTCATCTGGCTGCTTACATGAGCTTGGATTGGTCTAAAAATCAAAGAGAGTATTTAAAAAAAAACCTGAGGCGTTGGATTTATCTCTTCCTGTCCTTCTGCATTTCAGCCTGAGATGTCGCTGTTCATTCTGTTTTCTGGGAGTGGGGCTGTAACAAATACTTAACCTCGTTTACAAAAACTTCTGTGCCTCTGAAAGTGTTCTGATGGATGTCTTCATGGAAATCTGTTGGAAGTTTTTGCTCCACCTGAATAACTCTTTGGCCAGTTCACTTAGAATTGAGACATCTATACAGCTTCTTTCCTTTTAACTGCCTTCCCTTAAAACAGGCAATATTTAAATAACAGGCATGTGTCTCATGGTTAGATATACTGACCTAATTACCACATTGTACATGGCCTCCCAAAAACTGCTGAGATACCTGCCCTCATAGTAACTGTGAAGCAGAGCAGTGCTACTTTCTGGCATTTCTATATCTGGACAAAGAAGGATGAATGATGCTGCTACAAGATTTATGTGAACTCGCATTTCTGTCATTCTAGTGCAGTTTGGTATTAAAACTGGGATTTCTCTGAAAATGTTTTCTTTAAATAATTGAAAATATTATTTTATTTTGATATAGTATATTTACATACTGCAGTATACTGGCAGAATTTCCAAGAACCTAGTTAAATAGAAATAAAGGCTAATCTTAGACAAATTGCCTAAAAAGTGTACCTGAAGCTCTGAGTTAATTGATATCAGAGTTACAGTTTTAATGTGTCCTTATATTTTTGTATCTATATTTAAAATAGCTGGGGGCGAAAAAGTATTTAGTCATATCTGAAATCAGCAGGAAATAAAAATAGGTAGATATACACACATTTAATTTTTTATATTTTTAGCCCAGTGATGATTCTCATTCATGTATACAAGTGCCTTGTCATCACTGGCTTTATACTTTGTTGTAGAGCAATTTGAAGTTTAGTATTGCACTTTGATATAGTAGACAAAAGATAAAATTTGTTGAATTCCCCTTGTGCCCATTCCTTCAACTGAGCATTTTTTAACAGTGTCAGTGTTAGCCAAAGGGAAAATAATGTCTTGTAGGTTTCTTATGTAAAGAAACCCCAATATGAAAGGGAGACAGCTGCTTTATCTCCAAAAGACAATGAGAACAGTGCACTATGAGAGAGCAGTGAAATATGTTAAGTTGCACTTTAGAAAAGAACATGTGCCTAGGCCCCAAGAGTGCTCATTGTGCTGCTACAGTAAAGTCTAAACTTTAACTGTGCTAAGTATGTTTAAAATTTGTCGAGTTGACAGAATATTTATGAATACCTCAGTCTGTCAATGTGATGTTAATTCTGGTTAGAAAGTGTCTAACTGTGGTGGTGAGAGCACAGAAGCTGAAACAAGGATTACTGGAAGAAGAGTAGCTAATTAGTAATTTCAACTGTATGTATTAACCAGCACACACCCTTTTCTGTGTGGCTTAGACTAAACAATCACCCTAACAACACACCTCCTTTTCCTTTGTTGTACTCTAGTTTCTTTTTAAATTTATTTTTTATTTTTCTAGGGACTGGATAAAAGCAACTTTAGGTGTTTCACTGGGGTTTTTTTCTTCATTGCAAAGGCTGAGATTGCAGTACATTGATGTAGTAAACCCCCTATCCTATATAGCTTCATGTAAATGTATGGGATATGGTTTGAAAAAGGCAACAACTGTAGCTGGTGTTATATCAATTTTTAACATTCAGCTTCCTATCAACAACATTTAAACATTTACTCACTATTATGCCATCCACAAGTTATATTCTCTGTATGCAAACAGGAAAAACAGCTGAATTTCAACAGGTGATCAACAATATGGAGATTTTGTTTATAAAGTAAGAATTAGATATCTAATTTTAAATACTTTTAGTTTGATGCAGTTATCTGTTCTACAAGGGTTCAGCTTTTACTAGAGATGGTGATTCTTATTCTGTTTGCTGGCTGCAGGAGTAAAGCAGAAAAACTTTTATGTGTACACTTCTGAGTTAACACTCATCTCTGCAGTAAAGCAATTTTATATCTACCATTAAACATGCATTTAGAAACAGGCATAAAGGGACTTATTCATACCTCAGAAGTGTATTTTCATGGTTTCAGCACGCTTTGGATGAGGTTCTAAATATATTTCCTAAATCAAAGGAGGTATAAATTGAATCCAGTTTAATCTGTGACTGCGGTATAGTCAAAAGCTTATAGAAAAAAACTGGATAAATACACATAAATCATCCTTGCTACTGAAGAAATTCAGAGATTCAAAGTTTGTTTCCAGTCTAAAACTGGATGTCCCATTTTTTCTTCCATCTCCTGACTCATGTTGTTGCTCTAATTTAAAAAAGTGGTACCCCAAGAGTTTCACTTCTCCCAATGAATCATTTTCCTCCCATCTTTCCTTGCACTGGAATTTCTCTTTCCTCTTCTGAATTTTGATTTGAATAGTTGCTCTTAATCTTCTTGATGGCTGCTGAGAAGTGTAGTGATTCCTCAAAATAAATATGTCTGATTAAATTCTGCCTCCTCCAGTGCCTGTATCCCTACTGATGAGATGTGAGTTTGCTGAGTAACCAGCTTGAATTCTTCCTATAGTTTACAGATCTTCCTTTTATAGCCTAGCTTAGTGGAAGCAATAACATTAAGGAAGAATTATAGCTAGTAATAACCATTGTATTAATTAAAACTTTTCAGTTAGCCCTGTGGTTCACTGTGCTGGTGCAAAGACGGACAGACCACTGAGATCCAGACCACAAATTACGCGTCATTCAGTTCTGCTTGGCTTGTCCATCTGCAGGGTCCTATGACTGATCATGTCAGCCTTTCAGGGGTTGGTGCTGGTGTAAAACTTCTGGAGTGAAAAAGTCTTACTTAGATCCTCTTGGTTTTCTTGTATCCTTTCAGAATTTTGATTAATTCTTACATATTGTTCAAGAGTATATGTCCTTCTCACAGTCAGAACTTCATGCAGTCACAAGGCTACCTCTTAAGAAGGCATTAGAGCTAAAGAAGTGGCACACATAATAAACATGTACCATTTGAGAAGCCTAGAGTATCCTGTCTTGCCTCCAGCTGCCAGTCCAAAAGACACAGGTTTTCCACAGATCATGTGTTGTGCAGATGTCTTGATAGTCCAGAACATCCCAAATGGTACTGGGATGACTGTGTTTGAGCAACTGAATCTTAGGTCACACATGGACATTAACCCTTCTGACTATTGGTGCCATGTGTCAGGGTCAGGAGCTGCTTTCTGCTTCACAGTGTGGGGTTCAGTGGCTGGAGGACAGATACCTGTTGCCATTTGTGTTATGGAATTCCCATGACATAGGTACTGGCTCATGAGTTTGACAGAGATCTGCAGGTGACCCATATTCTTTTGTAGCAGCAGGTCCTGGTTAGGCAGGTTTTTCTCTGGGGTCTGAGTTGACACAAAAGCTACTCCAAAAGTTACTGGATTAATTTATTGTACAGTTTCAGTGAATTTTGCAATTGAGCATTCCTTTTAAAGGTGTATAATTGAAATCACACACTTCAGTCGTCTCTATTACATGTGCCCAGTCCAGAACATTTCAGACAGGTTACACACAACAAGATAAGCCTGTAGTGGTTGCTTTTTATTGAGTATGCATGGAAACACAGCTGGATCTGACATAAACAGTTGCAGACTGACTGGAAAAAGAAGGAAGAATTGCATATTCACATCTAGTCAAATTGTAATCTAAACAGTTGTCTGAAAATTGAAAACTGGTACCTTCAATTTATATTGCTTATCCTGATGTGCTGCTTTCTGCATCTAGAGGGTTGAATGGGACATTCCATCTTATTCCATAGCCTGTTGTCATTAATGCATAGTTCTAATCTCAGAATGGTTAAATTTAGTGGCCAGACTTACAGCAGAGAAAACACAGGTTATCATGTAAGTGACTGAACTAGATATGGGCATGAACAATCAAAATGTTTGGATTAAAAAGAATTTTTCAGCAATTGCCTCAAGCAAGTCTCCTTCATTCTGGTTTTCATTTGCCTTGGTTTTATTATAGCAGAGAACTCTATTGGTTCCATATTAGATGACTAAATTTGTAACTCCTATGACAACTATGTCGAGCTGAATGCCTTCATATTACTCATTGGTACCCTCCCCTGATGGAGACTCTTCCAGTTCCTTTACTGTTGATGTCCAGTGGTTGCTTTTTTTTTTCTCACAGAGGAACTCACAATAGGAAAAGGTATCCACCAGCACATTTATCTGGAAATACCTTCTGAAGCCATTTAATGAACCTGGGCACTGCAGTACCGTTCTATTGTGAGACTGATTAAGGATCTTTCATTTTATATTTGCAACCATGGAACTGATATCTTTGAGTGCTGAAAAGAAAGAGGATCTAGTTTACTTTCTAGAAACATGTAATACACATTAAGTAATTCTGTTGCAGTTGCTTAATATCTTCTCCCAGAGGGAGCTACCTTTCTCTTGTTCTAGCCTCTTTGAAGTGACTTTTCTTGTGAATAAATTGGATGAGATCCCCAGGATATGCTCTGGAGACCACCTACTCTTGTAGTTCACACTTCTGCTGAGCCCACACTGTTCATGCCCTTAAATATGCCGAGCTTGGTAATTGTACCTTTCACCTGCTCTGTAATTTCTGAGTCATTGCATTAAGTCTCCCAGGAGCACCATGTGCTCCTTTTTGTACAGTGAACTGACTGACTTCCTTTGGTTTTGCAGTAACATAACCTCTACTGCTTCTGGAGGGGGTAACAAAGTGCAAATGACATGACCATGCTGGAACAGCAACCCCAGTGTGGCTACCTATGCCAGCCCTTTTGAATGTTGCTGAGGTCAGGTTTTGTCCTGATCTCCACTCGCATTCCTGCACCTTCTTTAAAAACTTGGTTAAAGGCTTAATCATATCTGCAAACACCGATACAGAATTCTGGGGAAGAATAAAACTCACAGAAGATTATGTAGCTTATGTGAACTTGCAGAGCAAGGAGCTTCTTACTAATTTTTCTCATTCATCTTTCTAAGGTGATTAGTCTATTCCTAAATATTTTTCTCTTACATGTACTGCTTGACCTGTTCATCAGTTCACTTAATCAGTTCACAGAAGTGAACAGGTTGCAAAGGTATAGCTTATATTTGTATAATTCACTCTTTCAGTAGTGTTTGAATCCAACTTTAGGTTAATGCATCATCTGTTCATGACATTACATGGATTTGATCAGCATCTGATAAATTTTTCCATGTTTGGTTGATATGAATATTGCAAAAAGCTAGGAGACAGTGAAATCCTGGGGCAATAGATGCTTGTAAAATGGTATTGCTGCCCTGCAAATGTAGGGGGAAATTTTTCCCATCCTTGCCCTCATAACAAAATCCCAAAGACAGCATATGCTTAATCTGTTCTGCCAGACCCTGTCATTTTTTGCTACAACAGGTGTGGTTTATGGTATAACAGAGTTAATTGCTCAAAATCCAACCATTACCCAGTAAATCATGCTGTCTGCTTTTATGATAGGCCAGATTGGAGTATCAGAAATGCCTCATCTTCGTGCAATTATTTGTTACTCCAGTAAGCTTTTTTCTGTGGTTTGGGGATATTTTTACTGCCTCTCTGGTTGATGGTCTGGACTCAAACACTTTGCCATACTCTTGCAGTCGAATTTCTTTTGAGACTGACCGGAGAAAAGCCTCTACCCATTCATCGCTAGTTGAACTTCTGGAGCTTTTAGCGCAGCACGTTCATGCACCTCAGGAATAATTTCTGACTGTCAGTCTGTCAGCCTTTCCCAACTCTATGAACATGGATTTTCCAAATCCAGTGTCATTTGGTGTTCTTGTAATAATAGCATGACAGAGATTTCTTTCTGTCTGTCTTTTGGGAGCATTAAGTTGCACTCAAAATGTTCCAGTACCTCTCCAGGAGCAGTTGGGTCAATTTATTTTTAATCTGCTGGTGTGGCCAGGATAAGAGTCAGGGTTAATCATTAACACCTGAGCATCAGATTATCTATGCTGGGTTCTTTCAATGCAGGGGTTGTGGTAATGAGTAATCTGAGTTCTGTATTCTATAATATTCCTGCCAAACTGTAGGCTTTCTTCCAAGCTGGGTTTTTGGTTTAGCTAGTTAGATTAGGTCTAGCAAGCTGAAATCTTTTTGTCACTTACTTATCTGTCAGGTACCCATATTGGTGATGGACATCAGTCTAATTTGTGTTTACCTCTATCTCTTGCTAAGAAAATTTTTCTTTCTAACACACTATTTTGTTTGTTTAGCTTCTTCTAACCGCTCAGACTTTTCAAAGCAATTTTCTTGATGTGCTTCCACTAAACCATCAGAAATACATAATTTCTCCCTGTGAAACACCTGGCTTAGCAAATTCAGAGAGGTATATTGAGGGGCTGAATATAAGCAGATGAATATTTGGCTTCCCTATATGCATCTACCAGAGAACCAGGTGATGAATCAAACATAGAAACGTGCTTGACATTAGGCACCTCTTGTAGAATTTTTGTCCTTAAAGGTATTGGACACATTAGCCTTTTATGTTTATATAGTTATTTTGATTCTGCATTTAACCAAAAGTAGTTTCTTTCTTTTTTTTTTTTTTACAGACTCATGTCACTGAAGATTATGTGTGCTACTTTGGTTGTCCTCCTCACTATTGCTTTGGAGGGCAACAATCTTCTCATTTGGCTTCTGCCTCAGCACAAGGAAGAGTTGTGAATCCTGGGACTTTGGCTCTTAAAGCTGTGTTCTGTAGTTTGAGAGCTTTTATGGGCAGTCCTCTTCTTCCTCCTCTCCTGTTTTTTACTCTTTCCATCCAGTTTGTACAAACCTTCATGAAACCACAGGTTTTCAGTCTTACAGGATGCCTTCTCCTTGACAGTACGGTTACAAAGACTGGGCATTGTGGTTTTTAACATTCATTTATTCTCAGTGCTCTGACTGGGCATTGCTTTATCACTTTCATGTATTCTATGTAGGTTTTGATACATCAGTTTTATATGAGTTTTATGAGAGTTTTATATGCTTAACATTTTTCTCAGTGCTGATTCTAGCATCATTCTTTCCAACCAGAATGTGGCTTAAGATCCACTAGTGTTCCATTTATTTTCCTGGCTAAAGGTGTATTCAGTTGTCAAAACTGTTACCATCATTTCCATTATGAGTTCCTCCAAAGTCATGGCGCTTTTTTATCCTCCTTGTTCATGTGTCTGACAGATATCAGCTCCTGCAAAGGGGTTTTGTCTTGGTTTGTGCTGTTTACTACAGCTTGTGCAGTTCTGTGTGCTTGCTTTCCTGGATTATGACTAAGTTCTTCATGTGTTTTCCCTTGTATCTATATTTTGTGTACTTGAGTATGATCATGATTGCAGCCCTGGTCTGTCTTCCAAGAGGTTCATGTTTTGGTAGAGGACTTTGCAGGTCATTCCCAGTACTGGAGCTTTTGTATGTTTATGTATCTCCAGCACGCCCAAAGCAATTTTGATGGCAATGATTTTATCTCGGTCTTCCCCTAAATACTGCCTAAGCATTGTGTCCCAGATTTCAAGTCTTTTATCAGTGACTATTTTAGTTCACTCCAGTACTACAAGATTGTCTCTAAATCACTCAAGAGTACTGCTCTGTACTTTTATCTTCTTTTTGTACTCTGTTTAAGAATCTCTCATATCTTTAATATTCACATGGGTCACAACATTCCTTGAACTATTTTGATGCAGTTCCATAATTAATCTTTTCTGTCAGAGGTAACGGAAAATGATTAAACACATCAAGTGTCTCAGAAGCACTTGTTGTCAGAAATAAAGCTATTTTTATCTTGTCTCCCATTGCTTCGCAAAGTCAAATGCTGCTTAATTCTTTTCCAGATGACCTTTATATTTTCAGAGATTGTTTGCATCTCAGGAGACTTGAAACTGCTTTCCCAGCCCACTTGTCTCTTGGTGCTTTTGTTTATTTGGGCAAGATGTTGTCTCCAGTGGTTGTACCAGCCTGTCTGTGTGATGATTGGAGTGGAACAGGCACTTTTTCATCTCACTGTCTTGTTTGGGCATTAAAAATGGCTTGAGTGAATTGTGGCCCAGAGGTGTCCCTGCCTGCACTGCATGAGAAGGGCTTCAGATGCAGGTGATGGCAAAACTGGGGTGAGATGAGTCCCTGCCACAGGGTGTGTCCTGTGTTTGCACAGCCTCTGATGGTGCTGGTGGGGTTTGTAGAGTGCTCTGTGCATTCCAGCTGCTTTCTCTCTGGCTGCCATGCCACAGGGTGCTGGCCCAGTGCGTGACCTTTCAAGGTAAGGTGAGCCTGAGGGAGGTTTAACTCAGGGCTTCTGCCATGACATCTGAGCTTTCTGTACTTCAAAGGAGAGGTTTCCTGCAGCAGCCACCTGACACAGTGGGATCAAGGGGTTTTTGTTTCCTTCCATCACACTGTGGTCACTGTGTCTCCCTGCTGCATATCTAACTCTAATAATGTTCCTTATGGCTGTGCATACAGAGTGTGAAAGTAAAAGTCTTCCAAGACTTTCATCTGCTCTAAAATTCAATAGCAAACTGTAAAAATAACTCTTACCTGCTTCCTTATCTTTCAGGCTTGTTTTTTTCCCCTTCTGCTAATATTTTTGGAATACCTGCAATGCATCCTGATGCCTCTGGTTTAGCTTCATGCTCTCAGGCTGGCTTCTCCCTTTTACTCTCATTCTAGCAAAGCACTATTTTGCCTGTGATGAAAAAAAAATGGTGTTCTATCTAGCCACTGTGCCTTCAAACAAATACTTAATGCTTTTTTGGGCATTTTGTCTGTAGAGGTGAGTATCACATTAAACAGAGGCACTTACTCTGGAGGTAATACACTGGTCTACGACTTGGGGTATCTGGTTTAATTTTTCTTTTCTGTGCACATTGTAATATCTCTGTTCCCAATTCTTAAAATAGGAATGATATTGCTTTGTGCCTAATGTGTGGCTGTCATAAATTCATTCATGTTCATGAGGCATCAGAATGTTCCAACAACCAGCACAATGTGAAAAATAGTGCCTAATGTGTATTGAGAAAGGAACTGGAACAAAGAGTGTAGTTCAGATGCATGATCAAGTCTTAGAGCTGTAATTCTAGTAAATATTATGTGGAGTGGTTGTAGACTGAAAAATGTTCACTTGGTGTTATATGTACCATTTCCATAGCCTAATTCTATTGCAAGGTTATTGAGATTGGTCAAAAATACTAAATTGAGATGATCATCCGTGGTAATGTTGGCTAACAGACTGTAAAAATAAAACTGGAAGACTACACATTTAGGAAGGAATACTTGGGGAAAAACAGAGTAACTATATAACTAATATCTGTAAAATTCCTGTGCTTTATATATGGAGATGTTATTTTACTAGTTTTGAAATATGGGAAAAACCTTAAGCGATTTCTATATACCTGTATCTGTTACTCAGTATTAAGAATATAACTTGATTGTGAAAGAGAATGTTTGCCCAAAGACTGTGTGGATACAACTGTCTTAGGATCTAAGGGTGAAACTTATATTAAATATTACATACTTTTATTGCAGCTTTTGATTAAAATACTTACTTTTGATGATATGGGTGAAAAAACACATTTTCCCCTTCTTGGTACAAGACACATTGTGACTAATACATGCTAGGTTTTCCCATGTCATTCAAATATTTATTTTCATTTCAGAAGGGCTTTTGATGTTGAATAATGATGTTTTTGTTGGAAGTATATCAGCCCAGTTTCTATTAATCAAAACCTCTTTATATACCTTTTCCAATTAACTCTTCTCTTTGTATTGCTAAATTGTAGAATCACTTAACTTGGAAAAAATCAGCCTCTCTGGGCAGCCTGTGGCAGGGCTTGACAACCCTTTCTTTCAGTGATGAAATTTTTTCCCACTATCCAATCTAAACCTCCCCTGATGCAACTTGAGGCCATTTCCTGTTGTCCTGTCACTTGTTACATGGGAGAAGAGACCAACCCCCACCTGGCTACACTCTCATTTTAGGTAGATGTAATGAATGATAAGGTTCTCCCTGTGCCTCAGTTTCTCCAGGCTAAATAGCTCCCTCAGTTGCTCCTCATCAGACTTGTACTCCAGACCCTTTACAAGCTCCCTTGCCCTTCTGTGGACATGCTCCAACACCTCAGTGTCCTTCTTGTAGTGAGGGGCCCAGAACTGTAACACAGGATTTGAGGTGCCACCTCCCAGTGCCCAGTACAGTAACACTTTCCAATTCAGTTTCATTAATATGCAAATAGACAGTTAAAACAGGATAATTCATCGGAGCATGGAGAGCAAAGTATTAGAGCAATTTATTTGTGAAATGAATGGTATTATTACTGGTTCAGAAGACACAGAACTTAGAATTGAGAAAACTTGTTCTGGAGGAATGAACACAAATCATGGAATTGTGATGTTCCTAATTAAAATTCTTGATTTGCTCTTGTGAAGGCTGTGCATCATGATAGATGTAAATGCTGAGAACTTGCAGCATGATCCATATCAGTGCCAGACTCAGGAAGATCTTAGTGATCACGGACTTTAGAGGAGTAGCCAGGCAAACAAATGACTTTGTATTACTATATTGTCTTCACATAGAAGGCGTGAATTCTTGAACTATGTAGATCTGTCCTGCCATAGAGTGGACAATCTCTGACACAGTAGGACTTTGTCAGATTATGAAGGTTGTGTGCCTGTGCTGAATTACTTCTGCTATTACTGCAGGACTTTGGTAAGACCTAGCCCCTGCTATGACAATGCAGGGTTTGTTTTTTTTCTGCCTTGGGAAAGTGTTTGACCCTTCCCAGGCTATTCATGTCTCCTGCATGGAAATGGCAGGTGTGACCTGAGTCTTTATTATTCTGGAGTAGCAACTAGTTGCCTATGTTAAGGCAGCTGGTGGAGCCAGAGATCTCCACTGGCTGTAATGGAGCTTGGGCTCACATGTGGACAGTGAAATAAAAGGTGTCTTAAGCTCAAAAGGAGTCCCACCCTAGAAGAAGGATTCATTTGCCTGAAGATAGCTCTAGGTACAAATTATCATTTGATGTGTTCTGTAGTATCTCAGGTGTCTCTGTGGAGCTACTAGATGCAATCTAGTGTTTATTGGGAGACTCCGAGCCTTCTGAAAATGGCTGGAATTTGAGCTGGATGTCCAGTTTGCTCCGAAGTCTGTAAAACTGTATTAACCACCTAATTTTAGGCAAATGAATTCTGTTCCAATTTTCCTTATAAGCTCTCTGCTTTGTCACTGGCTTCTTCCAGCTTTATTTCTATGCAGCCTTGACTGCTTCATAAATCTACATTCACAGAGCCTGGGGACTTTATGCACTGTTGTCTATGTTTAGCATTTTTTAATGGGAATAATATAATTTCATTTCATGCACACTCCAGAGGGCAGACATTTAAGTGGCCTTCTTCTTTCCACCTTTCATCTTCCTATAGAGTATGTCGTGTCTAAACTGAGTAAGAGGTTTTGTCTGTCATCAGTGGAGAGAGATGGACTTGCAAAGAGTGACTTGCAGTTCATAACTTAGACTACAGTCTTCTCATTTTCCATAAAGGCAGAGCAGGTGACTTAAAAAGTAAAGTTGAGTGAGATGATTCCACATTGCTACACTTCATCTTTTTTCATTGCAGTGAGAGAGTAAACAGCACCTCATTATGCATGTAGAGGGATAATCTGTGGAATTCTCTTTCCTTCATGGTAGATCCAAAGCTACTAAAATGCTGGAAGATCTCTCTCCCCTGACAGGAAACAGGGATGGCTGAGAGTTGTGGGGGCCACAGTCCTCACGGTGTTCTGTAGGTGGGCAGCATACTTGCAAATGAAGATGACAGACATTAAAGTATATTTTGGAGAGTGTGCATGGTGGTATCTTAACATTTGAGATGGTAAACTAGAGATGAGTCACATCCAACAGAGGAAAAAAGTATAGCCCCTTTATAAAAGAAAATTTGGCTGTGCAAATTTGAGTTGCAGGTGGTGACAAATTTGTTCCCATTGGCATTTTAAAAATCATATTTTAAGTGTTAGGTGTTGGTCCTGATGCGTAATGTCTTTTGTTCTTTCCTGAGCATAACAGAGCTTTGGTATGAAGTAAAATAAAGTTTGTACTTAGGTCAGCTCTCATTTTTGGCATGAGATTTTGAAGTTGTTACTATAGTTTCTCATGAGCATCAAAACCCATTGTATTAATATGGACAGATGGTCAGGCTGCATCATGTTTATTGGAGCTATTGATGTATTATAAGTGAGAGCATCTACACTAAAGTCTGCAACCGAGAGCTTGATTCAGTCATGCACATAGGTGTGGACTGTGATTCACAGTCTCTGAGATTGTTCTCTTTGGGTTTTGGTGACCACTCTGAAAGGGTGTGGGTCTAGTCTCCTGTAGGGCCTGTGTCAGATCTGTGCAGATGTTTTATTTACCCCACGATGGCAGCAGGTTTCAGGGGGCTGCTGAAATTGAGCATTGATTATTGGTCTTGCCCTTAGTTGTCCTTTATTTCCAGTGGTTTTTCTTCTAGCAGTGATAATTAAAATTCTGCTAGAGCAATAAAATGGTAGAATTTACTATTTTCCTGGGTAATTAACAATGTTGGTGTCAAAAATTATATTAGTAGTGCTGGCAACTGGAAGTGATTGTACTTCAAAGCTTGAATGGTAAGAGTGTATGAAAATAAAACTCTAAACAGCAGCTATCAGTAAATTAATGATAACATTTGCCAACATACCAGCTGCATGGAGTGGAATTATAAGGCTTTCTATATGATTTATATTTCAGAGAGGGCTAAAAACGCATGCGACATTTTGATATATGTTCATTTCATGAGTGTCTCTGTATGGTGAGAGTGGAGGTTCATGTCATCACAGCACATACCAGCAAATACTGAGTGATAAGTCTGAAAATGCAAATGTAAACTGTTAGTAGAGTTATTAGGTAGGTTTTTATTCTAATAAGGGAATATCAGAATTACAGAATCACAGGGGGGGTCAGGCAAGAAAGGACCACAGTAGTTCATCTGGTCCAGCCTCCCTGCTCAAGCAGGGTCATGCTGGATCACATTGCACAGAATTGCATCCAAACGATGCTTCAATATCTCCAGTGAGAGAAACTCCACAACCCCCCTAGGCAGCCTATTCCAGTGCTTGGTGATCTGTACTGTAAAAAAGTTCTTCCTTATATTCAGGTGGAACTTTCTATGCATCAGTTTCTGCCTGTTGCCTCTGTCTCCGCAGCACTGCTGAGCAGAGTCTGGATCCATTCTTTTGGCACTCTCCTTTAGATACTTATAGACACTGATGAGGTCCCCTCCTGTGGGAACTGACAGTGGTCAGAAAATCGATTTTTAGGTTCCAGGCAGTTGCTTGGGGCCTGTGAAAAAGCTAAATGCACAGTGCTCTCATTCTGGCCTGGGAAATCATAAGGAGGAACCCAAAATAATCCCTATAAACAATCCCTACAGACAGCCTCCTCCTGACACCTGCTGTTTTCCAACTTGTTTACTGGCAAAGATGTTTACAAAGAGGTGTATGTGCTAAATGACCAATCCTATTCCTTGTACCACAACTCTGTATAGAAGGTCTTTCTCTCAGTAAAGTTTTTTGCTATATGCCCTCCAAGAGGATTGGAGTCTACGTGTCGTTACATGAGCCGTCCCAAATCGTAGCAATATCCTCTCAGTCATCTCACAGCTGAACAGGTCCAGCTCCCTCAGCCTTTCCTCGTAAGAGAGATGCTCCAAGCATCCTTGCTCTTCTCCACTGGACCTGCTCCAGGAGCTCCACGTCTCTCTTGTCCTGAGGAGCCCAGAACTGGACACAGCACTCCAGATGTGGCCTCTCCAGGGCAGAGCAGAGGGGCAAGATCACCTTCCCTGACCTGCTGGCAGTGCTCTTCCACCCTAATCTACCCCGGGACACCAATGGCCTTCTTGGCCCCAAGGGCACTGCTAGCTCAGGGACAGCTTGTTGTCCACCAGGCCCCCCAGATCCTTCTCTGCAGAGCTGCTTTCCAGCAGATTTCCCCCAGCCTGTCCTGGGACATAGGGTTATTTGGTGCAGGACCATGCATTTGCCTTTCTGGAACTTCAGACAGTTCTCTGCACATCTCTCCAGCCTCTCAAGGTCCTTCTGGAGGGTTGCACAGAACTCTGTTGTATTGGCCACTCTCCCACCTTTGTGTTTGTTTTGGTTTGGAAAGACAGGTATCTTCCAGGGAAAGCTGGACCTCCCCTTGAAATGGAGAATGTAAACCCCATCCCTCCAAATTATTATCATTTTGCAGTTAGAGGCTTTCAGGCAAAGATACGGGAATAAGGGATCACAGGTTCTTTACTAGGAATATTAAAAAATACAAATGTAGTTGTACAAAAAAAACCCCCCAAGCAAACAAACAAACAAAAATCCTAGAAACCCTGACAGTCAGAAATATGACCTGACTGTTGGAAGCAGTCCAAATAAATCCTCCTGGAGTAACAGATGTGGTGGTGTTGGAGTAGAGATGATCCTGTAGAAAGGGTCCAGTGGTGGCAAGATGAGTTTGGTCTTCCTCTGGAATCCAGTGGAAAACCAGGATACCTGATGTTCCTGAGTCTCAGTTTTGATCTAGGTAGGAACGGTTGGCTCCTCCCATGGGGTGCAGCATCTCACAATGGGATGATGTAATTGTATCAGTTATGTGGTGAGCCTTAATGGCCCATTAGCAGAAGGTGTCCCCCGATGGAGGATGGGTCATGGAAAAGGTAAGGAATATTGCTCCACCTGGTTTCAACAGCTGGCCCATTAACAGAAGGCACCCACCCCCTCCCCCCTGGAGTTATGAGGAATCGTTTATACAAGAGATAAAATAAAAAAACCCACCTCCCCAACCAGTTTCAATGGATGGGAAATAAAATACACATTTTTGGTTACATATTGCAACCCAGGACAGCGTTGTCAAATCTCATATTTTTACCTTCTTATCAATGACCTAAAAAAAAAAAAGACAATTTCTACTAATGTATAGATTACAAAAGATGGGATATTGATTCACAGAACAGCAAAATTTTTTTCATAAGCCAGGTTCAAAGAAGACATGTTTTAGCTGGTGAAGGGCCCTGGAGATATGATAGTTTAGATGTGCATATGCTCGCAGTGTAATTCTGTAGCCACATAAGCAGAAATAGTATGGTAAATTGTCTCTGGTTTTATTGCTAGCAAGACTGCCACTGGCATATTATGTCCAATTCTGCTTCTGCAGTTAAAGAGAGATGATGACAAATTGGAAGAGAATCAGAGGAGAGCAGTGAGACTGGTTAAAGAGCTTGAAGGTAATGTCTGAAGATAATGCAAGGCTTCAGGAACTTAATCTATTTAGCTTTCAAAGGGAACATCAAGAGACTGTTATAACTGACTGTAAGATCTCAGGAAAGAAATTTGGTACAAAATATGTTCTCACAGTAAAAGATAAAATTATGCCAAGACAAGTGCTTACATTCTGATGCTAGGTGTAAATAGTAAATTTTAATAGATTAAATTGAATTATTGGAATAATTTTTCAAGACCTGTGACAATTTTTTTTTCACCAGACTTTCTAAAGTCTAGATAGGTAGTTCTATATTCCTATATTGTGTGTTCTGATTCAAGGAGTATTAAGTTCAAGGATGTTTCTTTGTTTTATATTGTTCAGAGTTTTGGGCAGTTCTTAAGATTCTTCTTTAGACATCCATGAATCTGCAGATAAAGTGATATTCCTATCATGAAAACCTCTTTTGAAACATGTTTGGTTAAATGCACTTTCATTTTTGTAAATACTGGCAGTATGTCTGAACTCAATAATAGAAGTGTTTTCAGTGCATCAGTGCATAGTATCTCATGGAAAACTGAGATGTTCCTTTCCCCAACCAACTAGAAATTTTTGGTTGATACATGGTATTAATATGGTATTAAGAGGTAATTTAGGCATTGTAAACTATTGATGAATAGCCCCAGTACTTGAAAATAGCTGTGTTACTTAAAATGGATTTTTTGGGTCCATTAATTACAGTCTTTTATTTTCAACAGGCCCATGCTAAGGTCTGGCATCTCTACAATGACCATTTCCGTCCAACTCAAAGAGGAAAAGTGTCCATTGCCCTTAGCTCCCACTGGATAAAACCCCAGCATATGACTGAAAAGAACATAAAAGAATGCCAAAAATCCCTTGATTTCGTGCTTGGCTGGTTTGCTAAGCCCATATTTATTGATGGTGATTATCCAGAGAGCATGAGGAGCAACCTCTCATCGCTGTTGCCTGAATTCAGTGAGGCTGAGAAGAAGTATATCAAGGGAACAGCAGACTTTTTTGCTCTTTCTTTTGGAGCTACCCTGAGTTTCCAGCTTTTGGACTCCCACATGAAATTCCAGCAGTTGGAATCAATAAGCCTGAGGCAGCTTCTTTACTGGATAAACAGTGAATATAACAAACCCCAAATATTCATTGTGGAGAACAGCTGGTTCGTTTCTGGTACCACCAAGAAAGATGATGCCAAATATATTTACTATCTCAAGAAGTTCATTATGGAAACTTTAAAAGGTAGGACTTACTTTGTATTAATACATGCTTGAAAAAATCATAATGCAATATAGCCTACAGAGATGTGTTAAGGCACCAGGCTGAAAACTGGTTTTAGTCTTTAGCATTCATCTGGGCACTTATGAAATGAGACTTCAAATCCCTTTCCTAGGTTTGTTCTTTCCTTGAAGAACTCTCATATCTGCAGATAGGATTTGGTGAACTTGATGCTGCTGTCCTTAAAGTCAGTAGGAAAATTTCTACTGTCTTTGGTAGGAGGAAGTACAAGACATGTAAACTATATTGTCAATGGTCGTAAGAGAATTTACTGTGTTATATATTAATAGCTGCTTTCCTTATCTGAATGCATATGTACAAAACATAAGAATACATATATTCTTATATATAGGGAAGGTAAATACTATGCAATAGGAATTCCCCTGAAAAAACCCATAAGGCTGAAATAGTACATTTTAAAATGAAACAGTGGGATCTTTATTCTGCATCTTGCCCTTGCACAAATTTTACATTTTTATAGCTGTGGGCATCAATCACAGTAATTTGAATTTGTCAGTTAAAGGAGAACTAAATGGTTGAGGATATATAATCAAAATAATTTAATTTGTTAACCTATTTTTTTTTCCAAACAGTAAGAAAAATGCACCACCTTAGATGAGATTTATTTGCTGTTTTCCTGTTTCTTTCTGGCAAAACATTTTTTCAATCCTAGTAGACCCCAATAAGTTGTTTGGGTTTCCATTTCCATTTTCATTGCCCTTTAATTTCTGAGTTTACAATTTATTAAGTGATTTACTTGTCTGCAGTTTACTGTTCTTGTTTTAAAGAGTATTCTTGTATCTCTTAGTTCAGATGAGATAGGCATTGTGTTACTTTGCTGTTTTCATATGGTTAATGAGAAAAAATTGCCTTCATTTTATTCTCAGCAGTAATGAAGATGCAGAGGACTCCCAAATTGGTTTCATCTGCTATACCAGAAACCTAATTATTGCAAATAAATTAAAAAGTGAATAAATACCTGAGCCAGTGGATCCAAAATAAAAGGATGGAAGCAAAAGAGTAACTAACTGTTGCAAGTACAGGATTCACTATTTTGCATAAAATCAGATGAACAGGTCATCTTCATGGAGAAGTCATAGTCCAGTTACCCCTGTTTCTGCTTAGATTTTAAATTGCTGGTAATACATACATGGATCTGTCTTTTAATCACAGCTGGCTGGAAGCAATCTCAATTTAGAAAATGTCTTACCCTTTTATTGTATCACTCAATAAATAATAATAACAGCAACAACAGTATGACAGACTTGTCATAAGATACTGGTACTTGCCTAAACCTTTTATAGAAATAAAAAGAACAAAGAAAGCAGAGACAGACTGGGTCTGCAGAAGGGACTTTGATACCATTAAAAGGGGAAGTATTGCACCCACATCTTCCATTGTTAGAAATTGCAAAATCCAATGTAAATACCATCGTTCTTTATACAATACCTTGGGGAATTTAGCTGAGAAAGATCCAAAGAAAGGCATCATGCTGGCTGTGAGCAGAGTTGTTGGACAGAATTAAAAACCAAACACAAAGGCACCTATCCAGTGCAATAAAGCACTGTAATATGAAGATTTTTGACGTATTTACCATGAAATTCCCTCCAGTGGTGAAGGGACAGTAAAATGACACTGGAGCTGTAGCACTGGGAAGCAAGTGTGATTAATTTAGACATGGAGCCTCTTAACTGGGATTTTGCTACTTGCTAGATCTTGCCAGTATCTGTGCCTGGTTGTGTGTGTGCACTGCTTATTTCTGCATCAACTTTAACAAGTAAGTGCAGCCCAGTTGGAGCAAGCTTGTAGAGTAAAAAAGAATTGGTGTTGAGGGCCAGGTGTCCACACCGTATGTATTCCTGAAGCCCATTTCTGAATTAATTTCACCCCAGAGAACCCAAACCATGCATTCTGAGTCCACTATGTGATGTGAACTGAAGCACGATAAGGGAGATTTGCTTGAAAGTTTGCTCCTGAGTTCACTTAAAATGCTGATGTAGGTGTCTATTCTCATGCTGCATGCTGTAGACAAGCTCTGTATATTTTTTAAAATTTATTTTTTAATTTTCCTTTGGGAAATGATATTTATTTGGGATTCACAACCCTGTTTGCTCTTTTTGGTATTTCTTCTTTTTTTTTTTTTTTTTTTTTCCAGGCACCATTTAGGATTGATTAGAGTAAATAGAGCTGTAATATAAAGTTGTTAAATATTAATTAGAGCTGGTAATTGGTTGGATATGTCTTCTCCCATGTGTGGGTATCTCACCAGTTACTCTGGGGTCATATTCACTTCCCTCCTCTGTCTCTGGTGCAGCAAACAAATTGATTGTGCCTTGTAAAGCAGAGCTTGTTGCCTGGGAGGTTGTCCAAGCTCCTCTGGGTCATGTTGACTAGTGGAGGTCAGGTCATTGTCTGGGTAGTTACCAGGTCTGCATTTAAAGTCTTAAGCAGAAAAGGAACAGCCAAGCCCATGGCAGGTAGGACCAAGCTGTTCTCAGGTGCGTTCAGAGGCAAAATATAGATCTTGGGCACCTTCCAGATGGAAGCATGGGCTGAGGTCTTCACACACCTCCCCTTCAGGCACTGGGGTTGGAGAGCAGCTGAGCAGAGGGTTTTAAAGGTCTGTATTTTGGTACTTACGAGTCTGCCATGTTTCCTTGCATGACTTCTACACTCTTGAGCAAAACAGGGCATGAGCTGAGCTGCTGTTTAATTTTTAACCCAGGTCTGGCTGAGTTCTGGTCTGTACAGTATCACACTTGCAGGTGTGCTCTGGGGGATTGCTCGGATCAGGAGTCACTTGCAGTGGTAGTACGGACAAGGCTACTCAGTTTCAGAAGCAAGGACAGTTTAGGTTTCAGTCAGCCCTGTTTGGTCACCAACAGACATAAAGGAAAAAAGAGAGACATACACAAAAAGAAGAGAAAAGAAAAGAAAAAAAAAAAAAAAGAAAAAAAAAAGGAGAAAAGAGAGAAGAAAAAAATATGTAAAGTGGTATGCAATCTGTGTGGGATACAGTGTTTGAGATTTCCAGACTTCTTGGAACTTCCAAACATTTTTTGAGTTGCTTCTTTCCTAGGTGACACTTAAAAGTTAATACATTTTTGAAAAAGGATTTGAGGAGGATTTTTACAAGGTGCTCAGGAAGTGTGGGAGTGCTGTGTGATGACTTACAGAAGGGTGAGATTCTGTTCAAAGACGTTCTCGCCGAGACTGGTTCGCACAGTGGACCTGTACTGGCTTTTACTCTGCTGTATGGCAGATGTCATCATGGGTGCATGCAGAGGTTAGAAAAATAGTGACAACAGCCAAACACAAAAGAATGGTGCCTTTAGGAGGAGAAATATTCCATTTCCTTAGACATTTTCTCATGACCTCTGACAAAGACTGGGCCAAATGTGTTGCTTATTTAACCACATTGTTCCTTTAATTGATTCAAAGAGGGTTACAATGAAGAATCCATGTGGTTCCTCATAACTGATTGTAATGAGGTACATTAGTAAAGCCAGGAAATTAGGATCTTGTTATTCTGCTTGCCTAAAATAATGCTTTCAGTGTTACTAGGCTAGTAAATATTATGTTCAGTCAGTATCCAGTTTGGTCTGACAGAAAATGGTGAGTAATAAAGATAAACCTTGCTGGCTACAGAGCCAAACACGAGTTCAAAAGAACGCTTAAGAATGTGCTTAAATGCATTGCTGAATTAGGGTGGGTCTGATTATGTAATTAGAATAAGCACACTCCTTTGTGCTTTCCTGGAGCTGAGCCTTGCCCAGGAGCATTTTGCTAAATCTCAGTGTCTAATACAGCTAAAAGTGAGCATCATTTGGAATGCTGTAATAATGCTGGTAGAACCAGCAGATGCCAGTAGATCCTGACATTAACCTTCAAAGCATGTGGCGATTTTAGAAGTCAAACACTTGACCTAGAACATACACATATATTTAGAAACCCTTAAATATTTGAGCTGGAAAATGTTGTTCCACAAAGGAAGTAAAGAGACAGAATTACCAAATAGAGTCTCTGTATTATCACTTCTACTTGGAATCTGTGGTAATAAAAATTCATGTGCACGCCAAATGTGCTGTCAGATTTCTCTAATATGTATTAGGAGTGGAGGGGGAGAAGATGAAAAGGAGTGTAACCTTTGTTTGCATACTGGGTAGTGCTGCAGTAACAGCTACCCCAGAGTGAGCTTCAGCGTGAGCAGAGCAGAGGGCAGAGCAGGGCAGTCGCTGGCTCCGTGGATGCAGATGGCTCAGGTTCTACTTTGAGGCTGAGGTTTGGCACACCTGATGAGCAGCCCTGCTCAAACCACTGCTGCACAGCTCCTCTTTCTAAATCTCACTGCTTTAAAGCCAAGCCAGGCACCTCTGCTGCCTTCTACCATAATCTGGCAGCTCCTCGAGTGCAGCTAAAGTATGTTCCCTGAGCAGGCTTTGAGGAAGGCCCTGAGATACTTATCTGACCTGTTGCATTGTTCATACACACTAATGCTGCAAGCATTGCTGATAGGGTGTAATCTACAGAGGAAAAATGAGCCCTGTGATAAGTTTGGGTTTGTTCTTTCCTCAGCTATCCGGTACGACGGAGTTAATGTGTTTGGCTACACAGTCTGGTCCCTCCTGGATGGCTTTGAGTGGCACAGGGGGTACAGCATTCGACGTGGACTGTTTTATGTTGATTTTCAAAGCCATGACAAGAAGTTGATGCCCAAATCTTCTGTCTTGTTCTATCAAAAGCTGATAGAAAAAAATGGCTTCCCACCTTTGCCTGAAAACCAGCCCATAGAAGGTATTTTTCCCTGCGGCTTTGCTTGGGGAATTGTTGACAACTACATTCAGGTGAGTCTGATAATAAAGCTGACAGGCTGTCCAGCCAGATCAGTGAACAAGTTCACAGTGATATATTTGCAGAATAGAGTGTCTCTGCCACATTCCGTGTGCAAGGAGATGGGTACAAGGCTTTAGTGCCAAACGCTGTGTCTTTCATTCTTCACCAGACTTTCTGCGTGTGGCCGAGGAGAACCAGCCAGATTGAGACACATTTTAGAAAAATGTGTGGAAATGGAAAGAAGTCTAATGCTTGTCTTCCCTGAACATATGTGATCAGTTATGGGAAGTCAGTTCTTTTCAAAGGGAAGTCAGTTGAACTGCTAAACTGTAAAATACATGTTTTAGAAAACTTCCTGAAAACTCCTAAAACTGCAGTGGCATGTTTCTACATCTTATGCATGTACATCCTAGTACTGTTCTTAGAGAGATTTTATATAAAAGGAAATGAGCGATATTAGATTTAAATGAAATTTCTGTATTCCTTCTATTTCATTTTATGTCATTCTGTGTCTGGTGAGGGCCTGCAGTGCCCCTCCACAGAACCTAGCTAGTTCACGGCCCTCAGTCTTTATTTCAACTGATTTGATACTTTGGAAGAATTTTTCAAATTATAAGACTTTATGACATGAGTAAAAATTGTACCTTAGTTATGATCACTTTAACTGTTGGGATCTGTAATTCTCGGATGCTATTTTGGGTTGCAGAGCTTCTCTAACCACAGTAAAGAGGTGTGAATTCAAAGCCAAGGCTTCATCCAAGAACAGAATTTTTGATTTATATTTCCACAAAGGCAGAATCTTTCTTAAGGCTAGAATGTGAGGAGATTGTTTGTTTTTTCTCACTCCAAAAGTAAGATTTAACTTTGTTCTCTTGAGAAATACTGCAGCCTCCTTGCCTCATGCACTGATTTTCAAGAAAATTCAAGTCATCCTCCTAGCTCTCAGATAGATTAAGAATTGGAAATGGAATTGCTGCTTTTGGAGTCAATAACAACTATAAAATTGCAGAGTCAGTCAGCCTACAACAGCTAAAAAATCCTTCCCATCCCCAAAACCTTCAAAGCTGAATATTTTCGTTTCAAAAGGCCATTCAAACATTTTGTGCTGTAAGGCTTAGGTAGTTTGATTTGTAGATGCATCACAATGGAAAAACTGTTTTGACAGCATTCCCACAGTATTAGTGGCAATGCATGCTTTAGTAATCTACAAGGGACAATTCTCCAGAAAAGCAATTTCCCTCAGACATGCTGTTTTTTATTACTTTCTTCTATAAGCACAGTACTGACCTCTCCGGAGAAAACAGCAACTGATTTTCAGCAGCTTCTTTTATACAGTCTGCAGAGCCTCAGCTACAAGTTGAACACTGGTTGTAGGCTGACACCTGCTTTTCAAACAGAGGGGAGGACCAGGAGTCTGAACTTAGGGGAAGCCACACACCAAAGATTAAAAAAGAAAGAGAACAGGACAAAAAAAGACCATAGCACCACTATCCTGTGATTTGGATCTAGAAAGAATTACACAGAATATGAATGAGGAAATTTCACACTGTGCAGTATTACAAGTAGTTCAATTTTTCATTTTCTAGTCCTTACCATGCTGGTGATTTTCATTAAAAAGTGAAAGTATAGTTTTGAGCAACCCTGAGAAACTCATCTCATAGTATGTTACTGTGTGTCTTACAGGCAGTTCTGACGTCTGAAACCCTAGTTTTCTGGGAAATGCATTTTCTCTTGGAGTCACATAGAGTGGGTTTACTCAGAGGCCCAAAAAATTGATTCAGACATCAACAGCCTGCTGAAATAACTTGGAAATTACTTCAGTATGAATTAAATAAAAATGGATGTCTACAGCAAGAAGGAAAAATTTTGCTTGTCAACTTATTTTTTGCTAAAAATCAAGTGCAGAGCATTACTCATCTTTCATCGTAGTCAGGAAAAGAACAGAACACAGAAATGATGTTGTATTCATTATTTCTTTTCCTGCATTCAGGAAGCGGTCTTGAAACTGACTGTGCTGGGTAATTTACAACAGTCTCTCTGTAGACCCCCCTTAATCTTGAAAGAAATACATTTTAAAAATTACTGTAGTCTTCACTGAAGATCTCCTTCTCTGGAGATCGGTTGCCGGCTTAGTGCCTTATCCCTGAGCAATCCTTTTTTTCTTTTGGAAACTGGAACAGCTTAGAGAAGACGTAAACATGATGACCATTAGCATAAGCTTGTTTGGAAAGTAGAGTGAAAACGATATATAGATTTGGTGCTTTTCTGACATCGCTTGTTAACAAAAAAGTCATTCATTCATGTGAGTCCGAGATGCCAGTATCAGTGATGCTGAATGCAATGTTTTGACTTAGGATGTTCTTTCTCTAGGCTGTGCCTGCTGGTTATGATGTTCCCACCTACCTAGAACAAACAGCTTGAGTGTGGTGTGTTTCTTGTTCTTCCTAGGTAGACACGACACCCGCCCAGTTCCTCGACTCCAGTGTTTATGTGTGGGATGTTCACCAGACGAAGAAGCTCATTAAAGTGGATGGAGTTTACGCCTCGAAGCGCAAGCGTCACTGTGTTGACTTTGCTGCTATCAGGCTCCAGATCTCTCTTCTGCAAGAAATGCATGTCACACACTTCCATTTTTCACTGAAATGGTCTTTAATCCTTCCTTTAGGTAACCTTTCTCTAATCAACCACACACTTGTACATTACTATCAGTGTTTTGTTAGTGAACTTCTCAGAGTTAATATAACTCCTGTTGTTGCTTTATGGCAACCTATGATGGAGAATCAAGAGCTTCCAGTTTCTCTTGCCAAATATGGAGCTTGGGAAAACCCAGAAACTGTTCAGGCTTTTGTTGAGTATGCCAGATTCTGCTTTACAAGTCTTGGGGACCACGTCAAATTTTGGATCACCATGAATGAACCATCTGTGAAAAACCTGACATACACAGCAGGGCACAACCTGTTGAAAGCCCATGCAAAGGTCTGGCATCTTTATGACAAAGAATTCAGGAGATCTCAGAAGGGCAAAATATCTATAGCTTTGCAAGCTGACTGGGTAGAACCAGCTTGTCCCTTTTCCAGGAATGACCAAGAGGTTGCTGACAGAATTTTAGAGTTTGATGTTGGTTGGCTTGCAGAGCCCATCTTTGGGAATGGAGACTACCCAGAGGTGATGAGAGCGTGGCTTCACCGAATAAACGGTATTGACCTGTATAATTCCCACTTGCCTTACTTCTCAGAAGATGAAAAGAAGTTAATACAGGGCTCATTTGATTTTTTTGCCTTGAGTCACTACACTACTACCCTGGTGGGCTCAGAGAAAGAAGATGCAGTAAAGTATGACCACTACCTTGAAGTTCAAATGATCAATGACATCACATGGCTTCACTCTCCCAGCCGAGCTGCAGTAGTGCCCTGGGGACTGCGTAAATTGCTCAAGTGGGTGAAATCAAAGTATGGTGATGTCCCCATTTATGTTATTGCTAATGGGATTGACGATGACCAGAATATGGTGCACGATAAGCTCAGAGTGTATTACATACAGAATTACATCAACGAAGCTTTAAAAGGTAAGGAACCACAGATGGTTTATATGTCACAAATCCCACTATTAGTGTACACTGTGTGATAGAGTATGTTTAGCTTTAAAAGACATGTTCTCCATAGAATACTCCATAAATGAGGTGTTACTACAGTGTAACAGGTAATTTTCCCCTTGATTTATGATTGATTGGTGTTACTAAACATCAGAAAGACTGACCTTGCTTATATTCCACATAAGACAGCAGAAGTTTTTGATGGATTCAATAAATTTAAATAGAAGTTATGTGAGTAGCTCCACATGTATTTAGTCAGATTTTCATCTTATTGCACTTCTACTGTTGTTTTGCTTTGTTGCTTCTCTCCAATGATGTGCCCTAGGGCTGGGTATGAGTTCTGTTCCTCAGTTGTCTCTGTATCTTATCCAACAGTGATCTTATCCAACAGTGATCTTCATAATAATTCAGCTGTCTACCTCATTATGCCATTTCCTGGACTGTTTCCTGCTATTCAGAACACATACCAGTCTTTTTCTCTGTCTCAAAGATTCATAAATTACAAGGCAAAAAGGAGGGATTTTGAGTCATCCTGCCATACAGCACATGCTGTTTTTTCAGAAAAGCACAAGACCCAAATGAGATAATTTTTAGTGATGAAGAATATTTGGCACCTCACAGTGTGTGTGTGTATATATGACTTCTACTATTAATTGTTCTAGCTTCAGCTTTAAGCAATATTTAAGCATTTCCACATGTATTTTACTTATGTAGGTATTTTCAGACACAAGACAAGCTCTCTCTCATTTATCTCTTTGATGGATAATACAGACAAAGCTCTTTGTGTCCCTTGCTGTAAAGCATTATTTCAAAGCTCTGAGTTACTAAGTTTTTTCCTGTATGCTGGTATTCCTCATGAGAGGGGTAAACTCATACCTGGACACACTGTTCCTGTCACAGCCACACTTAGGCAGGTATAACACAACTTACCTTCCTCATTTCTACATGCAAAGCAGGCTTTTGGCTTTCTTGGCCATGGCAGCAGGTTGGTTACACAGATTCTGTGGTGATTTAGTGACATTTTAAACTCAGTTACAATTCCTGCCCCCCTGTTCCAAGCACAACTGCCTCTTGAAAGCAGGTCTGCTTGTTCTTTGACATCTTTACATTTGGTCATGTTCAAATGCCTGCTGCTTGTTTGTGCAAACCTTGCTACACTAGCTAAGTTATGTCTCTAATCGTTGAGATACTTGCAGACTGTGAGAAATAGTTCTACATTTATTTCAGGTTGCTGATATATTTAAGATCATGGAGTAACTTAGTGCTAAAAGCCGAGTTCCGTGACCATGGTAGAAATATAAAATACACTGTGACACTTATGTACCTGCAATTACATTTCTAGACTTACTTCTAGTTCTATTACTTCTTAATTCTGCTTGAGACCAGTTGAAATCTGTTTATTGTGGGCTTCCCTTGACCTCATAACATTCTATTTTCTTGATCCAAATGCCATATAATACCAAGTCATTTGCCTTGTGAAGCTGTAAGTATATAACATCAAACATCATTACTTTTATTGATCTGCTGATCTCAGAAGAAAAAGATGTCAAGATATTTTGACAAGATTTATTTTTCATAAAGCTAAGCTGATTGGCATTAATCATGTATTATCTCCTAAATTTCATATTTATCAAGCTTTGTATAATCTGTTCCACTCTTTCGATAGGTAGTGAAGGATGGCTGGCAGTTCTTGTCCACTTTATTAACTTTTGGCTTTAACTTCCTCCTCTGTAATTTCCACCTCTTTTGCAAATTACTGAACATCAATATTAGGTGCACAGGAGTTCATTCTCCAGCATTTTGTAGCATTGGATGCATGTTTTATAAATCTAAAAAACATATTTTGGCTATATTTGGGCTTGTGATTCCAAAATGTTTTTTTTTCTGTATTGCTTGTCTCCTTGGCACTTCTCTTTTCAAAGTGTCTGTGGATATATGGGCTTTTCTCCCAGTTCCCATTAGCAAGAACACCTACATATGCCTCTGTTTTTTACAAAACTTTGCCTTTTGTACTGTTCTGGTACCACTGTCCCCCAGTCACTTCTTTCTCCCTCTTCTGTCCAGTCTGTAAATAGTTCCTGTGTTTTTCAGCTTAACCAATTTTCTTATCTTTTCACCTTCTTTGTAATGGATAAGTATGTCTCTGCTAACTAGCCGTAGTACTTTTCCTAAAGCTTAATCTCCCCCTTTAGACACCATACACTCCTCAATAGTTTTTAGTCCATCAGCTTTTCTATTTTTTTCTTCTCCCTCTCTGGTGTTGCACTTTTGTCCATCTTGTTGTTACATAACCTTGGCATCATGACTGATTCAGGTTTCTCCAAGACTTGCCTTTCTTTTTTGCAAGACCTTGTGCAGTAAGTAAGATGAATTAGAAATCTTGTGTCCCTACCTCAGTGTCACAGTGTAGAGGGGGATTGGTACGTGTATGCCCTAGCCTTAAAGTCCCTATTCTGCCTTCTTCCTCCAGCTGGTTTCAGACACTGCATGTGGAAATTTTTGTGCATGTAATATTGCTCACCTGCATTGTTCCAGGGGAGCCAGCAGGTCTGTGCAGATAAATGATTCCAGGATACTGTACAGGACCCTTTGGACTGAGGCTGCATTTTGAAGTGCTTTGTGCTCTGTTTAAGTACATCTTTGCCAATTGACAACAAAGAACAGCAGTAACCATTTGTGTAACACCATTAAATCCACCTGCAGTTCTGCAAACACAACTAATTATGCTGGGCAGCAGCTCTGCAAAAGGGCAGGTAAATATTTCATTTTACGTGTGAAAAGTAGGTTAGGGGTACTAAAGTCTTGCATGTGGCTTCAGAAAGAATTGTTTCCAGAAGCATATGAAAATTGTGTTCATCCGCTTTAATATGTTAAAACAACGATTTTGAGAGATAAACTGTTGCAGTTTGTGTTTACTGCCTTGGATTGATTTTTTTTTTTTTGTCAAGCGGGACGGATGACTCAAGGTTAACACTGCAGCTGCTGGGCCTCTTCCAGTAGCTGAGTTAGCAGTATGGATAGTGGACATGTTCTCAGTAAAGACTAATCAAGTCATCTGAGATCAGAAACTTGGGTTAATAACAAGAGAGGGCTGTGATTTGCATAACCTTTCCCCTTTCACTGGTGGTATCCCAGTACATGACCTCAGCATGGCTGTGCAATTTTTCTGTGCCTTTGCTAGTGAAGTGCAGCCTGACATCCTCTGTTCCTTGACTGTCCCCATCAGGATATGCCCTGCAAGGGAGAAGGAGCAGTCAGAGAAACAGGCTGCAGAAGGCTAGGGGCAGGAAACCCCAAACCTGTATTCTTTCATACATAACAAGGAGAGCCATCTTTGCATGATAGGCTCCATGCTGATCATTAAACACAGTCAGGCACTCACAGCTGTGTTTAGCAAGCACAAGGAAATAAATTGCAGGATACTCACAGATCACACTGTCTGGCAGTAGCTGACAGATTCTTACTTTTTATGAGAAACACTTCACAGATGTACCTTACCTAATTTTGGAGAGGAGAAGTGCAGATGTGCAGGGTTTAACATTCCCCTGACCCTCCTTTACATACGGACAAAGTGACATTGATGAATTTCTTCAACCCTTTGTTTTCTTTTGCAGCTTACACCTTGGATGACGTTAACCTTCAAGGATATTTTGTCTATTCTTTTAATGACAAGACTGCTCCGAAGTATGGTCTCTACAGCTACGTTGCAAATCAATATGAACCAAAGCCTTCTCTGAAACATTACAGAGAAATAATTGCCAATAATGGTTTTCCTGGTCCTGAAACTCCTGAGTTGCTGTGTCCGGAAGAGGCTGCCTCGTGTCCCGAATGCCACTTCTTCCGAACGAGAAAATCGTTATTAGCCTTTATCTCTTTCATATTTGTTGCTTTTATTGTTACTATATTCTTCATTACTTACTACTCCAAGAGAGTAGAAAGAAGGTATAAATAGAGCTTTTCCTTTGAATACATCACTCACTGTCCTTTTTCTTACATCCCCTTGGGAAAGAAATCTGAAATAAGAATGCACAATGCTGTGATTGCTTCAGCATTTACATTGCCTGATACTGCAGGATAATGACATTGAGAAGCTATTGTTTGCCTATGGCTTCCAGAAATCATTTTCTCTGTTATCGTACCTTTGGTTTATAACCAATCCTTGATTCCTGTGGTTGGAGTTGTCTCACAACTTTCTCTGGGACTTTTTGTTGAGCAGATGTTTTCCATTTCTTGGATTTGCCTCGCTGAACTGGATAGGTGAAAGTAGGTTTTGAAAACGTGGTGTGATGGAAAAGCCTAAATGTCAAATTCTCCAAGACTGGGGTGAAATAAGAGCTTACTTTTCCAAATCAGGGTTTAACACTGGTGTTTCTTAACCAGAGCTAGAACCTGACTGGAGCAGGGATCATGACTGAGAGGAAAGATGGAGGAGAATTCCAAAAAGCAGTGCCAGGGAAAAGACTAACCCCTTTCCTAAAGCAGATGCAGGAGGAAGAAGAAGAGGAAATGAGTCTGTACTGCTGGGAGCTCTTGGTCAATTAGTACCAGTACCGAGACTACATCTGACTTCAGGAACTTGGGGAACTGCAGTTAAAGGAACTGTGTCTTTCTCAAGGGGGTAAAAAGCAGGGAAATATCCAAGGATTGCAGGGGTCATTGCCATCTGCTGGGAAGAGATGGGAAGGATGAATGGGCTTCCCTTTGATTTGCTCAGAAAAAAAAAAAAAAGCAAAGAGCAGGAACTGGGATGTCTTCATTGTCTCAGTTGGCAGAAATGTGTGTGTCTGACCCCATGCCCACTCTCCCTGTACCCAGGGACATGGCACAGCTGGGACATCCCATTTCTGCACTTCTCACAGCCAGTTGAATTCAGCTGCCACTGCTACTGCTCTGCTACTTACCTGCTGGAAACTTGTGGTAGCTTATCAGGGATGGTCTTTGTATGCTAATTGTGTTGAGTGCAGAGACTTGAAAAGCCAGCATTTTGGTGTAATAGTGCAGCACTTTATTGCTGCCAGGATCTGGGACTGTAGAGCTGTTGGGCCAAACCTCTCACAGGTTGGCTGGAGGTTCTCCTTTGAGTAACTGGAACTGGCAGCATTTCATCCCGAAGTATTACTGTGTGTCTGAGGGCCTCCTATTTTTCCCTCAACAAGATAAAATAGCAAAATGTTAGCACCATTGTTTATTAGTAGAAATAAAGAGTGGGAAGAAACCCTATGTCATTTTCCCTGCCTTTTGAATTGCTGCATTCGGAGGCCCCTCAATATAAAGTAGTACGGTCATTTTTCTCTGCCCTCTAACTCCAGGCCTGCATTGCCTTCAGCTGTAATTGTATTTTTATTGTTATGTGAACAATGTCACTCACTGGAAAGAACATTTGAAAAGAAATGTGCTCTGTGTTAATCAAGAATTATTTCTGTACTGAAGCTGATTATGCTGTATTAAATGTGATGTTTATCTACTAGATTACTAGAAGATGACTAAATAACCTCCCAGGGTTCCTTTCAACCTGAACACTCTATGATTCTATGCTGCAAATTAAAACTTACGTATGAAATATTATTTTAATTTTTAATTTAAGATTGTATTTTTTGTTAAATGATGTATAGAAAAAAAGAATTAGTATCTTCTTATAATGATTAATATATTTTTCTTCCAGTTCCAGTCCTTAAATGGTCTCTCTTTGCAATTATGTATATTTTGATATTGAGATTAAGGTGCATATCTCAGGGTAAGTGATAAAGTATTAAAAATTATTTATAGACTGATAGGACTTGCTGTAGAGGAGAACATTTCAAACTGCTGTATATTTATGCTCTGGTGCCTGGTGCACTGAGGATTATGAAGAAATAGCCCTCCCTGAGTGTATGAAATGTGGAATGGCTTTTCCCTGGCACGGCAGTGAATCACCGTGCACTGCGTCCTGCCAGCTGCCAGCTGCCTTTGCAGTGCATAACAAAAGTGACGTTCATGTAGCACAAGCTGTGCCCAGGCCATGCCCATGCTGTGCCCAGGTGTGTGTTTTGTATATGTGTGTGTGTGTGTGTGCTGTGCATTTTGCTGTTGGTCAGACATGGGGGCCTGTTGTTTCTGAGGAGCCAGGCTTGTACCTGCCTCCCCTGGGTTTGAGGGGGCTCGGGGGGCCTGGGCAGGGCAAATCCAGAAGAGCACAGGTGCCATGGTCACAGTGCTGTGGGACACTGGCCTGACCTGATGCTTCGCAAGCAGTTCCCATCCATCCATCCATCCATCCATCCAGCTGCTGCTGGGAGCTGTGGAATGGCCCAGGCAGAGCACAGTGTGGGAAACAGCAATCCCAGCAGGGAGGAGGCACGGCAGGCTCTTCCCACAGAGGCTGGGTGATATGTAACCACTGACAGGCAGATGGCACCAGCTGGATAGCTAATTTGTAGGTAAACTGGGATTTGTTGCTGTGAGATCACATCCACTCATGGTGCCATGACCCATGGAACTAACACAGCCTTTGGCGTAGTTGCCTTCAGAAGAGGTTTTAAATATCACTGCAGAGCACAGCTGGCTTGAGCAGGGCATGGTGGTTGCCAAAGCCTTCTCCCAAGCATCCTGTGGTGCTGCCTGGGCCAGTGAATTGCACAATGACGGGCTGTTCTGATGGAGATAATGGTGTGGTTTTGCCTCTGGAATCTGCCTTATTTTATGCAATCCGGGGACCATGCAAGTTTCCTGTCAATCGTCTTGAAAATAATGACTCTTCACTAACAACAAAGAAGCCCTTGAATAGGCAAAGATTGGGTACCTGTCCAAGGTGTGCTTATGCAAATGGATGTGGAAATCACCTCCTTTGGTCCCGATGTGGGGCACTTGCTGCCTTCGATTCCCACATGAGAGCAATGATCTCCTGACCCCACCTGTGCATTCTGAGAAGAAATGCAGGCAGCAGCAAGGACTTTGGGCAGAGGGGGCTCCCTGCTCAGGCTGCAAAGACAGCTTGGTGGTGGCTGGCTGGTGCTTTGTTTTCTGAAGAGCAACAAGGCTCGGCATGTTCAACTTGCAGTTTTTTAGGTAGACTGCTTTCTTGATTTTTAACTGTGTTTATAGAATGAAATGTTGTTGTCACTTTACTCAGTGCTCCAGATTAAACATTATATCTGTTCAAAATATTTTTGTGACATGTGTGCAAAGCTTCTGGTTTATTTCTTGAAAAGATTGTGCAGAGTGACTGTAGGAGGGATGTCTCTAAATGACAGGATGAATGTTATATTGTTTTTATAACAATTGCAGAAGTGAAATAAAGATATTGAATGTAGCAAATTGTAACAGGATCTTACTGTTTAATCTGTCCAGTTTCTTTGCCTGCAGCATGAAGTACAGAGTATCTCAGGAGAGGCAATTGAGATAACTCTGCAAGGAGTTTGTGTTGCTGTTTGTTTTTCCAGTGACACAGAAATAACTCAACTTTTGTTGGAGATTTCTGGGGCCTGTGGCTAAACAGATGTTCTTCCAACAGACCTCGGAGTTTGGAAGGTTTTTGTTATTTGAGGGTGGTTTTTTTGGTGTGTATTTTTTTTAAAGTGACTGTTGCTATTTAGAAAGTCTGTGGAAGTACCCATACCAGTTTAAGAGTGCTTTGGTGCATTAGCTTATTCCATAGTAACACCGCAGCAAATTTGAAAACTCTTCTATTCCAGTAGAGCTACTCCCAGGCTTCAGGGATTCTGTCAGCATAGTTCAGCACTAAGCATGTTTGTGGCACCATTGTTAAGCGTTCTAAGGAAAGTCAATGTCAAGATTAAGGGAAGTGGGAGCAGAATGGGACAAACCCAGTGAACAGAACAGGGACCATACATGTCTCAGCATGTTTTAACACACAACTTGCCCTTTTCTCCTTGCAATGTATGTGTTGCTTTCAAGTCACTTAGAAAACTCAATCTGTTCATTCTGCTTGCAGAGACCACTGAGGTGAAAATTCCCTTATTCAGGGCGAAGAAGTCAATTCTAGATGCCAGACTTTACTTTTGGCAAGGAAAGTTCACTCCTCTTCCTTCTTCGCTTAAGCAAAGCCAAGAAAAAGAGGCATGGAAAAGAAAAGGGAAAGCTCTTCCTGTCTTTGATGTGCCACTCCTGAATTGCCAAACCACCCGTCCTTAGCCCTCTCAGTGTTCTGGCTGGTGCAGGCAGGCTTAAGGTGTTAAGTCCACCCTTCTTGTTAAGCCCACCCTTTATAAGAGATTGGAAAAAAGGAGTAATGAGGTGAGAAGAAAGTGTCAGGGCCCAACATATCAGAGCCTTTTACTTTGCTTCATGAGTTGAACAGAAACACCACTGTCAAGCAATTCTGAGAAAAATTAAGATTGTTAAGAAGTCAGAAAGTTGAAATAATAGCAGCCTGCAGCCAGGACGCTTGTGGGTGCTGACATTTCACTGGCTATTATTCTGTGATGCTTTCTGTGTTACTGAAGGAGTAGCAAAAGCATCAGTGAAGCAGAGAGCAGCCAGGGAAAAGACTAACGCAGCACAGCAGAAAAGCCGCAGGCACAAGCAGATGTGCAAGTTCCTCATCCTGGGAGCTGAGTGAGCACTCCCCTTCTGTGGGGATGGGCAATGGGACTTCGAATATTCTTTGTTAAAAATATTTTTTTCCATATTTCCCATATTTCTCCCTCAGTGATACACCTCCTTCAATGATGCACCTCCTACACGAGGAATTTAACTGTCAAAAGCCTTTTTCTTGTCATGAGAATCACTCACAACATGGTGAGGCCTCATTATCTGATTACAGCTCTCCTGAGGTCATCCAAATCTGGCCCAAGTCCCAGGAGACCCATGGGAGTCTGAGGTGCAGGAGGGTGGTCCGTCACCAGCACTGTGCAAAGCAGTGGGAGTTACAGCAGTCATGTTTTCTAAATGCTACAAATTCACAGTTAGTGGCATTAGTTTCTACTTTAGTCCTTTTCTGTTTGTGGAAACAGTTTCTTCCTTATTAAGAGTAACACACAAAACTTTAGGTGTTTGGGTTTGTTTTTTTAATTTTATTTATTTATTTTGTTTGTTTGTTTGCTTGTTTTCATGGGGAAGGGTGAGTTTTAACATTTCCCCTGTAATCTGGGATGTATGATGGACTTCTCCCTGGTGTTTTTTTATGGCATTAGTCCTTGCAGGGGAGGAGAGCACCTTGGTAGTGACTTCTCAGTCCCACCTGTTTGGTTCTCAGGAACTTCCAAACCAGAGCTTCCCTTGGGGCTGTGCCTTATGAGGTGCATTTCCAAACTGGAGCAACACCTCCAAAATGGGACATGTGCTGGGGCCTGGAGGAAAAGCAGGGCCAATGGCATGTCCTGGTAAGATCCTGGCTGAAATGGTGGTCTGGCTCTGGGCACTGAGCTGGCCAGTGCATCGCTGCCTTCTGCATTCAGGGCTCTGTAAAAGGTCCTCAGCAGCTCTGTAAACCAGCAGGGCTGCACAAACACAACACCTGACCCAAGAAATCTGGTTTTCCTCCTGCCAGAGGAAACTGTGAATTGGCTGAGTGTTCAGTTCAAGAGGTGTAATGGTATAAACTACCTGCACTGTAAAGTTTTACGAGGTGACAAAGTTTTGTAGTCTGGCAATAGTGCAGTTGAGCTGGAGGCCGGAGGATGCCCTGTCAGGAAAGGGAGGGGAGCAAGAGGGTGAGGAGGGCTTCCCAGGAGGCTGCAGCCTCTCTGGGCAGCCTGGAAGATGCCTTGAGTGGTGCAAGGCTGCTGCTCCTCCACTCTGGGACATGTGTGGCCCAGGCACTTAGTGCTGTGTGAAGAATGAAGCAGAGCAGGCTCCAGCTCTCTCATCACCCCTTCTTCCCCCTTTGGGCACATATTTATTTGCACTTGGGCTATGAAATGGGGAGCTAAATACTGAGGTATGACAGAGGTATGTCAAGGTGTATAGCTTACTTACATGGCAAAATGCCCTTTACAGGCCTTACAGAGTTTTTGTCGAGAGTTCACTTTGCAGCAACCCTTCTGCCTCCCCCTCTCCACGAGGATTAGATGGGTCTGATTTCCAAAAGCTAAGAGAATAAGTGCTCGTAAAGGAAACTACCAGTGTTGCAGCTGCCTCTACCAGCACTTGCTGAGCTTTTAAGTCCACTTCTGATGCAAGTTTGTGAATTTTATAGACATTTGTAACTCATTTATCGGCCACATTGCTGCGGGATCCATGAGCGGATATTGCCTTTCCTTGCACCGCACAGCAGGAGGCGGCGGGGTCCTGCTCTTGGCAGCACTCGCTTGCTCCTGCTTGGTATTCACGGGCACATTCCTCTGGCTGATATGTTATTATTGGGCTGGAAGAAAAATAATGCAACCAAGCTCTTATTATTTTATCCTTTTATCTGTTTAGTCATATTAATGTGGGATCATCGTTACGTAAATGAACAGGAGATGCAGTCAAGGACAGGTTTATGTTTGAAGTCCTCCAATGCTCTTGTACTTCAGTCATTCATCTTCTGTCTTTAATTACAGCAAGTGATCTCAGAGGCACTTAAAAGATTAAATTACTCAATTATTTGAAAAACCCAAATGCAATAACTGTATCTTTTTGCTGATAAATACCAGCCATTGCTGGAAAAGGTTGCCCAAGGCAAAACATATTGGGAGGCCAAGCAGGCCATATTGTAACATTTTGGCTTTAACCCAGTGATACCCTTTTAATTTTTCATCATTTTCAACCTTTATTTTTATTTGTATTGATAATAACCACAAACTTTTCCATTGCTTTCCTGGTGTTTTCAGCAGCGTGATGAATGTCACAGCCCAGCACTTTTCAAGTGTCCTGGCACCTCCTTGGCAGTGGAGAGAAGGACATGAGGACAACAATAGGTTAAAAAGGCTGGGCATCAGCAGCCCTATTGCTCACTGGGGATCCCAACCACGAACAATGGGAAGTTTTCCCTAAACAATTTTTTTTACGTCTTTTGCAAAGCAACAGATGGGGTTGAGCCCAGTTCTGGGAACCTGGCTAAGGCGCTTGTGTGTTCCTTCCTCCCTGAGCCAGGAGAAAAGGGACATGACTCTTCAGGAAAAAAGAAATCCAGACTAAAGAGTTAAAGTCCTGTACTTTCTCTTCATAGGTCTAATCTGAGTTCCTGTCCTGCTGGGCACCAGACAACACTGGTCAAAATAGCAGAGCAGCCATGAACTCAGAGTGCTCTACACTTTGGCCATGGTGGGCTCCTTTCTCATGCTGGTCGACACCAGTGAGGCACAGGGATGGGTTTTTGGTGTTGACAAAAACTGCCTGCTTTGGACTAACCCCATGGTAAGTCTCTAAACTGAAAGAGTCTGGGGACAAAAGAAGGACTCACTGTTTGTTGTCAAGCCAGACCAGCTGTGGTGCTTCATGTCCTACTGCCATGAAGGGCAAGCCTGGCTGGTATTAGCAGGGAGCAGTGGGGTGGCCACGAGGGCTGGCAGACCCTGGGTGGGTCTGGGGGTCAGGCTGCCCTCAGCCAGCATCTGTCCCACATGCCTGGTGGGGCACTGCTGGCCTGCAGATGCTGCTGCTGAGAGGGTTACTGTCCTCTCCTCCACCACCTGTGGTTCCCACGTTTATTTAATTTAAAAGAAAAGAAAAAGGAGTAAGTAACTTGATACACATCCTCTCAAGAGCAGCAGTCATTCCAGCAAGGAGCAGGCCAGTGGTCTGTGGAAGGACAGATGGCCCTGCAGCTAATTTGCTCCCATAAATCGCAAGCTGTTGCAAATCCTCATTGCAGTAAATGCTGGCTCTGTGTTTATGGCCATGTGTCTGTCTTGGGGCTGCTGTGAGCAGGAGATAGAGCAGGATCTGTAGTTTTAGGCTGCATTTCCCTTGTGTCTTTTATGCAGAACTGAGCATTTTGATTAAGAAATAAGCTGTAATCCTGTAGCTGGCTGCCAGCAGAGCTCCATGCAACTGCTCTTGCAGCAGAGCCCGGTATTCTCTGGTTGACACATCAGCACAGCCAGGAGCTCATCCTGTCCCCTTGCAAACTGCTGCTAAGGACCTGCACACTGCAGTTCAAGTCTCTGCTCATTTTGCAGGATTCTCATCCCTGGGAGAGGATCGATAATCCCAACTTGTCATTGCAACAGGACTGACACTTACGGTTATTTTAGTGCTCTGGCCTTCCTGAAGAGAAGCAGAAATGATCTCTCCTCACCCTGCAGTTTTGTTCCTGTTGTGGGACACAAGACATTGTGCACTCAAGCCCTGGCAGGCTGGCCATGCCCAACTCCCCACTGCAGCTGGAGCTGGGACCCCTGATCACCTGGCCATGGTCACCTGCTCTAAAAGCTGTGTCCTCCTCTGCATCCTGGGCTGCATTAGCAGGTGCAGGCTGGAGCCCAGCCCACAGGTGGGCAGGGACTGAGTGGGACAGAGGGCATGCTGGGCTCAAGGACTGGGCTCAGGCAGTGGAAAAGAGCAGTGGAAAATAGCTACCTGTGGGAGGTCAGTACTAAGGTATTGGGAGAGAGATCCTTGTTACAGAGTCAAAGGGTGGAAGGAGCTAAGTGACCAGGTTACTTGTTCTGCAAAAGATGCTGACCTTCATCAGAGGTGTAGAGGCTCTGGTGTCTGGGACCTGGTGTGGGGTTAGGGAGGGTATCTCAAGTGTGTGAGACCTCCCCAACACCAGCCTGTGCAGGACAGGCAAATAGTTCTCTGCAGTGTTGTGACATTTTCTCTGTCATTTACTCATTAACCCGAACCCACTGCTCTGACCTGCGTTTGCCCTTCAGTTCCACACGTCCTTGTGTTTGCTGAGCAGAGTCTTGCACAATGGAGCAGGGCAGTCTGCAGCTGCACAGTGGGTTCTGCTCTGCATCCATTGCTGCTCTGGGGGACTTGCTGGCTTTCTACATTGTACAGCTGAGTGGCCCAGGATACTGAGGGTCAAATTTAAAATGTGCATTTTAGGAAAATCCAAACACCTACCTTGTAACCAACCTGTGGCTTGATGCCTTGCATTCCTGGTCCTGCCACACCCTGATAGGTAACTGCATTGTAACAATAGTCTGCCTGGTCTAGCACCCATGTGCAGCTGTGTCTGACACACATCTGGCAAGGAGACCACGACATGATCATGCTGAATTCCCAGGGGATTGTGAGTGGGTCATGCTGCTTTCTATCTGGCAAGGTCTGTGTTCACTCCCCAGCATTTTCACATCACAGCTGAGCTGGAGCAGCAGGAGGATGTGTTTTCATCCTCTCCTATCTGATTGGAAGGCTCCAGCAGTCTTCTGGATATTTATTCCAATATTTTCACCTCACAGTCACCTCAGGGTGCTCAGCCTGTGCTCTCATCTAACAACTAGCAGCCACTTGGGAAAGCAACACCTCTTAGGCCTGCCAAAATCCTCTGAGGTTGACGCTGGTCCTGCAGTGTAAATGCATCAAGCAGAGGGAGTGCCCTGCTGCTGAATCCTGCAGGGTGTTGTAGAGAGGACAGGAGCCCCAAGAATTCAACACTTTCAAGTCTGTGCATACCAGGAGCTGAAACATCAGTGCTGTCAGGGTTAAGACAACCTCATTGCCCTGACATTGCTGCAGGTGGGTGGGAGGGAGGGAGAAATGGGAAGGAGAGCGCATGACATGCAGTGTTTTTTGCAAGAAAAGATGGACTTACACAGCTGACCATCTCTGCCATGGCAGGCAATTGGAAAAAAGTGCTTCTGAATGGTGGGACAGAAAGGCTTATCCCCTCCTAGATGGTCTCTCAGAGCTGACTCAGCACCCTGTTTTCTGTGACTCTGCTTCCTTTAGTATGTCAAGAGAGAGCTGGAGGGATACAGGCACATGACCTGCTTACAGCTGCAATAGAGTTAATTTTCTTTTTACAAGCTGGTAGAGCGCTGTGCTTTGGATTCAGTATGGGAATAACATTGGTAACACAATGATGTTTTGGTCGCTGTTAAGTAGTGCTCACCCTAAGCCAAGGACTTCTCAGTTTCCCATGCTCTGCCAGTGAGGAGCTGCACAGGAAGCTGGGAGGGAGCATGGCCAGGACAGCTGACCAGAACTGGCCAAAGGGATATCTCATACCATGGAACATCATGACCAGTATATAAACTGGGGGAGTTGGCTGGGAGGGACAATTACTGTTCAGGCATTGCTCAGTGCATGGTGAGCAACTGTACTGTGCATGATTTGAATTTCTTGGGTTTTATTCCTCTCTTTTTTATCCCTTCGTTATGTTGTTGTTAATAATAGCAATAATAACAACAATTATTAGTAACAACACCAACAATTTTGCTTTATTTCAATTATTAAACTATTCTTAACTCATAGGTTTTACCTTTTGCTGATTCTCTTCCCTATCCCTCCAGGTAGTGGGATAGAGAGCGGTACTTAGTTGCCAGCTGGGGTTATACCATAACACCCATCCAAAGGAACATTTAATCCATCTGTAGAATATGTAAGACAAACCACAGAAATCACTATCTTGCCACTGCACCTTTTACTCTTTTGCAATGGCTTGATGGATTTGAGATGGCTGATGTCTGACAATGTGAATCTAGCACTCACCCTCCCAGCTCCAGTCACTCCTGTGAACCTAGACCTAAGATGTTGACCAGAACACAGATGCAGAAACATGGCTGAATTTGGAAAACATAATTTTTTCCATGAAGCTCATGTATACAGAAGGATACTACAGGCTAAGTATATTGGACAAGAATATAATTTTGAGCCTGCAGTCATTACTGAAGTCCCACACCAGAACAGTTAAGTGTACAGCAGGTTGCAATAAACAAATCAAGGGCTTAAATGCAGCATTTCTTGACCCAATGGATGAAAAAAGAGTACAAAGAAACATGATTCTTTAGCATATGCAAATTTATTCAACTCTGAAATTATTTATTTACAACTAATGACTGATACCAACAGATGAGGTAAAAATATGAGGTATTGATATGAGTATAACATTTAAAAATGCAATTATCATAATGTATCAATGTAACAATACAAACCACTGTGGTAGCTGAATGGTAGACATGGCATAATGTGCATTGTGAAGAAATCTTATTTCAACAATACATGGCTTGGAGATGCCAGAAGCTCATGACAGAGCTTCTGCAAGGGCAGGAAAACAACTGTACTTTGCTAAGGGTGGCAGGTGGCTCAGGGCCTCTTCCAGCTGAGCAATGACTTGTGAGACAGGATAAAACCACTGTCCAGGTTTTCCCTTCTTTGCCTTAAGACATTATTTATTGCCAGACACTGCCATTCCCAGGGCTAGAAATTCTGTGCCTGTTAATGCTGAGGCACTGATGTATTTATTTATGTAAACTATTGTAGCAGAAGTACTCTAATTGCTCGTGTTTTGGAAAGCAGCCGGCATGAAATCTGCTGCCATGGCCACAGGCATTTTGGGAGGAGGTGCTGCTTTCTGGAATGGCCTTCCTAGCTGGGGAGGCCCTGTTTGCTCTCAGGAAGGCTGAGCCTGGGCAGTGGTGGTGCCCTGCAGCCAGCAGGTGACTGCCAGACCCCACTAGGGCCACGTAAGGGCCCCGTGAGTGCTCCCCTGTCTGCAGGACTTAAAGCTTGTGAGAGTGGCACATTGCAACTACTGTTGGCCATAAACTTGAGGCAGGAGCTCCCAGGCAGCCAATAGCCCTGATCCTAGGACTTGCACAACAAAACATGAGGGACACAGCTCATGGGTGAAGATGACAGTGACTTCTTTGGAGTCCTGCTCCTTCACAAGGACACACTGGAGCACTGTGGGTCATCTTGGGTCACCCTGTCCACCCTGAGCTCCCACAGGTGTGCTTCCCCAGGTTGCAGGGCAGTCCCTGACAGCACAGCCCCCATGTGTGTGCAGGATGGCACATGGGGTCATGCAGCTGTCACCAAGCACAGTCCACTGCACAGCTCCCACACCTGGGGAATGTTCAAAGCTCTGGCTTTGAAGAGACTTCCTCATCCACTGAATTGGGGCACAGAGCTCTAGCTTTACATAGGAAATGCATCCTGCTTAATCAACCTCATACTAATCTTTCTGGATTTTGTTGGAAGGACTGGGCTGAAACACTGGCTGTGAGTGACTCCGCTGGTTTATGCAGCAATAAATAAATTCTAAGTGAACAAATGTGATTAATGAAGAACAGTATTAACAGGCTTGTACATTCTTATTGAGCCAAAGATGTAATATTTTGGTTGTAGGTTAGTTAAAAACAAAATGGAACCCTGCCTCCAAGGCAGTGTCGACAAATTATTATTATTATTTAAAAGCATTCTTCCATTAGCAAAATAATAGGTCCCTGAAAATGAAATTATATAATAGGCTTAAATGGCTCCTACTCCTCATAGTTGTAGTCCTGCTCCCACCAATGCCTACAGAGGTGGGATCATGCAGATCAGTGCAATACAATATGAAAATGCTTGCTGTTACTATAAAAGCAATCTTTCCAAGAATAGCATTTATTTAGTCTTTTAAATTTCCAAGATGTGTTTAAAATCTTAAAAAAGCATAGTTGTTTATATAGTAAGAATATTAAAAGGCATGGTGTTCATCTGCACACCTTTGTGTCCACTGGCTGTGGAAAACCTGCTTTGGATTAGCATCTCTACGGGAGAAGGAAAGAACACAGAAACACTCAGAACCTAGACAAAATGCTTACAAAAATTAATTAATTTACAGCTTAGTAAGTCACCACTCTGACTGCAGCCATCTCAGGACACACAGCATTACCTTGTGCCGTCCAAGGGACGAGCAGTTACCTGAACACTGCAGGCAGTGAGGTTCTCTACTGACAGACACCAGTCATTAAGGCAGCAGGTACGTTTTCAACACCTTCTACTAAAAGTCACAATTCTGCAGCTGAACATGAATGGCCTCCACAACGTCTGTCTCAGATGCATCTCCATGTATTTTATTTGGTGAGACTGATTCCCTCCTCATTATTTTTAAATGCACTGTAACCCCCTTCTTCCTTAGTTCCTGTAATTCTTCCTACATCTATTTCTAGGTACCTTCTCAGAGCACACACAAACACAAGACATATTTGAGAACAGGCATTTGTCATCACACAAATTATGCCTGGTAGCCCTGTGATAACAGCAAACACAGCTTATGTAGCAGTGACACACTAAGAAACAAGTGACAGATCCACTTAAAGTCCAACTGATGCAAGTGATTTGCACTGAGTTATATACAAAATAATTAATTTATACATATACATATATATAGATAGAATATAGATAAATATATACACACTGTACATTATTTATTTACAATTAAAATATGCTTCTTAGAAGCCTTTAAATACCAGAGTTATGTAACATACAAGTAATGGCAATAATCTGTTTTTAAAGTAATAAAAGCTCTCTGAAGAAATGTTTAGTTCAATAATCAAAATTAATACAGAGTGGATGTGGGGGAAGGGGAAAGGTAAAATCTCCAGAATAAAAGAACTTTCCTATAAAATTCCTTTTTCAGCTTTATATAGATCCAGGTCTGGTCAGATTTCTGCAGCTTAAATAAGACCTTTGCTTTCAGTATTCCTATTCCCTGCCAGATCCTGATTTATGCTCACATGCTCCCAGGAACACTTCCTCAGATTTTTGTTTCTGGTCCCTCAGCAATCAGAGGTTGAAATGAGTTTCTGATCCTGGCAACTTCTGCTGCACACAGATGTCCAAAGCCTTTGTTGTACCACTCTGGGGAATGTCCTCTGAAGAAATGAAAAGAGAATTATTGAGAAACTCGAATACTCAAGAAACATGCCCCACAGAAATGGGCTTGCCATGCTTCCTGCTCTGCACTGCCCACAGTGGTGGAAACTCAAATGTCTTTTTAAATGTACTCTGAAGTTTTCCCTTGCAGTAATCAAATTAAGCAGATTCTATTTCTAAGATCACACCCTAAAAGTGGTAGACACGAGTGGAGAAAAGACTGCAGGAAAACTCCAAAGCAGCAAAGCTACCCTAACCATGCCCTCTGTTCCCAACATCTCCCCTCCCTGAACTTGAGGGTTTTGTCCTGCTGAATGGACAGAAGGTGGGATACTTACTTTAGGTCAGTCCTGCAGATGTGGGTCAGCCTGGCTTTTCCTGAGCCACAGGGCTCTATCAAGTACTGGGAGTCCATCACAATGGCTCGCACAGCTCCCATCAGAGGAGCCTCCTCATGCTCCACAGAGGTGGCAACCAGCATGCACATCCCCTTGGGCAAATCCGTCCTCCAGGTCCTGCAGGAGTGGATGCAAGATGGAATCACATTAGCAATGAAACTTTTGGGCACGTGAGTAAGAACCAGAACTGAAGTTACAGTTCACTTGTCTGCCTATCCTTGTTGGCTGCAATGCCAGTGGGCTGTCCTGGGAGTCCCGAGTGGAGTTTCACGTTCCCCAGCTGGTAGTCTGACCCTGATGTGGAGTGGCCACCCATCTATGTGGCTCCAGCTGGAGAAGTTCTGCTTCTCCACAGGAGTATTTTGCAATCATTAGTATTCTAGGCCATGATAGAGCCTTTTTGCAGTCAGACAAAAGTTTTGGAAAGGAGTAAGACTGAGGATAAGCTATCCAGCAAAAGCTGAAACTGCATTGCACCCATGCAGGCTTACAGAACAAGAAACACAGTTTAGTACAGCAGAAATCCTCACTAATACCCAGAATATGTTTCAAGGGTGTCTGAATTAAAAAAAAAAAATCCTTCCATTTCTTTCCTCTCCCAGGTTTCTAGCCTCTCTTACATGCTGGAGAAGTTTTCCACCAAGTTCAAGATACCTAGACTTTAACACTTAACAATTTTTTGTTGTTCTGTAAACATTCTCTACATACCCTTGTGTTTCACATCTTTCTCATCTGCACTGAATCTCAGAGGATAGGTCTCTGCTCTTTCCTATGCTGTGGGAAGAAATGAGAAATTCCCTCTGTGCTGTGCAACATGCATCATCTTGCTGTGGATTGTCTGAGACAGGGATTATGCTTCCTTGGGAAGTATCATATTTTAGCAGGTAAGCTGCTTTCAAGGACTGCTGAAGTTTGGACTCCAGCAGATAATTTTAACATTCTGCATTTTTCTTACATGAAACTGAGCTGTTATTCAAGACATTGCAGGAAGATACTGACCAGAAGGTTTTACTTGTGCCTGGGCATTAATGAAATTGATGAGGTATCATGGCAGATGAAACACATGGGAGAAGGAAATCACAGCTGAGATCCAGTATGAGAAATGCTGAACCTCCTCCTGCAAGTGCTTGCAGAGTGTTTAGATGTGCCCACATCATTTTGGTAACTACCCAGCACTACCTGAGCCATTTGGGATGTGGGAAGTTCTCTGTCCTAGAGATTTCAGAAGACCTATGTTTCCTGTTCCCAGTCATATGGATTTAGGCCAGTTTCAGTAATTCTTTAAATGCCTTACAGTAGTAAAATCAGGCATGGCATCTAACTCACTAAAATGCTGTCATATTTAGTGAACATTAAACAGTTGTGGATTCTTTAATAAAAGTGTTGCCTATGCAGGGCAGCTGAGAGCTCTGTCATATCCCAGGCATATGAAACATTTCCCCTCTCCTCTTACCATCAGAGTCTTCTCTAGGGAGCCTAATTCCCTTGTTATGGCTGTCACATTGAAAAAAAAAAAGGGAACAACTAAGTTGATCCTTTCACAGCCCAAAGTTTGACTGAGAGGGGGAAAATTGCCACCTGCTAAAATATATTTATTCATGTCCTGAGAGGTGTATTATAATTTCACTGTTCACTTCCCACCAATCATAAGGTATCAAACTGACTGCGTATTGCTGGCTAACCTTGCTCTAGACTTAATGATATCAATCAAAAGAGATAAACAACAGATTCTGACAGATCTGCCTGATGGCTGTTTTCAGCCCTTAAGAACCCACCAGGATTCATTTTTATGATATGTGTTTCTGTCCTCAGGGGTCATTCTGCCTGGGTTGGTGAAAAGAATGAGAACTCGATAGCAGGATTTTCCTTTAACTGATGTGACTGCACAGCAGGTCTTTAAAGAACATCAACCACCATGAAACCTAATAGTGAACTAAGTGGCAAATGAGGGGACCAAATTACGGTCACGAAAACCTCCCCGCCGCTCGCAGACAATCTTCTCGGTGCCATGCAGAGGGCCAAACTTATCACTGGCTCAAGCTAATGACATTATAGAAGAAGATTATTTACAAAAAAATGATAGATATATAATTATATTAAAAAAATATATATTTGATTATAAAAGAGTTAATTTAGCCCAGTATACCATGGGAAGGCAAAGGAAATAGAGTAATGGGAGCACTGGTTACAGAAAGCATTTTTTAAATCTTCCCCTAAGAGTTTCAATAATTCTTCCCTTATACCAACAATACCTGCATGTTGTCATCCTTTAAGAGACTACTGAAGTTCATAAAAGGGATGTACTTTCATAATTATATTTTATTTGGCTCATCTTTTTCCTTCAATCTTTATTCTCTTTAATACAATTCTGACTCCCTGGACTACTTCCTTTGTCAAAACTGCCTTGTATCTCTCTGTCACATCATTTCAATCAGAACAAGCAGGGACCAAAAATGGGAATGAACAAAATCATCCTGAAATAAATAACTGTAGGACTGACCCTGTAAATGAAATATGTCAGCAGCTCCACAATAGCTCCTAGCAAGCAAAGGCCAGGATTTCAAAGGCAGAAGGTGCACAAAAGGTTTTTTTTTACTGTACTGTATAGACAGTGGCAGAACTGGGATTGAATGTGGAATATTGATACACAGCTATACATTTATTTGAGAGAAGTCATCCCCTGGAAGAGAGACTACAAATCTACTGCCTCTTTCTGTTCATTTCCCCACTAGGATTTTTATGGATCAGCATTTATTCATTTACAAAGACTCCAACTGAAAATTTAAGATAATAACTTATATAGACACTGTATAAGAGCCTTAGCTTAAAAGCACCACTATCTTCTCTTCTAAACATTTGGCTCTTAAACATCAAACATTCCCCAGAGAACAGCAAAAGCAGTGTAAAAAACAATTGGGTGCTATTTGCACTGTTTTGACAACAAACAAAGCTAAGAGAGAAGAGCAGCTATTATCAGACATCTGTTCTGAGGAAGAAATGATATTTATGACCTCAGGAGTATGGGCTGCTCAAATTACATCGGAGAAAAGGTCAGCATGCTCTAGGTGTATGACTAATTCAGTTTGAGAAATCAACACTGCTGCTGAGAAGTAGAGTTCCTGGAGAGCAATTACACAGATGTGAAGGCTGAGGTAAGTCCAGATCTTCCTTTACCTGCTGCAGGAGGCACAGGTACCAGAGAACCACCCTCAGCTTACCTGAGCACGACAAAGTCCCGGACGGGGTGAGGAGCCATGCTGTTCAGAACATACTGGTAAACTTCTGTCTGCTTGTCCAGGCTCTCCACCACCTTCCACTGCAGGAAGTCCTCGTCCCAGAGGTGACGTTCTCTCAGCACTCGGTTCAGGACAACTGATGGGGGGGCTTCAACTTCAACTGAGGCTTTCCAAAGCCTTAGTGGGTTCCCATCCCCAACCTGGAATGAAGTGACCAAGAACAAAACCCCTGATAATTTATATGCCTATGTTCAGATGATAACTGAGGACAAAATCTCAATTTGTGTGCCTGACTTCAGCTAAAGAGCATTCATATTTCCCTGCTAATCATTACAATTATTACTATTGCTGCTGCTCTACTAGTCCTGGATGGAAATCTGAAGTGATTCATTACCCTGCTCTCACAACAGAATATGTCTGGCCTAGTTCCCATAGTGCTATTGAGGTTCTGCATTACTTCTGGTATGACAGACACTTTTCCAAGTCCAAACGTCCTTAGTGTGATGATGAATATGTGTCTGCAGAAGTAACAAGAGATGAGAGACTGAAACCCTGGGCTAAAATAAAGCAATACCTTTGGCAATCTTATACACGACCTGGGACTGAGGGTCCATTAACCCTCCTGGTTAATACATCGATTCAGTTATTTGTCAGGTACACAGATGTTTGTTCCTCAAAATAGCTGCAAGGGAGGTGTTGGGGAAACACCTTTCAAAGAGCACAGACTCTCCTGTGCTAACTCCTCCTTGCTCACAGATCCTGGTTCTTGAAACACCTCCACAGCTTACAGAAAGGGGAGCAGAAAGTGCCAGGCTGTGCACAAAGTGAATATCCCAGATTGCACACATACAGCTTTTCTGCATGGTTTTAGGGATCCTATTTCAGGCAGTAAACAAGTTAACTGTAATCACTGGATCTTGCAAGCCTTGCTTTTTCTAACCCTTCTCTACCCTACCGTTCTCATATACCAATGTGAGTACTTTGGAAACCTCCAGTACCTCCCACAGACCCAGGATTGTTTCCCCAGAAACCCATTTTCCACACCTCCCACCCCTAAATTATCTCGTGCTGTTGTAATTATTTCTCCCCAAAGCTTTCATTTCCCCATTTCCCCTGCCCTGGAGCCCCAGACTCCCAATCCCCTCTGTAGTCTCACAGGTCCTTGACCACCAGCCATACAGGCCTCTATTCCCTCTCTCCCATCTCCCACATCCTGCTCCCACCTGAGCCCTGTTACTCTGTCTCCAGCCTCCCACAGACCCTCCCTGGAGAGGTCACTCACAGAAGCTGGCTACAAACCACAGTAATGCAATTTTTTTTGCCCTGACAGAGGGGATGAACTTTCTCAAGCTTGGGTAATGCTGCCTCCTGCCCCTTTGCCATCCAGATCTCACATTCCTCCCAGTGCTCTTCTCCCGCCTAATCAGTGTCACCCACCCCTCGTCCATCTCCTCCTCTTGCTAGCTGCTGCTGGTTTGGAGACCTCTGCTTTGCTATTGCATTTCCAGCAGCCCTGAACCCCACTCTCTGCAGGGACCCTGCAGCACCCTCTGCCTCACTGCTCTGGCTTTCCCTGAAGTGATGGAGCCTAAAACAAATTCAGAAAAAATTTTTAAAAAGATGCAGTATCAAAAATCCACATGAAAAAAGGACAAAAGGATCAGGGATAAAACTGGCCTGCTTAAAAAAGCATAGGAGAGTTTGAAGAAGTTTTGTAATTACCTATATTCTAGCTGTGTTCTCCAAACTGCTAGCAAACATCAAGAACTGGTCAGAAACTTTTCATGTCCCCCAGTCAAAGAGCTTGTCCTGGTAATGTTCTCTGTTTTTTATCTCAGCTCACTCTCTGGTTGTGTTGTTTGCTGTATCACTTACTCGATCTATTTTGGAGAGCCCAGCTTGCTTTTTGTGCCTTTTTCTGGAATCTCATACTTGAATCACTATTATATTACATTTTAAACTGCTTTTAGTGATCTCTTTGAAAATAATAAAAAAGGAGTGCCTTTCCAGAAAGAAGGGTGTGAGTTTTGCCATGCAACATGCCAGGCTGCCCCATAACTGAGCAGCATTTTGCTTTGGTTTCTTTACTGCTTCTTTCATGTCTCCCCAAATTACCTTTTTGTAGGCGAGGTCTGTGTTCTCTACACTGGAACATGTGACCCATCCTTTGAATTTCTCTTTTGCTTCTTTCTGGAGATTCTGCATGAGAGTTTCCAGGTACATCTGATAGCTCCCTCCTTCCTCATCCACTTGCTTCCCAAGCTCGTCCAGGGTAGGAGAATGCACTTCTGCATCAACATAGGAGTTTCGGGATTGGGTGATCATCTCGTGTGGGACCTGTGCCACAGAAGGGAGGGAAAACACACAGGGAAAATCTCCTGCTGAGAACTTTTCCTTAAGACAATGTGTTTCTAGGCTGATGGACCCTTCAGCATCCAATTGCACGAACCTACAATCTGTAAAATGCACACCAGTTTCTGTCTTTATGCAAGATGAAACATCAGAGTAGTCTAATGAAACAGCCCATGGCTCAGAACATGCAGAACCGTGTTAGACTGATCAACTGGATGTCAATACACCACTGTTACTCCTTTAGCCCCAAGAGATATTGCCTTGTGCTTCTGGGGGCAAGAAGATACGAGTATTTGCTCTCCTCCAGCTGCAATGTAAGTAGCTGCAGGAATGACTGCAGCTCTCTATGTGATTTTTACTTTATTGCACGACACAGAGAAATAAAGTGCATAAGCAATTATTTTTAAGATGAATAAGTTTTAATTGAGGCCTTAAAAGCATTGTAATAAAATTTTACACTAGCAGATTTTGATTTTAATTAGACTAAAATTTCCTAATCCAGTGGCTTGGGTTGAAAACTGTCACAGAATAATTACCCTGCATCTTTTGAATACTAAAAGGGAACCGCCATAAAGGAATGAGATAAATAAACTTTGGATGAAGCAAGTTTACAAATAGGTGAGGCACCAATCTCTGAGCTAACACAAGACAGAAAAAATATAAGCATAAACATAAGTACTTCAAAGGGTGCTGCATTATGTGGCCATGAATAATGCTGTTTGAATCTCTCACTCACCTCAAAAAGTTTGTTGCATTCCATTATCATGTGAGCAAGTCCCTGAGTAGCTGCCAGGTTTTCACTGAGGTCCTTCTGATCTGGCTTCCCTGTTGCATATTTTTTCTGTATTACTCTGTAATAGAATTCAGTATCTCAGGTAAAGAGCTGAATCTTTTTAATATGAAAGGAAAAAGCAGCAGGATACTCCCAACATCAGAGAGAACCCCCCCCCCCAATCTTTAGTTTCTATTTATCACCAAGACTGCTCAAACTGTTGGGCCTTTTTTTAAAGGAAAAATGTTTACCTAAAATATTGCTCAGCCAAAGGTAAAAGCAGAAAAGGTTATGCATATCCTGAATGATGTGTTGTACATTTTGAAATGGATTTTTAACAGACATGATGTAAAGTGGTTTACATTGTTACTGCTTAAAGCCCTTGTTCAGACATGGGTTATACATGTACTTGACCAAGAAGCTCAGTGTATTCTGAACCAGATGGGAGGGAAAAAAGTCAAGAGGCACCACTAATGTTTAGCCGGGCTATGCCCTGTTTAGTCTACACTCACCATGTTACAATTTTAATGTGGCCTGAAATAAACCCTGTTTCCTGAAGGGCAGAATGTAGAGAGTAAATTGAAAGTGAAAAAAACCACTCATTGAAAATCTACATATCAAAATCCTTTAAAACATGGTTAATCTTTGACTTCAACCAGAACAAAATCAACCCCTCTTCCTTTGCAGAAGTCAACATTACTCATACAAAACTCACTAGCGCCCCATTGAAAATTCCGCATGGGAAGCAGGCACCACATATTCACAACAGACAACCAGAAATGCCTGCTGGGCTTGTGAAAACAAGTGTGCTTCTGGCTCTGCAGCAGGGGTTTTCCCCTCTTACTGAAGCCATGCCCTGTTTAATGTGTTCTGGAAAGCAGATGGTTTGGAAAATTTTGTCCTGCATATCACTGAAAGCCTCACTCCGTATTCAGGATGTGAACTATTTATAATGCTGAGAAGAAACATACCTTGGTGAGCTTTCTTTCTTCACTATATTGAGATGGAAGAGGGAAGGGGCCAGACAAACAGCGATGTTCATGGGAGTCATCTGATTTTCCTCCACGGAGGTGACGTCGCTGAGGAAGCAGAGCAGGGTCTGCAGGACCTCCCTGTTCTCGTCGGCCATCAGCATGATGGCTGCCTGCACCGCCTGCAGCCGCTGCTCCTTGGGGACATCTGGGGAGGAGCAAGTCACGTGCAGGGGGTCAGTTGTAAGGTCAGATAAGGAGCCAGAAGTATAAAGTTACCACAGACATTCACAGTCCCCTCGAGGGTTCAAAAACCGCGCGGACGCGGTGCTTAGGGACGTGTTTCAGTATTGGGCAGTGTTGGGTTGATGGCTGACTCACAGAGGTCTTCCCTGACCTTGGCGATGGCTTTGTGAAGAGGCAGATGGCAGGAGACCAAGGGGAAAAGATCAGCTGGCTTCTGGGGAGCTGGGTTTTGCTCCTCCACAAAGCACAGCTTCCCTCACCAATGTTTGGCATTTCCCTGTTTGTTTGAAGGGCTGCTCCCAAGAAAAACACTTCATTTGAAGTCTATGGAGGGAGAGTAGTACTCAGTACTCATAGCTTTAAATGGTATTTTTCAGGTTTTCTTGGTACCCTGGCAAGACAGGGGTTTAAAAGTCTTAGGGAAGCTTCGGGAACTCTTACATTTGTGTCCTAAACTGTAGAAGAGTTTAAGGAAAGAAGTAATGGATGCGCTTAAATAGCACCTCAGACAGATTCATTTCTAAAACTACCCTACGTTCTCTCAGTTTGGACTTTGAGTCCTTCTCTGGGATCACATACTCTCTATAATCGAATGGAAGAAGAACAAAAGCAGATTTAGAGTAGAGGGAACAGCCAGCTTTTAAGATTTGACTGCTAGCCTTGTACAAGCACTTTATTTTAAAAGCTTTCAGACATGAATGACAAAATGAACACGGCTCAATACTTCTAAAGTTTCTGAAGGCAGCAAGGCCAGGTTTTTCTGAGAAGTCAGAGGAGCCTTTGCTAAATCCATGCCATGTGTCTTTTCTTCCCACAACACCTCCCAGTAATCCCTCCTTCCCCTTTATTGTTGCTCTGATGGGTCTAGTAAATGAAGCAGAAGCTAAACCAGTGCTTTAAGTAACAGGTAAACATTAAACAACTGAGAATTTTAGGAAAATGGAGCAAGTTTCATCAGTGCTATGCCATATAGACTACTACACTAATCATCTCATCCCAAATCCTATGTTTAGGATTTATCCTATGCTACAGCAATTCAAGCCATTTTGGATATATGAAAAAGGTCTTGGACATATGAAAAATATCTTCAGTAAGTCCCAGAAAATCAGAAATCCCCTGCCAATACACTAGGAGAGGAAAAATCCTTCCTAACTTCACATTAACGATTTGTTAAACAGAACAAAGGACAAGAAAAAGTCTCAGCTACAGATTAGTTTAATTGCAGATGTTATGAAATACAACTGGTATCCCAGAAATTTTCACCATTTTTTTTTTCTGTAAAAGGAGTTTTGTCAGTACGGTCTAAACCAGAAAAATATATTTGTTGTTGGTGACATGGAAAAAAGCCCCTGCTACTCATTCTTAATCCAAACAATATGTTCTGGTGTCTACAGAGCCCATCCTTTCTTCTTCCGACCTTGGTTTAAAGAGAGTCATCCTCAAGTCTTTCTGAAATCCTTTAACTCCTGATGAATACTGAGAACATCCTTTCTAGCTCATTTTTTCCCCTTCTGACCAGTGTAAGAGAAGTTCTTCAGACTTCCCACTGCAGCACCATGCAGACATTACAGAGTAAGTCCATGCGTCTTTTTACATTTTTTGTTGGCTGGTATCAATGTTTCCCCATTCAGCCTCCTGTCTTGGAAAAGGGGAGCCCTTCTGGCTACAGACCTGCTTATGCTGATGCCACTGGGATCTGCCACGTCTCTCTTCCTTTAGCAAGAGGGTAATTGCAGTCTCTTCTATGCAAAGATGGGACATCCCCAATTTTCATCAAGCAATAGTTTAAAGGAGATTTGTTTCCAAGGACATGTAGAATATGTCCTTGTAGTGGATAATCTTCTCCTTGGCCAACTCCCCACGGAAATGATTGTTACTGCCATTTTATTAGCAGCCACAGTTCCTGTTGCTTTTCTGAGCAAGCTTAATAGTGTGTGTGCAGGCAGAAAACTTGTGAGCAGGAGAGAAGAAGGGGAAACGACGGCCCAGAGCTAGGCACCAACTCTTGCAGTTAACTTCTGTCCCAAGACATCGAGTACAGCCAAACCCACTAAATTTATTTGCAGTGCTGTCTCTCACAAGCAGAATCCCAGCATTCCCTACCAGCTACAGATATTGTGATGGTAAATTCATTACTGACTGTGTGCCACAGACAGAGTTTTACAGTAAAGGGAAGCAACGGAAGTATCTGAGATTCTTAAGCACTGGGATTATACAGTGTTTTAAAATGGCTTTCTATTGTTTTGGCAGCTGAAACGTCTGCAAGTGAAAAGACCAGACACACATCTCTTTAGTGCTTCCAATTATTTGGCTTAGGCTGGCTGCATCTGCCAGAGTGCTGGCTGACTGGCCCTCATAATGGACATTATCAGGAAAAAAACCTCTAATTCCTCTGGCTGTTCAGTGTTTTTTCCTCACTGTTTGTTTTTCCCTCAGTCTGGAGAAGAGATACACAGTCATTTCCTGATTCACAGGGTCTTTCATTATTCTGATGAATCTGAGTCTCAGATTTTTCTGAAGACTTTTTATGCTGGAAAGAAAAGAAAAAATCCCCTGGTTTATTTCTTTATGAGTTCTTTACATGGTCTATATGAAGGCAGCTTGCTTTTCCATGACATTTTATTGACTATAATGAAAAAACAAAAAATCAAAAGTTACAGCAAGGAAAGGGACTACAGAGACATGTATTCTCATGGTCAAGTACCACTTCTCTATGCCCAGAAGACTCACTTATATTGAGATGTAAGTGCATTAAATAGGCCCACGTTTTAAAGAAATCTGACAAAAATATGAGTTTTCATGCTTTTTACATCTAGCAGCCTGTTCTTCTTTCTTCTTTCTGACTGTGAGGCTGGTATGAACATTGTCTTTCCATTAAATTTGACACTGAAATGTTTAGGTAGTTCTAAAGACCTCTTAGTGAAAGATTTTGAGGGCAGAGGGGTTTTTCATATCTCAAAGGCCAGCAGAAAGAAACCTATCCAGTGTTAGCACGCCAAAATTATTTACAGTACATTTCTATATAATATATAACAATTTCTAAGTGGTTATAATGATAGAAATATGCAGAAATACCAACTTACACTGATAGATGTGCAGAAAAGTCTCTCCTAGTTTACTTGTGAGGAGAGGTTCTGGCAAGTCCCTGAAGAATTGCTTGACCATGTCAGCCACATCGTAGGCTGACTGGTCCTCATAGCTGACGTTCTCTGGGGAGCTCTCGTTCATCTGCCGCAGGGCCTGGATTCGGGATTTCACTCCAGATTTCCGAAACAGACCCACCTGAAAACGTACCAGACCGAGTTGGGTAAAAGGGCACTTGAAGAATATGTATATGTTGTATGCATTTATGTATGGGGACTTTGATCATGACCAAAGCTTGGGTTGCTTATTTTACTCTAGGCAAGAAGGAGGAAAATGTGCAAATGCAATTGATAGTCCCACAAGTCTCGCAGGCAAGCACAGGATCTCACAGCAGGACTGCAGGGGTTAATAAAGCTGCTGCTCTCTGTCCCATCCTAGAGAGAGGGTTCAGTGTGCCTTGTGGTTTCTCTGCTGCCTGAGAAGTTTAAGCAAGATGCTCTGCTGATATAAATCAGCCTGGCTTGCTTGGCTCGGATGACTGTCTGTTGATTTACTCCAGCTGAGAATCTGGCCCCTCATGTTTATTTGGGTGTAAATTTTGAAGACTAACAAGAAAATATTATGCTTAGCTAAGTAATAAATGCTGTGGCAAAAGATTAGTACCTCCTGGTAGAGCTTTAAAATCAAGATGAAATCTATTTTTTCCCTTTCATGCTCTCTGCTTCCAAAAGTTCTCCCAAATCGCACTGAAAAGTCCAGTTTGAAAGTGGGGGCCACAGAGGGATTACTTGTGTGTGTCACTAAGATGCATTTTTATCCTGTTTGCTTTCTATTTTGAAAGGAAGTGGTAATTCTTCAAATGATGCCTTCAAGGCAGGGCTGCCCTTTCTTGTCCTTCTCCACCTGCGGAATTCCCCCTGGGGTGAATTCCTGGGCCTCAACCACATTATTTATTCCTGTGTGAGTTTACAGTGTTCCATTTGGGAAGCGTTAACACCGTTTCCCTTCAGTTTTGCAGGAAAAAAAGGTGAAACATTGAGAGGGACCTATGGGAAAGGCACGTTTCCAGTTGGGAATTATATGTACCCTTGCTCCCCTGTGACTGCTGTCTCCCTGGTGATCCGTGCAGCTTCCTGCATGGCAGAGTCCATCAACAAACAGTAAAGTCCTTCTCTCCCTTACTCCCGAGTACGAAGCAGCACAGAGTTCAGAGAGGACCCTCCTCTCTCTAGAACACCTCCCATGCTCACCCGGAGGGTATTTAGGACTTTGGTTAACTGGCACATTAATGTCATGAATTACACAGATCACAGCTCTGTGAGGGGTGTATTTATGTAATTACTTATGTGGAGTCGAACTGCTGCACCAGACTGGCTGTGAGGCAGCTCTGCCATGTCTTCTTATTGATGAATTTAGTGTCACTTGAGAGCTAAATTTATGGAAGCAGAGAACTGGAGTGTGCCCTGTGTTCTGTATTTATGATCCCAAGTGAAGCTCTGCTCTCCTTCCTGACAAGAGCATATGAAAAAGAGCATCCAGCTCTTTTCATCTGGTTTTCCCTTTCCCTTTCTCTTCTTTCTCAAATGCCTTTTCCTCTTAGAAACGTGTGCTGAAGATGAAGAAGACAAATTTGCTTATTCTGTCCAAACAACAAAGTTTTGGCCTGTGGTAGATAAATGTCAGAGCAGAGGCTCACCTCTCTCCTTTTGATGGAAAGTGTCCTTGCTGGTCTAAACAACCATTAAAAACTCCCAGCTAAGTCTGATTTGAGAGGTCAGATGTCAAACCTCACCCATGCAATCTCCTGCTGCACATCATTCTACTACTCTAGATCTCTGTTGAAAGAAATTTATCCAAAATCCTATTTACTTTTTTTTTTTTGGTATTAATTGAAAAAATTAATAATTAATCAAAACAGTTCTTCACTCAATGAAAAAAGATGTTTTAGGCTCTGTTATGCATTATTACAGACTTACTCTGTAAAGAAAAAGGGACTAAAAGTCCAGAGATTAGTCTGCCCCAATCTCTTTACTATCCTCATGCTGTGTGGATCATCTTCCCTACAAGCAGCCATATGATGCATGACAGAAATAAAGGTGCAGCTGGAAAAGGCAAAACGGTTTCTATTTCACAAAGTGAAACTGAATTACATATCCTGCAAGTAACTGTGGGGCTCCTCATGCCAGTTTAGGGATTTCAGTGGCAGAAGCCAGACCTTGCAATGACTTAGAGCAATCTCAACTTTACCAAGTGTGTGCAGTACTGACACCTGTTCTGAACTCTAGCCCACCCTCTGCAGTGCACAGAGGAGACACATAAGCAAGATTCTGGGGTAGACCACCCATGTCTCTGTCCAGGCATTAGGAGACTTTGAATTAAATGGGAACAAAGGAAGTAACTGTAAAGCAGAGAAGCTTAACTGTCTGGAGTGGTTTTGCCTAGAAAGGTTTTTGGTGAAAAGATATTTTAAAGGATCCCAATTTGTACTTCTCCTCCTTTTTTTAAATTTTTTTTTAAATTTTTTTTTTATTCAGTATTTTCCCAATTTTACTCCAAGAAGAAACCAAAGCTGAATTGAAATGGACCTCCACAGAGGTCCTTCCCAGCCCATAAACACAAATGGAGCAGATAGCTGACTAAGACTTCCAACACCTTTTATGTGCCTCAAATCTCTCAAGAGCTTTTTCTTTCTGTTTTATACTACCTTTTACATTCTCCCCAGTTAATCCTCTCTCTTCTCTTTCTTCCTCTTGCTCTGCTTCTTAGCTGACAAGCCCATCTCTATCCTTACATCTCCTCTTCCTCTTATTTGGGCCTCTCCTCCTCCAATCTCATCACTAATTCCAGGCTTCCTGCATCACTTTTCTTCCTACACTGGCTTTCCCAGCTCAGTACACAAACCCAGATGAGCACCGTGGCAACCAGGCATGTTAGCTCCTGAACATATCACTTCTACTTGTCTCTATGCGTCTTTTCCTTTCATCCTCTCTTAATAAATTTCTGACAAGCTGTTCATCTTGCCCCTCAGCTCCTGCACTACATATGGCTGGCAGAACTAATCTCACCTCACTTTTGACACTGTGGAGTTAGATGTCAAGGTATGACCACTACAGGATCCCCTTACAGAGAGAACTGACAGGAAGGACCTGAGTCTTTCCCATTGGTTGCAAAGGGAAATGGTTGTGATTCACTGGAACACCTGTAATTTTTGGATTTCAGTTTTGGGGAAGACAACTGTCACCCAACAAAAAAGCTGAACAGCAACCAGAATGGTGACTAGAAAATGTGAAGATTCAGAAAAGACTAATTCCACCCTTTTCATGTGCTCAGAACTAGAAAAGCAGCAAAGTCTGCAGAGAAAAGTGCTGGTTGCTTTTGAACTTACAACTATCTAAAGGCAGTTATGAAAGAGGTCATATGACATGAGGTCAATAACAGTAGAGGACTGAACATAAACAGCCAGGGGGTTTCTCCCAGTCCTATGTTCATAAAAATACACATCCTCATCCTTAGGGGAAGAACAGTAAAAATATGATAAGTATGTCCCTCTGTAGCTAAAGGGAATAAAAAAATCAGAAATACTTTGAGCATGAGGGTGTCCCAGCTGGCTTGTTGGAGCTAAGAACACTATAAAAGGCAATGCACCATAATGGCTTTGGCATTGAACCCCTGCTGACCTAACTATCTGGATACATCTGACTCTGTCAACAGAATACTTTGAATATTTTGCTGAGTTTGCTCTCTATTCTCGGAGTTTTCTGTCTTTGCTAAGTAAATAAAACCTTTTGTACCATATCTTGTGAAATGGTGAATGCAGTTAACCCTCAAGCATAAGCAGTACAGATACATGTAGAAGTGTGGAGTCCTGATCTCTTCCCAGGTTTCATTCAATATACACGAAGATCTCAAAATGTTCTTTGAAGTAGACTGTGGTACACAAATCAGCAGAACTGTTACAGCTACAAAAATTCAACAGATTAGCTGGATACAAATCTCAAAATGGAAAACTTTTAGTATTGGCACCAACTATCAGATCAACAGAGGAGACTGAGGCCCAACATGAGAGATAATAATCTTCGAATAATCCTGGTACTTAGTACAAAAATGCTCACTGTTGCTTGCTTGAAGTGGCTTTTCAGAAAAAAAACAACAAGTCCATGGAGTAAAGCTCCTACCTGGTCTAGACAGTTGCTCCGTAGGTAGCGCAGGGCTTGTTGGATGCTCTGGGGAAGAGGCTGCCCCGTTCTCTGGACATGAACTATCAGGGGCACTCCAAAGACATTCTTGTCCTTGTAGTCAGGGACTTTCATCCTCTTCATGAACTTTGGCACAGACCTGAAAATTGATGTGAACAGGCTGCATGAAAAACATCAGGGTATTTACACTTTCTGAGTAACACTACTGACAGAAATTGGAAACCAGGGCCTTTCTAATAAAGATGGTGAAATAATGTTTAATGAACAATAAACAGATACTTTACACTTTGCATAATTAATTAATTAATTCCTTAATGTCTAGAAGTGGATGGCCTCTAAGGTATAGCTTCTTATAGCATAACAGTCAGTTCTAACAAGGTGACTACACAGGTGTCATCCAGCTGAAGCCAACAAGGTCTAAAGCATCTTTTAGGGACTCACAGGAATGGCAGAGCAAACCTGACTGGAGAGAGAAAAGGAGGTTCAGTCCTCTAATGTGCTGCATTATCTTTGTACTACCAGTACGTGGCTTAGTATTTCTATTGACTACAACTTTACAATAAGAAATGATGGTGGGGAATCCCTATGTGTCAGATTCCACCCTTGTGTTGTATGACTTATTCTAGTTGAGTAACTTAAGTGAAGCTGGTGAACTTGCTTTCTTCAAAAAATTGGTTGATGAAAACAAGAACCAACTGGATTCCCTTTCTGGGAGTCATGACTGCCATGGAATTAAAATAAAAAGGATGAATATGACCTGAATGTGACTAAGAGTTTTGTCATCTGTGTGGGAAGAAGTAAAATCTCATTTTAAATTACCTACTGAAGAAGTTCAGTGTGTAACTCTACAGCTATATACAGTCCCTCTCTTTAAAATCCTTAGAGATTCATTATAAAAGCTGAAGAAATATTTCTCAGGATGAAAATCTTGTACAAACAGCAGGACCTAGAACTTGCTATATTCTAGTCTGCTTATTTGAAGTCAGGTAAGGTGAGATTCATTTCAGTGCAGATGTCAGCTAGCCACAGGGAGTGCACAGCTAGCCCAAAGGAGGACAGTGAAATGGGGATTAATCTTACTGAATTTTAGTTCTCTTACAGAGATTTAGCAAGAGTCAGTAGTCTGGACTACCTCTCTACCCACTCTAGAGAGAGACACCTCTGGAGGGTCACCCAAACCCTCAGCTTTGGATATAATGGCTGAGGTTTTTGGGGTTACACGTCTTCTCTGTCTGACCACAAACAGCCAACCTGATTTTGTCATATTAGGTTTGTAACAGATAACTCTTTTAACTTTCCCTAATGACTGATGTCAGTGAGGTGAATCTCACATGTATCTATTGTATCTATTTTTCCATTTCTAAAGGAACGTTTTTCTTATGTAGCTCACAGATGAATTAGCGGGATTTTGGGGAGGTGCTTTGAGCATGAAAATCACAATACAAAGATCAAGTCACACTGTATCTGGACTGGCTGCCTCAGTGTATTAGGGAAAGATTCTGTCATCCTTTTGATTATTTTTCATATACTTTTAAACCCTTATCCATGCCCATTTCTGTTTCTGGTGTATACACCAGAATCTGTTGGGCCCACCAGGGTTTGTGTACCACGAAACATGCAGCTTTCTGTAGCCAGCTGCTACAGAAGGAGCCACATTGTGAGCATTCCCATCCACGTGCGCTTCCCTCTGCTCCCGGAGTGACCAGGTAGCTCTCACAGCTGCCAGGGCTGCAAGCTCCCTCTGACACAGGTCCAAAGCCTGCATCTTTGATTTCCAGAAAAAAGTCCCATAACTATTGTAAACCTTCTTTTAAAGCACAAATAGAGCAATATCAAACACATGAAGCAGCAGCTGTTCCTTTTTGAATCACCAAACGAATTCTGGGTAGGACTAACTGTAAACTTTTCCTGCTTTTTAGTCACTCTCCTGTTTTTTAGTCCTACTCCTGTTTAGTTTTCTGGAACTGTAGCATTGTTCAAAAGGCCAGGGTAGTCTCTCTGTTAGAGCACAGGAATGAAGTCAGATTTCCAGGATTTATTTCTGACTTTGCCAACGAGCCACTAGGCAGCAATGGATTAAAATGGACAGTTTCAAATCCTGCACTTGAAGTCAGTGGTTCCTTCTAATTCCATTTACTTACTAACAGAGTAACAGAATCAAAAGAAGCTATTTTCTTCTAAGAAGTCTCCTTCCAGTTACCAGAGGTACTCACCAGGTCCAGCCATGTTTGTTTGACATGGAGTACTTTTCCATGATGGCAGTGAGACGAAGCAGAGAGAATTTTTGCAGTAGGTTCAGCTGGGCTGCTGACTGGTTGCTGATGTGAAGCGATGCAATGGAGCGGCTCAGGCGATGAGAGATTTGGAAACTATGCCATCGTAATTGCCTTTAGCAAAAGAAACAACAGAAAAGTCAGAGAACTGCTTTAGCTGGGCAGAAAAGATGGTGTGCTGTGAGATAGGGCTGGGCAATATACAAAACATACACAAACACATACGTGATGGCTTGTGGTGTGTCAACTGAAAAATAATGTACCTTGGAGACAAATGAAACAATTTAGTCAATCTCTTTAATTTTGGAAATGCCCAAGTTTTGTCTTTTTAACAGATTCACAAGTGGGTGTGGGTCCTGTCCTTATCCTTGGGGAAGCAGTGCTGCTTGCTATGGTCTTTAGCCCACACACTTCCAACAGGATGTGGGAGATTTAGATACAAATGCTCTTTGCCTGACTCAGAACTGGTATTTGATGCCTAGTCTCTCACCTCCCAGGGGACTGACCTGACCACTGAGATATTTGGAGATGAGGTTCTCCAAATATCTCTGTTATTAAAGGTTGAAGGATTTTTTTGAAAAAAGATTAAACCTGTGTCTCCTTAGCTAGTGCTATAACCACCAAGCTATTGAACTCATCGTTTTACTCCCATGCACTTTCTCTATATACTGGATTCTCAGAAAAAATCCCCCTAATTTTATTTTCTTGTTTCACTAAATGTAAGTTCTGGCTCAAATCCTAAAACTTTGGCACTGCTCATTTACTCAGTAATTTCCTCCAGTTCACTTTCACCTTTGTGGTAGTAGTGAGCAAGGACAGTCAGCAACAAACCATGGCATGGCAGAGTCCTCTGTAAAGGTGTGACAAGACTGACAACAGATCAGAAAATACCAGTATGATCAGAAATACCAGTATCAGAAAATACTAGGTGTTTTCTCCCTGCTTTTGTACTTACAAAGCCACCCTACATACAACAGTTCAGACCCACAAAAGCTTTTGCCCAGGACCATTGGTACTTGGCTCAACAGGAGCTTATCACTCTGACTTAAAACAAGCCTGTAAACAATTAACAAAATTCCACTTTTCACTTTATTAAGAAGTCAATCACTCACTATCATTTCATCCCACCAATGTAAGGGGCTGAGGCAGAGTAGGGAAGTTCTCTTTGAGCACAAAGGGGCACAGTGCATTTTAAAAGCAGATCAGTGCATTAAAAAAGTGCATAAATCTACAGATTCATAAAGACATGGGTGCCTAACTTTAAAGACAAATTAGAAATACATCCTATAACATCTACAGGGTCCTACTATGTAATCAGTGGGTCAAGGGATAAAAAATGCCTTTGTTTGCTCTATTAAACCAATTCTGCATTGATTCCATGTAAGAATCTCCACAGCAGGATGTTCCTTCCCTCAAAGTCCCACATTTCCCTGGAAAGTTTCCATCTCCATATAGGCTGAGCACTACTATAATGGTACCCTGTGCCTTCTGACTCCCTGGCTAAGAACCTCTGCTTCATTATACTGTATTTCTGCGGATTTGTATACAAATTTTGGTACTTACCTGCTTGGCCTTGTGAGTGATGCTCCCACCCCAGAGTCTCTCCTGTCCCTGACACCCGTGGCTTCGGACTCGTTCAGGGATGTTCCATCTCTGTCCATGTCGCTCGGGGTGGTCTGGCCATCGGACACAGAGTTTCCTTCAAAATCAAGAGTGATCTGTGTAGGCGACTGGAAAGGCAGTGATGGGGATTCCCTGACTGACACATCACCAACTGGCACACCTGGCAACACCTTCTTTGACCAGCCATCTACCACCTCCTGCAGTCCATTGACATGTTGCAAAATGTCGTCTAACTGAGGAAAAAGGACATCTTTCTCTATGTCCAGGAGGTCCCCGGTACTAGCATACAAGTGGGAACCTGGCACGTTGTCATAAATACTAATTCTGCTCTCTTTAGGACAGCAAGCCGTCAGTCCGGATTCCTTTGGAGTAGAGCAGTTCTGCTTTCCCAAAGAGATGCTGCCTGTCCTCCAGTTTACACTGCTGCTGTTGTCTGTAGGTGAGAGGCTTTCGATAGAAAGTGCCTTTGGGAAGGTCCCTGGTTTGTGATCTTTGGGAATGTGCACAACCAAGTTCTCTTGGGAATGAAATTCATTTTTGCGGTTTTGGTCCACCACTTGCCGTAAGGCCGTTCCTGCCAGAACATCCAGGTCCTCCAGGTACATCCCACCTCTCTTGTTGGCCTCATGGCATTTGCGTTCCTTCAAACACGGCGTGCTCACCCCACTGCTGCTGTTTTCTGACTGGCTGCTGTCACTGCTGGATTTGGCAGAAGAGGGAAGCCCTCGTTTGACCGAATCTTGCCCCAGATTTTGGAGATCACCATTGGCTATCTGCACACAGTGCATGTCTTTCAAGGATTTTGGCTCAAACTGGAGAATCGGTCCACTGATCTCTAAAGGACCTGTTCTTCCCGAGCCTTTTAGTTTTCCATGCACAGCTTTTGCTTTTAGTGTCTCCATGCGTTTTAGAAAGGTTTTTGCTCTGGCTCGTGTTGGATTTTCATTCTTCAGGCCGTCCTTGGGGGACAGGGCTGTGTTTATTGCAGTGGAGTCCTGCAGCAGGGTGCTTTCCACATCATGATGGGCAGAGCAGTCGCAGGCCTTCCTGGCAGCGCTGGTGGTGCCAGACTGACTCCTGTTGTCACTGCCCCCACTGCTCTCGCTGTGGATCGACGAGACCTCAGGTTCGCTCAGGTCGGTAAGGACGCTCTCACTGCTTGTCGTGTTTTTCATTTTAATGTCCCCAGAAGAGCCATGTCTGTCGGATCGGTGAAGCAAAGCCTCAATGTCGTCCACCCGAGACCATCGTCTGCTGGTTCTCTGGAATGTCCATTTATTACTGATAGCACAGAGGTCCTCTTCATCTGAATCTTCACTCTGGAAAAAAAGCACGTGGCACACGTTAAAATTGTGTGCTTTAACTTGGTATTTGAATTAATGCCATTGGGCTGCTCCAGGTGAGCAACAGGCAACAAAGACTCTGAACCAAGTTTATGGAAGACTGATCAGTTCTTTCATAACATCCTCTTTTGCTTAATTGTAAAGACCACAAAAATCTCAACAAGAAAGGAATAGAAGCCTTCTCCATGTCAGGAGTCCCACTGATGCCTCTTGGCTTCCATGGACTGCCTGTGCAGTGAATTGTGTAGGGGTGATGCCCACACTGACTGTTGAGGAAAAAAATGTTTTGAAAGGCCAAAGTAAAGGATTCCTGATTTGCAGGGATGGTGTTAAGACACACATGTAAAGATAGGAAAGTAGCTGGGTACTAAATCAATGTCAGCTATTTAAAAATACAAGACAGCAAATATCTGGTGCTGCACGTAGTTTTGCAGTGAGAACTAAATAAGCATCTATAAACTTCACAGGCCAGATACAGCTAAACAAGATTTATGTGTCAGGAACATAGTTACAGATAAGTAACCATGATGCTTAAAAGAAAAATTAAAAAAAAATATTTGGCAGTATTGCTTAGGGTGTGTCTGAGTGCAAGCAAAGGAAAGCAGAGAAGGCAGCCATGGGGTGTGGGCAGCAGGAGCAGCCAGGCTCAGGCTGGGATGGGGCAGCATCTGCAGCTGAGGTGAGCTTTCCTACAGTGGCAACCACTGTCTTCACGGCTGTCATCATCAGAGGCACCCTGAATTTGGTGACCTGCAGCCTGCCCCACTGTCTCCGGCTTCCTCCACCCTCTCCCAAGGCAGCAGCAGCCCCACAGCCCTCCTGGTCTCATCCCTCAGCCAGAGGTGTGTGGAGCTGTGCTGATGTTTAGGCAGCTCCAGGAGCTACTCTGCAATGCAGAGAACGTGTACCTTGAAAAACCATTTAGATAAAAACCTCACCCTATGACATTTTTCTCATCTCTTTGCTCAAACAAAAAAGATACATCTTCAGCATGAAGCCCACAGTTGCTAACGAGTACCCTTTTCCTGACTTTGAACCGGACTTATACTGCATTATTCTTGTGCATTTGTTTTAAAGCAGAACAAACTAACTTCACCTACATGACATCCAGACAGCTCTTCACATTCTTGAGCAGTATGAAGGCAGTAAAATATGACAGGCTGTCAGACTAAAACGAGGTGCTAAACCAGAAAGACTATTTTGGGACTGGAAAAATTCTCATTTTAAAGTCTATTATTAGAAGTATTTTTATATGAAGTTTCGATGTTAAAGTTATCTCCAATCTCTGACTAGATCTTTGCTGGCCTGTCTAATTGAAAAATGTAAACTAAATTTTACAAGAGCGCCCAAAACCTTAAATAATGTGAAACCTCAAAAGCTGGAGATTGGGATCAGTAGCATGCCAGGTCTCACTGATGCCATAAACTTTTGCCAGTTTATCACTTCAAGTCAGCCAGATGTTTTAGATTATGTCCAAACCATAAAATAAAATATAGCTGTGAAATTTTGGGTTGAGGCATTCTTCTTTCTTTTGTTAATGTTGAGGTGTGCAGTGCTCCTGTGAGTTTACAGGAATGAATGGAAATCCTCATTTTGTGGCTTGTTAGAGAGAAAAACTGAGCACCTAATGAAGTATGAGGGAAGGGGCTAGAAAAGGCTAATATTGCTTTAGCCATTTTGTCTGCAGGGAAGAAATAGCATATCAGACAGCTCTACCTTTGTTTTAACTCCACAGCTTGCTGTATGCATATATGGACCAAAGGACTGCACAGCCTCAGGAACTTAAAAATCCATTTGTTGTGGTCTTAGTAGTGCCACAAAGTGGATATTTTAAAAACCACAAGGGTATGTACTTTTAAATATTTAGCAGTGGTAATTATATCTACAAAGCATACCACTGCTGAAGCGTTGGTGGCACCAGCCAATAGGATAAACATATTTTAAAATTTGTTCTACATTGCAATATGCCAAAGGGACCTTAAAGAAGATTCTTGGCTGACACAAATCCCTGTAGCTGCACTGACATTAGTGTAGGAGCTGACAGGATTTAGCCTGTATTTTCTACAAGCTGGAACTGATTAAAGTAGCCAAAGTGGTAGAGACATTGCAAAAATCACAGGAAGAGAGCACAGAGCAGAAGACAGAAATAAAAATAATTTCAGTGGTAAAGGTACTTTAAATCAGAAGTTTGTGGGGTTTTTTTGTTTTTGTTTTGTTTGTTTGAGTTGTTGGTTTTTTGTTTTTGGTTTGTTTGGTGCTTTTTTTTTTTTTTTTTTTTTTGACAAAGCAGAGATGAACAGAAATGGATGCTGGTAGTAAACAACTTTTGCCTCTAACCACAGCACAGACAGGATTACATTCTGCCCAAGAATTACTTAGAAAATACAGAGGCTTTTCAGTGTCAAATTTTCAGGTCAATTAAATAAAGGCTTAGTTTTGGGATCTTTTTAATTGATAAAGAAACATGCTTGTGCTTCATCAGAAGCAAAATCAGGCAAATATGAAACAAAATATCTGGATGCTGAAATACTGCCATGGTGACTCACTACAAATTCAGCTGCACTGTGAGTCCTATGACATACTGTGCTTTCTTTTGATGAAATCAGTAGAAATTCTGGAAGCCACGAACATCCTGAATGACCCACTGTTCTTGTCAGATATCTGAGCGTCCTGACAAACGTAACCGCCCCAAAAAAAAATTGTTGAGAGCTCTTAGCCCACCCACATGTCACCAGCTAGGGGGACACGGATCCAGAGAAGGTCTGAAAGCAATGATTCATCTGACACAGGCAGAGCAGACATTTTGGAGCAGTGACTGTATATTTCTACTGACCTGGGGTGAAATCAAGTGCACGGCTCTGGAGCATATCCAAAAGTCCAGTTAATACCATTATGTTTGGGAAGATGAGAAGGGGCAAGTTTCTTGAGGAGTGACTGGTAACATTTGCCAAAGAGAAAGAGGTTTTGATTCACAGATTTGTCACAGCCGATTTAAAATAGTACAGCTTTTTGACCGAGGGTGTACTTGCCTGAAATACAGAGGGATGCTAACAAAAGGCAAATAGTGGATTTATTTGTGGTGGAATTCTGCCACATTTTTCCAGCTGGGGGCAGGAATTCTCATAAATCGACAGCTGCAGAAGGCAGTTAATCCAAAGGCTAATCTCTGTCTGTCCAAATCGCTTACGGACATATTTGCAACACATACATGAGGATTTCTGTTTGCATCTTGATGAAGCCCAGGGAAGACAGCAGCCCACAGTGGGAATGGTCTGGGTGGGAGAGTGGGCAGTGGGGAACGCTCATGCTGTGCTGGCTTTCACAGGAACCTTGCCTGGAAGCTTGCTTGGCCATAGCTCAGTGAATTACTGCACTAGTCCTGTGCATACCTGTTATGTTGAAGCTCCAAAGCTGGCTGATTTTGCATTTCATTGCTCAGATCACCATAGAGACTATTAGGAAAGGCAGTATCTACAGCAAAAGATTTATTTCGTCCGGTGATCAAGTTCAGACCCAGTTTCTGGCTTTTACACTTGCATTTACATTTCCTCCTGTCAGCAGGCTCTCTTCCCTCTTCTTCTCTCACCCACATTCTCTTCTACTTTCAGTTGCTGTGTATCTGTGGACTAAAATCTCCTCCAACTCCTCTTTGTCTACATTTTTCTGTGCTCAGTTTCTCTGTGGCCTTGTGCAGGTAGGGACACAACTAACTTCTGTCCCCTTAAAAAAGTACCAAATAGGGCCATGTCTCTTCCACCACAAATTAATGGTCATCTGCAAGGAGAGCAGCTGAGGACTTCAGTCCATTCAGAACAGGGAGGAGTGGTAGCAAAAAAATTAATGAAAAACAAACATAACAAAAAAAAAAAAAAATTCGTCTCTTTTTAACACAACATAAAACCCAAGACACGAAAAACCCCTGATGCAGTGAAAAGAAGTCCCTGCAGCTCCAGGAAATGGACAAAATAGAAGCTAAAGAGGCTAGTACACAGAGAAACAAGCAGCCATGTGCCAAAGTAGGATATCTGGACACTAAAACCATCCTCTGTTCAAGCTCCCTCAAACACTGAATAGAGTATGATGAGGCTGAATTTGCAAAGACATCAAAAATGCAGCTCTTGGAGGCAGTTTTTAAAAAGCACTAGACAAACACTCTAGGAAGGAAAAACAGAAACCAAGATTTCTCAGAGCTGACAACTACCATTTTACAACACTCAAGGACTTTGGGGAATTTGTGACCAGAAAACCAAATGTTCAACAGTTAATGCTGGACATGTTACAAAACTCTCAGAATCAACAAGCTGTTTCTGCAGCCCTCACTGAAACCCTTTATGCTCAGATAATTCCCATGTTACACAGAAGCTTGTAAGGATGACAGAGTTTATTTTCATATTCTTAGCTGGGAAGAAGTCAGTACAAGAAACAAAGAAAAGCTGTTATTTTTCATCTGAGCGGCTTCCATTTTTTCTGAGCAGGGTTTTCCACTGTATACTCATATAGCATTGACAAACAAGCCAGTCTAATGGAGCTTTACTGTCTTCTCACCACTAACTTTAATTGCACACACATAGAGTTTAAGTACTGTGCAAGCCCTTCCAACACACACAGCATTTACTCACAGTTTCTATTCTATTTATAATTTCAAGATTCACAAATTCACATTATCATGCATCCAGATAAGGCTGACATGCATGTTCAAAGTAAAACTTAACTTACTTTTAAGAGCATTACTGAATTAAAGGCTAAATTGGGGTGGTCCTATCACAAAAGCCAGGGTATATTTAATGAGGTTCCCTTACCTTTTTTCTTTGGAAGTTCACATCGAGTTTCATTGAGGCGCACTTGTTCAGTGTGTTCAGTCGTCTACAGGGCAAAGCAAATTCAAAAGATTAGCAGCCTCTGACTAAAGGGCATGGTTTTTTGCAAGTTCAAAACATTTTCTCTTATCTTACTGTAGGGTGCCAACTGCATATAACAGCTTGAGAGAGGATACTGCTCATCTATTCCAGCTATGTGACCACTGAAAAGGGACTCTTAGTTTCACTTTATTTGATAGCCAGGTTTGATAGATTGCTTTTTAATTCATAGACATTTCTGTACTTAGCACAGGAAACGACTATAAACAAACACCTGTGATAGCTGGGGAAGTGACACAAGGATGTGAGTCGCCTTATGCAGGACTGTAACACAGCTGGTCTAAAATGGGGATTTCAAGGCACTGGTGAAAGACCAAACAAAAAACCAGCTCCAGTTCCTCACTTCTGGCAGTTGACACCTCCTTTAAAAAGGTGATGTAAAGAACTTCTAGCCTAAAAGTTTCTCCAAAGCCAAAAGTTTCTTTTCTCCTGTCTGTGGATCTTATACACAGGTTAACACACCCAACATATAAAAAAATCTAACATTTTAAAATAAATATTTTTAGCTATTTTTGACCGTGTTCATACTGATGTTACCAGAGTCTCTGTAAGGCTTCTGCTCCTTAAATCCAAGGCTATCCTCTGATGACAGTGAGTTGAAATAACAATCTGTGTGTCTGTGTGTCCATGTGCAAGGACAGCCAGAGGACAAGTAAACAAACTCTTTCAATAGAGAACCTACTGTGGTAATGATAATTGATTTGGTTTTATTTATACTTAAAGATCCTGATCTATGAAACCATCCAGCTTCTAAAAGCAGAGGCTCAAAGTTAAATACATTTGACTTTGAAAATTTTCCATATCTAGGACTGAATTTCAAAATAAAGGGAGGCAGAGTGAGAGAGCCACATGTCCACAGCACTCCTCTGCTGCATCTCCTGTGTCTTTATAGCAAGACCTGTCTCTGTTGCTTTTGGGTTGCCAGGAGAGGTCTCCAATTTCCAGAACTTAACATGGGAAATGCATGCATGTGGTAAGTTACAAGGACACATGAAAAAGGTATCAGATCAATAATATAATCTCTCACATAACATAAGAAGATTACGGCATCAGCATATCCCTCCACAGAACCTCTAATATTAGAATACCTTCCAAATTGCCACCACTAACAAAGAACCAACCCACCAAATGTAGATCTTCCTTAAAAAAAAAAAAAATTCCCTCTCAAGATATCACCTGCTCATTTGTAGATCAAATATTCCTCCCTAACTCAAGCCAATAAATCTGTTATGCCACATCAGAAAACTCCATGGTATTAATTTGGGTATAATGTATGCACAAGCACACCCTGCATGCATGATAGCAATGTTGAAATAAATTCCAGGGTTTGTGGCTGTGCAGCTATATCTGCAGCCTTCTGCCCACAAATCTTCTTCTGGGATTACATCTATTATTGCAAAACTCCTCTTTTGCCCAAACACAGAATTTCTCAACCCAAAGTGGCATTTTCTTGGGGCCTTGGGGCAGAATAATGTTCAGTGCTTTTGAGCACAAAATGTTTGAATGTGTGTATCAACATCAATTCCAAGTATACAGAGGCACAGACACATTTTCAAAGGACTCCAGCCCAGCTTTCTATCCTTGGGGACAGCCTCCTCTGAGTAGTGAATATTGGCTAATATTGGAGTCCCTGAACCTCTTTGTCAGCTGGCCTGTGCTGAAGGGAAAAGTCTGTAGCTACATTTCCCCACTTGCTCCACCAAAACCAAAACTACTTTTTACTGGGCGCCAGGGAGTTCAACCCCCGGTTTTAAATTCACCCCTCTACAAAACATTGGCGTGTTTTTTGGGGCTCTTCCAGGGCTGTGGAAAGATTTGCCAGAGAAATTAGAGAACTAATGATGTTATTTGTGAGTTTGTCTGGTACTAACAGCTCAAATCAAAGTCAGTTTGTTTCAGCTTCTTTCTCCTTGTTGATGTGCTAGCGGTGGCTTTTCTTATCAGCTTAAAGTCGTCAGATGACTGACAGCCAGCTCCTCAGCAAGTCTTTTGAAAAGAAAAAAACCCAGAAGTTTCTGGCTGCAAAGGCTGTCACCAGTGTCCCAGCTGAAGTGAGAGGAGCGCTGCACTTTTACACCACTGCTTAAAAACATGGGAAAAGAATGCCTGTTTATAAACACAAAGCCTGGACTTGAGAAAAGGCAGGGAAAAACACATTGAATAAACATGAGAGAGGTGGCTATATAAAACCCAAATAATCTAGGATGCATTTGAAGGTGTATCTGGAAATTTCTGCATTGTTCAGGGAAAGACTGCAAAATGTACTACAGCAAGTGTTTCAGTGATGTTAATTTTATTTCTTCTGCAGTTTCACAGGCGGTTTAACACTTGGAAATAATTCTTAAAAAGCCAGCAGAGATATTCAGGTGCCCAAACAGATGCTTCTGGTGCTTTTTCAAATCCCCTGGAGTACCCAGCCTGGCCTTCAGCTGCTGCAGGTACCTCGGTCCAGACAACACATGGAGAAGTCTGGGCTATCCGAGGAGATTTAAGATGGCCATAGACACAAGTCCTTAGGGCTCTGAATCCCAACCCCAGTGCTGTAATTGTTAACTCTTATGATAGAAGTTCTTCAGAAGCAGGAAATTTTTTTTTTTTTTTGCATCCTTTACAGCACTGAGCGGTGTTTACAAATAAATAGAAGCTTGTAGCGATGCAGGCTCAGGCCAGCTGGAAAACCTTTTGGAGGATCTGTTGTCCTGCTTTAAGAGCAATCCAAGTAATAGGGAGACAGCTCTGAAGTGCATTGGAGTTCCAGGAGAATCCCTGGACCTGCAGCTGCTTTCAAGCAGGTGCTCTGGAGTGTAGCCAGGGCCACAGGCCAGTCATGAAGGAGACGCATCATGGGGAGGGCAAGCATGGACAGCACAGTGTCTCCTGCATCAGCAGATCCACAAATGCCTTCTCTTATGGATTTTGACCAGGAAAACACACTATGTGGTTCTGTAAATGCCCCTCTGAAAGAACTACAATACTATTTATTTTCTTTATTGTTATTCCTAGCCAAGTTTAGGTGCTGGGTACACATGTCCCTGCCTGCCGCCTTCTGGTGCTATCAGCTTTGGGAAGAGGACATCAAGCTCCTGATGCTGGGCTTTGTTGAGGTCTCAACACTGAATAAGAGTTCTCCCAGTACCATTAGGGCTGGTGTGCAAGGCTGGCACTGGCATGCCCCTGACCCACCAGTTTTGTGCAGGAAGAGAATCCACTGTTTTCCAGTCCTATCACCTTTTCCTCATGGCTGCCAGTGAGGGAGTTACCTTGTAGGCTCCAGGCTCACACGAGGTGAATAATCTCTCCTGGAAGTCACTGGGAGCCATTCTACTGCCTCCAGAGCAGGGCCTTCTGTCCTGCATGTGGAGGGCTAGGCTCATCCCCCACCAGCACCTCGAGCAGGATAACTCAGCAGATGGTACTGACTGTACACTCAGCATTTCAGAACTCTGGTGGGAGGATGTCCTATCCCATACAGCAACTTCACTTTGTTTATAAGCCATCTAAGAGACAAAAGCAATGGAAAAAAAGGCTGCTGACTGCTTGGCACAGCTCAAATTTTAAGAGCTTGGTTTAGGGAACTATGTATCAGACTGTTATATACTTGTTCTTAGTCACTTTATTTACGTGAATACAAAAAGTACAATGTGGCTTGGCTTCTCCTTCTCACCCGCTTATCACAGCAGCCACAAAAGTTCTCAGAGCAGAGTTGGTTGCTGCTATTTTGGAAGCGACACAGCTATAAAATTTTCATGCTCAATTATTGTTTTGGCAGGCTGACAGCATTTGCCTGCAGATTGCCTGGCAATTCTCTATTGTTCATTACTCAATAAAATCTGAGTGGAATGTCTTGATAGATACGCCTCTAACCCAAAGGCCTCAAATTTGGTTTTTACTCTGCCAAATTTTCAAATGATATTGTAAACAGCAGGAATATTACAATATCTCAAAAAGGTCACTGAAATCTTTTACAACAGGGAGTCTTAGACTTTCTGACTAAAATACTACCAGCTGCCTTAAAAAAAAGGTCCTCCTCATTTGTGCCTCACATTGTCTACTTCAATGCCAGAAGAAAACTGATTATAAAATGAGATTGAGGGTCTGATTTCAACCCACATGAGCAGAGAAATTCAGTGTTTATGCTATTACTATTCAGAGCTAAAACTGCTCAAACTGATTATCCATGCTGGCATTTCAGCTTTAAAATTATCTTCCAAAAAAAAACCAGAGAAGCCCATTTTGTTCAGCACTATGTGCTGAATGCACTATTAGTCAGTGTGATGACTTGGTCTCACATAGCTTTAAGGGCAGCTTTGAATGCTTGAAGAATGGAAGTTTGACTGCCAACCTGGGAATCTGTGCACACAGAAATAATAACCAGCCTTTTTTAACTTTCTCTTTCCTCAAAGTGCATCACAGCCTGCAGCTCTCATTGGCATGCACCTTGCAGTAACATCATTGCAGAGCAAAGGAAGGGCAGAGAACTGCCCACAGTGGTCAGCTGAGCTGTGAGGATTTCCATCGCACTGGAAAACTTGGAAGATGCTGGTTTGATAGCTCATAGAGTAACAAAGCTGGTACTGGGGCAGCAGGTGACACTGTTCACTGTTTCTGATTAATCTGAATCTTGGCATTTGGTACAACAGCTCACTTTCAGCGAGGGGTTTAAAGCTGCTGATTTACATCAAATTAAATGTCTGCAATCTGAAAACATAACCTGTACATAATGCTTGTATTTCTAATATTACAAGGAGAATATTTTAAACAGCTTAGATCTCAATGTTTTTAAGACCTAAACTGTTTAAAAACTCCCAACAAAAATTCAAGTAAAAAGGTGTTGTCTTCTGAATAAAATAATTACAGGAAAAGTTGTTAGAGAGTCATAAATCCATTTATCTTTAAAGTGTGGAAATATCTGTGTCTATGCTTTTTTTCCCTATAGGTCTCATCATTGTCCCTTGATTTAGGCTAATGTAAAGCTTTTTTTTTTTCCCATAAGTGCATCTATCCAGCTGCTAATTCATTTTCCAAACCCTTGTATTTTAATAAAAGAGAAAAAAACCCCAACCTAACCAAATCTCTAGCTTCTCAGCTTGCAAAATAGTCTTCATAAATATATCAACATAGTGCAACTGTAGGTGTATCTGTGATTCTACAGAGAAACTGGAGGAGCAAGAGATGAGCTGTTCCCATTTTTAGCTGTGTAGGTGTTGGATGCCTGGTGACCATGCCTGTAGCAACACCATTGCCAATTACTCCAGAGAAGAATGATTAGGGAGACACAGAGCTGTGAAATGATTATATCTCACTGTTTTCTCTCACAAGAAAGGGGCAGGAGCAGATACCATCCTTGCATTTTTTAAGGTCCTTTTGACATCATTGACGTCGTGGTAAAGGGCAGAGGGAAAGAGATCTCAATCTTCTATCTCTATCACTTTCCAGTTCCCAAACTGCAGCAAAGTATGTCTTCCATCATGCCAGACTGAAGCAGGGGGATGTACATATGTATGGAAAGTAGGTTTCTCAGGTGTGGGCATAGCAATCTCTCTCAGCAAGCAGCACAGAACAGCAGTGGTTCAAGTCTGCAGTTATTTCTGTTCTCAGGCATCTGTGAGAGAGATCACTGGAGAATCCAAGTTTTTCCTACTGATTTATCTTCAGACACAAAGGCTATTACACAGGGAAACAGAATATTCTGTTGCCCATAGCCATAACAGACAGCATGAGAAGCAACAGGTTGCAACAGGGGAGTTTTGGGAAAGCAATCTGACAGCTGTGCCCAGAGACCACCTGGATCTGCCAGGAAGGGGGGAATAGCATGGGATGGAGAGGTGGAGTAGATGAAGACTCTTCCAGCTCTATTTTTGGTAATTCTCAGAAACCTTCTCTGCATTCCTCCACCACAAACTCATTAATCCTTGCAATGTACAGTATGATGGGGAACAGCATCTCCTAAAGATATCTCTGCTGACTTTAGCCACAGTTGCAGAAGGGGAAGCAGAGTCCTGTCCAATTGATGTTGGTGTTGTGAAAGTTTCCATAACACGTAGTGAAGCCTGCTTGGTTAAGGGCCAGATGCTCCTTTGTCCTGGCTTGAAGAGGAGAGGAGCAGAACCCAGCTTGAGCTGAGCACAGGGGAAAGAAGAGGGGAATAATGTCTCTGCAATGTGGTTTTGCAAAACTGCCACAGAATTACTGTGTCTTGAGTCCTGGGGGACAGGACTTGAGCAATGCAGTATGGTGTATTCATCACAGAGTACAAAAAGCAAGATAAACAGCAAACACAGAGTTCTTTGCTGGGAGGGGCAAAGCACTGATCAGTTGTAATATCTGTAGTACTGGGAGTCTGTAGTACTGGGTCTGGTCCCACTTCTGTTACTGGAGCCAAATGAGAGTACCAAGGGAATCACAGCAGCATGAAAAGCATGCCTGCTGCCAGAGAAAAGGGCTTGCTGAATTCTCTGCAATGAAGTTTCATCTTTTTTGCTGGACTTAAGAGTTATTAATGTGCAACTCAAATGTGACTCTCATTTATTCAGGGCTTACTTGCACTACTGCTAGTTCTTAAAAACATCTGTTTCAAATCCAATGGATTTAGGTCTTCTCAAATTCATGTGATGCTTTCTGTGAGTGTAGTGGTTCTCCTACTGCAGCATCTTCTGTGAGAGAAATTAACTCAGAATGGTGGCATCATAGATCTCATCACTTAATGCACCTGGACAAGCACACATCTCTACTGCTGCTATGCCAACAGTTAAAAATCAGCTCATGCTTTTAAATGATCAGAAAAGAAACTCTGAGTGTTATTTACCTGCAAAGAGGTTCTACAAGGTCCTTGTCAAGAAAATCATGATCCTTCTTTACTGCAGCAATGTCAATGGGAAACTGGGAGTCTGTAAAATGAGACACAATATTAAGATGACTGCTTGCTACTCAAATGAAAGATACATTGCCTACACCTAAATTGCTCTGAATGTGCTTGCTCACTGAAATCTAGTATGACCAATTTCTCTCAGCTCTGGTTCCCTTCCAGCTGTATCTGTGACCCTTTCTGACAGCATATTGTGCTCTTTTTTTCTGTCTAAGATATAGCTGTACATTAGAGTGACAGCAAAATATTTCATTTTGGCTTTGAAAAATACTCAACTGTTAGCTGTTCATATTAGCACCTTGCACGAATGGATGAGATCAGGGAATTACCATCACACTTACTTTATCTACATGAGCAACAAGGCTTTCCCTTCTCATTACAGTGACTTAATGAGTTATTTGCCAGACAGGCTTTGCCCAAGCCCCAGAACTGTTCTGTGCATTTTTTTTTTTTTTTTGAAAACAGATCCAAATAACAGTGATTTCAGACAGAGGGTTACTCGAATAACAGACAAAAAAAAAAAAAAAAAAAGGAAAAAGAAAAAACCCAACTGAATTATAATCCCCAATATTAGCTAAAAAGAATAGTATGCTGGAAGCTGACATTTGTAATGAAAAATGACACAGCTCTGTAATGGTGGGATGGGTTCCAGTGCTGTGGCTGCTCTCCAGACTGCTTTGCCATGCTTAGGTACCTCAGCAGGACGCTGGGATACAGGAACTTCAGCCAGCATTTTCAGACACTACTGCTCAACACTGACATAATAGATGCCTGTGAAAAGCACCTTGTTTTTGGAGACATAGCTGTCTAGAGTACACATTGACTGCATGGGAACTGTTGGAGCCCAGCACAGGTTGTTTTTTTGCAGAGAACATCCCTTTGAGTTAAGCAGACAGCAGGCACTCCTTTCTCTGGTGCAGTCAGTATCTGACATATTCTGAATACAAGGCAGACACAAAAGCACTACTGGGTACCCAGAGACTGTGGTAGATACACATTTTTGTCAGTTTTGGTCTGGCAGGCTTATTGCTGGATTTAACAGAGTCTGCCTGCCTCCTGTGGAGCCACCTGAGCATCTCGGAATGGTGCTCCTGTCCCCAGGCACCTGAGCAGCCCAACAGGACCCAGCACCTGAGCCCTGATGGACCTCAGCTGGCCATGGGGGTGTCCCCAATGTCCCACCCCCTGCCATCCTCAGCCCCACATGAGGGGAGGGATGGCATCTGAGCTGACTCCCTGCAGACTTGGCTCTGACCCATGAGGCTCCTTGGCCCTCATTCCATGCAGGATCTGTGCTGCCTCCAGACTCATGCTGACCCTGGAAGGTGTCCAGAGGTGTTTGGCGGAGCTGCCTTTTGGCTAATAAGCCCGAGTGGGCCTGAGCTGGCTCCGTGTCTCTGGCAGGGAGAACACGCATTTTGGGAAAAACGAGGCTCAGCCGCAGTTTCCCTCTCAGCGTTGAGCCTGGGGAGAGCAAGGAAAACCCAGCTCCAGTCCCCAAATTACTACTGAACACAGCAGCAGTGCAACCACTCGCCCTGCCCTCGGGGATGCTGCTTCCCTGGGCGTGAGCTTTACACCCAGGAAGGGGACATCACCACTTGCAGAGCTAGCACTGAACTATCAGCTTTTCTTACTTTGCGAGTGTGAAGTGCAACTCAGATTATTCACTTCTGGTAACTCTGCAGAGTTTCTCGGTCTTACTTTCAGCATGATTGAAATTTTCAGTGACTTCTAGTGTTTTAGTCTTATTTCAGGCACAGTTCAAAAAGATTTTAGAAAATAGACTCATGTTTTTAGATATTTTGTAGTTGTGTTTGTTAACCTTTGAGGTTTAAACAAGCTGTGTCCCTCTTTTTTTTTTTTTTTCTTTTTTTTTTCCCTTTTTTAACTTTCCACGGCTATGAGGGTAAGAATCTTACTTTTCCTTATGCACTGGTATAACTCCAGCAGCTGAGGCTTTGTGAAGCATCCAGCCATGGCCATAACTCAGTCAAATGTGGAGTTGGCTGACTGCAAGGTCTTCTGGCAAGGGCCCAGTGCACTTTCAGAACAGCACAAAGAGGAGAAAGACCTACTTACCCTCATAGAACTGAGCATATTGGGGAAATCCAGCTGCACGTAACCAGTCACACGCTTCCTTTGCTTCGATTTCTGAGCAAAAAAAGGAAAGAGAAATAAAGTTCACACTTAGTTATTTTGAATTAGAAGTTCTTTCAATTACATAGGAAAAATAAATAAATTTGGAAGGATCTATTTGCTGCTAAAGTATTGTCATTACTCTGAATTACGGTTTATAGCATCAGAAGAGAGTCCCTGTAAGAAATCTGCCTGTCTCCACAGGACCCTAGAGTGCACAAAGCCACTTGGTGGCTGGGATGAAGTGTTAACCATCTCCTTGCAGCAGAAGCTGTTCAGCTGGGTTTGTGGCTCTGTGATCTACCCTCCCCCAAGGGCAAGTTGATGGTAAGTGGTAAAGATGGAGCAGAGAGAAAATGGGGCGACAGGGAGCAAGCACTGCGTTCTTTCCTCTTCTGACACTTCTTGTGGAGCAGAATGCCACGTGAAATCCATGGAAAGCTCTGCCAGGAAAACCCCAGTGCAGGTGTCATGATACCCAAGGGACAATTGCAGGGCCACCTGTATTTTTACCAAGCTCCATGGGCCCATATTCTGGAAAGCAGTGTGCTGGGTCCAGCTCTGCCCAGCACCTGCACTGCCTGCATGTGCAGCTGCTCCCAGACCAGCTGGGGGAACAACTGAAAACTCATCCACACAAATGTGGGTTTCAGGGGAAACCTAGGAAACACCTCTTTGCAGTCCAAACCTAGATCAGGATCTACCACTTAACAGTTTTGGTTTACAGGATCAAAGTCAAAGCACGTATCTGTACCTCTTACATTTGCAAAACACGAAGAAACAGAGAGTGCAGGTGTTGAAGAAAGTAGACATTTTATGTTGCTTATTAATCAACCTGAATGAACCAGTCAAGGGTTTTGGCACATTTGTGGTTGTAAAATCTAGACAGCCGTGATACAAAACCCTGACTATAAAGCAAACAATGGAACTGGAAGAAGATGACAAGGCTCAGTTGCTCTTCTGCATATTTTGCCTTGCATGTGAAAAAAAATCCAGCTGTAAATCAGTTTTCTACTAAAATGCATTTTTATAGGTAAGAGATGCTGGCGTGAACTTTTGCCCATGTAATTCTGTTCAGATCACTCATCATACCCCTAATGACTTTATCCACTGAAGCTCACTATAAAATCTGCTTTGAATATACTCTGCAGTGTGTGACCTGCACACCTTTCTGATCCCCTAAATAATGAATCACACCAGCATATTTTGTAGCAGAAATCAAAATTCAGAATATAAGGTCTATGTATCAAAAGCTCAATTTCCCAAAGACGATTAGACAGCCAGGAACAGCTCCACAATGGTCACATTCATTAGCAGTGCTGAAAAGGATTTACCACCAGGTCTTCATTTGCTTTGACATTAGTTCATGTCAAGGCCAAAAAACCGAGTATGAAAGTACATTCAGTTCTTGACACTGCACAAAAGAATAAGCAGCTTACATAAAACGTGGCTCTCACTACAGCACATCTGTGTGCTGAAAGCACATCTCTATTATGTTCCAGTTAGACTATTTCTATTAAATGCTTGGAAAAAAGACAGGTCTTTATACATCTTTTCTTTTGCTTAATTCAATCCCATGAAACACAGACAAATCAATCCCGTTTCAAAATGTATTTTACAACTCAGAACAGCTGTACGTACATTCTAGGTTCATCTGGCCTGGAAACACAACTGACAGAGGCTGTGGGTGATGGAGAATGCTACCATTTAATGCTCTTATACGCTTATCGTATTTCAGTGGGGTTTTTGCAGTTGGCTGCTCAGAGGAGCTTGCTGAGAAATATTGCTGCAGCCCAAATGAGATCTAAAAAATCTCAGGTTGCAATGGGTGAGTAATTACAGGGAATAAGCAATAAAGTAGATCTCACTCTTTTCTGAGGTTTTGTTTTTAGTTTTTTTGTGGTGGTTTTGGTTTGTTTTTTACTTTTTTTTTGGTGAGGTTGTTTGCAACACACTGTATTCAGTCAAGTATCACTGACTGATTAACTTCTGCCTTCAAAACTTTGACTCTATATTTTCCATGAAGGCATTTCTGGGGAGTGTTCTTGTTTTCTGAATGACTACCTCAGCCTGGAGTAAGATTTGCTAAGCTTCCAGGATACTGAGTCTCAGGACACATATCAGTTCCCAGCTCCCTCCCATATGTCTCTTTCTGGTGTTATTCAGAGGACAGCAGGAGGAGTGCACCAGGCTGCTGGCACAGCCCAAAATCTGCCTTTGCTCATACAAGTGTGTTCCCACTGGCTAAGGGCACCTGTTCCAGTCATTCCCCTCTTGGTCTCTCCTACAGTTTAGGTGAAAAGGCACAACAAAGGATTTACTCCTCAGCAGACATCAAAGGTGATTTCTACTATTTTGCCCTGGGCATGTAATCCAAGTTATAGTTCAGAATGTAATATAGGTGCTTTTATTACTGCACACTGCAACGTTTGAACAATAATTTGGCATGCTAAATTCAACTGTCTCTTTTTTAGGATACCCATATCCTAATATTTACTTTTTCTTGCTTCGTAGTGAAACATTAGTGAAGACTTCTTTGGGAAGAGATGTGCAGCACCAAAAAGATCTCAGTGGAGGTGTCAATGAAGGGTGGTAGAAATACTTTTGGCAGTGTTGTCCCAGTTCTGTTCCCATGTCCAGGCTAATACAGGAGTTTGATCCTGCCTGCAGCAGATGCACTGTCTTGGTGCAACACTGAAGGACTTGGAAACCCACATGTGCTCACAGGTGGCACCAAGGCAGTTTGTCAACAGCACAGAGAAGGGCTGTCATGGTGAGAAGAATGATTTCAGAGAGGACATGGCTCAAGGCTGGCAGGAGGCACAGTTCCTACCAGAGGCATGTGAGCCACCACTGACCCACAAGAAGCATCTCCCTTGGCAGGACCAAAAAGCCTGCTTGCCCCAGCACACCTGATGGGGGGTTTGTCCTTATGCACTACTGTTCTGCTCTGTGGCTGGAAAAAAAATTAGGGATAATTTGTGTACTGCTTTCCACCTGCTTGGGCAGCTGTTAACAACAATCATTAATTATTAAGGCTAGATAACAATTCAGTCCCAAATATTGACAACTGTCAGTATGTCTCACAGGACTTGAATTCTAAGGAGTTTTTTTCAGTTTCTAATTGAAGCTTGGAAGAAAACAAATTTCTCTTTTCCATTTCATTTTTCTACTAGTTGTGAGATATAATTCAGAGCAAAATGGGGAGAGAAGTTCACTCAGGAAATGTGACAAGTATTCAGAGCACAGCTGGGTCTTGGCTTTGAGTCCATCTCTAGTATTAAGCAGGTTTGAGCTTGTCTCTCACAAACCATGTGGGTGGCTCTGGCTGTTCTGGGGCTGAAATGGAGACAGCTCTTTGCCATCTCTCCTCTCTTCCAACACTTTCTCTGATTCTTCACAAACTGCTTTGTTTCTGCCCAACACCAGACAAGCACTCTAGCAGCCAGCTGCCACCAAAGGGAACATCCTTGCCCTGCCTATCCAACACCAGCTGGCTGCTTCTTCTGCTTCCCTCCGGGCCACACCAGCTCCTGGCTAACCCTTCAGAGACCCAGCTCAAGCCTCTAGGCTGGTAGAAAGCTAACCCTCCAAAAGTGGGAATGGTCTGCTGTTGGATTAGCAAACTGACTCAAATGCTCAAAGGGTTCTGTTTAATCTATATTAGCTGCATTTTAACAAGCCCAAGGAAGGCAAACCACTGGAACAGTCCTTCCCTCACACGAAGGAGCACAGGGCAACTGTCTAAAAAGGTGGTTGGAGAAAAACTCTGTCAAGAGAAACTCATGTAAATAAATTAATTTTCTGGCTTGGAATCTTATCACCATCTAATAACATCAATGCTAAGACCTAGTCACTATAGTCCTTTCCCTTTTCCTGTCTAGATATCAGTATTTCATCTTATTTCTGCCTTTCTGCCATTGTCCCTGTCTCTTCTATCTTCTGTTTTGGTATTTCTCCCTTTTTTTAAAAAACTACATTTTTATTTAAAATGCAGATGTCCCTTTGCACAATGCAGTGAAAGATTTAGCATCTAGAATAAATAAGGTACATAATTACTCCATCTATTGTGTTTGTGTCAACTTTATGTGATAACCTTTATTGTTCATCTTCTGTAACAAATCACTGTTAACGTTCACTTCAGCATTCCCCTTGTATTGCTCACCACTTAAATCAAATTTATTAGATTCAGATAAAATATCTAGGAATGTTAGGGAAAATGATGAATCAATTAATTGGAAAGACGTGCTTTTTACTGTGGAGTCACATCAGTAAGCAAGTGGTTAGTCTGGCATTATTAACCAAAGGTTACATCAACTTTTGGTCCTTGTCTTACTCTTTCCTGCAAGAGGAGGAAAACTGTTGGGATGACTTTGTGCTGCATCTTCCAGAACAAAATCTACCTGGCATTCTAGGGTCAGTTTGGAGGCTCAGCTCAACCCAGGCTTGTAAAATGCCTTTTACTCTCAAGAATTGCTGCGGAGCCCTATGAAAGGTAAACCAGAGAACACTCCTGGGGAGGAAACATTGATTGTGTTTTAGACCTGAGGCACGCTCTAGGCAGCTGTAGACACTGAGACAGCCTTGTCTCACAGGTCCTGGTACATCCCTTGTGTCCCATAAACCTGTCAAGTCACCAACAAACAATGTCACCCCCCTGATGTCTTCCCAGAAAAGCGCTCAGGAGGGAAGATGGGTTCTTTGGAAAAGTTCAGTTCAGGCTGAAGCTGTATGAGAACAGCTCTAGCATGTTTCAGCTTCTTGCAGCTCAGTCTGAGATACTGCAATGGCCATTACTCTTCTGGACCTGTATCTCACAGTCTTTAGGATATTTATCTATGTTACTCTTCTTATTTTATGGATGGGGATTTAAAGCACTTCAGAAGTACATTAGCAGGTTAGAGGTAAGATTGATGGGAAATAGATGCCTGACACTTATCTGGCCATAAAAATAGAGTTATGCCACTCCTCAGTTACCCTTAGAAATCTGGTCTGGACAAAGCAAATTCCAAATTTCTGACACTTAAATGCATCCCTCTACCATCCCTCAGCTAGGATGTAACACTAAAAGTTGATAGATTTCCACTGAGTGGCATTTACAAAGCTTCTTCAGAGCTCAGAAATCAGATTACAGTAGGGTGTAAGGGTGCTAAACTGGAAAGAACAGGAATATATTTGTAAATACGAGAAAAGATGACTTTTCAACTCACATAGGAAGTTCACAGCAAAACAAGAGCTCACATGTGAGCAACCTGGTCTAGTGAAAGGTGTCCCTGCCCGCTACAGGGGGGTTTGTAACCTTAGGGTCCCTCTCACCCAACGCTGTTCTATGACTTTATGATTCCATGATCTACATCTTGCAAGGAGCAGGTTAATACCTTAATTACTGTATTATCATCTCACTTCACTAGTGCAAGCAATTGGTGTAGAGCATGGGAAAATTAAAAACTTGTCATACTCCCTAAGGAAAAATCCCCATGCAATTTAATAAAGACAGATGCAATTTTCAGTAGCCTTTCATGATTTTAGGTAGAGGTCTAATGGTTTACCCCATTCTCATCCACTCTGTAGGACTTTTCCAGAATAATTCCAATAATAACCCAACAGCAATTGTACCACGCAGCAGTAAAATTACCATTTATAGTACAAATATATAATAAATAAAATAAACCATAACCATACAATGAATTTATATGTTTTATTGCACTATGGTGCATACTTGTCAATAAATCCTGATAATAAGGTTTTCAAAAGTGGAATTTCATTGGAGTTATTTTATATCATGCCATATAATTAGTATTAGAGACAAGGTTATGTTTTGCAAGGAAGGGACAAATAAAACTGTCAAAGTGTTATTTTAGTAGTCCTTAACCTTTTGTGGAATATTGTGGTGCTAGTAATATTACAATAAAATATAGACCTTTTACACTACTGTGGCTGAATATAATTTAGATGTCAATAGAAAAAGATCTTTCATGAGTAGTTCCTTTATGTGTAATTCTTTACCCTCAGTAAATAACAGACAAATGATGTCCATTCATGGTCTGACTTCTTAGAGAGGTTGAAAGTGAGAAGCCTGATTATTTATGGACCTGAAAAAAAAATAAATCTTGTATGCTGAGAGATTAAAAGAGTGTGACTGCTTACCTTGGAGAGCAGATGAATAAGGAAGGGTTATGCTAAAAGGGTATAAAATCAGGGGTAATACAAAAATAGGAAATTGGGAACTACTATTCACTCTACACACAGCACAAGAGCAGGGAGATTAATAAAAAAGAAAGAATAAGAAAGAAGGAATAAGAAAGAAGGAAGGCAATCTGAACTGATATTGCCACAGGACACTGGTATCAGGAGATGAGTTGGAGCTGGAACCTCATCTGACTACTCACTGCTACCACCACAGATTTGGAAAAGAATTCTCCAGAACGGAATAAATGAAACCAAGCTGAAGACAGTGTTATGAAAAGGCTTTTTCCTGGTTAGATGATCACCTTATACAGCTTTTCCTTCTGAGCTACTGACTCTTCTCTTACTCAGACATGGTCTGGGACTTGATAAAATGTTTCTTTAGATGACTACAACAATTGTTTTGTTTTCTATTGCAACAAAATTTTGCACAGCCCAGCTGGAAGACTTCTCATCAGCCTTTCATCTTCAGCAAGACTGCATTTCCCAATAAAAAAGGTGTGTTATTCCAGCAAGGAGTTAAGAAGCTATGTTCCCCTTGGGTGAAAGGATTATACTGAATTGTTCTCCCAAATTAATGGTAAAACTGGCATATCTGAGATTTATAGCAGGTTCACCAAGCACAAAAATTTACATGTCTGGGAATGGTGTCTGTATTAGTATTTTTTACATCAGGTCTCATCAGAGCTAGGTGTACAACACAATGAGTTCCCTCATGCAAATAACGAGAAGGTGGCTGTGCAAACAGCAACAGGGAAATCAGAGTTTGCAGTGCAGGAGAGACCTTTGTGCAATGAGCTACACTTCACACGCTCTTTAAGCTGAGAGGTGACTTGCAGGGGCCACCGAAGCAGCCAGCACACCAAGACAGCAGGCATGCAGGGACACAATAAAGACCTTAGGGGGTAGGAAATGTCCTGAGGGACTCCCACTTCAGAGCAATTAGTCACTCTACCAGGCAGCCATTACTGTTCCCGAAAGTCTAGCATAAAATCGGCTCCCCGGGGAATTCTCCCATTAAACAGACTTTCAAGGAACTCCTTTTGGTAACAGGGTGTACAGCACAATCAGGCATCTAAACGTAAGAATGCAATGAGATTTGGACACCAAGTGGTTTAGATATTTGAAAGTTTCAGATATAACATTAATAACATGACAACACTGTTTAACAGATCCAACAGATGCTGAAAATCCCATCCATGTTATATATGGTCCAGTAATGTGATAAAAACAAGAGATTCAGGTCTTCCTTTGAGCGTACTCTTTAAGATTTTTGGTTGCTCCTTATTATCATCATAATTCCTATTTACTGCTGGTTTCCTTTTTTCCTTTCTTTTCCACTCTGAAGTCACTTAAAACTAACTTTCTGTCATCCATTTCTCTGACATCTTCGCTACCCACTGTCCCACATGCCCACTCAGTTTATACAACCTTATACAACATGCTAGTTTGTTTCCCATTTTTTGCCATTTTCCGTTCAAATTCCTGAAACAGGATTTTAAATCCCTCCTAACCCAAAAAACCTCTCTCTATCTTCAAGTATCACTTCAAAGCCACTTTTCTCCTTAGCTTACAGTTGATTTGTACAATGCAGCACTTTGTGATGACACTAATAAAACAATAGCCTGCAACCCACATCTCATCTTGAGGCACTTTAGACGGTTATAAAAACTGAAGAGAAAGTTATATATAAGGATCACTTCATCCCTGGGTGAAATGCAGCTGCGTTAGGATGAAATGCAGCAGCTGCGCAAAAGAATGCTGCAGCAGTTTATGACAAGAGACAAGGAGAATACTTTATCCAGCTGAAACCACTAACAGGATTTATGAGATAGAATAAATTTGCATTTTATATATATATATATTGGGAGCTGACAAGGACATCAGGCCCTCCTCCCTTTAGTCTTGAGAAAAATACTCTGGTATTGCTAATGGACAAAAGTAATCAAGAACTTGGTTCCCTTCACATCCTCCTCGTTCCCCATTAGGATTTATATTCCTTTTCTTGCCCTCTGACAGCCCCCATGAGTCTTGGCTTTGTACAGACTTGGGGGACAGAGTACCACCCACCCATTCTTCAGAACCACAGTGCCCACCCCACCTATTTGGCTGTCATTCAAAAGCTGAGAACTGCTGATGAGAATTAACAGAGCTCTTATACACAAGGACTGCGTGCCCACTGAAAAACGTGTCTGGATAATGGTCTGGAAAACGCAAGTTTTTAAGGACTCTTATATAAAGCATACAGTATTTTTAATGTGGAAGAAACACTATCAAATAGGTAGAGAAGACGTAACAATCCCATCCCTTGGGATCTATGTCAAAACTTCTGGTCACTCCTACAGTCACTATGGGTCAAATTTTGAAAACAGACTCTTCTTTTACAAATTTCTGCCTTTGGGCTCCCAAGATAAGAGATCTAGGCAGCATCTAAACTTCCATGTATTACGGACCAAAGAGTGCCTGAAGATTGGAATAGCTGCTGAGCTCACAGTGAAAAGGGACATGTTGAGTCCAGCTGGTATTTAGAAAACTTCTTGCTCCCTGGGTATGTTATAAAGCGATGTCTGCAGTGTACCACTGCTAGTCCAAGACCTACAGACATTATTAATAAGTAGTCAGTGAAAGAGCAGCTTTATGTACCTATTCATGCTATATATTTCTGTTATATATTCTCGTCATGTACCTTCTACTGAATCACTGTTGTTGAAGAGTGAAGAGCCCAAAGACTACAAAGCAGCTCTGCAGAAAACAGCCTGGGTGCCTGGTTGGACACCAACAGAACACCAAGTGGCCCTGTGCCCTTCTGCCAAGGAAGGCAGACAGCACGCTGGGCTGCACTAGGAGGGGTGACCGCAGACAAAGGGAGGAGATTCTTCCCCTCTTCTGACCACTGGTGAGGCTACATCTGGTGTGCTGGCTCCAGTTGTGGGTTCCCCAGTAAAAGGAAAATACAGATTGACTGGAGTGAGTCCAGCACAGGGCTATGAAGACAATTAAGGGCCTGGAGCACCTGAGAGATGAAAAAGGCTGAGAGAGCTGTGACTGTTCAGCCCGGGGAAGAGAAGCCGCGGTGGAATCTCACTGTGAGTATAAATATCTGGAGGGAGGGTAGAGAGGGCAGAGTCAGGATGTTCTCAGTGGTGACCAGTGACAGCCAATGGGCACATGCTGACACACAGAAGGCTCTGTACTCATGAAACACTTTTTTACTGTAATGGTAATCAAGTACTGATACATGTTCCTCAGGGAGCTGGTGAAGGCTTCATCCTTGGAGATATTCAAAAGCCACCTGGACACAGCTTGCCACCAAGACCTAGGTGGCCTTGCTTGAGCAATTGGGTTGGACAAGATGACCTCCAGATGTGCTTTCCTACCTCAACCATTCAGCGACTCTGACTATTTCAAGAAGTGTGTAAAAACAACCCTGAACTGACCCAGCAGTAAGGAGGAAGATATCTTCATTAGCAACGTCATACTTTCTGTAGTGAAGAATTTCAGGTGAAGACTTGCTGTAAGCTCCTCTACACCTCTTTTCATCTTGAGGAAAACTAGCAGTATTGATTTTCAAACCCAGAAAGTCACAGGAAGGGCAAGAATAACATCAAGGAGAGGAACAACTAATAGGAAGTATATATGTATCAATTCCAACTGTGCCACTACTGGAAACTTGCCATAACTTTATACTTGGAATTATAAGTGTTATCTTTGTAGCTGGAGCAACTCTTTTATTAGATTGCTAATACTTTAATCACTAGAGCAGTAAATTCTTCAGTCTGTACACAAGGTGTTTCTTCACTGCACATAAAGTGCCAAGGTGTTTTGTCTGGTACTCTGCCCTTGAGATCTGGTTTGAATTTGGATGCAGCAGATGGATGCCACTACATATAGCTTGCAGCTATCCTCTGTCCTTGCAAGATTTTGAAAATGTCATCTCTTGCAAGGCTAGGGGAGACTTCCAGACAGCCTGAACTCAAGCAGCATACAAGATGTCTCTGGAGTGCCCTGACATTCAGAAAGCTCCCAAGAGGATGTAGTGCTGGTCTGACCATTAGTTATGACTCTTATGTGCATTCATAACTCCAATTAAATACAAAGATTTAATGTCTCTGGAACTCAGGGTTTTCAAGCTCAGTATCCTGAACTGGAGGTCAAGTTTCAGACTTCAATGCTTTGCTTAGATTTTCCACAATACCGAATGTGGTTTGCATGTGTGGGGTACTGAAGTTAATTGGTCAGACAGTAACTGGAGCTTGGCAGATGAAAGGTTCTATGGAATGCAGGAGAATGCTTCATGTTATAATTTGAGTGAAAATGTAAACAATACCCCAAAAGATAGATATTGTAATCATAAACTTTCTCTCTGAGTAGAACAAAATGTGATTCCTTATCAACATATTAATTATTCTTTGATTATGCTCTTCATGTTCTGTAGATGTTCAAATTACATACGGGCAATCAGATATACATCAGAGAAACTCCACTCATCTGAGGTGGTCTTCATGCTGTGAATTTATATTAAACACTGAACATTAATATGAAAGTAACTCCCCTTGGAGATAATACTTAGATGTACTAATAAAAAAGACTTCACAGTTTTTGTTTATCATAAATTAAGATTAAAACACTTCCTTTTGCAGTACTGTGTGAGATGAGCAATTTGTCGTGCAAGGAACATTGATAAAACATGGCACAGGCAGCAGAGCTCAAATATTCATAACTGAGGCCCAAATCCATGTCTTGTGCAGAGCAAATGCAGTGCAAAGTGCTGAGCTCTCACCTGGTGTTATCAGTGTTATCTGCTGTTATCAGCTGATTAACACTACAAGCAGATTTGTCTTTAGATCCCAGAAAGTGTTTCCTTATTACCTCTTTTCATGCAACGGCCTATGGAGAAGGACGTCCTGTGTATTTCTTCCAAAAAAGAATCCCAAACAGCAGATGGTGACTTACACGGTTTGTAAGAAACTGTCATCTGCTTAAAATCCAGGAGCAGGAGGCTCCTGACATTATGCTGAAAGTACAAGCAAGACCTGTACCTACAAACCCAGATGTCTTTTTCTGATTCACAGTCATACCACTATTGTTGCCATTGAAGTATATCAACATTATTAACATTTCATCATGCCTCGAGACCGTAGTCTGAAAAATCATTTTTAAAATGAAAATTAACTTTTATTTGTGGATAGCTACTGTTTTATTATGATTATTTCTGAGAGGATCAAGCACCCATATCTGTTTAATGCTTTATTCCAGTTGATATTTTCTGTAAGAAACACTACTAAGGAAAGCTACCATGATGTCTTTTATGACTCTGTGAAGAAATGAAATAATCTTCATCTGAGTATTAGTAAACAAATACTCAGAACAAATTATTATTTTCTTCTATTGGTCATTCTGAACTTGGTCTGCCTTGCTTTTTGGAGCTGGATTGTTCCCGTGTCAGCACCAGATGTGATGTGATGTGATAAGCTGGCTCTGACATGAGCGGGGTTGGGCCAGATGACCTCCATCGTTTGATGGTTCCACTAATTTTTAAAATTATTTCTGTGATGAAAGAAATAACCTATGCTTATGGAAAGATGTTATTGTGAACTAAATCTTACCCTCTGCTTTGACTATGCAGTGCTGTAAGAACAGTGGAGTCACACCAGTGTGTGTTTCAGCATGATCTAGTCCAGAGCCACTAATTGCATGGCTGTGTACTGATCTTTGTAGAGTCATGAGAAGAAACAAAGAGATTAAAGGAAATAATTATTCACCTACTAAAAAAAGAACATCTTTCTTCACTCTGTTTTCCCAATTTTACAAAAGGGCCTTTCAAACACTTTTCTCCAACATGTAAACAGTACTAACGTGGGAAAGTCAAATTAAGGTTCTTTTTTAGAAAGCAGTGGCGCTACTGCTCAGACAGCTGTTCAGTTTCCAACATCCATCATGTGATGGAAATTTTATTTAATTTTACTGAATAGATACAGATAACTGTCGATATCCAAGGCCAGAATTTTAAGGGTAATTAAATTTCCGAACTGGTAGGGTGCAGATTTTCAAAGATGTTCAAAGTATTTAACTGTCATTTACCTCCTTGAGCACACTGGGTTATGATTTACCCAGTCCTGTCTTCTACTATCGGGTGGCTGCAGACATTTTTTTGTGCACTCCAGCACATACACATCTGTTTTTTGACCATCCAAAGGAAGATACAGAGCCAACAATGAACTCAGATGTTTTGGATATGTGAACTAACAAACTTCCATGATTTTTCTTCACACAAATAACTACAAGTTTTTGTTCATTCCCCTCTTCAATGAAAGCTGCAATCCATATGGCTACAAAGCAACACATAGAAAACAGGCTAAAACAATTCTTACATGACAGCTGTACATAAACATTTATTCATTCATACTGGAGGAAAGAAGGAACAGACAACTTGGCTATGATGGTATAGTTATTATTTTTAGCCTTTTGCCTGAAGCCTTTAGTTTCTTTTCCATGCATTTTTAAATAGAAGGCCGTAGGGGTTTTATGTACTCCTCCAAGTAGAGAACAGACTTTTAATGGAGCAAAAATACTGATTTTCCATTCTGCAGCTCACCTAGGTCTGTTTCCGTCTAATAAGCCATTGTACAAAGTAACTGTTTCCTAAAACACGAAATTCTGCTATGGCAGAAGTAACACTGGGTATCCATGGTACTGACACTTCTCATTTCCTTACCCTTGTTACATTGCAGAGCATAGATACATAGGGAGCCTGTAATTACTTGACAATAATCATTGCCAGCAATGAAGCAGAGTTAGCAAAGAACTAATTAGCACACCACCCAGGACTAACAACACTCAACACTCCTTTCCTGTTATTTTTAGCTACAAGCAGGAAAGACATAAATTGTTCTTTTATCAAATAGCATGAAAGAGCTTAGATAAGGTAGAAGTTCACAGTTATCACTCTATAAAGCTGGACTCTGGCCTTCAGCTGTGTTCCATATATTAGCCTAGAAGAAGCCAACAGGAAGTCTGGACACCTACCAGTGCTTGCTCCCTGCTGGTGCCAGAGAGTGAATCGGTGGGGTATCCATCAGGAGACACCAAAGCTACCAAAGAAGCACAAGCCTCCTGTTTTCCTGTCAGTGTCTCTTGCTGGATGACAGGAGGGAATATACAAGGGTTGGCTTTGCAAATGTCAGTGAAATACAGACCCTGTCACTTTTTAACTTGCTGGAAGAAGTTCAACTATTTCTTAATCTTCCCATCGCTGATGGAAAGTCACTTGGATAGTTTCAGTTGCCATCTCAAGGATGTAGCCCCTTTGCTCTAACTGCTGGAGAGCACATTCCTACTCATCTGAATCATCACTGGCCTGACTGTGGGCAAAAATGGTTTGTTCTCTAGACAGTGCTAGCAGCTAGATATTTGGAAAGTAAATGACTAATCCCTTCCCCAGCTAGACTTTCGGTGGGAAACGATACACATCACTTAACACTTACACTTCAGTTTAAAAATGGAAAAATTATTCTTCCCTCCTTAGGAAGCAAAATTGTTAGAGTACATATGCTAGAGTGGGTACTATGCTCAAAATATGCTCCAGTTCCATGAGGGTCACACAGCTTGCATGAGCATGTCTTCTTTTACCACTTTAACAAACAGGTGGCCTCTTAAAATGGAGATTTTTTTTTAGTGCTACTAAAGATTTAGTCCAGCCATTGGCTGATCTCTACACTTAATTATTTCACAGTATCCTCTGCCCACAGACAGACACAAAACACTTGCTTTTCCAGCAGATATTACCCAGTTAGAGTCAGAAGCTGCCTTAAACCATGATCTGATTCTGGATCAATTAGAGAGCATTCACCAGGAGGTCAATGAATATAAGTCCATGCTAAAATTTAAGGCCAGTTTAGTCCAAGAGAGAGGCTAGCTAATTAAAAATAAACAAATAAATATCATGGGTTTTTATAAAAATCTGAGAAGAGTGCTGAAGTGCATATTTGAAATATTTCCTCTGAACTCCACAGTGTGGCTGGCACACCATGGGTTTAACACTTGGTGCCTGTTCAACGTGTGCTACGTGGATGCACCAAGCCTGCACACACACACTTGCCAAAAAGAATGACAGAGGTAATGTGACTATTTCTGAAAAATGAAGTGTTTATGGCTTGCTCAGTTTCAGAGCATGTTTCATAATCTTCAACACTCCCAATGTGTCACTCATGGGCTTGCAACATATTCCCTCTGAACAGAAGCTGCTTTGTGCTCATCACTGAAGAAGCATGTGCTGTGCAAGTGCCATACTGTATTTTGGCAGTAGCTGTTAGAAGTAAATTTACAGAGGATTAAGAAGATGGAAGGCAGCATGCCTCACACTGTAATTCTGCAAAGCATTAAAACACCCTGTTTAAAGAAGACATGAGAGATGGCTGCTATTCAGAATCTTGGGGCCTGAGGTTCAATTTGTTTCGACCAAATTTGCATTTGGTCCTTGAGAAGTCTCTGAACAACAACAGCTGCCCTTGCCCAGAAGGAGTGTGTGAGGACACCCTCCTTTGGAAATCACCTTCAGCTCAAGGTGAGAGCTGTCCCCAGGGGCACAGAGCCACTCAGACCTGCTCCAGAGGGAAGCTCCTGCCAGCTGCTATGCTGCCTCTGGGATCAGCCCTTCCCCATCTCCAGATGTGCTCCATGAAGTACAGGATTCCAGGGCTGCCCTGGGTTTATGTCCCCTCAAGGCCAGGAGAATGAAAGTGTGTGCTGAGGACATGAGACATTTTTGGCTGTCCACAGCTACAGTAATGACATACAGATACGCAGATAAACACAAAGATTGAAATTTGGTTGCGTATGCTTTGAAGGAAACTTTTTTTCCTAACATATTCTTTTTCTAGACTTGACCTTGGTCTGCACTTTTAAGAATCTGACATTTTTGATGGTTTATTTCACTTTCAGATTTTGGCAGGGTGAAGCCTCAGATATGCCAGAAGTATGATGAGATAAGTTATTCTCCAGACAGAAACAGAAGCAGAAAGCAGGCAGTTGCCTACAAAAGACAGTCTCTCCTACAGATTTTACCATAAAAATGCCCAGCTCCATTTTTGAAAGGAGAAGACTAAATCTGACTATGAAATCTCAGCAAAATGGCAGTTAAAGATTTCAAATAACCACCTTAGAGCCCACATGTTGCTCTGAAACCACTGGTTAAAACAGAAGACACAATGAAAGTATTTTGATTTAAGAGATAGGCTATATTTTGCAGGGAGTGATGGAGATTAAAAATTTCTCATGATATTTTGCCTGACATTTTGCATTTTGCCATGTATTTTACACTGTAATGGTAGTTAGAAACTGACAACCCACAGTATTCTGTGGCCATGGCATTAGGTTCTGAAAGCTTACTTATTGCAAAGGAATCACATTGATGACTGAAAATTACAGTTCCATATTTTCTGGTACAACTTCATCTTTAAGAACAAACAATAAACCAAAAAATCAGCCTGGAAGCCACTGCTTTACCTGCAGTGGAGGATGTGCAGAGAAGGCAACACTGCCAAAAGGTGAAAGTGATAATTTTGATGCTCCATTGGCTGACTCTGATTTTGGGAAGAGAGCTGGGACTGTTGTTAATCTTTCCATAACTCCAAGCCAAAGCCAATTTGAGGCTGCTAAAAGTAGCTTCAAAACTGAGACTACAAAGCTCCTATTTGCTGAATGTATTTCAAAGAATTTCCTTCATTCATTGTTTACCAATCTGGCCTTTCCTCGTCAGGGATAGAAAAACATAATGAACACTTTTCACCTGCAAACTCAAATCCCACTGGAAAGAACATTTTCAGGAAAATGTTATTGTGGTGAGGACTTTAAGGGAATGTTGGAGTTTAAAGGTTTCACATGATGTTTTGCATTTTTCTTCTAAATGAACAGGAAAAAACTCATCTGGCTCTCATTTGAATTCTCAATAGAGTTTAGAAAGGAAATTCCAACCAGAGCTGTATTCCTACACCTAAAATCTATGTGGGAATGATGCAGCATGCTTGTTTCAAACCAACAGCAGCCAGAAGAAGCAGAGCTGGGTGAGTGACACTCCCACGTGTTCCACACAACAGTAATGGTCTCAGCAGAGGGGCTGGTTATATAAAACAGCCTTCAATAGGACATATCAGAACTTAAGTATCTACATAACCTGCTTTCACAGCAGCCATTCCATCATGCATGCAGAATATTTACTAAGATACATGGAGATTTTTGGATATAAAGAATGAAAATCATCTCACCTATCGGCAGCTGCATTGGAACTATTAATCCTAGGTGCTACTGAAAGCTAGGGAGAGAAGGAGGTACTTCCTTTAAAGTATTTATCTAATCTTAAAGTTAATGTCTGAATGAGGTAAAATGATTTGTGCACAGTAAGGGCTTATTCTTCTCTATGGACTATACAGAGAATTTGGGAGGAGCAGGCAGATAAAGCTAAAGACATTTCCACTGAGATTCTTCTTCGAGGCACATCCTGTCAATGTACTGCGTGACTTAAGGTCCCCAATTTCACTTATTTGCACCTGATATTCACCATTTGCAGTGGTGGTATAGTGATGTGTATCCATGTTTGCAATGGGATTTGAGATTTATGTAGGAATATTCCTGTGTAGGTGCTCAGTGTTTACCACAAACAGCATGTATTTCCCACACAAAGCATACCATGGAATTAGCTACCTGACCTCAAAATCCACTAATCTGAAACATAAACAACCAAGTAAGTACTTATGTTGTTCATCCCCTAATCACCACAATGCCTTATTGATGAACAACAATTCATCTGCTGGTTTCCATATATATACATATGTATATATTCCATACATATATATGTTACATATATATCTCACCAGAATTAAGCTCCAGTTATCAAGATTCCCCTCCTGCAGTTCATACTCTACGTTCTTGGTATCCAGATTTTCTTAATTGTTTTATAAGATGAAGTATCTCAAGCTTATAAACAACTCCCAGTACTTTTAAGTTTTAGAAATTGCCTGCAAAATGCTTTTCTTTCCCTAAAAATATGGGCTATCTCTGGACAAAGATGTTAGCTCAAAGCACCGGGCTGGTTCCAAGTTAAAGTCAGGTTGAGGGCAGGTCTTCCCAGACAGATGGGTAAGCATCTCCACTTTCCAGCTCCCTAAGAGCCTGTTCCTAGTTCTCCCTAGGCAAAACAAGTGAACTGATTGCTCAGTGCACAACAGAGACTAATGTGAGAATGTGATCCTGGCAAAGCCTCACCAGAGGATTCTTGTAATTGATGTGAAGACAATATAACTGATTTGTAGACACATCACTCTGCACCACGGTTGCTGCACCAGCTTCCTACAACTGTTGTTGATTGCCTTCATCCCCAAGCACTTTTGTCTCTCAGTTTAGAAACTCTGGGAAGAAAGTTGTAATAGCAGTTTGTTTGTGCCATGCCCATTTGGCACTCTGCGCCGCACTCTTACACAAATAAACAGGGAACACGATGTAACACCACAGCAGCAGATTTAACTAAGATCCAATTGTGCTTGGTGCCATCTGAATATGGGAAGAATGTTCCCTTAAACGAAAAATCTTCCACAGAAAAACAAGCTCACCCTTCACAAGTATGTACCATAACGTGGGACCATACAGCATCTTTGCCTTATGACTTCACTGGTAAGAAACTGGCCTGTTGGAGCATTTCTCCTCCAATAGGCAGCACTGCTCTATATTGTTCCTTCTGCACAGACCTGAATTCGTGGCGTCTTTTAGAGCTAATATGAAGCCAGTCTTTGCTAGGGAGTGGTAGCCTGTCCAAAATCACCTCTCAAATAAGTTACCTTTGGCTGAACCACCAGTGTTTAGATATGGGAGGGTACTGGCTCTTGATTTAAGAGATTGTAAGCAACTAGAACAAATAGTTTATACTTCAAGGTGCAATTTATGAATTTAACTGTTTCACTTTAACTGAGCTCCTCACACCAAAAACTCAGTGACAGCCTGAGTAAATGCTCTGACTTGAAGCACAAGTCACCTAAAATATTAATGATTAATTATTTTCCCAAAAGTCTTAAGGACAAACACATTTCTAGGGCCTCTGAAGAGGAAATACCTCAGGGAGAATATTGTTATTAGGTGACACTGAGCAAATGCTTAAGCAGGAGTGATTGAAGCAGACTGCGTACCCTAAAGATTTAATGAGCAGCTTGAAGGAGTTGATGGCCTGAGGCACAGCCTCAGGTCATTAAATCTCAAATGGTTATTAATCCCTAGGAAATGCTTTGTGTCAAGGTCATTAGTGCTATTATACAGTGGAGATGGAGGGTGTATAAAGAAATTAGCATACAGCCTGTTTGCAGGAAAAATGTTCTCAGAGAGCATGGGCAGGTCATTTCCAGGAAATGCAGTGTCCACAAGCCACCTGGCTTGGCTGAACTTCCATGTCTCTCTCTGCACCACTTCTAAGCTGAGTTCTCTTTTGCAGAGTGGCACTACAGGAACTTTACCACGCACTGAGCATTTGAATTGGCAGTTCGGCATCACTCCAAGGGATAACATCTGCTGAAATCCCTCCTACTTGGCATATGATTTTAGGCTGGAGTCCTGCCTGACTGTTGTTTCTTAGAATAAACCCAGGAAATCTGATTCAGTTGATGTGTTCACTAGTGACCATAGCATTTGACCAAAGGCTGAAACTGCACAGGTGTTGGGATCACTGCCCTTTTCTCAGAATTTCCTTGGATAAAGGAAACTTAATTGCCTTCAAGCAGAAATACCTGGAACCAGAGCAAACATACCAATTGGCACTTGTAGGGTTAAGGCCAAGAGACTGGCACGGAAGGGCAGGAGGTGGTGAGATCTCAGTCTGAGGTTTCCCCCTTGGATCCCATATCTGCATGGGGCACCTTGTGAACAAAGCCTCAGTTTCATAGTCACTGTTATCACCTTCCCATTAAGCATGGAAAGTGTTGGTGCACAGATCCTGTGACTTTGTATAAACAGAGTCTAGAGTTCAGGCAATTATTTGGTGCATTTTGTGTAACTAAAGTCATGATTGGGTGTCAGATTTAGTGATTATTTTTTCCAGATTCTGGTGCTGGTTTGTGATTTCAATCTGGCAAAACAAATCCTGTAATTCTGTTAGATTGTCTTTGTGGATCAGATTTTCCTACACTGTAACTATACCTATAACCATGGTTATTCTGAATTTTGAATTAGGTTTATTTACAAGTATCCTGGAGATCTTACACAATATAACTATTGTATTATAATAATCAGTGCTTGGCTTTTAAGGTAATACAAGAGATTACAATTACCTAAATCTCTTCCTTCTGTTCTAAACTAAGTAGAAAACTTAGAAAATTGTTACATAGCAGAATAATTTTGCTTACATCCCTGAGGATGATTTAGCACCCCAATTATGCAGCTGTCAAAATTAAGTGAAGAGATCTTTCTTTATTAAAGACCCTGAGGAGATTTAGAAAGGAACAGTATATTATAATAAATAAAGAGAAAGAACAAAATGGCATCATGATCTATTTAATTCTTCTGACAATGCCTCCATTAACTGATCAATGCTTAGGCATGCATTCCTATTTACTGTTTAAGTGTCCCCCACATTCACTGGCATCAGCTACTGCATCCTTATGGATGTATTAAATGAAATTTATGCAAATACTATTCCAATTACACATTTCTACATAGGTGTCAGGAAAATGCTCATATATGGGAAGCTGAGGGCAAATTCACTCCTTTTTTTTTTTTGTCTGATTGCTTTCCTGAGAGATATTTATTGAATGGAACTAGTAAATTATTGAAGTACAGAAAATACTTTCACAATGATATTAAGAAATAAACCACCCTTGTAGGGTATGACTTACTGTTTTTTGCATATATTGGATCCTCGATTTCGTTAAGCATATCACAGATATGTCTCAGCACTGATACTGTAAGAAATGAAGTTACACTTCTAAAATGTAAAAGATGAAATTGCACTTTAAAAATATAAATATAGCTGAATATTTTTAGAAGGAAACTTTTGCTTAATTTAAATGTTAGACATCATTCCAAATACCTTAAAAAGAACTGCATACATATCACGGTAAAGAAAATTTTATTTGGCAGAACTGGCTTAGACATGGCTGTAAAGCCATAAATCAGATGAACTACATATTTGGACACTAAATTATTTTTGGACTTGGAAAATTCCAGTAATGCTATATTTTTACAGCAGTATATTCCTGTAACCCAGATCACAATCAAATGATACATGTAAAGTAGTTTTCTTCTGAGGAAAAGATAAATTTAAACTCTTGTTGTAAGGGGTCCAACTGTGCAGTTTCACACTATCTTAAGGAATAAGGTTATTCTCCTGATCAAAATTTTCAACAGATTTTTGTCATTGAAATCACTGTACCTAAATATGTTTAACATTTATTTCTATCCTTGCTTTACTGGATTGTGCCATAAGGAATGCACATTGTGGCATGTACTATTGTACTATTTACATAAGAAGCAGATCTGAAAAAGAACCACACATCCTTCATCTCTCCTGTATTTCTTGAAAGAACTAGAGAATTCCTTACTGGAGGGCTCCTTTTTGCTTTTATTTTCACAAGTATTTTTTCCTTCTGGCTCTCCAACTGTGTTTTTTACTGTCTTGGTTTTCACAGCGATCCCACTAATGCTCAGGACACTTCAGTGAGTCTCTGTCAAATTTCATTCCTCCATGTGCTCTGCCACTGAATTAGGAAAATGTTGAACTCCACTGCCTGTGAAGGCAGACACATTTTCTTCACTGGATCTTATAAAAACACAAAGTAAGGAATAACTTGATAATACTGGGACTGATAATAACTGCAGCCACATCCTGTAAAATGACCAGTTTAGAAAATATTAAAATAAATAGAGTTGGCTTTTCCTCCTCCCAAGGATGGCCATGCTCACTAAGGAGTTGAAATAAACCATGGAAAATAAGGCCAAAGTGGAGAGAGAAAGTTCATCCAATCCACTCTCTGTCAAAACCTGCAGGACTAATATTTACTCTTCCTTAGAGGAATCCTGGATTCAGGACAATTTCTGAGATACACCTGACTAAACAGGTTGCTTTGGTCTCAGACTGGCTAGGTGGCAAATTCACAACTCTTTGCTGAAGTTGATGTTTTGATGATACAGTTCCAGCTCTGTTCTCAGGAGGAGACATTAACTTGAGCAGTGTGTGGCTGGAATGCAGCGCTTACTTTTCCAGACCTTGCATTTAACTACCTTTGGATTGCCACACCTGTAGCAGAAACCCAATAAACTTCTCTTCTTTTCTTGCAAGCAGTATCTTATATTCCTGCCATGCTGGCATCTCAGCACCATTTGCACCCCTGCTCACAGAAATGGTGCCATTTCATGCAATGCTGCTTTCCATAGCGTCTAAGGGCTGCTGGATGACAACCTCAGCTGCAGGGCTCAGATGTGTTAACCCTCACTTCTTCTGAGGAATACAACAGTGCAGATCTCCCCAAACTATCTCAGGTTTGTTTGGATCAGAGGTCTGCACAACTGTGAGTTTCAGAAGGCAGAAGAGTGGCTTCCAGGAAAGCAAAACCACCAGTGAATGAAAAGCTAAGAATATACTTTGGGTGAAGCATGGAAGAGGGAATTGCCAATTCCTCAAATAACACTGTTTATTTAACAGTATCCTGTTGGGGGGAACTACGTAACTGCAATGACTCTGAGTAACTGTGCGTACTTATGTCATGATAATGTGATGGATCATTGTGAAAGTCTGCTCTCAAGGGAGCAATGCTTGTGTCAGGCAAATACGGTCTTCTAAATAGCCCGTGGTTATCCCTCACAGGGCACAATGAACAAAATGTGTCTGACTAGCCAGGAGTATGTTCTTCCAAAAAAAAAACAAAAAAACAAAAAACCCAAAAAAACAACAACAACAAAAAACCCCTAAATTTTAATCTTAGTGATAAATACCTCTCCTAAACAATACTTCACACTGAATATTTTTATCAAACACCAGACACTCTCACTACTAATAAATAACCTGAAAAGTACATTCCTATTTAGTATCAGTAAAAATATCAGCATTTAGCCCTAAAAAGCTTTTGCATTTAAAACCTTCTGAGTGATTCACAGACAATGATGACTGTGTTTCTCTGCTTTGGCAAAGAAAGATATTCATTCAAATATATACTTGCTTATATATAGCTCTTTGAAAAAATTGACAGAATTCAAAGAACAAAATCCCTCTATGTATAACCAAGTCTCTACATTTAACTAGTGCTTGCAATCTGCAGCACACGTAAAGTAGTAAAGAAGCATTAATTAGTACTAATTAATTACTTTTTGCCAAATCATTGTTTTTCTTCAATCTCAGGGCCTGAGCACTAATATGCCCCAATAATCTTCCAGACCATCAATGAGACTGCACTCCACCCCACTGCCTGCTCTTTTCTATTTCCCTTTCCTTTAGAATATCTGAAGGCTGAGGTAATAGAAAACAGAGATGATATTTGGTCTCTCTTCTAATACAGAAAGGTTTTGAAGGAAAGCAGTGTAGACTTATCCCAAAAATCCAGATTATTTTTTGGAAAATGTTTCAACTTGTACACACTGAGTGTGAGCTCTACCAAAGACACCTCCTGTAGCACTAAGCAGCAGAAACAGATCTCCTTCCTCACTTAATGCCTCGGTTTCATGTTTTGGTTTACAGTCTGTCTTGACAGTTCATCCTATGTGTGATGAACAAACTCCAAACAGAACTTGCAGGGAACTGCATAAAAAAGATCCTCAAATGTCCTCAAATTTTGCTTTCCATTTTTAATGCTACGGAAGATGTCATTGTGGTCAGATGAGAGAAAAATACAGATGCAAAAAGAATAATTTAGAAAAGTGGTCTTAGAAAAAGCTGTTACTTCAGTGTCTGTCAAGGAGATGAGGTACATTTGCCCTGTTTCATTAATTTTTAATCACATCTGGCAACTGGCCTCAACAGTCTCCAAGACTTTATGATGCCTCGAAACGAAAAGGGCAAAATGCTCTCCTCCATCATTTTGGAAGACATTAGGGCATCTGTAGTAAATGTAAAGCCCCTTCCAAAGCAGCCTTAAGGGCTAAGGGAGCTGCTTGAAGGACAGCAATTAGCCATGAGATCAGTAGCACCAGCTCATTTTTATCACAATGATACCATATCCCTAAGGCAAATACTGCTTTCAGGAGATGAAAAAAGGATGAAATGACAGCATCACAAATGAGACCCCAGGAATGTTAAGATGGAAGATCCCTAACTGAAATATAATAAATAGCTTTACTGTGGGGTTTTACCTTTATTTAATATTTATTTAGTAATTGTTTCATTCATAAATATACAAAATTTGTAAGTCATTTAGATCCATTCTGCCAGACATGTTCCCAAGTAATTTTCTACTGCACTAGCCACTAACTAAAAGTTTAAATCCTAACCACAACCAGAATCTTTTTCTAAAAAGCAGACTCCAGACTTCCATCTGACTTTATCCATCTCTTTAGTATTATTTAATAAAATGGGCACATAGAATTGATAACACTTTTAATAGTTTGCCACTTTCAAAAGTGGCAAAGTAGTAGACGACTACAACAACTGTCTCTTCATAGGTACAATGTACTGATATAATGTTAACCATCTGTGAGCTGTAGAGGTGTTTAATATGCTTTATAAGTTCAGACCAAATTCATCACTGGTTGAGCTGGAACACATAAGGGATGAACTGGTAGGGTGAGTCCCACATTTTCCTCATGATGGAGAAGCAACTCAATTGTCACACTGCTCAACAATTTTTCACTATAATTTAAAAAAATTACAGCAAAGCTAAAAATGTATTATTTTTATGTATTCCTTCACATCACAACTCACAGAGCCTCAACTAATTTCTTCATAAGTCTTTTAATTTCTGTATGCATTACAGAATATTTGTACAACTGCTTCTTCAAGAAATAATATTCATACTGGCTGGCTCTCTGGGCCACTCCTGCCCCCTCCAATAATTTCAGAACCTACTGGCCAGTTTCAGTCTCATCTGACAGGAGGAGCCACATCTTAAAGATATTACATTTTAGAAAAGCTGGTGCTGAGTAGAGGAAAGTATACAAATTAGCATTCCAGCAAGGGAAAGGCATTTTGGGGTGACCCATTGTGCACTCTGAGAAGCAGCAGAGAGTTGGCTGCAGAGGACACAACATTCTGCATCAGCATCAGTGTCTGTACAACTCACAAATATTTAAGGGATGGAAGAGAGATCTGGGAAGTGACATGGAGCAAGGGAAGGACTCATTTTCAGTGAGATGGGGGAAAGGAATCCAAATTTGTGGGAAACCAGGCTGCACTGATGTCAGCGCTCAGAAAGCAGAAATTCATTTAGCTCAATTTTACAATAAGGTCTAAGATGGAAATAAAGGTCAACAACCACTAGTCATCCCTGGGTAATGGGCTGTTCCAGTTTTTGGCAGCTCTGGGATGACTCATGCGAGGAACACTTCACTGCTGCATTCTTCGCCAGTGTTGCAGGAGTGACCACATAATGTCCCCATGGCACAATGTCCTCACACTGCTCTCAGCCCCATCTGTCCCTCACTCCCACTGCTTTCTGCTTTAGAAACTCCAAGAGAAAAAGATAGTGAGGGGCTGTGTCACTGAGTAAGAGCTCTGCAGCCTACCCCTACCCTGAGCTATGTACATACCTGCCTAGGTCAAAAAAAATCTCCTGAAAGAATAATTTGCAAGAAATGGCCTTGGAACATCGTATTTCCCAGTCCTACAGATCTACCAAGCTCCAGCATGAATGTCTCTAGAAGAGACAACAAAAATGAGAACATACTCATGGCCATATCAAACCATGAAGCAACCAGCAATTTCCCAAACACACACGGAATGCAACATCTCTGCAGACCCATCCTCTGTTTCACAAAACATTTCACAATGAAAGGCTGTACAAAGCCCAACTTTTATCCATACCAGCCAAAAATATGTAATGCATTCACAAGAACAAAGCCTTTACACAGCATTTTTTGTGGTGTGAAGAGACAAATTTGCACAACTGTTGTCATAATTTATATTTCATTACAAAGCCAAAATCAGAACCTTGCAACAGTCAGTGATACTCAAATGTTTAATGACAAACTAGCTGGTGCCCTACAGAGCTTACAGTCCTCACAGACAGGCAGAAAAGGAAAGGATAAAGAAACAAAAGCATGGAGACTTACGGATGGTCATCTTATGAAGGGAGGAATTTAGCTCTTCTGAGTTACATGTAGGAGATGTGAGCTCAACCCACTCAGAACAAGCAGAGCCCAGGACTGCCTCTCTCTGGGGGGAGTGCTCTAATTCTTGGGCTATTATGCAAGAGGAAGATAAGTCACATCCATCTTCAAATGAGTAAAACTCAACTGCATGGAACTGCCAGCATTTATTTCCTATTGTTCCTCTGTAGTCCCAGTGGAAGAGGTATTTACTTGAGTGAGGCAGCCTGAATCATCCTTGGGTGGGTGGGTGGGTGGATGGATGGATGGAGAGAGGGAACAGATCTTCCTCCTCAGATCTTCAGTAAGCAACTGCTGCTCTCCTTAGACTATACAAGGAATTTAAGCAGTTGTGACAAACTGACTGGATCACCTGCTTAACCCCAGGTACCTAAGTCCTGAATTAATTGGAGTGGGTTTTCCACAAGACACATAGTCTCTCCAGCAAATGCCACTGTTTTTTGATTTTTCAGACAAATATCATGGTATTGCTAATTACAGTGGGCCTGACTTTCATCTGGAATAAATTAGTTGCTGCCAATGACTGACCTAGAAAACCATGTAAGACTGCAGGATCCTTGCAAGAAAATGAGGCCCTCGGTTAGGTGGGGCCTTGTTGCTAGGAAGACCTGTTGCTGAAAGTTTTAATCCAAAAGATTAAAAACATTATTTCACATTATGGTGTCTGACTTAACATGGTAAACAACCTTAAAACCACAATCTAAAACACTGCCTTTGTCCCTGCTTGCCATCAATGGCAGACTCTTTTCTCTCTCTCTCTTTTTTTTTTTTTTTTTTTTTTTTTTTTTTTTTTTTTTTAATTATACAGAAAAATACAACAGGATAGACCCAGGAACCAAGCGCTTTTTCAGAAGTAGAACACAATCTTTACAACAGAGAACAGAAGAGCGTAGGTTTTCTCTGACTCTGGACTTCTTGTAATTTCACTGAAGGTAAATATTTAGATAGCAACCAATGGGATATTTAATTGTCAGGAACTATCATATTTAAAGAAAGTGCTAGAGATTTTCAGACTTGTTTTCCAGTATGTGTTGACAACCCATTCCCATCATTTACCTTCTGTATGACATATAAATACAATCACTGCTGTAATTTGTAAATTGTTAATATTAGGAATGGTGGGATGGCTATGCTTTCAGTTGTACATAAAAAAAAAAAAAAAGACAGCTTTTATATCAACATCTGGCTGACCTTCATTACTTTCCCATCCATTATTTGTACTCCTCCTCCTTCTCCTCGGCCTCTCTATTTTTTTCTTATTGTGCTCCTGTCTGATTTCATCCAGGAAGCTGCACACCCGGACTGCTCTTGGCTCCTATGCTACTCATAAAACATGAGACAAATAAACATAGGGGGGAAGGAAAAAACCAAAGCAGGAGGAGATCTGCCAAACCTAGCTATGTGGATCCTCCAGCTGTGCACATAATCAGCCCATGGCACCATCTGAATCCAGACACAGCATCCCGCCTACTCTTTCCATCCTCTCCCCTGCTCGGTTTGTGTGAAAATGAAAGCTCTTCAGGTCAGCAGCAAAATTTCTCATAAGCCTGACCAGAACTCACAGAAGTAGGACTGGCAATGGCACAACTGGTTGCTAAATGATACAGTCCTCTGTCAGGAACAAACCCATAGATCTGATAAACCCACAACGGGTGGAATAAGGCTGTAAGAGTTCAATTTCAGGAGCTATTCTCAGTACTATTTACTCTTTGAGGGAAGTTCTTCACATCACAGCTTATCTAAGTGTCAAATAAATTCTATAATAATATCTAGTTCAAAGAGATCCTGAGAAGTGTTACTACTTGGAACGTCAGAGGAAGTTTTCTGGAGGAAAAGCACCCCAAAGGTACGTAATAACTGGAATTGTATGGATGGAGTCTCCAGTTGGTGACCAGTGAAGTTACAGAATAGGTACTAAGTTAACATGTGCAGCAAAAGAAGTTAGTAAGAAATGCATGTATCAGTAGAAATGTACTTAATTTAATTTAATTAATCAGCTTGCCTTTGTCAAATTCTGTTGAGTTTTGAGTACAGCCACAGAAACACACCCAAAAGGATCAAAAGAATGTTATTTCTCATAACAGAAAAATAATTTTATTCAGAGAATAAGAAAATGAAACAACTTCTTACGAAGAAAACAACCTTGTAAGATGATGCAGCTCTGAACCAAATTACACATATTCTACTAATCAATAAAATACAGTTGCCAAGGCAACACTGACATCAGAAAGTGAAATACAGAGGTCTGTCTTACATAAACACATACACATACCAATATGTTATGTGAACTTTTGTAATCTAGCAATGACTTCAAGGAAAAATATGTTTTTACAAAAGAACACATATTTTCCCAGGCTTGATAGATTCTTGTGTAAGAACTTTTATGAGATTTTAGACAAGTTGCATTTTATTTGATAGTTTTTGCTCTTGTTCTTTTTTTTAAATTGGAAAAGAAAGGTTGTAAAAAAACCTGCTTTCAGTGAAAATTTATTCTTGCTATAAAAGTGATTTAAAACAGTGACAGTGAGTTAAAACTCAACCAAAGCATTTAAATATTGATCCTGAACATAGTTTAGACTAAAACAAATTGAATTTGTATATCCTATTTGTATTTATATTATGCAGACTTCAAGGGACAAGTTCTGAGTACAAAGACTAAACAAGAAAGGACTGTCTTTTCACAGGTCTTACAATTCTTATTGTATGTGTTTTCACCTGCAAGCTCTGTTCTGCTGCCTTATTAAACAACTATTATGAGCCCAGTGTGCCGAGTGGAACGAATCACAGAGCGGGATGTTACTGAGCGTGACTACAGGTGATACCAGCCAGCCCCCTCTAATCTCTGATTTTGTGTTTAATTTGAACAGATCATTAAACTATTTCATAGCTTACCACCAGAACCTCTCAGCACATGTGCAGGCTGCTGGTACAGGCAGTTTCTTTCGCTGTAGCTAAATAAAGCCCAGGTTTCCCAGCAATGTTCACAACTTCTTGCCCCTTTTTGCAGAAACCGTGGACAACACCTTCTGGTCACAGGACACCACCTCATGGCTCCCTAAATTACTGCTCATATTTCACCTACCTGTGTGCTCAGCCACCTGGAGTAGGCAGTTATTTTCCCAACTTGGATGCCATAGCAACCAGGGCTGAAGAATCAAGGCAGAACTGTAGCTGCCTATTGAATTTGCTCTGGAAGTTCATGTGGACAATATAAATGTAATACAACTAAATAATACGAAGTATGAGGATGTTTGCTGCCTTAGAGGTCTTCAAGCATGCTCACTATAAGTATCAGCCTTTCAAGACTCTATTTTCTGAAAGATGGTTTTCAAGCAGTTTTTAAAAAGGAACTGGTTTAGCTCATTTAGCATCTAAGAACACTGAAAAACTTGTTTGGAGATACCCCACTGAGATCTGGGTCAGCCTCCTAATTTTCAGTTCAGTTAAAAAAATGAAGCTAACTCATTATGCAGCTGTCTGAAATATTCTTGCAACTGCAAACCCATGATGTCTTTACAAAGAACTGAGAATATGGGATGGTATTTTCAGGTATGTATAAGCAATTATAGTCCAAACAAAATACTGTCTTCATTCCTCATTGGGTTAAGTGATGAAAAGACTGACTGTTATGTGTGATTACCTCTATTAATTTGGATGTATGAATTAGACATGTTCCTGCAGGCCTATGGAGATTAAATGCACTATGTAAGTCCTAAATATTAACATAAATCTACATTTTGAATTCAGTGGCTCAGAAGCACAAGAGAGGCGTACATCACTGTGCCTCTATCAACCACATTTACTTCTCGTTAGCTTGTGTACATGTTCTTGCAAAACAAATTAATACAACAGAGCTGCTCATGCAGGTCGTTAGCCACTGGTGGAGGGATGTGACAAACTAAACATCTCCTGAACAAATCTTCTAAATCTTCTGCCCAAAGAATTGTGGATGCCCCACCCCTGGCAGTGCTCAAGGCCACATTAGGTAGGGCTTTGAGCAACCTGATCTAGTGGACAGCGTCTCTGCCCAGGACAGGAGTTTGGAATTAGATTATCTTTAAGGTCCCTTCCAACCCAAACCATTCTATGCATCTATGAGTCTACTGAACCCTTCTTCTGGGACAAGTGAGGGCCCATCTCCTGCTCTAAGTGTACCAGCTGGGATGCACAGACACAGGAGACACACAGAAGGATCAAGGCCTCAATGCTATGCTCTGCTGTGCTGGAAAAGAAGATGGAGAGGTTATTTTTGGAAATGGAGTTTAGGCACAGAAATGGGGCCCCAAGGACACAGGCAGCAGAAAGTAGGTGCAATCTCCAAGTATTACCCTGAAACTAAGCCAGTTGAGACCATGTTGTGACTTTTCAATAGCAGATCAGTGCTCATGGTTGGCAAAGAATTGCCATTTGCAGTTTTTGTCCCTGCTCAAAGCCTGTACCACAAGTGCTAAAGCACACAGTGCTCCTATTTCCCACAAAGTCACCCCCAAATGGAAGGGACATTTCACACTGAAGGGGTAAGTTCAGCATCACTTCTCCCAGTAACACGTCCTCATGAGGACGCTCCAGCCACCAACCCCTTTTGCAGGATTGCTGGTTCCCAGGCTCCTTCTGCCCAAACTGTTGGCTGCACTGGCAGATTTCAAGAACTGAGACAGCCCTAATTAGTGATTTCACAAGACCTTCCATTAATTTGCAATTCAGTAGCTCAATTCCACCTTTTAGAAACATCTACCACTGGTTTTACCATCTCCACAGAAGTTCCCTCCATCAATCCTTTCCTTTTGTCTGTAATGTCCATAGATGTAAGAGGAAATTTTATGTGACACAGAATGATTCTGTTTTACTGAGTCTACTTGCCTTCAAAGCATCAATAAATCAACAAACCAGAAGTAATTAAGGAACAAAAACAATGCTAAGGGTTTGATTTAAATACATAAACCCTGGAACATTCAGGACTCAACCTCAGCCCATCCTGTCTGTCCCTGTGCAAAATGTTTAAACAGCAAGTGAGCTTATCTTTTCTAGATGTGTTTGGTGGATGGAAACTGAATTTAATGTAGCTTCCCTGTCTTTTATCTGCTTACATCAGAACCTTATTATTATTTTAACCTTACAATGACTTGATTAAAGTAATACCCTAGCCAAAAAAAAATTGTCTGGGTGGCCTGAATATTATGCCTCCATATTTTTTTATGAGGTGACCTTCTGAGTTCAAGAAACCACGTTTGATCACTGGTTTTGAGTGGGAGTTTTGCTTGTGAGGATTATGAGTGCATTACAAGGAAAGCCTACTTGATTTATGCACAATTTTTCACTGAAGGTACAAAACAAGTAGCCATCAACTTAATGCCATTTAATGCTGAAGGCTTTAAAGGCTCACATAAAGTCATCCTTTTTACAGAACAGCAAACAATCCCAGTTCTAGGCTAGGGTTATAAATGAGTAAGTAAATCACTTATGCACTGCATTCAGTTGGCCCCCACTCTGAACTCATGTAGCACATAACAGCGTGGCTGTTGCTGTATGTCTTGCTCAGACATTCAGTGGGTGGTTTCATAATGTTCCACAGCCTAAAGAACTCCTTTTTTTGTTGTTGTTTTTTTTAATCTAATTTACTGTTTTTCTCAATATCTATAAGAAAACAAGAGGCAGCTGTAGCTCTACCACCCGCCCCATGCTTGTCATGTGTTATATTACAAAGTACAAAAGGACAAAATTTGTTTAAAAATGGGATAATATGCAACACACCTAAAATATGGTCTGAGATAGTTTATTTGTAAGGACTTGCACACTCAGGAAGGGTGTTTTTGTGGTGGCCACATGAAAAACGATTCCATGTAATGAAGACATTTAAGAGCTGACTAATAAAAACGTAGGGACTGCATGGGCAGCCAACTAAATGGCTGGAGCCTGACCACACCACCCTACCAATCCGTATGGAAGAGGAATGATCAGGGGCTAAAAGTCCTCAAACGGGCTCTAAATTACTAGCAGAATGCAGTCCCATTGGATGGAAAAACAAACTTGCATCAGCTTAGACCACTCTTTTCCCCTCCTGCCCAAATTCAAGATTAAAGGGAGACACTGGACTAACAGTGGACCTGTTTACCAGCACTCTCTCTCTCAAGGAAGAGAGTCCACATCAAGGACCCTGTGATAAAGACAGATCTAAAAAAGTAATTGGGGCACTAAATTTGTTCTGGATCATCAGGCAGCTCCGTGCATACCCAAGGAAAGTAACTGGTACCTTCTCCTGGAACCCATGGCATTATCCACTGTCCTCGAGTTAGATACATCAAAAAGCAGGAAAGGCTCCAACTAAACTAATGAAGAGCATAAATAGCTATGCCTCTGTGAGGGGTGCCAACCAGGAACTGCTCTGTGGGAGGATAACCAAAACATGCAGTGCCTGAAAAGGAAGTGAAGGAAATTAAGAAAAATAGAAAAAGTTACAATTAATCTAAATTCCTGTAAACTTACAAATCCAAATCAGAGGTCAACATATGAGTAAAAACAAAATGTCTGATAGCCATAAGAACATCCTCAAAACATAGAGACAGAAAATGAATGCACATCAAGATGGCATGAGGAGCAGTGAGACCGAAGAACCTGAGTGGGCTGAATGATAGCGCATGGCAGGACGCTGTCTAGAAGAGAGGTGATGCTGAGTTTATTCTTGGGAATCTGTTCAAGCACAGTGCTTGACTGCTCCTACTGCTCTGATAAAAATACTTGGTAAATATAGGAAACTTCCTCAGCAGTTAGGGTACATGACAAGAATTTCTTTCTTTCTTTCTTTCTTTCTTTCTTTCTTTCTTTCTTTCTTCTTTCTTTCTTTCTTTCTTTCTTTCTTTCTTTCTTTCTTCTTTCTTTCTTTCTTTCTTTCTTTCTTTCTTTCTTTCTTTCTTTCTTTCTTTCTTTCTTTCTTTCTTTCTTTCTTTCTTTCTTTCTTTCCCTCCACCCCCCTACCCCCCCCCCCCCCCCCCCCTTCTCCCTCTCTCCCTTTCTCTCTCTGTCAATGAAAAATGTCTTGACTGCATGAAGCGGTTATGTCTGGGAAACTGGGTGTGATGGGGGACACACAGTAATTTTCCCTTTCCCCAGGTTTGTTATGGGATCTTGCAATGGACTTGGCATTGCAATCATTAGTAGAGGACCCTATGAAGAGCCTAAAGGGTACCAAACGAAGTAGTATTGTCAATTGAAAAGTCCATTTTCCTTTCCCTCTCTGTTAACACAGTAGCAGTGTGACTTACTGACTAGAAAACATATCCCCCACCCTTTTGTTTCATCGTAGGAAAATCTTGGCACTCATTCCCGCAACTTGAAAGCAAATGCCTGTAGACATGCCTGGTATATAACAAGTGCCTGTCATGCTGTGATGTGAGCTGAATTGATTTGAAGGCAAACACCTTGACAGACAGGCTGTCAGAGCACACATAAAAATAACAGAGAGGTAAACAAATAACACTGATGTACAGCATGTCCCTGTTGTTTCTAATGTGCTTGGCTTGCTTACTCTTTATTCCATGTAAATTAAAAAAAAAATGACAGGAATTGTGGCTATTTTAGCAGCAAACATCAGAAAAAACAGTATCATCACCCTAGCATACAAAATTCTGCAAGCCTCACACACTGAAAACACTTTCCCCCCGACTTTTCACAAAGTCTTTCCTCCTTCTTCAGAAACAGCACCCACCATCAGCAAAGCATTTGGTAGGTTACAGAGACCTGTACCCATTTCTGTCCATTCCTCTTCAAACCTCTGCAAACCATAATTTCCAAAATGTGCCCGGCACTAGTAGAAGCACAACTTGCTACTCTCAGCTTGCTGAGACCCAGAAAAAAAGCAGTGAACCTCTGGCTGTGTGCAGTAGCAAATGCAGCAGCAAGACATGTCCAGCATGGTCCCTTCAAAAGGTGCCAATAACCCCAAGCAGAACAGGATGTCAGGATAATGCAAAGAATCCATTTCTTGCCCTAGTTGTCCCTGCCATCAGTCACTGTGACCCCTCCTCTTAAGTAAATGAAATCAATCAGCAGGGATTTCTGTAAAATACATAAAACAGTCATCTTCCAGACTCTACAGAAGATAAATGGTTCCAGACATTGGACTGCAGCCATTTTCCCACACATGCTACAGTGTTTTGTCATCCATATTGGGCCATAATAGTGAGTGGGTTTTACTTTTTTTTTTCCCTCAGTCAGCAGCCAATGCTTCTGCTTCTAACTCGTACACTAAAACCACAGCAACAGGAGTAATTTTTCTGTACAATTCATAATAGAACAGTTTCACTCCCAGTCAGTCAGTCTGGAGTCTTGTACAAAACTTTGACACTTTTCTGCTACAGATAGTATCATCTTATCACTCCCAGCTGGAGCTCCACAAACCTTTTTAGGATTAAAGCATATCACCCCATATACAAGCCACTGAAGTGAAATGAGCATGAAATTATGAGCAATGCAAGCCTTATCTGAGAACCTGCTAACAATAAATAATAGGACTGCTTACAACATCTCATGTTGGCTTTTGTGCTAATTTCAAAGAAGGATACAAGTATATGACAAAAGATGCATCACAGTGTGAGTTTTCAATTAATTTTAATGCATTTTCAAGCAAGTCCTTAATAATCTGTTAACATAAAATGCACTTTTGGAAAGAAACCATGGGGCTTTTTCATTATTAAGAAATGTGCAACCAAATTCTATCCTTAATTAAATCAGGAGTAATTTTATTAACTACAGTAGACTTAACCTGACTTACATCAGTGTAACTGAGGGTAGGATTTACCCCGGGGTGTTTATACACTGTAGTTCCAGTTAGTTTAGATCTATTTGGGTGGGAACTCCTTTCCCCTTTCCAGAAAAAATATTCTTGCCTACCCTTTTTCACCTCGCAGCTGGGGCCAAAACAGCCTTTTCTTCTAAGATATTTTTCTGAAAGGTTATAACAAATCTTATCCTCGACAGGAGGTGACCTTATTAAACAAAAAAACACCCTCTGAAGTAAGGGACACCAGCAGTTTTAAAGTTTGTTTACAAGTTTTTAAACAAGCCACCTCAAACAGATAAGCTTATTTACATCTTAAAAATAAATAAAAAACTTTAAGTAAAAGCTATTTAATACAGGAGCTACTTATGTCTGTTTCAAAGCTGAAAAGCCCTTTCAAACATTATTAGCTGCTGTATTAAACATTCCTGTTCCAGTATAGAAACTTACTGTCCACAGATATCCTTGGGCTCCACTGTACCTCTGAACCAAAATCACTTTCTTCTTTACTTCATTTTCTGCTCTCCTGAAATCGGATTCCCAGTTCCTGACAGATGGCTCCTCTGTCACCGAGCTCTGCTTCCGCCTCCTTATCGCTGCCAGCTAATACTTCCACGATGCTTAGCTGTTGTCTGCGGAGCTGTGCTCTACATCATTTCTACTCTGATCAATGCTCCGCTTGGTTTTAGGTTGGTTTCTAGTCCCGCCTCCTGCTCTTGAAGAAACGAAAACTCACAGCTGGATTTTCTATAAATCATCCTTTTAAGAGCGGCTGAGCGAGTAGGGCAAATACTACAGCTAAGACCTGCTGATCCATTTGAAACTTCAAAAACAATTCCTCACCTTAATGATGCACACATGAAAGTTAATCATGTACTAAAATCACTAATACTGAAAAATAGTGGCCAGATAATTGTGACCTTCAGGGCTTAGATGCTGATTAATGTAATACAAAACTCCTCTCTGTTCTGGGGCGGGGGGAATACGGTAAAACCTACTGCCTCGGTGAACTGCTTTATATAGTGCTCTGCTTTGAACAGGAGCTTGTCATTCTTACACCGGTAAATTTACATTTGCAATGCAGAGCTTTCTGACAGGCTAGCCCAGTGTACACACTGTTTAGCTTGAAAGAGACTTTACCATCACAGCAGCTCTTCTGAAGTGTGGGCAGGAAATACTTTTATTTTCTGCACAGCACTAAGCGCACTACACAGCCCTGAGCTCATTACCATGTTTAACAAAGTGCAGAGTATAAAAGCAAGGTGGTATCATAAAACCAGCACAACGAACTTTATTTCCATGAAAACAGCAAAACAGCTGAGTTTCTGTAAACTGTTAATTGTTCTAATCCTCCACCCTCCAGATCTTCTTAAGAAACTGTGCTGTGGAAATGAGAAATGACTGGGCAGATCTGGATACAGTCCGAATGGGCTGCAAAATCCTGGAGTTTTCTTTAGGGCTTTTCTATGGTGAGAGCTGCATCCCAGCTAAAGTGTTGCCAGGGCTAAAACCAACTCCTTTCTTACTAACAGCTCCCTGTGTCCTGGTGGCCTGTGAGCTCCCCTGACTGCTACTCACACTGAAGAGCAGCTGAGCTGCTGCTGTAGTCTTGATAAAGAACTCCTCGGGTTTCCAGTGGGGGAAGCGTGCAAGAGCAGCATGTGCCAACAGCAGCTCTTCCCCAAGTGTGCCTCTCAACTCCCAGCAAGCTTGGACCTGTGGGCTTCTCCTGACAGCTGCTGGAGTGGACTATTGCATCACTAGTCTTCTATGAGTGGATCTCATCCCTTTTTGAGTCTCATCCACCCTACCCTACCATGTTCCAAAAAAATGCAGTGGAAAAAACACCAAAAAAGCACTTTTATCTATTTATTCTGACTCTCGAATCACTTTATTACATGCCCCACAATTCTCCCAAGTTCAGTTTTTCCACATGATAGGTGACTTTGTGGGCTTCTGTCAGACCAAATTTGACTGTCTCTTTTCCTAAGACGAAGAATCACCTCTGTTTCATTCTGGGGCTGGTCAGCCTTTCTGCTCATCCCTGTAGGTACTGCTGCTTCCATAAGCACTGCAGCCAGCCCTTTAGTTCACCTGACAGAAGCTGATGTCACAGCACCCAAGCTCAACGCTTGCTCCCAGTCCATGACTGATATTGTTGAAAATATTCTCACATTCTTTGCTCTCAGTTCTGCAGACAGTCAGGACAGTCAGTTGTCACCTTGTGGTCTCCACCACCATGGCATGAGTCACCTGCATACAAGAATTTCAGAACAACCACACCGATTTCCAAATGGTTACCAGCCTGGCAGGCCAGGAGAAAGCAGTATGGATTAAGTAGCCAGGAATGCTCTGAGCCAAGGACAACACCACTCTGATGCAGCTACTACTCTCTTAACCAGCAGCTATAAGACACAGGTCCTGGGCCCCTGTCCAAGCTGTGACTCAGATCTGAAGTGCTGCAACGACAGTGCTCTCCTGTGGATGCACTGGTTCATCAGTAATTTGATGATGAAGAGTGAAATGAGTGTGGGTAGAGCACTATCCCTGCACCCAATCCAAATATGTAATGGTAAATATAGCAAATCTGCTTTCCAGGTGCTGTGGTACATTCAGTACTTATCAGCTGTCCAAAAAACCTCACATAACCGATTAAAATTACTTGTTTGACCTTTAAAGTGTACATGAAAATCCATAAATGAGACCCATTAGTAGTACATATCCACTTGAATAATAATAGAATTTTGAATCCCTAGCAAAGGTTTCCAAAGAGATTAAATACTCAATACCATGGTGTGACATGCACTATACAGATGGAGATCTTCCAAGGACTTTTATAGGGCATTTTTTTTAATGTCTGGAGTAATGTTTATGGTACAGATGGCAAGATCTGCACTTTCTCTGCTCTGAGATTGCTGACTATCACCTGAATAACAACAACAACAAAAAAAAATAGTTTGCTGCAGGTGGAAATAAATATATCTATTCTACATCATCCTCCATGTGCTTTAGTTCCAGAAAGTGCACTGAGTTCTTTGGGGATGAAAGGGAAGATCTGCTACTACTGCTAGTGAGTATTTGGTTCACATGCTCAAACTAGAGCAAATCGCCAGTAAGGCAGCAAAATGTGGCAGCACAGATGATGGTTTATCAGGACCTTTTCTCTCTGCAAATCTTTTACTGGGCCACACTACTTGCTAATTGTGAACACAGCCCTACAGCAGCCCAGTACGGCTGAACCCAAGGCCATGGAATGAGCTCAGCTCCCAGGAAACAATCCCCTGCATTGCTGGTCCCTGTTTTGGACCCCTTCTACCAACTTCTTCCTAAGCAGTGTGAACATGAGTCCATCTGTGTTCCCTGGCTGTGGGATCCCTCACTCTCCCTTGTTTAGTAGTACAGATGTTGTTCCAGGGATGAAGGACAACAGGATAGTTGCTCCTGTCAGTGTTGTGTAGCCCTCATTTCCCCCTTACCTGGAGATGGTTGTGAGATTTGCTGAGACCCTGCTGACACAAGCAGCTCACAAATGGTTTCAGCACCCCATCCTGGCACTTGGGAAGGGGAAGGAGAAGAAATAAATGGTTTGCCATTTCTCCCCAATGACTTGTAACTAGAAGAGCTCAGACTTCTCCATGCAACAAGGATAGCCATGTTGGCTTGGCTCTGAACTCCTTTTGGAAATTGTATATATTTAATATGTCAAGCCCTCTACCATGAGGTTGTCTGGGGAAAACTTTTAACAGTTTAAAGGCACTCTGACTGTAGTGTATTTGCCTATAATGTGGTAAGTAGAATTATTAAAAGCCTTGCCTTTTGCATCTTAAAACTCTAAGGAGGTACTCAACCACACATTATTTCTTCTTACTGTCAGATTTTGCTTTGCTAAGACAGAATGCATGAAACACTAGACAGATGTGGGAAAGCCTTGAGTTCTTTGAGAAGAAACAACCGGTATGAGGACACTGATGGAAAAGTGAGCAAGGTGAAGATGCTTCTCTTTGAAGATGAGCACTTGTGACTGACTGCATATCCTCTGCACCACTGCTTTGCAGCCTTCCTTCTCTGATAGTCTGAATATCCATTTTCAGCTGAAACTTCTCCACAGCTGAGCTACAATTGGGTCCTCCAGCTCAAGTTCACCTCATTAATTTTCACCATCCAGTTGAAGGCAACAAGACCAGCCAGGAGATCTTTGGATCCTGCAGACTACAGCAGAGCCCTGTTTCAGTTTCCTTTGATAAAACAAGCCATCTCCTCTCTAACAGCTTTTCTGAACCCCCTGAGGCAAGCTGAATGGGGGCAGGATCATGGGGAAGAGAACTGAGTGCAGCATTGCAGATGTGCCCTCCTGTGCCAAGTACTCGCCTCTCCCATGGGAACACACAGCCAGACAGAGCTGATGGCCAGGCTGCACTGCCAGCCCACATTTCAGGAGTGACCTGCAATTATTCTCCAGTCTGCAAACGCACTCGAGCCTTTGATCTCCTCTGTTGTTCCCAACTGCCAGCCTCCCAGATTCTGCCAGCACTTCCTGCTGCTGTTCCATAATCAGGCTACCACAGTGCTGATAACCACAGTACAACTGCAAACTGAGCTGCCTGCAGAGGAAGGGCACATGGAGCCCTGCACATCCCCACTGCATGACCCCTTCCTTTCATCCCACTTTCCTACTGCATGTCCTCTGCTAATCCTGGCAGATTCTGGAGGAGAACTTGAGCCAAAGGTTTTACTTTGTGCTACCAGGAATGGACGAACCCTGTTTTCAGCTTTCCCCTAGAAACACACTCATATTTTCTCCTAAGGATGATTGAATTTGATAAATTATTGAGATAAGGGAACATAAAGGGCTGCATCACTTTCAGCAAGAACACAAGGGGTAAAGAAAAAAAAATACTGGGTTATTACTATTTGAAACTCTGCATCAAGATGGATATTTCAAGGAAAAATCAAAATAAAAAAGCACATTGAAAACTTCCTATCTAAAACAGAAAACTGTAATAATAACATGTTGAGAGGGGGATTTTCTCCTGGGCAGCTTTTAGCTCTGATTGCCATTTCCCAAAGAGATCCTGAACTATTTGTCATTCATTTAGTACTTTGTTGTTATGTAAAGTAGGACAGTTGTGCTATCTCCACCTGATGAGAAAGCCACACACTTTTGCATTTTAATATCAAACACATTCTTCGAAGAATCAAAATATACATTATCCAACTTGCTTTTCAGAAAAACCTCTCTCGTTCATACTTGGTACTCATTTAGTCTTTCTTCTGCTGGAAAATCTCTGGAGTTAACAAGGCATATCTCTGTGTCACATGTGTTCCCTTTAATAGCCAACATAAATGTTTTTCAGCTCTGGACTCTCCAGCTTGAGTCTCACTTATGAAAGGCAAGCAGCGCCTCTCTGCTTTACTCATCACGCGACCAAAGGACTGCCGATCTCCCTCTTGTCTACGGGCAAAGCAGGGGCTCCCAGAGCCCGGCACAACACAACTCCCTTCGGTTTGATCGAGCTGATCAGCTGAGAAACTCCATCCTGATTCCAAGCACTCTTCAGCAAGCTCTGTTTCCCAACATTTTTCCCTTCCCAAGGGCCAGCAGTGCCACGCTCGATTCAATGGCACCTCCCTGCAACGACCTCTGTGCTCCTGCAGGCTGGGCCTGGGACAGCGTGGCTGTACTAAGGGGACACTGTGTGACAAGGCATCCCAAAGGCCCTGAAAATGGCACTTGCCATGATTCAATGACAGCAAGCCATTGTTTAATGTGAGGTTCACTTTGTGGATGACAGAGGCACATTATTTCATTAGTATGTTAAAATGCTTCAAAGAGTTCAGAAATAAAAAAAAATTCTTGGAATTGCTGCATGAGTCAAAACTTTCAGAAGTTTGCATTAAAATATGAATCACTGGGAGGGAGTGCTTCAAGGGAGGAAAAAAATTCTTGTTTTCAGCAGAAAATTAATTGGGTGTTCTGAAAATCAGTAATTAAAAACACCATTAGTAGACAATAATCATGTGCAGTGCTAGTCTCCTTCTGTACATAAAAGGCTTTAAAAGGACAGAGTAAGAGAGAAAAGTTCAGCATCAGCATTTGCCTCAAGACCCAATGCACCCAGGGGCTAGCCCAGCATCCCTTGTGCAGGGAAACGAGAGCTAGAAAAGATATTTTTGTTGCTGTGAATAAAAATTGGATTTCTGAAGCTATATGCCTGCACCATTTAAAATTAACTTGTTCACTGAAAAACCTGAAATGTCATCCTGAGAGACAGCACCACCATCGCTCCATGCACGTCAGAGAGAAGTGCCACCACCCTGGGCAGAAAATGCAGCCACTCTTTGCTGTGCAACAACACAAGGCTGGAAGCAAAGAATATGGTTTCCAAATTAAACAGCAGGGAGTAATTTCTGCCAACAGGATGTAATTACTCCTCTTGTAAAAGAGCTGTGGAACACTTAATGGTTTCGAGCACTAATACATATGGAAACAGAGTGTTCCACAAATACCCAGCCAAGTGCTAGAGCACCACTGGCTTGGGAAGCAATAAAAAGCCGAGAACACATCCTGTACTGCCTAAGAATTCAAGAGTCTCCTTCCAAATGCTGCTCCAGAGGGGCTGCTGAAGTTTCTGTAACAGGTATGGTCACTGCCCAGGGTGAAATTTCTTGTCTCTCATAGCAGCTGTAGTTAAGGCACTGCCTCACAGTACAAAGTATAGATTTATCACCATCATATCTCAATGCCAGGTCTGTGACTATTTCAGGTAATTTATCTGACTAGACTGCTATCTTCCCAAACATCTCTTTACAAGCAAGCAGGATCTGAGACTATGTCAAATATATCAAGGTAATTCCATAGGATATATGGAATCTCAAAGTTGATGTGCTACTGATACTAATTTTCTTAAGGCCTGACCAAAATACATTTTCAGATCAGAAATAAATAACAGCATCAAAATGCAGACATTTTAAAATTATGGCCAGAACATTCCCAGCCCCTTCACAGAAATCGTATTTGTTGACTGAAGGATGTTAGGCCTTTAATACCCTAGAGCAACTCAGCTCTTACATTTGCATGCAAAAATTCATAGCCATACTTAGGAAAACAGGCAAGCAGAGCTCTCCTGGTACAAGTTTTTTACTACCTTTACTACTGCAGACTGGAGCTTGGGAAGAAACAAATGTACCAGGCCCTCCCCCTTCACTTCCACTGAAAACACAAAGATTTCACAACACATCCATGTATGTAAGACCTCGTGCAACAAAACCAGCCCCACTCACACCTCTCACAGAGTATCACGCATTTCCCAGAGATCTGAAGGTGGGATTCGTTAAAATTAAGAACAGTTCTTACTGCAGGAGAAAACTGTCCCTAACCAAGAAGAAAAGCCGAAGTTTTTCTGCACAGCCCTGCCTCAAACATCAGCAGAAAAAAATGCTTACATGCTGACAACTCATCTGAGAAACTGCTCTGGAGCTTAATCAAGACATCAGAGGTTTATTTTGAACAAGTACTTAGGGGAATGGGCATGAATTCTCCATGTTAGTGATGGCCCTTAGTGTGTGATTCTCTCATCCTTGCATGGATGAAGAGAAAGCAAATGAATCTGGTTCATGACTATTTAACGATACAAAATCTATTTTTTAAACACGGATGATTCTTTTTGAGCAAAATTTAGCATAATTGAAGTATGAAACTTTGTGTTCTTGACCTTTCAGAAAAAAAAAAAAAAAATCTAACATTTGGTTCTTTGGTCAGTTATGCTATTGAGAAATTAATTTTCTTTCAACACACACTTGCACAAAAAACTTTACTAATCATATTTCTATTACCATCATCCTTCAGATCTTTTAGCATGATTTACGGACGGGGAAAAAATGGAAGAAAAACAAAAACTGGCAGTACATTATGCAGCTTTGGGCAAAGAAGATGATGGATTCTCCCAAAGTAATTTCCTGCAAAGTGAGATTTGATATAAGGATCTTGATTATGTATGTCAGTGCTGGGAAGGTACCCAGACATGTGAGACTATCATTTACAACCAATGCAGCCAAGGCAGAGGCCAATACTGGGTTTTAGAAATGAGAAGCATTAGTACAAGGGAACAGAAAGAAAGGATTTTTCAGAAGAATTGGAGACAACAATATTTGATTTAACTTACAATACTCTACTACTTCCTAAGATGGTCCCAATTAGACCTATTTCTGCATACCACACTTGGTGAATGATGCCACACTTGGTCTTGTCCTCCTCTAACACTCTTGGCAAAAGCAACAAAGACTTCCTAGCACTAAAAGGCCATACTGTGGTTTTATTTTCAAAAATCACTTCTAGGAAAAATGAGAGGGTAAAAAAAACCCCTCTGTGAGATACTCTGTATCCAAGGACAAAGCAGAATGGTTCCATGTGAGTAATTTTCAGTCTTTGCAGGCTTGGCATTTGTGGTATGAACTCAGAACAGTCATTACCAGTAATTCTGTCATTTCAAGTGTTTGCAACACATGAGAAATAAGTGCTTCTAAAATGAAAATACCATCCTAACCACTTCAGGAACACTTACAGATCAACTTCCTACAACTTCAATCTAAATCCATTTCGCTATATTTAAAAAATATTTTTGGATGCTCTAAGTAAACCAAGGCATTCAACCTGTGACTTGAGAAAGGTTTTCAAACAAAAATGTTGCAAGAAGCAAGACATGATTAAGGAGACAACACATTTCCATTTGCACACTTGAAAGACTGCTTGTTGGATTAACCCAAAGTGAGCCTGCAGTCTAGCCATATCTTCTCTCCCATCTTTAATACAGCCAAGCAAAAATAAAGAAAAGAAAAGGTATCACATGTGCAGCCACTTTGCAGGAAAATTTTAAGCGGTCTAAATTAATTCCTTTGTTCCTACTGACATATGGAAACTACTTCTCTGAACTCTGATGAACAATCTATCTCTGAGCTTCATTTTTATTTGATATATTTAATGACTCCTATTACAAAGCAGTCTAAATAGGGAATCTAAGAACAGAAAGAAAATACAAGATTTGGTTCTTTCAGGCACCAGTTTAGGCTTATAAGCAACAAAGCAGGCAGTGTGCTGTGATGGTCTGGGTAGTTCCCAGCAACCTGGAGTCTCCCATCTCCCTTCCCAGCAGACCTATCTGACAGTGTCATGGAAAAGACATTATTTTAAAGTCCCCAATAACCAAATTATCAAACAAAATCAAGGGTCAGGATTTCTCTGGGCACATGTACAAATGTGACGCACAAGAGATTTCAAAGCAGCTTTTCCAATACACGCAAACCCTCTCTGATGCCATTGTTTTTGGTGTCTCGTACTGTGTGAAGTTGTACAGTAATAGTGTTGCTGTTTGGAAACAGGTTAAACCCCCCCTTGCCGCAGGCACACCTATTGACACAAACGCTGCTTGTGAAATCCCCTCACCTCTGTCCTATCAACCTGAAATCAGTTCGGGAGCCGCCGGGGGCGTGGAGACGGCGCACACAGAGGGAGTGTTTGCACAAGCCTTGTTTCCATAGGAGACCAGGGTAAACACTTCCCCATTTACACAAAAATGCCGTTTTCCAGGGCAGTACACAGGGCTGGGAAGTCTGCAGCTCTGGCCGTTGCCCACTAGAGGCCGTGAAGCCCTTACGCCTGCCCCGGCTGTTTCACAAGCCAGTGAAAAGGAGATGAGGAATGGGAAGCACCAAAAATGAAACGTATTTTTCTTCCGACGTTCAATTTTAACCCTCCCTCAGTGCTGCGAGGCACCCCAGTCCTGGCAGGCCAGTGGGAGCAGCGGGACCTGCTGTGGGCAGCCAGCTCTGCTCACCAACAACTGGAAACCTGAGGAGGAGATGGATGGGGAGGATGATCAGAAAAATGAGAAGCTGCAGCTGGCTGGTAGGAAGCTACTCCTCTGTGACAAGCCCAAAGTAAACAACGAGTAGCCAAATTTAATGGGTCACTTTTAAAATTAATTGTGCTTTTTGAACATCACCCATTGGAGCCTGGCAAGCTGCAGCAGTCAACAGAAAGGATGCCAAGCATGAGGGGGATTTAATGAGCAGCGTTTGCTGGAGAACTGCAGCAACAAACACATGTGCACAGAAAAACACCGTAGAGGCTGGTTTGTGGAGAAGAAATCCGAGGGTATTTCTCAGTACACTGAGAAACAAATACGGGCAGTATAACAATAAAGAAGCAATACTCAGTTTCTCCAGTTTAACTCCAAACGGGGCTTTGCTGCTTATCCAGAGGTTACTCTCTGTGAGGGACACAGGGAAACAGACAAAAATTATGAGAGGAGACCTGCCCAGAGCTGTGCTCTAAGGGAGTACATCAAACCTGGACTTCCACAGGAGGCACAGGAACATGGCCCCTACAGAGCCTAAGGCTGGAAATCACATTTAAACGTCTTCTTGCAAGCTTGTGAAAGCTTATCTGGAAAACTACAAAGGGTCAATGCAGATCAGATTATTCTTCAAAGCTATTGATTGCCCTGCTTTTTGCAATATTGAATTTCATTGGGCATTGTGCTGTGCACACACCTGGCTTACTTATGTCCCATTTTAAGATCCTTTACGTTCTGCCATCTAGATTAGTTAAATACTTTTGTATTTAACTAATAATAAGGTTGTCTTCTGCAACCTCTGTCATGTTCCACACTTGTGCCACACATCATTAAACAGCACAAATGTCACACAGGTCTTAAAATGAAATTCCAGGGCAGCCCAATAAAAACCAACGACCTTAGTAAAAATGTATATTTATTTGTCTTGTATTGCTCTCAAGTACGTGGCAATCTTGTGGTGAAACCTTCTATTAAGACTAGGGAAGGTGGGTTTAAGCACCTTCTGGTTGGTGGTCAGACATCTCAAAAGCATTAAGGTATGATGCAAAATGTGAGTGCCACTGCATCCTTGGATTTTCATTTCCTGCATCCTTTCCATTTTACAGGAAACTAGTGATAGGTAGTTTGTGTTCAGGTGTGCAACTCGGGCAGTTCAGTGTGGAAGAAGAGGATTTTGGTTTTTGCATTTCATAAGGATATTTAGTGGTGGCTGTTGGTAAATACCGCAGTGCAGGAGGCTGTTTGGGTTGATGCCCCTTGCCCTGGTGGGCTGAGGCTGACAGCCCTCCCAGCACGGTGTGATGGGGATCCATGGGCTGTGGCACTTGGCTTGTCCTGATGCAGCATGCAAGGATGCCACAGCAGAGCTCATGCTGTGACAGCAGCTCCAGAGCAGGAGACCAACACACAGTTTGTGAAGGGTGCAGCACACCCTGCACACCCAACCAGTGTGCTGGGAGCAGTGTGCAAAGCACTGTCTGGGGCTCTTGCTGGGACTGGTCCTTTATTAAAGGAGGGTAAACAAATTTAAGACAGATCTGGCTGCATTCATGAAGACAACTTTTTTTTTTTTTTTTTCTCTGGTGGTTTGTTAGCAAAAGAAAAATGTGCGAAGTGGCTCGAGTATTTTTCCACTTTATGAAGGCGACTATGAGGGAGTGGGGTGCCTAGAGATGTGGAAGCTCATCCCCACCTCACACTTCCAGCTCCACTGGGCAGCTTGCAGTCCCTCTGGCCAATGCTCAAGGAAAAGCTGGGTCCTTATCTCTAACATGTTCCAGTTAAGCAGCCCTGAGAGCAACCCCAGGTGTTCATACAATCTCTAATCCCATTAGGGCTCTTTTAAAGCAAGTGGTGGGTTTTGTTTTTTTGGGGTTTTTTTTGTTTTTTTTTTTTTTCTGGTGTCACAGAATTTACACTTAATGGGTTTGCAGTTATTAGGCAGTTAGAAAAGTTATTTGCACTTTGCGATTTTCAGCCAGAAGTGCAGCAAGAGACAAGCACTGAGGTCCTTGTGAATCCCACAGCTGCTGTGACTTTTCCATGTGAGGAAAGAACAGTTGCTGGAGGCATTTCAGAGAAATGCAAGAACACAGGAACAGTTCATTAATACTGGAAGTGAATTTGCAATTACTGAGAGCAGATGGCCAGCTCACACAGCGAATGAACCTTAAACCATCTAGGCTTACAAGACTACTGCAAACATTGAAACACTACCAAATTCACAAAAAAAAAAAAAAAAAAAAAAAAATCCTACGTGCTCACAGTCAGAAGTCAGCTCAGATTTGGATCCTATATATCCCATATACAGTGGCTTAAGTCCAGATAAAGCTGTCAATAATAAACTGAGTCAGTGGATTTACCGCAGAGTTCATGCCCCTTCTTTTTACTTGCATAAAAACCTCTCAGAGCGGTCCAAGATAAGCAAAAATAACAAGAACCTTAATAAAATAACAGTGTCAGCATCATTAATAAAGCTAGGAATCAAGCTAATCCTCCCTTGTACCACTGTAACTCAGCTGTATCAGAGATGTGGTAGCAGCATTAATAAGAGTGGAAATCAAAGCTGAAGTTACATGACTAAGTTTTTCATTAATTTGTAGTCCACTAACAAAAAACACCATACACACACTGCTTCAACAAATGTATCTGTGATGCACTCCAGAGCTATTGAATTCTTTCCATACACAGGCTGCTTGTAAAGGCTCTGTGAAGGAGTTTAAGAGAAATGTGTATCTTGAAAACACTCTTCAATGCAACTCATGGACAAATTAGAATTACTATTGCTATAGGCATGTAATTGTACATATGTGCAAAGGGAAGGTCTTGCTTACCACCACGTGCATTCCCCTCTGCCAGCTCTTCATTTTGCTTGGCAAACAAGACTATAATTAATGGGGAAGAGGGAGGCTATAAGCAAAGAGCTCTGTTGCATGGTCCTTCCTGCACATGTCCAGGGAGTGGAATGCAATGGCTCCACCATCTCTGAGGCAGCCATGCAGTCATCCGTCAAAATCTTTTTCCCTGGGACACAGAGTTTCAGCAGCCGAGCTGTGTACCTCTGGACAGCAAACAGTGAAGGCTCCCTAAGGTTAACCTGACCTGCAGTTTACAGGCCTTTGCAAACGGGTGCACAAGAGCCCCAGTGCTGTGTGGATGCCAAGGCAGGCGGCACGGAGAGTCGACACGTCAGATTTGCCAAAGCCTGGCACAAGAAGGTAACTGCAACTGGCCTGCACTCTGAGGACCAGCCAAAAGGCTGCAACAGCAACAAAGGGAGTAGGCAAGGTATGTGACTTAAAAAAGAATGGTAATTGGATTTTCAGATGAGGAAGGGGTGTTGGCTTGGTGGCACTTGTGATCAGTGCAACTTGCTGAGCAAGGAATAGCGGTAACTTAGATCCTGCCAGTCAAGATAACTGCTAACAAGGCATCCAAAGACTTTTCCTTGGTTTCCCTCACAAAGTTAAGGGTGTATGCACTTTTACTCACAAGCAGGATAGAATTTAAAATTTCAGGGGCGTACTTATAGCAAAAAGCTCAGGTTTATTTTGCACAATCAACCTAATTCTTCTCTTAAGCCAGAAATCTGCATAGCAAATCAGTTTGTTTAGAGATTCTGATACAATTCACCAATTTCCTTGTCTGGCTTCAAGGCACAATATACAAAAATACATCAATGCATGTGATGAGCTTATTCTACCAAAAGGCTACTTCCATACCTGCAGCAACAGAAAGTGTAAAGTGTTGTAGCTGCTTTCAGATTCCTTCCCTTTACACTTCCTTGTCTAACACAAAAAGTAGAAAGCACAGGATACTGCAGTGCCAGCTATTACATTGTTAAGACATTGGTATGCTGATTCAATATCTCAGAACTGCTTTAAAGTTTTCCAAAACTTGAGGAAAACAAAGTTTGTATTGAAAGCCATTTTGACAGAAGGTGGTTTACATATGCATCTATTTAGTATGGTGAAATATAGTATTAAAAAACCTGTTGAATATAAAAAGCTATTTCTAGCAATGTCTTAATAACCCTGGTTATTCTTTGAAACATTTTGCATTTCCCTGAAACTGTGTGATCCCAGAACTATTTTAAGCAGCGTACACTATTGTATATGCCATAGCAATTCCACTTAGTCTCTGGGTCCAATTCTACATCTGGCTTTGGCCATTAACAATTAAATTGAAATTCTTTTTTCTCCAACAAATATTTATCCATTGTAGACTGATTAAATATATGGCAGCACTTGTAAACTGCTGTGATGACACAATACTTGGACCTCTCTCCATTAGCAATGACAGATCTGGAGCAGACACTGGCTTACATACTCAAGGATTTCAGATTTCCAGACGCATTTCTAATTTTGTATAAATCATTTTTTTTCCTTTCTAAATCTGACATTGTTCGTCATTAAGGGCTGGGATTTGGGGGGTGGGGGGGGAGGGGGGGGCAGGGGGGGAAAGCAGAAAATCCCAGGGGATTGAAAACAACAGATGTTGTCTGTTTTAAGCTTCCTTTATTCCAAATCACTGAATTTCGTGCTTTTAAGGTTTTCCTGCCTCTCTTTTCAGAGACCCATGTTTTGCTCTTTAAATGGGTTTTCAAGAAGCTGACTCTGACTGGAATGTATGTGAAAGAGATTTTCCACCTAAAATGCACCTTTTTACTTCTTTTTTAATTGAAGTTACTAGAAACATACTAAAAAATATGACAGAATCACTATCAGGGCAGTATCACTGTGTATGCATAGTGTGAGCAGTAAACCCCACAGGATACCATCCTACCAAACAGGAGGTGCATGTTACTCACTTCCCACCCAAAAGCTCTTGTGCTTCCTGCTCCTCCATTTCAACACTGCTGAACTGCCAACCTCAAAATCCAAAATACTGCCCCAGGACAGAAAGGGATTTTAAAGCTTTCCTTAGAATCAATTTTCTTCCCCATAATCAGCAACTTTCCCACACTTGCCTGCCCTCCATCCAGCCAAAAAGCCCCTGCTCTTAGGAGGTAAAACTCATTCCTTGCTCAGGTGAGTGACTGCATCCTTTGAAAAGATGATGTCATCATGAAGTCATTGATTCCAAAATGGTGTGGGTGAAGAAGTAGCTGTGTAATGCTGTGGAACAAATGCTGTGTAATTTGATCCCTAAGGATATGTCAGGGAAATAAAAAACCAGCAAGGATGTTGGGGACAGATTTGACATCCTTTTTTAAAAACTGAGAGGTTTCAAAAACAATTATAGGAATTGCTTATGTATTGGATAAAGTAATAGCACAGTGAGGAGCAGTAATTTTCTGCTTCTAAAAGATAGAAGAATGTCTGAAATGTGAGAACAGACAAATTCAAATTAGAAGCTAAACATATGGTTTTCATACATTGTATTTTTAAAAATTTTTTGTCTCACAGTCAACACAGGGTGAGTTTTTGGGACGGATATTGAAGCCAAATAACCAAATTCTGTTTTCAACACATTAGACAGACAGGAGGCCAGGCTAAATGAACTAATGGGTTTAAGCTTTACGAGGTCAAACCTTTCTATTAAGTGTCAGAAACTCTATGTTTACAGTGATTATATCCATGGTCATTAATAAAAATAATTGGACATGATTACCGCTTTGATTTAATCAGGTTTGCATTGGTACAAATTCATTGAATTGCAGATGGAAGAAATATTAAACCTCACCCCTTCACAGATGGCAAGATTTTAACAATGCCTTCACAAAGCCTCAATTGATATTTTATGCCTTGACTTCCTCTTGTATGCCAGTTTTTTTGCAACAGCACATGCAGTACAGAAGCAATAGAAATTAAGCTGTAATACAGTTTCGTTTGCCAAGCCTGAGTGGATGCAAACATTCATCCTTTTGGAATTAGTATGTTATTCATGTTCTTTTACAAATAAAAATCTATTTTCAAGTTAGAAAATAGAAAAAAAAGATGGATTTTCTGGTCTTCAGTAAGGCCATCTCTGCTTCCACCTTCTGTAAGCTTTTGTTCATCCTGAGGCCCTCAGATACTGATTTCTCCTGTTCTTCCATTTGCTCTAGCCTTGTTGAGCAGCTGGGAAAGTTATGTGTCTGCACGACCTGCCACATGTAGGAGATGCAGAAATTCAGTTGCATTTTCTGTAGGATCAAAGGTGATTTTTCTAAATTCTCTTCCAAAATAAAATTCTAACATATTCAACTCTCAGAAATATCAGAAAAACAGTGCTTGGCTCTGGCCTTTGCTACTGCCTCTAGATTTTCCAACTGAAGGACAAGGATGCAATGACACAATCTTTGATACGAAATCAAGACCCAGGTCATTGACAACAGCTACACCAGGAGCAGCCAGCACCTGTCATGAGCTCCAAGCCTGGCAATTCTGAAGTGTTTTGAGGTCACTTATCCTGAGTCCATGAACTCAGAAGACCCTCATATGAACAGAAGTGCCCTGAGTTGCACATATGAAAGCCTTTGTCGTGATTTCTAGGATCCTGAATAGGGCACAGGGAATCTGGAAATTTGGCCCTGTACCAGCTCAAGGGACTGTGGCAGCTCTGGCTTCCTCAGCAGTTCACCTGCTCAGATATTGAAAGACACGCTGGTTCACCAAAATACTGTCAAATCTGGCAAGCTTTCACTAAAGGTTTCAAGCCCACACATCTCCCAGCCACAAAAAGCCTGAGAGTTTAAGTTTGAGAGACTGAAATACCAGCGTGCCCAGTAGCACTCTGGTGTGTGTGTTTGGACTGAGATGGGGCAGCTGAGGTGGCTGAAGTGTTGAGTAGCAGAGCAGAGGGCAAAAAGACTTCAAACTTACTTTGGGCATGTGTACCTAGATTAGACAGGAGGGAGAAATCCCCATTCAGAGATATGGGATATGCCAGCATAGTACTGGCAATGGAACCACAGCAGCTGCGGGGTGAGGAGAGAGGAGTGCACAAAATCACATTGGATAACTACTGATAAGGGACTTAGCTAATATGCACATTTCTGATTTTCACTAATGACTGAGGCAACCCTCAAATACATGGCAGTTCAGCCAGTTGCTGTTGTCCTGTTACTCAAAATTGCCTATGGAATGAACTGAAATTTAGAAAAATGTACAAAATCAAAAATATTGACGTTTAGCACTTGTCGACACATTAAATTCTGATGCCCCTTCAGAAAAGATCTGTGGGCTTTGACATGTTCCTTCTTTTCAGCATTTTTTCCTCACCTATATAACTTATTGTCACAGCTCTGCAATTTTATTGACAGCTCTGATCTGTGAATTGCAGACTTGCTGTATTTCTAAGGTTCATGGCTCACCTCTTGGTCTGGACTGTTTTTGTCCTGCAGAATAAGAGGCAGTTTTGGAAACAGCACATGCTGATAGTGATGATGATTCCCTACAGCAGCTTCCCAGAACACTTTGTGGCAACTGTATTCTGTCTGACAATTCACGTGGACAAAGCATGTCCTACAAATTACCGTAATTAAACTTTATGAGAAGTATGCAAAGGTTTCATTAACAGTAAGGGGAGAGCACAGTGGAAAGAAACTATATATATATATATATATATATATATATATAAATATATATATATCTCAACTTTAACGCACTCATCTGGGGAAGTCAGCTACTTTGAGGAGAGACACAATGGTTACAAGTTTTCAAGAAGCAGCAGCAAGTTGTGTACTTCCAGTCTGTTCCTGGGAAAACCCTGATGAGTGCAAAGAGAGCAACTATGAAACGCTAAACACGCTGCTAATGTGTGAAGCCCTATGTTCTGGGGAGAGAAGAGCATTCAGAAATAATTGAATCATCCAGGGCTGTGCTCAGTGCATACCCTAAAGTGATTATGTTCAGAATAGAAGCTTTCAGAATGTCATTTAGTAAATGAAAACAGAGTTGGATACCAGTAATAAACCAGTGCCCTCGAGCTACTCATTTTTTATAGTGACTTAATTGAAACTTACAAATCACTGAATGCCATATGCCTGGGAAAGGGGGCAGCACTGAGACCAGGACCAGAGACATTGAGATCCAGTAACAAATCGTGATTTTGCCTCCAGTAAAGAACAGTTTATGGCTACAATTTTCTTCCTCTGGTGATAAAAACGAGTCTGTCGTGCTCTGAGTGCTCAACTGTACTTCCAGGATAGGTACAGAGCTGGGTACCAGCTTGTTTTCAACTTTCTAATTGCTGATTAACCCATTAAAATGAAACCAAGCACAAAATTTTGTTTTCTCTTTCTTAGTGTAACAAGGAGGCTTTTAAGAACTCCTTAGTTCTTAAAGCTCCTTAATCACATTTCTATTATCTCATTTGCAAGAAGCACAATTCTACTATCTTTAAAAAGCAAGCATACATTTAACCCATACTACTGTCATTCAAATTATATATAACCATTACATTTGGGGTTTCTGCCTTTTTATATACATTTAGCCCTTTCTTATATATAATAAAAAAGAAGTAAAACTTAAGCAAAATTTCCAAGTTTTTCAAATTATTACTACTTCTTGCGGAGAGCTGTCCCTAACAGAGTTGCTCTATTAAACTGTACACCACAAGAACTAAATTGGCTTTGAAAATGTAGCATTGTAGTTTTCCTAGGCTGGAGCCTAAGAATAAAAAGCATTTCTTTGGATGTAATAAATCTTCAGTCATGAGTAAAACATGAAGGAAGCCTCTCTCTTCTTGAAAGCAGGGGACACTCCCTTCCTTTCTAATAATGTACTACAAGGCAGAACTCCCAGCCTGTCATTTTACACACACACAGCTCACCAGAGTGGTTGAGCATGATTTGGACATGAGTCTGAACATGAGTTTGGGCACTGACATTACTTGCTCAAACCTGAATTAAATCATCCTGGGAGGGGAGGAGGCGTCAGAGAGGATCCTCACACTCTAAAGGCAAAGAACCACCCCCAGCCTGCCCATGCAGCCCTTCCTACCAGGCGTTGCTTCACTCAGGCATTTTGGCTGCAAGACTTCTATTCCACCCGAGTCTCCAGCCAGTGTCCCTCACTCTTGTCCTGTCTATTCTCAGCCCATTTTTCCATTGCTGAAGACTGAGCTTATCACACAACTGCAGTTAGATGATTTTGCAGCCTGCCTCTCCCGTGCAAGAGAGCTTCATCACTTTCTGCAGAAGATTGGTTTAGTGTTAGTTGCTTTGAAGATAATTGCTCAACAACAAATTCAGTTCTTAACCCTCATTTACATTTCCTAGAAGTTCTGTCAAGGTTGTGCCTTTGGGGATGATGCTTTCTGGGCTTAATCTCAGTCCAAAGGTGGTTTTCATGCATATAAGTGTAAATTCAAACACTTTAATTGTTCTCAAACCAGACACACATATGCCATGATTTTCCATAGGACCTCTATCCAAAAAAATCTCAGTAATTGCTCAGTATTTGGAAAGTATTTCCCAGTTCTCACTGAGCTCTAAGGAACACTCCAAGTTAGAAGAAAATCTGATTTCAGAGACATGAAAAAATGAAACAAATAAAATGAATGCAGAATGACATTGAGCTGCCTGTTTTTCTCACTGGAGTTTGTGTGGGAAACTAGAGTGACACAGAGTAACCAAAGCAAGTGCTGAATTTACAGTCTGAGACGCTCAGTTCTGTCCCCAGCTTCTCTGAAGGGGCTGTGACAGCTTCTGCTCGGCACCCCTAATAGCTGCATCTGCCCCAGCATGTGGATGGCCTGAGCAGCATCTGGATCCTGGGGCCACCAAGCCCCATAAAGATTCTCAGTCACCAAACACTGTCAGAAAATACTAATTACCCAGGTTTTCAATAATTCAGACTTCTGGGCATGTCAGCACCACAAGCATCTGTGTCCGTCCTGATTTTACATATATATGTGTGTGTGTGTGTGTGTGTATATAAAAGTAAAAATTTATATATATGCATATTCTTCACTTTCACTAAAAGGTGGGAGCTGGGGTGTAAGATCTGGGTTTCTTCATTGCACATCAAACCCCTGCCTGTGTGGTGTGCTATCATCTGTTCAAGTTCAGGAGAGAGAGCCTTAACTTAATTGTGGCAACTGGTGTGGGGAAATTAATCATCACTGAACACTGCAAAATAGAAATCAATACTTTTGTGTCTTTCCAAAATGGTCTATTGCTAGATGGATATTCATGGCTATATTCTCTCATCCTGTGAATATTAATAAGGTAGCAAAGACTATATATATATATATATATATATATATATATATCAAAGCCTTAGAAACAAGGCTACTGCTAATGCAGGTCCTCAGCAGTAATAGCTACCAGCTGACTGATTTGTGGGATGCTAAGTAACAGCTCCAGTATAATACAATCCTTCATTTTCTATTCTGAAACTTGTTTACTTCTGTCGCCATTTATTAAAGGACCGTCCAGCTATAATTAAAAAGGACAGGACAACAATAACCTTTAGTACCTCCTTGCTGTGATAAGCAGCGAGATGCTTAAACAAGAGCTTAGACAGTTGACAGGCAAGTACAAATGGGGCTAAATTCACTTTGATGAGCTGTGTGACGGCTTCTCCCACAAATGAGACACAACAGAGAGGCAGGTCATTAGAAATTACCCTGCAATGGGATGACTGGCATGTACAGCTTTTGCAATCCTATTAAGCTGTTGCCTCTGAATGAAAGCACCTGCTCATTGCAGGGGTAGGTAGGAGATGTTGTTTATACCTGGTGTGGAGGGCTGCCTGTGCCTGAGACACCACGCTTGGGTAAATACCCCCAATGTCTCTGGCCTGATTCAGCCTGGGCGGTGATGCAGATCTTAAATGAATTTCCAGGCATGAAACTATTACAAAATGGATTTAATGCTGAAAGGCTGTCTTTCTGTATCTGTTCCACTGTGTTGTATCAAACTTTAATAAATCAGAAAGTGTAGAGATGACAAACAGGTAAGCAGCCTAAAGGGTAAAGCATATATTGGGCTGTCACCTAATACGTGGGCCTCTAGGGTCCTAAAGGAGGCCCCAGTGGGAAAGCAGCCCCAGCTTGCTTCAACCTCTGACCAGGATATCTGATCCACATATGGGGTATTTGCTATGGTAGCCACATCCCATGTGACAAGCACGCACAATGAAAATTCCGATTTTTTTTTGCAGCACCAGACTGTTTCTCAGATGCCCAGGAGTACCACCAGTGACACTTAGTGACCTGTTTTGTGGGATTATCAGGCATTCCTAGTCAGCCCTGGGTGTGGGCTTTCCATATGGTCATGAAGACTTCCCTGCTGCAGTACAGTAACATAATGAAGCAACTATTCAGTTATGACTGAAGTCCATTGCTATTTATGCCCTAAGAGTATTTTATCCCTGTTACAGGGAAAGTGGAGACAAATGTTATATGATAGTCTCATTTTACCATCTAATGAAATTATTTACCACTTTTTAACATGAGAGACATAAATTTCCCACCAGGCAATGTTTTAATTTTTTTTTTTTTAATTACTGAGTGTGGAAGAAATACTGTGTATGTACTCATACAGAAGCCATATGTACATATCATTTGCCTCTGGCCTTGCTATGTTTTCAATTGCTGATAGTTATATCTTTCTTAGCATGTGCTCCTCCCATCTGTTGTAACCAAATGTTGTTCCTAAGCCTATGCTCAGTTTGGAACCTACAATGACTCACTCAGTTGCTCAACATAACCTCCTTTGTTTGGGTGGAACTCTACACAGTGCATGAAGATAAGGGTTAGAGCCCTTGCTGTAAGCTTTCTGAAGCACTACAATTATTTTGTCAAATGAGTATTGGAAGCCTGAAGCAATGGTACTGTGGCTGCAATGCAAATAGCACTGTTCCCTGAGCTGACATGGGCTGATTTAAGAGACTTACTCAAAGGGAACAGATTTGAACTCGACAGGTAATGCCAGAGCTCCTAGACAGATATGGCAACATGAAATGTAAATGATTGCCTTGCAGAAGAGGTCTGTGAACTGGCAAGTCAGATGTCCATGTCCATTGGGTGCAGGGTTTCTGAGCAGATCCCTCTGACACAGCTGGACAGTGCCTCTAACTGAAGAGGTGCTTTTTGAAGAAATACTAGTTCTTGGTCTCAGGCCTTGTTTTGGGCTTTCTCTCATGCTGCATTTGAAGAATAGGGGAAAGCTCCCATTTATAGGGTGAAATTCTCCTCTACCTATTTTTATAAGCCAACTTTTAATTCAAAACTCAGAGAAACTTATATGAAAGAGATCTAGTCCACAAAGATTTCTGTAAGACTTTTCTGGTGCCATCTATGTTTAGACTGATTTCCTAAGGAAATGCTGCTGATATAGCCAGGCTTTGTGTTTTTGGTCTGTCTCCCTTTCTGTGTCAGGCTCTTTATCTCTTCTAGCAATAACTTTTGAATGAATTGGCTGATTTGAAAGAGAGACAGATGGCTCAAAGGTATTAAACTCTTACAAGTTTTGTGAAAATAAGCAGCAGGGTAATGGAAAGAGAGCCTCTTAGTGGCTCACTAAAGAAAAGGCTCCAGCACAAATTCAATCCTTATTAAGCCAAAGAAAATCTGCACAAAGCTGAACCCTGATGTGCAAACTCACCACAAACAAGTCTTTGCTGGGGCTGGTCTTCAAGAACTAGTTTGTGTTATCTATTGCAAAGCAAGCATCATCTTGTTTACTGTAGAAATAGCAAGCTAAATTTTTAATAAGGACACTGCTGAGACAGTTAATATGCAGTGTAATGGTCTTCCTTACGAAGACACCGTAAGCCACAAGCCTTGTTGAACGTAAAACACTGCCTAACTTTGACAGTGCACCTGAGAAACGAGTTATATCAGTACTCAGGGCTCAGATTAAGATATCTGACACTGGCACATACGTCTAACCTCACACAGCAGGTTTGGCACTAAACAAATTGCACTTGGCACTTGTTGAACAGGCTCCTGAACACTCCCCCCACCACACACGCATTGTCCTACAAAGAGTCTAGGTGGAGAAGGTCAGCACTTGAATCTGACAGGAAGCTTTGATCTGACAAATTAGGACAGGCTTTTATGCAGAGTTCCTGTCTCTGCAGACTGTGTGTTTGATGGCAATGTCCCTGCTGGAGACCCCTCTTCCATTATCGCTCACTGCATGATGCTCAGCTTACAAAGGACGCTGCACTTCCCAATTTTCTTGCCTATTCCATACCACTTAATTGTTATGAGGACACTTGGAATGTTGGTATTTTAATGCTTACCTACTTTTTAATTAAATATTATGACCCATAACTATACCAGTCTCTGAGAGCTTAGCTAAGAAAGAAGAGGCACAAGCTTGTATCTAGAGCTTTTAACCATGTATCAGTCTCAAACAAGGACACATAAACAGTGTAAAAATAAACAATGGTGATATCACACAGCACTGTACTCCTTGTTATAGTGGTACTGAGTGGCTACAGTGAGGAACACTGCAATTTCTGGGTGCATTTCAAGACACTGAGCACACTGGCACCTTTGTAGGCACCACTACCTAGCCTTCAGTCAGACAAATGTGCTCTCCACCAACCAAAACAGTGAGAGGGTTTTGTTCCTCCGTTGCTATCATCCCATGATGCAGTTTCATACACAAAAACAGCAGGTAACTGCAGGCACAGACACTGAGAAAGGTATTCTCTTCAGAGCAAAAGAAGATTCCTTCTCCTCAAGCACGTAAATTCCAGGCTTCCTGGGCATGTCAGCACCACACACACTGCTAGCAGAACCTCAGCTACCTGCTTTAGGGGCCACTTTACATCTGCAATCACTTTTGCTGATGAACTCCTCAAGGCAAGCAAATATTGCCACCATCACCCCAAGTCACCTAAACTAACTCTTCTTGAGGCAAATAGTATCTTACATACTTGCCACTAGTTCATCATGCCAGGGTCTTCTTCCAAATCCCCACAGGGTCACTGCTTATTGACTTCCAACACCAAGGCAGCCACTCTTTGAGCCTGTGACAGTGCAGTGATGGCACCTAACTTCTGGGCTGGGATGGTGTTCAAAACTTGCATCTGCATGGTTGCCTCTGGCTAACCTCAAGAGCCTTATGCAAAAGTACTCCATGGTTGTCTTAATCTCCATGATCATGTAATCCCCTCACTGGTGCACTCCCTCCGTGCCAGACATTCCTGTCTGCATGCAGCTGTGCCACAGGGATTGCAACAGGCAACAGCTGCTGTCCCAGTGGTCCCTCAGTGCTTATGATCTCACCATTCCTGTCTTGGGTCACAAGCCATTTTGTAATACCCCACAAATACCTCCTAGACTGGATCTACACCAGGTTGCAAAGAGGGCACAATCCAGAACTGCAGAACAAACAATCCATCTCTGTGCACTGGCTCTGCACCTGGCCACGGCTATAACAAAACTTAGGGAGAGTCTGCACAGCCAAAGGCCTCTCTTTCAGTTACTGTGTTACTCAAAAGCTTAACAGGGACAGCCACAGAGCCCCACAATAAAATGCTACATGATTTACTGAAGGGTCTAAGGCCCTAAGAGCCTGCTGTGACACTGCCTGGAGTGCTGTCCTTGGGTGTCCACAGGGCAGAGCTCTCCTGCATGGGTCTGAGCTGGGGCATTCATAGGTGGAACTGGCAACAAACCCTGCAGGAGAGAGGAAGGAAACAGGTGACTGACTGATGGATGCATTGTTCCTGGAGTGCTTCCAAAATTCTCAGGGGCGAAGGAGTTTCCTGCATAGATGAGTTTCATCTTCTCCATGGCACATGGCAGAGTTATTTAGGGCATATTGAGCATATATTATGTGTTTGTATAGCTGAATTGTGCCGCATTGCAAGTGTCTTAGAACATGCACGGGGTAGACGAGAATCCTTAATTCAGTTTACCTTCAGTAAGCTTTAATTCCATGTGTATTATTACAGTGCCTAAACAACTAAAATTATGGGAGGATACACTCAAACGTGTGACGTGGCAGGGTGGGATTCCCAACAGCCACACTCCTACGGGTATGGCCCATTCTTGAACAAACTATGGACAAGAAACCACACTTGTCTAAAGGAAAAAGATCTGAGAACACCTTGAATGAAGTAAATCACCGTAACACTACAAAACTAGGATATTCTCCTGATTCCAGTCTGCTAGTGCCCCTGTAGGGTCAGGCTGTTGCCAAGAACATGGCCCCCAAGGGGACTTCTAGAGGGCCGTGATGAGTTCCCCTCTATCACAGAAGCTCTGTTTGTGCTGCCTTGCACTCCGTCCTGCTTTCTCAGCTGCCAGGGAATTTGTACTACAGCCTCCCCAAATGATACCACTTGGGAACGTGCTATTTTTGCTCATGAGTGTGTCTGCAGACGAGTGTTCATCTCTGATTTGTAAATGTGCAGTAATGAGGTTCCCAAATATAAAACTTGTATTTTTAACTACAGTCGATACATAATAAAAACATTCCAAATCCGTGACTTTTTTTTTTTTGAAATGATAAGCTTGCAGACATATTTCCATTTCCATTTTGTTTATAGAGTACGGAGGCAAAATGAGAAGAAAAAAGGGTGAAAGGGACAACTATAAAAGCAGACTCTGTGCAGCCAAATTAAAATGTGCATAAACATGGAAAAAAATGTACATAAAGTTAAAAAAAGGGAAGATTTTGTTTAGACAGCTTTTTTTTTTTTAATGATCAGTGATCTTATGCATGCTAGAGTTCTGTCAAACATGTAAAGGCACATTGCTAGCATACTTTCTTAGCAGATTTGGAAGAGGGAGCATGTGCATAGTGTGATAAGGAAGGGGAAAATACCAAAATGAAAATGGCAGTTACAGAAAGTTATCTCTGTAGGCAGATGCAAAACACAGGGCCAAAATCTGTGTTGTTATTTCTTATGGTAGAGAGTGATAAGGCAAGAAAGTAAAGCAAATAGAGGAGAAAAATCAGACTAGTAGATAGATAAGCAATTAAATCAAGAGCTTAGACCTGTTCTGAACCTCTGCATTTCCCAAACATGCTCAAAGAGCACTATGATATTACTGGCACATTGCAGCCTCCTACCTGCTGATTCACATGAGGTCCTGATATTTCTTTTTACGAATAATGCCAGAAGAATCTGGCTTTTCTCTTCCTAAGCACTGTATGCTTTGCTTGTGCTGATCTCTCTTGAAATGTCAACTTTACATTTCCAATATCCACAAAGAAATTCTTAATAAAAGATATGATCTGCATTTCAGAATGAGACCTTTAAATCCTTTAGCCCTGCCAGTTTCTAGGGAACTTCTGTTAAGAATAAAACACCCTGTTTAATAACTGCTTTCCAATAGTAATCAAGAGAGTTGCAAATATCAGTGGACCACAGATAACAAAGGTAGTACAATCCAGGCAAGGGAAAAAGGGATTTTATCCAGGATTCTTGTAAACAAACGTGAACAACAATTCAAAATATGTTCTGTGCATAAGCTTGCCATATTTTAATTAGATTTCCAACTAAGATACTCTGAAATTTAAAATAATTCTGCTGAGTTATGACATAAGGACACATTAGAAATGTGCAAACAAATCCAATACATCCAGCTGCTTTTTTGCATTTCTCTGCAATGCTTGTGCAGCTAGTATCTTTGTTTTTAATTCAGTAACACTGCTGATTGACATTAAACAGAGCTGTCCCATACCTCACTACACATTCTTACCACCTACCTTGTAATAAAGCCATACAAGCACAAACTTTTGGACCGATGACCTAAACAAGTCATCCTGTAGTGACACTTCTACCAGCCTCCATCCAAAGGAGGGAAGTGGCCAGGAACAAAACCAGCCCTTTTGGCAAGAATGTGCATTTCAGCTGGATTACATGTCCAGTGACACTGCCCAGAGCTGGGGCTGAGCAGTGAGCTGCCCACTTCTCCAGAGCAGCACCCAGGTTACAGCCAACGCTGCAGAAACAAGCCCCAGGCCTTGCCCCACTCACTCCGAGACTCCAACCCATACTGCTGCCAGCACAAGAAATTTCATTCAGGTCTTCAATGGAGATTATTTTGGTTAGAGCTTCAGTTCAGTTATAAGAGGTGTTGTGTAGTGTAGTTTTTCCATAAGGTCAAGGATTTCCCCCAGGCTGCTCCATGCCAGCTATTGGCCCTGACTGATACCTTCTCTCCGATGTGCAGACATGTTCTGCACCTCACTGGTGCCGCATCTGTCACCTTGCTACTGCCAGGCCTGTACCCTTGCCAATTTCTTTGAAAAGAGCTGTAGGTGAAAGGCCCCATGAAATAAACAGTAGGATTGCAGTGCCAGTATGCACTGGCATTTTGTGTGTCCTTCTATTCTGGCAAGGCAGTGTGATCTAGTGTACTTGAACACAGCGTTGGGGACTCTGGAACTGTGACTCTGGTTTTGCTGCTCTGAAGTCATCTGTACCCCATCAAAATCTCTGAGCTTTTCCATCTTCTGATCTTTAAATTGCAGTAACAGATACAGATTCTAATTTACAGAGATGCTATCAGAGATTTCTAAGGCTGCTGAACACCTGTCACTTCTGCTTACCTCAAAGGTTTCAGATGGTCTGAGAAGGAGGGTCAGAGAGATTCAAAAAAATGCGTCTTTAAGGTCATACTTTACTTCAAAAGCACCACTTATAAAAAAATGGTAAGCTTAATTATTTCTGCTAGCCAGCGGGAACTTTTTACAGTTTTTGATGTGGTATAAAACATACCAATTAATAAGAGACCAGTAAAGTTTTCTAGGTTTTCCAGATGCAGAATCACAGTGGACTCCTTATAATCTGAAGTCCTTCAGGCTTTTTAAAGTCAAAATATTTTAAAGCAAATACTTCAGAGATGCACTTTTTAGTTTTTTAATGAGTGGTTTACTTTATTATTAAAGCCTACAAAACTACTTATCTGGCTATGCTAATTCCTGTAGTCCAGTTACTCTGATCATATAAAGATATCTGTGATGGTCTTTGGCCATTTAAATGTTTCCTAGAAAGAGTAAGCAATTTTTTTAATATGTTTGTTTTCTGGGATTTTTTTTCTTCCTCTACTGATAGGAATTGAGACAGATGATATTAAAAAAAAAAAGTAGATAACAATAACTAGATGCCTATTTTTAGCTCCAAACTCTTCTGTCTTCATAGGACTAAAAACCTGTGTAGATTCATTCTCTTATGTGCACATCCCTGCAGTAGACCTGCATTTACTTGCCCTCCTTTACCTGAGTCATGTTTGTAATCCTGGATAGATAATGGCAGCTTAAATACAGCTATCCGTTGCCTGGGGCAAGACTAAGACTCAGAAGCCAGGGTGAAAAACAACTGCTGATTCAGCATCCCTGGATATTTTTGGTGGACTTCTCTATCTCCTGGGTTAGTGACAACAGTGACCTACCTACCTTGTCTATCTCCTTACCCCTCATTTGCCTTATATTTGATCTCTGCTGTGGCTTGTTCAGTTGCTCTGCAGATGTCACCTCACCTCATGCTGTACGTTGGAAATAAAGATACTTAGAAGGGTGAAGCAGACCTGCTGCTCCCCTTTTATCTCACCCTGTATCTCTTCTTTGCTGCAAATTTCCTTAGACTAATCTGCAGCTCCTCAGCTGGGACAAAACAACTTAATTCAAATGGCATCAACTCATTGGATTTGACTGAATATACATTACCAGCTCACCAAGACAAGTCAGTTTATTCTTCTCTGCTTTCATCCTATTTTCTTTTTCAAGACTGTAGAACCACAGGTTAGTTTCATTCAATGAATAATGGATCCATTACCATGTGTGCTACAGAATTGGAAGGCCTACTGATATTGACTTTGCAGCATAGTGCTTATGGCACAGATCAATGAAATTGGAGGTCGTGGTTCAATTATCTGTGCTGATACATAGTTATTAATTTATATGAAATTGAAACAGACAGAAGTTACCAGTGAGAAAGGCTCACTGTTGCTTATGCCATAGGAATGTGGGCGAGATCTTGAACTTGTGTCATTCACAGACACAGCACTAAGTACACCATAACCCATGGGCTGTTAGGGACTACTTAGGGAAGGAGACAGAACAAGGAGGCTGGTCTTTAACTTGGCCTCCCACTGCATCCTTACAGCCAAACAGGGTAAGGGAACGATAGATTGCATGGATGACAAATGGTGAGACAGATGACTGGACCACTGATCTCACATTTTGTGCTGGGCAGTACAAAGTCCAGCTGCTTGTTGGTTACTGTTGGTATCCCTGAGGCAATGATACTGGGCTGACACTGTTTAATGTCTTTAATAGCAACCTGGATGAGGGAATAAAGTAACTCTCTGCAAATTTGTGGATGATACCAAACCACGGAGGAGTGGTTGAGATGCTGGAGAGCTTCTCTTCAAAGTGACCTTGACAGGCTGGAGGAATTGGCTGACAGGAACCTTATACGTTCCACATAAGCAAATGTAAAATCCTGCAACTGGGATGGAATAACCCTCTGCAACCAGGCAGACTGGGGCTAACTGGACAAAGACAGCTCTTGCAGAAAACTCCTTCAGGGTTCTGTTGGCAACATATTGTACATAAATTTGCCCTTTTGGCCAGTGATACCACCCTCACACTAGGCTAGTGCATTAGCAAGAATGCAGCCAGCAGATCAAGGTACATGATTGCTTTTTTGTTATCCACACTTGCGAAACTACAGGCTACTCTGTTCATTTTGGGGGTCCCCAGCATAAGGACATCATGAGCATATCACACCAAGCCCTGCAGAGAGCTGAAGCACTTGACATAGAAGGAAAGACCAGCAGAGCTGGGTTTGTTAACCTGAAGAAGAAAAGACTAGGGGAGCTGTTTGATGAGTTCATCTACTTAACAGGAAAGTGAAACCAGAGTCTTTTTAGAGGTACACAACTGTAGGATGAAAGCAACAGGAACAAAGTTGCAGAATTTTAAATCCAATTAGACATAAGAGAGAAGAAAATTCACCATCAAGGTGGTCAAATAACATCACAAGTTGCCCAGAGCAGCTGTGGAAATTGCGTATCAGTCCTTGGAAAACTCAGAAGTAAACCTGGGAAGGTCCTGAGCAACCTGATCCAGCTGTCTCTGCTCTGAGCAGGAGCTGGACTGGACAACCCCCCAGTGTCTCTTCCAACCTAAATCTTTTCTGTGATTCTGTAAAGTTCTCAGTCTTGCTGCCTGGGCAGTTCTTGTACATTGAAGTTTTGGAGGATTTAGGGTGTTTCAGTGAAACAGACAAATCAAACCAGAAACTATGGTTTCTGAACGTGAGACTACAGGATTACTTCTTGCATTTAGTGGTGCTACTGTGATGCTCCTGCATGTAATATTTTTATGCAAACTACAGCTATTTTGTTTCAGCACAGTGTTTTTCTCTGCTGGGGATCTGAACTCCGGGTCAGCAAAGGAATATGTGCCTTACCCAGGAGGTGTGAAGTCCTGTAACCATAGGGACACAGCCTGAATGAATGTCACCCGAGTCCTACTTAAAACTAGAACTTGAACTGTATTTCAGTAGATTGCAGTTTGATTAAAAACAGACTTGGTGAAAACTCAAGTCCAAAAGTCAATAGTCATTTCAGTGAAATAGAACTGTGTGGAGTCTCATGCATATTTTTAATCCATATTAAAGGACTTCTTAAAATGTCAAGAGTACAATCCACTGAATGCAACATTTCCCTCCAGGTTAAGCCTCAGAATGGAAACCATCAAATATCTGTCAATCTCTCATGTGATTCTCAAGAAATGGTCTAAAGTTGCCTTGGTGCCAACAACACATTTTGCAGATTGGCTGATATCCTTAGTACTTTTTCAGTGCAAAATCAAAATAGATCACAGAGAATACAAGGTAATGGAAAATTGAGTTAATCACAAATTTTCCATTTTAGAGAAGACACAGGCTCAAGAGACATTGAAAAAAATCTACCATACCTACGTGTCTTTCTGAACGTTTCTGAAGCATAAATGTCACATGTATTTATTGGTGTCTCAGACTGAAGAGTACATTAGTGCCATTAAAAAACCAAAAAACCCTGCTAAATTACACAATAAAGAGAATTGCAGCATCTGATTTGACAACTGCCACTGCCATAAAGATTGCCACTTCCGCTAATAAAAGGATGACATGTAAAGATTTGTGCTTAAATCAGCAAATTATTTTGTAACTTTTTCATTGCTATAAAGTTACAGTAATTGTTACTCAAAGGCACGAAGTCAAATTTTATATTTATACAAATGCTAAAACCATGACAACAGGGAATTTCATTATTTTCAGTGGATTTTTAAAAAGCATTGCAGTTAAATATTTTAAATTTGTCCAAGCTATTTGCACCTCTTAAATATTCATCCCGGTTTTAAATAATTTTCTTATAGCTTAAACAAAGAAGCAGACCTAAATTCAGTATGAATTACATCAGCAGTTAAATATCTAACAAGAAATTAACATCACTATAAATCTATTTTACATTTTATTATGATTATTTAGGACAGCTGAGCCTCATATATGCTGAAAGAGTATGTCAGCATGCAGCAGCTGCTGATAATAACCAGCATGTGTTGGCAGGAGCTTTTTGTTTTCTAAAGATAATTAAAACTTGCTATAGTTTTCCAGCTGCTACAGAGTCAATAAGGAATACTTTAAAAAAATGAGTGGCACATTTTTAATTCACTTTAAATGGATTGTGGCTATGCCTATTGAATATTCACTAAAGACAATTATTCTACAATTTTGGGGTTTTGTAAGTTTTCTAAAATACAAGCTATATGGCAATACTTTCAACCAGAAAAAAATTTACTGCTTCAGGTGCTCTGAAGGAAGAAAGCATTCTGGTAACAGAAATGTTTTGCTGAAGAAGAAAAGCTACTCACTCAACTACTTGTGCCCTTATACTTAAAATTCTGCGTACTATATATTCAGATAGAAGCTCTCTTTGTTGGTCTTGGCAGTTTTTTTGAAAACTTTCTGTTCTTAGAAACATTCACAGGCATCATGAAGCTGTAAAAAGCCTTGCCAGTGTGGGAGTCGGTGGCTCTGCAGAGCTACCATGAAAATGCCAATAGCTTTAGAGCAATCCTCACTGAAGACTGAAGATGGGGGATTTCCCAGGACTTTAGACCACAGTCTTCCTTCAGTTTTCACATAATATCATACCTGGTGGCAGGTGAGAACTGTCTTCCTGCTTGTACAACTTTTACGCCCCATGCCCAATGGGAGTCCAACAGCAGAACAGCAACTTTCTTAACCAAAGTCTTCCAACAGAAATGGTCCAAAGCACAACTTTCTAGAACAATATAACTTCAAAGGTCTGAGACACTTCTGAGTAACACATAATCACTTAGCTGAGTAAACTTAGCTGAGTAACCTAAGTGACCTCTTAGCTTACTCAATCTTCTATGAGGCTTGCAGCCATAGTGGCTGGTGGCTTCCCATGGGCACCTGGAAACTGGTGGAAACTGGTTTGCACTCTCCAACTAAAAAAATAAACAAAATAATGGAATAAGAACTAATTTTCCCTCAGCAATAGTCCAGTTCTCCCACCCATCTTGACAAGCTGTAGATGTCAGAGGACAGATTACAGCCCTGAAATATGGATCATCTGCTTTGTCAGTCTTAAAATAGACTTTCAGTACCCAATATTAGAGAAAATAAGTATTACTGAAACAAAACGTCATTTGATTTTTTCTTTAGCAACTGCAATTGTTTCCTTTTAAACTTCAGAGGCCAGAACTAATGAATTGATCTTCAGATAAGAGGCCACTCGAAATAATAAGACTTTCAGCAAATAACACTGCCATTATGTACCAGGGAGCTGAAACGCTTATTATGCAGTTCAGTGAAAACTCAAAAGACACAAAGCGTTTGATATGACTGGCAGCAGCACTGCCTAAAAATAGCTCTTCATAAAAGGGAATTAAAATGTCACCGGAAATCTCTTCCTTCCTTCAGAAGCTGCTGGTAAACAGACCTTTCTTAGTCTGAACTGACAACTGCCCCATGTGCAAGCACAAGGGCACCCCTTCACCTCTTGCTGGCACCCATGGCCCTTCAATGAGGATGTCAGGGCTGTGAGCTGCTGGGGAGGGATGGCCTCAGGGGTGAACTGCAGCTACGTATCTCTCCAGGTAGCACCACTGATGTGATCTCTGATCAGCCATCACTGTGATGAAGACAGCTCCAGCTTTCAGCATGAAGCACTGGATAAAGATAGAGCAATCCTGGCCATGAATCAGTGCCTGTATTATTTGATCCAGGCTACAGCACTCAGGCCATAGTATGAAATGCAGCTTTTGCTGCCACGGCTCAGGTTTTGGCAAGGGTTTTAATGCAGAATCAGCAGTTCCAATGATAAAGTTTTGGAAAAAGTATTCTGATATCTCAGTCTGTTAATTTGGAAGGAGCTTTCGAGAGAGATATAGAATGATGCTTGCTGAATTTAAGAGACAAGAAACTCCTCTTAACTCTGGATAAGACCTAGGCAGACTGCCACACTTTTAACGAAGTGAAGCTGACAGAATGGCAGTTTTAAAATAGTCTCAGAAATATAAATATAGCTGTAAAAATGCAAAGAAAAAGGAAAAAAAAATTAAAGTCAAGGACTTACTGCCTCATCCTCTGTGCCAAGCAGTAACTTTTGGATTTTACATTATCCTCTTCAGATAAAGGTTTGCAGGAAGAGAAAGCCATTACCTCTGAAGTTACAAAATGATTAGATATTCAGCTGCTGCCATCAGATGCAATTAAAGACACAAAACTCAGATTCATCCTGCAGAACATTAAAGTTAGCCAAATACATTATGAAAAAGCCACATTGTATGGCTCTGAGAGTCTCGTCCTGTCCAGACTCCCACTCCCGTATCAGCTGGGGACTAGGGAAAATGAAACACTCTGTGCTTCCTGAAGCTGAAATGATGGAAAAGGATTGTGCCTTTCACATGAGTCCTGCCTTTGTGCCATCTGAGCGTTGACAGAGATACTGCCTCCTCCTCAAATCTAGAGTCATCTTATGTCTTTGGTCCCTTTTCAAATCTTGGGTCTTTTGGAAGGACACACACTTATGCTGCAGTTATTCATCAGGAATATGATCCAATTATTTGTAATGGCTTTTGCAAGTTCTGACCTTACACAGATTTGGGATACTGATTTCAAAAGAAGAAGGATGGGGTTGTGGTTAGCTAATACGAGCTGTCTGTTTCACAGTATGATATAATGAAAATTACTTAAGTACTTGGCTTTTAAACAGAATTTATTTCTACATTTTTGCAGGAATGAAAAGACACCTCATGACAGGATACATTTACTTTTGCATACTTCCATCAGAAACTTCAAGCATTAAAATCATATTACCTCTTTTGGGGGACAATACCACAGAAACTTTAATATTGGATCTTTAGACCTCGTGAGCAAGGTTTCTCCTCATATTGCGCCTTCTGTGGCAGCAGCAAGAGGGGTTACAATTACACTGCTAAATGAAACACACACTGATTCTCTTTTTTTGGTCAAGTGGCATCACTCAGCTCGTGTCCTCACTACCTACAACTAGTCCTGTGAGGCTTAGTCAGAGCTGAGCCAGCTGGAGAAGCCCAAAACAGAGCCAGAGAATCTGCTCAGCAGCCCAGGGGGTACTTCAAGCTCACCTCCCATCTCTTTTATTTAGCAGCACAGATACGCCCACTCAGAGGGATTTTTTACTGCTGTACCAACACAGGAACATGATGTGTTAACACCTAACACCTGCAAGCAGGAGTTTCTGGATAATAATGTGGATAACTGGACATTGAAGTAATTGGCCCAAAGTCTACAGGCAGTGAGGAAGGGGGAAACGTTGTCAGAGATCTAGGGAAGAACCACAGAGTTCAGCATGTACTGGGGGTTTGGAGAAGCAGCAGCTCCTTGCAGAGAAGTGCTACACAGGAGGAAAAGCTGTACCATCATCCTCACTTCCCAACCAATTCAGCAGTAAAAGCTGTATTGCCCTTTCTTAAAGGTGAGGGTGCTGTATTTTCCTGCAAAAGATTCCAGGAAAAAAGCTGAGAAATCTCTCAGAAAATGGCAGGGCTGGTGGGTGCTGGATGCCAGTGGGTGTGTGTTTGTGACTAAAGAGGATAAAAGCTAGAATTAAATTAGTGATTCCAATTTGAATTTACTGCTTTTATCCATATTCCTAAACCATTCAAGTGGTGAAGGATTAAAAACTAGCACAGCAAAATCAATAAAATAAACAAACCATGAAAGACACTAGTGACACATTAAGGGAGATAAAAGTGAGGTACCCTTTAGGCCATTGGGACTAAAGGAGAGAAATGACAGTAAATTTATAGAGGTTTTGGTTCCAAGTCCTGAAAACTTTGCTTGCACAGACCTTCCTTCAACCACAATCCGATTAAAAGAGAGCCCAACTATTGCCAAAGGCCTGTAACATCTAGCTCATTAAAACAATACCAGTTGACATTATTAGGATGTATTATTTTGCTCTTTTAGCACAAGGGAAGATTCATCTGAGTAAGTAGCAGGGCTGAGTCCTTCTTTGGCAAAGGGCATTGACTGGAAAGCAGAAGGTCTGGTATGTTCCAGGCAGGCAGTTTCCATGCCTGGCAGATGCTATTTATTTAAGACGTACGGCACAGCCCATTATTTTAAACCAAGTTACTTTGCCGAGTTTACCTAACTTATCACAAGGACAGAAACTTTTGTTCATCTCTGTGTCTGTATTAGTCAAAATCCCATGTGTTCTGAACTGCTATGGAGTGATTGTTTTCTCCCAGCAGAATTAAACTCAGTCCTGTAACAAATGAGAGGCGAAAACCCACAAGATATTTTCAAACTGAGTCACACGCATCCTTTCCAGCCAAGCCATAATACTCCCAAGTCCTCTGAATCATACTGTCTACTCTTCAACTGCTTCTAAGTAGTCCAGCTCAAGGTGCCTCAGCCCTCCTCCCTCCCACCATATTATGGTGTGCTCAGCTGACCCATTAAACTGAACCTGAAAAGGCAAACTCCTCAGGTTTTTAAGCAAAAAGTGCACCACACGGCACAAAGAGAGGCTTTTCTGACTGTCTCACATTTATATATCTATAAAATGAGTATAAATAAGAAATGACACAACTAGTATGTACTGGATCAAGCTCACAGGACATGCAATTCCTCATTTTACCCTCAAAAACAGCTATTAAAAGGTGTAACAAACTCAGCTACAGATAATTGTTTAATAATCTAGTAACAAGTGTCCTGTTTGCTCAGTCCCTTAGGCATTAATCCAAACACATGTGATGCCCTATATGAAACAGGTCATATATTTGGTTAAGTGCAATTAAACATCTGAGAATATCATATGATAGGAGTAAGATAAAAAAATGAGTGAGGCTAAGACGCTGTCAATGACTACACAGATTGCACATGAATAAAAATCAAAAGTATGTAATTATCAGTTGCCAAGAAATAAAAGTATCTGTTTGGAACCTAAACCAGCAGATTTTTAAAATTAACATTTACAGTGCTCATGGTACAAATACTACACTTTATTTTCAGGGATTTCTGTATAAATACGGATATAACAAAACTGAGGAACAAAAATGCTATGTACATATTCTCCTAATTAATCTACTTTTGTGAGTCATTTCCATTTTACTTATGTTATGTAGCATTTTATATGCCACAGTGACTTATCACTTCTTCTAAATTTAAACGAATTCCCCTTCTGATTATTATTACCCTAGCGAGTCATTTATTGAGCATAAATCTTGCATTTATTGGCTTAAATGTCTTTTAATATTACTGTCTCTACTTATACAATGGGGTTAATATGAAATCTAGTCTCCTTCGTGATCAATACAGAAGATATATAGCACAGCTACAGCTGTTCATTTCACAATTTCAAAACAAGAAAGCCTCAAGTTAAGATTTCACCTTGGCTGAAATCTTGCTTTCAATGAAATTGAAACAAATGTCTCCTAACTCGTAAGAAGAGCCAAGATTTACTTTTTGGTGTCCAACCTGCATGTGTCAGCTGAAGTGCCCCTGACATTTTGTAGCTGTGAAGCTTTAAGGCCAGAAACAGCCACCACTATTGAATCCAATCTCCAGTACCACATAGGCCTCTTCTAGTTAACTACACACAGGTATTTCCAGATAACTTCAGTTTTTCAACCTTTTTGCCAGATAGTGGCTCCAGTGAAAGTTTTTCCCTTTTAGATGTCCTGTTGTTCATGAAGAACATGAAGAACAGCTTTTTAAAACTTTAATTAGCTGGACTGCACTCTTATAGACCATTTTTTTTTTAAATATAAACACATCTCAGGGCACTCTGAGCTTATAAATACCTCTAAGGATGCTCACATTTTTTGTGTTAAAGTTTCACACAAATACTTCAATCATTTCAGAATACAAGTACATAATAAAAGTATTTAAAAAAACCCTATTATTTTATTGAAGAACTTTAGTTTCTCCAAGTCTAGGTCTAAGAACTTGAGGAAAGAGTGTATAAGGAAGAAAAGATGATGAAGAAGCTTCAGGTGACAGAGGGTCTCAGTTTCTAAGGGACCTTAAAGAGTGCATGAAACAACCAACCCAAAGATCCCTCCGCTGTGAGCACACATCTGCCCCACCCATATCTGACAGGGGAGGGGGATGGACCATGTCCCAGCTGAGGTCTGCAAAGCAGCTCTACAGCTAAGGATGTTCCTCCTGATGCTGCAGGCAACCCCAGCTCCAGTTCTGTCCTCTCCTGCATGCCTGGGCTGGAGTGTAGGCACAGAGGCACCACAAGAGGAGGCACCAGGGGCTGAAAAGTAGCTACAAACTGCTGCTGCCCTGACTAACCCACTTACAGGCTCAAGAGGCAGTAGATCACCAGCACTGGTCAGAGATGACATAAGTGAGGGTGTTTGTATTGGTATCACCAAGGCTGAATCTTGTTGGTTAGCCTTTCACTTTCCTGTGTTCATTCAGTGAGGTTTAAACACGTGCAGGTAAAGTGATCAGCATCCGGAACATGAGGAGGGCTATGGTTCAGGTTGCCTGAACAACTGTATTTTGTCCTCTTTGTATGTCTGACCGAACTCACACTCATTCATACTTTCATTTTTTAATTGTATCCCATTTCCCATCCTGCAACCCACACCTGTGTGCATACCAGGAATTTGATGTGAGCTTTTTTAATGCAGCCTATGACTGCAGCATTTTCACCTACATGACTTCCCCGTTCTCCTTTTGAATATGGATATATTATCTCTTATGGTACAATAATCATTGAAATTTAAGTCACTTGGATTACATAATTTTTTCCAAGTCAAGTAACATTTTCCACAAATTCTACTTGTGCTTAGAAAAAGAGAAGAATTAAACACCATGAACTAACTACAAAGGGAAGACTATAAGACAGAAAAGTGCATTTTTAAAACTTGCTCAAACCAGACAAATCCAGGTGACCCAAAGGTAATAGTAGACATACGAGATCAAAACTGAAATTGCAACACATAAGAGTATAAAACATCTGCTGAGCGTTGAATGGAGAGTTTGCCTTGAAAAGTTGAAAGTCTGATTTAATATCGCTCCATCGAACAATTTTCCTCAACTGTTCTTGCCTGTGGACATAAACTGAGACAAATCACAGAGCATTACACACTGTGGGCAGGAATCTACTCACTGGGAATAGGAATTTGTCTTATTTTCATTTGTTTCTTCATATTATTGTCTTACTGAACACGCAGGCTAAGAATCTAATTTTACCGTAGATAAAAGGGAACATTTCTCTAGCAGCCTGTCTATGCTGGGGCAGATGTGGCTTCATTCACCTTGACTTACACTCTACCTGTACTGCACAGTCAATGATTTCAATTTAACATTTTCAGGGTACGGCCTTAATTCTTCCTTACTTTTTACCTACAGCTGCTTTTTATATTTTCTATTTTGCACTGAGTTTAGCCATGTACTCTGAAAGAAATAACAACTTTGTGACTCATGTAATATAAATTCTTGAAAGTCACCACCTTATTTATTTAAAGAAAACATGAGTAATCGTTAATGAATTCTCATACAGTTACTGCATACAGAGTTTGAATGAATACCTCAGACCAAGCATGCTACACCCTGTTCCTTTATGCTGAGGCATGTGTCCCCTTCAGTGTGGAAACTAACGGGCTTATGGGGGAAAGGGAATCATCAAAAAGATCACATCTTGAAATTACATGTTTAATATCAAATAGATAATTACCACTTATATTCACAGGCCACCTCATAATTCTGCCTCAAGGAGTTGGTGGTGTACATGAACCAAATATTTAGGACTTTGAAAGTATGATCTGATTGAAATAACAGTCTGGTTCCTGTCATTTCCCTTGTGGTGATTTTCTTTTTAGAAATGATTAAATGGTATAATTCCTCTAATGACTCATTTAGTTTATTTTTAACTAACACCAAAGGAAAATACAAAGGAAATAGTCTTCAGCAAATGTGTTTTCAAGGAGGAAGAAAAGCTGTATTGTGATATGATAAATTAGCATAGTTTAGAACAGTACATGCAGCTAATGAAAAGCTAGCAGTATATGCAACACTTAGTATCACACTGCATTACTGACCAGGATCGGAAGCTTTGCTTTATACATGTAAATTGGATACGTTGTGATTTTGTAAAACATTCCTTTTACTAAGGAAAAAACTTCCCTGATATAACAATCCTACTTTAGGTGCCTCCAGTCTGAAAACAAGCAAGTGAAAAATAACTGGGTAAGAAGTAAAGAGCAGGTATTCAAACAAGCCTCAGGGCAGCTTAGCACTTAAACATGTGGCAGATCTGTTTTCAGCAAAGCAATTAACAAGGCAGAATTCACCATTCCAACAACCTTAAAATGCAGGCTAGATCTTTTTCTAAACATTTGCTATAATTCAAATTATTAGATTGGAGAGGTGCTAATATAAGAATTGGGGTAGCTATGCTCAAATACTTTGTCTTAATGACCTTAAAATGTATGACTCAAAGGTATACAAATTCAAGCAACTAAATAATTGCATAATGATTTACATGCTTTACTCAACTCGGTGACTGAAAGGAAGTTTTGGTTCTCATCTTGCATCTCCTTTTCAATACATTATTGATAAGTTTCTCTGTGGCACTCTGCTAGTTATGAATCCCATTTGTTAATGGAGTAAAACTCCATTCACTTCTAAAAGCACAGACTGATAACTCCACCCATTTTAGAGCACTCTTCCAGTACCCTCTGAGAAAGGGATGGGGACTGATCCAGTACCCTTGCACTGCTTACAGTCTGAACAAAGCAAGCAGAGAGGGTGACATGCTGACCCAGCAAAACTTGGTGAAAGTCTCGTGAGGGATTGGTGGATCTAGGTTTTTCACCCAGAGTGTAAACTGGAGGCTTCAAACTGAGCCATATTAGCCAGGCTTAGATTTTTTGGTGTGGTTAACACAACTATTAGTCATTCAAAATTATTAGTCATTACTTGGGGCACTGTAGAAAAAATGTGTGCCTTGGTTTTGCACTAGATGTGTGTCTGCCTACGTATGGGCTTACAGACAGAAATCAGCATCTATCTGCACACATAATTTCCTTACTGCTAATGAACTGACACTTCACCAGCAGTGGATCCTGTCCCCAGGATCATCAATTCAATATGATGAATATTGAATTCTTCATCAATAAAAGAAATGAAGGAAGCAACAATGTATTTATTCTTAGTGACCCAAAATACATAAATATTTCACATACTGAACTGCAACATACATCACATGATCAAGGTACTATACAAATATAATTTACACAGCTCTGTACAGAACAGGTTGGAAAGCTGTAAAAGAGGAGCAGAGGTCATTGACCACAGTCTGACCGTCCATACAACAAGCTGCAGGAAGAAAAGTTACAACTTTGAAACTCCTCACCATGCAGCTTCTCCAAAGTCTCAGCACCACTGGCTGGCATGGGCAGCCCTGGCTGTCCTGGACAGATTACAGGTTACAGGAGGGAATGTTAAATAGCACCATGACAGGTAGAGGAGGTGTGTTAATCCACCACATCCTCAGTTAATGCTGTTTGAACACTAAGTTGGTACTAATACTGCACCCAGAACATTTTCAAATAAACCTGTAGAGAAATAAATTACCCTTTCTTTCCATTCAGTCCAAGCCATATACTGGGTACACAGAATGACATAATATCCTTCCTGAAATCAGAGCTGCAGTGAGGACCAGTATCCTTCAAACACGACCAGTTCCTGAGACTGCCTTGCAAACAACCACATTTTCCTAATTGCCACAGAAACTATCTTTTTCATCTTTTTAAACCTGGCCAAAGAATTATGTATTGTTTTCTTTATAAATGCCATAAAATTTCATCACTATATTTTGTACTTCTGCCAGAGTTTGACAGCCGCAGATATAAAGAATCTTACTGGAAAGCAACACACAAAAATAGCCACTCCATTTAACTGCTGCTGGTCAAAACCTCACACCCACTGCTGTCATATTTGCCAGATATGACAGTAAATGATGTTATCTCTATGCCTGCCCCTAATTAGCAGAATCAAACACCTTTTTGCAAGCTGTCCAGAAAGTGGCTATTATCATCAGGTTTTGTTTTTTAACATGACATTTTTCTGCATGTAGGACCACATCCACTTTGGAAACTGGTGTTCTTGAAAACAGGATTCTATGCAAAACCACGATCAATACAAAACTATGTATTGATTTGCTTTTTAATCTGGAAAAATCACTACAGTTGCTTAGGGTTTTTATATTTGCATTAGCCATTGTGAAGATGATTTTAAATTGTGTGCACAGGCCAAAGGATTTGTTCTGAGGCCAGTCTGCATTTAGCTTTAGTGCCATAGACATTCAGAAAAAAACAAATCGATAACATTTGCAATGACTGCTTAGATAACTGCTTAAGCAGCTGCAGAAAGCCAAGCCAGCAATTATTTTCAAGGATATGTGACAGATTTTCACACACTTGTTTCCAAAGGATGTTATCCCAGTTGCTCTCTTCCAGTTGCACTGGACTTCTGCTTCTTTTCTAAGTGGGTTACCATGGGCAGGTTTGACCTGTAGCAATGGGAGCAGATGGACTGGTGCCAGTAACTGCTCAGACAGTCAGACAAGACGAAGTTCAGCACCTAAGACACCACAGTAGTTTATGATTAAAAGGTAATTTAGTTAAATTTCTAATCATGCGCTGGTGTTTGTCTCCTGGTTGTCGGCGCATGTGTGTATGTGTGGAAGCAGAGGTATGAATGACTATTTCAAACCCCGTCTCTAGCCAGATTAGTTTGGAACAGAGAGAAGAAACGAGCCTGAAATGCGAGGCATTAAAACCTGTTCTCTTACGAAAGAGCAGACCTGCAGAGCCTGCGCCGGGCCACGGAGCGCTCCTGCCAGCAACTCACCTTGCTGAATTTTCGTCACCAGCTGGTGACGGGCGAGAATCCTGCTGGTCCTGTAGGGAGGGCGCCGGGCGGGCGGATCGCAGCGCCAGAAGAGCTCCTGGGCCTCGGGGGACACCGCGTTCAGGTAGAGACAGGCGGTGCCCGCAGCCCGGGGCACCTGCTTCAGCATCGCCGCTGCCCTCGGCTCGCCCGGGCCGGCCCGGGCGCTGCTCCCCATCGGAATCAGGGCAAGGAAAGCAGGGAGGCTCTAAGCCCCAGGGAGCTGCGGGGAGCGAGCGCTTTAAACGAAAAAGGAGTGCCAAGAGCTACTACAGCTCGGGATTCCGGCTCTCTCCCACATGATCCGCGCCGGCCAATCGCTCCCAGAGCAGCTTGTGGAAGTGAGCCTGCGGAGCGGGACAGCCAGCCTGCCCCAGCCCGGCACGTAACCCCAGCCCCGCACAGCCTGCCCGAGACCCAGCCTGTCCCGGGCCAGCCCCGCACAGCCTGCCCCAGCCCCGCACAGCCTGTCCCAGCCCCAGCCTGTCCCAGTCCCGCACAGCCTGCCCCAGCCCCGCACAGCCTGTCCCAGCCCCGCACAGCCTGTCCCAGCCCCAGCCTGTCCCAGCCCCGCACAGCCTGTCCCAGCCCCAGCCTTTCCCAGCCCCAGCCTTTCCCAGCCCCGCACAGCCTGCCCCAGCCCCGCACAGCCTGTCCCAGCCCCGCACAGCCTGTCCCAGCCCCAGCCTTTCCCAGCCCCAGCCTTTCCCAGCCCCGCACAGCCTGTCCCAGCCCCAGCCTGTCCCAGCCCCGCACAGCCTTTCCCAGCCCCGCACAGCCTGCCCCAGCCTGCCCCAGCCCCAGCCTGTCCCGGCAGCCCCCGGCTGGCCGAAGTTTACCCAGCACAGAGGGGCTGCACCGGGCTGCTTCAGAACGCAAAGAAGAAATAGTTGAAGACGCTCGAGAATGCCTGTTTTAGAGTAGTCAGGGCTGCCGAAAACCTTTTTCTCCTCTGCTTTACGCTGCCCAGCTGTTGACTCATCTCTGGAGATGATGCCCTCGCTTACTCTTCTAAAAATCATACCCCTGTTTGCTGAGGAAAAGTCCGTTTACGGAAGGGTTGTTTGAATCTCCAAAACCGCACGGTACAACGAGCACTGGAACAAGCAAAGCCCTTGGGATGAAAAAAATTCAACAACACCTAGCAGCAGTCATCCAACAGTAAATAAAACCCAAGAGTTCATAACATTAATGCTTGCAAGAACTGGTCACAGCCTGGAAGAGGGAAAGGGGATGGAGAGGTTCTCTGTTATTCAGGTTCCTTGCCATAATGTGGTTTTTTTTGTTTGTTTTGTTTTTTGACAGACAGAGGGGCATCTGTTTTCATTCTATCCTCACATATCAACCACCAAGTTAGAGAAGATGCTATTTTTTTGATTGATCATACAGAAACAGAACACTGCCATTTTTATCAGCAGGTGGGCAGCAAATCCAAGTGAAAATATACTGAAAATGCCCTCCTAGTCAAATAATTTTCATTATATTTTAAAATACCAATATTTTGGATTAATGCATTCCCTGATTTCTAAGAATCACGGGAAATGAATGATTTCTAAGAATCACAGATCAGGAATGATAATGATGCTGCCACCTCCATGCCCTTTCCCATGAGACCAGTGTCAAGCTGGAGCCTGGCAGCTGACAGCACTGCTGGAGTGGCTGCAAGCCCCAGGCAGAAGGGGCTCAACTCCCATCCCCACCCATGGGAGATCCTGACCTCCCAAAACTCTACCTGCAGTGACATTACTCTAACTGCAGTCTGTGTCCTGTTCTCCAGCCTTGAGGGCAACAATATCTCACAACCATGCCACGGTACAATGGATCAATCCTCGCACTCCCTGCCTCACAGATGCTGACCAGGGCAGGACCATGACCTGCCTCTTCACAGAAGACAGGGCAGGTATAGTCAGCTAAGCATGAGAGGGGGAATAACAGCTCTTGTTCACAATTATTCATTAAAATTTTGCTCCATGCAAACCGCCTTAGGGCACAGTTTTACTGCGATGCAATCTGCTCTCATTACACCTTATGAATTTTATTCCTCATCAATATAGGGCTTGTGCAGTGCCATAAAATGGAGAAATATAATTCCAGGTACTAGAAATTTAAAATGAATGCTGTAGATTGGAAACCTCCATTACTTGTTATTACCATTAACAGCACCTGCAAGTGCTGTATGGGCTGGTTTTTGCTCCAGGTATGTCTGAGACTCTAAGCAGAGACTTTAAACTTAAGAGCAAAGACATGGCATCTCTACCACCTATCCTCCCAAACAGGGCTGAGCACTGGCATCCAGGCAGTAGGATTGACCAGTCTCCTCTCTGCCTTGCTGTTTAGAGGAGAGGCAGGATTGCTTCACAGGTGTGAGCAGAGAGAGACTGAACAGCAGGGAAGAGATAGCTCCCATTCCTACCCCAGCTTGCCAAGCCAGTGTGCCAGTCATTCTGCTGCCATCTCTTCAGGAATAAATATCCCAGAGACCCCCCAAATGTCAATGACAGGTACAGCGTTTATTCAAAGAGGCAATACCTCAGTGCAGGGAATTTCTTATTTGATTAATGTACAGTTCTTTGATCCAATTCTATTTAAAAAATGCTATTGCTAATGTAAAGCAAGTACTAACATTTAATACCACTCTGCTTAAATATTCAGAAGGATTTCTTTTTCTGTTGGATAATGTATTGACTTTTTCAGCTAATGGGATTCTGCATTCTTCCTTGCAATACTTCCAAATTCTAGGAAGCAGTTTAAGAGAAATGTAATGCTTCAAAAGGCAGTCCAAAGAAACAAAAGCCACAACAAGAGCCTAAGTAAGGTGTATATACTAGTGAACAAGTCCACTAAGGGCTCAGCTAGGCCAGTTATATGTAACAGACAGCAGAGTGTCAGCCTCAGTGCCCCTGTGGCTGCCTGTCCTTCTCATGTCCTCATCAGAGGGAAAGGCAACAGAGCAGAGCTGCCCCGCCAGCTTCACAGCAGCTCATCTCAGAGGTCACAAAGGACAGAATAAGCAGCCTCTGCAGAATGATGACTTTCCTCCCAGACACGAGGGTCCAAACACAACTTCAGAGCCAGAGGGTTGCCCCAGGCTTGGTGCTGATGAGTGCTGCCTGTGCTGAGGCTGAATTCTTTGGCCTCAGTCCAGTACTTGCATAGTAGTCAAATAAAACAAGAAACAACAAGAGTTAGCTGGTCTTATGGTGCATGTTTGAAAGCTCCTGTGCTTGAAGTTGTGTATGGCGGAAAAAAGAAGTAGCCCTCCTTGCATGCTTTTAAAATGACTGTATCCTTGTTTGGTGACTGCCTTGACACCCACTGTTTATTTTCAAAAATGTGTCATTCAGATGAGGAAACCCCTTTGGCCATCAACCTCTCAGACAAGAAGTACTATAGAGGTCTATGTTGTTATGTAATAGCACTAATTAATATTTCAGTCTCAGTCTACAGACTGTTTCTGGAATAGTTAATAGAGCAACACTGAACTTCATGCTAATGCATCTCATAAAAGCACTTCAAAATAAGAGCTTCCTTGTGCATTTTACAAGGACTATGAGTGAGCTCCAGCACACACCTGAAGTTGTTGCTGCCAGTCTTGACAGAAGCACAGCCCATGAAATGAAAACCTAACCCCATGCTCCCACGTTGTGACTGATCCATGCAGGAAAGGAGATTCCTTCATAAAACCACATCCAGAATTAGCGGTTGTTTTTTGGTTTTTTTTTTTTTTTTTTTTTTTTTTTTTTTTTTTTTTAAACAAATCAGAAATGTCCACAATGATATCTGTAATGCAATAACCACATGTCACATCTAACATAACAATCAGTGCCTTGATGGATACTGAAATACTCTGGGATATAAGGGATCTTCAGCTGAAGATCTGTTCATACTGCACAGTGCTTCTGATGACTGCATGGACTTAGTATAATTGGCAAAGTCAGCTCGAGGAGCCATACTCTTCTCTATATGCATTCATAGGCAGAACTGCTACACTTCTTTGCTGTTAATTGATTTTTGTGTCTCTCTGACACCTTTTCTTCCTGAAATGGCATTTAGTGTGAGATAGAGGGAGTAAACTATTGGCAGGAAAAATTTCCTCGGGGCTGCCCATAGATACTGCAGTATCTCATGCAGTGCTTGAGATCTGCTTCCATTTCATTGTGAGCGGGGTGCTGACATCAGCAGGAGAAAACAATACAATATACTCTAGAAATGCTAAAATATATTTGATTACAAACTATCTACTTATGGCTGGATTTTCTGGGCAAGACAAGAGTGTGAGTTTCTCCACACCACCTTGGCCTTAGAGGCAGTGCTACAGTGGGGTAATTGAAGATAAATTCAGATGAACAGCACTTTCCCATTTGTATTCCTATAAATAAATAAACAAATAAGTAAATATAAACATAAAATATATAAAACATAAATATCCAAATATATAAATATAAACTTATATATGAATATATAAGTATATATAAATATATATAAAACAGGACTGCTGATTTACATCTTAGAATGCCCACCTCACAGTGAACTGTGAAACAGATCTGTGATGTTGTACCTGGCACAAAGTTCTCCAGGCTTGGATTGAACCTGCTGTTCTTACACAGTAATCAGCCACTTGATCTTCCCGAAGTGACCCATTTCCCTTTTATTGTTAGTTGCACTTATCTCGTTATTTCACATCTAAAACTTAATGACGGCTTCTCTTCATTAGAAAGCACTGGTTCTATGAGAACAAAACAGTTTCCTATCCACTAGAGGAGCACATTTGTTATTAACATTAGTGACATGTAGTTAGAAGAAGCAGGAAACTCCTGTTTTCAAGTCACAGAAGAAAAAAACTCAGGCATCTGCTTTCAACTTTCTGATCTCTGGACTCCCTTCTATAATTCTGCAGGTAGAGGAATAGTTCAGTTTGCTGGATTATGGCCTAACTCCAATACCTTATATATGCAATATATCCTGGATACTGAAGTCCTATCCACATATCCCTATCCTATCCACACATCTTATATTTCTTGCCCGTCTCTGCCTTTACAGATGCCTACACAGCAGCTCATATACTAAGTACAGGCAGTTTCTTCTTCCTCAAATTCAAGAAGAGAAAAAAATCACGAAGAGAAAAAATTCACATGCAGGGAACCCAAAGCTGTGTTTAAGATGAAGCTGTCACTTACTTCATGTGTTCTGCATCCTATCTCTGGGACTGGGACTTTTAAAAGCAGGAGTTCATTGCCTGCTGTTTAGGAAAAACGTTTTGTGTCTGAACACAGACATTTGTTTGAGAGTTGTTTGCTGGGATTACTACAGGCTGCAAAATCTTTCATACAGGGCATGAAACAGCAGGGACTCTGGAGCAGCCAGAAATGCTTCCCTCTGGCTCAGCAGCACTTTGACTTTCTTCCTGAGGCTGTGCTGGGGTGCTGAGGCTCCGCAGAGCATCTGGGGCTGCCAGGAATCAGACTGGGGCAAAAGGAAAATAACTAACGTGAGATTTCTGCACCGCCAGGAAGTGAGATGGAGACGGCTAACAGCCACACGAATTACAACAGAGGATTGTTTCACTGGAGAGCCCGACACTGAGGTGTCCTGGAGGAAAGTCAGCTGCTGTGTCAACTGTATGACAGTGAGTTTTAAAAACGAGCACTGCTACACAGGGCTTCTTATGCATGAGGGACAGGCTTACGCACACCCTTGAAGATAAACTACAAACTGGGAGATGAGGCTTCTGAATAATAGATCATATCCCTTCTTCTCTTCCAGTGCCCCTGCTCCAGCAGCAGAGGACTATCCATTTACATGTTAAGACCCATGTGTTCAATGGATAGTGCTGCTACATAAAATACCTCCTGATTACAAGAACACCAGTGGCTCAGCCACAGCCCAGAAGCAGAGGATTAGAAATTATGTGCAGGAGTACAACAGCAGTACTCTGTTTAGGGAACAAAAGGATGGCAGGGAGGGAACAAAAGGATGACTGACCGACCAGCCTCCCAGTCAAAACTTATGGAAATAAGGACACATGCAAAAAGCCAGGAAGATGAGGGTCAAGGCAAGAAAGTGTGATTCATCTCATCAATTCTCCTGTGGATGTTAAATAAGCAAAATGAATAGTAGTTGATTTGATAAAGGCTTCTCCAAGATCCTCTACCAAGCAATCATAAAGAACCTGAGCTATCACAGATAAAAAGGAAAAGTCTACTTGTGGTTTAGTGGCAGCTTAAAGACAGGAAACAAAAGTAGTAATAAATAATCTATGTTCACAATGGGATTAAGTTCCCAGAGGATTCACACAGATATTAGTGTTGGAACCTCTTTTGTCCACTATCCATACATGGTTTTTATAATGGGACTGAATAATGAGTTAGCAAAATATAATGATGATACCAAATTAATCTGTCAGTCAAAACAGATATTGGTTGTAAGCACTGAAGATGTTTACAACAATATTGACCGAGAAGGCCTTAAAATTTTAGCTTTTGAGGGCTGATAAATATACAGGACAAAAAACAGCCTAAAGATAACACAGTGCACAGTGATGAGATTTAATGGAGCTGTTATCACTAAGGAAACAGATCTTGGATAGGTTTATGAAAATCATATAGAAGTGCTCAGTAGGAACAAAAAAAAACAAACAAAAAACCAAACCAAACAAAAACAAAAACAAAAACAGAAACAAAAAAACCACACCAAAACCAAAACCAAAAAAACCAGCAAAGTGGATTTTAAAACTTTTTGGAAAAGTAATTCAGTGCGAACCAACAAACATGGTTTTGCTATTCCAAATGTCTGCCCACCATTTGGTAATTATGAGGTCTTTTTCTCCATATATGCATATAGGACTGACCCCTTGCAGTCATTGTTAGAGGATACTGTGGTTTTCTGAAGTTAGCAGAATTCAAAAAGGGATAAAATCCCTGGAAGAAAAATTCAGCAAGGGCCATTAAGCACAAAATTCCAGCTTGTGGCTCAGGACCTCCTTGAACCACGTGAATGCAGGTAGGATACACAGCATGTATAAAATCACTATATGCCTATCCCAGCATTATATTTTTCTGAAAATATTTGCATCTGCCCACTGGCCAACACATGATACTGGGTTAGTCTGACCTGTGGCCACGCCACTGGGCCTGTTCTGAACAGGAGTGGCCAGTTTGTCTGACCAGTGGCCACTCACCTGAGCTAACCAGAGGTATCACCCCACAGCATATGTAAATGTGGGGTCCTAACAAAACTGCTAATGCATAAATACACCAAAATAACTGCTCCTGTGGTTTGTGGCTGCAGCCTGAGGAATGACAGTATTTCCCTGGGCACAGCCGCTCCGTGCCCTCCTGTCACATTTGCTGCTGAAGTGTAAGCTGCTGGTCTGTTGGCCACAATGTCAGACACAGAGGATGTGACCTCTCTGTCCCTTCTGCCCTCCCAGGGCTTAGAAGGGACCAAGAACTCCTGGATGATTGGTAAGATCACTGGAAGGGGTCAGTTGTTTCATACAGTGCTTGACTGCTAATTTAGGCATTATGGTCTCACTCCTGTTCAGTTTTCAAACATTTTTCCTCAGTCAAACCACACCAGCATATGAACAGAGACTTCACTGGCCTTAGCTGAACTCTTCACAAGCCAGGAATAGCCAGCATCCCACACTGCGTAAAGTCCCTAAAGACAGTGGTTCTCAACTGTAAATTATGGAAAAAGGACAACAGTTGGGTAATAGAGTTCAAAAGAGAGGAAGACATTTCAGGTGGCAAACCTCCCCTGCTAAAGTATTTGGAGAGTATTATGAGAGAAATGAGCTAAAAGTAGTTTTCATACCCTTAGTGCAACTCCATCTGCTGAATCTATACACAAGTTCCTAAAACTAAACCCACAGGAACTCTGTAAATATATTTAAGTAGTGGTGGGCTTACACAAATCCTAATCTCACAGTCTCACTAACAAAGTGTTTGGATAACACACTGATAACGTAAGGAAGTGTTTAGATAAACTTAGTTTCTTATAGTTATCCAAATACATTGTAAATCCCCACACAGCCCTACTGCTGGTGTCACTCACTCACAGACAAACATTCCTATCTGAGCTGAAGGTTCATGCTGTTGCAGACTTCAGGTAAGAGCTTTGCTATTTATTTTCTTTCAACAGGGCTCCAGTACTCTCATGATCAAATGGGCAAGAGATGAAATATTCAGGTTTTGGTCTGGTTTTGACAGAAGTGTTTTTCCCTCTCTCTATGCTGGAGAACCAATGCCAAAGTTAGATTTCGTAAAAGTTTTTAAAAAGCAACAAGGCAGAACAGAAAAATTCTTGGCAACACTGTTTCAGATACAGCAGCAGGGGACTGGTGTATGGGAACATGAAATTCTCCAGGCACCTTAAAATCAATGAATACTTGTTGCATGATTTCAATCTCTGGCCCAGTAAGGCAGATACGATGGTTAGGGCACAGGACTAGCTGGCAGTGACTTGCTGGAAGACTTCAGGGAAGTTGTATAACCTGTCTCTGTACACCAGTTTCCTGACTGATAACAGTAATCTTTGCCTTTCTTAACTAATTTGGTACTTATATGTAAAAAGAAATACAATTTTGTAGGAAGATTAATCTTCCTTACAAGCAATATCAGTCCACTAGAGGCAGGCTAAAATCTACTGTAGCTGCATGAGCTAAGGAGAAAACAAACACCCTTTAAAATGGTCTTACACCTGTAGTGAATTCCTTCAGATGAGACACTTACTGCCTAAACTTGCAGAATGCCAGAGATGTCCCAATATGTTATTAAATGCATGTTATCAGATCTTATCAATTCTGTGTAACAAGGTTGCACATGTGGCTCTGCGGAGCAATGTGCACTAACCTATAACGCTGAGTCTGGACTCTAGGGCAGGACTGCAGCCTTGCACGCAGGAAAGTACTTACTGAGATACACATAAAGTATTTTGTTCACTGACAGTTGGAATTCCTCTTTTTTTGTTCTACAGTCCCCAAGCCACCACCACCAGGGCAGCCACTAGGTACAGCAAAGCCATCCCTTTGCTGGTTACTCTTCCTGGAGACCCAGGAAAGCTGGGGCTTTGGCTGATGCATGGGGGAAGTTTAAGTTACAGCAGGGTGGCAACTGTTCCTGCAGAGGGATGTCCTCTGCAGAGGCTGGTAACCTGTTCTGCCTCTCCCATCTCCCTAACGAAGCAAACTGAATTAAGCCTTGTGGCAGCCACTGTCCCTGGTGCAGTATGGGGACATCTGGCCTGACACGTGGCAGTTCTGCCAGGGCTGCGAGGGCAAGTGGGGGCACTGAACACAGCTCAGAGCTGAGGCCTGTCCCCATGGTGCCCAGGTATGGGCCTGTCCATGCCCTGGAGAACAGGGTGCACACAACATTTTCTTCCCTTCCCCAGGTCACCAGAACAAAGGCCCAGTACAGAAACCACCATGGATGAGCAGAGAATCTGGTCATTGTCCCACCTTTAAGGTTGAGCCACCACCTCACAGCAAGTGTGACCAACACACCTGCACACTTACATGGCTGCACAATATCAGCCATACTGGTGTCTGATTAGCAACTTCACAAATAAAGAACCCAGGGGAATATGAGACATGCATGGATCACTTATTCCTTACCCAAAGCTAGAATTTAGCACACTCCACAGCAAATGCTCTGTATAGCCCTGCCTGTTTGGAGCAGAAAGAGTGATGTCTATAGCTTTTAATCCCAAATACCTTCTGTCTTCATATCATAAAATTTAGGAGTATAAATTACATATATATATATATGTATATATATATATTTAATTAACAAAAAATAAAAAGGCCAAAAAAATCCCCACAATAATTCCTGGCAGAACTTCCACAATAAAACAGTAGTGGTTTACAATATTGATATTTATGAACTGGTCAAGTCCCTGGACTGGATTTTCTGTCTTCTTGCAACCAACTGCTCTATGCATAATTTAAGCATTTCATTTTTAGAGTCCATATTTCTTGCGTACTTCTTTTCACCCACATTTTGCACTGTGCTAAATACACATCACAGAGCTGATGTGTCTTACTGTAAAACTGCAGGAGGATGGGTTTTTTTTATAGAGTAGAAACCCACCAAACAGCAGAGCTACAGAGAGGAAAGGGCTTCCCGAAGCTCTCTTTCCAGCCACCATGCTGCTCCTCTGAAAAAAGGCAGGCAGCCTGCAGCTCTTTTTCCCCATAGCCTGCCTTTGGAGAATGCTTCCAGTGTACAGGAAGGGCCAGAAAAAGCCTAGAACCTGCAGCAATGCAGGCAAGATGAACCATTTTCCAGCAAACATTCCTTCCTTCTCCTCCAGTCCCCAATACAGGTGTACTTCCCTTCTCCCCTCCCTGACTCACACACTCCCTTGCATACTCTCCTCCAGCAGCCACTTACCAAGACTCTTCCTCTGTTGATTCCCCCTCTGCTCGAAATAGGCACACCAAGAGAGTTGGTTGATAACTTCCATTCCAGCTGTGAACTTCTTTTTACTCTCTTAATTACAGAGTGATGAAAATATTGCTGTCTGCCCTCATGTTTATCCTGGCATCCTATCACATCCTTCTCACAGGCTTTCTCCCTGTCCCACTGTCTGAATATACAGCTCTGTTTCAAATCACCCTCATGGTGTTCCTCATTTGTTGTTGTCTACTTAAGGTGTTGCTCCATGTTTATGGAATGTAGTTTTACTGGAAAAATTCCTTGGCCAAAACCTTCAAAAGGAACTACTCATCTTGGGTCTATTTTCCATGACACTTGAAAAGCTTTGACTTTCTGGGAAGGTTGGTTTCCTCAGTCTGGACATAAGACCTCTTTGAAGTATCTCAAGTTGGGCAACAAAATATTGCAAAACTGAAATTGCACCTGACCTGTGAAGAAGGTTGGTCCTGTTTATGTTTGCCAGGGTTTTTTTTTTTTTTTGCCTCTTATTCCACCACATTTTGACAGGTGAGTGCTGTTCTTAGCTATAAGGACATGAAATTAAGGCAAAACTGGGTCCTGAAATAAGTTTCCAGACCATGTGCTGGAAATTCTTTTACTCCAAGCCAGAATTCATTGTACACCCTGTAAGTGCTCAGAACTTGCATGTATGTAGCTGTCTTCCACAACCCAAGACAGCAGCTGACACTGGAATTGGCTTTAAAGTAATTTGTACATACTCTCTTCTTGGATTGCAAAAGAATGAAGCAGAGATTCGTGTATTTCAGTCTTTATTTTTTCTCCTTTTATGTCCCGGGTAGCTTATGACAAATAACATACTCACTGGTTCCTAATGTGTTACCAAACATAATAGGTTGGATGATAAATGAAAACCAAATGGAGTTCTGAATGTTTTCCTTTCAAGCCGCGAGCAAGCCTCTATTGCTTTAAAAATAAACTTTGCTCCCACTTCGCTCAGATTAGTGGCATTTCACTTTGCTCAGACTAGTGACATGAAGGCAACTCTGACCATGACACCTGGGAATGACATGAAAATAACTTTTTAAAATAGCAATTGTGATGTGAGGGATTACACGTCTGCAGAACATTTCAAACAGGAAACAGTCAGTGTGTCTCACAAGCTTAGGTGTAGCTCAGCTAGGAAGTGCACAGTCACATAATAAATCTCCCATTTACTTTACTCCTAATTGGCAGCCCTGTTAACAACATCAGCAAAGAACTATTTATTGAAACCTGGAAGCTAAGAGGTCATACCATAAACTCGTCATGTTGTTACACTCTTTCCTAGGCATTCACTAGCAGCTGTTGTGAAAAACAGGATACCTGAGCCTGATGGACTTTTGTGCTGACTGAGAACAGAGTAAAATAAATATTCATACATCAAATAACTATCTACTAGTTTGAAAAGCGAACCTCAAAATGCACTTTAAAACATGCTTTATGAATTCTGCATGGCCGCTGTCCCTGTTGCTTAGTTCAGCCTGTTAGTGTTCACAAGTAAAATCATGCAGCTTTTATTACAATGAATTCAGAATGTCTTCTAAAGATGTGTAATTCACAATCTGCCTCCCCAGAATAAACTGGAAATGAAGAAATATATTTATGCAAGGTTCAGGTACACTGGCAGGTTACTGTCAGAACATGTACCTTTAAGTGCATGTACAAGTGCCACTGAAGTCTCAGGTGCCTCACCAGCTCCATCTCCTGCTTTGCTGACTTGAGCAGGTACCTTAAAATGAAGCCAGAGATGTTATGAGCAGCAATATCTAAAATTAAGCTTCTGCACTGCTAGTGGCTCACTGATTTCCATATCAAAGGCACTTAGGTGGCAGCTGAAGATATGGCTTTTCCCAGTCTGTCATGGCAAGCAGGTCTTCGGTGCTGTCACTTGGCTAGGATTATGGCAAGAAATAAGCACCACTGTATGGCAATTCATTCCCCTTGTCTCACACATCTATTTCAGGATGACAGGACTGGCTTTCAGAGGTACCTATTTCTGTCTTGACTGTAAAGGACCTGGTGTGACGAGCTCAATCCTTTTAGAAGGCATCCCCACTAGACTCACTGCTTTCAAGTCAGGGCAGATGCTTTTCACTCAGTGTGTTATTTATAACATGAATCGAGATTGTGTGGATAGACCATAAAATAGAGCCTGCATTCTGAAGACTAAAAGAAGCCTAAGTGGAAAAGGAATGAATATTTCTTTTCTCAAGTATTTCTGTCAGTTGGTACAGCTTAGTTGACTTGGCTGCTACATTCCCATTTTGGGTTCCAACCTTAATCTGGGGATCAACTGAAGCTATGCTCCCACAGGGCTGACAGGTACATCAGTGGCTGTGTCACACTTGGGAAGCCAGAGGAATGCCAACATGGATTGTATTCACACCTTCATTGGCAAGACAAGTCTATGGATGCTGTTCTTGGGATAGGAGTCTTTGCCTCTACTATTTCACTAGTAGGGTCTGCATAGAGAATGGCTGAAAACTGTTATGTGATAAGAAACCCAGGAAAGAATTAAATGTTCTCCTTCCTACTGATTATTTCCTATTTATGTCATTGCTGAGTGTTTCATCCCTGCAGTTGTGTGAACATATATGTTTTAGTCAGGCATATATTGGCAAAACTGAGATGGGACTTCCGGTGTAAAACAATGCCCTCTATTAAAGAAGTAAGTCATCAAATAAGGGCATCTAAAAATAGAAAGGGTTGTAAAAACAAATAGGGGAAAGCATCTGGTTTGCAACATCTTTGCACAATTTGCAGTAGCTAAATCTGGAGTCAATTAATGACCTGTTTATTTTCCAAAATTTCAGTAAAATGCCTTGGCAAAAACTTAATCTGTCTCTGGAGAACATCCTACTTCCTTCCATATGTTGCCCGATCTGTCACAGCAATAAACTTCTTCCCAGTTTCAAGATCCCTAATGATTGCACCAACTGATGCTTTCTGTAAAAGAAGAGATAATGGTTCCAGCCCTCTACAAGTCATGATTCTCCCTTAAGAGAAAGCAATACAAAAGAGTACAAGAGCGAGTGAGTGCCCTGTGTTACAGCCTCTGTGGTGACCTAGAATCCAGAGATGTAAAACAGTTCCTACCTACAATTCATCCCAGCTGTTTTATAATCCCTCTGAATTTGATAGTTTCTTTAAAGTGTTGCCATGCCACAATTAATGTATATGCCTTGGCTTTGTAAACACTGGTCCTGCTGTCCTTTTTTTTTAGAGTGCCTTCCAAAGAAACAGCTTAGGCCATTTAGTAATTATGCATGTTTATGGTTTTGTATAGAACAAACCAGATGTTTCAGAGTAAATTTTATTTGGTGGTGTCTTGTCTAACCTATATTATGAAATGTATTTGTCCTCTATTTGAATCAGATTAGGTATAGAATCTTCTGTTTTATTATATGCTGGAAATATGGATATTCTGGTGATTACTTAAGTTTTAGCTTTCATATTTTCCAGATTTCCAGATTCTGCACTGCATTAGTATATAACTCTGAACTTCATATAAAGTGTTAGCAAGTTCCCTTCACAGTGGAGTAAGACAAAACTGTCCTTTTCCAGTCTGAGATTGCAGTTTCAGGCCCAAAAAGCACAAACAATTGAATTGAGGAGAGCAATCTGGGAGGATGGGAATTCATAACCTGAAGCTGTAATTGGACACTTAACCCCAAATGAACCAAAACTTATACAAGTGTGAAAACTCGTGACCCATTGTCCATCTTGGGTGTAGCCTCAGCCAGGCTCTTGTACTGCCCAAGTTGTATTCTCTGGAGGCCTTTTTAATAAATACCTACTTTATATCTTTAACACTGTCTAGCCTCTGTTCCAGGTAGTCTTCCAAGGCATCACTAGTACATTCTTCTTTCTGATGAACTCACACATCCAACTATACTGATTTAAAAGATAATCTTTTTTAAAATGATCTACTGCTGGTTTAGAAGTTAAATATAGCAAAACAGAAGTCCACATGATTCAAACATTTAGTAATTTAAATTTATACTGCATTTAAGTGCTCTGCTGAATTCAGACCATAATTAAATTATCAGTTTTGTTCTGAAACAAAAGCACTTGGAGCTCTTAGGAATAGACAGAGAGCGTAAATGTGATTACCAAAATACTCATCTGCCAAGCTGATATGTTTCTGATTCTGTATGTTTCTGATTCTCTGTGGACTAATCTTTCTTTATCTTCAGCAGTGATGGAGTGGGTCAAGTCAGGATGGTAAAAGCCATCCTTACATCAGAATTCAGAGTGTTTCAGCTGATTTTAGAGAAGTTATTTATTTTTCTTAAAGTGACTGTCAGGAAAAGCAAATGATCCAAATCTTTAGCTGATAATGAAGCTGTAAAAGTTTCTTCCCAGGAAAGAAGCTGGGCAAGTCCCAAACACCTCACCTCACCTCATGTGGCAGAAATTCACATAGAGGCTCAACATATGTATATTTGGTTAGGCACATTAAGGGTGACTACTGACATTTTGAATTTTCAGACTTTTTGGAAACATGATTTCCCAGTTTATTCAAAGGAAGCTGGTGGGCTCAATGCTGTCATGGGGCTTCAAAATTCTCAGCTGGGAAAAGTAAGAGAAGATATGGTAAAAATAAATGAAGTAATAAATAACGCAGAAAAGAGGAATCAGTTGTCATTTTTACCTTCCTATGATCAGAAATACAGTGATATTGAATAAAACTTGAAATCTACAAATTAATGTTTAACAATGGAAGAGAAACGTGTGCTACACATTGGTTTTACTTTCAAGTACATGATCTGAGTCACCAGTTATACGGTTACCGAGCAGTTCACCACCCATCATTTTTCTTTAACTACCAGCTCCTCTAGCAACTGCCCATATTGTATAATTAATTGCTGCTCCTTTGTTTGGTGAGCTAGTCTGAAGATGAACATTTACCTTCTCTCAGATGGTGACATCCACAAATGGAAGTGGTGCCAGCCTTGGCTGAAAATCCTCACTTCACCACATCTATACAGGCACCCTATCCCCTGTGACTGGGGCAGGGGCCAGAAGCAAAGGATTTAACTCAGTGCAACTGAAATGAGGAGCCTTGAGCCTCCAGAACCCACATCTAGCATGACAGCAGCTGGCTGGGGGCCACACATATAAAACAAGCCCGCAGGGAGCACTGGTGACCAGGGTGTGGCACAGCAGTTTGCAGGAAGGGTGCTGAGGCAGTGCCAGCCCGGCCAGGGAGCAGTGGTGTCCACTGGCAGAAAGCCAAGCATGGCTGGCACAGCTGCCCAGACAGCCCTGGCAGGAGCACACTGCCAGTACTGGGTGGCACCTGTGAGCACAGCTGAGAGTGGGAGGGTGCCCAGGTGGAGGAACTTCTCTGCTTAATCACAGGATGGGAGGATCAACAGCCCACCTGAGGTGTATCTACACCTATGCCCACAGCATGGGCAACAAACAGGAGCAGCTGGAAGCCATTGTGCAGCAGGAAAACTATGACAATTGCCATCAGAGACATGGGAATGCTTCAAACAATTGGAGTGCTGCGGTGAGTAGCTACAGACTCTTCAGAAAGGACAGGCAAGGAAGGAGTGGTGGTGGGATAGCTTTGTAGGTTAGAGAGAGTTTTGATTATCCAGAGCTTGATGACAGTGATGATTGGGTTGAGTGTGCAAAGGTGAGAAACAGGGGGAAGGCCAAGAAGGCAGACATCCTAGTGGGAGTCTGCTGTAGACCACCCAAACAGGATGAAAAGTCAGACAGAATATTCCATAAGGAGCTGAGAAAAGTCTCACAATCACTTGCCCTTGTTCTCATAGAGGACTTCTGCTCACCACACATATGGAAACAAAAGAATCTGGCACTTGCCATTATTAAACTGCATATTGTTGGTGATTACCCAGCCCTCTATCAAGATATCTTTGCAGAGCCTTTCTGCCTTCAAGGAAGTCAACAGCTCCTCCCAGTTTAACATCATCAGCAAATATAGTATACCTTTAAGTTCTGCATCCAGGCTGTTTCTGAAGACATTGAAGAACACTGGCCTCTTTATCTTTTATTGGACGCAGGGAGAAACATAGTGACAAAGCACGAGGAAAAGGCTGCAGTCCTTAATCTCTCTCTGCCTAAGGTATTCAATAGTAGGACCAGTTGCTCATAGGGTACTCAGCTCCCTGAGCTGAAAGACTAGGACGGAGAACAGGAGAAACCCCTCATAATTCTAGGGAAAATGGTCAGCAACCTGCTATACCACTTAGATACACACAAGTCTATGGGACTGGATAGTATCCACACAAAAGTACTGAGGAAGCTGGCAGAAATGCTCACTGAACCACTTTCCATCATTTACCAGCAGCTCTGGCTAACTGGGCAGGTCCCAGCTGACTGGAGATTAGCCAATGTGACACCCATTTAACAGAATGGTCAGGAGGAGGATCCAGGGAACTACCTGTTCAGCCTGTCAGCTTGACCTCAGTGTCAGGGAAGGTCATGGAGCGGACCATCTTGAGTGCTGCCATGTAGCACATGCAGGATAACCATGGGACCAGGCCCAGCCAGCATGGGTTTATGAAAGGCAGGTTCTGCTTGACCAGCCTGATCTCCTTCTGTAACAAGGTGACCCACTTAGCAGACGAAGGAAAAACTGTGTATGCCGTGTACCTGGACTTTAGTAAAGCCTTTCAAACTGTGCTTTTACCATGGCATTCTTCTGGAGACACTGGCTGCTTATGGCTTGGACAAGTGCACTCTGTTGGATAAAAAACTGGCTGGATGTCTGGCCCCAGAGAGTGGTGGAGAATGGAGCTGGTGGCTGGTCACCAGTGGTACTCTCCAGGGCTTAGTACTGGGGCCAGTTCTGTTTAATGTCTTTATCGACAATCTGGACAAGGGGATTGGGTGCACCCTCAGTCAATTTGCAGATGAGGTCAAGCTGGGCAGGAGTGTTGATCTACTGGAGGGCAGGAAGGCTCTGCAGAGGGATCTGGACAGGCTGGTCAAAGGGCTGAGGCCAACTGAGGGCTGAGGTTCAACAAGGAGAAGTGCAGTGTCCTGCACTTGGGTCACAATGACCCCATGCAACACTACGGGCTGGGGGCAGTGGCTGGAAAGCTGCCTGGTAGAAAAGGACCTGGGGGTGCTGGTCAAGAGCAGTAGGCCAGGATCCAGAACATGCCCAGGTGGCCAAGAAAGGCAACAGCCAACAGGACCAGGGCGGTGATTGTCCCCCGTACTCAGCACTGGTGAGACCACAGCTGGAATCCTGTGTTCAGTTCTGGGCCCCTCACTACAAGAAGGACATTGAGAGGCTGGAGTGTATCCAGAGAAGGGAAACAGAGCTGGAAAAGGGTCTGGGGCACAAGTCCTGTGAGGAGCATCTGAGGGAGCTGGGGGTGTTTAGCCTGGAGAAAGGGAGGCTCAGAGGAGAACTTATCACTCTCTACAACTACCTGAAAGGAGGATGTAGTAAGATGGGGATTGGATTCTTCTCCCAAGTGACAGGACAAGAGGAACAGCCACAAATTGCACTAGAGGAGTTTTAGATTGGATATTAGGAAAAATTCCTTCACCAACAGGGTTGTTATGCATAAGGCTGCCCAGGGAAGTGGTGGAGTCACCACCCCTGGAGGTATTAAAAAAGACACGTTGATGTGGCACTGAGGACCATGCTTTAGTGGTGCAATTGGCAGTGCTGGGTTAATGCTTGGACTTGATGACCTTAAAGGTCTTTTCTAGTCTAAATGATTCTATGACTATTTATAACTGAAAACATTTATTGAACCAAGGCAAGCTTTTGGGAGTGTTTTTAAACACTACTTCCTAAATTTCAAATGAGTATCCTATACATAATGAAATTACAATATTCTAATGTTACTCTTGACTCTTTACTTTTGTGCCTTGAGATAGATGCTTACATATTTTTTTCTGAAGTAACATTTGCAATTCGGGATTGTAGCAAAATATTTGCTAAAAAAGCGTGTGAATAGTTCACAGACTTGTCAGAATCCATCTGTTTTTGTCTATTAATGGGTGCATTCCCAGCTGTGGTCTTTCTAATGTAATAAATAAAAAGTTTCTTTCTTACTATAAATCCAATGGCTGAAATCTCCTTGTAAAATTGATTTATTTCAATAAAAATCTGTGCTTATGTTAATGACACCTCTTAAAATGAGCAAGACTGTGAGATGCCATTCACATATCATTTCAGCAGCCATCTGACACATAAACGACTCAGTCTCAAATAATTTAGTGCAGCATTTTTCTGGATAAGCCATGAAAAAGCATGCCATTCAGATCAGGATGAGGGGGACAGGGATGGGAAAAAAAAGGTGTATTTAGGAGAAGAATGAGAGGCAAATCCAAAATAATCTAAAGGTTGGGACAAAGGCTTGGGTCCTCACTCTTCCATGCAATGAATCCAACACAAATTTACACAAGTATGAAACACTCTTTGCCCACACAGAAGCCCAAGCTATGAACCAATGCAGGAGGTCCCTAAATCTTTAGGAAGTTTTTTTTTGTAATGCTTTGTATAATTTTTTGGTATTTTGACTGAGAAAAGTTAAATTTCTGACTTTGGTTTTGACTTACACCTTACACCATCCTCTTAAGCTATCCTTTTCTGGAGCTGGCAGCTACCCTACATTTCTTCATAAATTGCAGCAACAGAAGACCGTATACAATGACATTTCAAACTAAATTTTGCTCAAGTTCAGACAGATCTACACACGATCTAAGGGACATTTGAACTATGCTATTGTTCTGAGGCAGTATCCCTTTAAATTCTTTCTATAACAAAACCAATACTCCAGTTTTGTGGCTGTCTTTTGAAGTGTTTCTGTATTAAATGACCTGGGAAGGTTCAGTGCCCTTCTGTATCATCATGGCCTGGAAAACCAGCCCTCCCCAGAAAACATTCCTTGGTTTATCAAAGCACCAGTGTCATTCATTTAGCTCAGGCAACAGAAGAAATTAATTATCCCCACATTATTTGACATCTGTGACAAGTAGAATTTGTGAAAAATTTATAAAATTAAGCAAGCTATTTTGAAGTTGATGAACTTACCTTGCTGCTAAAGAAACACCTATGGTTTAAACAATATTTGCTAAGTATAAATTTTAAGTCATAGTATTTTGAAATAAGTTATGAATCAAATTCTTACAGCTTAAAGAAAAACAACATTTATAAGTTCCAGTGTCTCCTCTTCCACTGTACAACAGCATGTTGCTGGATCTGTAAAAATGGTTTCCGTAAAAAGTTTTATAGAAAAATCTTTTCTATATGCTTACTGTTCAACAGCAACAAAGAAAAAAAATCAATATCTCTATGAAATGATCTATTGAAATGCAATTCACTCTGGTGTTTATATACAGTGGAGTTTAATTTTGATCACTATGCTAGCTGAAAACATTCTGTAATTCTCACAAATTTTGTTCTACTTCTATCTTGCTAGGTGTCCTGCTGCAAAAGCCGAGGAAATAAGGCTCCTGGGTGGCACCGCGTCCTTGGGGACAGAGAATGCCTTGACTATTGCACTGCCTTCATCAAACCAGCTGCCGTGTCTAATGCCGAGTGACGCACGATGTGCTCTCGCCCTAATTGACATTACTGTATGTAAATTACTGCCCTCTACTGGAATGACGGGCAGAGCCTTTCACACCAAATGGATTGCTTTGGAAAGTAATTAAATTGATTGTCGAAGCCTGGTGGTTTATGGAACCAAGCGCCATGAATTCCGGGTGTTCCTGGTCCCTACTTGGAGCCCAGCTGTTTGCTGCACACATGCCTGCGTGCATTCGGCCTTTGCTTATTTGCAGTACAAGGTGCACCAGGTTGGCCTGATTGTCAAAATATTGTCCCTTTTTTAACTGTAAACAGGATGTGCAAAGGAGCTACAGAAATGCACTCTTATCGTGAATGCTCTAATATCAGTCAAGGAACGTTCTACACTGTCATTTTTTTAAGCCTGTAATAATCAAAAGAAAATATCACAAATTCTTAATTAATTGAAAACAATATTCCCAAACCCAAATTTTCAAGAATCACAAGACAGACATCACTTCTATAAAATCATGAGGTTAGCTTGAAACTGATATTTTACAAAATGAATTTTTTTCTTGGCTTTTCAGACTCTGAAGTTCACATTTTCTTTTAAAATTTGCTACGCAAATGTGCTTAAGTAGAAGTAAAAGCTAGGCTTCTCAATAAAATTGTTTCTCAAGTAGATGATTTATAAAGGAGTTATGATATATAGCAGCACAAACTTTGGCCACGATATGAGAGAAAAACCAAAGAAATAGGGAAGAGCAAGACAGAACATCTGTCTCTCAAGAAATCCAAGAAGTACAAAACTTAAGAAGACATATGTGAATCAAAGCACTGCTGTGAAACAAGGCCAATGCCTGGCAAGCATTACACAAAATCAAATTGTTAAGTCATCTAAGTTCTCATAATCCTTAGAAATATGACAACATGGGACATTTTGAAGGGTTTTTTTTTTTTCATTAAACAGAAAGCAATAAGACAAAATTCAGAATTGGGACTTCATCATTCCTGAAACTAAACAACACATCCTACTGTAGCTGGGAGGGCAAAAGAATGGGAGTCCAGTCTCCAGTGCCTTCCTGAGTCCAGAATTTTGACATGTTTCAGAATTTGCTGGCCAGCCACCAACAGACTATTGATGTTCACTACACAGCTAAAAGTTTATTGTGGATATAAATGTTCCATATAAATGTTCTGGCATAGGTATTATTATAAATAAAGTCACTTGCGTGGGGATATGGAAGCAGCCTATAGGATCACAGTCATATGAATAAATACAAAAACATCCAGTAGGAAATGACTGAGAAGATACATTATTTAATATGCCATGACTGATATAAAGAAGCAATCTTGGAATGGAAAAATCACCATCACTGTTTAATGTTAGACAAATATATTAAGCATTTTTATCAGTCAATATAAGCTCCCATATGTCTTAGAAAAATACGAGCACCAATAAACACATCTACCTAAATGTATAGAAACTTAAACAGTATTGTGTTATACTTACTGCTCTGGAAAAATAGTACCATGAATTGTTTCCAATATTTATTCTGCAAACATCAGGATAAGTACAATGCTTACAGGAATCCTCCATAAAGTCACAGTATAGAGAACTGACAAGGTATCAGCCTTTTTCTAGTCACATAGAAGCAGGTGAAATGAGCTGAGGCCATGTATATGTGCAGAGAAAAACAGGAGAAATATTTGCTTACTGAGAACTGAAAGAACCTTGTGAATGCTCAAGGAACCACAGAAATCCAGTAGGAAAAAAAAACAAAAAAAACCCCAAAAAAACTAGAACGACAAACCAAACCCCAAACCAAACAAACCCAAACCAACTAAAAAACTACTATAAAAAGGAATGACATCATAACTTTCCAGGAAAAAAAAAAAGTGTAGTTTCTAAAGATTAATGTGTCACTGAAATCTGTGAACAGCCAAGCTCCAGAAAGAGGGAGACCTGTCAAGAATATTTTTGAAAGCCATCAAATAGAAACTGACTGATTCAAATGGTATCCAGTTCTATTGCCAGCACTGATTCCCCATTTTATCAGCTCAGATTTTTATCTCTTACTGTCAGGAAATTAAGTATTCAAAATTGAATTTCTTTTAGGAAAACAATCCCTGATACAACTCTCTCTGATAGCAGTACCCATTCAAATACTATGTATTGAAAATCTATGTATTAAATGTAAAGCCAGAAGATGAATGCTGTTGTTACCCTAGGAGCCTCTGCTACTTCTCCAGATCACTCCAAATCTTGCTTGGCAAATTGCAGCAGAGCCATGGGAATGAGAAAAATACATCTTTCTCTGGACTTTGAGACAGTGGGGAGTCCTCCATCACCACCACCACCCCTCCCCCGCCCCTTTCACAGTCTCATGCTGGTACAGAAATACTTGGCAGGTCAAGCATATTGGTATTTTTGTAATTGTACTTCTGGAATTAACTTCTTGTTGCTGAGGGTCATGAGAGCCTGGCAGCAGCAGAACTAACAATGGTGGTATTTTGCTGCCACTGCCCCTTTCCAGATTCAAACCACTGGCCTTCAAGGAGTGCCTGGGGAAGGAGATGGAACTTACAGGATACTGACATAACCCACAAAACATAGGTGCAAAGAAAAGCCCCTTCATACTTTAATTAAACTAATCTAAAACCCCTCCTCACATTAATAGAGAATGTATGGCACAATTAATTTAATTTATGAGATCAGTGACTACTTTTTTGGCTACTACATTTTCTTTAGGACTGAGAACAGAAAATTTCCTGGCAGCCTGGCCAAATGAATCACTCATAAGTCACTTTCTTTCTTCCCTAAAGCACTTCATCATGAATAAAGAATGTCTTTCATAACTTTTCTCCTTGACAAAGGACAGTCTTTTCCCATTGATGAGGCTGGGTTAGGGAGGAATTTACACATATACATCTTATCAAAATACATGAGAATCAGTATCTTGTACTCTCCAGTGCACTGGTGGGGACACAGACTGCAACATCTCTACTTTGCTTTCTAGAAATGTTATGTGTATGATTTTAAAATAGAACATAAAAGTATGCCCACCACATTTTTCACATATCCATCTCCCACACTACTTAATGAAAACTCATCTTGCAAAATTATTTTATAAAAAGAATCCACTCATTTCATGAATGGTTTTAAAGTAGATTAATCTTATACGTTTGCACAAAGGTCTTAATTGAGAATAAATTTCAGTAATGTAATGATACCAGGATGCAGCAGACTCAAGGTTGGTCCCATACTGGGACACCTGCCTCAGAGGACCTGGGAGCCTAGTACATGTATTTCCTCTGGGGTTTCCAGTGACTTCACCCCAAAATAAACTTCAGCTTTGCAGAGTGAAAAACTTCAAAAAACAAGTTCTTAAAAATATTTCATTTTAAATGAAAACTAAAAACTATGAGAAAACTATAGATTTGATGGTTCTTTACTTAGGCTGCAGAAACATAGCTGCTCTTGTCTCCATATAGGCATGAGAGAAAACTGTGCTAAAATTCACATAGTTCCGGTTGTGACCACTACTTTTAGTTTTTTAAGACCCACTTTTCATTTCTGTGTTTCCCAGGATCAACAGATCAGCAGGTGCCAAGGAGCACCATGCTGTCAGAGGTGCAATTACAAACTTAGGCTTGCTCATTTTCACCCAATAAAACCCCAATAACCCACAAACCAACCACAAATTACTTCTGGGAGGAGCATGTGCATTGCCTTGTCATCTTTGCCACGTGCTGAATGTGGCAGTTACTTTCTGCTGGACAAATGATTCTTTATTTTGTACCTACATCAGATAATGTTCATTTCATCTCTGATATAAACACATTTTGGTCACATTTGAAGAGACACTTGAAGCTGCTGATCAATTTATATGATCCTCCTTCCTGAACAGCTAAGGACCTAAGAGTAGGACTTCTAAAACTTTCCATTTAAAGGTCTAAATTTTGGCTTCTTTAGACTGAGATTTTCTCTTACTCTCAAGCCTGCCGCATTCCTGCTTCAGTTTTGGAGCTTCAGGTAATCAATTTCTAAGAAAAAATTAGTCCATGATATGTTGTCCCACCATACATTTTCATTCTCCTTGATTTGAGACATTAAGTGCTTCATCCTTCATCCTTTTAAACAAAACCCTGCGACCTCACAGGGGAAGTTCAAGAGTCAGTTTAGCACTAGTGCCTGAAAAATCTGTCCAAAATTGGACAAGTTAAAACAGTTTGAAATGTCAGTCTGAGCAAACCACTGGAGGTGTGGTGGAAAACTTGATCCAAAATTCCTTTTACCCAAAGGACAGCCAAGCCAAAAAAAGAGTGGGAGCATCTGAAACTGGTCCCCAAAACCACCCCAGGCAGATGTTCTGGAGAGCTCTGTAGCTGAGTATGAGTTGGGACAGTGCTCAAGGGTCTCCTGTATAATAGGGCTGTCATAGCAGGCAATAGAGAGGATGTCAATGGATAGATAAGAGGAATTGTACCAGAAGAGCTAGAGGAGATCAAGTAGGGATTTAATCTCTTTGAGAACACAGAACATACAAAGGATTGGAGGACATGAAGCCCAGGTGAGAAGAGATTTGTCCAAAAGACTGAGGGTGTATTCCACAGACACAGTGGAAGCAGCTTTGCAGAGCAGAAATCCTGGCAGCAATCCGTGTAGATTGCTAAATAACAGCTAAAAGCTAAACTTCAGAAACTAGAGGCAAAGCTTTCTTTAATCAGAGGAATGCTAGGGTAACAAAATTAATTTTTCAAACTTTAGTAGGTCTCAGAATTGAAGTCACCTGCATAATTCTAACTCAACCCTCTTTCCACTAGGCACTAAGACAAAGTCTCAACTTCATCTGCATATACAGTCTCCAAGGATCCTATCTGATGATGGGCAATGGTCATGTATCAGCCCTGCTTGAAGCTCTGGCAGGTGGGACACAGAAGAATCCCCAGGTTTCTGAGACTCAAGTAAATGGTGACCCTGTGGCACAGCACTTTCCATTCTTCTCTGTTCTACACCAAGTCACTTGAAACAAAATCTGACCAGACCACAGAAACTGCAAATTATTCATTCTCTGGGCGCAGTACAGTTAGACCCCAAATGCTGACTTGCACAAAAATGTTGCACAACAGCAGCTAACAAGAGTCATAATTTGAGTACTAAAGTAAATAATTCAAGTTCTGACTCTCAAGAACTGCTATTCCTGGGGTTCAGCCTCATTTTGCCTCATTTCTCTCTGTAAAATGGAAATAATGGAACCTTGCAGCTTCTAGGAACAACTAAAACATTAATGGTATGACATACACAAGACAGTGCTCCTAAGCACCAGGCTCATAAACACCTGAGGGAATTTGTAATTCTGTGCTTAGTCCAGTATTTCAGAAAGCTGCAGTAGAGCAGGCTCTAAGTTAAGAGATTCAGCAATGGGGATCATCACTTTCTGCAGTATATGAGGCTGAAAAATTCTGAGCAACAAAAAGGGTGAGGTGATCATATCAGTCAATCATGTCAGTCATGACAATCCTACCCTGTAAGGGGGGCTGTGCAATACAGCAACAGGGGTCCTTACCTCTGCTGTTTTCTGACTTCAAAGTACTGAATTTAAAAACTAAATTTTAATTTAATTTTATTTTAGTGCATAGTAACTGAAAGAATGCCAGATAGAAGGTGGTACTTTTCCCTTACATACAAGAAATGTAAGAACTGCAACTTGTTGTGTTTTACTGTAACAGGTGATCATGACTTGAGCAGGGATCTCAGAATTACCTTGGGTGATCACTGCTGGAGGATCTGTTAAATACCTAAGTCAAATTCCTTAAACAATGGTTCTCAATAATGACAAAGTCGTTCAGTATTACATTAAACCAACAGTATTTTATATAACTTTTCAGGGGACTAGCTCCCCACAGGGAGTTAAAATTCTCTTACATTCCCCATTCGGTTTGTGAATTCCAAATTAAGCCATAAGCATAGTGGAAACAGCGTAAAAAAAAATCAGAAAAAGCACAAAAACCCCCTAAGGGTGCAATTTTTGGCACTGTAAAGGATACACCCATTGTTTAAAAAACAAATCCCAGTCAGTGAATCAGAAGAAATGACTAAGCGCTGCTGGGCACCACGGATCTGTCCTGAATAAGAGACAGTAGGGAGCTGCCCTGTCCAGGAGCATGCCAGGAGCCAGGCTGCTGCTCATCACCTCTGCTGTAAAGGGTGAGGGAGGGAAGGAAGGAGCACACTAGCACGCTTTTTAAGCACAACCTACTTTCCACAGCAACCCAGCCATGCTCTCTGCCTATTTGGGAGCAGCTGAATCAAAGTTCAGCTTTCTCCTTGCTCTAGCCAGGATCCAGCGCCTTTCTCCAGCTCACACTCCTGCTGCCCAACAGTGTCCTGCTGCCCTCTGCTCCAGCACATGGACATCAGAAACTCTTCCCAAGGAGCACTGGGGAAAGCCCTGCTCTGCTCCCAGTGCTGATCCTGCTCTGAGCTGGAGACTAGACCATAGAATTCCCAACACCTCATCCAACCCTAACAATTATATCACTTTTATGAATTATAAAAATGTGCTAGCGTTCTTTACAGGTGTATCTTGGACAACTGGTGTCCTGATCCTTAACAAATAGACAAAAGACTAAAGCAGACCAAAAGAGTAACTATATAAGTGCCTGCAAAGCTGTCATCACGGTGAGGATTTAATCTCAGGTTTTTATTTGGCTTGATGGTTGGAATATTACAGCACACTGGTGGTTAAAACTGCATTTTGTTTTGATCATTGCTCTTTAACACGAGTTACCAGTTACACTGCTGCTCTGAGAGCTGAACTACAATGCCAACTTTGAAAAAGATGGAACTTGTACAACTATCTACCTGACTAGGATCAGATCTATTGCGATGGAGAAGAAGCTGGGCTGGCAACCAGCAAATAGTTGACACGTTTAGAACAGCTTAAATTTCCTGCCTTCTCATTAACAAAAGCTGGAAGAAGAGACCAAGGAATATACACTGCAGCTACGCAGGCCAGCACGACAAACAAATATAGAAACAAGGACAAAAACGCCAGAGACAGAAAAGCAACAGAACAAGAGAACATATCTGGCATCAACAGATATTTGTACACATTTCATTATGTTGTCAGATAAGTAATTTAATTAAAGGGAAAGTGCATCAGCGTCACACCAGAGTATTATGAATAGCACTTAAATTATGGGAGTGCATAAACCCAGGACATTAGTATTCTATCCACCTTAAATAAAAAGTTTTGACTCCATCAATTTTAATACCCAGTTGCTTTAAGAAGTTGGCTACAGTACCATGGCAGCCTGCCCAGGTTCTTTGCTCCATCAAGCAATAGTTGTCTTTGACCAAAAAAGAAAAAAATAGCCAACAGTATCCTTGCCGAATGTCTGCTGGCATCTGCTATCAATATAGGAATAAGGGAATTAAAAGTAATTTAAAACATTAAAAGTTTAGTATTTTGGTTAACCATAATATTACAAAATTAGTCGTTTTAGTAATTCATTAATGGAGCTACCCAGTTTAGATTAATTTTTTTAAAAAAACCTACCATGCATTTTTTTTCTATTCCTTTAATTGTATGCACATAAGAACTAATGTGCTGTAGACATAGTCTAAAACCCTGCGTCATTTACCTCTGTATTATACAATACCAGCATGTCACAGTGCCCTAGGCAAGGTCACCAAACTCCTAACAATGCTGTAGGATGTGACAGAGGAATCCATCTTTACAAATTAGACTTCATTATACATGATCCTGCTCATAAATCTTGATGTATTGTTTTCTAGTATAATAACTCTACCTTGCACTTGCATGTACCCTCTAGATCTTCTGTTTCACAGAGTATTTTACAAATACACATTGCATGCTTGTGTGCATAATAGCAGTGCTCTAAACGAGACTCGACCTCCTGGAGCACCTGCCCTGCTCTGTGTCCTTCTGGTCCCCACCTGGGGATGGAAAAGCTGCAGGAGGCCGGTTTTCCAGAGCAGGTAGGTGACCTGAAGCTACAGAAGCACCTGAAATGAAACAGATCGTTTTTCTTTGGGAGTTGCGGTACTTCTCACATGCAAACCCTATGAGGAACCAGCCTAGTTGGTTAGACTTAGAAAACTGGTCAGGGAAGCAGGCTCACCTGCTTCCCGGAGGCAAAGCCAACCCTCTTCATTTCGGAGATGCTCAGAAGGTGCCTCCGACAGGGAGCGATGGGGAGGCTGAGCCCCGAGCCGGGCTGCTTGTGTGAGCACCCCCGCGCTGCCGGCACCCGGGCAGGTGCTGCTGTACGGGCTGAGGGTGCGACCTGCCCGCACCCGGCTCCTGCCCGCGGCCCGACCCGCCCGGACGCTGCAGACCGCGTTCCTGCCGGGAGCTGCCGTCCCACCCGGGCCGAAGCCGCGGGGTCTCCTCGCTCCGGCGGCGCCAAGGGAGATGGTGTCCCCCCAGACATCCCCCTGGAGCGGGACCCTCCGCGCCGCCGGGGCCGGGACGTCCCCCGGGGCGTCCCCTCGGGCGGCCGCGGGCAGGTAGCGGCGGCCGCGGCGCGGCGGGCACTGACCTGCGAGCCGCCGCTCCCGGACATTCCTCCACAGCAAGTCCCAGGCTTTGGCGGTGGAGTCCCGCAGCTGCTCGCTCAGCGACCTCCGGAGCTGCGCCTTGGCCGTGCGGCGCTGGCTGCTCATCCTCGGCGGCTCCGCATGCCGCCCCGGGCAGCCCCGCTCAGCGCCCGCGGCCGCTCTCCTCGCCGGGGACGGGCGGCGGCGGCCACATGGGGCCGCGGGGCAGCCCCGCCGCGCCGCAGCCGCGTCACCGCCGCCCCGGGCGGGCGGCCCTTCCTTCACCTGAGCGCCGCCCGCCCCGGCCCCCGGGGCAGCGCTGCCGCCGCCAGCCTCCGTCCCTCCCACCCTCCCTCAGCGCCCCGTTCCGCGCCCGACTCCCCGCCGCCCTCCGCCCTCCTTCCCGCCCCCGCGCCTCGGCCCCCGCGGGGCGGGGAAGGTGCCCCGGGCTCCGGCCCGGCTCCTGCCCTGACCGGGATCCCGCGCCCCTCGGGCTCAGGCTCCACCGACGGCCCGGGACTCCGCACGCCCCGCGGCCCCGCGCCTAAATTCCGTGACCCCGCTTGTGTCCGTGGCCTTCATGTGGGAACTGCCCGGCCAAGCCCCCGCGGCTGCCCTGCTGTCAGCTCCCAGCCGCCTCCCGCTGCCGCCTCTGCGCTCCCTGGACAGCGACCGGGAGCTGCCCGCCGTCACCCCAGCCTTGCCGCCGCAGCGCTGCGGACGGCCGGCGCCCGCTGCTCCGGGGAGAGGTCACCCGCCACGAGGTGACAGAAAAGCTGGCTGGCAACGGGGTGCCTTTTTCCCGGGAGGCTGCAATAGGTGCTTTGCCCATGCTTCAACTTTTGCGGAAAGAAAATTGTTCTGTTTTTTTTTCAGAGGCCTAGGTTCATCAACTCTCTGCCCAAGATCAAGCTATAGTCCTCGCAACACAGCCTCTCCCATTTCTTTCCCACTTTCTCTGCATTCCACCCACTTACTCCCCACCTCCTTCCCCCGGCATTGCTTCTTCTCTTACAAGCTCTTGTGCTTTTGAAAAGGTTTCAAAATTAAACCCTGGCAGACACTTTATGCACACTTTATAGACTGAAACGAATCCTGATTTCATCATCCATAGACTAGCCAGAAAGCAGTAGCAGGGCCCTTATCCCATTTAGGAAAGCCATTTTGTGTCTCTGCTTCTTCTGTGCTCTGGGAAATACTGTTGTATCAGTGGCCCCTTCCCCATCCTGGATGTTCCTCCAGCAGAGAATCTGATAGCTGAGAAGGACAACAGCAGCTTCATTTCATTTTGTCACCATCAATTACTTACTGCTTGCTCTTTTGGCAGAGTATTTGTGATGTGCAAAGCAGAGACTTGAAGATCCTGCAAGTGAGTGCCCTACTCTGCAAGAGCTGCATGCCCAGGTAAAAGCAGTCATGTTAAACATTATCGATATCCCCATCTTGTTTAGATTTAAACTGTAACTGCAATGTCAGCAATACCAACAGAAGCTAAAAGCAAACAGACAGATGTACTCCACATTACCACTGTTTTAATAATGTCTTCTGCTTATTTTGTGATGTGAATTTGTGTTCTTAGAAGGTTCATCTCAAAAGGTTGGTCTTAAACTACTCTACTTTAGCTGATATAGTGGAGACGACGTGCTTGTCCAGAACTTGTGCAGATGTTGTATGTCACTCCTTTGCCTGCAATTCCAGCTACAGTGTCCTCCAAATGACTGGATAAACACTTTTGAGAAAAGGGATGCCTTCCAGGGATGGATGCATTTAAGATCTGGAAGGGAGACAGCATAATTATGTAAATACTCCCACATCCCATGACCCAGAGCAAACACCTGCTGATGTTAATGGGAGAAGAGAGGATTACGGTTCCTACAATCAGCTCCTCTGCCCAGTAAATCTGCTTCTGACCTCTGCCTCTCTTTATTTAATCTCTCACCAACACAGCCATTACCAGTACATAAGACCTACTATGCCTGTTTTCTGCCACAGGCTTTTAACATTTAGGAACCAGGCAGAGATGAGAAATTAGTTCCTGATATTGTACTCAGCTGCCCTATAAAGATGAGCCATGACACACTGTCTAAAGGTGAAATAATAAACTCAGTTTTGAAGGTTTTGTATCATACTGCTGCTGTGTCACCACCCACAAACGGCAGCCCACGTCTGCCAGTACTGCAGCCTTCAGCAGCACTCTTCTGGCAGCCACACTTGGATGCACCATCTTAGCATGCCTTGCCTGTCTGGAAGATAGATCTCCCTTTCTTCTGCTGCTGTCTGCCATGGCCAGAATGTAGCAATAGAACAAAAGATGCTATCTTCCCTTCTGTACCATTTTTGAAGATCTTACTTTATGAAAAATATCCCTAGACTTCCAGGTTTACTGAAAGCAGCTAATTAGTGACTAGATACTAGCAATTGCTAATCCCACGTTATCTCATCACAAGTTACTAAGATAAACTCCAGTGATATGGCTGTATTTCATAATCAGCAACAGAACTGAACTGGCAAGCCTAGACCAAACTCTGTGGCAGGCACTGACAAAAATCTTACTAATTTCAGGTACTTTATTGTGGAAAACTAAATCCGGAGGCAAGATCAGATATTGTCGTTTTCCCCCCAAAGAAAACAGTGCTATTGAGTAATGAGAACACATCTCATGCAGCAACTGGCCTATTCCTATTTTGTGTTTTTAATCATACTCAGCTGTTCAGAACTCGAATTACCATCATGAGTATTTTTGATGTATTACACCTCATAGTAGTAGTTACAATTAGAGTTATTCTACAGAATCTGCTTGAAGGAGGGTGTTAGGAATCATTCACAGTTGAAACATGCTTCCTTTCCTTTTAGAATGTTAGAAAACCTGACAAAATTGTCAGATTCTGGTCTTTCAGATATTTTGCATATGCTGGTGAAGTGTACAAGTAGCCAGCTGATCAGTACTCATGTTTCCTGCATGAAACATTTTGACATCCAGCACAAGATGGCTAACATTTCTGAGGGGAAGAAAAGGAAAGCACATTTTTCCACAGAAAATGCAGTTTTCCTGCTTGATACTAGACTTGCTAAAATGTTTCTGTTCAGAGTAATTGCAATGAAACCACTGTATATGATGAACAGAAAGGAGGAAGTTCCCAGCGGCCTTAAAAGAAGCTGAACTATTATATTTGTCTTTGCTCATTGATAACAGAATATTGGCAGGAATCAAAGTACTGTCTTTAAATCTTGCAACCATTAAAATGTTGGGGAAGAGTCTAAACTAGTTATACCCATGCTCTGATGCCATTGTGGCACAGAAGTCTGATACACTAATTATATATATTTAGCAATTTATAGTTCCTTCCAATCACTATGGTAATTAAATGCCAAGTTAATTGATACTGTGTAGTATTCTGGCCTCTAATTAGCCATGTGTTTTTAATTTGTTACAGATTCCATTATGCAGCCTGATGTAATCCTAGTAAAGTAACTGTACAAACTCCAATGTACCTGGTAAGAAGAGAATCAGACCTAAGGAAAGAGAAACATGAATAGATCTTGGTTTGCCATTTGTAAACTGCTGAAAGACTATGATAAAAGTACAACTTCTTTCCATCCTCTTGTCTTTAACTGCCATGAATCGGGATTTTTTTGTTAGTCTAATCACCTCACAGTATTTGACTACCTGTAGAAGAACAAAACAGGATATGTCTTGTGGAGGAAAATGTGGGAAGAGTGCATCCTTGGTTACTATGTGCTGTTCAGAGGACACAGGCTCCTTACTCTGGCATCCCTTAGAACATAATACTGAAGCAAACGAGGAAATTATAAGATCTACAAGATCAGTGATGCAGTCTGATGCTAATCAGTGCAATGCCAAATTTTATAATGGAACTCATTCTTCAGGAACTGTCTGTAATGAAGCTTCTTGAACTTGGCTACACTCAAAATGGTGTTGCTGTGCTTTGGTAGCTGAGCAAATAGTACCTCAGACAGCCTAGATATAAACACATCAAGTAATATTTATAACTTTGGCAGTGGTCTATCTCTTTGGGGGTTCTAGAGCTCTGGCATTTGTTTTCTATCACAGGTTAAATGTTCTGAGTGGGATGTTTTAAGTCTGGATTACCACTGGAAGGGCAGAAAAGATTTGAGGTTTTCCATTACTTGTTTTCCTAACAGCAGACTCCAGTGAATTTTGTACTAATTCTGTGGTTGAAGTTACATGGAAAGCACCAAGGGCATATGAGTAGGTGTCCTCTTTGACATCTAGGTAAACAAACAAATGTTTTGGATAGAGAAAAATAAGAAACACTGTGAATGAGAATCAAACATTCCAGCTTGTGCCCTGGCACTCTCTCCTTGTTTTTTATTTATATATACAAATTATCATCATTTTAAGGTATCTTTAATGAGAATAAATTATAAATTAGTTTCACTCTTTTCTGGTTTATCAAGATATTGGCACCTATATGTTCATCCTACTTCATTTTAGCTCTCTGAAGCTCTGGGAAAGGATTGCTCTCCACTTTGCCAACAGCAGAGCACTGCTGGCTTTCATTAGCGGGGGCCAAATTCTTTTACTTTTGTTCACAGTGATTAATGCTGAAATAAATGGAACTTCTTGCAGTATTCACACTGAAAAGACTCTAAGTATGCTCAGATACAGACTACAGTAACAAAGTGTCTGCTGTTTGACTGTGCTCCCTCTCCCTTGCTAGAACAGGCATGGAGGGCATGGGGGGAAGTTAAGCTTTAATTCTATTCATACAAAGGATGGTACTTTATTGTTATTATTAATAACAAACTGTGTCTCAAAGTGCTTGGGACCAAAAACTGGATGGGGCTGAAGTACAATCTTTGCCCTCAGGAGATTGCAAACGAAATATAAAGCAGGACACCAATGGAGAGAAGACTTGATTGGGGTAGGATGGGTGGACTACCGGAGAGCAATAAAACAGTACTGGCCAGAGTAGTAACAGCTGGCACACCAGGATTAGTGTTTGGAGGCACTGATGCAAAGGGAGTTAGCAAGAGAGTCTCCAAGGAGGTTAATCTGGTATCTTTATATGTTCAGAGGACCAACTTTCAAGAACAAGGGGCGTTTTTAACAAAAGCACACAAATGTGTATTTGAAAACATAATGAGTTGACAGCAAAAGCTGGGATCCTGTACACACATAGGTTGTGGGAAGAAAGCTTTTAATATTGAACAAATAGATGTCAAGCAGCCTCGATGCACCATAAAGGCAGGATGAGCAGTGATAGCAGAGAACTGCCAGGGTATTTGCATTTGGGATGCAATGCAGTAGACCAGATTGTGTCTATCAAGGCAGAGTAATTGGGAACAAAAGTGAAATGGCAAACGTGGGATGAATTTTTTTTCTACAGCAATCAAAAATTTTCACCTGGAAACCTCCTTCTGACAAAACCCATTGTTTCTTAAAGAATAAAAATTAGAGAAATCATACTCTTTTTCTTTTCTTTCTTTTTTTTTTAATTACTGCTATTTTTCTGGATTTAACAGAGCAGGATTTTCACATTCTGGCCAGCTTTAACATGCACTTTTCTCTCCATCTTGCATTCTGCTTATATTTAGCTCTTGCAGGTTATTTTTTAATAACCCCTCTACCTCTCCGGTCTCTTGTACTAACACAGCCTAAATTGTCACAGGACATTATAAACTCCAGGCAAAGGTCCTGTGTGACAGGTAGGAGATTGCTCTGTCATATGAGAACGGTGAAGAAGGGGGCAGAGAGGCAGCTGTGGTACAAATGACGATTGGATGGATTGCCTTCTGAGTCACTTCTATGGAACAGTAGACAACAAAGCTGATGCTTCAGCTGAAATCCTGAAGAACTGCAGCCACAAGAGCCCTTGCACATTTCTTAGATAACAGAGGAGAAGAAGGGACAAAACAAACCAAGTGCCAATAAACTTTCACTTCCTTTCGTAAGATGCTCTGTGGACATCTTTAAAATATATTACATTGAAGATGTGAAATCTTGTGCTGAGCAAAGCCAGTCTCTGTAGAAATAGCCAATTCTTCAATGATTAAGCAACTGGGAAAGTGGACTACATTTTATATGTGTAGATATATTGGTTTTTTACTGGAGCTGAGCTTGATATTTTGAAGTGATTAATGCTCTTGAATAAGTGAGCAGCTATGTTGAAACACAAAATGTCTAGCACAGAATATTGCCCCTGTTCTTCTCATTTCAGCTTCTGGTGTCTGATTTTCCCCCTCCTCTTCAGTCACTTGACAAAAATATATTGTTTAAAACTACATCTTTCTTTGGTCTCAAAGTGCTCATTTCCTTGATATTGTATTGGGACCTTGTCTAAACCACAACTTTTAATTTTTTTTTCTAAACTTCCAACTGTTATTACCATCATAGTAGAAATAATTGGAACATTTGTGTAAAAAAAGCTTTGCCTTGCAGCAGTCAATGGCAATTTAGCACACACCATAGCAGGATATTGGTTCAGAGACCTGGGAGCTTTTTCTCTTTTTTTTTTTTTTTTTTTTTTTTTTTTTTATAACTCTCCTGGATTACACAGGAAAACATGATCAATCTTGACAGCAGGTTCTAACAACAATGCAAGCAAATTGTTCCCCAAACCAATTTACTTATAAGAGTAATATAAGAGTAAGAATTTTTTCAGATACACAAATATTTCTCTGCACATGTACGTTTTGAGTAATCATACTGACTGATGGCAGCATATTGCCAAGTATCAATATATTGCAACCTTCATCACTGGCCACACAGCTACTATTTTAACTTATTTAATAGATTTTAAGTATGTATATTTAATAGAATTAAAAAGCAATGGCACTCATGTTTTTGTCCAGTAAATAAAGAGTTGCAATAGGGGATAGAATTTCAGGCAGGAAGATTATAATGTCCAGAATCAAAATTTGGCTGGGGCCCAAGCCAATCCCTATTAACCTAAACAGTTCTACAGGATCCTGAATCACTAAAGCTGATTTTAAATTTCTTCTTGATTCCACAATAAAGAAGGGCTAATTGTCTGTCCGCAGTATTGTCTGAGTCTCATTTGAAGTGAAGGCTGGTGACGATTCGATTGTAAACATCATTTCCCACAGCTCCAATGGGAAGGTTTCCCAGCCGGCGCAGAGCCTGCCTAAGCCCACTCCATCACCCAGCTCTGGCATTACAGAACTCTCTGTTTCAGCAGGCTGAGTGGTACAGCCATTCCTGGGAGTATAAAGGAACTTAAGCTTAGGAAGAATGCCTGTTTCATGACATTTAACATATCTGGGTATTCCCACTGAGAAGCAGGATATTCATGCTGTGAAGAAGGGGCTGGACTAGGTGGATCTGCAGCTCTTTCTGTCCGAAAATGTCCCTGTTTCTGTGAGAACATTTTGCTAGTGTCAGGCAGCACCTGTATTCCATTAACTCCAAAAGCATTTCAGTGTTTACAGTAACCAGGAAATGTCCATGTCTGTGTTATATTAATAAGCCAGCAGTAACAACTGCAGTTTCAGTTTTTAGAGCTATGCGGAGAAGGGTTTACTCTGAGTTGCTGCAGGTTTTACTTTTTTTGGTTGAAACATAAAGAGGCCTGTAGTACTGCCCTTGAAACCATTACAGAAAGCTTTGGGGAAAAAAATTACCAAATTATGTCCAATAGTGCTTCAGTAATGGCTTCAAATAATCAGGCAGACAAAAGCATGGCTATGAATTGCAAGTCTAAAAAATACTTGTGACAACAAATCTGTAGTTCCTTCACCTTAGTTTTGTTTGCTTGTACTCTTCCTGCCTACTGCGTGTAAGGGGTTTGCATAATGGCATAGTTTCATTCAAGATTCATTATCTTGGAAACAAAACTGTGCTATAGTTTTATGTGGACTATACTACATATGCTCAGAGAGGTAAGCCATAAGGTGTCACTGCATAGTAGGCAGCAGACTTTATAGGAGCAATGATGTGATGCTGGAGAATTACAGTCTATGTAAAAGAAATAACCTGTGAAAAATAAAAACATAACTTTTTTTTAGTCTTCCAAATAAGCGCCAATTTCTGCATGCAAGAGACAAAAAATCTAACCTATGCACTGATGTGCTTTTCACATAATTGAATTTTAATAGTGACATTAAATGACTATTATATAAATAATAACATCAAAATCCATGGAAGAAAGCTAGAAAATATAAGGATATTTTTCTTTTCTCTTTTGGATTGAAAACAGTACATGGTAAAGCAACTTAATTCCCAAGAAAGGCAGGAGCAGGGACTGCTCTGTAGCTGTCCAAGTGTACCAAAGTTAAAGAGAGCTTGAGGAGGTGTTTCCCCATCACTTGCTCCTGTGCAGACTGATGTGACCAGAATGATGACAGAGATCACAGCCACAGCTCTCTATTGAGTGTGCCACCACTTGCCTGCCAGAGAGCACCATCTTTCTTATTTATAATTACTTGAAAAGTAGATTCCAGAAAGGACAGAGCAGGCTTCAGCTCCCCCTTGCATCCTCTGAAACACTGTATTCAGCTGGCCTGATCCCCCTCTTATTAACAGACACGTTTTTGAGATTCCACCAAGACATTTCTCCTTAACTTCATTTCAGTGCCACGCAAATGAAGGAGGAGATGCATTCAGGACTGTTCCAGGAGGCAAGAAAAGGTTGTTACTTTGCCTGTACGTATTGCTGTTTCCAAAGTTCATTTTTTCAGTATTGCAATGACTTCTAGTGAAATCAGTGTCTACAGATGATGTCAGAACACCTTTACAGTGCTGCAGGTGCAGCTGTTGCTCATCTTGTTTACTTACACTACTGTCATGCAGATTCATTTCAACACCTTTTTGTCATTTTGGGCTGACACAAATCTGTTCAGCAGTAATTACCTGAGATTGTTCTACATTGCAGGGACTATTTTTGACTCATTTACATTACAAAAACCCATGCAAATTGCTTGGAGAATAGGTGCTAAAGGGATTATAACTCAGCGGGATCTTACCACAGTGATAGCTTTTGAGACAGAAGATCAGTTAATTTACCTGACAGAGAACATTTATATTAGCTAATCCTTGGTTTGATCAAAGTTATCAGATACATACTTTCAGAGTTCAGGCCTTAAAAATATGTGACTGTCAATGCTAGAGGGAAAAAAAAAGTGTCAGACGTAAATATGAAAACCAAAAACTGGTCTACTTCTGACTCATACTGGAGGATATTCCCTATTTCTATTCTGAAATGTTGCTAAATGGTTTTAAAATGATCTAGAGTACTTCACTGCTGCCAGTCAAGTCATAAAGGAAGCTGTTTCATCTAGGAAACATTATCCTTCTTTAGGACTTAAGTAGATTTGGGTTTATCCACCTCTTTCCTGTCTTATAGCTTATCTTTTATAGCTGGGCAAGATAAATGCAAAATAGGTTGTATGTACTACTAGAAAGTAGCAATAGGCTCTTACTTTGCTTTGCACAAGTATAAATTACCCTTTCCATGCAGAAATGCTAAAACTTAGGGTCTTCTCAATAATCACCAGGGACAGCCTCCATTGCTAAAATATGTGCTCTAATAATTCTTAAAAAAACCCCAACAAACCAACACTATCATTTAGACCCAACACTAGTGACAGTCTTACATTAATGGTGAAGTTATTCATTTGATGAAGTAATTGCAAAAAATTTCCATATGCTTCACTGGAAAATTTCATCTAGTATGGGTACTCTCACCATGTTTCTTCAGAATACATGAACATAAAGCCCTCCATTTCTTGCTGATTTGATGATCCTCATTAATTGGGGAAAAAGGTTCCAGCACAGAGAGTGTGCTGCTTCTTCTGTACCTTGCATACATTGGATATCCCTATGACTTAAAGGTGAGTAGGAATTTAGTGCCACATTTTTTCATGGGGCAAGTAAAATGATTGAATCTTCCCTGCTTACCATCCTTCACTGACTTCTCTGAATGCTTCTTTTTTTAGACAGTTTTGTAATGTTGATGATGCTGGGCATAACTGTAATACAGTTCCCTGAATTTACATGATTACATTATAATAATATCAATGCTGGTTTTTATAGTTCATATAAATCAGTGTTTTATTTGCTTTCACAACTAGTGCTGCAAATTGAACAGCTGTTTTTACTGAGCAGTTTTAATTAAGCTGTCCATAATGCTGCCTAGATATTTTTCTGAGCTGGTAACACTTCATTAAGTATGCAGTATCAGTGAACACCCCAGATCATTCCTGAACATTACCTCACATTTAGGTAAATTGAAATCCCATCTTCACTGATGTTGTCAAATCACCTTGTTTTGGTGACTTGAATTTGGTTTTCAGAAATCTTTCTAATCTTCAGGACCCTAGGATATCTTGAATTTGCTATATAGAGATTTTGCCATCTGTTCACTCACTTGTCAAGATAATGAAGCTTTAAATGATACTTGCCCTAGTAAAATCCTTTGGGCAACCTATTATTAGCCTCTCTTTATTCTGAAAACTGACAAGTTCAATTTATGTGTCTTTGGATCTTTTATGAAGTTTATGTTCTGTGACCAAAAATTCCTTCCCACACTGATTTCTCACATTATTTCATCTCTGTTTTGAATGTCTCTGGAATATTAGTTTGGAAAGTCAAGATAAGTTTTATCTCTTCCTATTCTTCTGTGCAAAAGCAGCTTCTTTTTTCTTTTTACAAACCCATACTGGATCCCACATCGGTATTCTCATTTGGGAATATTATAGATTGCTTTGTTGTTTTTAGAAACATATGATAATTAATATGGGAAGAAGTAATTATTTTTTGTTGCTCACAATGACTTCTTTTCAACTTTAAATATGGGTATCATTTTATCTCCCCTGGACAGCTGAACCTGATGAATGTGTTCCAACACTTCCACGTTTAGCTCAATTTCTGACAGTGAAAATTTCTTTGACTCTTATTTGCAAAAAAAGATACCAGAATGTACTCACATCCAGGGATTAAGTCTGTTAAAGAAAAGGCATTAAGGAAATACTCTGTCCAGGCACAAAAAATTCATGGTTTTATAAACTATGCCCCTAAGTCTTAGAGTGTAAGTCCCTTTCCATTTTTCAGAAGTGGTTACAAGTCATTGTCTGGGAATATAAACAGGAATCTGGAATTTCAGCTTTTGGTCCTCACTTTTTAAACCTTGCTTGTTATTACACAGAAAAGTGGCTAATCCCCGGTCAGTCAAGGTGATGATAGACCATGATATATCCATTAATCAGCAGAAAGAAAAGCAAGAGTTTTGATTGCAAGAGTGGAGAAGAAGTATTATGCGTGGGTTTAGAGATCTTGCAGAACCATTTGCCTATTTTACTGAGAACCAGAGAGGAGTAAGATGCTCTGGACAACACAGAGGTATGGCACAGAGGCAACAGGAAAGGCAGAAGGAAGAGAAGAAAGGAAGGAAGACCACTGTAAGGCATCATGAGCAGGTGAGTAAACAGAGGGACAGTGACTTTAAGAGGAAACTAAATAGCATGTCTTGGGTTATGGAAACCAAAGATGTGTATTCTATTTCATCTGCTGAAAGCAGTTGGAGAGATGTTTTTTTCCTTTATCTCTTGTAACTCTGGGAGGAGGGGGGGGAGGATGCCTTCTGATAATGGGCCAACTGTTAAAAACGGGTGGGGCAGTGTTTCTTATCTCTTTCACCTCTCGTCCTCCCTCCAGGGGGATATTTTTCTGCTAATGGACCATTAACATATCCCCAAACTATACCCTCCCCAAAGCTATACATCCACATTCCATCATCCTATTGTGAGATGCTCCACCCAGTGTGGGGAGCCAACCATTCCTACCCGGATAAAACTGAGCCACAGGAACACAGAAGGTATCCAGCTTCACCTGATTCCCAGAGGAAAACTGGACCCTTCTCACCCTTCTCACCTTTTCTACAGAATCATCTCTACTCTAACAGAACTACATCTGCCACTCCAGGAGGACTTACTTCTGGACTGCTTCCAACACCCTGACTAACAGGGTGTCAGGTTGTAGCTCTGACTCTGTCAGGGTTTTCCAGGATTGTTTGTTTGTTTGCTTGGTTGGTTGGTTGGTTTTATTTTCTACTACACTTGTATTGTTAATATTCCTAGTAAAGAACTGTTATTCCTATTCCCAAATCTTTGCCTGAAAGCCCTTAATTACAAAATTATAATTTGGAGGGGGTGATGGGTTTACATTCCCCATTCTAAGGGAAACCCCAGTTTTCCCTGGCAGAAAACTTGGTCTTTCCAAACCAAGACATAGTGGTAAGGAGGAAAAACTAAAACTGGATTTTGCAAAGAAGGAAATGTAGAGAAAGGGAACAGATACAGGGGAGCCCCGGAAACTATCACAGACAAAACCAGTAGGTGGGATTTGTGCATGGTGTAGAGAAGTGAACAGAGCAATGAATAAAGTGCTCTGGATGCAATGGTCTCTGTTTGCATTGCTAGTCCAGGTTAACAGAATTAACCGAGTTAACTTTAGAATGCTTGGTTTTGCACTTCATTCATTTTAACTTCATCTGTGAAACAGAAATGTTAATAAAATTTCAAAAGCAACAGATTTCCCTTCCGTGAATTTTGGACACCCACTGTTAAAAGAGAATTGAGGGAGGTGGGAAGGTGGGTTGGAAACACATGTCCTTGAGAGGATATCTCGTTCCATCCCAAAGCAGCTGCCTAGAAGAGGTGTTACAGTTGGCCTATGGAGCAGGACTTGGTCCAGCTGAAAAAGATGTTACAATTTAAAAATGCCTCTCTACCCCCAAGTACAGGAGAGGTTTTTCAAAAGCCATCTTGGACTGGAGGTAAAGCTGGAGGTATCAATTCCAACTCACATTTCCTGTTTCTGTGGAGTTCTAATAGTATTTCAGTATTCAACCCTTCTAGACTGATTTGAAAATCTTCAGTTCCACTGTAGTCTTTTCAAAGTCTCTAATACATCTAAAAGCAAATTCATCATGATTCTCAATAGAATTTGTGTTCTGAAAGCCTATAACTTGTTTCTTTTTGCTTTGCTGCTTTTTAACATGGGCTGTGTTTTGATGTGGAGACTTTAGAATTGTTTTGCTGTTGAATAACAACTTTTCTCTTGCAACATCAGCTGTAAAACATGAACACCTTGTTGGATCACACTCCAAAATCTGAAACGGGCATCTTGCCAAAGCTCAGGGCTTCCTTTTTGTTTTGACTGTTGCAATGTTCTTGTTTCTGTTAGTATCACGTTCCTACCACTTGTGTTTTTCAGACACCTACAGCCAAACTCAGTGTAACTCCACTGAGCTCACTGAAGCTGCAACAGAAGTGAATTTGTCTCAGTATGTCTGTAAATTAACCAGTCATTTAAGCTGGAGAGTGACATTGATAAGCAATAACAGCACAGGAGTGGTGAAAGGAAGATATCTCCTAGTTAGTTTTGGACAGTTGACACTAACTCCATTGTCAGATAAGTCTTACTGACTGTGGGAAAAGCTGAGTGGGAAAAGTCACACTCGCCGCCTGCTAACTGTAGGAGGAAAACAGATCTGGAATGCAGAGGAAATCTTGACGTTATCTGTTCCCCCAACCCCTACCAGCCAGGCAATCAAAATAACTAGCTGACTATTGGCTGCCTCTGTTCCTGGCCCAAATAAATGTGCTTTCTTGACAGAGTTTTTGCTCACAGGAGAGGACACAAAGAGAAGGAAAGAGTCTGAAGTGAGTGTGGGGGAGTGTTTCCTGCCAAAACCCAGGAGCAGCTTCTCTGTGACATCTGAAAGAGTACTGATGACATAAGCCTAGTGCTGTAAACGGAGGTGGCTCTGCCATTTCCAAAGGACAGCAACTCATGCCTGACAGCCCTGCAGCCCAGAACTCCAGTTCTTCTCCGCTCCACTTGGCCTCCATTGACATTGCCAAGGACAGTGCGCCAGACTCTGCTAAAAGAAGGTTCAAACCCAAGGGGAACAAAACCACTGGAAAGAACTTCTCTGTTCCCATCCAAATTGTTGTTTAAGAATAAGGTGTAGCTGTTCCAAATGAACACTTAGAGAGAGAGTAAATTTATTTCCTTCTGAGTCCTCATAAGACACAGGGTTTATCAGGACCTAAGGAAGCACAGTATTCTTTACTGACATCAATATATCATATATACGTCACCGGAAATTAGAGACTCACATATTTCTGTATACACTCACTTACCTAGGTGTAGCTTAATACTTTGGATATCATCCCTATAAGGTTGTGGTCACACTCAAAACATTCTAGAAATATGGGGTCATAGAAGAGGATCACAGCAACAAAAGCAACAAATGAAAAGATGCACTTTAAACTAAGCTGCTGAATATATTGAGTTCTCCAACACATCACCCAGCCATTGAGTATACTGCAACACTTCTGTCTGTCTTATAAATAGGTGAAAATATAAACCAGAAGTTTATTTTAACTTTGGAAATTTATCTTACCTTTTCCTTATCACATGAGAGTCCAGAGAGCTGCAAATTGAAGATTTTGACCATGTGTTGGTCAGCAGACAAGAAAAGTGTGTGAAAGCAAGGGCCAACTTTATGTGCTATATGTTTATCAAACCTACAGATCCCAGTATCAGTAGTCTGCTAGAGATGCCAAAGTACCTATGGCCTTGTGCCTGCTTTGCCTGCTCAAAGTGCCTGGAAATCAAAATTTGTGGCTTCTCCCGATGGAGTCCTGGCATGGACAGTAAGGCAGCTACTTCTGGGGGAGGCTGGAAAGAAGACCAGTTGGTTGGAGGATGTTATAATTATTTCTTTCCGTATTCCTTCTTCACTGCTTTCAGAAGCAGGCACAGAAGAAACAATTCCCTGAATCTCTCCCTCCTATTTTGTACCCCTTCTGTCTTTATTTGACAGAAGTGAAGCACCAACATCTTCTAGACACTCATTCTCTGATTTTTCTGCACTAAGAAGCCTTGAGCTGCAGCTGGCTGAGCCAATGCTCACCACTCAGGTGAGTTTTTGGGCATGCATGAGCAGGTATGGAGGTTCTCCACACAGCCACAGTGCTACTCTAAGCTCTTCCTGGAGCAAGCTTAGCATGAATAAATGACACAGCAAAGAGCACCTGGCAGGATGGGGTCTGTAACCTGGACACCAATCAGTTCATGGACCATGTACCATCCATGAAAATAAGCTCCTGAGAAATTATTTGAATGCTGAATAAGAAACAAATGTAAGTGTTTTAAGTCACCTTTTTGTATGAAAACAATCAATGATAATGTAAGGCTATAAGGTTTGTGAGGGAAGGACTTTGTTCTGCCTATACAATGCTCACAAGGACAACACTACTCTGGGCCTGAGGCCAATTGTCACTACCTCAGCTAAAAAAAATTAAAAATAATAAATGACCTTATTAGCAATCCAAGTAAGCAGCATTTTTAAGAATTTCCTGAAAGAACTACATAAATTTAATGAAATATAGTATTTCCCCTTATATATGTAGAGTGAGAGAGAGAGCATCCCATTTCCTCATCTACTTAGAGACGTTGCTTGATTCTGAAATCCCTGAAAAGTAGAGGTTATTTTTTTCTTTACAGATACAAATAATTTTCTCTACAGCTAAAAATGCATCATTAAGAAACTAACTATAATCCCAAAAAGTTGCTGGTGACTGCAGCTGGCACAGAGTTTCACTCTACAAAGAAAAATCCCTAATTTTCTACAGGATATACCTTCAAGATTCTATGCTAGAATCAGTTTACTTCTCAGAGTTAAGTCATAGGAACCTTATATAATAGTGTCTTTGGAAACCAAGAATAATTCCAGGGTAGGTATGTCCTCAACATAAATTAATATCAAATAAAAACCTACAGCCATTACCTCCCCAAACTCTATGTCAAAAGCCTACATTTCATGAAGGCTGGAATAGCAGATTCAGATCCACTTAATAATACCTACGTGTAAAGCCATCTGTTTTCTTGAACTTGCCTTTCCAATTGCTCTGCCTTCATAAAGACACAGAGCCAAGATCACAACTGCCAGATGCCGTTATATGCAATGGAATTATACATGGGATGGCTTTGGTATGTCTTTTACATTCATATGCAGCTCCAGTCTCCTCCTCTGGCTGCATTTCAGCGGTGGCTTGACAGCATGGTGGAATTCACTAATTTGTTTATGCCTTGTGCTGAGCACTCAATAAATACCAGCATCTCTATGTGCATTTCTGTCATAGCAACTCGCTGGCCTGGGTGGAATCTAATACAGAGAACAGGAAGGGCAGAGACTGGATGGTTTTCAGCTGAAAAGCCTTCTGAAGCAACCCTCCTGTTTCTTAGTAGTTGACATCAACACTACACAGCTCTTTGTCCTCCTCTAGTGGTCCCATTATATTTAGGGAGAGGCTTATGCAGTGATTACTTCCTTCAAATTAATGCAGTCATTACCCTGCTGCAAGCTGTTGAAGCCCATGCCTAGAGGTCCTGTGTTTGGTTCTGACCTGAGCCACAGCTCCATGGTGCTCATGGACATGGAAAGAGGCACCTCTGCTCGTAGCCAGTCACAGCTAGACTCTGTGTGTCCTTGGGCCATGGCCATCTCCTCTGAGCAGAGGCTGCACCACAGCACGCTGTTCAACAGCAGGAAACAGTGGCATGGTCTGACTGCAACCCCACTAAAGGCCCTATGTTGCAAACGTCCAGAAGCTGACTGCTTTGATTGCTTTATTGTCCCAAATACTTTGCAGTATGTTCCAGCCAGAAGCTTTTCTCTGTGTTTTCCCGCCTGACTTGCAAACAAAGAAACAGCGCAAAATCCATCTCATGTGCTGAGCTGTTCAGAGAGATGCTGCATGTCACTCTGATGCAACACAAAACCTTAAACATGAATCCTTAGGAACTGATACTAAAGAGTTAATAACAAAAGCTGAACCTAAAGAATTGTTGCAAGGGAAATATTTTCTAATGGGAAACACTAAAATTGTTGGAACTGCTACCCATTAGAAATGCTTTAGGTGAAGATAAAAGGCTCTTACCATATAGATTATTCTTTCTTTGTGTCTCTCTCAGAGCTGTAATGCATAGTTAGCATAATAGAAAGCCAAAGGTTTATTTTGCTGCCTGTATACTTCAACACTGGTTAAAGGTTGTTTAACTTTCAAACTTTTGCAGCTGTGTCTTGCACAGGAAATAAAACACAAGGACATAGCTTGCATTGTGGGTATCAGAGATGTCTGAGGGAAAGGTCTAATTGAAACAGAAAACAAATATACTTTTAAATTATTATTATTATTATTATTATTATTATTATTATTATTAAGTGAAAATTTTCCATGCACATGTTGCTTTTGGAATAAATGTTAAATGGCAAAATGTGCCCTCTGCCATGACTCTTGGAAGCCCCCATTTTAAAACAAGTTGGCTGCTCAGGAGCAAGGGAGCTGAATATGGCTGTCTGTCTGCAACATTTGTCAGGCAATGGTTCAGTAACAGAAAAAAATAACTTGAGAATCCTGTGCCTCCATGAACTTAGTTGCTGGAAACCAACACCACCTAATTCCAACAGAGGCAAAACTTTAGAGCAATTTATCAATCTGAATTAGATCACCTTTTGCAGCAAGGTTCCTGTCACATCTCGAGAGCTGTTACAAACCCAAGCTCATCTACCAGCTGCTTAGTGCTCAGACTCTCCTTAGGAGTCCAAGCTGTAAACAAACTGAGTTAGGAAAAATATTTATAATATCTTTGTTTTGAAACAACCTATGTTTTGTACAATTATGGACTAGATATTATTTTTAACATTTATCATCTTTATTTTCCATATTTTACTTTCTTATTTAAAATGTTGACAAAAAATCAAATTCACAGGAAGAACTATGGAGCGGGGAAATAGAGAAAGATATTTAGAATTACATTGAGTAGTTGCATGTATATAAAGTGTTTTTTATACATTGCTGCTTTATTTTTTTAGAAATGTCTTATATAAAATTCAGAGTATTTCTTAATGAATCAAGCTTTTGTCTATAATTCACATACTAAAACAGTAAACATATACAATTCTAATTTATACCTAGATGTTTCAGTTTGTTGGGATTTTTTTTTTGAGAAACAGCAATATCTCATTTTCCTCTTGCTTTTGAGAGAGAAGATCCCAGCGTGCCCTCAACTGCTCCAATACGTCAGTAAGAGTTGACTAGCAAAGATTTGCCTTTTTAGAAGAACAAAGAAGGGCTTTGTTCTGTCATTTCTGATTATGAAAGGAAGAGGCAATGTCACTGCCTAATTTTGGAAGCCAAACTGGCGCTGCAGAAAAGTTAGAACTGGAGCCAAATGAAATGACCCTCTGATGCATTGACTGCAGGACAAGCACCTACTCCACCTAATTTGAGCAACACAGAGCATAACTAGTTAAGAAGACAAGGCCACCAAACAGTTTACTTTCACTCCTCAGGAAAACAGCCTGTTCATTTTTCAGTCCAAAGTAAGCACCTCCACTTCATGCTGGAAACATGTCAAAGTGACCTCGCTCTGCTTTCTATAAGTGCATTGGACCATTGGATGAGGATGTTTTATTTTCCCCAGTTATTTAAGGTCAGGTTTTCATCTTGGGTAAACTTTTATAGCTGGAGTAATGACAGCATGAGACACAAGTACTGCCTAGGTCTTGCAAGGCACTGCTGAATGTCTAATCCAGCTGCTGCTCCTGCCTGAAGAGGATGAGAAGAGGGGTTTCACAGTCACAGCTCTACCACCAGCACACTTGCCAGACATCCATGGCAAGTGAAAGGCTGAAAGAGATCACCTTTATACCCCCCACAAGCAAGGGGAAAATCTCAAAATAGGATATGGTTCTGTGAGCCACATCCATTTCCTTGTTCAAAGTGTGATTAGCCCATACATAGCTCCTGCCCAGCGACTGCAGCAAAGGTAAAATAAAGCCATGAGCATAAGACCTTATATGACTAAGGAAACATAAAAATATGTAATCAGTTGAAACTACTGTACTAAGGTTTGATTTTGTGATGAATCAAGCACCTTCAGTTTCTAACAAGAGCCAGATGGAGTTAGAGCTTCCTCCCATTTTCCAGAATCAACTTTGTTCGTTGTTCTTATACAGTGGCTATATAGCACAGTTTTGTTTCTTACACTATGGAGACCTCTCCTTGAAGTCAATTTGCATTATGCCTGGGCAAATATTGCAGTATCAGGCTGCTCATTAAAGCTCTGGGACCACTACTGCCCCTGTTTGAATTTTGCATTGTATCAGTCAAGGATACACAATTATCCGTGGAGTACTTCTGAAACGGCCAAGGTCACATGAGGATCTTATCGTATTACTGCAGTGCACCATCTTCCTTGCCAGCCCATTGCTGTTCTGCTACAGACTACATTACCATGCATCAGCAAATACACCAGCACCCTGCTATATTTAGTGTTTCATACATACCACTAAAATAGCGGATGTGTCAGCTTTTAATCCGACTTCAAATTTTTGTCAGCAGAGTGAGAGCTCATTTTCCCCACCAGTGATGAAGTGTGCTCTGTGTTAGTCATCTTGAACTATGTGGTGATAACTTTAAAATACATTAGGCAGCTAGAATGCTCAATCTGAGTGGAATGTTTTTTACGAAGACATGTGATGGGGGACAGTAAGGAACACACGGCATCAGTCAGCCAGGTGTTGCTAGTGATTGCCACAGGCTACCTACAAACCCAGCAGCAATCTGATGGCAAGAGAAGCAGCTAAGCAAGGTGTTCTCTGGGGTACCACAGCAGACAATTAGGACCTCCTACATTGCAAGGGCAGAAGAGATAGGTGGTGCAGACTGGGTTTGGTGTTATGTACCTGCAATATGAGAAGAAAAGCATTGATAATGACGACTTGAACAGCAGTCTATTGCATGGCGATGGGATTGTCCATGGGCAGTCCCATTAATGGCATCATCTATTAATGACAGCAGGAATGTGGCTTAGTGGCTGAAACCACACGTCCCACCAGGATAGCCACATTCATTCCCAAAGAAAGTGGAATTCAGTGGATGACTCCAGTGTTTTCACAGGTCTTGGCAAAGTGACAGAACAGGGTATTTTTAACATATTTTGGAACATTTGCTTGTTAATGCCATCACATACAAGCAGTACAAGTGTGAGTTACCTTCCTCTCTACCACTTCTACAGAAAGCCAACGACAACTTGTTCACCTCAGGCTGAGGGTGAGCCTGTCTGTGTGAAACCAGCTGTCCCACTCCAAACTGCTTGTCCTCTCTTGCAACTGTCCCTTGCACTTTGCTAACTACATCTTAAAGGGTGTGGGCAACACCACATTTGCAGCCTAGGTCTAAGTCCAAATAACATCATATTTACTTAATAGTGTGAAATTATATAAATATATAAATTTCCAAGTGTTTGTGGAACTCCATTTCAGCCCAACCCAGAGCTGTCCATCACAGCCCCATGATGCTGTGGCAGGGCTGTTCTCTGGCACAGCCCTGCCCAGACATGTGACCCAACTTGCAGAGTGTCATCCCATCCCATCCTTGGCCCATCCCTGTCCCCAGGCCTCATCCTGGAGCTGTCTGACCTCTGTTCCTGTGTCTGCCCCAGTCCCCAGGGAGCCACCAGCTCATGCTGCATCCTGTCATGATTAAAGAAAATAGAAAGCAGAATAAATTCATGCCTCTAGAATCACATCTCACCATTATTTAATTTTTTCTCCAAATGGTTAGATCATCTTTAATTCCAGTGCATGCACTGTTATAAATACCAATGTTATTACATCTGGAAATAAGGACACAAGGCCTGGCAAGCATGCAGTGACACTGCCAGCAATGCTGGTACTTCAAATGAGGTTCCCTGGTGTGCTGGGTGGTCTGTGCAGCTGTAGCTTTTCTTAGACACATTTTGGGTATCCTGCTTAACATATTGCAAAGCACCCACTACAAATCCAGGTAATGGAGGCCCCAAAATATTGCATTTATTTGAGGGGAAAAAAGTAAGATAAAATTCGACAAGAGAGAGGACAGCATTCCAAAGGGCAGGCTTTTTCCCTCTCACATGCAAAAATGGTTTACATGGAGAAAGACTGGAAGCTAAGGACAGCCCAGCCTTGGGGAAAAGGCTGCAGAAGTTCCCACCCCAGCTGCAGCAGCTCTGAACTGCCCTATGCATTCTCAGCTCCGGAGAGGGTGGGGTTATAGGTGCTCTTTGATGGAGAGGGCAGGGTGACCCACTAGCACTCTGGGAAAAGACTCTTTTGGCCCCTGAGAGCTCTAGAGCTCTGACCAAGAAAGGGGTCAGAAGAATAAATGACAAAAGGGAATGAGAAAAAATAAGAAGTAAGGATTTAAGGGAAGAGTGATGCAGAAAACAAACTTGAATAGAACAGTGAATGCTGTGTTCTTTGTGTGGCTGATACAGGCAGGACAGGTTTTCTCCTCATGCAAGAAATTCCAAACCAGAAAATTTATTATCCTGAAGGCACAGAAAATATCAGAAATGTTTAGCAACTGCAAATCTGGAAGAAACCCTTGTCTCTCAGTTCAAGACATAAATTTGCCCTTTTTTGTAATTTAAATCACGTTTTCACTTTTTCTCTCTCCTTTTTAATACTTCAATGTAACAAATTTCAAAGCTGAAAGATTCAAAGTTAAATAAAAATGAACACTTCTCACTTTGAAGACTGTTAAATTACTGCATGTTGAGACGCGTGTGCCTATTTTAGAGAAATGATTTTAAATAGAAATTAATGGATGCTAACCTTTTCCTGTAAAATGTTCTATTTGAAGAAATTTTCTGCCAGAAGCATTTTAATGATAAATTTATTACCAGCTCTACCATATGGTAGATTTCTATGACTAAAGTTTCACCTCAGTGACCAAACTGTGTCAGAAAATGACCTGTCATTCTTCTTTCATGCTTTCAGTCATCAGATTTCCAACCATCACTCTACAGTTCTACCGTTAAGATGGGCGCTAAAACTTTATCTCTTTTAGTGACAAAATTGATCTTGTCATAAAACAAAAATCAATCATACTATAAAATGGGAACACAGTTAAAATAATTAGTTTTATTTAAAATGCATGTGCAATTGACATGTTTCCCTTTTTTTTTTTAATAAAGTGAGGCTTCAATGGTGCAGAGAGGTTTTGATCCAACAATGAAAACAATTGCTGAGTCAGTCTCAGAACTCCTGAAATTCTTTTAGCTTTGGAAAAGCCCAGGCATGTGTTTCATTGGCAAATACCATCATGAATAAATCTGCATCCAAATCATAAGGCAGGAAAAGTTAATGTGTATAGAGCTTGAATGAAAATACATACATTTACACTATGCTCAGCAGCCTTCATATTTTTGTTGACCTGAAGTTAAGTACATGAAGGTGGAATTGCCTACCGAGATCTGAGTTTTCTAGCCCAGGATTTCTGCATTTTGCGAAGCCACCAAATTTGCCAGCAGAGCCACTGAATCAGTGAAAATGGCTCCAAAAAGCTGCATTCATCTGATCTTAACTGAGTTAAGGTTGGCCCCTGGAATGACCTGTGGATGCAGTTTAGATCAGAGACAGATGCAAGAAGAAATCACTGAGTGAACAAACTGGCTTAAACTAGTCCTTCAGGCCAAAAAAGAGATGCTAAGTCATCTAGGGACAGAGGGGTAATTACAGCAGTGATGTCCAATTACTTTCCTTTTAATTGGCACACACTACATACATCCTGACTTACAAAACAGAAAATGCAGTCAGAAATGGGTGACTGCAGAGGTCAGTTGGTTTATGACTGAAATACTTCTAGCTGGCAAAGACTTTTGTGGGAAGGAGGATTCGTCTAGACTTTGGGGACATTTCTTTTTGCAAAACTGTGAGGCCGTTATTAAACCCCAGTAACCCACATTCTGGGAAGCAGTTCCTTTTCTCTGTATTTCTTAATTGTGCTTCATTACAATTTAATAAGGACATTTACTCTCAATTAAGCAAACCATCCAAGCAGTTTCTTATGCCTGTTGCAATTAATTGGTTTTGTCAAATGCGGGTTTAATTGTGTGTTAAGTATCTTGCTGAACCAGGATCTGTGTGTGCGTACATATCAGTCTATCCAAACCTTTCCTTAGCTCTTAGCATGGTAATGTATGTGCAGTTCAGGGTATCTGAGTCTTTGGCTCTGCTTACTGCTCTGGTCTTGATGCCTCGCTGGTCCTAAATCATTCCTCCATAATGGTCAAACTCACTAATGCTGTTAATATTGAGAAATGCTTCAACCAGATAGTGGGCTCCTGCCAAGGGAGAAAGCAGGCATTCTAACTCTGCCACTTGGGACATGTGGGTCCCAGGGGGTTGTTAGATTTTTTGAAAAATATGCCTCTGTAATGAACTTCTTCCTAAGATTCAGCTGCTGGGTGAGACTGAGACAGAAAAAGCTCTGAGGTGTTCCTCACCTCTGCCCATCTCACACACACACAGACACCAGTGCCACGGCAAGACCTTGAGTCCTATGCTGACACCAGTGACAAATGCTTGGGTTTATCCCCATTATTTCAGAACTTACCTGGCAAGGTATAAGTCAAAAGGTGATGAATTATCAGCTTTCCTAAGAACCACTTTAATCCTACATCAATATGTTAAGAACAGCAGCATGGAAACGATTGTCACAGATGCACTGAACACCCATTTAATAGCAAAGATTCCCTGGGTCCTCCGTCAATGCACACATGGTTACACAAGCCACCAAGAAACTTTTAAGAAGAAATGCAGACTTACCTGCTTTCTCCTTGCACACCTTCTGAAACAGCATCTGTAAGAAAGTGATTTTTCTTTAATAATGGTACATTTTTCCTTCAAAGAAGTTCCACATTTCAAGATGACAATCTATGTAATTATTAATTGTCATCACCTTACAAAAGGCATAAAATTCAGAGTTTATCAATAAAAATCATGCAGAATAGCTAGTTTTGCTTGCTAATGACAACCTGGCCCCCATTCTCAAATCAGGTTCACCTGCCTTGCAGTGAGCGAGTCTAGAAGCATACTCTACAAGCAGAGTATGTGCTGCAAGGATACATGAGGTACAACACACTGGAACATGCCTGAAAGGGTCTTGCAATGCTGGTGGGGCTCAGGGAACAGACAAGCTGCTGAAAAGTTGTGTAGGCAGCTCTACTGATGGGCAAGCAGTAGGACACCATGACACAGAAAGGTAGATGCATGTTTCCTGTTCATCTGTGACGAAGAGAGGGTTGCTCTGCCTGAGGTTTGTGGGCAAACTAACTATGTTGTGCCATGTTGTTTTCTTCATATTTTTCACTTTGCTGCTTTGGGTTTGCCATGCTAAATGAAAGGGGTGCCATTAACACTACACTTGGATGCGCTTCTAGGTCCATTACTTTTCTCTTTAATAGCTTTCCGTGCCCAAATGAGGGGGTTGTTGACAGTGATTAAATGCATTTCCTTTCATAGATCCATCAGATCCATCTCTCAGCAATGTAGGCTGGAAATGAAACTAGCATAATGGGTGAAAATGCACCTATTTTTTTTGGTTTTTTTTTAATTAAACAGAAGGGTGAAGTGATTCCTCCAGGTACCAGTGTGAAGTGCTCAATATGCAGGCGGCTGAAAAGACAGCCACTCCTGTGCCTTGCAGTGACACATTCCCTGTTCCTGTTATCTGCTTGTCTCCACATGGACAACCATCTGCACCTTTCCATCAGATGCACCAAGTCCTCCATTATCTCTTCAGTCAATTTTGCTTCTGCAGCCTTGATAGGAACCTGTCTATGAAAACATGCTTTTTATTTACCTTTTATTTAATGAAGAATTTTACCGAGATATTGGAAAATTCCTCCTCTGAGCACGGAACTGAGTCGATTAGGCAACTCTCTTAATAATAGGGAAAGCACAGCTAGGCTACTTTGCTACTAGGCTACTTGCTCCACTGCAAGTTCTGCCTGAGCAGCAGCAGAAGCTGACCTATCTTTAGCCAGCAAGTGGAGTGGTCACTTCTGATGGGAAGATAGCAAGCGGCTGAGTCCAAATCTGGTTTCATTAGTGGCAAAGCATCTCATTTCCACAGAGAAGTAGGAAATTCAGGCACAGGCTGTGTCAACCGGCAAGGGACAGGCAGGTGCCACATAAGTGATGCCTTTCTGAGTGAGGTATATCATATTGTCTCTCCACTCTTCAGTGACCTGCAGTGTTGTTTATCACCCCACGTGGGGACAGGCACCTGATTTTTAGCATCACAACTCTGGCATAAGCCAGGTCGATGCCTAAATTGCTATACTGAATCAATCTTTGGATAAGCACTTCTTGAAGAATACATAAATGATATGTGAATCAAAAATAAATATGTCAGTCCTTCATGGATAGCTGGTTTGTGTGTTCTAGTGCTGCCAGAAGGACACCAGTTATTAAAATCATACCCAGGCTATGTTAACTTCCAAGATCTTTTTAGGATGCCATACAAAAAAGGATGCAAATTATTGCTGGAACTATCCCAAGTGGCAACAGAAAGCTGCCAACTAAAAGTGATTTATGGAAATGATAACACACTATATAACTGATTGTGTAACAAAATACATTTATTGGAGGACTAGCAACCCATCTGAACAGCATGGCACCAGCTAATCAAATATATAGAAACCACGGACCAAGAGAGTACAACTCTAGCCAAAAGACTGTTGCAGCACCTGCTGCTATGAATAATAAAGAAATCATTTGCGTACAACTCCAGCTGGAACAATTTTGCAAGTGCAAGTGTCAAACAGAAGCCAAAGATAAACACACTCTGCTGATAGAGCCATGTTTTATTTGCTGAAGCATGTAAACTGGCCCATAGAAACCAGAAATGTTCAGATGCTGGGTCCATTCCTCCCCCTCAGCAGTTTTCAGCAGGGCCATCCCATGTTCACCTCTGTGAGCAAAGGTCTCCAAAAGCTTGCCTGGGCAGTCACCCAGTGCTCTATGATCAGGGCAGGATGAACCAGTGACAATAATGAGGCAGCTGTACTCTCAATGTTGGCGCAGCCAGCTCAAGAAAAGCTGTGGATCTATTGGTGGGAGTAAAGTGGACATGTTGCATTTATAAAGAACTTGACATGGCCTCAAGTTTCATCAGGTGAAGTTTTGATTGGATTTTAAGAAAAACTTCTTCACAGAAACCATTGCCAAGCATTGAGGCAGGTTGTTTGTTCAGGGAAGGGTGGAGTCACCATCCCTGGAGGTATTTAAAAGATGTGTAGATGCAAATGTGGCACTGAGGGACATGGTTAAATGGTGGACTTGACAATGTTAGGTTAATGGCTGGACTTGATCTTTGAGGTCTTACACAACCTAAATGATTCAATGATTCTGTGATTTTCCTGAAAGGCATTCTGTGTGGAAACAAGTTACTCAAATGAACTCCTTGGATGAAGTGGAAGTGAAGGTAGAAGGAAAACACCAGCATTATAAAGTCAACAAGGAAAATAAACATATTCAACAAAAAACTGTTTCTCTGATGTATATATAATCTTTCATGGTTATAAGTGATCAGGACATGGAACTCAAACAACTGGATTAAATGACTTAATAACATCCCAGAAAGCTTATTGTCACATAAAAGCTTTTTTTTTTACACAGATTATGAAACGGTTGACTTGAACAACTTCAAAACTATTTTAATTTGCAACAGCACAGGGATTCTGCAATGCCAGCCAATCTTGTAATATCATACAAAATTTCAAAGAAAAAAAGAGACCATTTTGCATCCAAGTCCTTTACTTCCCTCTTCCTCATCAACCTCTATTAGTTATTAGCTCCTTTATACTCCCATTTCAAATATGTCCATATCTTCCATTGATATTTCTAAGTACCTGTCAAACTATCATCATTCACTCTCAGGAAATCACACCCTCAAAAAAAAAAAAAAAAAAAAAAAAAAAAAAAAAAAAAAAGGTAATTAGTGTATCTGTTCAGCATGCAAATAACTCTTCCAGACATTTAATACAAAAGCCAGAGAATTTATTCAACATAGATATGGTATCAAAAATATCACTGCTATCAAATAAACCCTGGCATTTGTACAGGACTACTTTACATCTGCTGTTAATAAAAAAGGCTTTGGATTCTGTAAGCTTATGTTCTGCAGTGAACAATGGGCTACACCACTCTGAAACATGACACTCCTTGCAGAGGAAAAAGGATAAATCTGTACGACTTCCAACTGGTTCACTGATACTGAAGGAAAGCACTCTAAACTGAAAAAGGTCCTGCAAAGTATGAAGATTGAAAATCATTCTGGTTCTTCATTGTAGCAATTTAATAACCTGCTAGGCTTTAATTAGTCACATATAGGCAGTTTTAGAGGAGGAAAACAGCAATCCACATGCAAAACTCAATCATCTGCAGGTTCAATACCAGGTTTATTAGATCCTTTCAGAAAGATGTTGACAGAAGGAAAGAAAATCCTAGTTACTACTTCAAAATAAAATTCTACAGCCCAAAAAGGGAAGTAATATCATGACACTCAGCAATGTTAGCCTTAACTTGAAGTTACCTGGCCCCTGCAATGAGATCTTTAATCTGGATGACACTTGCAAGTTCCCTAGAGCACGTTAGTCAGCTGAGAATAATGACAATACTGAAGCTATTCCACAGAAAATACTGTTGAGACTGCTGTGTCAGAAATTTGATTCCTCTCAGAGCCTTGGCACCCATCTTTGGTACAGGGTTGAAACTGCAGCTGGATTTTAATGCTTAAGATGTATCTTCAAAGGCTGACAACAGGGCTTATAATTTTTCTTTAAAATACAACCACTGCAGAGGCATTTATTAGAGACCACATTTAATACACAGCCTGAGTGCTATTGGAGAAGTCACTTGGAGCATGGAGGACAGATCTAGGTTGGATGGGATTCTGCCTCATACCTGTTGCAACAGAACACACTGGCCTCCTCACCAGGTTAGGAAGTAGGGGGAGGGTGAAATTCTCGATTTCTTCCGTTGAACCTGAGCTACTCTGCTGCAAACTATTCACGGTGGGGTCAAAGAAAACTGCTTTAACAGCTCCCCAGTCTGCAGTCAAGCAAGTCTTCTTGCTTGTTCACAAGAAAAGTAACCAGCAGGTCAAGGGAGGTGATTCTGCCCCTCTGCTCCACTCTCATGAGATCCCATTGGGAGTGCTGTATCCAGCTCTGGGACCCCAGCACAGAAAAAATGAGGTCCTGTTGGAAAGGACCCAGAGGGGGGCCACAAAGATGATCAGAGGGCTGAAAAAACTCTCCTGTGAAGACAGGCTGAGAGTTGGAGAAGAGAAGGCTCTGTGGAGACCTCACTGCAGCCTTTCAGTACCTATAGGAGGGCTTAAAGCATCTGTAAGAATTCAGAGAACACAGACATGTCTTTTGAAATCCCTAAACTTAATATTCTGAGCTGTATTCTAGAAAGGTAAACCTGTAAATATTTCCTAGGGATATAAAAGCATATTTAACAATTGTGCACAGCTGTTAAAGGATACTTAATGAAAATTAGAAAATTAGTTTCCTCGGTTTAGTATTTTAGTTGGCAAAATTACCCTCACTCACAGTTTTTAAAATGAATTTTTCTTTACTCTAAATATTTATTTTATTTTGCACCAAGATCAGTGCTGTCATAAAAAGGAAGAGTTATTAAATTGCTTTTTTTCTGTTTTCTACAAATATGTATCTATTTTGCCTATGTACTATTGATAGAAGTTTAGAAAATAAGTGACATTTCTTATGGCTGCTGTTTTGAAAGCTTTGATCAAGTAGAAAACTGCCTGGAAACTATTTTAAAGTGAAAGCTTTTGAATGGTATTTAAAAAAATGGTTTACAATAAGCGGAGCAGGGCAATAATAAAGTATATAAAAATGAAAACCATTTCAACAATGTTCCAAGTGAGATTAGAAGAAAACGAGCTACAAGACTAACAGTAAAGGAACTTGCATTTCAGTAAGTGTAATTTATCATACTTATCTAAAAGCATTTATTATATTAATAGACCAGGGAGATTATACCTCTAGCAGCTGCTAATATAATTTCCAAATGTCAACCAATTACTGCCTGGGGGCTTATAACCAAATTTTTATTGACGAGGATTCAGTTCCTACACATGAGAAGCAGCCATTTTGGTGAGTGCTAGGGTGTGCCTCTATGATATTTTTTACTGTATTAAACCATTGCAATTGCTCATTTTGCCATCAGATTGGATGATACCATTCATCCTGGTGGCTCAGTGGCCATGCCTATTTGTCTTGCACCAGCACTAGCACTCATCTTGACAAATGGGAATTGAAAGCAGCAGAACATTAATTTTATCCTCAAACAGTTTCTGCTCTTTAATTTGTTGCTTTCATCACAAGAGCTCCATTACAGCTCCATTTTCTCTGTCTCACATGTTGCTGTAATACAAGTACTTTAATACTCTGTAATCCTGGGGTTTTTTTGCAAGTCATTCACTCTACATTACCTTTGCTCCTCCTATGATTTCCCCTATGGAATAAAATGAATGTGTTTACTATTCCATGATCTTGAAGAGTGAACTATCTGTTCTCCTAAATTTGGCCTTCAGTACTACTAGTGGAAGCCTGAGCTTGAAAATTTTCCTATTATTTAATGGATAGCGAAAAGCCTCCGTGTTGACAAGATCCTCTTTGTTGCTGACTATGCCATACCCTATATGCAGGTATGCTCAGATATCAGCATTTACATTAGGGTAAAAAACATGTTGCAGTAGTTTGCAACTGATCTACGAATCCTAGAGAAAAATGAGGGAATCAGTAGAAGTGGTAATTTGGAGCTTGCAACTATTGAGGACTTTTTCCACACTCTTTTCCCATGAAAAACTCAATTGATATGACTTTTCAACAGAGAATGTGAATTATCAAATAAAAAAGCAATTTCTTTAAAGGTTTCATTTTGATAGCTTTGAAAAAAAAATTTATGTTGAGGATGTGTTTACTTTAATATTTAACTCATTGTATTATATTACATAAGAAATTTGCAAAGCCTGGTCTTGGACCGCGTAATAAAATTTTACACACTGGCAAAGCTTTTCACAGAACAGGAAGACTATTTCTACCAATATTTGTACTTGAAACCATGAAAAAAGGGCACCAAGGTATCATAAGTTTAGATACCTTTTTGACCTTCAACAATTTTATCATACCTGTGATTTTGGAGGTCACTGGAATTAATTTAGAAAATAGCTCTGAACAGGTAAAATTACTATTTTTTAAATATTATTTTTGAGATATAGATATTTAAAACTCAAAAATGTTACTTTGCTGTAATGTACCCATGGTAATTTTCTTAAATTTTCAGGGATTCTCTACTGTGCCCACAGAAGTCCATGTCCTAACCAAAGCAAGCTGTGAGAACAGCTTCTCTGTTGTCACTATTTTGCCTTTTGTGGCCAGCTGGATATACCTGAGAGACAGAACACAGATGTTTCACTGCAGAAACAGATGCCCCTTGGCCCTTCAAGGTGACCAGGGCAGCCAAACAGGTTTGGTTCCACCTGGTGTAATGTGGTGATATACACTCATTTTCCTTCACTTACACAAACTCTCAATAACACTTCCCACTTTTGTGCTTTTAGATATGCTTTAATAGTAGCCAATATTTTAAAATCTAATTCAAATCTAACATAACAGGGTGTTATGTTCTTGCAAAGCAGGTACAGGCAGCCTCAAGAATTTAGCCAAGGAAACAGCTTGTGGAATATGGATGCACTTTTGGTTTGCATTGTGTCCTAAATGTTCAGTTCATCCTGCCCAATTTCCGACACCCACCCTTAAGGATCACTTCCTTACAGGATATAGTTCTGCCACATCTCAGCAAATTTCATCCTGATAAAAATCAAAAAATATCCTCTTCATTATGCTTTTACCTTTAGCAAGTCCCAGAAGCACTTAGTCATTCTGAACTCTCAACTCTGCAGCAGGACTAACATCAACATGTTCAGAACTGTGCAAACAACAATTAGTGCTCAGGCCTGTACTAAGATAACCAGCCATGCTTCTGTATAAACAAAGACATGAGTAAAAACTGGAGATAATGTAGTTGTCACAACATGTGCGTGGGGGTCAGGTGGAAATGTGATGGGGTGGAGGTGGGAGGAAGAAAGACAAAAAAGAAGAGCAGCGGCTGCCAAACAGAGAGGAACAAAAGTGAGAGGCCAGAGAAGCCCCTGCTTTTTACAATCCTGGAACAATACAGTGAGTCACACATTACTATCATTTTTACCCTCTTGAGTAGGAAGAAGTGCTATATCTATTTTAAAGATAGAATGAAGTGGGAAAGGTACAAGAGGTCACACAACAACAAAGAGAGGCATGAAAGCTGGGGACTGCTATCCTGCTCTGGGAAATGAGTGACTGCTAAAGCAAACAGCAGTTAGCAGTAATCCATGGCAGAACATGAAAACCGAGCCCTGTGAGCTCTGGCTACAGCTGTGGTGTTATTTTAGCTTGGCCCAGAGCAGTACTTAGCTGGGAATGAACTTCAGACTGCCATTAGCAGCAGTTTGTTTGTTTTCACTACTGAGTGTCCACAGAAATGTTTCATGGTGGCTAGGCTCTAAGTGGATATCAGGTATTGTCCTTCACAGTCTATAAAACTCATAATTGTAATTTAGTCTTAAACAAAAAAGCACTTTTCTGAGTAAACTAATGTATTAGCCATCAGTCAAAATCTTGGTCAACATTTTAGGCTTCTTGAAGAAAACCATCAGAGGTTTGTTTAGTGGTCATTTTTCAGTAAAAGGTAAGGCAGAGAGGAGTGAAGAATGAATTGTTTTATTCCAAAGAGTTACTGAAAATACAGAAGTTGTGCACAGCAGAAGAGCTGTGGACACCTTCGTGAGAACATCTGTGGAAAATGGTAGGTAGCATATCAGCCCCTTCTGGCATCCCAGCAAGGGCTGATGCCCTTAGGAGAAGCAGACATTCTGAATATTCTGTATCTTGAAATTTCTACATTTTAGTCTTTAGAGAATATTTCAGGACTGGAAACCAGCTGTAAATCCTTTTCAATCTGTGATTTTTTTTTTTTTTTTTTTTTTTTGTCTGCCTCTGTAGTTTTGTCTCTGTTTATCAGAGCTGTTATGCCAGATTTAAAGAAAAAAATTTCCCATGCAAATGACATGGTTTCACTTTGGAAGGTTTCATAGTTCTCCCTTCCTAAGAAAGAACAGAATGGCTTTCAGTGTGCCAGCACCAGGTAAGAGGATGCCACCTACCTCACCACTTCCACAGCAAATGCATACAAGACGTGTCAGAAATGACAACTCCATAGGCCCATAGGAAAACCAATGCCTGTGATGTGTATTGACTTCTGTTATTTTAAAAATGAACACTTCAACCCATATAAATATAGGACAATGCATTTCTGTTACAGTTGCAAAGTTAATATTTTCATAGAATAGCATACATTTCCCTTTGCAGCTGGGTTCACTGCCAGCAAATGCCCAGGTGCAACTCAGATAACTGCCTAAGTAAACACCTAAACAACTTCAAAGCCCCTGTGTTTCCAGGTGCTTGCCTTACTTTTTGCCTTACCTGCCAAGATTATGCACATGGTGAGAAAATTTGGGTGAAATTATGCTGCATCAGGAGTTGAGAACCCCTTATGCACATGTGAACTAAGAACAAGAGGGTTGCAGTGCACCAAAAGACAAACAGACATGTATGGTTTGAAATTATTTAGACAAGGCATGCTCATTATTAATACTCTGCTTAAATCCATTTATTTTTATACACTAACTGTGGTGGTGGGCTGCATTTGACTTAACACATTCTGGAGACACTGGATCTAGAAGTCTTCTCTACAACATACACATCATTCACCCTAACCACTCCCTCTCCCCAAGTAAGCATGTGCACACATTTATAGACACACACTTTTAGATATATATAGGTGTGTGTGTGCCTCTGATTCACCCACCCTTCCAATCTTCTCCCTGCAAAAATTGCTGAGGTTGTGAGAGAGCATAAATTTGTGTGCTCACACGCTGAAGGGGCTGCTGGCTTAATCTGTGAGCTCCAGCAAGTCAGTGCAGCACTGACAGAACAAAGAAATGAATTCTCTTCAGCTGGTATTGAACATCCCCACTGCTACAGTGACCCTTGGATTACTGCTATCCAGAGAAAACCCTTAAGTAGTTTGGTCTCTAATTTCTGCAGCCATATCACTCCCAATACACAAGTCTAACTGCAAGTCAGAGATGTTAGGGTTTCCACAGACATAACCATATTTTATAATTTATAGTTAACTGTTTTACAGACATCACAAAATGTGATGTACAGAAGCCTTCTGTACAGAAGCCTTGACCTTGACTTTTCTGTGTCACATCATATTTAAAATCATTGCCAAAAGTCACCTGCATGCATCCTTCTCTGACAACAGGAGAGGGTAGAAATTTGTTAGGGGCTAGCTCAAATTCCCCCCCTCTGGCCCCTCATTCTCCCACAAAAACACACACATTCCTGCATAGTCTAAAGCAGACTCAAACTAATTTCAATATATATAGTAGTGGCTAAAGCTATTTTAAAGGAAAAAAAAAACAACAAAAAACAAACAAACCCACTTTACTTCTGGAAATGGAGTAAAATAACTGCACTCCCACAGAAGGGTTATAAAATTGGCATGTATTACTTCTCAGCTCTCATGGACAGCCAAAACAAATATATTCACAGAACTATCTTCATACCTTATGCTCCTCTATGAAGAACTTGTTTTATGCTTCTCTGCAATGCAGACAAACAACTAAATTTTTTTTTTTTTTTTTTGTAGCTAAGCACCATGACCTTCCTAGAAATATTCAAGGATCCTTTAGTGGAAAACTCCACACTCTCTTCACAGTGTTATTGTTCTCCATAGCTCAGTATGATTTCTAAATGGAATAAACTGAACTTAAAATTACAGAATTATAAAAGGTGGTATTGGGCAAGTTTCAGGCAATTGGTAAAAAAAAAAAACCAAAAAAAAACACCACCAAAAAAAAACCCCCCATAGCATTGCTTAACATTTATGACGTTTGTTGAACAATTTTTATACCACTCATGCATATCATGGACTTCAACTAACTGCTGAAGAATGAATGGAGATTTTTCTATCACCTTGCATACCTTTAACTTTTTGTCCATAATCACTGAGACAAATATCATCCTTCTCTGTTTTCTGTTGTGTAATTCAACTTAATGGCCACTGCTTAAAATTTGTTTTTACAGTTAGATTTAAGGCACTATTCATCTTTCAAGAAGCACTGATTTTACAAAAAAAAAATCATTGCTTCAGCTGATCTTAAATCAAGGTAGGTCTGATTTATATGAACTACAAGTCAGGTCCAACAGGAATAAACTTTTAAAGTGAAAATTATTGTGTCAACCCAGAAAATTGAAAAACCCCACAGCAGAGAGTGCACCTACTGATCCACATCTATCTTCTGTCCTTTTACTCCCTCAGTCACAGCAACTAAAAATAATGCCAACTCACGATGCAACATCGGAGATCAGAAAGCAGTTATTGCTATTCAGCTGCAAAAAGGTATCTCCTAATTGGTATACTCTAATGTTCCAAGAAAAAAAAATTAGAATGGAAATATTTGAAAAGGGCTTCTTAGTGGGCAAACCCTACTAATTAATGCAAGAAAGGATTTCCAGCTTCCTATGGTCTCTGGCTGGGCTTCTGGACTATTGTCAGAATGCACATCTGCACTATTCAGGTGATGGAAAACTGGATGCTATGACATCTCTCTACCTTTACAGCTTGAATTCTGTTTCAGCATGGAAATGTACATTTGATTAGTAATAGTCTTATTAATTACTGAAGGGAGTGAAGGTGGCTCTGCCAAAGTCTTATGGCTGTAAGATGAACCTGTTCCCCATTCCTTGGGACTTCCATGCTGTCTGTATAAAGAACAGTAGCTCTTAGTTGTTGAGAGACTCAGTTTGCGTTATGGGGCAGGTTTTCTACACAAATCCTTTCTCCAGAAACTAGTGCAATAATTTTGTATTTCATGGGGTAATGATGTGAGAACAAAGGAGAGATGCCACATTACAGTCACTCTACTGCTTGTGCTACAATTCAGTGACATGTATCTGAGGATTTGTCCCTACTGCACTAGGAGTAAGATAGGACATGTACATAACTATAATTAACACTTTAGGCAGAGAAGCAGGTAAATTCATGCATGTAAATTAATGCAAATGAGTTTACAAAATTTGCCGACCTCTTGACAGCTGATGGAAAAAGGTTTGAGGGCTTTCCCCCAGGATTAGATGTACCTCAGAACTGGGGGCTAAGTCTTGAGTTAATCTAGGACCTCATCAGAGCTAGAAGGAGACCATCAAATACATAGAACCTTACTATGTGCTGCTACAGTTAATTATAGTATATCTGGAATCTTGACCTGCTTATTACATAACTTTAGATGTTTCATCCCTTGCAGCAACAGCTGGGCCTTCATGGCCACTTGCACCTTCATATTCAGGGCCCTCCAGCATCTTAGGCTGTCTTTAAAACCCATCTATCACTAGAAATACCAACTAATATTTTACAGCTGATGAAAAGAAGAAAAATTCAATTAAAACATTAATGTTTACACCAACCTAAGTCAGACAGTGTCAAAACAGACTCAAGGACATACTTTATGACAGCATATTTTAGCTCACCAAGTATAACAGCCATGCACAGTGTCAAGCCTCCTTGATTATCTCCATGATTAAAGAATGAGAATATGTAACTCTGGGCAGATGATTTAAGAAAGGAGATTAGGCCTTACATATTAATTGACTATGAGATTAAGGAACTATCATTATTTCACTGACTTTATATTTCAGAATCTTAGTACCCCTTTAGTCCGAATTCATAGCTATACAAGCCCAAACAAGAAGCAAAAGCTGGGTGTATGTAGCACCATGATGCACTACCTGGAGTTCCTCCAGTCTTCATGCTAAACATTCTTAAGGCTCTTTATAGATAACAGTCTGATTTCTGCTGCATATTTTCTACGATGTATTGCAATAATCACCTTCATTCCATGTCAAATCTAATATACCTCATATCTAATCTCAGGCAAGCTTAAGCTCTCTCTTGACTAAAATGCATTCTAGCATGAACCTTTTTATTTTAGTAAATAATCAGACAATGACATTTCTGTGGTGATTTTTATTTCAAAGAGCTCTGGAGGAAAGAAAGACACACAAATTACCTTCTGCACAAGGGCTTTTCCACATTTGGTACCAGAATATATCCACCTCTCATCTCCAGAAGTTTCAGAGTTTTTGATCCTATGTTGTAAATTTTCAGTACACTACCTGTCAGCTTTTTGGTAGTCACAGTGTTTTGGAGCACATATTGAAAGCTTTATCCATATGAGATTAAAGTACAAATTCAAGATAGAAACATAGAAAATGCATCAATTTACCATATATGTAGTGTTATGTTATTTTATTGCTTACATTACGAAGTGCCTCACATTCAGGATTCAACCAGAAATAAGGCCACTTTTTTATGGAAACACACAATATATGAAAAACTAGGTCAAACCCCATGCATATGTAGAGGATGAAAGGATTATCCTTGCATCCAAGATCTCACAGCCTAGCTTAGACTTTCATTCTAGATGCTACACCAAATGTGACATTTTGCAAAGGGAACACTCACTGCTGAGTTGTGTGCTTATTCTCAAAAATGCAATCCAATCTTGGATCTTGAGAGGACAGAGAATAAAATGTCTAGTCAGGCATTTAAGTTCCAGAGAGGACAAAGAACTCGGAAACTCCCAGAGCTCAGCATTTCACAACAGCCAGCTGTAGATTGCTACATCAAGATTGGGGCTTTTCTTAGGCCTCTCAAGGACTGTGGTTTTCACCACTACAGGATCTCAAGTCCCTGAATGTCTCTCAATTCCCTGAACCTCCAGGTGGAAGCTGGGGGAGTCATAAAGTCTCTCCCACTATAAGAGAAAAAGAGGTTCAGGACCACTTGATGAAGCTGAATAGCCAGAAGTTCATCGGATCTGATGGCATGCATCCCAGGATTCTGAAGGAGCTGGCTGATGTTGTTGCCAAGCTACTCTCCATCAAATTGGAAAAGGCATGCCAGTCAGGCAAAGTCCATGGTCACTGAAAAAATAGAATCATTAATGTTATTTTTAAAAAGAAAGGAAGACATGTGGAACTAGAAAGGCTCATCTCTGTACTTGGGAAGGACATGGAGAACATCTTCATGAAACCAATATTAAGGCACATGCAAGACAAGGAGGTGATCCAAGACAGCCAGCATGGCTCCATAAGGGCAAATCCTGCCTGACCAATGTTTGCCTTCTGTGATGGGAGTTATGGCAACTGTTGAAAAGGGCAGACTGACAGATGTCATCTACCTAGACTTCTGTCCAGCCTTTGACACAGTCCCATATGACACTCTCACCTCTGGAGAGATGTGGATTTGAAGGGTGGGGTTTTTGGTTGATAAGGAACTGGCTGGATGAACACAACCAGAGAATTGTGGTCAATGGCTCTGTGTCCAGGTGGAGGCCACTGACAAGTGGGGTCCCTCAGGGCCCTGTCTTGGGACCTGTGCTCTTTAATATCTTCATCATTGACTGACAGTGGGATCGAGTGCACCCTCAGTGAGTTCTCAGATGACACAAAGCTGGGCAGTGCAGTTGACACAACAGAAAGACGGGATGCCATCCAGAGGGCACTGGACAAACCTGAGAAGTGGGCCCACAAGAACCTCATGAGGTCCAACAAATCCAGGTGCAAGGGGCTGCACCTGTCAGGCCCATCCCAGACATGAACACAGCCTGGGAAGGGAACTCATTGAGAACGCCCTGTGGAGAAGGACTCAGGGTTTCTTGTGGATGAAAAGCAAGACATGAGCCAGCAGTGTATGTCCACAGACCAGAAGGCAAACCACAACCTGGGCTTCCTCTGAAGCAGTGTGACAGCAGGGTGGGGGAGGTGATTCTTCCCCTTTACTCTGCCCTCATGAGACCCCACTTGGAGTGCTGAGTCTCGCTCTGGGGTCTGCAGCACAGAAAAGACATGGATGGACCTGTCAGAGCATGTCCGTAGTAGGGCCATGAAGATGATCAGAGAGGTGGAGCACCTCTCCTATAAAGACAGGTTGAGAAGGCTTGTTTAGCCTGGAGAAGAGAAGGCTCCAGGAGGACCTCATGGTAGCCCTGTGGAACTTAAAGTGGCCTATAAAAAAGAAAGGGAGAGCCACTTTTCATATTGATGGGAGCAGGCAGTGGATTTAAACTAAGAGGTGTCAGGAGGAAATTCTTTACTCAGAGGGTTGCAAGGCACTGGCACAGGTTGCCCAGAGAAGTTGTGGATGCCCCATCTCTTGAAATGTTCAAGGCCAGGTTGGATGGGGCTCTGAGCCACCTGGTCTAGTGGTTGGCATCTCTGCCCATGGCACAGGGATTGGAACTACGTGACCTTTAAAGTCCCTTCCAATACAAATCATTCTATGATCAGGTGTCACCTCTAACATTCTTAGAGATGTTTACAATTTCTGAACTGGTGCCAGTGGATAATGGATACAAAAATAGACATGGTCATCTTTCTGCCACTAGTTCTACCCCTAACAATGTAATTAAAAACTAAAACATGCCATTTTGTATACACAAGGAAATATATATTTACAGGTCATTTCAACATTGCTCTGATTTTTCAATACATTCTGCAGCTACTCTAGATCATGAAGCACAAGATTACGAAAAAGATTTAAGAAAAAAAAATAAGGAATTCCTGGCAAGTTTTGCATTCCCCTTTAAAAAAAATTACATACACCCTCCCTTCCTCCCTTCCCTCCAGCAAATACCACTCATGTTTAAGATTAGATTATTTTTCTCCCAATTCCTCTTTAGCTGCCAGAGAGTGACTCATTGTCAGATTGATCTAATTACAATTACAGACCTTGTTCTTCTGGTGTTACAAGAGAAAACTAGGAAACGTAAAGGAAAAGGTCAATACAGTGAGACTCTACAAGTCAGGATATGTTAAACAGTGCCACTAGTGATTTCTGTTGATTTTTCTATAGCATTTTTTAACAATAATGCAACAGAAATCAGTTACACCTCTCAGACACCTACCTGAAAGGTTGGTTTTGTTTTCATGCAACACTGCAGATTTTAGTTCTTTGGTGTAAGAGTGAGACAAGAGTGTAACAGTTTAATAATACAGTTTAATAATAGCATCATATAATTACTGTTAGTAGAATAATAAATATGAGCTACTTATGTAACAGGCATGTGATATGTTGAAGGATTTATTAAAGCAGGGATAATTTAATACCAACTGTTCTCCTAAGACATTAACAAAATGGAATTTTTTTAAGTTATATTTGCAATGTTTAGCTTTTTAATATTCTAAAGATACTATAATGCAAGCTCTATGGTAACTTATAGAACAAGGCATATTCAGCATATCACATAGTGTCTAAGCAATGGATATAGTTTATGACTCTAATTTATACACTTTGAAGGCAAAAGTATACTTAGAAAGAGTGAAATTCTTTTCCTGAGAAGCCCTATCTGTTGTTTGCCTTCAAGTTTTTCTAGGAGCCAAAGAGTAAGGTTGAGTCAAAGAATTTGCTTTGTCAGAAAGTTTATTTAATGTTAGTAACCAAGAGCATTAAATTAGTACATTACTGTAATAAGTTTTGTGTTTTCATATATGTCTAATTTTCCCAGAGAATGTAATTAGAGAGTAGCTATTTAACTGCACTATCCTTGTCACTGCCTTTATCTAATAGCTGACATTATGCAGCTAAATATGTCACCCCTGAGAGTCTTCTCAATTTGTTTTGAGATGGTTGTAAAAAAAGCACAGCTACCTTAACAGTTTTGCAGGGTAAACAATTAGTAAATCTTATTGGTCTGGCATTTCAGAATAAATTAGCTTTGCTGGAGAAGTTCAAAATACACAATACTGATGCAGTAATGCTTTGGAAGACATTATTAATTTGAATTAGCAAAGCAGGTTGTTAAAGCTATTTACTGCTTAATTTTATTAATTCTGTTTCATTTTAGTTAAAAAACCAAACCATAAACCTCATAATTGCAGATAATAAGATTTTGCCTTTTTTGTTTTGGAGCAGAATTATGAAGTATATCAAGTAATATTGTTTTCTAGTGGCTAATTAAACAAACATAAAGGGGGCTAGGAAGATAAAGTGCAGGCCACCTGAAAATCTTTACTACAAAGGGACATCTCCTTGTAACAGAAGTTCTTTTATTCCCAGTGAGATGTCTTCTGTTACAGAACATGACCGTCCTCAGCAGTGGCTAAGGCAGTTGCATAGAAGAGGCTCAGTTCAAGAACAGAATAGAATAAATGAAAATAAGGAGTCAAGAGAAAACCAGAATTTCCATTGCAACATTTTTGTCATAAATAACGAAGAATCAAATTAATGGAAGGTATGAAAATCCCCAAACATATATTGAAAATACGTGATTCATTTCTACATTTAACTGAAAATAAGCGGTTTTATATTCTAAGTCATCAAGATGTTAAATTTTGGCACTTGTAACAAAACTTTGAGTTAATCTAACAGCACATTGCACATGTGGGATTGACTTCATCTAGTAAAGCGTGCCTACAATGCAAACATTTCAGCTGAGACAGTTATTCTATATGGAATATTGGTCATCTCACAGAATAATCTCCTGAATAAAGCACTCTCTAAGTGTGCCTGGTTTTGCCTTTAAAGAGGATGACCACCTCTCCTTACATGTAAAAAGTCAGAAAAATCACATGCATTTTGTAGCGTTTTCCACAGAACTGCAGTTCTGTACAGCATTTGTCTTGCTGTACTGAATAGTCCTATATAAATAGTCTGCCGTGGTACTTCCTGACTTCTCTGAGTCAGTACTAAGGTTTAGAGAAGGTACCTAATAAATGTGGAAAATTTGAACCAAACAAAAAAATGTAGCAGCATCATGAGAGGTGTGAAAAGACTGCGTGAAAGTGGATGCTAATAGACAAAGTCACTCATGCCAAGTTGCTTTCTTCAGTGTAAATACATCTCAGTGGAAAACATAAACTTGGTATCAAAGCTGCCTCCAAGGAGACAGTAGACATCTGTGTAAGTTTTTCAAAACACTTATATTTCCAACAATCTGAAATTTAGGATTGGATTCACATAGCAGAGCTAGCCCTTCCAAAGGTATTTATTGAATGCTCAGCAAATTAATTACAGAGGAACTGACAGGAAAGATGTTGACAAATAAGAGGTGATGCCTCGTATTGCAAAATAATGTGATAGAGGCTGGTAAATGGCCTTGGTATGCTGACACAAATTCTCTGCTCTTGTGGCATTCCTCCTGCAGGTCCTGGTGCCTGCTATTCAGACACTATCCTCAGTTCCTCATATTTACCCCTATCTCCCCACTTCACCTCCCCAGGATTTACTGTTGGAACAGTTCTTGCAGGCACCTCCACCATCTCTTCCACTGAAAAAGCAGCAGGTTTCCCAAGACCTACCATTAAAATCACTGCAGCCGAAACAGGTTACAGCATCCAAAATGAGCAGCTTGAAAATGAGACCTGGGATTGGAGCAACTAGCCAGGTGGTGGAGGGTAGCAGAATATGGAAACATTAGCAGCTGGGATAGCTACAGCAAGAAGAGAGGCTGTTAATTTCCTAAATAAATGGAGCACTCTGTTACCATCACAGCTCACTGACACTTTACTTTCTGGCTTGCTCAAGGCAAAAAAAGCTCGTGAGATGTTCTGGATACAGACAGAGAAGAAAGGAGAGTAACACTGTTAACAATGTAATGACTTTCTGTGAAGTAAAGTGTCATGAAGGACATCATGGAAGAAGCATTGATCATCTCCCAAAAGAATTACAAACTTTTAGACGATTCACAGAGGAACCACTCCGAGTTGTTAAAAACTATGGAGAGAGCATGAAAAGAGTGGTTGCTTCTCAGAAGAAATCATAGCATGGAAGATGTTTAGAAGTGCATACATACAAAAGGTATGTCAAGACCTCTGTCTTAATTTGTAACCCCAGAACACCAACATCCAAAGCCATGAATTTTAAAAATGGGGATAGGAAACATATTTTTCATGAAACAGGAAATTATGCTATGAACATACATTTCTGTGGGAGGTTTTGAGTGTTAGCGTTTAGCAAAGAGACAAAAGAACTCAGACACAGTTTGGATGTCAGAAATACCCATATTCATTATTTTTCAAGCCACTGCATTTTTGCAATGAAATTGCTTGAATAAACCTATTTCTACAAAAGAGCCAAGCCTCCTGGGTGGAGGTTAAGTCCAATATTGTTAGCAGCATATTCCACATAAGCCTACCCACTAGGCTATAGTGATGCCCTTTGAAATTTGTGTTTCTGGCCACCCTGAAAAAAGACACTGTGGATCTCATCCAAATAACAAGCCTCTCAAAATGCCTAGCAAACATTCAAAGAAGAGTTAAACAGAACACTACAAGGCGCTTAAAAAGTTATCATTAATTACAATTATGCTTTAAAATAATAAATAACAGCCACAAGTGAAGTACCTCAGTTTTCTTCACCTTAATTTTTAATTTCCTTAGTAGAAAACTCTAGCTAATATGGTCTCTGCAACACAATCCACTCATCAAACTAATTACAGTATAAATTTCTTCTCAATCTGTTTAACTAAGCATTAGTTGTAAAGTTCTTGGGAAACCCTTACCAACATAGTGAAAACCTTCCTTTATATAAATCATTTGAAAGAATGTACGAAAGGGAAGAAATCCATTGAATTTTAGCTCTTAGAAAGCTGATGAATAAGCTAATCTGTTACTGAGTGACTCAACGTTCAACTGTTTAAAAATGGCATATGAACAAAACCCCAGGAGAATGTCATTGTTCTGGGCTATTTTCTCTTCTTAATTAGTCTTAATGCTATTTTATAAAACTATTATTCTCTCTTTTAAGGCATCTTCGATCTAAACACATAAATATACAAAATATAGAAAAATAACAAATAACAATAACAAAAAAATTCCAAAGTTAAAACTTGCACCTTAAATTGGAAATGCAGTACTGAGAAAATTACTGAATTTTAGGCTTCTTTTAGGATACAAATTGAATATGTTAATTTTATTCATCAGAAACAATGGCACAGTGCACATACATACAAAATCCACCAGAAATAAGGAAAGGTCACCAGGCTAATCACATTGGCTTATTTCCCTTTTCTGTACTCCCATCTGCCTATTTTCTCTGCTCTTCATATTTAAAAGGAACAACTGGAACAAAGTTAGGCCAAAATCGACCTACTTTTTTTGTTCATTTTAATTAATTTCTTTTTTCTTTGCAGCATCTCTGTAATTTCTATACCTTCTACTTCACACGTGATTTCTCTATAAAGCCAACTAAACAATGTCATGGATTTTGTCACTGATGAGAAAACCTGTAACAGTACAGTACTGAACCATCACAGATCTTTGCATTCAAATGGTGTTGTACGCAGGAGGGGTATCTCTACATTGAGATACAGGTCACCTTAAGCCTACATGAAATCAGAATTACCAAGTCTGCAGATCAAACTAATAGAAACAGAAGAGAATGTTTCAATGACATGGTTTCTTGGAAGTGTATTCTTTCCACAAAATTTTGTGCAAATAGATTAATTTCACCTTGTATTAAAATGCAGCACTTTGCTCTGAATCCTCCCAAGCCAGCAGAGTCCATGTTACTTATTAATCAAAGACTGTGGAAAAGGAATTTTATCAGTAGGTGAGTACAGTCATTTGAAAGAAAAGAAAACAACTTAAAGTACAGGAATCAAATCAAGGGTATATGTAGTACTACTACAAAAAGTACTCTGTTCTGGTATCAGTGATGCCAACTTTTGAAAAAGAACATTAAAAATTTCTCTGAGATGGAAATGGAGCCAAAACTCACTGGAGAAACAGACAAACCTGGCAACTGCTTATAACACAGCTCAAGACCTAAATACAGGCCAATCTGCCAGTCTGTTCCTGCAACTGGCAGATTTTTCAGATCAGTTCTAGAGCGACTGGGATTCACAGACCACAACAGCTGCCAGCTCATGAGGGCTCAGCATGCTGGGATGAGCAGTGAGGAACCCAAGCTAGAGACTGAAATTGGAAGAGATCCTAAATTACAGCTTTCTTCCCCAAACCTACCTCTCCAAACTTTGTTTAATATTTTGGTATGAGAAAAGTATAAATAAAAATCTAACAGAACTTTAATGAGGATTGGATACATGACAAAGAAAAGATTATGTAATCTCAGATGGGAAAAAAAATATATAAAGCAAGGACTCTTTAAAAGAACTGCTTTTAGATTTATTGGCCCCACTCAGAAATCAAATCCCAGCCGTGACCGAACTGTCTTTCCAGCCACTTTCTGTGCTTGGCAGGTAAGATGCATAAGGAAACAGTTTGAGTGCAGTTGCAAACCTGAATTTTATGGGGCCATGCTAGACTATCCTAATGACATTCATACCATTTAGCTTTGGCTTTTCTCAGGTCTCTAAGAAGAAGCAGATTTGCAAGGTGGCTCAATGAAAACAAAAGGAATAGAGATCCTTTAAACAGACTCTGGCTCTGAAGCAGAAGAGTTGGTATTCCCTGCTATTTCACATGGATCCAAAACAAGATCAAGTGTGAGACAGTTTAGATCAACTCAGAGCTCACATGAGATAATCTGATAGGGGCAAACCAAGTAGCTAGGGCTGGATTCAACTTTCAGCCACATGCAGGAATGTCCTTTCTATCACTGTTCAGTAAAGCAGAGTGCAGCAGGTATTTTGAAGTGCATTTCACTGCACAGCTACATTCACACAGAATGTATGTTGTCTGATACAAGCAGACAACAACGTGCTCTCCTGAAGGCTGTTGTGTTGGGTTCTGAAACCCTCCAGAGAAGAACTACATGAGGGCTCTGGATGAAAAGGAAAGACTTAACAGAACCTCCATCCCTCTTCCTTGCTGGTGGCTGGAACAAACTTCTGCACCTTGTATTTCTGAAACTACAGGAGCTCTATACAGGTGAGCAAAAGAGAACAGCCTGGTTTCTCCAGAAGGGAAGAATGATATTGCGAAGAAAGGAATTCTTCATCTTTCCAGCACACCTACAAAGAGGCTGAGCTGGAAACTGTAAATGTCATAAATAGATGTGGGCAGTTTCTGGCAGTGGTAGCTCTACCAGTTACTCAGACAATCTTGTCCAGAAGACAAGAGTAGACATTCTATACTACAGAAAATTCATATGATAAACTAAATCCCATAGAGCAGTTCCATCATTGCAGTCTTTCTTTCCAAAAAAGGAAAGGGTTACACTATTGTGTGTCAGGTATCCAGGACAGCTGGCAAGGAAAATGTGATAGAAAAGCTGTTTATTCTTGGAGAGGTACTATCCTCTTCAGAGCCATACAGTTTCATGGGGTTAGGATACTGTCCCAGACAGCACGGTTTGGAAATTTTTCTATTCTCTACTGGAGAAATGCTAATGAGCACAGCCTTTTACCCAAAACATCTTGATGTCTGAGGCTCTTGCCAATTTGTTTGTTTATTTTTTTTAATTAAGAAATAAGTTTGCTCCTCATGCTGAGAAGCAACTGGAGAGCCTGCTGTACCAGGGAACGAAGAGAAAATGTGAGTCACGTTTGGCAGCATCTGCCATTACCCACAGCAGAAGCTGCACTTAAGCCAGTGCTTGCTAAAGGAAGTGAACTAACAGAAATAGAGTCTTATCCATCAGCATCACTGCATAGGCCAGAGGAAGCAGATGCAGCATATCAATTTGATCTGGGATGCTGTATCAGAAGACCTTATGAGAACTTTCACAGAATGATTCCTAATTGCAGAAAGCCCTCAGGCTATTTGGACTGAATAGCAGATGTAGGGATAGATGATACTCCTCTCAGGTACAGAATGGATTTGCTTTGTAGGTAATGCCACTAGATATTTAAGGAAAGAAAGATTACAATTAAGGCAGTCCTCTCCCTTTTTCCTGAGACTACAGGATGGAAACTGGGATGCAGGTCTGCAATCAGAAGAATTTTTGCCTTTGACCAGAAAGGAAACAGTCACAATCTGGATCACAATTCAGCCTGTGTCTAGAGTCATAGACTGAAATCTGGAAAAAAATAACTGCTTAGAAGAAAATTGTAGTGCTCCCTTTGGTGCTCCTTTTCTCTCCCAGGAACAAACCCTGAACATTTGGAGCTGTGTTTGTACACCTCACTCAATGAAAAGGTGCTTTTACATTAAAAAAGTATCAAACACATAACAATATTGCAAAAACTTGAATGTGTAAAATTCAGCATAGAAAAACTGTGACTAGACACCTGGTTTTTACATAATAAAAGTAAGACAAAATAAATCTAAAATCAGCTAACCATCATTAACAGAAACAAGGTAACACATATCATAGAATCACTAAGGTTGGAAAATATCTTTAAGATCACCAAGAGCAACTGTCAACCCTATACCACCACCACCACCACCACATTCCCCATCAAACCATATCCTCAAGTGCCATATCCCATTTTTTTAATACTTCCAGGAATGGTGACTCCATCACTTCCCTAGGCAGTCTGTTACAATGTTTTATAATCCTTTCTGTGAAAATATTTCCCGAATAGCTAATCTAAGCCTCCCCTGGTGGAACTTGGAGACCTTTCTTCTCATCCTGTCACTTGTTACCTGGGAGAAGAACTAATGAAGAAGACCAGACCTGAAGACAGGTGAAATGCAAAATATAGAGATGAAAACTCTTTGATTTTGGTAGTGCTGTATAAAAGCAAGAGTGAGAGCACTGAACTCTTACTTGAGTGATGAAAGTAGGTTTCCTAAACTGAAAAGGTGGGTTCTGCATCAAACAGGTGGAGAAGGCTTCTCTGTAGAAGATTACATACCCTAGGAAGAAGTGAGGCAGGGAATACAGAGATGGGTATGAATTTGAAGGGATTCACTAGTATATACATAAAACTACCTTGTTTCTGTTTGGGAGTCCCTGGATAGAAGGATGCACAGAGATGTTGTGTACCATATAACAATAAAACAGGTAGTGTCAATTCTCCTGTACACACATAGCAAAGTTGACAGTCTACTGCCAACAAATCTACATTAAATTTAACTATATAAAGCAAATTTAGCTTTCTGGCTGTCTGATTATCTTACCTACTTATCCACATACATATTTATGGCACCAGTGCATATTTGGCAACCATTCTTTCTTTATGTCTATGCATATATGCATATGCATGGATAAATGAGAAACATTTATATCTTCTGGCCTTCCTTCCAGTTATGTAACTGTGAAGCAATGTCTTCAGCTGTTACCCCTCTAAAACTGTTCTTCTGATCCTACCTCCCTTACAGTTTGCTGCACATTGTTTTCATTATGCTGTAAAACTGAAGCAGTGGAGGAGGAGGGCTGTTAGAAAACCATTTGTTCAATGAAGAGCCCCTCAAAATAACAAATAAGTTTTATTGAGCTCTTTTGGTGGAAGCCATGCTCTTCTGCAGTTAACAAAGTTTTGTCTCTCTCCCGATGGAATGAAATTTCATTTTTACACTCACAAATAGATATCAGAAATAGATGCTTGATTTCCTATAAATAGATCCAAAACCAATTAATTCTTGTACTGTGTCATAAATATAGTTCTGTTTCCATGAGTGTCGTATCTTTTGCTGATTGAGTGCCAAAATCTCTTCTCAACCATTTCACTTCCAAGACAAACTGTCAGTATCCCCAGTGGCATGTATTAATTTATAGATGAGCAGAATCTTCATGGGATTACCAGCTGGTCTTCACATTTACATCCTTTGCCAAGATAATATTTCATAATGTTTTCTTGAACCATTCAATTACATGGAAAAGCCTCTGTAATGACCGGTCCTTGGCTCACCTTGCTCTCCTGTGGAAATACCATTAAAGCATAATTCTATGGGTTGGAAAAACATATGTGAAGATATAAGAGTTGTCTCAGAAATACTTGGCTCCTTGTACAAGGAACAGTAGGATCTGCATAGGGCCATATCTCTAGCACATTTACCAGCATTGTTGTCAGGATTATCATGTTAGCTCTAGACCAATCTATTGTGTGTCATTTGACACATAAATCATGGCTTATATTCCAAAAAGCTTTCCTCTTAAGTGTAAAGGAGTGATGAGGCAACATGCATGCAGACCAGAGACAAAAAATAAAAGCACCAGAGCTGTGCTGGGTTGGTGCACTGCCTTGTGTGGTGCAGAAGTGGCCCAGCTCCCGCCTAGGTTTGCAGAAACAAAGTTTTAAGAAGGCTTTAAAAGGAGGGATGTTGCTGTTCCCTGGCTGTTTACAAAAAATTTTCCTAAAGTGTGAGGCCCCAACTAAGAGAGATCACAAAGGAACTTTTAAATCTAGGAATTTGGGATTGGGGAATGGAGAGATGGAAGGTGAGTGAGTATGCCAAGAAGTGTACATGATAAAAAAGGAACAGGCTGTAAAGGAAGTTGCAAGTGAAAATAAAGACCTTACATTTAATACAGCAAAAGACAGAGGCATGGCTTGGGGAAAGAAAGAAGAATATGACTGAAGTGATGAATAGGGAAAATGACCCCTACAGTAAAATTTGGTAGATCTGAGTGGCAGGACTGCACTCCTTCCTACAAAGAAGCATTTAGTTCAGTGTCTCTGCAGAATCCAGGGGGATTACTTTTGTGAGTTAAGAGTCTCCTGTGTCAGATAGAGCTCCATGAACTTCAGCGTGTTTCCTATTGAACTGCATTTATCTGAAGAATTCAGTTTTGGCCAGTGTATGTCAAAAAGAGCACAGACCAGAGATCAGAAACAAAAAATTATCATGGATATAGAACATGTTAATTGCAAAGGAAGACTGGATGAAGTAGGACTGTTAATTTAGAAAAGAGTGGGCTGAAACCTGAGAGTAGTTTCCAAATTTATGTTATAATGAGAAAGGAAAAATATTTTTCCACAGCTGAGGAGGACAAGAGGAAATTATTCTAATGTGCAAGAAACTTCAGACCACAATTTAAAGAATGAAATTTCTAATGTTAAAACATAGCAAAACAATGGTTGCACGGCGAGATTTGGGGTCTCCATCATCAGAGGTCTTCAAGAAGACTGCATACAAACATCTCTCAGAAGTGACATAAATCTACCTGATCCTACACTGTGGCCAAGGAAATATAATTTACAGGAATTCTTTAGAGCCTTTTTTTTTTATCTGTTGCTCTATTAACCTTCAAATCACCACATTATAACTCGTAATACAAGGTATTCTTCATGACTTGATCAGTACAATGAGATTTATACCATCAAATTTTACTTCTGTAACCTCACTTAAAATACCATTTCATGAGTCCAAATACTGTGCTGTGCTTTTTCAAGTGTCTTTTACTGATTAAAATAAGAGTCAGTTAGAAAGTTGAGATCTGAAGGGGATCATTACTCTTCAGGTCTTGTTTTACAGCCACTTCACACACTGACAGTGGTGGATGCAGTATGGAGGTTTTTCTTGCAAAAAAAGTAAACAGTAAAGGTACAGTCCCTGGAGCTGTGAGAGGATGGAATAAGTAATGAAAAGATCGTTACCTTGGATCAGTTTTGTCCCAAGGAGAAAAGTGAAAAAGCTCTCCAGCAAAATGAACCACTATCATTGTAACTGTGGCTGATTCAGAGCTATCATCTTTCCTATAAATTAAGTCAAAAACACAAACAATCATATTTTAATTTGAAAATCACGTTTAAAAAGCCCAAATACTACCTGATTCCCAGTATGTCATGTTTTTAAATAGCTATGGCTACACTTAAAACAGAAATTTGATATTTCTTATTTCTTCAAATGTGGCTTTACATTCAAGATCTGTGGGCACTGTAATATTTTCAAGAAATGAAGTTTCCTGGACAGTTGGAAGTGATTAACCTTTATGATACTTTGAGATTTTAGTGGGGTTGAGAAACTACAAAAAGCAAATACCAAAGGACTCAAATTTGGGAAACACTATTCCCATTCATGTCACCAAACTCACTACAGATACTTGAAAAGCAATGATTAAAAATAGCTAGACTAGATGCATGTGTGTCAAGCTGCAAGTGCTCCCAGAGGGTAATCACACAGATGTCCAAGCTCACACAACGGAAATTACAAGGCAGGGTGCCTGCCACTAAAGAGACATTTTTCCTTCACACAGTAAATGGTAGACAGTCTTCAGAAAAATGCTGAGGCCTTGTTCACACAGATTAAACATTCCAGTCCCTGAGGGTCCTTATTCTAGCAAGAACTGTGAGATAAATAAAGACAGAGAATCTGTAAAGAAACAATTCTTCCAAATAAACCAAAACAGCACTATTGAAAATCTAAATACAAACAAATTGCAGCTGAGGTCAGGATGCTGCTTTTAGTTCCCATGCCAAATCTTCCAAAATCAACATTGTGGTTTGGCTGTATGTTATCAATAACTGCTTGCCATGCATTCATCTGACATGACTCACTGACACTCAGCTTCCTTCCTGCACTTCCTTTGGCTCTCAAACATAGCTCTGTATTCAAACTTAATTAGTACTGATGTCACACACTGGCCTCTCGCAGCAGCACTGAGTCGAGCCCAGCACTCACACAGGCAGAAGCTGACAAGTAGGTATGGCCATGCACATTACCAATGTGCCTGGCTTTGAAAGCCTGCCAGGGATACAGAAAGAGCATGAAATCATTGAAATCTGAATTTAAAAATCAATATTAATGCTGGGTAAATGTAAGTGCCTGAATGAATCTCTCCGCCTTGAGTGCAAACACGAATTCAGCTAAGGAGCCAGGCCATATGGCTCAGGCATCTCAACATTTATACTGCTAATCTGCACAGTAATAGTCTTCAGCTCTTAAACTTTCTCACTTTAATCATGAAGCAGATGACACACTTTTTGTGCTTTTAAGAACTTCAGATTATGACCCAAATAGAAGTTTTATATAATTTATTTGAGAAACCAGTAGATATCCTGGAAATTTTGTTGGGACACCAGACAATACAGGATGCACTGTCTCTGCCAGTCTGTGAATTTCATTATTTTGGCAAGCAGGCAATACTAGGCTGCAGCTGGGAGAAAAAGAAAAAAGAAAAAGAAAAAGAAAAAAGAAAAGAAAAAGTACAAATAGCAAATTACTGGTGAAGATGTCAATGCAAAGCAGTTGCTTTCATGGAAAAGGAAAGCTACTGACTTCCAAGCTACTTTGTTGAAGGTATGTTGCTATTTGGAACAACTGTTTATTACACACATGTTTACCAGAGAAGTACAGCAAACATTAAGTATAATATAAAAACAAACAAAAAAGGGGCTCCGCAATTTCTGTTTCTGGAGACAGCTTTGAACTGGCTTTGCTACTGCTAAATGTTTTATACCAAAAGCTTTTTAGGTTCATAATTCTTCAGAAACACTAAGTAAAAATAGACATCTGCCCTTGAGTCTTAAGCCAACATAAAATATTTACAAGGATGGCATGACAACCAGCATGCTTCAGTTTCTGTAAGAAGTTGGAATTCCCCTGATAAGTGGAGGTTCTGTGAAGTGTTATCACACTATTTATATCAAGTGTTATAAATGAAATTCTTATGCTGAGGTACATGGCTCCAAAGAAAATACAGCCTACTTAAACAATATTTTTGCTCTTGATTTTCATACAAATTAGCTTTTTCATCTGCCAGAAAGTTCTTTCTGATTATTCTGCAATTACTTCTAATTTCTCTGAAGCAGCACATTACTAACCAGAAATAAATTATTTTCCACTGTGAATAAACTGACTCCACATCTGTCAGCTTTTGTACTGGAGTTAAAATGTGAAGGACTCCTACTCTAAGTTTTCTGAGGGATGAAGTGGACCTGAGTGGTGACTCATGACAATGTCACAGATGAAGTACAGAGATCAGATCCATGCAGATTCTTGTGGATGTCTGTGTTATGTATTCCTACATCATAATCAAATGAGAGCATGGTGCAGAGACACCCCAGTGGCTCTGGGCCATAAAGTCAGGTTTTTGACCTCACTCTCAGTCCTGGAGAAGTAAGGATGCAGAATGTGCGAGGACAATCATGGAATAAGAAAAATGATAAGGAAGACATACAGCAGTCCAGAGAGAAATTTTAGTGAAGAGATGAAACAAGACACAATATTTTATCAATACACTCTAGTGAGGAATCAATAACCTAAAAGTTGGGAACCTATTGCCTAGGTGCTTGCAATGCTGCTGAACTTCCCCACAGGCACAGTGCTCTGAGGCCTTGAAGAAATTCCTGTAAAAGGGCTCCTGCAAAGCTCCATGGGAACAAATGTATCCCCAGACCTGCAGGACTAGAACTAAAGCCTTCATTTGCAGTGTATTCTTACACGATGTTGACAACATTGTTCTCAAATATTCAAGTAGCCACAACTTTGCCTGCTTTTGTATTATGTGCAAAGCAATTTTAAGTTACAAGTACATGTCTTAAATTATTGGTCCCAACAGTGAGCCTATAATGTAGCAATGATTTGCAAAACACTTGCAGAGAACCTTCAGAAGAGCAGTTAATGATAGGATGTCCTGTAACATCAATATACTCACCAAAAGCCGTGAATCAAACAGAACAAATAAGCCACCAACTCTAACCAATGTCTTCTTGGAAGGTAAAAACAACAACAACAACAACAACAAAAGACAGTCTTCAACAATAGAAGCTATTATGCCTGAAAATCCCTGATCTATCTTTTGTCTTTCAATATGCAAAGTTCATCAAGAATTCCTTGGATAAGGTAGGGCTAAACAGAGAAAATAGATGCCTTCACCACAGCCATCAGTAGAGTTGCTGCATACTTCAAAGCTCTTGTAATTTTGTGCCAAAGTCTGCTGGAGGTCATTGTGCTGAAGGACGTTCAGGGACTGAGCTGCCTCCAGTAAGCCACTGTGCCTTATGCTTTACCTGTGCAACCCCCAAAAGCCCAGTGCCCACTGCCTGGCTATATCCATCCCCAAAAGGGAGATTTTGATCTACTGTATGCTTTGCTGAGGAGTCTGTTTTGATCTTCACAATATGAGATTCAGGGCAGTAGTTTTCAATATAAAAAGCAGCACAATAACACACTGGCAAAATGTCAGGTAAATCCATAGGCTCATTCCCACATGGAGCAGCATTATCATTAGGAGAAGTCTGGAGGGAGGAAATGCTGAGAAAGGAAACTTGGAACCAGAAGTCATTACTGTCATAATGCATATACAAGACACAGCGAAGTGTTTATTTAAAAAATTATTTAAAGTGAGATATGCCTGAATACGTAATTTCCCCAGGGATAGCTGCGTCTCTGGCAAGCACTTAAAACATCCGTGCTCCTGGGATAAAGTTTTTTGAAGACAAAATGCTACCATATTGATTACCATGAGAAGGAGAATAATTGATTTTCAAAAGTACATGATTTCTGTAAGTTCAGGCTAGTCAAGAAAAGTGGTACAATATGCCAAATGTGATGGACATGGCTGAGGATCTAGCCTTGTCTGTTACGATTCAGTTAGAACTTAACAGGAGCAGAGTTAGTGAGACAATACTAACAATTTAGTAATTTTGAGCCATTTGCTGCAGGAAAAACAAAACAAACCAAACTGATAGCAGGCAAAGCCCCAAATCCCAAGCCATCTTTACTTTGGTTGCTTTTCCCCTCCTGCATACATGGTGCATGAACGGGCCAACTCTGAAAAGTTTAAATAATTCAGGAACCTGTCTTTCCCCTCCTTAACTGCAACTCAGTCTGGTTCTAGATCCTCTCCGAAAAAAAGTCCATATGGGGTCTTCTCCTCACATAGCTCCCCTCAGAGCTCACTGGGAGCTTCAATGAAGGCAAATTTACCAGGTATGGGGCACACACCATCTGACAGCGCCACTTCATCATTCCTAGCAATCCACTGCCCTTCTTTATACCCAGATGTGTCTATGGCTCATCCCCAGTTATTTTTACCATATTGTTACTTCTAAGGGTTCCAAAATTCATACACAGGTTCCATCTTTACTGATGGAACTCTAAAACTGAACCTTTTTCAAACCTGAAACTCTAAAACTCAACCTTTTTCATTCCACCTTCTACATGTGCATCCTGCAGTGGATGTGGGAGCTGAGCATGCTGCTGGCAATATGGCAAATCTAATTGTATAATTACAGCCATCTTAAAGGGAAAGCCAAACTTTCATATGCCTAAGGAGAGTGGTTTAACAAATTTATATGCAGATGGAAGCACATCAAGAGCAAACAGCTAGTCATTCACAGAATAAATATTCCCATAATAAGTGCCTAACAAGGAGCAATGGTAGAGCATGCAAAGCAGATGGCTGATCTGTGCAACTAAATGTGTGGGTCTCAGCAGCCTCATTTATGCTTGCACTTTCCCTTTTTTAGACCCTAAAGAATGAAAATAACAAAACAAGCAATAAAAACAAAACACTGCCCCCTCTCCCCACCCTCTTTCCCCCAAAAACAAAACCAGAAAAAAGAAAAGCCAGCCAAAATCAGAGAAAGAACAGGCCATTCCAGGAATGACCTGCTGATCCAATGCACAAGAACTGCCAGATGATACACACTGGAAATCAGGATGACCTGGGATCTGCTGTTGTTGAACAACAACAACAACCCATGTGTTGAAATGCCTACCACAACTGTGCACCTGTCAGTCAGACTGGGGGAACTGTTATCCTAAAGACCCTCAGCCATGTGCTACAGCCAAGTGAGGGATCTTAGCTACCAGAAGACTTTGCTTTCAAATGCAACCTTTGCAGGCAGAGCAGGGTATAAACTGAGAGGCTACTGCCTGTCAACCATGTTATTGGGATGCTGAGTCACTAAAAAGTGCAACTACACTGATTGTAACAGGACATCTATCACAGTACCCTGAATGCCTCAGACAGCAATGTTCAAGATGTACCTTATTGTAAGTTGGAAGGAACAAAAAGTATTCCAAATAATGGCATTTTGTATATTCTGGGTTAGGTAGGAAGAAGCAAAGCAAGTGTTTATGAGAGTACACAAGAGAGTCTGGCCCATCAGGAAAGACAATCTTGTGACTGATGGTGCAGGACTGAGGATCAAAAGACCTGGCTGATCCTTTCAGTACTGTGTGAGACCTCATGGAGGATGCTGGGAAATCACTTCCATTCTGACCTTCTGCCTTCCAGCTGCAAAACGAAGACGGTGAAGACCACGAAGCATCCTTCTTGGGTGTGAAAACTTAAATATTGCAATTCACCTCTTTGCATGTGGCTTTCTCCTGACAAAGCAAGCAGAGAATGTGAACGTTCCAGAACCTGATGAAAAGTATTATTACAAAAATCCTGACAGGAAATGTTGGGTATGAACTCCGTCATGTCTACGGAATGCTTTCAAGTCCCTACACTAAAATGCTAATGACCACAGGTTTATAGTTGAAAAGGTCTCATGTCTGCTTATGCACAATGAAAAGAATACAATCAGACAAACCTACATTCAAGAAGTGAGACAGGGTACACATTTCAGTGTTTTGTCCTCTGATTTCTTTCATGGTGATTTCTCAAAGCTATAGAAAATTTACATCTTGTTTTGCTATAAAATTTGTTTTCAGTAAACCATCTCTTCAAATTACTGAGTATTTTAGATGTGCCTTATGGTACATAATTTCAGTTTCTCATATAATTTTTGTTTTCCCCATAATAAACTTGATGTCTTTAGAGCTGGAGAATGTCTGATACCAGTAATTCATTTAAGAGTTTGAGGGGACATTTTTAACATCATTTTTTAGTATCCTTAACTATTACACGTCTTAAAGGGAAAAAAAAAAATCTTCCAGAGACTTGTTTGATATAAGAATGTACATGCACTTTCTATCAATGTGTTTTGATATCAAGATTGACCCAGATAACTTTATTTTCAGGGGAATCTGGACCTGCTCTTGTCCTCACTGCAGGATTTTAGTTTAGTCTGAGATCATGCATTAAGTCTTAGAATTCATCTCTATTGTTGAGCCTCATGAACCTCGGATGTGGTTAAAAAAATAATCTTGAACTTCAACCACTATTGGCTGTATCTCAAATGATCTGGGAATTACGGATATTGAATGGATATTTTAGGTATTTCTCAGAAAATATCATATTGTGTTTATACCTGCTGTGAATAAAGCAGAAGTACTTCCTTTGACAGCACTCCCCAGGAAGCCCACCCAAACTGGAGATGTACACTCCCGGGACATCACCACCTCAGCCATTTTGAGAAAGGTTGAGTTACTTCTTTTGCAACCACCTTTGTAAGACTCCCCACTAAAGATCAGTCATGTCCAATAGTCAGGGACCGGGTGAGCAGCTTGGCCACGAAATTCCAATGGAGCTAGAACTCAGAACAGAAAAAAAAATCACTTTCCCAATGTACTTTGTGTCAGACAGTCAACAAAACCCACCATATTCTCTTTTGCAATATCCTAAGAGAATGGTATTGCAGGAGGACAGACATGCCCACACACATGCCAGTGAAGAGGAATGGAGCCACAGGCATGACAGCCTAGCCACGGCTCTGGGGAGCAGAAAAATGTTTTTGTTTCCTCAAGAGGCACAAGCTATTTTTGCTGAGGGGATTTCAATCACTTCACAGCAGCTGGAATTCCACATCACAGAGGCATACACAGCTGGACAGTTAGGCATCAAAATCAGTCTCTCTCAGTGTAAAAGAACAGGCCACCTAGTAGAACATAAGTATACTCAAGCTTGTTGTTTTAAGGAATCCTCTCAAAGAGGTACATACAAAAAACCAGTGGTTAGCAGAAAAAGTCACTCTTCTGATATGTCTTAATAAAAATATACCCTGATGAGAGAAATGTCAATAAATCGACTCACAGCTACCTACTATTCAAAATTCCTGAAGAGACTGTAACAAAGGGAGGCTCCTCTACCAAGCAAAGCCAACAATTGTGCAAGCCCCTGCCACTGAAGAATCAGACAATCCTGACCCTGGGTTGAATTCCCTCTGTGATTGATACAAGGACTCAAACGCAAGTGCTTGGTGAAACTTCAGCTGTACCTTCAGAAAACAACATTTAAAGAAAGCAGGCAAGAAATCCTTGAGGCTTTGATACAGGTACAGCTTTGGGATTAAAACTCATTATAACCATTAATTGCCAAAATTTATTCTCTTTTCTTTATACTGCCACAATGTTCACCTCTAGGGTGACCAAGACACCCAGATCAGGTTCCCTGTTTAAAGAGTTCATTAAAAGGTAAGGATAAAATCATACTGTGCTACACTTCAGGTTTATGCTAAGTTGTTTAAGCTCTCAGTAAATTCACTCTGCAAACTGGCTGAAAAGCCAGTGCAAAACAGAATACAGTCTGTAAGAATACAAGGATTTGCATCTCAAAATGCTCCAGCTGTACAGTCCAGTGATGTCTGACATCAAAGCACAGTTGTGTTAGGATTGCACTGCCTGAGCAAGGAGCAAGGAATAATTTACAGAGTCACGGCTATAGATAGACATCTCATTAGGCAAATTATCTGAGTTGAAATTTCAAGAACCTTTAGTAAACTATTTTTATACATGAATCAAGGACGACTCCATAAAAAACCCAGCCATCAAAAGAGGTCAAGGCTTTGGATTTCTAACTGCATCCTGATCTGGTGTGTCAGCAGAGTGATGCTGTGAACTGCTGGGAGAGGCTCCATCCCCACGCTGATCCAGAGGGAAGAGTGCCACCTGCTGAGGTCCTGCCAGCCTTCCTGCATCAGTCCTCTCATCATCTCTGTCACTCTGTCCACATCCACTCTGCCCATGTGATATTCCAGATTGCTCTGGGGTACCATGTGCCTTCCATCAACAGAGCTTCCTGCTGTGCTGAAGTTAGTGAAGGGAGTGAGAAGACATTCAGCCTAGGAACTTAAAAGAGAATAGGATTCCCCTTCCACCTGAATCAAGCTGCAAATCTCCTGGGAACCAATCTAGTAGGAACTGTGTTTTGATGAATTTTCTATTTATCTGTACAGGGATCCTTTGTAATGTAGGCACAACCATGAATTAGTTTTAGTCAATTTACACAAACAAATGAAAACATGTTTCCTAGGATACTCTAGGAGTAAGAACAAATAGGCTACAGGAATTAATGTCATTAATAGAACTGTGACTTTTGCAACCACGATTGCAGAGAAGATGAAAGTGAATATGAAGGATAACATTCACTTCAGTGTCTGTCCCAGTGTCAACTCGCTAGTCCGATGGGCATTACAGAGAGCCCGGATTCTGCTACAGCCTCAGTTACTAAAAGCAAAATCTTTTTGGTATTTTTTCCAGAAAAACTTGTGAGACATGTAACTAGCTCTGAACACGCTCAAATTAATATTTAGTGTGCAGGTTGAGACATTGGATGAAACAAAGAGTCTGGAAACCAGGACCTGCAAGAAAAAGGTAGACAAACAGGATTGACCTGTAGAGGGAAGGCAGAAGGCAAAGAACAAGAACATAACTTGTTCTGCATAGAAGATGAACACAAGAAGATATTTTACACTACGAAAGCATAGTAAAACTTTCAGTGGGGTACTGAAATGTATCATTTGAATAGGCTCTATATTCTGTTGGTAAGGGTCTTAAAAAAGATGTTGGAAAAGCTTACATCAGGGTGACACAGGTATAGGTGATTCTGATGTGGTTAAGGCAAATAACCTAGAAGTCTTCTTGAGGTCTCTGACTGTAGGTTGCTGCAGGTGCTCTCTGAGGCTCTGTCAACTCTGTTTCAGTGCAAACTGACAGTCCAAGGTGCAAACTCCAGTTTTTTAGCTCAAGTTTTAAGATATACAAGTCCTTCTGGAAATTTTCAGCTCAATTTGCAGCCTTCTGGCTAAAACAAATTGTTCTCCAGCTTTAATTGAGTGGTTCATCTAAAAATTTCTATTAGGACATAAAGAAGCTTCAGCCACTTCTATTTCTGAGCACTTTGGTTTTGTATCAAATGATTAGTCATTGTAAATTTTAATGCAATGCATGCAAAGAAGGTCATCATTATACCACTTGGCTGCTTCACATAACATGTGACCTTTCTCCTACAGTGGATTATCAGCAAGCCCTATCTAACAAACTCAAAATCACTACTTTATCACTCTGTGTTGTGTTCTGGGAATTTATTAAAAAAAGCCCCTATGAGTGTAGCAAGATAGAAAGCTTTACCAAATAATTTTTCTGAAGTTGTACTTCCCTTGTGTAAGTGCACATCCTTTCTACAAAGAGCTACATACATCCCAGGACAAGGGGGTGGCAGTTGCACAAAGCTGCCTCCTCCCAGTAGAAGCACAAGAAAAAGTTGTACCTTGAGAGGGATTATCTCTGTAAAAGAGACGGGATGCACAATTTGCTCCATTCATTTGCATAAAAAATGCTCTCCCTGTGCATTGTGCCAGCCTCTGTCTCTGATGTGTTATAGATGGAAGTTCCTTCTTCCTCAGCGTGGGAAACAGGCAAGAGCAGTCTACAGGCTCTCCAGAGTACAAAGAGCCAGAGGCTGGTATTATGAGAGACCTTTGCACCACTGGTTAAGTGGGACCAGGGGTCTGACTCTGCCCAAGCTCTGAAATGCCACAGAAGCACTTTGTCAGCACAGGCAGGACACATTTTTAATTATACATCTCTGGTAATATTTGAATCCCTCTGCTTTGCTCTTGCTGTGAACAACAATTGTAAAAGTCAAAGGCTCCATCTCGATCATGTGCTGTCTCAACACGTGAAATAGCTGGGAAAACCCTGCCTGAATAAAAATTACAGAAGTACTAAAACAGAGGGCAAGATGAAGAAAATGAGTAATAGCTTCTCTAAAAGAGGCATTATGGTAAAACCATAACATAGAACATACTCACTCCTTTTTTTTTTTTCATGCTGCTGTAACCAATGTAACACAGGGCCAGAAAAAAGAAAATGCAAACTCCTGACCAGATGGGCAGATAGATATAGTATGATTGTACATACTTCCCTGAAGAAAACTGTGCTCCACTAATCTGACAGGCAAAAATACGAGAGCCTCGTAGGGTTGAACCCAGCACATTTCTGCCATTCTCATCCATGGGAGCTGGCATACTCTATCATCTGTTCTTTCCTCTGGGTGCTATAAAACACAATAGAAAATTGTACTGTCACCCTGTTCTATAAACTGTGTGCTGCATCTAAAAGCGTGAGCCCAGTGGATGGTATAAAACATGCAAAGAGGAGAAAAGAGAGGGAAATTGTTTCCCTTTTGCACTTCACTGAGTTCAAAGTTAGCTGCATGGAAGTGAGGTTTGCATAGGAAGCTCTATTTGCATAGGCTTGGTATAATTTACTGGTATGGTTCCCAACCACCTCTTGTTACGCACGTTTAGAGATTCTTATTTCCACAACTGGAATCTCATATCTACAGACAAAGAGTCAGGACATTTCAGTTTGTCTTGGAAAGCAATGCATTTCTGAGGTTGTGTGCTAACACTGAATTGTAAGTCAGCAAATTTGTGTTTACTGTTAGCAAGACTGCCCTACTATGACATGAAATTGTATTCCTGCAAACAGTCAGTGTTATCAGAAATACAACACTAAAGTGTTTCTGCAAAATAATTCTGTCAGAAGATCTGAAGATTAACATAACAAATTTTATTCTAGAATATTTCAATTTAAATATGATAAATATGACTATAAAAGTTAAGTAGCACACATAGGATTAATTTGGGATGTATATAATAATTAATCAATGCCAGCCTGCAACTCTTATTTTGTCACTACAGCTGGACCTAGATGGCAAATCTCTCTGTGTGAGCTTGGGACAGTTATAATGAGAAAGGGATTGAGCTGGCTCAGAAAAGTGCTCACTCAATAAATTTTGCTGGCAGTCTCTGCTCATGGGGTTTTGGCAAAATCACCATCAAGCCCAGCTGCTCTGCTGCTACTCCCATCCCTGGTGGACCTGCTGGCTGCCCTTGCAGAGGTGGGTGACCTCTATTTCCCAACTGCTCTGGTGGTTCCTCCCTTGTTCAAAGTTTTTCTTGCAATACAAACAGACATTATCAGTTTGAACTACATAAATAGCCATGTAATGCTGAGCAATAAAAACAACCAATTCTAGACTCCTCCCAGTACAGATTTGGACTTCATATACCTTTTGAACTGCATTAAATAAAATTAACTCCAAAATCAGTTGGAAACGTCTATTTTACTTTATACTGTACACAAAAAAATTGCATATAAATTATCCTGTCTACATCCATCCAAGAATAATTAAATGTTTTAAAATTATTTTTCAATGGCATTTTATGAAAAAGACAGCTCTTTCCTTTCCTACATAGATAAGTCAATGAGTTTTAAAAATAAAATACACAAAGCATGTCCCTAACCTCCAGGTAATTCTTTTGAAAACTAAATTAAAATAATGAATTTGATGCAAATTACTGTGTTAAAAGAATACCATTAATGTAATTTTAAATTAAACAAATATTTTCATAGATCAAGTGATTTAACCATAGCAGTTCAAGGTAATTTTAAATGCTGCACTAGGATTATCATCCTCAGCTGACGACAGCATTTTTGTCACAAAAAAAAAAAATGGAATTGAGCAATGAATTAACAAAAGAGAAATTGTATTGGGTCTGGCTGAGACAGAGTTAATTTCCCCCAAAGCAGCCCTCAATAGGGCTGTGCTTTGTAGCTAGAAAGGTTTTGATAACATGCCAGTATTTTGGCTACTGCTGAGCAGCCCCTGAACAGCACCAAGGCTCTCTCTCCAACCTTCCCCCCTGACTCTCAAAGGCCAATGGACTGGGGGTAGACAAGCTCTTCAGAGGGGACTCAGCTGGGACAGCTGACCCAAGCTTGCCAAAGGGATATTCCATACCATATGATGCCTGCTCAGCAGTAAAAGGTAATGGAAAAAAGAAGGAAGCAGGGGAGGGCTTTTGTTATTTATGACATCTGTCTTCCAAAGCAAGCACTACATGTGCTGAACCCCTGCTTCCCCAGGCTGAATATTGCCTGCTAAGGGGAAGTCGAGAATAAATATTTTGTTTTCTTTTGCTTCTGGATGCACAACCTTTTCTTTTGCTTTATTAAACTGCCTTTATCTTGACCCACAAGTTGTTTTTTTTCCATCTAATTTCTCCTCTGAAGTAGCTGACTGTAGGGAGGAGGGAATAAAGACAAAAAGGAAAAGAAATGGATATGCTGGGTTCTTACATTTGCAACCAGTCCTTGTTAGGAGTGCACTTTGGTCAGAGTGCTGTCAAGTGCACTGGAAACAAAGCAGATGAGAAAGCCTGGAGTATTATAGATATTGGAATATACAGCTCTCAGGAAGGAAGGGAGGCATCTGCCCTTCACTCCCTATTATTGATTTTCATTAGTACAACCTCTTCCTGGCCAATGAATTCTTTTACTACCATGAAACTACTTAGTCTTAAAGCAAGAAAGATTCAGTCTTCCAGGAGCACTTGATCACCTAAGAAATGACTGCAAGTCTAGAGTGCTCCTGGGAAAGAAGGGTGTCTCAGTGTGCAGGCAGAGCAGGGGAAGAACAGGAAGACAGCCATTGTGTTCAGAGGCACAAAAATCCACCATATTGGGGTACACCTGGAAGTGGAGTGGGTCACCTTACCTGACTACTTGAGCATGACTCTGTCCCAGTGAGATACTGGTGAGGTCAAGTACTGAACACAAGAAGAAAGATTATGCAAAGACACGGTTTCAAGCTATCTGCATCTGTACTGGAGAGCTATTTTGCTGACATAATTAATAGCAACATCATGGATAAAGAGGAAAGAAACTCACATGACTAAAGGACACAGTTTGAAATTTGTTTTTCCAAGAATGGGAACAACTGGAATTAGCACTCTTTATGAGGAAAGATGGTCTGGTAAGCAAAACCAGAGACTGTATATAGATTCTGCTCTTGACCATGTTGCAACCAACCAGCTGGTTTTGAGACTTAGAGAAAGTCAGTGAAAACCCAATTTCTGCAAAAACTTCTGCACCTCTTCTGTACGAGAGATGCTACTTGTAATTACAAGTGCATTTAGTTGAAGTATAGACAGACATCTTCACCTCCAACATAGACAAATAATTGTGTCTTCAAACACATTGTCTCTTTGAGAAAATAGGGCATTAAATGCCATGTCTTCATCATGCAGGTCTAGGCTTCTTGCTTTGTCTTCTTGCACTTTGTGGGTCATACAAAGCAGCCCCAAACCAGGATGGGCATATGAAATCTTTGCCCAGAGATTGCACAAGTCTTCTTGGGGCTTTACTATCAACTTTGTCAATCGGGGGGCAAGATCAGAGTAAAGCATGATCTGCCTAATCTTCACCCTGAGAAACACACCCTACTAGATAATGGATGTAACTGTTTCTATAAATTCTAAATTCATGAACTGATAAATATGATAAGCAGTGACAGTGAGTGAAACTCATTTTGGAGTCAGGTATGGGCACTTCTAATCTCCGATGTAAAATTAAGACTGCTTACATATTTTGTGGAGAAATGAAGGATCAGCTCAAGGCTTGTAAATAGCTGAAGACCCTCAAAATTCCAAAGAGTGCTAGCAAAAGTAAAAACTGTTATGAGTTGCCACATGTTAACCTTTTCTGCCCTGGATGTTGGCAGCTATCTGATAAAAGGCTTGTCACACATGCTCACTAGTGGAATAATCTCTGATCCCTGGTGGTCCAGGGCCAGCAATATTGAACAAGTAGTGCAAGAGAAACACAATGATTCTGACTTTGCTTAAGCTGTTTTTAGTTTTTAATTTCTCCACCTCAAACATGATCAGAGGGTCAGGCAAGCATTACACTTACTACAGAGGGACAACAGCCATAGATCAATGCCTTTTTAGTTTTATATTTCTAATCAATGTTATAAGACATCAAACATTCCTGGAACCTCTGACTTAAACACTGAAACACTATTTATAGCATCAACTAGCATTTCTCAGGGAAAAAAATAATCTTAAAAGAATCATAAACATTTCAGTCATGTAGGCTACAAGGAAGTTTTGCTCCTCATTTTCTGAATCAAGTGGCTTAGCACAGATAAACTATAGTTCACAAACAGTTTAAACTACCAGAAGCTGACACTGATATGAAAGAAGCAGTTTGCCCTGCCTCATCTCCAGCCACTCCAACCCTCTATAGCACCAGCCTACATAATCAAGTCTGAGCAGTGAATCTAGGCTAAAACAAGCCCCAAAGATACAAAATAATTAATTTTATCTCTACTGATTTAGTATGTTCAGGTCATTTGTCAAAACTGAGCTCCTCAACTCTACTTAAAAAGAAAACAAAAATGAAGACTTACAACAGATAAAGGAAAAAGCCCTTTTTACCAATACATGAAGTTTTGTTTTCTTGCTCATGCACAGATTGAATAGTGCAGAACACACTGCATTACCTGCAAGAGCTAGAGGGTGTTTGCTGATGCGTTGTTCACACCACCATTAGACTCCTAACTTAGACTATCAAAGTCTTCCCTGCTCAGAGCATGGAGAGGCAGGCACTGCCCATCAGATGCCAGAGTGTAATTTATACGCCCTGTGAGGGATTTAGCTTATCCAGCTCTAAGCACTGATGCCTTGGGCAGTCACTTCTTCAAATACTTGACCAAGCAACATTAGCACTTTGAAGGCACAAAGCACATCAACAAGAGACCTCCATTCAGGCAACTGCATCAAGGCAAGGTGTATCTTGCTGTAGATGGGCCTTTTCCTCTCTGTTAATGGAAGCTCTATAATGTAGACATGGTGATTGTCAGGTGAAACTTTGCTGTTTGTCTCTCAAGCACCTACCTGGCTTCCCTGCCACCTTAGGTACATATTTCCTATAGTACCTCAAAAAGAAAGTTTCAGTGAAGCAGCCTTGCGGGGGAAAGGAAGGACAGGAGACATCAGCCCTAAACCCATGATTTGCTTTTTCCTTCCACCTAAGAAGTTCAAGTCAAAAAACAGGCATACAAACAGCATACTTACTGTGACAAGTATGTTAAAGAACCTATCATTGTACCTTTTAGGCTTTTGGCCTAGTTGGTATCCATGAAAAATGAGCAGCTAACATCACTGCCTTGTACTGAGAGTTGAACAACTGTTTCCTGCCTAATCTCTGCATATCATTCCTGAATTGAAGCATCCCTGCTATTTGTAGAACTGGTCTCTGTTCTATTTGCTAGTCTCAATAACTTATGAAGCATATGTATCTTTAAATGTGTTGGATATTTGAGCTCCTGGGGAGTGGAGCCAGATTAAGTTCTTTTGGACCTTCAGACTCACAAAAAAGTGGAAGAGAAGAAAAATTGGATCATCAAAATACAAGAGGTCTGATTTATCTCTGTGTTACTCCTAAGTTATGTATTATACCATCTGGATCATGGGAGTTGAACAGATGCAGCCTGGGTGTGACATGGAAGGAATTAGACTTTTTGTCATTTGATCCCACCATGTTTACAATAAAAAAAAAAAAAGCAACTTTAGTATACCATTTTTAAAAAAAATATGGAAAAGTCTGTATCTTAAGGAATAAGAAGTGAGAATCTGGGTATTGGAGAGATATGACAGACTCATGCAGACTGCGTACCTAGAGCCAGACATAGCATTATTTGAATTTGCATGAAAAAGAGCACCAAAAGAAGAGCTTTGAAGGAAGTAAAATGATCAGCTCTCCCAAATGACATTTGCAAACATCCAGTTTCAACACTTACTCCTAATTTAAAGCACCATCCAATTAAAAAACAGCTCACTAATCTCTCAAGAAATTCTTGTCTTCAGTAGGTTTCTACATTCTCTGGTGCCCCTGGGCGCTTTAAGAAACATTTGTACTTTCTGCATTACCCTGCTCTTACTCCAGTATACAAAAATGATTGCTACCATGCATGGACTGTACTGATGAGGATTCATAGAACTGCATTTTATTGCACTAGAATTTCCTGATTTTCAACATAAAGAAAAAAAAAACCAGACTTCAGAAAAGAAAAAAACAAACGAAAACTTACTTTCTCTGCCTTTCCTCCCACACACCGCTAGCCAAACAACAGTATTCCTCCAACATCACTTTGAAAATATTTACGTAGTACTAGTGGGAAGGCAGCTAAGCTGTGATACTTGTACATGCCTGAACATTTGACCAAGGTAAAAAACAAATAATGTCAGCAAGTTTCTTTTTAATTAATTCTGTTATATATTCCAACTAGAACAAGCAACAAATGAGAACAAATGTTCATGCTTTTGCAGAAATGGAAAATAGCAAACTTATTTTCCAAGGAAAGGAAATAGCTAGTGGGAAGACAATAATGTTTTCAATTAGCAAGCAAGTGGAGCCAACATTCAAATTTCCTCTTCAGTGCACAGGAGTAGGTTCATTTAATGAAATAGAGAATTTTTAGGGTGGCATGCATATCATACTTTGGTAGATGAATATGACAGTGTTCAAGATATCTTTAATATAATAGATTTTGCTTCAATCAAAATTGCATAGATAACTTAAAATAAGCACCTCATTTGGGGAAAGAGAACTGCTGAGATATTGGCTTAATGTGTAATTACTGCTAACACCTATTGGCTTAGGGATAGGAGGAAAAGAAGGTGGCAAATGGGATGCCAGTGTCTGAAAATGTCTCTGAGGTAATTTGTGGAAGAGATGCTAGTAGAACTGATACCCATGGCAGAAAACTGCCAGAAAGTATGCTTAAGAACACATGGACAGTAACACAGGATAATGGGTTAGAATAATTGGGATTTTGGAGGCCAACTTCTTTAAATGATCATGTAGATACAGGCAATTTGACTGCTGCACTTCCATTTTAAAAAGCTTCTGATGAAGTTGACTATCAAACTTAAACTATACTGTGAAGGAGTAACTACAAAAAAGATGTCAGGAAATAAAATGGATTTTCATTGCTAACTAAAAGTGAAAAAAGAAGGTTAAGAATAATTGATTATTTTCTTTTACAGTGGATGGATATTACCTGACAGTCTCATGGATATGTTTTCAGTCCATTTACAAATGAACTGGAAAATGGAGGAATGAAAAGGGACAGAGTTTTTTGATGATATTCAACCAGAGAGGTTAATAAAAACTGATTGCATATTGTTGCAAGAGGACCTCATGAAGTTGAATGATTGTAAAATAAGCAGAAAAATGTAAATCAATAATAAATACAGTCATTTGCTATGGAAAGAAAAAACAAAAACAAACCAAAACAAACAAACAAACAAACAAACAAAAACAAACCAGAAAACCAGACTCATGTATTCACCACTTCTTACAAGATGCCTGAGATGTAGTTTTTGCCAGTACAAGAATTAAAACTGAAATAATAACTCAGTAACAAATTTACAGTAAGAAAAAGCTGTTGTATCACCTACTCCACAATTGAACTTTGGAAATCATTACTACAAGACATTAAACATCAAAAGAACAAATGAGTACAAAAGGTACAACTAGATTAAAAAAAGACTCTTAGGGGTTATTAATTACAAAAATGCAATATAGTGTCTGTCTTCAATGTGCCTGCATGATAAATACCTCAAACTAATTTGGGATGGCCTACCACCTGCTTACTATGTCCTTGCACTTCTTTCCTGAACATCCAACACTGGCCACTGCCAAAGAAAGGATACAGGGCTGTAAGTAGTTATGATTCAATCCAGTGCAGCCACTTTTTATGTTGTATGATGATCACAAATACTGCTGGCACACAAGTAATTTAAAACAGGGAGACAGAAACTATCTACATTTCCAAATGAAGACACCAATCCTAAAGAAGTTTACATTTAGGAAGTGGGAGAGTAAATCAAAGCCTTTTGAGAAAACCCTCTGATGGATTTTGATGGACTTTGATTGCAGGCTACAGCCATCACCTTGTAAAAAAAAACCCGGGTAAATATTGCTGTTATTGGTTAGAAATAGGATTTAACTAAAACTCCAGAGCTGAGCACTCAGGCTTGCAGAGAATGCAGTGCAGAATTCACCATGAATTGGGCACAGCCAACCGCCAAGCTAAAAAACCTAAGAGAGTACTTCTAAAACAAGCCATGAAGGAAAAGCTGTGGTAGTGGCTCTGATATCTGGAACCCATCACATGTTACCTCCAGATGAATTACTCTTTGGAAGTGCCTGTTTCTTTCCATTGACTATGAAGGTGATCCAAGTGACTAATTCAGATACAGAAGTTTTCATTACCAGTCTAAAATCAGATTAGATTAACCCTACAGCCCTGGAGTCACATTAACTGAAGTCCCACTTAACTTTTAACTGTACCTACGTGGCAAACCAAACTCCTCCATGTAGTGCAATATTTGCAGGAATCAAACATTTCATATGTGTGGAACAAATTAGTTCAAAGAAATGCACAGACAATTTTAATGATACATAGTAAATGTTGAGGTTACTGAACCTGTGAGTCAGATAATGTTGTCACTACTTACATCAGTTTTAGGTCGGGCTCCAGCTGACACTTGGTAAGGTAAACAATTTAGATCCTGGTAGTCTCCTCTTCTACTTTTCCAAGATCCTTTTTCTTGATGATCTCCATAAAGGCCTGTCTCTACTTGAATAGGGCACTGTAATAGAATTTTAAAAACCCTATAAATAAAGACAAGTCAGAAATAGTTTTAATGTGAACACTAAGATAAAAAATTTGGAATTTTATCTTTTCAAAGCCTTTTTTTTTTCTTCTGATGTAAGGCAACCATTCGGTTTCAATCTTTTTTTCTTAAAAGCAGCTGCTGCATAATTTTTACAATTTGCTAAGTTAGACATCCAGCCATTATGCGAAGTCACTTCCTTAACATCCAGTATACACAATTGGAGAACTAATCGATAATAATACACCTTCCCTAAACTTAAAGGAATGGAATCACTTTGTGAGAGAGAAATGAAAGAGAAATGGTTTTATTCAAATTATTTTAAGCTATCTTTTAACTTTTTTTTTTTTTTTTGTATATTAAACAGAGACACAGCAAATTCCCATTTTCAAATTAAAGACTCTGAATTTTTTAAATCACTTTTTCCTTATTCCCTGAAACCTGGGGAGTTCTCACTCAATTGTTCCACTCCCACACCATCTTTTAAAAGCTAGATGTCCCAACTCTGGGGCCACACTGAATGCAGTGTCAGGAAGAGACCAACTGCACAATATTCCCCCGCGCATCCTGGTTTGCCTGAGGAATAACTGGGTGAGTGAGCAAGAAGCAACACATGCTGCAATCTAGCAGACTCCACACTACAGACAATCAGAGAAACAGACTCATGGGTGCACTGCAGAGCAGTCCCAAGCTGTTGGGTACAATCATTCTAATCAGCCCATTTTCAGGCTCTTCCCCTCCACAAAATGACAAATATGCTGCTGATCTTTAACAGCAACTGTCCAGTTCCTATTTAGTATATTTTGCAGGGATGTAAAATGAGGAAGCTTTAAAAAGGTGACAAAATAATTAGCATGCAGCCCTCCAAAAATTTGAAGATAATATACAAATGCAAAACAATTACATGAATGCATAAGTTAAAGTTTTGTTCAATGAAAGTCATATCTCTAATATAGGATGGGGTAACTATAATGAAACAGGATTTCCCTGTCATTCATTAATAATAAAGGATTAAACCTGAAAAATATGTGATTCTTGTTCTTAAGATTTCCTAATTCTTCTGTACTGAATCTGAGTACAAGATACTAACAGGCAATTAAGCAGATACATTAAACAGGGAAACACACTGCAGCAAGAGTGATTTATCTCTGATGTTTCATTTACAAACTGCCTCCCTCTATGCTGCTAAGAAAGACTTCTTTTTCATAGGAAAGGTACAGATTTTACAGGAGTGGAACTATTAAATGAGTTTTTCCAAAACTAGCAGTTTTGCTGTTAGTACATTCAGACAGAACAGCTTTTTGCACTTAAATAATGTGTTTATAGCGTGAGAGAATGTTTCAGAAAATAATTTGATTATAGACAATTAATCTCTTCTCTGGATCAGCTTCTGAGGAATCCAGTCAATGCTACTTCCTCATAATATTTGCCAACAAAAAAATGACCAGTGGTAATTTGTGGTTTACACAGATGTAGAAACAAGTCATCCCTTAGAATTCATGCAAAAGTTATTATGTTTTAGAAAACACCTTGAATTTGGTCACCAAAATACTGCAAGCCTCCCTACTCTCACCCAATAGGTCCCATAATATTTTTTCACCCAGTCGATTTTCATTAGCACATATTTTGGCTTCTTCTGCAAAAAAAAAATCTGTTTAAATGAGTATTATTAATAGCAGATACCATCACAACAGGAAAATATAAAGAGTAAAACAATATGAAATAATTACTTCCATGAACAGATGAAAAATCCTTCTGTAAAAAATGGACTGGCTCAACCTAGTGATTAAATTATAAAATATATTTCTGAGATACAGCATTTGCCATAAGAAATAACTCTGTCATCTGTTAAAAATTGTCCACACCCTCAATAGAACAACTTTCAGAGCAACAGCTCCAACAAACCATGTTCCCACTCATACAGTAGTCACCTGCTTTGAAGATCTCTGTCTCCAAAGTCAGCCTTACATCTTTGAACAGTTCACCAAAAACCTCTCTCAATCATAGTTTCTTGTGTTAGTACCCAGTTGAAGATAAAACCACATGAAGAACACAAAAGTAGTTAATTTTATAGAAGCCAAATTTACAGTTACTAGTAAACATACATTTGAGAGAGGACTTCTTTCCATTCAAGTTTCATGGTAAGTGACAAGAAGAAAACACTTGATATGAGTGGAACAAATTACAACCTATAGTTAGAAATATGGTACAAATAGCATGAACTGATAGAGTATAAACTACTCATGCTTGTGTGAAAACCAGACTGTTATTTTTTCCACTGCAACTCTCATTTTGAGATCTGCAGTATCTGTTATCTGTACATTTATGGAGAGATTTATGAGGATCAATCTCTTCGACTATAAAGTAAAAGTAAGGCCACCCATTCTGAGGCAAATTATTCATTGATATTTAAATCAGAGCAGATGATTTTCTTGCTCTACAAATTCTTTTGCAGGAGACAGCAAATGATCATCATCAGTTCCACAACAGATTTTCCAAGACACTTTTCTTGCTCTGATCTTGCTGGTCTCATCAGAAAGACACTATTAAGTGACCTGTCCAGCTTCTGTATTGAAATTGGCTCTTGGAGGTTTAAAGGTCATTTCCAGTTTATCAAATAAGGCTACAATAAAATGTGTAGCTGCAATAAAATGTGGCTGACTCACATATTTGCCTGTCCACAGACAACTAAAATTAAGAGATCTCTCCTATTCTTTAGAATGTGAAGAAGATGTGGCTTGATAAAGAGGACTGGAACTGCTCAAATATCATATTAAGCAAAACAGTAATTTTGGCTGGTGTTAGGAACATCCTAACACTCCAGCAGAGGCTTTTGGTGGGAGCATATGTCCCAGGAAAAAGGCTGTGATGAAAGTCCTGGCCTCTCTGTACTCAGAAGATATCTTGCCACTAGGCCTCAGGAAGAGAAGTGCAAGCATCTGGGATGCTGGTGATGGCATTCTCTATGCAACCATTTCTGATGATGCTGTTCTTATGTATTAGAGTTCATTTGAAAATGTCACCTATTTAGATTTTTCTGCTGTTTACATGTAATATGCCCTTCACAGAATGCTCCAGCAAAGGATTTGAAGTCGTATCCTAATGATCTTCAAGCCATAATGGAAAAAGAATGATGCCTAACCAAACCATAGTTTTTACCTTAGTAGAATAGGCACAGCCATAAAAGAATGGGTGCCTGGATCACTGGTTACCATGTCTGTTAGACTGTCTCATGATGGGAAGTGTTTAAATTCTGATGGCTGGGATTTCACTTTCAGACAGAAAAGCAGACTACACTGCCACTGTATTTTGACAGAAGACATTGAGCATTTTCCTGCTAGAAGACAGAACACTGTCCCTTAATAGGCAAATTAATTATGAAATTAATTCAGTTGGACAGAGCTGGTTCTGACTGGCTGACATATACAGTACGAAAGAAATGAGACACAGCCATGGCTACTCTCTTACTAACACTCTTTCTGTAAAATTCAGAAACACAAACCACGAAGTGCAAGATTCTGGACATCCCACCTAGAGAGACATGAACACTTACATTGTGATGATCCACGAAGATGCTCACTTTAAGAATTTACTTTTACAAAATGAAGCAGCAGTGACAGGAAAAACATTCACAAAAGATCACCTTCCATGAATTTCAAACCAACATTCAGAGCTGAAAATCCACACAATTCTATCTTATGAACTGAGTTTAATCATAGCCTGAAGCAGAGAACAAATACTTCTATTTCTCATGCTGGGCATTCTCCATTAATTGCTTATAAAAATACCTTGCCTATTCAAAAATTAATAAAATAATATAATTGACCTTTTAGTCCTATTTGTCCTCAAAATAAAAGCTTGAGAAACTGTTTGTCATCAAGTGATGACACCTGTCATCATAAAATATTCTTAAGTAGAGGACTGCAGCTCTAAATCAACTATTCAAATGAAAGGAAGGAAGGAAGGAAGGAAGGAAGGAAGGAAGGAAGGAAGGAAGGAAAGAAATCAATCAATCTAGTTGTCCTGGGCTGACCAGGACACTAGTTCAACTCTTAATGAAGATAGTGCCTCTCTTGTTGTTATATCTTTAAATAAATATAGTAAATATTAATAGGTTAGCACTTAAATTAATGATCTGAAAAAATGCAAGCAAATATCCCTAAAAAAAAGAAAAAAGGTGTTTAATGATTTTAAGCCATACTGACAGAAAATTTACATGTTTCACCCTATCATAGTTCCAGTTATTGGACCATTAGGTACCTAATGAAATTAGCGATTTCATTTTATTGAGTGAAAACTTTTAACTTCACCCTATCACTTGAGCTCCTCGGCCTATTCAGAAACATAACTGGATCTGAAGACTATGGCTTGAGGAGTTTTGTAGCTAAATGTTAGAGAACACATCATATGACACACACACATATTCTTACCAGTTGCTTGTGCCTTTTAGAAGAAGGAGTACTGGAGGGAGAAGAGCTAGCACTCAGAGCTTCTTCAATATCTAAGTTCAACTGTTCCAGTTTCTTCATAAGCCATGACATAGAGTCTGGCCATTCAGATTCTTTTTCTGGTTGGGTCTAAAAGAAATCAAACATACGTGAAGTCTTAAAATATTCAAGCTTTTTGTAAATTTGAAGATGTCTGTTTTCTCTTCCAGCCCCCAAGGAAAAAGCTGACCAGTTCTTTCCTTGTCCTTGAGTGACATTCTTCCATTTAGAAAGCTTCAATTATCACTCCAATCCTGACAACACATATTCATAGTTGTTCTACATACTCAAATGACTTTTGTGTATCTGAATGACTTTCTAACACTTCATCTTGGGTGACCCACTGCTATTTCAAGCTAAGCAGAACCAAGACTAAAGTCACTTCAATGCCTCTTCTGAAGCCACTTCTCTTTCAGCATCTCTCCACTGATTGCTTGTTGTCAAAAGGAACCAGAATATTGAAGGTCATCATGTGCACTGTATTAAACTCCTTACTATAATTCTAGACTTGTAAAATCCTCTGCCCATATGGTGGGAATAGTTTAGTGGTCACTCTATCACTAGGATGCATCTTTCCTTTTAATCTGAAGATCTTTACTGTATGACAAAAATTTTAATCCGTTGTATTGTAATCAATGAAGATACTTTTCTTATTCCTTATTTTCCTCAAAATCCTTTCCAGTGCTCTCCTTAAGGACCTTTCCATGGCGGTCCCTATGTATACCACTGCATTTTCCTTATTCACATAATTTCTAATGATCCACTATAAAAACCTATCATGCTGACTTCCCTGCCAACACAGCCAGCTACTGCTCCCCAGAAGTGTGTGTCCTTAAAGCTACTTCAGTTCTTTAATCTTTCCTTTCACGAACAATACCTATCTTTGCACAGAAGGTAATTCCATAGTGAGCATGAGCCAACAAACAGTAATAATGCATTTTCATCCTGCATAATCCTAAGAACATCATACCAACACTCCTCAAAACCTAAGGGAGATAGATGAGTACTGTTATTACTACTCTTACCTGATATACCTTTATGGTGCTTTGTTTCCTTGGAAGGGTTTCACAAGTGGGACAGTAAGATAACTATAATTGTCTCATTAATGTTGTAAAAAACCCTTTACAAATAGAATCCAGGAGATTCACTCCACTATTACACTGACATATATTATTACTAATGGAATTACTCATCTTCTCCACAGTAATTAAGGTCCCAAATCATCAGTCACTGAGTCCCACATAAGCAACAGACACGTTCCCTTCAGAGGGGCTAGTATGATCTTCATAGGGATTGTTTCAAAGCACAGAGAAATAAATACCTCAACTTTTACTTTTCAAAATCTTTATTTGGAATTTCACAATTTTTTACAACCTCTGAGTATTTTGCCTGAAATGCTGTTGTAACTGCTAAGCTGTACTTCAATGCTACAGCTATTAAAATTATTTTAAGAGATACTTTGATTGCTTCCCATTGTCCTCCCAACCATTTCCAAGTAAACTACAGGATGTTCCACAGAAAATGAGTATCAAAAGACACTTCTCATATTGAATCCATTCTGAGTGAGATGACCTCACACAGGAAATGTGCATATTGATATATGTCCACAACATTCATTTGTAAAAAAAGCAAATGTTTTCCTGTGGTTTTGCTTCCTCACATACTGATCTTTCCAGTACTAAAGAACGCTCAAAAAAAGTCTCAACAAGGACAAAACATGGAAACCCGCCCAAATTCCACAAACAATAATGTATAAATTCTGCGGAAATCTAATATGAATGTTCTATTTCTCAACACAGTTAAAATGCAATTTATGAAAAAGGGGCTGTAAGAATATGTTTTCTTACTTAACAATAGTAAACAACTCTGAAGCAACAATCACACAGGGAAGTGAGTAAAGCACGTTTGATTTCTGTGAGATATGCAAAAACTGTTCTTGCCAGGTGACAAGCTCTGAAGGTTACGTTAGAAGTTTGGATTTCTGAGTTTAATAAGACACAGGAGCAACTTCCACATGTTGAAACAGACCACTTTCTGTTCCACAACAGAAAAGAGTATTTTCAGGGGTGTTGGAGAGGTGTCTCTAATTTAGCATTTTCCATAGAAAATACAAAGATAAAAATTCATGAAGACTTCAAGATATTTCTAAGACACTCCAAATGTATGCAACAGCACACATGATATTGCATTACAATAAAAAGTACAGTTCCAGGCACGGGGAAGCACATTTCACCTTTATCTGGACAAATATTTATCTACTGGAACAATACCTCCAATATTCACAAATGTTCCTTCAAACAACTATATGAGCCAAACCCCCTTATTTGTATAAATTTCTTGTTTCAATGCTACAGAATTCAAACCACAGTCATTTCCAAAAATTACAAGTCCTAAGGAGTTTCACCAAACTATAAATCTAGCATTCTCCATTCAGCTCTTTTTTCTTAGTTCAGTAAAACTCTATATTGTGTCTATTACGGGGATGAGGAAAGATGGGGTTTCATTATCCTTGAAGATAAAGCCAAATGGGCCTAGTTAACAAATGCCATTCACTAATTGGAAATTTGGCACAAAAGCACCATTTGGAACAAATGCTGATTGGCTACGTATTTCAAAGGTTGCCTGAAATTCCTGCTAAACAGAAAAAAAACATGATGCTACTTACATTCAAAAATATACAGCCTGCACAGTAGGACTTCCAACCAGTGAATAAATTTTGCCTAATCCATTCATGAGGAACACAGCTCCACAGTGTTCAGCCCCAGTAACTAGGTTGGATACTATCAAAGTGATCTGAAGATCTGAGTCCCAGTGTTTCCAGCCCATAGCAACTGCAGAGGCAGTAGGGTCAGGGCGCCTTTGGAAGCTTTTGTGTCTTGCCCTTCAGAAGGAAAGAAATCTCACTTTAAATTATCTAGAGAATCATGGCCTGATTTATTAATTGTTTTGGGTATTTTTTTTCCGCTAAAAGGTTACAGGGAGAGCACTCCTTTCCATATATTCTCAAGGTCTTTCTTTGTTGGAGCCATAGCCATTCAGCAATGCATAGGAACACTGTTACCTTTTGAAGAGCCTTGAAAGCATAGACAGAAGTGCTTTACAGAAACACTTTTTACATGCTACCTTAGAACACAGAACCACAGATTCATTTAGTTTGGAAAAGACCTTTAGATCATCAAATCCAACTGTTAACCTAGCACTGCCAAGTCTACCTCTAAACCACATCCCTCAGTGCCACAGCTACATACCAACACCTCCAGGGATGGTGACTCTACCATTTCCCTGGGCAGCCTGTCACAATGGTTGACAACCTTTCCAGTGAGAAAGGAAAAAAAACAAAACAAAACAAAACAAAAAGAAAAAACCACCCCAGCCTAATATCCAGTCTAAACCTCCCATGGTGCAATTTGAGACCATTTCCTCATGTCCTATCCTAGACAGATGAGTAGTTGTAGAAAGTAAGACCAGAGAATCCCTTGTCAAACAAATGTTTCCAGGTGGAGCAACATTATCTGTGAAGATTGTGCCATACCCTAGGTCAAGAACAACTTACTGGCCTTGAAAGTGAACTCCTTTGCCATATAGATTTCTCAAGTTCTATGTACTCATACTAGATTAAAAAAACAAAATAAAACAACATAATCATAAAGCAAGCATCATTCTCCATGGAAAATAGAAAATTAAGCTTTCTAAAATCATTTACAGATTTTGTGCTTAAGATAGCTATTGTACAGAAGAATTATCCCAACAAATAAAAAGATTTACTAAGACATATTTAGCAATCAGCCAAACATATCAGTTCTATGTTGCTACTTCCCACAGCAACCACAGTCTATTTTAGAACGGCTTAATGACTTTGTTACATGTACACAGTCATATCTATCCTGACTCTGTATTCATTTGCATAGCTGAAATTCATTACTACCAATAACAAATTAGAGGTAAAACAAGGTGCAAGATTTGTGCCAAATCAGCTAAACACTTGCACTTTTCTAACACTGAGAAGAAAATATGTTCCAGACATTCAAAGGTTAGTGCCTTTTGGACCAAAGGCTTCTGCACATTGTTCTTTAGCTTTCAAGTGTTCTTCACTAATCTTATTAGGCAAAAACATCTGTGATAAAAGGCATATTTGTTTCAATGTTTGGTCATGAGGCTTATTGCAAGAGGCATAATAACTGCCAGAAAATCTAAATTTAAACTGAAAGAATGTGGCAAAAATGAACAAGTCCATATAGAACACTCAGGGGTCAGGGTTAATCCTGCTGCCAGACCTCATCCTATACTGGAAGCAAAAAGGCTGTCCAAGTGAAGGGTTATAAGGAAATTACACAACTCTAAATTTATCTGATAATTTGTAGCTTTCACTTCAGAACTTCAATAGGTCCAATTGTTTTGGTAATTAATCTATTGTACAACTTTGGATAGTAAATCAGTAATCTCCAAGTCAAAAATACCAATGCTATTTAACCCTCCTCCCTATTAAATCTGCTCAGATAAAAATTCTCTCTGATGTACAGCCTAGACCTGCAAATAATGATTTTGTGGAACAATTTCAGGGACCAAATATGTTCTGCTCCAGCTGCATGGATGAGGCTCCTCTGTTCTTAAAAGAATCTCTGTGTAAAAGAAGGCCCCTGAGCCACTGATGGCTTTGCCTACAGGGACTGGGGGAGGAAGCCAGATTGATTCCCGATGCAAAATCCTTTAAAAAAAGTATTTAGAATACAAAGGACTCTTTCATTCCAAAAATAGATTTATCTGTGCCTTCTATATTGAAGATAAAATATTTCAAAGGGTTTTTTTTCCTTAATATCCCACTATAGTGTTGCTTAAGTATTCACAGAGCTGTTGGATGGACAACTAACTTGTGGCACCTTCACCCTGGAAAGTAGGTGAGTAAACTCAGTTGTTAGCAACCTTTTCACTTCTAAGAACTGTATGGCTACATATCTAAAATTATCAAGGAAGTCTCCTCCATCTCTCAAGTCAGCAGGCAAGCCCATGCACATAGGTTTCTGGGAAAATGAAAGCTCTTCAGGGACATTATATAAAATTCAGAGCATCTGGATCCTTTTGATCCCCAAAACATTCACCTAAGATGAGCCATAAAGACCTTAGCAGTTTTGCTGAAGAAAAGCCACAGAAATACTATTAGCATGAAGATACATGTTAATTACACCATTTCCAAGACGAATCATTTCCCCCTAAACTTATTACACTTCTTAAATACATCTGTGTATGGAGCTTTGATTTTTCCTTCCTGTCCAGCCACTTGCTTTTTGCTGCTTTCCTGCCTGAAGGCTGCTGCCTCAAGCTACTGATTTCTTCAGACAAGCTTTTAGAAGTGACACAAGATTCATACCTGCATGAATGATGAAATCTTCTGTGCTTTTGATGCTCTAGAGCAAACAAAACTGAATTTTAAACACACTTAAGGTTATTTCCAGCTTTTCTGCATTCTCTCTTACAGTGGCCCCACACACCTGCCTTAATTTTTTCACTAAGCTCAACTGTGCATTTCTATGATTTTATGTGTCTGTATTTAATGTATGTCTTTGAGCAATGAATACAGTAAAATATAAAAAGTACTGTGGAAATACTAACTTAAAGATATAGTACAATAAGGATATATGCTTGGATATTTTTAATGATTAACAGGTGCACAACATGGGACAAAAAGGAACCCAAAGAAGCAATGAGAAAATAATGTAACATAATACTTCCTTTATTACATGTATTTGACGACGTGACTTTTCAAAGTCAAAGTAGCTCAGAAATGGACTAAATTATTTTTTATAACTGCCTTTAATCTTTCAGACAGTAAATTGGCAAATCTGACCTTTAATTTGTACTCAACACATCGATATTGCACAGTAATAATGTCCATCGTATGGAAGAAAACAAAATTCTGAAGTCCTGTATTACTCTAAGCTAGGCAGTACAGGACAGAATCCCTAGTATCAATGGAATCTTCCAAATAGTAAGTTTATGAAAAATTTCCCAGATGAAGAAGCCCAAGCTAATTCCTAGGACTGAAGGCCACAAACTGCATCAGCATGGTGTTTCACCCAAGAAAAGAGAGAAACTGGAAGGGGAGAAGAAAGGAATTTAGTTGAAGACAAGGTTTGGGGCAAAATGTTTTGGAAAACAGTTCCACACTGCTGCAGAAGTTTTAAAGTGCAGTAACCTAGACAGTCTCATATGAAAATTCTGTTGCAGCTTCATTTTGTTTCTGGCAAAATCAACTTTTGTATTGAACTTCTCATTAAAAAAAATACCCCCCCCCCCCCCCCCCAAAAAAAAACCCCAACAAAAACAAACAACCAAAAAAACCCCCACCACAATAAACCCCAAAACAAAAGCCCAAAACAAACAAACAAACAAAAGCAAAACAAAAAACTACAAACAAAAAACCAAACACACACCCCGCCCCCGCCCCCCTCCGAAAACCAAGAAACAATGACAATTTAAAAGGGCACCTAGTCGGTTTTAACATCAAATTGGAATTTGGGTTTTCGCCAATGAAGAAATTTTGCAGATTCTCAAAGCCTACAGCATCTCCACCTTCTAACAAATTATGATGTCAAGCAACAACAAATTTCACAAAGAGGCTGTTTGTGAAACCTATACTGATAACACATGCTACAGAACTGACACCCGAATAGCCAGACAGAGTGTCTTAATTGACATCTGCTCCTATTTCAGCACATGAATTATCCTCTTGGGTTATCCCATCTTCAGCTGCTTCTCAACAGATGCCAGCTCATCATTTATCTATTCTACCATCTCCTCCATCCTGTAAGGGAACTGCACTTCTAGTATCCCAAACCCGCTCCAAGGAGTAGTCAAATTTCTGACACTGTCCATATTCATTTGGTTCGGCACCATCTGCAACAGTGGTTGTACCTGCACATCACAATTAGTGACAAGGAATGCCAAAGTACTTTACACACACAGGTATTGAGACAGTTAAATTCTTCATGAAAAATTACTAATTGCAAAATCCTCTTACCATGACTCCCTTGGAGAATGTAACCAGCTTGTGTCTGCTCACAGCAGGTATCTCCCTGACTTCTCTTCCTGACTAATAAATTCTAGGTTTCGGACTGGGTTGCATGAGCACTCATAGCACTAAATCCACAAAAAGTTACAGACCAGAAAAAGTAACTTACAGATCCCTCTCCCCAATGTGGTTCAGTTGCACCTTTTGAGATTGGGTAGGACTTAATCAATTTTCCTAAAACAGTGCTCTCTTTTTAAAAAACGTGGTTAGAGCTGTACAGGATGCATAAAAGCTGGGCTCAGCTTCACCTTTGGCCTGATACATTTAACATGCTTTAGGGGGAGGGGGATGAACTCGTAACAGAGAAGAACCAGAAGATACTGACACTCTACAAAACAAGAGGGAAATACCTGTAAATCATCCCAGAGGTATTAGAGAGGGCTCCTCCCAAAAGGTGGGGCAGCCCACAGCACAGCAGAAATGCCTCTATGCCTACGCATGTCATGGGAAACAAGAAATTGGAGCTGGAAACCACGGTGCAATTAGAAAACTACAGCATATCAGGGAAAGATGCTGGACAGAACTGTAGTCAAAGGTTATGTGCTTTTTAAAAGACACATGTAGAGGAGGGGCAGGGGCTTTGTGCTCTCTCTTAGGGAAGGGATAGATTGTGAAGAACTGCCTCTGAAAAACAGACACAAGAAGGTTGAGAGCCTGTGGGTAAAAAAGTCAAAGACAGGACCAACAAAGGACACCTGCTGGTGGGGATCTGATGAGGGGGAGACCAAGATCAAGGCCTCCTGCTTCAGATACAGAAAACATCACACTTCCTCATCCTAGAAGAAGATTTCCACCACCCAGGCATCTGCTGGGAGAGCAACACAGCTCGCTGTAAGAAATCAAGGAAAATCCTGGGGTGCATCAGGGACAACTTCCTGGTCCAGGTATTGGACAAACCAACCAGATGAAGAGCACTGCTGGGCCTGGTGCTCACCACAGCGGATGAGCTCATTAAAGGGGTTGAGACTGGAGGCAGTCCAGGCTGCTGTGAGCATGCCCTGGTTGTGAGCTGACAAAATCAGTAAGGTTGGAAAAGACCCTGAGCGCATCAAGTCCAACCTATGACCAAACACCACCATGTCAACATCAGACCATGTCACTGACTGCCACATCCAGTCTTTTGTTAAAGCTTTCCTGTTCATGATCTAGAGGAACATGGGCCTGGTGAGGAGCAAAGTCAGGGCCATTAACTTGGAAAAAACACCAGTAGTTAAAATATAAAAGGGATAACAATAGGATGTTTTAACTGAAAATGATTTTGTGACCCATGAAACATTTGGGAAATCCCATCTATAAACCTTATGATAGGTAAAGCAACTTCGGGAAGGTTTTTCACTTTGGGATAAAATCCCTCAGAAGGGCTAGGGGGAAAGCCAGCAATGGGCTTATCTATGGCATAAAGCACTGGAGCCTCCAGAGAGGAAGCCCTTGTGCCTTACTTTTGCTGCTGGCCCCAAAATAAGGAGAGCTGTGTGGTGTGTCTGGAGGGGGAGCAGGGGCAGCACGACTCCTCCTGGAGCAATAGGAGCCAACGTGGGTGCCCTCCTCCCCTGCCCTGTCAGCTCCAGCTGTGAAATAGCACACACAGGTGACTTATTTCACTGTTAAGTAGGGTTTTGTTTGGTGTTTATTGGTAAAGCAATAATCTTGTTTGATACTGCAACTGAATTAAGAAAGGCTTTGTCTGCTGCCTTTGCACACTGGCAGCCACGGTGATCAGTCACAACTGCCAGAGCTCACTTGGACACAGGCTGGTGCTCGGTGTGTGGGCGCTCTGAGGCACCAAGAGCTGGGAATCAATCCCTGTGCTGGCACCGGGGCTGCCCTGGCAATCCAACACACAAGCTGAGTCATTTCTTCTAAAAAAAACAGTGTCAGTGTTTCCTTGAAGAACTCTGGAGCAGATTCTAAAGATTAGGATGGTAAAAGACATGACAGAGATCTCGTATCTGGCAAATTTCAAATTGTAAAGAAGGAGACACCAAGTGCCAGCATACTTTTATTTAAAAAAAACCTGATGTAGGTACCTATAGTAACTTTCTTATCTTAAAATACCAACATTCTTGTTTTCAGTTACTGGAATTTTAAAACTTCATACCTACAGTGAAAGACTTTCCAAGAAAACTGGTACTAGAAATTGTCTCCAACTACTTTGGAACTTCAGCTGTAAGCTGCTTCTTTGGTACCTATGTTACACACAAAAACATAACTCATGAAAGCACTATTGATAATACAAAACCAGTAAAGTCACAGAAATATTATCATATTTACAACAAGCTATCACACAAAACCCTCCAAGCCACTAAGGAGGATTAAAAGGATGCTCTTTCTAAAATTCACAAGCACTCATGGAATTCCGTCAAATCCAACGTTGCTTCCTGCAAAGTTCTTTCAATGCACCTATGAAAAGATATATTAATGTTAGCAAGCCATTTGTTTACACAAATGTGAAATTAATGGAACAAATAAAGAGCAAAAGGCACCTTCTGGAATTCAAGGGTACTTATGGACAAAGATGAGAATGCTTGGCAGAAGGGATGCTATTTTTACTGGCTAAGGATAGGTTGTGATGGGACAATGGATGGGACATGAATTTATGAAAGGACACGAGAATGGAGGACAATTGGAATATTGTACACCTTCTAAATTATGTCCAGAACCAATGTTCATCAAGGTACCAATAAAGGGAGGGCATTAATCTCAGGCCCAGAAAAGTAATTAGGCATGATTCCCAGATCTCCGCTGTAAGTCTGACACCCAAGTATCCAGGTTTAACACTGGGCTTTGGTATTATTCAAAAACCATTTAGATGCTATCTATGTACTTGTTGTAAGTATTTAATGATATTTGAATGCATTTTAAAAATCCATGACCATTCCTGAAACTGCTGAAATTTCTAGAGCAGCAAAAGTAACAAAATTTACACAGCTCATATTGCTACCATTATTTCAAAAACTTGCACAATGTGAAAACCACATCATTCTTCAAGAAATTTAACTAGAATAGCTAAAACATCACAGTATTATCTCACATTAAACTCATGATAATGGACACTTCTCTGATAAATAACAACAAAAAAAATTATTAGAAGCTCATGTATAAGCTGTACGAGACATTAATCCAAGTTTCCCTGTATTACTGTGAGGGTGGTGAGACACTGGAACAAGTTGTCCAGAGAAACTGTGCACGCTCCATCCCTGAAGTGTTCAAGGCCAGATCAGATGGAGCTCTGAGCAATTTGCTCTAGTGTAAGATGTCCCTGCCCACAGCACCACTGCTGGAATGAAATGATTTTAAGGTCCCTTACAATCCAAACCATTATATGATTTTATTATACCTATGTAGTTCCATGAACTCCTGTGGTTGTCCCAAAATAACATGCACCTTCAAGTCTTATACACACCTCGGTATCTTCACACAAAATGAGAGCTGACACATGCTTTAATTGGTTTATGGCATGCACACTCAAAATGTCACACAAGATTTGCAAAGAAACCAAATTTTGCAACAGCAGCTCTTGCAGCAGCAGGAAACCTCCCTGGGATTGGGACGCGAGACAGCAGCACCATCCCAGGAAAGGCTGCACAAAGACTCCTTCCTCCAAAAGTCATACAGAGGAGAAAGAACAAAGAAAGGGTTTCTCCAGTCAAAAATGAATTTATGAGCATTTTGACCTGCAGCCCACCAGATAATTCTCAGATCCCTCCAAATAATACGTAGAATACTTGACAAAAAAAAAAAAAAAACCAAACAAAACAAACCCAAAGCCAAAACCAACCTACCAGACAAACAAAACACACATGCCGACCCCCGCCCCCCCTCCAAACAAAAGCGTTGCTTTTCCCGATCCTTCTCTGGGGGAAAGCATTATTTCACAAAAAAACCCCCACCAAAACCGAAGGCCATCAAGAAAGCCCCCCCCCCCCCCCCCCAAACAACCCCACAAATCGTTTCCGCACACTCTGTTCAAGGTCACAGGTGCGGGAGCAGGGCGGGGGGCCAGTGGGGCCGAGGGGGGCGCAGCAAGAGCGCGTTTGGGGCACCACCGCCCCTCCCGCCTCCGCTGCGGGCCCGGAGGCGGGTGGCGCGGGCGGCCCCGAGGCCGAGCGGGGCGGCGCGGCCCGGGCGGGCGGAGGGGAAGGAGGGGGAGGCGCGGTGGGGGCGCTGAGGGGCGGCCGCGGCTCCCCACCCCACCCCCCCAACAATGGCGGCGCCCGCGCGCGCCCAACGGTCCCCGGCCCGGCCCCGCCCTCTCCAGGGGCTCTCGCGCGGCTGGGGGGGGATGGGAGGGGCGGGGCTCGAGCCCGGGCCAGCGCCCCGAGGTGCGCGCGCAGCGCCCCCCCTTTCCCTTTCCGCTCGGCCTCTGTGACGTCACCGGGAGGGGCGGGGCCGGGGCGGGGCCGGGGCGGGAGGGCGGGGGCGGTGGCCGCCAGCGGCTCGCGGGGCGGCAGCGCCACCTGGCGGGCAGCGCCGCGCTGGCCGGGGGCGCGCTCTAGCGGACAGGGAGGGGAGCGCGCCCCGCCGGGAGCCGCCGGGACAGCGCTCCGGGACCCGGCCGCGCTTCACTCGCCGGCCCCGCATCTTGAGGCGTCGCCCGCACGGGATCTGTGAGGAGAAAAGCCGCTGCCAGCGGGGAACGGTTCCTGCAGGGGGCGAGCCTGAGCCCCGGAGCCGCCGCCCGCTTGCCCGTGGGAGCGCTCGGCCCGTCCCTGTGACCCTCAGGGGCGGGAACGAGGGACTGCCGGGCTGGCCCTGCCTCAGGCTTGCCCCGAGAGCCTCCCCCGTTGTGTGGAAACTCTCCCGGGTCGGGTTTGGCTTTGCCCCTCCAAGAAGTGACTTTTCCATAGCGTCTTGCCTGAGGTTCTGCGTATGTCAGAGCGCTTCAGCTGGAAAGACCTGCCTCATGCCTTGGCTGGGCGTGCGGAGGCTGCTGCTGACGCCCTGGCTGCACAGCTAAGCAGAGGTGCACAAGGCTAAAGACAAGCAAGTTTTTCATTTCTGGGCTCCTCAGGGCAAGAGAGACACAGAGCTCCTGGAGCGGATCCAGCGGAGGGCTGCAAGGGACTGGAACATCTCCCTTCAGTGGAGGGTGTTGCGAAGTGTATCAAAGGACTGGAACGTCTTTCTTACAGGGAAAGGCTGAGGGAACTGGCCCTGTTCAGCCATGAGAAGAGACAACTGAGAGGGACTTCCTCAATGTCTATGAGGATCTGAAGAGAGGGGTCAGAGGATAGACCAGGCTGTGCTCCATGCTGCCAAGCAATGGGACAAGAGGCAAGGGGCAGAAACTGATGCACTGAAGTTCCACCTGAATATAAGGGAGTCCTTCTTTTCTGTGCCGGTCACCCAGCACTTGAACAGATTGCCCAGAGGGGTTGTGGGGTGTCCCTCAGCAGAGATATTTTCAGAAATATTTCTGCAATTGCATACACTGGTGAAAAGTTCCTTTATGTTCAAGGCTACATTTGCTACCGTAAGAGCATTGCACTTTAAATTGGCTGACTGCACGTCTAAATAGCTACACACCTTTCTGAAAATTAAATCTGTAATTTTCTGCATGGGAAATCTGCCCCTCTGTCATAGCTGATAGATGTCAGGGTAAATTGTGCTCAGTTGAGGCTGATTCTGTTCGACTTCAGGAATAAAATTTTGTCTGAGAGATCTGAGGTATGAAGAGATTGCCTTGATTTCAATAGTTTCACGAATAATAGGAACTGCATGAATAATCTCAGACAGTTATCAATGTAAAATTTGCCAATATTCTCAAGGCTGGGCATCACTGGCTGGCAGAAGCACGTAATTCACTAATTATTTGTGTTTGACCCATTTGATTGTATCACAGGTTGCCTTGGGTCAGTTGATGACTTTTGTTAGCTGTGAAACAGCCTGAGCTCAGCTCTGATACTTGAAGGCAAAAGGAGACTTCCAGAGAAGAGAGAAAATTCTCCAAACTTCTAGAGTTCAGCACAGCTCAAGAGAAGAATGTCTTTAAATGAAGGATTTCTCAAAGCATTTAAGATTTGATTATTTCATTTGACATCTTAAAATGAGTCTGAGTTAGCAGCTTTGGAAAATCTCATATTTTTATCTTTTTTGGTGATGCAGAAGGGCTTTTTTCTTCAAAGTCATTTTCTTCATGCATTTTGGGGCATGAAATGGAAGGATGTGGGTCAGGAGGAAGAATAGAAATCCTGGATGCTGCAAGTTAAAGTCAGGCTGTAATTGCAGTTCCTTTAATTACCAAGAGTGAAGCCTGGCAAAGCATCAGATCCACATGTGGAGGGTCAGCCTACTGATGTTGACATCACAACACTCAGGGGAAACTGGTAGAACAGAAAATCAAGACTTTGAAAGGTGGATTTGGGTCGTGTTATAGCAAACAGCTCTTGGTGCTGGGGAAGCCCGATTTCAATTGAGGTTGTTTGTCATCTGGCTCAATACAAATGAGAATAAATGTAACGCCCAATTTCTACTCTTCCTTAATAAATAAAACTGAAACATTTTGGACCACATCAATCAAAATATTTTTAAATAGTTTTTGCCTTTTGGATAGTCTAGTTTCTAGTTTCATTTACTTTTTGTAATAGACCCTTCCTAACTCTTCATTATAGGAATTTATAGTTTTCCTTAACTGCTAAATATACAATTTTTCCCTTTTTTTTCTGTTATATTTTAACAGTACTTATAGATAAAGTAATTATACTTTAAGTGTTTTTTTAATATTTTCTCTCTTTCTTTTCCCTTGGTGTTTTAAGAGAACAATGTCATACTGTTCTGGCTTTGCGTTGCTCAGCTGCTGCCAACTTTTGAAAAGTTCAGGTACTTTCAAGCCAGTTTGAAAGATGGGAAGAAATATGAGAGAGAACCAAGTTTAGCCAAAATCTTGACTGTATAAGAGACAAAAGTGCTGGCCCACTATAAAACTAAGGATGAGATAACAGCCAGTGTAATTTTTGAGTAGCTGAGCTGCTGCTGAACTTACTTACGTGTGCTAATTTGCCAGGCAGTGGAAAGGTACCGCTAGGTAAAGCACATCTTGATTGTCCTTTGCCAGAGTCATGGAGAGGGGGCTGGGGATATTCTGGGGGAAGGGAAGTAGAGAAGACATTGGCAGTGTTGGGAAAATAACAGGAAGTAGAAACTGGGGATAATGCAAGAACAGGAGAGGACTGGAGTATGATGGAAAGCAGTGAGAGGTGTGGAGTAGTTTGGGCAGCAGGAGGTCCTGAAAGAGGTGAGGCAGGACACAATCATTCTGCAGAATGCCAGGGTGGTAACCTTAAGTCTGAAAAGCATTTTTGAACAATTAATTTTCTGAGATGATCGTCATGGAGTGATTATGTGAATTCTGTAGAAACAGTAGGACAATAAATTTTCACTTCCTATCCTGAGACACTTGATTTTATAAATGACTCTTTTTTTCCCTCGTGAAGGGCAATTAGTCTCTGATCAAGAAACTGAAGAAAAATACATTACAAGGGTTGTTCAGAGGCTATTTGCTGATTTTACAGGATTTGTATCATTCACCCCACATGATCTTTTATTTTTTCATAAGCAGCAAAGGGCTTTCTCAACAGCTTCTGTTCAGGTATCAGTCCTACCAGGTTGCTCCTTGCAGAGCACTCAAGGAGTGCAGTGAACTGTCTCTCATGGCCAATAATCAAGACAGAGACTTAATCCCTTTCTGGATGTTAGGCAGGGGAAGAATAGTGGAATAAAAACAGACACATAAAATAAAATAATTTTTTATGGCAAAACTGCAGCAGATGAGTGCATTTTTCTGGAAAAAAACCCTGTCCTTGGGAATGAGGAAGGAAACAAAATATCTCTCTAACAAAAACTACAGTGTAACACAAACAATAAATTATATATATTTTTAAAGTTTTGAGTTGGCCAAAGTTAAAGGTAGGTGGGAGTATGTTTGAGTATGCAGCTGAAATCAGAAATACCATATGCTTGGTGACTAGATAAAACTAGCTCCAGGTATAATTTATAGTACATTTACATTGCTCAGTTTTGATGTTTTGTCTGCCGTTGTTTTGAACGGGCTGTAGGTTGTAGTACTTCAATTATAAGAAGCTTGTCAAAGTGACATAAGGACACTGATCAGAGCAACAAATAAATCTCCTTGTATGTATTTTTGGAAGTGAGAAAGATGAGTAAAGAGGCACATCTTTCTTTTCATTGTCTTAAATTTCTTAAATGCCTGCACTTAATCAGATGGGATCTCCCTCTGGAGCTCTTCAAAGACATCAGTGTCTTTTCCTCAGCTGTGTAAGAAATTTATGTGCGTCATTTGACAGCCTGCTTTCTCTATGGCGTGGAAACTGGATACATTCCCTAACACCCAGATCCAGATAATATTCTGCTGATGTCTTAACTCTGTGTTAAGGCAAGACATACTGCGCTCCATCCCCACTTCCACTCCTTCTGGACTTCCTCCTACATTCACAGTTTCTCTGGAAGAAAATTAGAAGAGGTGCCAGCTTACTCCAGCAGCCCCCATGGATGGTCAGGAACCATAGACATTTAAATATCTGAGTGTCAGAGAATTAATAATCTAAACTACAGAGATCAGATTTCGCTCCTCCCTGCCTAGTAAAACTGGCAAAAGCTTTTAACCTGGAGAAGTGAAGGGTCTTACACGTAACATTCTGAACAAGCCGTTGGCTGTACCGGGGCGTGTCTTCCAAGTCACCTCTCTGTGTCTCTGTTTGGGGGTTTTTTGCCATCTTTTGTCTGGTAAACCGAAATATCTATTTCTGCTACCTGCCTATGCTAAAAGCTACAGCATCAGGTGTGCTACTATAATAATCTGCTGTGGTTTATGCTTTTTCCTTTTTCTCTAAATGACAAGAAGAGCCATGATAAATATAGAAACTAAGAAGCTGAAGGAATTGGGCGTAATTTTAATGCTGAATTAAGGTCATCACATAATGCACAACAACAGTCATCTGTCTGTGCATTCATCCCTTATTAATTTATATAGAGTGTAATTTTCTATTTTTAATTATTAATGCTAGTTATGTACCTAAAGTGTTCAGAATTTGAACTACATTTCTTCTTTCAGAGATTAGAAGCAGACATAAATACCATGTGAGTGATCAAAACAACTTTCAGAACTTTAACTATTCATGGTATTTGTAATTATTAATGGTATCTGTAAACAGTTGAAGCACTGTCTTGCTAGAATAAAAAAATAAGAAAGGAACTGTGAAGTAAATGTTGTATTATTACCACATAGTACTGACTGCATATAATGACTGCATATATGTATAATACCGACTGCATAACATTTTTCTGCCCCTGGACATCTTACTTTATGAAGACTCTTTTGTGACTTTTTTAGTCACAAACAGAAACAAAAAAGGGATTATATATTTTAGCATGTCATTTTTAGCTTGGGAAGAAGATAGCTCAGTTAAAAAAAACCCAAACAAACTAGAACACTTTCTGTTAAACAAATCAGTTTGATCTAAATTTTTGAATAAACGTTGCTTTGATAAAGCAGCTTTCAGCATCGTTCCTGAAGGAAAAGAATAGTTTCTGTGTTCCCAGAGCCTGTAAACATATTGCTTATGCTATATAAGTGTTTTTTATAGCACATAGGTTGGAAAATGAAGCCTGGAGCTCAAAAAAAAATCTGTCTTGCTGTAAGAGTATGATGGTCACTAAATAGCAAAAACTACTGTTACCAGAACTTTTAAGGTTCAGGCATGTTCCCTGTCCCTTGCTTCAGACATCATCTCCTGGAATGAGAAGGGTTGAGGGACAACGATGACTTGTAGCAACTACTTTAAAATATACAATAAGTTTGCAAAATCTTCAAAATACAAATGAAGAAGTTCTGAGGCAGGTGAAGCTGAAGGCATGAGCCTGTCCCAGGGTTTCGCTTACCAAGATTTAGCCTGACTGTTACTGACTCCCAATGCTAACATAGCTTGTATTTGGGAGTACTTTAGTTTTATTTGTATTTGCCTGGCTCTTCATGAAGTACCTTAACTGAAAGCTAAGAATTCAAAAATTCTGTTTATCCTTGGTAAGGTATTTGGTAAGCCTTGTTTATAAAAGTAATGGTTATTAAAAAGAACAGGAAAACATTACTGTTTGGAATTATGAGGAGAATTATAAGAAAGAGTGAAAAAACCCTGCCGTGGGATGATTACAAGCAGTGATAATTCTATTTGCAAATATTTCAGTTCCCTGTGATATGGCATATTTAAAACACCCCATCAACCACAAAAATCCGCATAAAGAGATCTATTGGTATAACTCTGCAAATAACTGAAACCAAACAATTCCTAGGCTAATTCAAGGATTTCAGCTGGTTTCTCCAGTTACATACTTCAAACAAGTATTTTGAAAGGCAGGATACTTAACAGTAGCAATAATAAGCAAAATCTTGCTAGCAAAATGCAGTTTAATGGAGAATTTCAAGATCTGCAAGTTTAAAAAGATCTCTAAATATCCTTGAGAAGAAAGCTTTATATGCACCTGGAGTATATCCAAATATGCCAGGATAAAAGCTGGAAGGATCATAGTTTGTATTTTAACACTTTATCTTAATTCAGTGTTTGAGGAACTTAAAAAAGTGACAAGTTCTCCCAATTGCTCTCCAATCCTGCTCACTTCTATATTATCCCAGTGTGATATTGCCACCTGTAAAAAACCCAAAACCCCAAACAACAAACCAGAACCCAAAAACCCAAAACAATTACAAAGGGAATTTGGGTCGACGACTCTGAGAGGGAAAATGTCCATAAACTGATCAAGGTACAGTTTAGCCCAGATGGAAAAACCCTGCTTTGACAGTGTAGAAACCAGCCTGGCTGCAACTCATCCAATATATATTTGAATTTAAAATGCCAAAGTGATAGCAATTTCGTATCTTACAATGATAGGTGATTTTCTTTTCATTTAATTGATATTTGTCAATGCATCAGACTTGAATTACTTTTCAAAGACAGCTTAATTCTGACAACTTTCCTCTGGGGAAAATACCTTTACCTGCCAGTTAGGCTATCCAAGCGCCTTAGTAGCCCACCTAGCAAGCTGCTGGAGGCTCCTGACACATCGCACTCAGGGTAAAGAATTATTTGCTGTCGTGGAGAATTTTGAAATTTTTTCTGAGTTTTTTTCTGAACTAAAGTAACCCCAAATTTAAAAATAATTAGTTCCTTTGCAAAATGGAATGCTTTATTTGTCATGCTATACCTAGGAGGTTAGGGTTTTTTTGATATATACTGCCAATTTTAAATTGGATGCATAAACCAAATTTTCCTTCTCATATTTGTACAGTTTTCAACCTCATACTTGCTAGTGTTACCAATTCATTTTAATTTGCATTAGAATTAAATGCTGTGTGTTCCAAGGTGCTTGTGTGAGCACTCCTTAGCATTTGCAGACATTTGAACACAATCTCCAAATAAGAAAACAGCACCCATTAATAAGGTCTTTTATTATTATTATTTTATTTTAGCTTAGCTATCTTCATTCTGCTTAATGCCACTTAAATGCATCTTAAGAACTTTTTAGAAAATTGGAAACATTGCGCACAGGAGAAGATGATTTGAGAGAATTGTGAATGTATACATTCCAATTTATAGCAATTACTATTTTAGAATTTGCTGTTATTTTTTGTTCATATTCATGGTAAATTCTTTTACTTGAAGAAGTGGAAATTTTACAGTTTGCTGTCTGTCATTCACATGCAAAATGAAGGCTTTGTCATGCCTGAAAACTTTGGTTTCAAAAGCATATTCTGAACTTCCATAATTTGTTTTTGCCTTTATTTCAAGAAGATCTGAGTTTGTCTCTGCTTGTTTGGAATACTGGGGGTTTCCCACTAAGCCTTTTATATCCTTTTTTTTTTTTTTTTTTTTTTTTTTTTTTTTTAATATCTCAGTGGCATTATGTGTCCCCCAAGACAAGGCTTGGATGATTTAAGATAGCCTGTGATCTGTACCCCACAAAACACAAAGCAGAGGGGTATACTGATAGCCTCCTTGCATTAGAAATGAATCATAGTATTGAAACTTTTATTAAAAAAAAAACAACACCCCAAGGTCTTTGGAATGTTTCTGTCTTCTAGGGGTAATCTTTTAAAGTTTAATCATCTTTTATCTCACAGACATGATAATTTTCCATGTATCACCAGTTATTTGTAATACCTTGGGAAAATCTACAACACAGCAGATAAAAGTACAGCTTGGGGTGAACTCTAGGAGTCTAGATCCTTAGTTGCACAAATACTCGGTACTCCACTTTCACTTTAGGCACCTATCTTGGCATGTTAATACAAGGCAGTCTGTGTATTCTTTCTTCTACTTGCTGGCTTTGTGTACTTTTTTCTTGATCTTCATATGTGATGTACATCATAAAGAACAAAATACATACAAGTTGAAGTGTTCTGTTCTGTTGTTTCTTGGCAGGTTTAGCAGCTTTTTTACATTTTAAAGTAAATCAGACCCCAGACTAACTGCCAAGGCTTTTGCCACAGTGAAAAGTCCTCATAATGTAAATACTGAAATGTCACCATTATACAGCTTGAATAGAAACAATGAATAGTAACTACAAGCCTTACAGTAGTTTATCTACTGTATCACTAATTGCTTCATCACAAAGATTAGATTAAAGCCAAACAAAGTTTCTCTACACATACATTAGAAATGAGCTGTTAAATCTGTGATGCTAAAACATTACCTATTCTAGACCTGATCTTTGAAACATTGGATTAATATTCTAAATGCCAAAGAATTTCAGAATCCAGAGAAAGCACACATAAAGAGAGCCCAGTAACACAAGGGAAAAGACTGGTGAGATTTTACTGAAGTTAATTTCTGGAAGAAAAAATATTTCAAGTGCAGATGTAGACTTCAATGTCCTGTTTGATTTATTTCAGGAGAACTCCAAGTTATTTCAGAGGAGACTTCCCCTTCACTGCACTGCAAAAGTATTAGTTCTGAGATAATTCAAAACTGGGCAAGAGTTTTAAAAGACCATCAGTTTGAACATAAGCTTGGGTAGAAAGAAAAGTCTGTTTCCAGTTTTATTACAATTTAAAATAGTCCGTACTTGAGAGATGTTAAGGAAAGACTTAAGAGAGATTGTTAAGGAAAGGCTTGAGGCTGATGACAATTTCCTATAGAAAGTAACCACACAAGAATGTCATAAAATGAAATCTCAGATCCATCAGCTGTAAAGTTCATGAGATTTATTTTTTTTTCATGTTTCTCTAAATTAGGTTCAGTCATGGATCTCAGTGTTCACACAGATTACTGGTTGGTTGGTAGCTTGTGATGTGGCAGTACCAAAATGGTCACAGATCCCTTAGCATGTCAGATGGGGTTCCACAGCACTACCAAAGATATAGGTCTGTTAAAATATCAAGCTAATATTACTTTATTAAAAGTAAAAGGATCCCTCTGTCCCTCTTTGGGACAGGGGATCCTAGCCCTATCACTAGAGTCTGATTTTCATTAACTGGGCATGTGTTACCTAGGAAGAAGTTTCAAAAGCATTTAAGTGCCTTATAGGAAGTGCCACAATCTCTCAGTGGGACTTTTATGTATGAAGAAATTTGTAACTCATTTTTCTTACTCCATCTCAAGAATTTTACATATTACAGAATATACTTTGCGGGCTGTTGATTCAGTAATGTTCTGGTGGGGTGTGGTTTTTTTTGTTTGTTTTGTTGGTGTTTTTGTGTTTTTTGTTTGTTTGGGGGTTTTTTGTTGGTTTTTTTGTTTGTTTGTTTGTTTTTGTTTTTTTGGTGATATGTTGCAGTTCTAATGGCTGACTTGAAAAGCATACCAAAGCCTTGCTTGTCAGCCAAATGAGCTTTCAAATGCAACCCAACCTGGTCCTCTCAACTTCTGTGCAAGTTTCCAATCTCACAAGTTCTGCTTACTGCCCATCCCACAGTTTATCCAGTGTCTCCATCTGTTCCTTGAAGAAATATCTTAATTTCAATGATAAGCAGATTAACAGATTTCTACATGTTTCTTCTGGTTCCCTGCACCTAAGACTCAGTCTGTAATTCTCACAGGTGCCTGTTCCCATGCTCTGACAGAGGAATGTTGTTCATCACAGCCTAGACTTAGACAGGGCATATTTTCTGTTGACTTTTTCTCCCCTTCTGTAGAGATACATGAAACACTTGAATGGGTTGACATTGCACAGGGTCCAGATAATTTTCAGATACTTTTAAAGAAGAATCTTATATACTCTCTTATTTATGGTCTCAGTGCAACCATAAACACATAATCTTCTTTTATGTTTTCTGACAAGACCAGAAATAATATTGCTCTTTCCTGAAGGGGGCTTATAATTCTAAAATATTAAAATACACAACAAATAAAATAGTCAATATTTGACAAAAAACATAACTCAAGTTTCAAATAATGAGTATTCTCCCCCTTTGGTATAATACATCAATTGTGTTAACTATTTAGTCTTCTGCAGATTTACAGATAAATAGAACCAATAACAAAAAATATAAACAATAAACAGTGCACTGAGGCTCTTGAACATGCTAAAGCAGGAGTTCCCAAAATGCTGTTTGGGGGGTCTTGTGCTGATGTGTGCACATGGGGCCATGATAAGGCTATGCAACAAAATTTGCTGGCAATGCAATATCTTCTCAGTAGGAGAGCTATAAAGTTCTATACATTAACCTGAACAGCCCAAGGGTTTCACACTGTGCAAGGTAACTCAGTAATCTCATCTTCTATAATTTATAAATTATATATATAAATATGTGTATAATCTAATTAAACACCAAGTTGAAATGTACTTTGTGAATTTTCTAAAGGAGTAGAAAACTCAAGGTGAGTTGTCGTTTTGACTAAGTATCCAATTTTCTTCATAAGCTTATCCTGAAATTTTAATTTTCTCAGAATCTCACCATGCCAGTCATATATACCATATACTACACATTTTTAGAGTGATGACATTCTGCAAACTGCAGAAGAATCAACTGCAATGCAGGCCTCTGAATTTTTTGAGTGTTAGTCACCCTGTCACATGGAGATTTGTTTATCAGCTTTGCTTTTGATAAAGAACAGGTTGTGTCCCCTCTTATTGCAACTTTTTCCCAGGAGGATTTTGGCTGAAAAGGGACTGCTCAAAATATTCTGTGGGATGTATTCTACAAAAACCAGAGTGCATCCTTTCTCCAACCTCAACCCCGTAGCCACTGATGCCTGCTGAAGATGATCTTGTGATTTAGAATAGGTGTATCTGCTAATGGCAAGTAGTGTATCTTTTCTAGTGCCATATACATTTTTATTAATCAACAATGAGTGATGGATGTTTATTAAAACATGCAAGCAGCATGCAAGTATGCTGAAGAGATAAGGGCAGTAATTTGATAGTATCTACTTGTTTTCTTACATGATTTCAATAAATCAATTCTTTTCAGTATGATCTATAAGCCTATCCTTACATTATGATTCTTCTTATAACTTTACTGTTATTTGCCAAAGTTCCTATAATTCTCAGTAGAAACAGTCATGTAGCTAATGTCCACAACAAGCAGGACACAACAAATGCCACATTGTAATGGGAAATGGTTACACAATTAGGAATACTGAGGTTACAGAAAAAAAAACGCTCAATGCCAAATGCTATATTCACCGTTATTCCTTTAAATTTGTGAAGCTAATAAAAAAATCTTTTCATTAACTTAATAATGAAAGTCTCTAAGCCAGCATTTATCTGACTCTTGATAATAAATAGCTGATTGTGATTATTTATTGACTGTTAATAATATATCAGTGCTAAAGTAATCAGCAGTTCTCCAACCCCTTTTCCAAGCAGGCAGAAAACAAGCATAAACACCAAAAACCATACAAAGAAATACTAAAAACCTTGCAAAGTTCAAGTCACCATGTCCTTATCTCTCAGGTCTCTAGAATACGTCATTGAAATACAGAAAGTGCAAATCTAACAGACACACAAAAGAAATTAGAATCTATAAAGCTCAGTGCATCACTCCTTTCTTAGACAAGTAATTTTCCATTTTCCTCCCCTTGACTCCTTTGCCTGTTCACCCTGGGTATTCTTATTTCAGTGCTCAGCTCTCCTACCTGGGTAGGCTCCCCATGCCTGCAGAAGGTGACTAAAAGGAGATAATAGTAACTGTGTTATTCCGCACAAAGAAGTGATCACAAGTTTGCAACCGTTCTTCTCCTCTAGCTTTAGAGTCTCAGTTTCATAGGGTAAAATGAAGTACAAACTTCCAAAGTATGGGAGGAATGAGAGTAGGAATTTGTACTTCACTCTAATATGTTCTTCTCTAGTTTTTGCTCCTGTACAACTGAATTAGAGAAGAAGGAACTATTGCAGAGCAATTTTCAGATAGCTTGAATTCCACCTAAGTTCCACTGGTTCATTACCGAAAACAGAAAAGTATGTCTCAGAAAAGTGCTGCAGAGTGGCTAAGCAAGGCACTGAGCAGAGTGTAAGCCATCCAAGTATAAGGGTAAGAAGCTTACTTTGGCAGGTCTCGTACCTGATCACAGATGTAGGCTTGACTGCTGCTCTGGTTTGATCATTTAAATTGAATGAACTCAATATAATTTCAATAAGGAAAAGTCACAGGGTCACAGAGTCATCAAGGTTGGAAGATACCTTCAAGATCATTTAGTCCAACCAGCAACCCAGCACTACCATAATCACCCCTAAACCATATCCCCAAGTGCCATGTCTGGATGTCTCTTGAGCACTCCCAGAGATGGTGACTCCACTACCTCCCTGGGCATCTTATTCCAGTGCTTAGCCACACTTTAGGTGATTGGTTTTTTTTAACAATATCTAATCTGAACCTCTCCTGGCACAGTTTAGGGTCATTTCCTCTTGTCCTTTTACTTGAGACATGTCAGAAGAGACTGACCCCCCCCCCCCAAGTACACACTCCTTTCAGGTGGTTGTAGAGAGTTATGAAGTCTCCCCCAAGCCTCCCTTTCTCCAGGCTAAACAACCCCAGCTCCATCAGTTGCTCCTCATGCTCCAGACCCTTCCCAGCATTGTTTCCCATTTCTGGACATGCTCCAGTGCCTCACTGTCCTTATAATCAGGGGCCTAGAACTGAGCAGAGGATTTGAGATGTGGCCTCACCAGTGCTGAGTACAGGCAGACATTCAGTACCCTGGTCCTACTGGCCACACTGTTCTTGATAAAGGCCAAGAGTCCATTGGTCTTGTTGGCCACCTGAGCAAACTGTCAGGTCAAATTCATTGTCAAAGACTTAAAACTTTCTGATTACTTTCTCAGAGGGTATGATTATTTGATTAAAATGTTTACAGATCACACAGAAGAATACATTTATTTTAAGGAATCATAGTTGACTTTAAGGATTATGGCTTTTGGATAAATTTTCAGGGATTTATCTCCTCTATTTGTGACTGCAGCAACTGACAAGACAGACTGACCGATGTCATCTACCTAGACTTTTTGTGGCCTTTGACACAGTCCCCCATGACATCTTTACCTCCAAACTGAAGTCAGACATATTTGAAGGGTGGGGTATTTGGTTGATAAGGAATTGGCTGGATGGACACAACCAGAGAATTGTGGTCAATGGCTCTGTGTCCAGGTGGAGGCCACTGACAAGTGGGGCCCTCAGGGCCCTGTCTTGGGACCTGTGCTCTTTAATATCTTCATCATTGACTGACAGTGGGATCGAGTGCACCCTCAGTGAGTTCTCAGATGGCACAAAGCTGGGCAGTGCAGTTGACACAACAGAAGGACGGGATGCCATCCAAAGGGCACTGGACAAACCTGAGAAGTGGGCCCACAAGAACCTCATGAGGTCCAACAAATCCAGGTGCAAGGGGCTGCACCTGTTGGGCACCCAGACATGAGCACAGCCTGGGAGAGCAACTCATTGTAAGCAGCCCTGCGGAGAGGAACTTGGAGGGCTTCTCATGGATGAAAATCACGACATGAGCCAGCAAGGTGCCCTCACAGCCCAGAAAGCCAACTGCATCCTGGGCTGAATCAAGCAGACAAAATGAGGGACAGATTCCATGGAAGCTTCCATATTGTATTTCAGCAAATTATTCCAGCCTAAATCTTGTGATTTAAGGTGATACAATGATTATCAAACTTTTCATTTGGCAATGATTGTGTAATGAAAATAAAATGCACCTAACTGTAGTACAAGGATAGAACAAGGAAATTAAGGACAGTAAGTGAATGATCAGGGAAAGACAAACTGATAATCCAGTTTTTTTCCCAGTAAATGACTGTTTTCTGAAATAATTTCCAGAGTTCCGTTGCCTTAGCTTTAAATGTCAAAAACAATGGAGCTTTCACAAACCTCCTTTAGAACACTACAGTTTTCCTTGAAGATTTACTGATGGTGAAAGGTGATGGCACAGCTCCCCCACTAACACAATACAGAACTGCACACAGAGGCTGTCTCTGACATGTACTGGCCACTCCCATGCCTGTGCAGCCTCCTCAAAAAGTCTTTGAACTTACAGTCTGAAGGCCAAATCCTGACAAAGATATTCATTGTGAATACTACCTTAATTACCTAAATTATCTATTTCGGTCATCTTGTCTCTCCTGAGGAGTGGCATCTCACTCTTTCTTTGACCCAGCTGAGCACGGTAACATTCAATGCAAATATTAGTCCATCATTATAGTGCTTTAAACAAACAAGCAGGTTTGGTTTAGATCCTCCTAAATGCATTGAAAGAGGCATGATGTAAATATGAGTGCAGACAGGGAGGCTGAAGAGGGGCTGCTGGAGCACTTAGCATGTCCTAATGGTTACTCTAAGCAGTTCCTTTCCAGCATATGGCTTTCCTTGTCTCACTGGACTTAGCCCCTTGTCTTTCAAGGGAGAGAGAAACAATAGAGGAAGCTGTGACAACTCTTTTAGACAACTCCGCTCTAAGTAATGTCAACAGCAACAGAAACCTTTTTGGCTGTTCCAATTGCTAGTATGGGCTGCCCAAAGAAACGATTTGAAATTGCCCCAGAACGGATTTTCAGTTTGCTGCAGTGTTGGTAGGACTATGCTTGTCCCTTTGCAGCAGCCAACAATATTAGCAGGATTTCAATACAGTCTCCGGGATGAGGGAAGATCCGTGACAATTCACACTGCCAAGGGTATGATTTCATAATCCTTTCTTATTGCCTAATATCTGCCTAAAATACCTTTAATTATTTACTACCCTGAAATGTTACTCCTGAAAGTAACACACACTGTCTTCAGGCTGTGTAAGGAGCTTACTGATCAAAGTTGAATAGTAGCTCCTGGTTAAATATGGTCTTCAGCTGTGTTCTGCTCAGTATAGTTTGAAGAAGTGACAATCTAGAAAAATGTTGTTTCAGAAGCTGTTCTGAATAATTTATTGCCTCCACACACAGAGCTGGCTGCGTGTACAAACACCGGATCAAGTATGATATCGAGACTTTAAGTTAAACGAGCGAAGAAAAATGGCTGAAGGTGCCACTTCAGAGCTGCAAAAGAATCTCTGGACAGAACTAAGCAAATAATCGTAGAATTATTTAGGTTGGAAAGAACCTCTAAGAACATTTAGTCCAACCATTAGCCTAAGTATTTAGGCAGAACTGTGTTGGGCATTAAATGTAATGCTGGTTACAGACTCCTGACAAAGAAAAACAGATTGCCAAATTTAGATTTTATGAGAAAGCACAGGAAATATATGTGGAACTGCTGTGAGGGTGGAAACTCAGGGACCATGCTGAATTCATAAATTGAACAAAAGTATCATTTATCTTGTACCACTCAGAAGAGGCAGAAGCTATATGCCTTTGAAAAAACAAGAAATAGCATTTTTTAAAGGGCACCATTATATGAATTGTTTTCAGCAGTTTCTTCCACTTGACACAGAGTTGGCAGCATAAACAAGTTGAATTTTTTCCATCTTCCCTCTACTTGTTTACTGCTCAGTGTACTTGAAGATTTGCCTCTGCTTATTAAGTAGAATGAAAGAAGAAGTTCATGAGTTGTCACCTAAATGTGTGTAACAACTATTTGAGAGGAGACTGGGATACTGACTCTGCTTGTGGTGACTGCCTGCAAGGGCCAGCACTTCCATCCTGGAGATGGTGGCAGCCTTTCCTCCTTTCTCGAACTCAGATAGGAGGCTTTCAGTCAGTAACAGGTACATCTGGCTAGGAATGCCCCTGCAGGATAGATCTTAGACACAATTTCACTCTGAACTCCAGCAGCAAGGATTTAGCCAGGAGCTTCTGCAGGGTGCTGTGTATGATTGTCTGGATCTGTACAGCTGAAGCAATCTGTTTATGATATGATTTTTAAGTTTTAGGTTTGGAAATAACAGTTGCCCTTGTCAGCATTTTTACCCCATGCTGTCTTTATTTATTTAGTTTCTTTCCACTAGAAAGACATTTCTCCCTAACACCATTTTTAAACAATAGAAATAAGTAACTTGACAGTGACAGAAATTTGCTTCAACCAGAGTCATGGGGGGAGATTTCAGTCTGCATAGTAATCCATGACTGCTGCTAAAATTTGAGAGACAAGATAATTTTTTTTAAAATTCTTGTAGGCTTTTCTAGAATGATGCATGCTTATTTACATAGAAAAAGTATCAAAACCAGGACTGCAACATTGCATCCAGTTTTTGAAATGTTTTGACACATTTACTGAGATTTACTAGGTAATTTCACATGCTTGTCTGGCAATTTATAATCCATTATTTTGCACTACAAGCTGCATCCTTGAGTTTATTTTATGGCATAGACATGAAGTAAACTAAATGACATCTCCTGGCATCTCCCTTTTATCTGTGGGAATGACCTTCAGTAAAGAAAATCCAAAGGATGTTGTGCATCCATTTTGAGATATATTATTTTCATTAATGTGAATGTTTCTGAGTAAACGAGGCTTAGGTTAGAAGAACAATGCAATTACTTAATAAACCATGTGTCCTGTGAATCAGGGTCAATATTGCATCAGGAGTTGCACTGTTTGGGAACCATCTTAGGGCCTTGGTCTTCTAATATTATCTGCTGAAAAAGATTTCTAAAAATCTGGCTTTTTTCTTCATGTGCTGATGGGTTTCTGCAGTGAAGTTGGGATATGTATGAAATACAGCACAAAACTCCCACTCAGTTAAGGGCATAATTAGTCACCCAAACTGGAGATAGATTAGTACTAAAGGAGAGAAGTAATTAAGTATTTTATACCATAGTTTTGACATAAATATGGACATTATATTCCAAATTCTACTTTCCTTCATTTAATCAGAAATCAATGAAGCAGCTCTGTGCTATAAGCACTACAAGTAAAAGGAGAACTGCAGGCAGAGTAAAATAAAACACATTGGTTAAAAGACTACAGGACTACAGCCTGGTTTTCAAGACATAGAGCAGATTTACATGGAAAATAACCTTTAAAAGCTGGAGGAAGGAGAAGAGAGAGGAAGGAAAGGTATGCTTGGCCTGCAGGTTAAGATCAATTTGTGCTGCAAGGTCAGGAACACTGGAATTCTAAGTGTTTGTTTTTGCCCACTATTTGGAGTCACTTCATGTTTTTTTACTAGAACTGAACTTCTCCAATGATAAATGTGTTTAGCTCCAGTCATTTGGTTTGCCACTAGCTGCAAGCAAGGGGAAGCTGTGCTTATTGTCCAGACTAGTGACAATTCAGCTGGGACGCTTCTGTTCCTCCAGTTCCAATACACAAAGTTAATTTACTCAACTTTTTTTTTCTGGAAAGGTTATATATAGTTGGATGATTTTTATTACACAGAGTTTTTTATTTTGTCCTGAAACTTCTGTATTTGTTTTGGCCACTGGTCTATAGAACATCATTATATATAACAGCAGAAATATTAAAAAAAAAACCAAAACAAAAAAGAAAAACCCAACCAACCAACCAACCAACCAACAAATTATTATATACCACTCTTTAACTTGTCCTCTATGTTGTTTTAATGAAATAATAGTACAAAAAGCAGTTATTAAGTGGAAGCAGTGCTGTGGGTTAGATAGCTGCATACTACAGTGCCATCACACTAAAAGCTCATTTTTCAGCATAAACAAATATATTCTGCTCTAAGACTAAACATGAGCTCTATCCCTTTGGAACAGTCCTTAGACTGTGTGCTGTATGTGACACGATAAATGATCTTGTAGAATTTAGGAAATGGAAGAAAATGTTCCCATTTAAATAAAAAAGAAACCAGAAAACCAAAGTTTGACATTCAGGCTAATAGAAGTGTGGTCAATCTGAAGTAAGATTTGTCTAGTGAAAAAACCTAGTATACTTTTACTGTAGGTTTTGGTTCTTAATTTTGTAATTCACAATAATTATCACCCTATAACAATTTACACAACTCCCTTTCCCCTATAACCAACCCTAAATGACACCACTTTTTAAAAACAAACTTGAAACTAAAGAGTAGCTTGTATTACCTCCAGCTCCATGTGTTTTTCTTCCTTGTCATGGTCCTTCAATGTCTTTTCGGAATGATTATTGCCATCGTCTAAATGACAGATGGGCTGATATTTAGTAAGTTCACGTTTAGCTTGCTTCCTTTGAGAAACATTCCTTCTCTGAAGACCTTTGAAAAATGCCTCATACAATGGCAGTTCTGTAAATGTATCGTCATCACCTCTGTTATCGGCTTCTCCCTCTTCAGAAGAAGAATCATCTGCTTCTCCTGCCTCACAAATATGGAGCTTAGTGTCAGCTTCCTGTGATAAAAATTCAAAATCAGAAAATGTGATAGCACATGGTTTGTGTTTTATGACTCTGATCTCATAATTTGCTTCTAGTTTCTTGTCTGAGTGTTTTCCTGTGAGGACTGGCCATTCTGTGTGCATGGGAAGGTCTAAAGGATCTTCCTTTGACATGTGCCTTGTAGAACAGGATAATTCTTCACAAAGGTGCATTGTCCCAGGCTGGTTGGTGGCACTGGCATGCCCTGCAGCCATGCCAAGTTGTAAGGATGTCTCATTGTGGTCCAATAAGGTTGACACAGACAGCAAGCTCAGCTCAGGTTCCAGTAACACATTCTGAAATTCACGTGGACTCGTCTGATTTTCTGTCTTTCTTTGGTATTCTCCACACTTGGCTTCCTTTGGAGTTCCCAGGCATTTGGCAGATGCAAGATAAGGTGAGCCCTGTTCTTCTTCATAGATGTTAGTTTCCATTCCAATGGGTTTTATCCATCAGAGACCAAAATCACTTCATTCTTGCTTTTCTTAAGAAACATAAATTTACATATGTAGCTAGGAAATATATTTCTAGTTTTCCAAAACCATGATCACACAGCCATTATTAATGCTAGGATTCTCATACAAAACATCTGAATCTTTCAGCTCCTGAAAATAAAAAAATAAAAAATGAATGACAACATGCTTGCAATGGAGTGCATCAGCAAAAGTAACCCTGAAACATGAAATAGCTGTATCAAATTTACTTCAGATTTACTTATGTTGCTTCAAAAATATTTCATGTATGCAGATTAAATTAACTTAGAACATAAGAATTTTGACTTGTTTTGCTTAGAGACTGGGAAAGAAATGGCAAATGCAGAAATGTTTTTTAATTAATGACTCTAAGCTGATTATTGACACAAGAGTTCAGAATCATTTGAAGTGATGTTAGACATATGCTCGTTATCTAAAAATGTGTCTGTTCACTGCATTTTCATTGTCTGTTAAATGGAACAACTTTTACCCTGCTCTGATAAAGCTACTAAAATGCCATAGGGAAGACTAAGGAACAAAACACAGGGAAATGTTAGAGGGAAAACAGACAGAAAAGAAGATGTCAGTACAGGGGTGATTGTCTCAAATTCAGTGAATTGCCAGTGCAGTGCAGCACCTGCCCGTTCCCAATAGATTTGAAAAGGAAAAGGAGGAGACTAAAAAAGCCCAGAAAGCTTCAGTACTACACTGGAGTTGGCTTTGTCTGCTTCACAAGTCTTAATGTCCATGCTTACATCTTGGCAGTGCACCTCCAATGCACTGGGAGAAGGGAGCAGCTGAGGAACTGATCTTGTGTCACTGAATAGCTTCCATTCAGCCATACATGTCATTTACTTCTTGTGACAGGCTGAATATTGATAGTATTTATTTTAATGATTGTTTCAGTACTCCATCTGTGAGAAAGCAAAGCAGAACAGAAGCTTTTCAAAATAAAAAGAGAAGATTAAGCCTTTGATGTATCTGGCAAACCTGTCAGTGATGAGGAAGACATGTCGGAAGGCAGCACTGTGACTGTCAAAGTGGGAAGCAAGCAAAGTAAGATGCTGGCATGTGATGTGCCTGTCACTGCATGTGCCATAAACAGAGCAATGCACACCAGCTAGGCATATTTTAGTGCTGGTTAGTGTATATTTTACTGTTACAGGCATACCTTTGGTAATAGAATACTGTTACACATCCAGAAAATTTGGATTTATTGTATTACCTTTGTCATTTGAACTGCAGCTGTAATAGATGTGAGCATGCTGTTTATGTAGATCTCCTCTCAGCTATTGATAGCTATTTAAACATCAGACATTACTGTAAATTGTCTAACCTCCTGCTGGAGTCAATGGAGAGAGAAAAATGTTTCCAGAAGGTAAATGCTCTCACTTATCTTGTTTACCTATTTTGACGTGTGAGAAGTCTCCCTCCTGGCTTGACTGCCTAATACAAAACTATAGAGGATGTCTAGGCAAAAAGCTTACACCAGTCATCCAGCCTTTAGAGGGATGAATAACGCCAAGAAGAATTTCAGCCCATGTCTGTGGTACACAATAATAACAGATTACACTATCTATGCACGAATGAGAAGCCTACTTCTGAAGGCGTCATTTTCTCAAGTGCTTCAGGTTAGTCATCAACACAGAATTCACTTCACTTCCAGAAGCAGAAGAACTAATTGTGTGCAACGTCTTTGAAAAAGAAAACACATTTCTACACTTAGATGGAATGATTGGAATAACTAAGTTTTCTCACAATATCTTGTATGTTGTGGGCACAGTGAAAAAGCCTCTTGCCATTTCAGGTGATATCCTTCTATGCTTCACTATGAGCCGTCATCTTTGCTTCTGAGTCCCTGACACCCAGCACCCCAGAAGAAGTCAGCTCTCACCACACAAAGCCAGCTATAAGCCAAAAAGCTCTGCCTACTCCAGGAGACTGCCCAAAGGGCAGCAAAAAGGCTTTGGCCTGCCTGCCCACATCAGGTGGGAGGGTGGGTTGTGTTCCCCAGCCATTGCTGCCAGTGGCTGTCCTGTTCTTCATCTGATGGTAATTCCACAAGAAGTAGCAGTGCTCACTCAGGTCTCCAGGTCTTCTCCTGAGATTCTCTTTCCCAGTCTTCACTCCTTCCTATTGTCACTCTTTCTTCCCATCCTTGGCCCATTTCCTGGACCCTCTTTAGTTTTGGTAATGCTGCCAAGCAGGATCTGCTGTGATGACATCTGCAGAAATACACCTCTGCGTTCATAGTAACATCTTTGCTGTAATAAGCCAAACATTTAGCAAAAAATGCTCCAGAAGCAGTTGCAGAAATTCACAGGATCACAGGATGGGTTGGGTTGGAGGGGACCACAGGGGGTCATCTGGTCCAACCTCCCTGCATAAGCAGGGCTATCCTGAAGCACATGCACAGGATAGTGTCCAGACACTTGTTGAATATCTCTGGTGAGGGAGAGATTCCACAACCTCTCTGGGCAATCTAGTCACATAGACTACAACAACAGAGAATAATAAAGAAGTCACTACACAATAAAGAGGTTCTTCCTCATATTTAGGTAGAACTTCCTGTGTATCAGTTTCTGCCTTGTACATGATATTCTGCAGTAGGCATCCACAGGATAAGTGAATTATATATATTTTATTTTTAGTACTTTAGGATGATACTGTAGACTCCCAAACGTAAATTATCATTCAAAATATTGTATTTTTCATTATCTCTCTATATAACTCTATATTGCTAGCATTTAAAATCAATACCTGACTTCTTTTAAAACTTTGCTAAGTTATTTCTCTCAAATGACTTTTGGTTTTTACAGGATATGATGTAAAGCTGTAATTTTTGAAATTTAATTGCAAAAATCATGAAAGAGTTTTTCTGTTTATTGGATTTGCTTATTGTATTGTACTCTGTTTTTCCTGGGATGAGACTGGAACAAATCAAAGATGCCAAAGCAGGCTGGTTTTGTGCAAGTATGGCAAGAAATCTCTGAGGAGGAAGTGGTGAGAAGAAAGAATGTCAGTTTACCCTTGTTCATCCTTGTTACTCAATCTAGCTAAATATCTTTTTACTCAATCTAGCAGTGCCTATAAAAAAACCCCACACTTTTATGTATAATATTAAATTCCATATTTATAAAGAGTTGCATGTAGACATTTCTAGCTCCTAAAAATGGTGCATTCTTGGCAAAGCAGAGAATTTAGAATTTTGCCCATAGCAAAATTTGTCACTCAGAGTGCTCTGAACATTCAGAGCTAAATCTGTACATGCTGCAAAAAGGCCTCTAAGTCCTGCAAAAGAATGTAGTTCTCACCACAATGATGAATGTATGCACATACAAGTTCTGAACACTAGTAATCTTTCTGGAAAAGGTCTTCAAGGCTTTATAAATAGGGAGATTACTTTCATATGCATACATAATTCTGTATATATACTGTAGCATTAGCTCTACTGGTAGAAGCTAGTGTAGGTAAGGATGTGGAATAATGAAAGTATGTGTAGGTTTTTCAACTAAAAAGGGAATGCAAGGCTACCAGAGGTAACTGTCCAACCAGAACTGACTCCAGGAAGCATAAAAAACATTAAAAAGCAACACACAGGATTTTTTTTGCTAAATGTGAAATGCCTATCTGAGTGTAGCAACTTCAGCTGTTCAAATGCTTGAGTTTAAAACTTACAAATAGAATGTTATTTATTAATGAAAACTCCTTACAAGTCAGCAGTAAATGAATACAGATTTGTGATATAGCTAGTGACACGCCATGGAAGGGAAGTTCTTGTATGGTCTGGCACACACAAGTGTGTATGTGAAGCCTCACAGATCAACTTCTGTGTATTGTGCTCTACTGGCTCGATTCCCCTTTGCCTGAAATCAAATTACTATGATTTATTTTACAGCGTTACTCTAACAGCAAGTCACCTAAAACAGCTTTTCAAACATGGCTTAAATTAGTGCATTTCAATACCCATTATGTATTTTGGCATTACAGAGCATGTATATAACTTTTTCATTTAAATTCAAATTAAATCTGAACTGACATAGTAAATCAGCAAATCAAGTCCTGATCTTGGCTGGAACACTACACCACTCATCTAAAATAAAAAGTTTCTACCTCTCAGGCCCTAGTGCATTTTTTTGCCCTTTCACAATGGCTTTGCTTAGTATTTTCTATTGACTTATACAATACTCTCCTGAAAACTTAAACAAACAAGGCAAGAGAATGTGAGACACATAGACTAAGAGAAAATTACGAGATTAGGATTTTTCCTGATGATAATTTTACCTGTTTTGCAAGACAACCCCATATTTTTAAATTCTGCTAATTTCCATAGGCATAACAACAGGAACTGTGTGAGCTGCCAAAAGATCCTCCAAGCATTGGGGCAGAACAGAAAAAGAAGTGAGCAGATCCTAAACGAAAGACATTTCAGCTTCCTTGCTGCACAAAAACTCTGTCAACAGAAGTATGTGTGAGAATCCCTGGGGCGAAAACAGCCTTCTGCAAGCATTGGCTGAATTATTCACAGAAAAAAAAAAACCAAAAAAAACAACACCAGATAAAAAAAGGAGAGGGGAAGAAAAAAAATAAAAAGAGAGAGTAAGAGGATGCTTCATAGGAACACCAGGCACTTCTAAAAATACAGCATGACCTCATTCTTCACATTATGCCAGACCTTAACATTGTTCTTTGCTTTATCACCTGGAGCACCTGGAGTCAGGTTCCCACTGCTTGAGTTTGGATACTGTCAGTTTTTGAAAAGGTAGGCAGTGAAATGCCTTTTGATGTAGTATAAAGCCAGTGTACAGGAGTACCAAAATTAGCTTCCATGTCACTTGCAAATTCTAATTACTTTTTTGCCTATGTTTCGTCAAGACCTACATTTGCTACCAAAGTTTTACAAGTCTTTCATTTTATATATACTAATAGAATCATAGCTTGCAGAAGACTTCTGCATACACTGCAAAATGTAGCTGTAGTGCAAGTTACTGGACACATGGGCCTCTGAGTGTGATTATAAATCAGTTATTTGCAAATCCAGCCTGGAAAGGAGAAGGGTGTATTGTCAATGGAAATACAGAGTGAGAAGTCTTTGAGTTATAGTTAAACTTTAGATGTTTTTTTCTATATTGCTTTTGAACAGAGCAAACAGCAAAAATGGAAATGCTCCAATACCCTTCTACTTGTTTAATGAATGCATTCATGCACTCAGGCTTGTAGGTGTAGAATACATTTTTCACCTTGAGATATCCTTGAGGCACAGATACCTGGCACAGATGCTGCCACATCTGTGTCTATCCTGACTCATTTCAGCGAGTGAAGGAAGTGACCCTGAGATGCTGGTTTCTCTTATACCTCATGCTACTGATTGCCTTCACTGAAGATAAGCAGTATTTTATCCAGCAAAAAAAATGGCATAGTTATGAATGAGTCAGTCAGCAAATGAAGCCACATCTTGAGGCAACCATTTTTCAGGAATTACTTTATATGACAGTTTTGTGAGGGTTGTCTCAATTCAGAAGTGTTCATTATCCCAGGACAGCTGCACTACCAGGTCTGTCTACTACCAGCTTTGCCATCACTGCTCCCACCTCCACTGTGTCAGAAGCTTATTCTCATTGCCAAGGAAAGTAAAATATCTTCTCATGCAATAAACTAAAATGACCTTGTTAATTTAATAGTGCTTACATTTATGTTTGTCTTAGGTGCAACTGTTGGTGGCAGATGTGCCGTTTTCCAAGCACTCTCTTAACAAACACAGCACTGTCAGCAATTTATTTACAGCTGGACCTACTTTGCAGTATATAGGAAGAAAGACTGGTACTAGAGGAATTGTTGACACATTTTGTGCTATTTGCTGAGCCCGAGGCTGAGTTTAATCCAGCAGAGGCACTAACATCCTGCCAGTAGCTGACTCAATTGTATTTTCGCCTAAACCAGCATTTCCAAAGGCACTGTCATTGTCACCTTATACCACATGGTAATTGCAAATAAGGTGAGAAAATACCCTCTGCAATACAACTGTTGCCCTTTCTAAGAGCTTAGATCCTTGGTTTTAGTTCTTTAGTATGTAAACTAACTAGAACTAGGCTTTAGTTCTAGTTAGTTTACATAAAGTGGGCCTTGCTTTTGCAAATCTTTCTGTTTAGTGCAGCCTGTGAATAGCAGGGTTACCATCCTAAGCAAAACCAAATGGCAGGAATGTGTGAGCAGCAGTACAGTACCTTCAAAGAATAAGAATTGTCTTTCTTTCTGCTAATAGGCACCTTTTACCACTGCATTCAATGTGTTACTTTTGTATTCCCTGTTCTGCCTCATGTGCCTTGTCTTACACGTATGAAATGTACCATCAATCTCCTGATAAGATATTAGACAGAGGTTGTTTCACTACATGCTTTTAGAAGGCAATTTTGAGTGATTTAAGATTACACTCTGAATTGCTTTAGAAATTAAACCTGATGTAAAGATATTGCCCTAGAATACTTTGGCTTTGTTTTTATTTGAGCAGTGCAATCAATGTGGAACAGGAAGAGTAGCCAGCTATATATGGACACTGTTCATAAACACAAGCTCCAAAATGAACCAACACCTGATAAATATTTTAGAAATAACACTGGATAAACCACATAGGAAAAAAAGAAGCCTGTGTCCCTTAGGCTAATGAGCTTCACATTGGTAAGATCCCAGGTTTTTATCTAAACTGCCAGTCCACACCAAAGTCAGGAAACATCTTTTCTGCGAGCAAAGTCACACAGGTATGAGCTGCTTCTCCTTTCTGTTCCTTCAGCTTGTAAAGTGAATTCCATTATGTATGTTCACGGGATGCTCAATGGACTGTTTGGAAATTAATCTTCATTTTGCACAAGTGGAAAGAAGCTAGAAGGGACCAATTTTTTTTTTTTTTTTCATATTGGAGGATGTCTATGATAACATACAGTTATATAACACAGTTGCATTCATATCTTTTTACTTTCAAAATCCTGAAAGAGAAATGGCATAAGACAACCACTTCTCACTCTACAAGTTAGGTAAATAACAAACAGCTTAGTTTTAGGGTTTGGGGTTTTGTGTTTAGCTCTTTTGTATTCAAAATTGTTTCTCAACAAAAAAAAATTTCTTTCCCAACCTGCGTCTTCCAAAACTGTACATATCCCTCTGAAAAATCTCTGGTCAACCTCTGGCACTGACTAGCAGCCAAAAGCAGTTATTTTGGCATTTCACAGGGTCAGAAACTGGTATGGTCGGATTTCGTATGGTTCATAACTCCTTAAAATGAAAGAAATTAAGTTTTTAAAATTTATTTCCCTCTCTGAAAAAGAAATACATATCACTGTCTTGGGTGCCTTCCTGAGAAAGTATCAGTTCATATTCATCTCAGTTTTAACCATTATTATCCAAAATCTGCATATAAGGAATGGGACGCTTGCATCTGCTGTGACCATACAGGCAGCAGATTAGTTGTAAGCTGGAATCAAAATTCTGTATCACTAAGGCATTGTCTTTATCACTTTGCATCTTCCATCTGTTAAAAATGTTTTATTTACTAATCATCATGATTGAATTTACACAAAGAACATAAGAGACTGAGGCTTCATCAGGCATCACGACTGAAGATCTTGTTTTAATAGGATGAATTTTTCTCAATATTGTTTCTGGTAGACAGTTACATTTCATTAGAAATATGTTCCCTTTTCCCCCTGAACTGTGTTTTCTTAAACAGGGATAAACAAATAATCTTAAGTAACCCTTTACACCCCCCCAAGGTTCTGATTTTCCCATAGCCTAATGAATTCCCCCAACACCTCCAACACCCTCCAGTAACTCTTTAGTGCAGTGCTTCTGCCTCAAGCTTCCTTTACACCACCAAGTTCAATTTCAAGTCCTAGTCCTGATCTTCAAAGTAATCTTGATGCTTCAGCATCCTCTGTCCTTGCCACCTGTGGCCATGGCAAACACAGGGGTGAAAAGCCTGGTGCAGGGGAAGAGATGCCCCAGCAGCCACCAGGAGCTACTACACTCATTCCAGGAGAAACCACATAAAAATACGTCTCTCTTGCTGCTTTCTGAGGGAAGTACAGAGAGAAAAGTAACTCACAGGACACTGGTGTTTGGGATAAGAACTGCCTCAGCTGGTCTGAAACCAGCCAGTCTAGAGTGTGGGAAGCAGGCAGACCCTGGTAGCTTCTGAACCCTGCCTAAGTAGATTAATCCTGTTTACAAGACCTGATTGTTTCTGATACCTAAGCCAGATGGCTGAATACCTGAAAGAAAAAAACAAGTAAATTCAACTGCCTAAACATATTGGCCTTCAGCTGGCAGCTCAGAGAGGTGCAAATCTCCTCCAACTCCTCTGACATACCTACTGTGTGGATGTTGTAGGACAGCAGGGCATCTCAGGGGCACTGCTTGGCACCTGCAGGTAGGCACTTGTTTAGGCAGATGAATTGTACTTTCAGATTCCTTAGTAGGCTATTCAAAGAATTGAACTTCAGGCACCTAATTTTGATGTCTAACTTTAGGTTTCTTAGTTAAGAGCCCTTATCCCTCCTTTCCCTATACAAAAAACCTGCATTCTTATATGTATGCACCTCTGGCATAAGTACTGCATTGCTTCCAAAAAAAAAGCGTGTGTTAGTCTTCTGGTTAGGCAAAGAAGCTGCTGTAGGAAGCCAAATTGATAAAAATTGCCAGCAGCTCCCTGCTGCTTAAGGACCTGTTTCTGTGCTCCAGTACATTATTAGGGAAACTTTCAAGGCTAGATCAGAACATACTCAGAAAACAAACAAGAACAAGCACTTCACTGCCAGGTTTGTGGCACTTCAGCTCCCGAGGTTTGCACTCCTATCAGTCTTATAAAGTTTCTGCAGTGTTTTGGCAACATGCTACATTTCTCAGTCGAAATACCCTGCTTAATGCAAGACTGGTAAACAGCTTGAATAGGCAGGGCTTTGATTTATGAACTGCATCAATATGGTAATGAGCACGTTGGCTGGGCAATTAGTTTTAAATTGTATAAGCTCACACCAGCTCTTGTTATTATGAGTACAAAGGTTTGTCAGAGTACCTCTGAGTTCAGTATTTCAGAATCCTCTGGTGTCTTTATGCCTATTAGACCAGAACTGAAGCAAATTAAAGCCTCTGCTACACCTTCTGAATCTAATACCACTAAACCATGTTCATGAAAATATCAGCAGTGAATAGATTAAATAAATGCATCCATTTAAAATGCTACTTTGCATGCTTTTTTTTCCCCCAGTCCAAGATGGGCTTTGATCTCCAGCAATGTCTTTATCACCCTCTCTAATCAGTGTCTGTAATGAATGCTAAAGAAATGGTGACCCTGCAATAAATGCCAATTATGCTGCAGGGCAGCCCCTCCTCTCAACACCTGCTGGGTCCACCAGATATAAACAGGCAGCAAGGGAGGACTTGTGTCAGCTGCAATGAAGATCAGTTATTTCAGAGGGAGCACAAGTTATTTTAGAGGAACCTCCTGTGATCCCTAGCTGTATGTGCAGAAAGGCCAAAATGAATCTCGCTTAAACAATTTTTGTCAAGCAACACTTTTTGGTACAAGGACTCTTCCTTCAAAACCAACATATATTTGATGGATAACCCATGCATTTTTTGCTTAATCAAAAAAAAACCCCAAAACAAACAACCAAAAAAACCACCACAACAACACAAAAAAACCCCCCAAACAAACAAAAAAACCCCAAAACAAAATAAAACAAAAAGAACATTTATGTTGGGAGATAATTACTCCTTTTGATTAATTTTCAAAGCTTTCAGAAGAAAGATGTGCTCGAGCATAAAGTGCTCAGATGAGTACATCAATATTTTCAGCCTTTCTATTTCTTGCTCCCACATGTGATTTTTAAAATTATATTGTTAAGTATTCAGTTAATTTGACAGTATCTTATAGTTCTTTCATATGGTTCTGTTTGGGAGGTAAGCTTTGTTTTGTATTTTTTCCCAGATAAACTAGGCAAAGGCAAAACATCCAGCAATACTTAATGACAGCCGCTTCAGAGATGCCTAAAGTTTTATTTAGGTACAAAAGGAAGTGTTTCTTAAACCAAGGTGCATATTTGAGCCCTGAGTAGCTATTTTGAACAAATTCCCTGTTTGCCTTTCTGCTTTTAGGTTATTTCTTACGTTATTTGAGATCTTCCAATAATTAGTTACAGTCATCTGTTTTCCAGTCTCACTTCTTTAATTCCAGATTTCTGCTTAGTCTGATTTCTTGTTTTGCTTGCTAGATTTATGAGATTTATGGTATCAGATGTTCCTTCCCCATAGAAGGGGTCACCTTTTATAAATAAGAGCTCTCTTTTTTGGATAAACTCAAACATTTCAAGTGGTTTGACAAATGTAGTCTAAAAATATCTAAACTAGCTCTAAGCCTACTAGCCGAGGTCTCACAAATAATGAAGAGCTGAGGCACACTGCTGTGATACACCTTTTTTTTGGGATGGCCGAAGAGTAACTCAGGTCTTTACATAATACCTGCAATAACAGTATGCCAAGTTCAGAGGTCATTTTTTAAGCTATTCCCTGGAGCCTTCATAAGATTGGCTTCTTATGCTATTTTGTGAGACTTCCTCAGATTTTCTCCACCTGTGACATCTTTCCTCTATGCAGACTGAAAGTGCCTGGGGTGTTTTCACATGACTTTGTGGAACAAAGTGGCAAATAAGCACCCCATCATGAAAAATTATGCACTCCACTAGTGAATGCTCCTAGAAATTTTAAAGGGTCTGCTACACCTGAAGTGTAGTCCACAAATAAAGAAGAGATGGATTTTTTTTTTTTTTCAAAAAAAGTGATTTGGAATAGGAAAAAAATACCTGAAACACTTCATAGGCAGTCTAACAGCCATATAAAGCAAAAGTACAGGATAATTATTTTTTTTTACTTTTTCTAGTTTTCCTTTCCTATATAAGGCATTTCTTTCCAACCTTTAAAAATAAACACAAAATTAAGTAGAAATCTTAATCAAAGGGGAAGTCAATTGCCTGGCAGGATGAGGCTCACACAAACATGAAGTTCATTTAATTTGATTTCCATGAAAATATTGTATTGATGTGAATTCCGTTACTGAATCCCTTAAACAAGCAGAATGGTTATGTCCAGAGTCCACATAGCATACAAGTATTAAATCAAATTATCAACACCCTCCCCTGGCCAGGCAAGGGCCTCTGCAACTTTATTCAAATAAATGAATCTCTGACAGAGATGGAGTGTTTCACCTTAATTTTTATGAGTACAAACTTTTGTGTTAACGTAAGAGAGATTTTCTTTCCTTCAGAATGCTGTAAGTCATTAATTCAGATATCAGAGAGTAGCAAAATTAGTCATTTTTCCCCTTTGTGACAAGAAAAAAAGACTAGTTGCTTTGACTGAGTTATAGAAGTGCCACAAATTCAGTTTCAATGTTCTTTCAGTAAAAATGCTAGTGTGTTCATCTGTGCACTTGCATGCATTTTTACAGAGACCCTCTTATGACTGAGGATTCCTGTGCCATCTTAATGGGAGTTAAAGATCAGTTTTTCCTGAAGCTCAGACACTGTAAATCACACCAGTCTAAAGTGTTAGATTTGTAACGTGCATATTTGTAATGCTAGATGTAATGTCTGCTTTTAACACTGAGGAATAACCACCACATTGACAATATTTAGTTTAAAAGTATAAAAAGGAAGTAAATATTTTATGGTTTTATTACCTCTCTACTAAAAAAAAAAATGGTAGAACGAATGCTCTAACTTTAGGCACCTACCTAATGCTCCAAACAGTTTAAGGCTAAAGTTGTTGATGTTTTTATCACTAAATATATAAGGAGGCTTGATATTCAAAAAGCTGTAGGGTTTTCCTTTTGTAAAATGTGAGCCTCTTCTAAAGTGTGTCTTTCCAAAGGGAAAATGTGTCTGGCAGTAAACACTCTAATTTCAAAACTTCAAGCTCTCTCTGGCTGTTTTCTAATACATGTCTTCATCCCCATTGTTCTTAAAAGAAACTTAAAAATGGTAAAAAACTATAACTAATGCAACTCTGGCTCCCCGAGCCAAAGTGATGATAGGGCAAAGCAGCAGTATGAAATACAGGCTTCCCTGCACACCTCATCCAGGCATAAACCACCCACAGCAGGCAGAGTGGCCACGACAAGGAACCAGCAATGTCGCTGCCTCTGGCCACCCACACCAGGGCACTTACTGCTGACAGGTTTTTCTCTGCCACCTCTCTCTCTCTGTAAACTGCAGTAAATGAAGTTTTTATGCTTTTTGCTGTTGGGGGAACATGGAATCAGTCTTGTTCATCTTTCATCGCCAGAAGTTATGTGAACACGTGGCAGTGCCTGCAGCCACAAAGGTACCATGTATTATTAGCCACAAGGCTGCATTGCTTTAGTCAAACCACACTTTGCAAGATGATGCCCAAAAGCAGTGAAAAGCAGAGTTACTTTTAGCCTTTCCTGGGGAAAAATAGAGCCCTGTGTAGAAACAATGCATGGATGCACAGTAAGGAAAAAATTAGCTGTGCCACTTCCCAAAAAATATGTCCTCAAGGCTTTAACAAGCCCTGGAAGAACCATGCTCTGAGCTCAATAAATAGGCTGAATGATAACAAATAAATGGACAAATGAAGATTTGTAACAATTTAAAATTTCAGTTGCTCCAGCAGGTGAAAATTAGCTACCTTGATCAGAGTCAGATTGTGTATAGAGAAAATTATAACACCACACTAAAATTGCTTATATTCACAGCTTAACATACTTATTAACCTTTTCCCACTGCACTTTAGCATATTTATATTCTTAAAACATAACATCTCATTTGCTAATGGAATATTCGCACATATGCAAGTACTGAGGCAAGGACTCTGCTTATTAGACAGCCTGGGATGTACTCCCCATGTGTTTGCTATAATGCACTACTGCCATCCCTTTCAATCATTGGGAATGCTGTCATGATTTTATATTCCTAGGAGTTTCCATTGCAGTGAGAGATCGGCAAGTATCAGACTGAGAGCTGCCTGACAGACCTTCACCTTGCTCCTGCTGAAGAAGTGTATTACCATATGGATTTTAGTGACTTGTTCCCACCGTTCTGTGGCCTGGGATTTCCTGCTGCACCCTGCACATGAGACAGGCAACAAAGGACGTGGCAATACAGGAAAGGCAATGCTGAAACAAGACATGTTAATCTTTGACTGCGTGCTGTGATAAGTAATTAACGTTGCTTCTGTGTGAGTTATTTACAGCTAATTGTGTAATTTTGCAAGAGGTTCAGTTTCCCTTTAATTTGGATGCAGTACCTACCTGGCAACATTAAACTTTTAGCAAATTCTTGTCATAGATGACCTTCAGCTAAGTAAAGAAATGTTAACTTGCATAAACAATTCCAAAGATATTTGAAAGTACCCTAAATAAACACCATACCTGTGAGGGTACAGGCAAGTAGAAGGCTTTTATGAGCTTCTGCCTGAAATACTGTTGAGTTTCCTCTTCTCAGAGCAAGAGGCAGAGTGCCATAGAGTTTATCTGCTATGTGTTTACTGCTACAAAGCCCCCTTACCACCCCCCATTTTCCTATAAAATGTAGATATATGGGAAAGCACCAGTGTCCACCATTCATTTGCATTCTTCAGGCTGAAGACATTGTCAGTATTGCTTGTGTCCAAAATAACTCTCTCAATTATGAGCCTCAACCTATCCAAGCAAGATAAAATCCTGGGACTACTAACTTCCAGGATTTGTTTTGGGAGAGTTTTTATGTAATGGTGTCAGTCAAATAGTGTACATGAAAGCAATTCTTCAGAGACAGTTTAAATGCTACTGCAGAAATGCCTACCAGACTGTAAAAAATCTATTTTAAGGGGTATTAAAAAGATGACAAGGAAGGTTCCCTCAAGCATGTGTACTCTGTTCATACATGGCCATGACAATTAGAGTAAATGCTCTTTATCTAACACCATTTTATCTCAAATTAACATTTGTGTGGCAAGATTTCAGTTTACTCTGATAGGTACTTAAAGAACTGATAATTAAAGAAATAAAAATATACTAATTTCAAGATTTTTGAATTCTCCATTTCCACTTCTTTCAAGAAAACTTGATAGCTTTGCTTTGTGCAACATTTTCCATATGGGGGTGTGCCTCTCTAATGCATATTTGAGGAGCTTATGACAAACAGGTGCACACAAGTGAAGATAAGTAGTCACATGTTTGTGTGCCTTATTGTTATGAATTCAGCAATGCTGAGTGCCTCTCTGTAACAGCTGGTATGAGACTTAGGTCAAAACACTAGGTGCTACTACATTTCACCCAAAACAGTGGCTAAATTAAATGCCTTCAATTTTTTTCCCCTCTCCCAAAAGATATGTGAGAAATCCACTGCCACAGAAGTGCAGAGGAGCTTGGAAGTGTCTGTGGCCTGCAGAACTGGCTGGGACAGCAGAGGTAAACTGACCACTAGTGATGCAGAGAAATCCCTTCAGGTTTCCTTTGTCCTATCCATGTCAAAACACCTTGGTGCTCCTGATGCTTCCCTTCTCCTGGTGGATGCTCTGCAATGAATGTTACTTTGCAAGCAGGGACAGGACTCTCTGTGCAGCACTGGCTGGGCAGGCAGGAGGGAGATGCCCACGGCCCATGACTCCCCACCAGTTCTAGAAACAGCTCTCAAGGCAGCCCAGAGCCAGGCAGGAGGCAGCTCAGGCACAGCTGCTTCCAGCAGGCCAAGCTGCTTGACTCTGTAGATTCCTGGATCATGGATTTGTAAACTTGCTGAACATGAACGGCATCTGTTATTAGGCATTTCTGTCTTGTAAAGCGAGCAGGAAGTCTAAAGGAAAGGACCCAAGGACAGAATTGTCTAGTACAGAGAAAGAGGGGTTTGGGCATGGCTCACATGGAGACAAAGGCTTGCTTTCACAGAAAGTTGGAAATGCCTTAGATTTAGGGTAAAGGTTGATATGTTTGAGCTGTATGTTACTTTAAGTGCTCTGGCACTGGCCAGAGAATGAGTGAGCTCATGCTCTACAGTTACATGTGGAGCCATAACTCAGCCCATCTTAGGAAGACTGTGAGCCTCAGTATCACCAATAAACTGCAGAAAATAGATAAGTAGGAGCAAGGAGCAGGGCCTGGGACTCTCCCTTTCCAGGGAGATTCTTCTCATACCAGACCAAAGACCCTGGTACCTTGCTCACCAGGTTTAGCCCTGTAAATCTCATCTCCCTTTCAGAGCAATGCTTGTTGCTGGCAGGAGGATTTTGCCATGCCAGAGGATGTTTAAGCCTGGTGGCTGATGAACTTTCCTGAAAAGTATAAGCAGTGTTTTAGACAGTGGGTCTAGAAAGCAAATGTTCCAGCTCCTGGGCAATGAGAAGCCTCTTTTGCTGCTGCCATTAGAGCATCATTTCTTCTGAGTTCATGAATGTCATTAAGCAGAAGATCTGCTCCCAGAAAATAAGGTCCTGCTTTATTCACAGCCTGGGCTGCTCTCAGCACAGGTCACTGTGTGAGTCTTGCTGTGGGCTGGGGGCAGATAGGCCAAAGCACTAGGAGCCACCAGCCCCAAGTCCCTGCCAGGCAGGCCAGCAGGTCTGCTTTCACATGTAAAGCAGAATGGAAGCCAGTGAACAGGCGGCATTGATGAGCCGGGCATCAAAAGCAAGGGCATGTAAAAGCTGAGTTAATTGGTGCTTAAAGCACTTTAAGCAGAAATTCAGAAATTAAGATCTGATGCAAAGATGACTCAGAAGCAACACACTGAGTTTAGCTGGCATGCATAGGGAGCTTCCCTGTTAAAGGGAGCTAAACATTTGTCAGTGCCAGAGGGCTTTTATAACAGGAGAGTTGCTTTAGCCCCAAAATGGGGTTTTCTAACAATGCCCTGTCTCCCAGTAAGGGAACACCAAAGCTGACTCAGAGAACTCAGAGTGGAGACTCTGCCCAGAGGAATAATATGAATCATCTAAACCACTCTCACATCTCCCCCCATCAATTTACTAAAAGCATCATATCTGTAGTTGGATCTGTGGTTAAAAAAATGTGGCCTAAGGCAGGATTTTTTTTGCTGCTGTGTCAATACATGAAAAGGTCCAGAATGTGTTTAGGAGTAGGCTGATGTGGATTAAAAAAAATCAGTAAAATTCTCAAAATATTGTTCTTGCTTTCTCTGGATAACATCTTAGAGAAAGACATGCTTCACACAACATGATTTTCAAGTGATGAAATCTTTGCTTCTTCACTGCCTCTTTTTGTGATTCCTCCTTTGGCTCAAAGGAGTTGTGCCAATATAAAAAAAATGTTATTTATATTGTGGTAGAGCCAGGACACCACATAAAGAACTTGTTCTTTATTGTGTGAAGTGCAGTAAATTCACAGGAATGAGTCCCTGCTCAAGGAACCCACAGCCTATAACTCTGAACATGGCATGGCACGAAGAGCTATGGAAAACACCAACGACCATACAGAAGGCAGATCGTGACAGGCATAAATAAACACAAATGTTGGCCAGCAAGCCCCTAGAGGCTCATGAGGCTGAAGGCTTTAGAAATACTGATGCTATTAAAATGCTATTTTACAATCACACACGGGATGATTTTTAAAAAACATTTAAAAACATTTTAACAACCCATAAAAGCATTACTGAGTTGTGTCTTGGTACTAAAGACATGAGGATGTTCCACAGGGTTTGGCCATTCTATATTCAGGTGGAATCAGGAAGCAAAGTATAATTTCAAAATATAGATGAAAATATTTTCAGTGATCTTGTGGGTATACCATTCAGCTAGTTACTGCCTTATGTTTCTTTGTGCATTTTGACTTAGGTGAGATTTGGATCATTTAACTCATTCAAACTACTTCAGCCACCTAAAATAACTATTTGCAAAGTTTTGATAAGTCAGTGCAACCCCAGAGTTTGCTGTTATGTATTCAATATCATTCTTTCTTCTAAGTGGATTTCCAATCTATTTTGAAGAGTAAAAATTGAAGAGTAAGAGCTTATTCTTAGCCAGAAATTAATTAAACCCCATTCATTCAAATGAAGATAATTCTATCTACTCAAAGACATTTTTTATGTCAGCGCCTCTTTTCCAAGATTCCATAAAGTACTCAGCAAAAATGTATCACAATTATGGAGGAAAGACCATGGAGGAAACAAAAGAAGAAAAGGCTGTGTACATAATTGCTAGAACATTTTGCACCTTGAAACTTCTGGAATGAAAAACTACATCAAATTTAAAGACAAAAACCTGTACGTTTTTCACGTCATCTTACTTAATGTGTTACTAGAAACAGGACTGAATTTACCCTCAGAGCACCTTGTGAGGAAATTCTCAGTCTATCACCACTAATTTTTACCCTTAAAAAAATAATTCTGGAAAACTGCTCTCCAGAGAGATGCAGCTTTTTTTTTTGGCAAAAGCCATCCTCACCAAGCTTCTTTTACTACCTTAACATAGAACAGTTTATACATTATATAACACATCAAATAACATACCTTAACAATACAGTTTATTTCACTAATTTCCTTAGTGAAATAAACTGTATGGTCAAAGAGAACTGTTGGCTATAATAACTAGAATTTAGAATTTCTTCCATAAGAAATCTCTTGGTCAGAGATATTCTTTTTCTCCATTAGCTACTCAGCTCTTATTTACTGTAGTTATTAAAGACAGTTCTTCAGACGATACCACACCAAAGAGCCACAACAACAACAACAAAGGATTAAACACGGTGGTTTGCTCCAAATGACTGGCTGAATCAGAGCAAATCAGATTGCTGAGGTGTGTCTTCGGCTGAGGCTCACAGAGTCTTGGTTTGGCATGTTTGTGGCGCTGTTGTCTAGTTGCATTTTGTTAAAGTTGATTAATATAACTAGATTTTATAGATAACTCATCTAATAAAACAATCTGTAGCAATACTTCAAACTTTTTGTAAGAAGTGTCATTGCTGCATTATTCATTTTATCGACTAGTGCACACAGGGAATAAATCAATTTGAGCTGCAAAATAAAATTAGATGTAGTAGGGGTTTTAGTATAGCTAAAAGATTTGGCTGAGGAAAGATGTGAGGAGATGGAACAGAATAAAAAAATTAAAGCTATTCAAAGTCTATTTATTAAAAAATTCTTTTCAGGGAACTGTGAGAAAAACTGTGAGAAAACCAAACCAAACCAAACCAAACCACTATAATAGGTCATATAATCTAGTTCCTCTTCTTTTTTAATTAATCTAGAGAGGCATTTTGCCAGCATTAATAAAATGCCTTTTCTGAAATGAAAGAACCTAATTTTAGAAGGAAGAATTTTTTATTATGAATTTTTTCAGGAATTCCTGTTCTGAAGACATTAACAAAGTTGTTCCCATCCTGATCAGCAGGGAAATACACTTTGAAACGTTAAATTGTCTTGCAAGGTCTGATCTATGATTTCTGCTATTCATCAGTCCAAACCCCAGAGAAAATAATCTCTGCTCTAGAAAATTAACAAAATTTATAGAGAAGCATTAATAACAAAATTTTAAATACTATTATTTCTATCACAGATGCTGGATGAAAAATCCTGAGGCTGGTAGATGCCAATTTCAGTTTTACTTAAGTTGTCTTGGAACAGAAATGTCAAGGAAAGCCTCAGAGAAGACAAAACTGTTACTCCTTGATCCAAGCTTGGAAACAGGGCCTGTTAGGCACAGCCCGTGTGACTAGTTTGCACTGTTTGTCTGAAAATAAGCTGCAAATTAGAAGAGTCTGTCTCTCCCCAGGGACAGCAGAAGGAGCTTAGGATGACAATTATTGATGGGTTATCTTTGCTGCCCAACTGAATCTCACCAGGACTGTCCAGCCCAGAAGCACACATTCCACCAGGAGACACCAAAACTGATCTCCTGGGAGCCCTGGATTTAGCTTGTCACATCTCCATTTCTAGAAGGGACCAGCACAGTCCTCTGAGAAGCTGTGGCAAGCAATCAAAGTCTCAGTACTTCAGCAGGGACCTTTGAAGGATGTAGAGGTCCCAGGGATGCCCCATCCCCAATTAATCTAGAGATGCTGTAGTCTTGGGATTAGTCTATCGAATTTGTTAATGGAACATCTGCCATTAAAAAAAAAAATGGGCAGAGCATACACAGAAATATTGGCAGAAAGAAGTGCTGCCTTACTCATTATTTTCTGGTGGAGTGAATAAATCAACTCTGAACACTGTTTAGGAAACTTGCAACACTGATGTAGACTGCCTACAATAACTTGCTTATTGATGACCTATAAATCCAGCTGAAATCTCACATTAACCTTTTCTCTGAGTAGCTTTTTCATTAGTAGATGATTAAGTGATCAGAAATGGCTGAAAATGAAGCCACTCAGCTTGCAAAAGGGCAATGTCCCTGTTGCATCTACAAGTCCTGGTATTTTTCAAAGTTGGAGGCACCAGCTGAAACTGGGCTGTTTTCTGAACAAACTGATTCAAAAACTTAAACACAAACCATTGCAAGTTAGTGGAGAGGCACACTGATTTGTTATTTTTTAAAGAAGCTTAAGTTCACACTTCCCATGCTGTGCTCAGCTCCCAGACTGGATGTCTTATTTTTCCCCCATTGCATAAATATTTATAAGATGGAATTCCCATTAATGTCAGTACCACATTACTGTATGTGATGTCACAGAAACCTTACTTGTCACCTGCCAGAAGCTCATCAGAATTGCAGAGCATTAACTGTGTTCTTGCGCAGCACCAGACCACAGAAGGAGTGATGCCATTTTGTCAGACCTATCATACTACTAGTGCATAAACTTCAAAGCATTTAATGGAAAAGAACCTCCAAAACTATGTATTTCTTACTGTTAGCCTTTAAATACTGCCTCTATTTTTAATCTCCAGAAGCTCAGTTTTGAAGAAACCTCCAAAACTAGCACAGTGGACTGAAACACCAGAAAATACAAAAAAAGATCCTCTTTTAACTGACAAGAACCATCAGCAGTGCCGCCTGGACACACTGCAGTGGAAATAAATTGGTTCCTGCATCTACTACCAGTTTCCACTACCTTGTCTCCAGATTATTACATATGCAGAGAAGCCTTCTGCTGAGAGATATACACTTCAATTTCAGCCCATGACCTCATATTTTACCTTATTGCTAGAGATTCAGACCGAGTTCTGTGTTCTACCCTTAGGTACTTGTAGACTGTAATTAATTCCTATCTCACCTGCTCCTTTTTCACGGCCCAACATGTTAAAGTCTTGGAGCCATTTCTTCAGAAGATATATTCTTCTGTCTCCTAAATAAGCCTTGTTCTCTGGACCTCTTCCAAGTTTTCCTTAGGGAATGCACCAAATTACAAACCTCTTGAAAGATTTAGAGGTCCAGCGGGGCTTCACGTGGTGCAATAATTGGGGGAGATCGGCTTTAAAGGATATGGCTGGGCAGGTTAAAGTCAATGGAAGTTCAACGTGTGGAGAGATTAGAGGATCAAGGCTTGGTAGGCTGAAGGCAGTATGTGACCTAAAAATGTTAGTAGGGATTCAGACAACAGTGTCTCTTCAAATCCTAAATCTAGGCCTGACTTTCATTCTTTGGTGCTCATTAAGATACCTGTGTAAATAGCTGTGGTTGTGGGGAAGCCCAGGGAAGAACTGCAATTTGCTCCAAGTGGAGTGCAGCCGGAGAGAGACACCCAAGTGTGTATGAGATGCTGCAGGGACAGAGAACAGCAGGAGTCCCAGCCCCAGAGTCCGGGGTGAGGCAGCAAGGCAGGACCAGCTATGGAGGCTCCCGCATTCCCATCCTGTCTAGAATCAGGGCCAGGGTGTTGCCTAAAGTCACCCGACCCTGTCCTCTGAAACTGCTGGCAAGTGAGAGAGGGATTGGACCTGGAGGGTCAACACCCCCACCTCCTTACCCAAAACCTCCTCCACCCCAGCCTCCACGCTGTGGAAGTGCAGGGGATCTGCTCGCCAGTTGTAGGATATGGGGTTATGATGGTAAAGTGTTTCAGGCTTATGCTGACCAGAAGGGCCGGCGGGGAAGGCACAGCTGCAGGCCGGGCGGGCGGAAGTGGTCTGAGGGGAGAGAGGCAGCTCCGAGTGGGGAGAGCCAGCTGAGGGACAGTTGGAAGTGAGATTGTGATTGGCTGGAGGGACACACAGACAGCGCGTGACCAGAAAGGTGATTGGATGGAGGGACGCGCGGACAGCGTGTGAACAGAAAGGTGATTGGCTGGAGGGACACACGGACAGCGCGTGACCAGAAAGGTGATTGGCTGGAGGGACACACGGACAGCGCGTGACCAGAAAGGTGATTGGCTGGAGGGACATGCGGACAGCAGCGCTGCAGCGGGGCCAGCCAATCGCTGCCTTCTTTGTGTTGCGTTCTGTCAGGTCCCGGTTTGCTCTCAGTCGTGCTGGGTAGAGGTTAAAGGCATAAAAAGGGTGTGATTTCTACAACAAAGCAATCTCCTTTGGATGCATAAGGGGGTCCATGTTGCTTTGTTCCCTGTTGCTACACCCAGTCAGGTCAGCTGCCATCCATCCATCCATCCATCCATCCATCCATCCATCCATCCATCCGTCCGTCCCACTTGACCAGCCTCGAGTCGCAGCTCTGTGCCACCATAGCTATCATAAAACACTTACAGAGGATGTCTGAATGCAACGAATCCATCACATAAATAAACCATAAGTGTAATTTGCCCTGAAAGTGAAAGAAATGCTCTGTTTAACGATGCCCGGTTGTTTGATGATTGCAGGGAGTGCAGTGACAGCCACAATGATGAACTGTGTTCCTCTGAATAGTCTCTCAATAATGCCTGTGTGACAACTCAGAAGTGACATTTCTCATATACAACACCTGATAATGTCAGCTTCACTACACTAATACACTCATTGCTCTAATATCTCAGTCTTACAGCTGGAGAATGCTACCTGCCTAAAAAGCAAAGCAATCTTTGTGCTATTTATCAGAAGACTTTGTACTTTGTTTTCCATGGAAAATGGGATTGTCCTTTCTATGTCATAGGATAGTCCTTATCCCAAGAGATAATAAAAGAGATTAAATATTTTTTTTTTTAAGAAGTAGGAAAATAGATCACAGTATTTGCCCATTTATCCCATATAAATGGGTTTAATTTTAAAAAAAGTTATTTTTAAAAAGGAATACTGAAACTCTTCTAGGGGGAAGGTCAGGAATTTCTGAAACATTATTCAAAGGCCCTTCCTTTAAGAAGTGGACTCCTAGGGATAGACAGCACATTTCCAAAAACTGTGGAGCTCCATGAATGTTGCATATCAAAAGCATGACTGTTCCTTAACATCATCCTGTGCATATTCCATTAGGAATCCTTAAAAATTGTTTCTGCTAAGGATCCCTGTAAAATATGTGTCAAATCTAGTATTGTGTGTCTCAGCCCTGCCCCTTTTAAGAAAATCCCTGTCCACAGAGCAGCTAGTCTTGTTTAGTCTTTATCTTTCCAATATGTACTTGAACTCCTAGAATCTCTCCTTCCTTCTACCTTTTATTCTACTTACTGTGTTTTTTTTATTGCATCACCTTCCTTTATATTATAGGTGGGATGAAGAAATGCAGTCTAATTCAATACCAGGAGAGTATTTCTTTCTAGAGCCCCTGCTGAAGTGCTGTTCATTTACTTGAGGTCTCTCATACTTGGCAACCAGCCAACAACACTTTCTGATTTTTAAAATGTTAAGGGAAAGAATTCAGATAATGAAACAAAGTCCAATTAGAGGGACTAATGTCAAAGGGTTGATGTCTTTGAAAAGGATTAAAATATGCACAACACCAGAAGTGGCCTTATTTCAGTGTTTTTAGACAAAGTGGAATAGAACTGCTGAAATCTCCCACACGAGTGACAGCCTTTGCCTTTGCAGCCTTCTGGGTTGTTTTTCTTGCAGCACAACCACAGATGACAGACTATAAATCTGTGGTGAGAAATGGACCTTGTCTGAAGGAGCTTGCAATTTAAACATGCAAACCAAGAGGTTGGAAGCAAAACAGTCAGAAAAGTCAGGCGGCAGGTATGTGATAAAGGCAGCAGGTCCAGGTCCTGTTCCTGTTTGGTTTCAATGAAGTATTCCAAGCAGAGAAGTGGCAAATTAAGGCAACCCAAGTCATCATCACTATATCTAAAGGGTGCTAATATCCAACTGAAGATTTTTTTTTCATTATTTAAATGAGTTTTAAACAGGCCAGGAGCAGGCACTGCGAGGCTGCTACTTTTGGCAAACCCGGTAGTACAGTTTAGGAAGTCCAGACTTGGTTACAGCCCAAGCTGCTTCTGAATCTGCCTCACTGCCACCTTCTCAGTCCTTTGCTGCTCTCTCCAGCTTAAATGAAGGATTAAAACTGAGAGCACAATTGCATGCTGCATTGATGTAAATCCTTCTCCTCTCATTTTCTAAAACTGTATTTTCTTTATTGTTTGTCAAAAGATTTAATGTTTAATTAATCTGTTTTAACAGACAAGAAAATGTGTTCTAGCAAAAAGTTCCTCCCGTGTATGTATGATCTGTTCAAATAACCTTTTTCCCAACTTCTCTGCATTCAGAAGATTTGAATTCTAATGCAAAATGTTCATGCTAGAACCTGATCATATCCCAGAGCTACAATTCTGAGTGGCATCAGTCCATGGTATCTGACAGTATTTGCCAAAAACATGTCAGGACTCCCCTATAGTTCAAATCACCCCATAAATTCTACACTTACACAACATCGGTGACCTCATACCCAAGGCATGCCTTAATGATCAAGCGAGTGGAAACGTTCAGTAAATACATTGAATGTTTGACATTGTTATCAGTGGGTGTTCCCTGGGTCTCTTGTGAAACAATCCCAAGATTAATGCAAGGCCAAGAAGTGTCAGCCAAGTGAAAACCTTAAATGTTAGTTAAGAAATTTAAATAGACAACAGCAGTTTTCCTGCGTTAAAATACAGAAAAATAGTTCTTAAAGAAGTATTGGGGGGGAAAAAACCCCTGAATTTTCTTAACAGTGAGTTATTTGTGTTGCTTTGACTGATTTTCTTTTAAGTCGTTGCTTCTGACCTTGTGAAGCTGGAGGAAGTATGCCGGTTTCATGAGGAGTTCTGAGAAATTAAGCATTAAAAAGTCTCTACAAAAGTTTTGATAAAGTCCATGATAAAAATTAGCATTGATACAGACAACTGTTTTGGTCTTTCAGCCTCTCTAAATCAGGTCTTAGAAGTATTCCCAGTGAGAAGAAGGCTGATTCCCTAAACCAGAGCACACTGCTCCCCCTCTACAGTGCACAAAAAACTTGGCTACTTCTACTGATTCCCATGTCAGCAGAAGTCATTGACATGCTGTAGTAAAATAACTGAGAAGGAAAGAAATAAAATCAAAAAGAAAAGCAGATTTTTTCTTATAATTTTTCTTTCTCTGTACTTCACTTTACAGGCTAAGCTGAATTTAAATACAGATGGTTGTTTTTGCACACTGGGCATCCAGTGCCATCTAACCTCAGACCTGTGGGGCAGCCTTTGAGGGGATGTGCTGGCAGGGGGCTCCATCCACAGGGCTTTGGTGCCCCAAGCAGCACATAAAAGAAACATTTAACAGCTTTGTGTTGCAACCACCATGCTCAGCATTCCTGATTATGAATCTGATTAGGCTGCTGAAGAGAAGGGGACAATCAAATGCTTTAAGTACCTGTAGGAAGGATATACAGGGCAAGGGTTGAGTTTGGAAGCTTCGTGTTAATGTATCTTACATCAATGCTGAGACATAAAAGAGTCATTAAAAAAGAGTCTCATAGCTAAATTTATCAACAGCAAAAAATGCGAAACCAATTTCCCAACCTGCTGGCTGACACTCAGTCACAAGCATCACCTGGTTGCCTTTGCACTGAAATGATTTCCATCAAATAATTAACAGTCATAAACTAAAGAACATAAATGAAGCACCCTAAAAGATGGATTTTCAATGGCCTGAGCTGAAAAGAACTTACTGCCTAGGTCCTAGAGGTACCTGGATGACCCTACAATTTGGCTATAATCGTGTTCAAGGCGGTGGTAAAAATGATGGATTACAATCACATTTGTGTGCTACATTACTAAGTAATGAACTGCACTGTACTACATGTTTTGCCTCCAGGAACATCTACTTATGACTTTTTTTTTTAGTCATCCTTTTGCAGCAGAACACAGCAGTTTGATAACCAACATCTTTAGTTTCAGGTGTTCAGAATTGTGCCAAATCTTTAGTGTCAATTACTGTGCGTAAAACAAAATATTTATGGATTCTATGGACAAAAATTTAAAAATCCAGCATGAACATCCATTATCAGTTTTTCTGAATTCAAACCCTTGACATGTCAATGAGCACATTCACAAGGTGAGAGAGGAAAAGCAGGGCAACGTCCTCCCAACAGCATCCCTGTTCTCAGCTCTATCATGCCTTTTGCATGGTCTTGATGGCCTGACTTCCAACAGTGTCCAAATGCTTAAAGAAGTAGAAAATAATTTTAAGGGGTGCATATAACGCATTAAGAGTGCAAGCACCTGAATGAATTAAGAGTGTCCCATCTGGTTGTCCACTTCAGGAATGAGCTTGCAAACTTTGGTGTGAGGAAAAACTTTTCCTTAGAAAAAGAGCTGAGCCTGCATAAGAAATGAGTAGGCTGACATTTGCTCCTGCCCTGGACCCCAGAGCACTGAAAAGGCGTTATGAGCATCCTGACGCAGTTCTCTGGCCTAAGGTAATGTCTTTATTCCTCATGAAAGTTTAAGCTTATTTTCATTTTTATCTTTTTTTTTTCAACTTAGGGACTTCTCGTGGATAACACCTTAATGGAGTAAGTGATACCAGCCCTTATGTGATAGAGAATGTCACAGTAAGGATTTTTAATGTGGGTAAAAGACTGTATTACAATAAACAGAAAATATGTTTATCCTATTACAGCTAATGCCAAGGATAAAGTCCCCTGTGTTTCCTCTGTGTGCACACAAACCAGATGCTGACAGGCCCAGCTGCAGACCCCATTTTACCAGTTTATCCAAGTCATCCTCAGTGAATAATTGCATCTTGTCTTGTTTCTAATCTAATTCCATCCATTATCCAAGATGGATAATTTCCAGGGATACATTATAGCGGCAGAAATGTCTGCAAAGAATAAAACCTGTGCAAATCTACTTTTTGATATATGTACTGCACAAGCCTTCTGCCAGCCCTTCTTCCATTTGAGCATGTCTGCACATGCAGGAAGAAGAAAATGAGAGACATAAGCCACAGTCAGAATATCCAGTGTTTATGCATCCCACGTGGCAAAAATGAGTGTATGGCAAAAATCACTGACGCTGATGATGGCATGCTAAGACCACTGCCTATAGCATGAACTGACATATTTACCCACACTCTCTGCCTGTCCATACCTCTATTTCTTGCCTCATGTTAGCTGGGAAGCTTATTCACTTAGCTGTCACTTTTTTGTTGTGTGCCTGTATAGCAGCCAGAACAGGGGAGTCGTGGCTCGGAAAGGATGGCCTGTGCCAAAAGGTAGCCCACATTAAAATGCCTCCATGTAAAAAAGATATGCATTAGGTCATTGTCTATATGAGGTAAAGCAGCCTAGCAGGGTAAAACTGTCCAGTTCTGGTGGGGCAGAGGTCACCTCTCTCCAGCACCCTTTTTTTCTCCATTTTTGTCCATAAAAAGCCATCTAGGCACTTAAGAATGTCCTAGCACCTTCTCAATAAATGCCCTCTGTCACAGTGCCTCAAAATTCATCCCAGTGTTTTAACTGGGAAGTGTCTTCAATTGGAAGAGAACCTGATAGAATGAAAGGTAAGATAACTCCTTGTCTCCAGACAAAGAAGAGCAAAGCAAAAAAAGCAAGGAGCCCTGTTTTCCAAAGGTGTAAATCAGACTTTTAAGCTCACAGCCCCAAGGGAACAGCATGTCCTATCCATAAAACCAGACTGGTTATGAAATTGGATGTTTGTTTAATTCAATGGCATTCATGTTCCTGGCTCATCATAAATCTTTATATGTAAATCATCCAACTAAATGGATTCCAGCATGAGCAGATTTCACACTGATTTCCATGCAGAAGAAATTAAAGAATTCCTGATTTAGTCATTAGGACTGTTTTAAGAGGTATTTACAGGGACAAAAATGTGTCTCTTGTTCTCAGTCCTCCACTCAGTGGCCTCAAATCCTGTCAACTGAGGGTGGGGCTCGAGACACTTCAGGTGCAAGCCTGGGTACCAGTACAGACCCTGCTGCCCAATCCCCAGCTGGGGCAGACATAGCTCTGAACCATGTCCGTGCAGTGCTGGGCCCTTAAGCACACATTGTGGTTTGGATCCCTCAGGAGTCTCATTTGGGCATTAGGAACCTGTGTGACAATCTCTGAATCAGAGAAGGGCTCCAGCAGTCAGTGGCATCTAGGGCATCGAGCAGATGCACAACCCTGTGCTGCAAGGAGGATCACATGGACAGAGGGGAATTGAAGACATTTCCAACTCAGCTAATAGGTGGTCCGAGCTGCATTTTTAACACAGAGTTTATCATGACACTTGATGTATTTTAAGGTTGGATGCTGCTGAGCTCATTCATCTCACAGAAGGCGGCAGCATGATGGAGCATAAAAACACACCACTGACACAAAAGCACTCTGAAGTTAATTTAAAAACAAAGCTTAAACATCTGCTCCAAGAACCAGCTCTCTAGTGCATAGATGGGAGCACTAAAGTTTGAAACATTACAGAGTGTTTAACCAGTACCACACCAGCTGTTAGACGTTTTTGGCAGTGGTGTAGATATTATCTGGCAAGTTCTTCTGAGCAGCTGACAAGAATGAAGAGTGACATATAAGAAACAGAAAATGTCAGCCATATGGCATGAATATTATGCTAATGTTTCAGGTGTCAAGCAGTAGTCACTTGTGTTTAATTTGAGTGAGCAAAATTTATATGGATTTTAATGATTACACGATGTTATACACAATTACATTTACATCCCCATATTGTTACAACTGTAATTTTGCCATTTAACAGTAATATACACTGAACTAAATTTCTCCACTTAGGAGCAATGCTGTTATCTTTATGGCTTTAATAACACATCTCCACCTCACAGGTAGAGTGTTTATACCTACAGTGCCACTGCAGTCACTGAATGAGCTGTGATCCAGCTTGCAAGGCACAGCTGGCTGATGCTGGCTGACACTGCAGCCTCAGCTTGTTTGGTAAATACCAACAGCCTAAGAGAAGTGCAGCAACCAGGCTTTTTATGGGGGTGTCTCCACAAAAATAAATTCCCATGATTTGACCCCCAAACCTCTTCATGCTGGTGTTTTATTTAGCCTGCATTTTCAGGAAGGAGTTCTCACAGCAGACTGGGTGTCTGAGCTTCAGACACTGAAGGGGACCCCACTGGCAGCTCAGTTCCACTGCATTTCCTGAAGGAACATGATGACAAGATGCTTTACAGACCACATGCCACATCAGAACTAGATTTTTTCACTGAGAAGTGGAAGTAGCAAAGCCTGATGCCATAAAATTGCGTGCCTTACTTGCTCTGCATCTCACCCTTAAAGAAGCTTAGATCAGCCTCATATCTCTGACAGCAAAGCAAAAGAAAAACCAGCCTGAGCTGCTGGATTGTCAATAGCTGTCTCACACAAACAAGGCATAAAAATGGCTGGCTGGTGAAAGTGCATTTGTTTGATGATTCATTTTGGGCTGAGGCTGCTTCTTGGTCAATGTATAGAGCCGCACACGATGTGTGACATCTGTGCTGAGGCACAAGGGCGATGGTTGGACTGACTGTGAGGAAGGCCAGCACCGCTTCTGTGTCTCTTTTATAGAAGGAATAAAAATTAAAAAAAATTAAACTAAAAAGAAAAAGGAAGATAAAAAAAAAGGATGGAGATTAATTAAACAACAGCAAAGGTCCTACTAGGGATGAGATCACAGATTGCTTACCGTGAAGTTATTTGCATCCATGCAAAAGGTTTAAGTGGTAAAAAAATCTCCTTATAAACATATTTGTGGGATAAATTTCCACTCCTTGTGGCATTATATGGTGACTAATCATGCACATAACATAGGCTGAAGTGTGTTATGAAGAAAGGAATTGGACAGACACACACAGAGTAAATTGTGGAGCACACCTGGGAAAGATGCAGGTGGGGCTAGGAAGGCTGGACCCTCCCTGGTTCTGAGAGGAAAAGAGGAATTCCTACATCTTGCAAACACTCCTTGTTTCCTTGTATTTGTGATGCAGGTCTTTGCTGTGTGCTCGATCTCCTCAAAGACTAATTGAGTAAGTAGAATATGTCTGCCCGGTGCCACCTGCCACAGTTGCAGGGTTATTATTAAGCAAATGGAAGATATATTGGCTGGAGTGAGTACTTTCTGTCATGAAAGCTCCAAAAGTTGGCTCAGATGTTGCAAGACAGACTATCTGCCTGGAGCTACAAGTTGTGCCATTCTCTGTGGAGTTCCTCATTACAAAAGCCCGATGGAGGACAGGTTGCCCTCCACGTAACTTTGGCAGTGGTGTTGCTAGTGTGATAATGTTTCCATTGCCCTTAGATGCAAGACACAATTTCCAGGTTCTTTGGGAGCAGCATCTTCTGCTGTTTCTAGCAGGCTTTGGAGTCCAGCCAGCATCAGAGTCCCCTGTAAGCTCTCACTTGTAAGCCCAGTAGAGCCCCTCAATTTACTACCTACTTGTCACACTAATGCCATCTCAGCATGTCTGCCTACCCTTGACTGCTGCACTGGTGCTCCTATGAGCAGTGTGAGGCCAAGCAGCTCTCAGTGGTTTTATTTCCTTGTTTTCCTAAAGAGCATAACCAAGATTTTTCGTAAGCACAGTCAGGCTTTTTCCTCTTTGAAAAATCTTCAGACCAAGACTGCATCCCATTTTTCTTCTCTATATAGTTCTACACTTACAGGAGTGCTAGGTCTACAACATTTTCAAAGCATTGTTCAATATATTATTCATATAAACCCAGGGCTGACGCTAAGTCCACACACCCATCTTTGAAGTTAAGCTCTGTGAACTGCATTTTTATATGTAGAGAACAGCTCTGGTCATAATGCCAAGTGCAACAACAATTACAAAAGGAGAAAAAATGTTACCCTCCAATTATCCCCTAAGATCTGCAAAGGCAAAGCAAGGGCAGTGTTCGGGTAGAGCCAAAAGTGAGATCTAAGCCTCATAAGTGGGGATAGGATGCAGCTGTCCCACAGTATGGCTCTGAGCTTTCAGTTTAGCACACTGTCAGTCTTGCACCAAAGATATCTTAGATCTGTATATATAAGATTACAATAATTTTAAGTTACCTGTTTTATTTTGCTCTGAAGAGAGATGAAACCATCTGGTCTCACTTTGGAGGTGACAGCCAACAACTGCTGGTAGTGACAGCTATCAGCTCAGGGGTGAAAAAAACACTTCTCACAGGGTAACAAGTGACAGGATGTGAGGAAATGGCCTCAAGTTGCACCAGGGGAGATTTAGATTGGATATGAGGAAAAAAATCTTCACTGAAAGGATGGTCAGGCACTGGAACAGGCTGCCCAGGGAAGTGGTGGAATCACCACTCCTGTAAGGCCCCCCAAAAAATGTAGATGTGTCACTTGGGTATGTGATTTAGTGGTGAACACAGTGGTGCTGGATTAACAGTTGGACTTGATGATCTTAGAGGTACTTTCCAAGTTTAATAATTTCGGGAGTGCCACAGCAGCAGCAGTGATGGAGCACTCAGTGGGTTAGGCAGAGATGTGTCTCCTGGGCAGGGCTGTGGAGAGGCAGGAAGGTGTCAGCCCTTCCACAGCCCCTGGAGAGGAGGACATGGGGGGGAGTAGCAGACAGCAGAGTGTGGGCATGGGCAGGCAGGAGCCAGGGGACAGGAACGCTGCTGCTCCCTGCCCTGGTTGCTTGTCCTCAGGTTACAGTGGGTATTGCATTTCACATCCCTATGTTTCTCTTCATCTTTCCACCTTTTGTTTGTGATCTTTTCAGAGCAGGACTGTCTCCTAACACATGTTTTTACAGTGACTTGCACTGTGAAGCCCTGATCTTGCTTGAGGCCTCTAGTCATGACTGTAATACAAATGATAAATCACCATTATAAAACAGGACAGGACAAATCCAGAACTCCTGTCATAATTCAGGGATGAAGTGTCAGCAGCTCACAGACATATGACAAGGTCAGGAAGACCACGAAGGGCTGGAAGAAGTGAATGCTCACCAAAACGAGGAGGTGCTGAATGGCTTTGAAATATTTCTTATATGTGTCAGTGTTATATCCGTGTCAGTTCACAGCTGATTTCCTTTATTGGTGTCACCTCCTGACAGTGGCTGGGAAAAGGATTGAGGCAGTCACTGAAGTGCAGCTGCATGAAAACGTGCACACACAGTGGGTGGGTGCTTCCCATCCTCAGGCTGCTCTGAGGGCACCAAGCTGGACACCAGGCTTCAGGAAAAGCATTTCTATCCTTTTACTGATGCCTAGAGACACTTACTTGTCTCTCCTTTCTTTTTTCCCTCTGTTCCATAAAGGAAAGCTGTGTGGGTATCTCGTGCAGGGGATTTCAATAGTTCTGGAGACTCTCCCTTTCACCTGTGAGTCAGCTGAGGCATACCCAAGGATCAGTGGCCAGGGAACTGCTTTCTCAGCCAGCATTCCCAGGCAGCCTCTGGGCCTGTGGAAAATTCCCTGACAGACCCCATCTGTTGCTTGAATCTGTTGCTTGAAGTCAACAACATGCTCTGCAAAAGCTGTCATCACTCTCAAGGGTTACACATTTTTTCAGTGTCCCCTAACCTGTAGAGGCAAGGAGTTCGGGAGCATAACAGGAAAGTTCCAGAGTGTAACAGGAAAGATTTGCTGCAGGAATGTGAGGATATGATGGTGAAAAAACAGGCAGTTCTGTCCATTCTTAGCAAATCAAATAAGCATAGAAATATATTTAAGCCATTTTATCTGGCAAGAAGCCACGTTGTCTTTTCGGCCAAAGTGTGATGCTTGGAGAAAATGTAGCTTTAGTGAGCTGAATAACAGGTGAAAAAGAAGCATGAGGGGAGAGGCAAGCTTTATTTATGGAAAAATATTTTGTCCTTGATGAACTGAAGGATTGATGCTATTTCTTCCTGTAGCTTCACAGTTTTTAGGCATCAACTGCCATTCTTCCTTCTTATTCCTGAGATTAGAACTTTAAAAATATTTTTAAGTGTTTCAAAATAAATGTAGTCTTTAAAGTCTTCCCTGCTGTAGGCTGCTGAAGGCTTTGGTGTCTGTCACACTGGTTTAATGGCTTACACAACCAGGAGAAGTCCATCTTGTTCTTGCAGTTATGACTATGACTGCATTGTAAGGAGCTTCTCTAGTGACTCCTGTTTGCCAGATGACATAGTTTGTAGACAGACAACTACAATACAATGGGGTATTTTTTTCAGAATTTATCATTGTTAAATTTTACATTTGGTACTGAGTACTCTAAATGAAAACAGATTCCTTTTTCAATGGTATTGCCAAAATCACACCTGCTATTGCAAGAAAGAAATCAATCCCAGATTCAGGTCCTGGTGTATCGGCAACACCAGAATAACTGCTCTCCATCTTTGTGGAGTAAATTTCCATAGTTAGGATAAGAATTGGGCCAAATAGCTTTGGCACAGATGACACAGTAAATCAGAGAATTAAAATAATGAAGCAGGAAGGAGAAAAGCAGGAAAAGGTAAGAAGTGATATCAAATAAAGAGATGTGAAACAGATGTGCTTGAACCTGAACAAGGATATGCTTTGGGATAAAGGAAACAGACAAGAGCACAGCACATTAAGCCGTTTTTCCTGGAGAGTTACCCAGAAGTAAAGTGCTTTAAAGAAGAATTTGAATTCAGAGAATATGCCATAGTCAGTATGATAACAGAGAGACCAGCACAGAAAGTGACCCAGAGCAAGAAAAGGAGAAAAGGTGTTCAAGAAATCGGAAGTCCAGACAGAAAACAGAAGCTTTGAGAATGTACAGGAACCAGACTTGGGAAATCTGGACACTACCTGAAGGCAAAAAGCACATTAGTCTTCAGAAAAAAAAAGTAATTACACTAATTTGGACTGCACTTCAGTATGATGTAAATGGACTACTGACTTGTTTAGCATTTGATTCAGTGCCACTAAAACATTGCTTGGACATTCTTGTCCTTCATTTTATTGCTGTAACAATGCAACAGCCCATGAAGCAATACCACAAGGGTGTTCTCTCTAGGCTGCCAGCGCTTTTATCTTGCTCTATGAAGGTCAGATCCTGGCAATGTTAGGCTAGCACTCCATCCTCATTGGAATATTCAGGCACCCTCTGAACCACCTTATTTAAATCCACACTAAACACAGTCCTTCACATCCTGGTTTCAGGAGATCAAACTGCCATCCTCTTATATCCTCCTCATGGACAAACTTCTGGTCCTCCCTGCTCAGAGCTCATCTTTTCTATCAAAACTTACTACTATGAGACTGACTATTCCTTATTCTTCCCAGTTAACAGCAGCAGATTCAATTTCCAGACTAACACCTGACTCTCTGGTTTCCTTTTCCTCATATTTAAAGTTAACATAGTGAAGTTTAAACAAATCTTTTATATATTTATAGTATTTATACAGTTAAAATCTTTAAATATAGTTAAATTTTAACTTTTAACATCGCTAACATAGTCTTCAAAATAACATCTTCAAAATCTATTTCTGTAGTACCCTGCAACTCATCTAACCATGGTTAAGTGAATGTGGACTTTCATTCCTCTTTCTACTTTTTATTTCTACATCTATCTGTTGGGGGTTTTCGTGTGGTTTTTTTTGGGTTTTTTTTTAGCTGTCACCTTGTTTCCCCAACCCTCGAGTGAGTTTGGAGCAAAGTGGGGCTGTGAAGCCATCTGTTGTCTGTTCAGTCACTGTGCTGCTAAGTCCTCATACCATAGAAAGCCCTCCCTATGGGCTGGGCTAGGAACTATTTGCTCTCATTACCATCATCTCCAGGAAGGCTAGGAGACATCTGTTGAATCTGTGTAATGGGCCTGACTTCTATTTACCCTTTGTCTTTCCAGCTGTAGAGACCCACCCTGATGTCTCATTAACAAAGTAAAAATAATGACACTGTTCTGTTTTCCCACCTTCAGGCAGCTGCAGAACCTTCCCTGACCAACTGTAAGCCAAGTCTCTTGTCCCTGGAGTCCTAATGCTTGAGAAACCCACTAAGCAGTCTTAGATTGCAGTTTGTTTCCCTTGTGCTCCATGCCTTTCAGCTGGCTTCATCTGGGATCAGCAATGGAGGGAGATGATGCAGTGTGGGGGAGATGATGCAGACTGAACTCACGGCGAAGGAATGCAAAGGAGACAATGTCAGTGGCAGAGGAGCAAAGTAGGTGCTAGGTAATTTTATTCTTCAGCTCTATAAATTGATATTTTAGATGACAACTACTATTAGAAAAAACGCTTGTAGTCCGGCGAGAGAGATGACCTGAAGATCAGGATTCTCTAGAACACGTGCTTTATTGGTCGTGGGAATGCAGCCTGACTAGGGAAAGGTCTAGGGATCCAGTGCAAAGTCCAAGAGGGTCCAAGGGAAGGCAGGCAAAGAGGGGGAACTCTCTGTTACATTCTATTTTAACCCCTTCTATCGTGAATATGCTAATGAACATGAACCAATCACCTTAAGATACAAAACCTACAGAATCTACATACAGCCTATGGGAGCTACAACATTATAATACTACTCTACATACCAAAACCTGTGAAACCCACCTTATCCCTGATACCTGAGAAGGTGCTGCCTTTTATTCATCCTTTTGTCTTGGCAAGGGTGTCACTGACCTACCCAGCCAAGGCCTTTCAGCTGCTTAATCACACTTCATCCTCCCCAACAAACTACCATGAGTTGCCCTCCCTTTTGTGGATCCCAGCGTTTCTCTTTCTTTACTGTGACAGCCTACAAGGCTTGGGCTCCTCAGAAGGTTTTCTTGGCTATCTTGGCTGTACAAGTTGCTGACAGTGACAGCCCTGGAACTGCTGGACGAATAACACAGCTGGCAAAGACTGGCCTCCTTAACTAACTCAGCCACAGACACCTCACGTGCAGAAAAGATCTGGGATTTAATAATGGGTGCAGCTCTACCAGGAGAACCAGGTACACAGTCACTAACATTTTTGCATGCATTCTAAGCCCTGACAAATTTCTGGGGGCTTTCCCATAGCCGTTCTGCCCCCACAGTGTCCCTTGGAGAAAAGGCATGGAAAGGTCACAGAAAGTTTTCTTGAGGATGCCTCCAGCAGACAACCTCATGGAAAAAAACGGAGAAGAGGTACTGGGAGCTAATCAATCCCACTTACAGCAGGGCTGCAGCCTCACTGGCAGGTGTGGCCTTATTTCCATAATTTTCTTGGCTGTTTGGAGGGTTATCATCAGATAGGATTGCTGGCCAGATCTTGGGTGAGTGCCACAGCTCTGGAAGCACAGCACAAGGGGTTCCTCGTCCCTGCTCCTGCTGAGGCTGGGGCAGAGTCCCCCTAAGCTGTCACACACACACAAGGACATGACCTTAAAATAGCAATTTTTCAAACATTTTTGAGGAACACAGATTGCTGACAGAGAATTTGAGGCAATCTAAACCCTTGGCAAGGACAAAAATTCTGTGAAGCTAGCTTCAAAAAGTATTTAGTTTGACCATATCTTTAACTTGGGGGTCAATTAAAAGAAGTTCCACTGACTAATTCCTACAGGGTCTGAAATATAACAGGTTGTTAAACACACAACTGAAGAGCTGCAGAACCTAACAGAGATTATTTGGTAATAGAGTATTTCAGATGATTAAATCGCTAATAAAGTCAGAGTCTTTGTAAGTAGATGGATACAGCAATATTAAAAGGGTAATTATAGATTTTTATCAAAAAATTCATGACTCAAAATATTTATTCTCAGACTGAAGCTGATATGCAGGTCTCAGTTAAAGAAAAAAATATTAGACACTATTTAGAAGGTTTCCAATTTGCTCTACCATAGTGGTTTCCAATTACAACCAATTTCAAGGTGTAAGTTTTCAGATTGAGTATTCCTTTTTTCAAGATAAATCCTCACCAGTTGTCACATAAAACTAGTTTTCCCATTACTCATGTTCTTATGCTTTTTGGCAGCACAGGGATGCTTATTTCCTTTGCTTCTTCTCAGGCATTAGCCAGTTGTGATATCTGTACCTCTATAAAGTCACAAAATGGTAGGAAAGGGTCAGAGGAGCAGAGAACAGTGTTAGGGATGCTTGCAAAAAAAACCACAGCAGAGTCCCTCATGCACAAAATTATTAATTTGCTTCTTTGTTGCTATTTCAGCCTTTTTTTCTTTTTTTTTTTTCCATTGATCTTTCAAATCCTTTACTCTGTGAGGGCCACGAGAAAACCAGGGTATGTTTTAAGATCTTACATACTCAGCTATGCCAGCTAGAAAAAAATTCTTTACATCTGTAACTCCCATTATCACAGAGGAGTATGCAGCAGAACTTGTACTCACACTCAAGCTTGCTTTTGCCTGGTTTATAAAAATGTAATGAGTATTCATTTCCATTTAGTTGAGCCAACTCACATTATACAGCACTGCCCATGTCTGCTTTGCTTTGCATTTCTTAGTGTCACCTCCTTTGCAGGCTTTATTAACCCCATGCCCTGCCTCAACACACCCCATTTTCCTCTTTGAAACACTGTCTTTTTGGGAAGCTACTACAGTGCCTATTAAACAACATATTCTTCTGCATCTAAATATGGTTGCCAGGTAAATTTAGAATTAGGTCTAAGCCAGAAATTTGTATCAATATATATATCCCAATATATATGACAATGTTCAAGGAGACTTTTTTTTTTTCAGTTACTAGCTATGGAAAGAGATGCTAGCTGCTAAATGTCTGCTTAAATTTTCAAGGCACTTTCACTTCATCCTGTGCTTCTACCTAGGGTTTTGTTCTCATTTCTAGCAAAATTTGAGCCTAATAAAGAGTATTTTAATCATCAACTAGCTAGATCTTTTCTTTCTATTGTCAGGCAATAAGAAATTGGCGACAAAAATTACTATTGTGACAAAAATTACTATTGTGGCTGTAACTGCAGCATTTTTTATAAACAGCTAGATGCAGAAGAAATGCAATTTAAATTTCATTGTGAGCAATATTAAGTTCTAGAGCTCTCTAATGCACAATTCATAGCTGCTTAAATTGTAGTCATTAGTCTCATACTACAGTACTCTTTGTCATGACAAAGGGAAATTACTTTTCTGTCAATTACTTCTGCAAGATTAGTTAATTTACACTTGCAAAGGGTATGGAGCAGCATCTCAGTTCCATGGAGATGCTTCTCAAAAGCACTTGGCAATTAAAGTTTGGGGGGAAAGGTAAGTGGAAGTCACCTTCAAAATGTAAAAAAAAGGGACAATGCATGCATCCCAAGGGGTCATACGCCAGTGAAGAGCAGCAAACGAGCAGATCTATCACTGACAAACAGCCAACCTCAGTGCTGCAGAAACCTGTACCAAGGACCTGCAAGAGCAATGCTCCTTCCTCTCTGTTTCAGTACTGAGCAGCCACTGAAATCACTAGCAGCATTTGAAATCACTGCCCCTGACTACACGTGAGCTGTGCATGCAATTATTTATACAAAACATCCTTCTCTCTGGCACCTCCTTCTGCTGCTATCTGTGTGTTTGCTTAATCCATCTCAGAATGGAGATAGCAAGAGCCAAAAATATGAGGAGGAATGTTATTTTTACTTACTTGCTTGGAAATTCTGTATGAGCTTTAGCATGGCTGGCTTGGACACCTGCCTGAGGCATCACAGCTCCTGACCCTGGCAGCGTAATTTAAGGTGTTGAAGTTTTAATGCCTGATCCTTGGAGGAGTGATGGAGTAACCGTGTGCAACATTGCCTGAGAGACAACACAGTGCTCTTCCACCATGCTTGAAAAACTTAGTGCACCTCCTTTGCAGGCTTTATTAGAGGGAAAGATTCCCCTTTCTTTTTCCTTCATGTATCTCCACACATTGGTGTGGTACTTAGGCACATGGTTTAGTGGTGGGTTTGACGTTGCTGGGTTAATGGCTGGGCTCAATGGCCTTGGAGACCTTGTCCAAACTTTTCCACAAATTCTGTGATTCTGTGAATGAGTGCTGGAGCATCACCTGGGATCCCTCTTGCTAAGATCAGGAATATTGTGGGCAGGAGGTGCAGCTGTGCCTTCTGCAGCCTGTGAGATGCTCTCAGGGGTGAGGGCGCTGGCTTGGGCCTGGCACAACACCCCTGCCTGCAGGGATTCACACCCACAGAGAGAGAGCAAGCAGGACCCAACAGAGACAGCAAATCTTCTCGTCCCTCCCCAACAGAGACAGCAAATCCCCTCTTCCCTCCATGAAAATAGTGGAAATGCCTTTGAAAAATAGGGCGTTCAGGAGAAGCCTCAGATTTAACATGAAGAGTGGGTGGGGTTTTATACCCTACCTCTGCCCTGCAGCCAGGCAGGGTTGCTTAAATCACCTCAAGGCTGAGGTCACGGGTATTTTTTTGTAAGTGGAGCAGAACAAGTGGAGTGCAGACATACCATGTAGCTGTATTGTCATGCTCTGCGTGCAGCTGGCACAGCACAGCTTCACCTCTAGGTATTATTGCAATTAAAATGATGAAATAGCAACAGCACAGGCATCCTCGACAATGATGTTTGTGTTTAGGCATGTCAGACTATGCTGATACTGATAGCCCCATCCTATATTGGCATCACAGCTCTCATGGAGTTTTGCAATGTTTTTAATCCTAACCCCTACCAAATTCCAACAAATACAGTCACAGTCCTCCTTCCTGATACTGCTCTCTGGATACAACAAGGGGCATAGCATCCTTATCTTTCCTCCCCAGCCTGAGCTGCCTGCAGGTGCTGTTGTTGTGCTTTGGTGCAGAACGTTTCGAAGGCAGAAATTACACAGGAGGGAGTTCTCAGCAGAAGGTTTCAGAAACATTTTACAGAATGTTTCAGGGCACCTTAATCATATGTTATTTCTGTTCCCATTAGATTAATGGATTTGCAGCGCTGCTCAGCCCAGAACTAGGCTCTCCTCTAGCCACCCGTAAAAACTCTAGAAAGTGCTTAAAAATCAAGAGTGTTTATGTTGCCTTTAATTATTTTCCATTTCCATTGCCTGGATTTTCTTTTGAGACACATGTTCTTCGTTTACATCAAGGCTACGATCTTACCTTGCACAAAAGATTAATCCACATTTGTTTCCAAGAATTAGAAATAGGTGGGACTAAATTCTGCAGGTTAATAAAAATAGGTATGAAGACATGAACACAAGTGTAAGGATATAAGAGTATAAAGATACACATCAGAGTATAAAGATACAGATTGGAATTTTCAAAGTTTCAGCTTGAGACAATGACAGACAATATCCAAAATTATTTTCTTTTTTATTTTCTTTGGCTAAACTCCAAAATATTAGAGTCAGTCCCACTTGTTTTTTTCACAACCAGTCTTTAAATGCCCCCTGTTTCAAATATATTTAATTCACCTATTTGTGTCACTACAATAGCGTGCCAGGGAAAGAGCTCTTAGCTCTTTATTCACAGAGGGAAAACACGTCAATTTCTGGTTCTATACCATATGAAAACTGTTGAAAAAATTTGGGGTTTTTTCATGATGTCTAGATATGCCACTCAGACTGCTGTAATTTCAGGACATAATGAAGTGGCGCTAAAGCATCCGGGGTTTGAATTTTGAAAATGCCAGTTGTGGCTGTCAAGGTTGTGGGATCAACAGTGTTTGGGATCCCTCTAATTTTTCTGGATAGAGCCAGAGAGCTTGTGGTCTGGGTTGCTCAGTGGTGCACCTCCCTCCAGCCCTGCACATTCCTCTCACATGTGTGATCCCAGCCTCTGACATATGAATACAGTTGGGGTTTTTTTCTGAGAACCCACAACCAGCAATTTAATTAAGGTAATTTAATTTGTCTTCAAAACAATGCGTTGTGCATTAATTAAAGTAACTTAATTTGTCTTCAAAACAGAGTATTATTAATTTACCCTAAGGCATGAGACACATAGCACAAAGGGCAAAAAACATCAGAGGTACATGACTCTTACTCATACCCTCATCTTTCCCCTTGACAGCTTTTGTGCTTTCTCATTTTCAGCTTCAAGGAGCATTTGTGTTGTATTAGCACCAGTCTGTTTTTACAGCGCTTTCCTCTGCCCTTAACTCCCTTCCTTTCACACACTGCTTCTGGACAGCTTCTCGCAGGTGACTCAAAGGCCCCAGTTTTGCAAAGCTTTTGTGAGAGTGTAATGTGATACTTCTCACTCCTGAAAAAACAGAGATATTAGCAGTGTTGTGACCAAGGTGTTATCTTGTAGCTCCACAGACCTCCTTGACTTTGTGGGCTCTTTAATATGTGCTCAGCTTCTCTTCACCTGCTTGATCATTTTCATAACCCCTCTTGACTAACAAATATCCTCATCTCACAAATGCACATGTGGAGGCAGAATATTAATTTTAAAAATATCAGGCACATCTTTTCTAGTTTCCTAGTGGAACTACTTGTTCGAAAATAACAGCCTGTTCCTGTTATAAGCAATGTTGTAATAATAGGCTGTTGCTATTATCAGCAACAAAATGCTGCAGAATACTGAGTAGTTATAAAAGGTAAGGTTTTATAAAACTTCAAGGCTTTTTAATTAAAAAAAATTAATAAAAATTTTGTAATTAGGCTGCATACATCATATGAGTATTTTGTAAGGTAAAACTTGTGCCCAAATAGAGAGAATTTAGTAAGTTATTTTTGATTAATAGAGTGCTGTTGTTGAGAACGTGCTCACATAGCACAAAAATATCTGATATGTAATGATAAAAAGTACTTCAAAAGAAACTATTTTAGCTACAGTTCAGCTGAGTCTTAGCTGCATCTAATCCCCACTTCAGTGGTAGATATGAACACACTTCATTTTAGGAACTTGGGAAACACCAAAGAAGAACAGGCCTGTTGGCTTCGCTGGTGTGTTTATTTCTTGGTGATACTGAATGTTTAGAGACGTGTGTGTTCCTGGAAGTCCTCCCAGCAGGTAGCATTTGTAATGAACTCCTTAAAATCTGAGCATACCAGGTTCTTGTTTGCCCTTCGGAGTAACTAGGAAACCAGCCAGAGCCTATCCAGGGCTGTCCCCCTCAGACCCCTTTGTAGCTTTGGCAGTTCCAGCGAGCTGAGCTGCTATTGGTGAAAATACCACAGAATTCGGGTCTTTGGCTGCAGCAAGAGAGGGGAAAACTGGAGATTCCTGACCAGCAGTATCAGTCAGAGCTGGCTCTCCCATTTGAAACAAGGCTAGTGTAATTTGCATAATCGGCGGAGCGTAATTTGCATATTGCGAAATCTGCATAATTCGCGGCTCACAATTAGCATAATTCGCGGCTCGTAATTTGCATATTGCGTAATTTGCACATTGCGCAATTTGCAGAATTCGCGCAGCGCCGCGTAATTTGCATAATTCGCGCAACGCCGCGTAATTTGCATATTGCGAAATCTGCATAATTAGCGCCGCACAATTTGCATAATTCGCGGCTCGTAAATTGCAAATTGCGCAATTTGCATAATTCGCGGCTCGTAATCTGCATATCACGTAATTCGCATAATTTGTGCCGCGCCGCATAATTTGCATATTGTGTAATTTGCACAATTCACGCCGCTGCGGTAATTGCGTAATTTGCATACTTCGCGGCGCGTAATTTGCATATAGCGCATTTTGCATAATTCGCGGCGCGTAATTTGCATATAGCGCAATTTGCATAATTCGCGGCGCGTCGCGTAATTTGCATAATTCGCGTCGCGTAATTTGCATAATTCGCGCCGCGCCGCGTAATTTGCACAATTCGCGCCGCGCCGCGTAATTTGCATAATTCGCGCCGTGCCGCGTAATTTACATATTGCGCAATTTGCATAATTCGCGCCGCGTAATTTGCATATTGCGCAATTTGCATAATTCGCGTAGTTTGAGGTGAATCTCAGGAGATAGGGCAGAGCCTGCAGAGAGCCACACAAAACCTCTCCTGTCAGTAGTGCAGGAGCCCTGGGCTGTCCCAGTGTGCAGAACAGGGAAATCAGAAGGGCCGCAAGGAAGCCCCACCTATGATACAATGTAATCCCATTGGTCTCTCCACGACAAAGATCTGGGAGTTATTTTGCTGGGTAGGTGGCCATGGGAACAGGGTGGTTATCATCACACAACAGAGACGGAAACCAGAACTTTCTCCAGGAATGGAGAAGCAGCTTCCAGGAGTATCACAGGGAGCAGCACTTTCACATCAAGAAGCCAAGCTTCCTAAAAACAACATCACCACTACAGAACACCACAAACATAAAAATTATCAAGGAAAACCTACAATCTTTCTGAGCAGGAGGAAAGAAAATAAAGAGTAACACATGCATTTGCTTTCTTGAGATGGATGTCAAAGGGTATGAAGGCACGTAGCTGGATTTAGCTTCAACCTTGCACAGACTGGAGATACAAAGCTGAAGTTCGTGGGATAAAAGTGAGATTGCTCTGTTCAGTCTTTGCTTTTGGATGAAGCTGGAGGTGAAAGCACAACTGAGAGCTGGCAGGACCATCCTTCTGCTAGCAACACGCACAACTCCAGTAACTCTTTGTTTATCTCCTCGGCCAGCCTGGCAGGGTTGGCAGCTGCCTGTATTGAACCACATTCCAACTCTGGTCACACTGGAATGAATCCAGGGTCATGTCACTGACTTCAATGAAGTTATTCTCTATTCATGCTTGCTAGCTGAGAATCTGGCCCATTCTATCTAGGCAGCAATATCTAATAGAGAAAATACTGCCAAATGAAGGGAACATGAAGAACCAAACGATGTGACATGAAGAGGAAACATTTTACATTACAGGGATTATAGAGGCCCTTTAGTTTAAGGACTTTATCAGCATCTAAAGGGCAGTCGGCTCAAATGCATTTCTATATATGCCTAGATTTTTTGTCTCGTTTGCTATTTTAGTAAGTGAAAAGAAAATGCATTGATTTGAACATTATTGAAATAAAAATGCTGTAGTTTGTTCAACACAGAACACTAATTCATTATACATCTATGAGCAGGACTCTTCCATTTAGGATTTCCTCCACATCAATGAAGAAGGCCTCTCTAGCCAAAATATGTTGACTTTCATGATTTTCTCTGTGGGAGCACTTTTCTGTTGGTGCCAAATTCACTTTTGGGAAAAATGATCTGCTGGGTAAGCCCAGGTTGTCCCTGCTGTAGTGACCAACAAAAGATAGAGAAAAGGAATCAAGGTAAGGGAAATTTATCATCACTGTATTATTTCCAAAACTTTCTGATTAATTCTCAGCAGGGCTTGATGATACAGTATATCTAACTTTAGAGAAGTTAACAAAAAGTTAACAAAAACACTGCAACCAATGATAGAAGAGTAGCAAAAAGTTACAGGTTTACTCTAGCAGTTCATTTGTTAAAGAAATACTGACATTTACTCTTTAGCAGGCAATGGATGGAATTGCCTCAACTCCTGTTGTAGTGAGTTGGTATCATCCCATGTTATGTGCTCTGACTAATGCAGCAGAAATGCACTTGTGTGCCCACACCTCATCTGGATGCTGTTTGTGTTGCTGCAAGATCTGGAGGCACCCAGACAGAGAAGGAGTGGTGATGGATCCACCAGGGATGGGGTTTCTGCTATACCTAGTTAGCAGTAACATGCCACTTACCCACAATTTTCATTTAACCTATGGATTTCATCCAGACTCATCAGAATATAAATTGATAAACTGATACAACACCCTTGCCAAGAAAGAGAAACAGGTAGAAGAGAAGAGAAATAAGGAAAATGTATGTTTAATCAAGAAAGATGGTGGACGGTTTTGGGTAGTTAGAAAGAGCTGTGGAACAATCCAGACAGGATTTAAGACAACTTTTTTCTTTTTTTTTCTTTTTTTTTTTCTTTTTTTTTCTTTTTTTTTTTTTTTTTTTTTTTTTAAATTTGTTTTTTTCAGAGCATGTATCTCAGCTTGCACTAGCATCAAAGTGAATCAAGGAAAGTTGTAGCATATAGCTCTTTCCACACAAGATTGTATATAAAATAACACTCTAGGATGACAGGAGTCATTTTAGACCATCCTGGACAGTTCCCATAAGGAAGTGAAAATATCACAAGCCTGGAGTAGCAAACTGCCTGCTCAGGTTTGGATTCCTTGTCTGGGTATCAACCCCTAGAGCTCTCCCACAGAAATTAATTTCATTATTCCTATGCAAGAAAGAGCAGGTTATTAATGTTTCAGCTACAGAAATGATCTTCCTGTGCAATGTATCTGTTAATCTGCATCATAATGGACAATATTCTCTTAAACTAATTTCCTGCAATCATCATTAATTGTCCAGCTTTCTAACACCTGGTACCAACAGATTTTTCATCCAGCAAGTGCAGTGCCACACAATGGTAACAGCAGGTTTTTTACCTAATCCCTCTCCACACACAAGCAAACATCAAATGTGCCTGTAACAAAGACACACAGACCAGCCTGACATTTGCTGATAACTCCCAGGAGATTCTCCCTCAGTACAACTTGTCCTTCTCAAACAGATTTTCCAGTGGAAAAGATGATTTGAAATAATTTCCAGCTAGAATAATTGCACTCGAAAAGAACATCCTTCTCTTCCTCAGTGTACACATGTATTAGTCCAGCTGTAAATGCAGCCAATACTTTGTGAAGTTTTGCAAAACAGTAATTATTTCATCGTAGGAAACTTCACAACAGCTTGCTTGATAATGAAGTTATGCAGATATTATACTTCATGCAAAGTTGCACATACATACATGCACAAAAAATTAATTTTTTTTTTAAAGAAGGAGGCATTTAAAACTGCTTTTAAATTCCACTCACAGTTTTGAAGTTCAAGCATAAAACTTCTTGCCTTGCATCTGTAGCTCCAAGCTGTCTGTAAAGATAACACAGTCCATCAGATATCCTGGTTTTGTTTTCTTGCATAAAAATATCATCTGTCACAGGCACAGGAGCTGACTTCAAGGACCAGCCCCTTCAGCGGAGCACACCAATCGGGAGACCTCGGGAGCACATGTGGAATGCTGCTCGCCTGCACGCCGGTCACGGCCACGGGCAGCATCTGCTCTGCGGGACACGGCTGCCAGATGAACCCGGGTGCCGCGGAAACACCGCGCTGGAGGTGCCACTGCCCCAGGCGTGCCCGGGTGTCCCCAGCCCAGCCGCGGGAGAGCAGCTCAGTGCCACTGCTCCTGCTGCCACAGGGACAGACACCGGAGCGTTGTGCCTTGCCCCTTCCGGCTTTATTCTTTAACGTTTTAATAAAAATAATGTCATTCACCATATTCACATTCCTTATATTTAATGCTTCTTCAATTTTTCTCTTAGTTGCTATTCTAACCCATTTAGAGCTTTATATTCCAAACCTTACCCCTGGAAAACCATGCCTGTGGAAAAGTCCTGGGCATTGAAAGCCCCTCATATCAGAGGGGCTGGCAGCGCTCCTAACCCTTGGGGTCAGCCTCACCTGAGATTTTCTCCCTTTCCTGATGCCCACAGGCTCCCTGCTCCTCCTGCCTCTGCCACAGCTGCCCCGTTGCTCTGTGCAAGATTCCCACAGGCAGCTTTGCTCTGTGCCAGAGAGGTCATTTTCTTCTTGCGTCTGTTTAACTTGGTGACACTTGAAGGCAAACGGCTTAGAAATCGCATTTAGGGACACAGAGCCCCAGCTCCCCTGCCCCCTGCGCGCTCAGCGCTGGCACAGACCGGGTGAGAGGAGCGCGCCTCTGCTAACGCGGGTTGGGAGCGCGGCAGGAACGCGGCGCTGAAAGCCAAAGCTCCGAGCCTACAGAGGTGAGCGGGCTGAACTGACATCTGCAGATCTGTTTTCACTCCTGGAACGGCAAGTCACAGCATGCTGGGAAGGGAAACCAGTAAACACACAGCGCAAAAGCCGTGCCTTTTCCAGCTGAAGTAAGAGACCTAAAGGCCTTCCCCCCTCACACCTCTGGAAACCTCAGTGCTGCCTTTATTAACTCAGAGCAGCAGCTTTACTTGATCAGATAGCCTGACTTTTGCATTCAGGGTGCAGGTTAGAGCGGGCTGGCTGTAATAAATACTGCTGTCTCTAGTCTGTGAATAACTTGCTGGTTTAATTAAATTAATTTTGCTACTAATTTCTAGTTTAGTAGATTGGTAATTCACTAAAGGGTCATTTTACAATGTTTTCCGATGGTGGATTAACCAGGCTGGTTAAAAACCTAGGCAAAGCTCCATTTTCCACCCTCAGAAGCCACTGGTTTCTCAGAGGAAAAATTCCCACAGAATGCCACTGAGACAGGACGGACTTTGGTCAGTGAAACAAGTTCCTGCCGGATTCAGGGTGGAATTTCCCATTTCCAGAGGCTAAGGCCAGCACACCCCAAGCAGGAAATAACTCTCCCTTAGCAAGAGCCAAGAGCCTTGGTGGAAGTGCTTGCTTTCATCGGCCGCCGGTGGGGCGGGGAGGAGCCAGAAGGGACCGTCGTTGGCGTGTGGAAGGTCTTTAGCAAATCTCCAGCAAGAAGCAAACTCGTTCCCAGCCGGGAACATTTTGTTCAGAGGTTTCTGAGCTGGGAGCAGCTGGGGCAAGGCTGGCCGGAGGTTTTTCCTGCCTGATCCTGATCCTGGTTCCGCACCCAGGGCTGGGCAGAGGGGCGGAGTTGGGTCAGCCTGCCTGGCTCTACCTGGGGCTGGGACAAACCTTCGATCTCTTTTGCTGCTGAAGAAGATGCACTGTCTGGCAGCACTTCGGAAGGAGAGGCGGAAGAAAAAAATGTTGAGCCTTGTAAAACGGGTATTTCCACTGTGTCTGAGACCTTGCTGGGGTGATGCAGGGGAACCTGAGCAGAAACCTTCCTGTACAGCCAGGGCAGAGACCTGTTCAGAGGCACACTGGTTTCCCACAAGCTTTCAAAGGGTCTTGCTTCAATTTTCATTTTTTGATCCTACACGAGGTCAAACCTCCCAAAGAGACAGTTTTGCCCCATCCAGTCCCATGCCCACATGGCAGTGACAAGTGGGAGCATGAATCTGCACTGCACATGGGAGAGCTGCCTGAGCCCTCTGCCCGTGGGTACTGCTGTGGCTGCAGAGCGGCTGGCACAGGTGGCCCAGATTTGCATTGGGCCTGGGAAACTTAGCCTGACAGATGCAGCCAAGCCAGGTTTTGAAAGCTGAGCATGCACACACACAAATGGCTGAAATTTAACAAGTCCTCTTACCACAGCGGTGAGATATGGACAGTCCTGACATCTCTCTCAGCCTATTTACTTATCAGCGCTTTCTTCCTGGCAGGATAGGTGTGCCATCTATTAATTCCCAGCTGTATTGCATCTCACTGAACTGTCCTTTTCCTTTACTCCCAGCATGTATTTTTTCCTCTCCTTTTAGTCCTGATTATGTCTGACTGTGTCCTACCAAATTTCTATCCTCGGTATTTACAGCCTGCAAATATTTGTCAGTTTATCACATTGCCTCTGAGCCACCACTTCACCAAGGTCTATTTATATTTTTCCTCATGAATCAGTTCCTCCAGACCCCCTATTTTTTGCTGCTCTTTCCTGTAGAGTTTGCAGACTTTGTTTGGTTTTAAAAGAGCAGAGGAAAGTTTAATTCTCTTTTCTTTAAAAAAGGGCAGTTGCTGGATGAAATGAAACACATATTAAAAAGAGTTTCAGGCAAACTTGCATTTGAGATGACCAGTTCTAAACTTCATACTTGTTCCCTCTTATTTGTCACATTTGTTTGGATCACTGGCATTTTATGCTGCAAACCTTCACATCCCCTTTTGTCAAACACACTAATACATAATTCACTGTCCTGGGTAAATTCACTGACTTGCATGAAGCTCCCTGGGCAGGCAGGTACGTGTGTGGGTAAACAGTTGTGTGATTGGAGTCTCAGGATGAGACCTTCAGCAGTACTTAGGAATCCAACTTGCACCATTGTCAGAAAAATGGGGTCTTCTGCAGCCGAAATGCAGAGCCCAGGAGGAGCTTCAGCCCTGCCTAAAGTACCAGTCACAGGTGGCTGCTGGGTCAGTGGTCACAGAGAAGGTCACACTAGTGCCTGTCTCCATCTCTGTCTCTATATCCCCCCTGCATTACCCAAGGACAAAGTGCAAACAAGCATCTGAGTAAAGAGAAATCTGTTGCAACATCGTGTGAATACAACAAGTCTCTCCAACCTTTGCCACCAGACGCTGCGTGGTTGCCTTCGGCACAAATTGTACTTTACTCTGCTAAGGATCCCACTGGAATCTCACTATGCTTACTAAGACTTAGTGGGAGCTGAAGGAGAGAGAAATAATCTCCAGAGAGTTAAAAAAAGTTTTGATTACTCATGGGAGCTGCAGGGGAATGGTAAAATTCTCCTGGATTTGTTGTGAGCCTCTGGCATTGCACCAGACTGCTGTTTTCCAACCACTCTCTTTTCTTTAAAGATGCCTTTAAATCCAGACTGTAACTTTAGATAAGTGAAATTCTGCACAGATGATGAAGAATCAGAGGACCATTCTGCTGCCCTGCATCTGGTATATTTTGGGTACTTTAAGGGATTTTGACTCCTTACAGATCCTGGAAAAAAAAGTTGAATCGTGAACTTTTTGTATAACTCTCTCCACCAGGGGCTATTCCCTGTGGACTCTGTCTGCAATGCAGCCACCAGAGAGAATAAGGTCTGTAATTTTAGTTCAGGTATATTTGGGCTTATTTTTATCCACACGAGCTGCAGCAAGCTGCAGCAGGGCTACAGATGCCACTTCTGCTGCAATGTTTCCATTAAGGCTGATTTACTACTCAAAAGCAAACAAAAGCAACCTAAAAACTGACAAGATAAAGGCAACTAAATAAGTGCTTAACAACAATATCTACTTGTCTTTACAATAGTTTTCATGGTCTTGTGGTTTAGGCCTGTTTTATGGTCCTTTTAATTTCATGAAATGTAAGGCATGCTGTCAGTATTTTTTTCAGCTCTTGAAATAACTGATAAGCAATGTTTTATCAAAAATCTCATAGCAAGGATTTTTAAATAATACCTGAATTGAATTCAATCCTATCATGTTGCCCTAGAATGATTTCTTAAGAGTGTGAAATTGGGGAAAAACAAATTCTTATCTAAAATTCTTCGTGGCTTATACCAAGAATAGGCAAGAATGCCTTCCAGCTGGTCTGATTTACAGCTAATATGTCATATAATGATATCAGCATAACAAATATGTTTCATTTTCCCCTAGATAATTTTAGTTAGTTGGTAGAAGTATCACCCAGGTCAGAAATCAATTTTAAAAAATAAATATAATTAACTGCTGAACTGCATTTCCCTCCCAGAAAGTAAGGTCAAAGTTCTGGTTTAAAAGACCTTTTTTCCAGTAAAGTTAGCAGTTTTCAGCTGCATAAAACCAGCACTTTGCGGATGAATCCAAATATTCTAGACTGAACTTCTGAGGGAAACTGTTTATATGAATCAGCTCAACCAGCTTCCCTCAACAATAGTCAACACTTGTGACTGTGATAGCACAGTCCACTTCTCATTAATATGCAGCTATCAGTGGGGTGAGTCACACTATAAAGCATTTAACAACTGTTCTCATAAATACCATACACCATCTGGTAACTGAATCAAAAGGCTACATGCCAGTTTTACCTTGGGATAGAAAGGTCTGTTTTAAATTTGCACCAATAGTCTCAGGGTGCACAGATATTACAAAAAATTAGTATAGAAACATGTCATCCCACCCAATTCCCCAAAAGTACACCTGAGAATGAAAAAAAAAATTATTCAGTGGGATATTTTGACATTATCTTGTTTGTTCTTATTGCAAGTCAGAGTTACAGGACTTGAAATTTTCATTATTCATGTCAAAAGACACCAATCTTTATTTTTCTTAAAATATTCTTAGGGAAGATGTCTACATTAGGTTTCTTGCTAAATTATATTGAAATGAAGTCTTCTGACATGCCCAAAATACAAAAAATCTTTTCTTCTGAATTTGCTGGAGTGACATAAAATACTTTGCTTCATAGCAATCCAGTTGGATATTTCCATTTGGTGACAACATCACCTCATCTTGCAGGAACGCTGGCTCCTGCCATCACCCCATCACTCAGGCTGGACACTGATTAGTTCACACAAGAAGGCCTGGAAGTCCCCTGATGCAGCTCACTCAATGACAAAGCTTGGGAGACTTAACAAGAGGAGGCTTTAGACATTATCACTGCATTGGCAAACACTGCACAGTTGGAATTAAATTTCTATATAACTCAGATAACAGACTGCTGAGCTTTATTGCCCTGACATAGAAGTTAAGGCCATTTTGTTTGGAAAGGGTTTGAATGCTTATAAGATGTGTTAATTAGTCTAATGAAATGTACTTGCCAGAATGCACTTCTCTCCTGCTACCCATACATTTTTCAGTTTCCATTTCTCAGAAATAAACCAATTATTATCTAACCCCTTTCACTGAAGCTGCCTCCAGTCAATTACAGAGTGTGAACTTAAACTGGCTGCACTCCAGAGGTTACAGTGGGAGGGAAGGAACTGTTGAGGTGATGGAGGGACTGAACGTGACTAGAATATCCCATGGGGAGCTGGAGGTGAAGATGTATTATAGTGTATGGGCCCAAAGGAGTAGATATGCAAGAGGTAAACAGGAACAAATCAATATTTAGAGTATAAAAATAAAATCCTACCAAATGATGCATTTCTCCTTTTCTCAAGTGGATGTTAGAAAAGAACTATTCAGAGGTTTCCCTGGGCACATTTTCAGAACAAGAGATACAAACTCCCAGGGGAGGGAAACTTATGTGCAACTTACATCTCTCCTGCTCTGGGGTAGCTCTGCCCCTCAAAGACCCAGTGTTGCCTTCTAAATGCAGGCAGAAAACTCTACCTTCTTGATGTCCCTGTTTCTTCACCCCCACCCTGTCAGCTGGCCACAGCACTATCCCATTTCTGAACACCAGCTTCACAAAGTACTTCACAGACATATCTAAAAGCCTTTCACATTCCCCACACAGAAATGTTTACCTTCAGAGCCTGACACCATCAGCTTTGACCAATTTTGCAAGGCACTGGCAAAAGTTTTAAAAAGGAATACTGAAGTATTGAAAACTCTAAATGAACCTTGCAAAGAAATACAAAATTGAAACCACTTCCCTCCAATTGTGGCAAAAGCTCCATTGCTGTTGATAAGAGCTTTCCTTAACTATAAAACTGCAGGCAACAACGCTCTTGTGTGTTTATTCTCTGCACTGTTCTTTTAGGCTGTCCTTTTCTGATTCACCAAAGCAGCTATATACATTCTGGCTTACTTGAGACTGGTGGCCATAGCAGTAAGAATTCATACAATGTCTAAGAGGTCATCACGTGCACTATGAACAAGAAGGAGAGCCTTTTCATTCTCAGATAATTTTTGCACACGGTAAAGCTCTCAGAAATGGAAGTGGGAGAAGATTAGAGAAAGAGACCCTATTTCTTCCCAGTCTAATCACAACAGTTATATTGGAAGCAGGGGTGAGATAAAGTGACTGGCATGATATCTACCAAAACAGGGCCCCAACCTGTGTGTGGTTGTGCTGGTTTGAAAGCAAAACCAGTGAGACTTGCAGTCAGAGATACAGTTTCATAGGAGAAGAGAGGAAAAAAAGGTAAAATAAAATAAATGGAACAATACAACCTGACATCCTGTTGGTTAGGGTGTTTGAAGCAGTCCAAAAGTAAGTCCTCCTGGAGTGGCAGATGTGGTTCTGTTGGAGTAGAGATGAGAGAGAAGGGTCCAGTGATGGTGAGAAGGGTCTAATCTTCCTCCAGGAATCCAGTGGAACCAGATGAGATGTTCTTGTCAAAGCAGTGATTCCATCTGGTAGCTCTTGTCTCCTCTGGGAGTCCAGTGGATAAAAAGCTGCTTGTGAAGTCTCAAACCCTGGATTATATCCAGGTGGGAATGCTTGGCTCCTCCCCCTGGGCAGAGCATCTCACAATGGGATGGTCTCATTCTATGAGTCATGCAGTGGGTCCTTGATGGCCCATTAAACAGAGATAACTCCCGGAGGAAGTTATCTATGAGTCATGTGGCAAGGCATTGTTGGGCTCGTTAACAGAAGATAAGGAGAACACTGCCCCACCTTGGCTCCAACGGCTCATGGGGATAGAATACAGACCTTGGGCACAATTTTACATTGTAACCTAGGACAGTGGTACATACTTCAGCACCTCTGGAGGGTTCATACCATTATTCTTTATATGCTATGATATACAATTATTAATTATTCCATTCAATGTAGTGTTCCTGCTTCTTAGAGCAGCAGCTTCTTTATCTAGCATAAACATTCTGGAAATTAATTGTATTTTAAAAAGTCACTTGAACCGATTTGGTTTATGAAGTTGTACTTCCATTCATCTCCTCCTTGATCATCTCTGTCTTAAAGCAAATGAGTCACAGGAAGTGAGACAGTTCCCTGTCATGCCTCCACACACCAGTTCTGGCACAACAGAACAGTTCTGACCCTTCAAACTCCCACCTAAACCTTCCCAGGGATAGACTTTTGGCTTGGTGCTCAGGTTTCTTGAACTCACAGAGCACGAGTAGAGCTGTGGTCTGGAGTTTCATCACTGAGTCCTGGGTTGCACCCTGTGTGCTCCCTGAGTAGCAAAGGCCCCAGCCACATTTTTTTGTTCTTGGAGCTGAACCTCTAATGCTGTCAGAATCAGACAGAATTCAGTGTTCTCAGATCTGTCTGTAACATTAAGATCTCCTTGTTCTACAAGTGCATTAAAAACACTGAATGTGCCAGATCAGGCTCAGGCTCACCACCAGTGTGCATATTGTGAGAAACACGTCCTTGCCATGCTCTGGGCAGAGCTGAACTACTTCTGCCTTTGATCCAAGAAAAAGAAGGGAAAGTGGATGCTTTAGGAGCATGCCAGCCATAGGTTTATGCATTATGCTTGGCAAGATTGTATGGCTTTCTGCTTTTTGGCACAAAATTGTGGCATGCTTTTCTCTTTTTGGCAAGTGGGCACATCTTGGCAATGGCATATTTCAGGCTTGTGTGTGCTTGCAATATGCATGGAAAAGGTACTGTCCCAACATCCCACATGACTCTTGCAGGAATAATAGTCCTAAATTTTTGTCAGAGGAGCATTCTGGGGAACATATCATAAGGTCACAGAAACGTTGGTTGGGAATGACCTCTGGGGTTCACCCTGCAGCTCTATTGCCAGCACTTGGTTAGGTCAGCCATGCTTTTTCTAACTGAGTTTTCAGGACCCATTCCAAGGATAAAGATTCTACCACCACTCCCATTAGGCTCTCAAACTATTTCCCAAACTCTATCCTGAACCTCTCAGAACACAATCTGTGGCCATTGCATCTTCTGCTGGGCATCTTCCACTTCCAAGAAATCCTTGATTCTGTAGTCTTTGTAATACCCTTTGGTATAGCTGTGGGCTGCTATTTCATCACATCCTGGTGTCCTTTTCACCCTAGACACCTCAGCATCTCCTTCAGGTAATGGGCTTTATGCCTGAAGCTGGACACTGTTCCAGATGGGCCAGTGCCAGGCAGAGGGGATAGTAACAGTCCTTGCTATGCTGGTTTTGGTCCCGGCAATGGAGCTGAGGAGGCAGTCTTCTTCCTCTGTGATGGAAGCTCAGGCTGGATCCTATTTAACCTGGCACCTGGGCCCTTAGGTTCTTTTCAGTGGGGCCAGCCTGTTTCCACTCTATTCTGGTGCAGGGGTTATTCTGCCACACACAAAGGGCTTTGCCCTTTTCCTTGCTGAAGGGAAAGTGGAATGACCTCTCGAGGCTCTCAAGGTTCTCAAGATCGTGTTGAACTGAAGCACAGGAGTTGAGTAACAGCTTTTTTAGTTCATCTCCAACTAGTGTATTGGGAAGTTTTCTGTAAGTCATTTCAGAGACAATTTTCAGTATTTAACCTGTACTGCTAACCACAGACCTCAACTAGAATTGTGGAGGCTTCATGCCTCTGTAAAAGTGGCAAAACTGAGCTATTTTATCTTAGAAACATAGAATAGTTCAGGTTGGAAGGGACCTTTAAAGGTCATCTAGTCCAACCATCCTGAAATGAGCAGGAACATCTTCAACTAGATCAGGTTGCTCAGAGCTTGATCCAGCCTGGCCTTGAATGTTTCCAGAAATTTGAAGGATTTGCTTTCAAGAAGAGAAACAGAAGAAAGTACATAGCAGAAAGTGAATGAGGGCTCCTGAGGTGGGTTTTGTTGATATTCCACATTCAGGGACAGTCAAGGTCATAAAATCATAGACTCATAGAATCATAGAATCATAGAATCATAGAATGGCTTGGGTTGGAAAGGGCCTTAAAGATCATCTAGTTCTACCATCCATGCCATAGGCGGAGTCCCTACACTAGGTTGCTCAAAGCCCCATCCAACATTGCCTTGAACATTACATCCACAATTTCTCTTGTCAACCTGTTCCAGTGCCTCACCACCCTCACAGTGAAGAATCTCTTCCTACCATCTAATCTAAACCTGCTTTCAGTTTGAAGCCATTCTGCAACATCCTGTAAGAAATTTCTCTCCATCTTTCTTGCAAGCTCCCTTCAGATGCTGGATGGTCGCAATTAAATCACTCTAAAGCCTTCTCTTTCCCAGGCTGAACAATCCCAGTTCCCTCAGCCTTTCCTCATAGGAGAAGTGCTCCACTTCTCTAATTATCTTGGTGGCCTCCTCTGGACTTGCTCCAACAGGTCAATCCTTCCTGTGCTGGGGACCCCAGAGCTGGATGCAGCACTGCAAAGTGGAGTAGAGGGGTAGAATCCCCTCCCTCACCCTGCTGGCCACGCTTCTTTTGGTGCAGCTTGGGACAGCATTTTGGGATGCAATCACACACTTTGGTGGCTCACGTCCAGGCCCTTATTCTCCAGAACCCCCAAGTCCTTTGTGGCAAGTCTGCTCTGCATCTGTTCATTCCCCAGCCTGTGTTGGTACCAGGGGTTGCCCCAACCCAGGTGCAGCATCTTGCACTTGGTCTTGTTGAGCCTCACGAGGCTCTCATGGGCCACTTCTCCAGCTTATCCGGGTCCATCTGGACAGCATTCCATCCCTCAGGTGTGTCAACTGGTCAGCTTGGTACCATCTGCAAATTTGCTGAAGTTACACTCAGGAAATTTGAGTGTTCTTGTGCATATTTATATGCTTGAATTCTGTAGCCTTTTTTATGAATTGTAACTGTATCCTGAAGTGTGACAGGATGCATTAAAATTCCTGATGCATTATTTGAACTTCACAATCACATTGAACTACTTCATTGCTAATATACACTCAAATTGTGTTTCAACTCTGTTTTTAATATTATTACTGCAGGCTGCTTTAGTCAGTATAGTAGCATTTATGGAATCCAATAGATTGTAAAATAGAATTGACTTGTCATTAACATTGTCTGTCCTAGCGAGTAGGGAATATATTGTTCACAGCTATTTCCAGTGTCCTCACATAATAAAATCACAGAAAATACAAGCAATTTTTCCTTTAATTAGAGAGAACATTTCAAGAGAAGATGGCAAATGCTGTCACCTTGGTGTTAAAATCAGACTGTGGTCATCATAAGAATAAAAAATTCTATTGGGTGAGAGAGAGAAAAGCTGCTTTATTCTTAACATATCTTTTTCTACTTTCCAGGATGCTGCAGTGTGCTGGTTTGAAAGCAAAACCAGTGAGACTTGCAGTCAGAGATACAATTTAATAGAAGAAGAGAGGAAAAAAGGTGAAATAAATGGAATGATACAACCTAACACCCTGTTGGTCAGGGTGTTTGAAGCAGTCCGGAAATCCTCCTGGAGCGGCAGATGTGGTTCCGCTGGAGCAGAGATGATCCTGAGAGAGAAGGGTCCAGGGATGGTGAGAAGGGTCCAGTCTTCCTCCAGGAATCCAGATGAGATGTTCTTGTCAAAGCAGTGATTCCTGTAGAAACGTCTGGTAGCTCGTCTCTTCTGAGAGTTCAGTGGATAGAAGCTGCTCGTGAGGTCTCAAACCCTGGGTTATATCCAGGTGGGAATGCTTGGCTCCTCCCCCTGGGCAGAGCATCTCACAATGGGATGATTTCATCCTATGAGTCATGCAATGGGTCCTTGATGGCCCATTATACAGAGATAACGTCTTCCGGGAAGGCATTGTTGGGCTTGTTAACAGAAGATAAGGAGAACACTGCCCCACCTTGGCTCCAACGGCTCATGGGGATAGAATACAGACCTTGGGCACAATTCTACATTGTAACCTAGGACATGCAGCAAGCTCAAATTCTCTCCGTATTTCTTTGCAGCAAAGTTGTCAGTAATGGCTTCTGCAGAAAATTTTAACTGTAGAAGACCTTGTACCAAACTTGTACAAGTCAGTTCTGTTTTTATTTTCCATGCATATGAATTACTGGTGCATGCAGTGGTAACAACAGCATTTCAACATGTGCCTCACTTCAGCAAAGTGATACCGAAATACTCAAGAAATATCTAGACGTTGGGTGCACAAATTTTGTTATAAAACACAGAATTTGTCATAAAATACAAAGCACGGAGAGGATCACTCAATGTGAAAAGGAGAGAAAATTTTCAAAGAAAACCACAAGTAACAAGCATGGGGTTCCTATATTCCAGTATGTAGCTTGAAACAAGACCAGTGGCCTTATTACAGTACAGTTCAGAGCGCTCAGCAATGTGTTTTCTCTTGTACAGAATAACACCTGTCAGACACAGCCTATTACTTGTAGTAAAGAGGATGTACAAAGAGGGGGTGCTCAGAGAAATGTGAAGTGAGAGAGGTTCAGATCTCACTCAGGTACACAATGAGCAGCAATCACAGCAGCAATCACCTCCTTACACCTGCTCTGTAATCCAATTGCTCTTGTTAACTACAAGATTGCTGCATCCTCCAGTATCCTGAAATAGCCTCCTACCAACTCATCATAATATGACCCATCTGCTAGATTTGTAGAAAAAGGAGATGTTCTATCATCTTTAAACACAGTCCCAGAGCCACTGTCCATGTTTAATCCCTTTCTTGCTCTCTGAGATATTACCTTTGTATGATTTCTAGAGTCCTGGTACTAGGTCTGTATGTACAGTAGCAAAGGACCTTTGAGATTTCACAAATTCTTCAATGTGTCATCCTGATAGCCAAGAAGTCCTTGGAGAAAAGACAATGGATATGTGAGAAACACATGAAGTAAAAATACAGAATCCAGTTTGGGTAAAAAGATGAATATTCTGTTTTAAATGGGATATATCACACCAGTGTGTGACAAGGCCAAAGTATTTAATTTAGGCGAGGAGTGCTGAGCTCAGCTTTAAAAGAGGATGGAAGGAGATAGCTAAATTCTTAGTCTATAGAAAACGTCCTCTGGGTTTTCTTCCTTTCCCACTGGAGAATTACAAACATGAAGGAAACATTCTGCCCTGATTTTATGACATCTGCTCAAGAGAATGTCTTTTGATGAGGCACCAAGAAGAGATGTCACTGTATGACAACACATTCCGATCCTGTGAGCGTGCAGCATTTAACCTTTTCTTATACAGGGAAGCACATCCCTGGAGATGCTGTTCTCACCAGGAATCTCTTCTGGTATAAGCAGGGTGCAACCACCAGCAGTGCTGCTAAGCTCAGCTTGTCCTTTATAGCAGAAGGTTGAGAGACAGCCTCAGGCACAAGTGTTGGCCTTTGAATAATTTGCCATAAGTACAAGAGCACCACCTTGTGATCCCTGAATACCAGCATGCCAGCTGGAGGAGGAGGATGGCAGCAGTGGGCTCCTGCCACCCCCAAGACTCTGTCCCTGGGACAGCCATCACCAGGCAAACCTGGATGTGCTCATGCTTCATTGCTTACTGCCTTAGCAATGTGAAAGACCACAGAAACAAATGTGGAACAACTTAGGGAGAAGATGCAGTCCTGCTTACATTTCCTGGTGTGCATGTCTGGGAGAATAACTTTCAGTGCAAGCAATGTTATACATCCAACAAAAAGGATGCGTCAGTAGCAGTAATAAATCACCTGGCTACAGCTACAGCCACCAACCAAATGCCCATATGGCACAACAAGATGCAAGATTTATTAAAGTGGACTGCTATAAACCAGGCAAAATCCTAGGCTATGGCAACAGATTTATTTTTCTGGGTTTTATAGTGCTAGCACTGGGCAAGGCAGCACAGTCTTGCTCTGCAGAGATGATCAGCCTTTGTCTTTTGCTCTGTCTTCTGTAGGACCATTAAAACGGCCAGCCCCAAATTACAGTTCCAGCTCTTAATGAAAGGATTCCACTTCAGACAAAAAAGAAAGTATTTTCCAATTTTTAGAAATCAGTGCATTTACTCAGAGATGCCTTTCATGTTATAGCTAAATTTCCATTGCTGTAGGGAATTTAAAAAGGTTTGTACAAGCTGAGGGTGCTTGTCTGGTAAATAAGGTGTAAAGGTCATATATAAAATACAAAATAGTACCTAGATGTGATCTGAAACAATGTTCTGGGTCAACAAAAATCTGGCCCCAGAATCATGCTTGCAAAAGAAAAGTTGGCAAAGCAACTTAAAAAGTCCTGAAATACTGTCCAGATATTTTAATTGGTTTTAACATATAGCTGTGGTCAGATCAATGAAAAGCACTTTGCAAGTGCTGGATTATTTTAAGTCTTATTCTGGTAATCAAGTTAGGAAAATGAAGGAATTTACAAAATCCAAAACCTCACCTCCTACTCATTTACATAGAAAAATCGGAAACCATTTGCATCCTTGCCATATTATTGAAACAAGACATTTTTATAAATTCAGATAGTTGGGAAAATATTCCAAAAGCCTTTAGGTGCCTATGGCATAGCTCAAGCAGAATTGAGATGCCTGCATTCAAGAGAGTGAGTCACAACAATTCTGCCTGTGGCATGCATACCTGAAAGGCACCTAAGCTGTCATCAGTAAAGTTATTTAGGCACCTAAAGTATACTTCTAATGTGTATTCCCAGAGGCCTTCTTATCTTGGACGAGATGAGTGTCTCAGCAGATATTTTGTTTCACGGTGTGTTTAGGCATTCTCTAACTATTTGGTGGGCTGCCTAGAATCCTTTGTTTATTTGGGATGGTTACACAACACCCAGCCCGTGCCAACACCACTGAGCTCAGCACAAAGCAGGGAGTTCATGCGCCTGCTGCTCTTCCAAAGTCATCTGAACGAACACCCCATGAAATGGTGTCCATCATCTGCTCTACGTGTAAGAGAGGAACAGTACCATCACTGTAGGCATCTTCTTTTAACACAGTTATTCACACACAAGCAGCAACTGAAGTGGCTGCAGGTTTTCAGAGCTATAAACCCCTCTCACTCAGCTGTCAGAAACCCTGGGACAGGGAGAGGGAGCTTCAGACTCATCTCTTGTTTCAGCATTTTCTCTGCATCCCTTTGCTTGGCATCCTGGCTGTTGTACATCCCACAGTCTGGTGCCTAACTCTTCCTCAGCCGTATAAGATAAGTAAGGTGAATAACTCAGAACTGCAAATCTCTGCCTCTGAGGTGGCACTGAAAAGTCAGGTTGGATGTCATCATGCTGGGGTCCGTGTGTATCTGGGCTTTGGTGACTTTTCATCCTAACATATGTGAGAACAAATTCAGATTCTGGCACCCACTTTCCAGAAATGCTAAATAAAGACAAGACTGCTCTTGTACTGCCATTCATTGCCTAAGATGAGTTTGGGAGGCCTTATAGAGCATCAGTATGCATGACATTTCATGATCAAAGGAATAATCTGAAACTTTGGGTTATTACTATTTAAAAAATAAAAAGAACTGCTTTTGAAGGATACCCCTTTTAAGACTAAAAGACCCTGAATGAAGCACCCTAGATCACAGCAATCCTACCAAGTATTCCTTCTGCTATATAGCAAAATGCCCTCACAAGTCTGAAATCATTACTGGGATGTTTTTAGACACTAGGCAGCATGGCAATACTCTCTGTAAATGAGAAATGTTCTAATTATAGAGCAGCAATACAGGAATAGTAATGATGAGAACCAAACCTCATATGTCAGTATCTCAGCACTGTGACTGGGAAGGACCAAGGAAACTTGTCACTCTGCAGACCCACAGTGAGTGTTATAAGCAGCTGAAGGAGGGAAAGAATGGCCAATTTGCATCTGTCATCTGACCACCTTAGGACTGATGTTTTTTTCCCTTTCAGAATTAAGATAACAGCTTCTAAAAGAATGTGACCAGAAATGTGATTAAAAATAGCACATCCATAACAGACATATTCAGAAATGTGATTAAAATTAGCATATCCATAACAAACAGCTCTTAAAGTCGTGAATAAATATGTTCACATCAGTTGGCAGAATTTTTTCTTCACACAAAAACACTTGAAATGTTTTCTGCCCCAAAACATAAGCTATGGAAAATGTTCCTTTGTTTGAGACACAATAAAATGAAGGTCATTATTTCTTTAGGTGTCTACAATAATGGTGCTGTTGCCTCTTCACTTTTTTTCCTCTGTTTGTTTTGGGCTATTTCCCTGTGGGCCACCCCAATACTATCAAAACCACCTCAGTCCAGCAGCCTACTCCACCTTCTCACAAAACCCACAGTCTTGACCACTTGCTGCTCAGGACAATCAAGGCACCACCTCATCCTCCTGAGAAGCGACTGTCACAGGCCCCGGACAGAGGTTGAAATTAAAGTTACAGCAAACAGAGCTTCCACAGGTACCTGAAATGCTGCACTAATTGTGGCTCTGTGTGTATCTACCTCCTGGTGGCAGCTCTTTGAGCTCTGAAGGTCATGAACGCTCACAAATATTTAGCAGTAATAACCCAGCAGAAATGTCAAAGCCAGGAAGTGAAATGTTGCACCCGCAATTCTCTGTGCATTGTATTTCACTTTCACTAAAGCATAACAAAGCAAAGCAAATAGCCTCGGAAAAGTTCATTTAGCCAGTTAGAGAAAGAAGGGTTTTTTTAGTATGATTCTGGCTTATGTATGTATCCATTTTCTGTGCCTGACCTTTTCCAGATCAGCCTCTGTTGCTCAGAAAATAGGCTGTCTTTTGTTCATGCTGGGTTTCCACCCGACATCAAAGAGGTTTGCATATGTGGATCAAGAGATCAAAGGTGTTGATAATCTCCCGAAATCTGCTTGGTTGTGCCATTCAAATTAATACACTGGGAAGAGTTAGCTTTGGTAGTTATTATATTAAAGAAAACAGTGAGTTTGGGAAGTTTTGCTTGCAGGGTTTGCTGCCATTCACAGGTTTGAGACAAACTCGAATGCTAAGTATCCCTAATTAGCCTAATCCACTCTCATGTGGATTTCTCTTCTTCAGCAATTGATGCTACTTTTAATTTCTTTTTTAAAAAGTGAAATTGCAAACTAGGGAAAGTTTGCAGCCTGTAAAGAGGCACTCTCAGTCTGTTGAGGCTTGAACAGATGTACAATTCATGAACTGAAACTACATGATATAACAACTCAACCATTTATTGACTTGATGAAGCAAAGCTTGTTACTAACAATAGGCTATTCAGACCATCTCTCTATTCTGATAAACACACTAGGACAAGAAGCAATTTGGAATTCTGGTTTTTGAAATACAGATGAACCCAGTTTAGCTCTTATCATAGATGGAAAAATTTTTCTGGTTTATTCTTCAGATATTTTTGAACTTAAAGTCATTGTTAAAATACTTCTGCAGCTTTTCCTAGAGAAAGATATTCCAGAGCTATGGAAAAACTTTACATTGGTTCCTATTCTCCATCAGCTTGCTCATTTCAAGGTTATAACAAAGTTCATCCCAAAATGATCTCAATAATTAATGGCAGTAAACATCTGTGTTCCTAATACATGGAATAGTTCATAATGTACATGACTCATATTTAATTCATTCAATCCAAGTCCTTAAATTAACAAATGGAAAACAAGAAGTGTGGAACAAAATTGCTGCAATGCTTTGTGAGAAAATCAACTTTGAAAAGCCACAACATTCTGAATAATCTCACAATAATTTAAGATGGTTTGCAGCAACAAAAAAAAAAAAAAAACCAGTAAATGGAGATATTGTTGCAAATAGTGTTGCAATCCATGTTAGATGCTCAGTGATGCTGGAAAAGCATGTCTCTTTATATCTGAGAAACATGCATATTGAAAAGCAAATAGCTGGATGAAAACAAGTCCCAGTCAATACTGATACAAAGTTTGACCTCCTGATTTCACTAGCAAAACTGGAAAAAGTGCTGCAACCACTGCATCAGAGAAGAACAATGCACTGAGTGTACAGCAGTTCAAGACCTGCTATGGATGTAGTTTTTTAATGCAAAGCAGACACTGAATTTTTTTTGTGTGTGTGATTAAGAGGTGTTTGGGGAAGGACACAGCTGCATAAATGAAGGATATTCAGGTAAATGACTCAGGAGGTCACTGCTGCAGAAACATGTTTTTATTTGGGTGGGAAGCCATTATATATTCGGTAAAAGAAGCATTGAGACTCTTGATTTTCATTTAATTTGACTATAAAAGGCACTTCAAGCATCTCCAACAGGAAGGATTGGCACATACCCATAGAAACTGTGATGTACTCCAGAGTGGAGAAAATTCTCTTGGGAAATCTCAGCAGAAATTTACTTGAATAAATAAATTTCCAAGAGAATTATATCAAAGTTTTAAATTTGTTGGTAGCCTAGCTTAGTTACAGGCCTCTAGATTATCCTTAAGTGGGAACTGCTTTTGTCCTTCTTGTGCTACTTGGTTAATTTTTTATGACACATCCAAACAGACGTGGAAACATGAGTGTGAGTGTCAGGATGCATCTCTAATCCAGTGGGTTGGATGTCCTCTCAGAAATCTGCTACCTTGCATTCTCAGTGATGTTTCCATATGAAATCCTGTCATCAGAAGAGGAAGACTATTTTCTCCTTCCCTTTTGCCACATTTAGTTGGCTCAGATATTAGTCCAGGGTATGGGAAGCTTTATCTTTGCCCCACATCCAACATGAGCTATATGTCAAGATCCTGGAAAACAAGTCCTGAAACCTTTGGGTTAATTCAGCCCAGCTCAGGTGATATGAACAGCTCTGATCCCATGAGGCTGTTTTCTTGGATTGCCATTGAAAGGTAGGGCTGTGGGTCCATACGATCAACACTGGCTGCCACAGTGGCAGAGGAGAGCTGTAGTCACTGCTTGTCATGTTTAGGTTTTTCTCAAGTTCTTTCTCAGAGATCTAAAATAGTAAACAAAGTCACACTCTGTAAACTATCTTGTTTTTCACATTTCTCTCCTAAAGAGAGACTTTGCTTGTTGACCCTTGGTGTGGCCAATGGGTCAAAGGATCCCACCTCTTAGGTGGGCACATTGTAAAAAGGTATAAAAATAGCTTCTGAGAATAAACCAGCCCCTTTTCAGAGCATCAGCCTTCTGAATCGCGAGTCCGCGTCTCATTCATTGCGTCCTACAGCGACAGAGAGCAGTGGCAGCTTGTGGGGGCTACTCTGCCCCTTTCACTGCTCTGCCAGGCACTGAGGGTGCCTTGGCATCTCTGCTGTGGAAAATGCCTTGGCACTGAGTCCCTAGGAAGATATAACCATATGGCAAGGACACAGGAGTACTGATGCCTTAGGTTTTGAGGCTTTTTCCTGTTTTGTTCTGGTGGCTGGTTTTACTGGTGTGTTGTGTGGTGTTGGGATCTGGTGGCAGGGTGATGGGGGAAGGGCACCTCTGGGTTTAGCAACTTCAAGGACGCTCTCCGAGCTCCAGGCCTCGAAGATAAACAGCGTAGAAGGCAGGAAGTGAGCAGGAAGGATGGAACGGCGGAGATGTGGAATTGTTCATTGGACAGTGGACGGGGCATACGCTAATGGACCAGAACTTGTAAAAGGTGGGGCAATCTCGTGACTCTCCCTCTTTTGCTTCCATCTTGGAGCGATCCAGGCAAAGCCACTGCTGTGGCTGCCAGGGTGGCCTTGAAGGCCTAAATAAAGCTCACTCTATTTTTATAACCCTGTCTGGCCTCTGCCTCAGCCTTAAGGCAACAGTACAGTGCCAGGCTTGCTGCGCACTCCCAGTGGTGTGGTAGAATACTTCCCTGCCTGCATGGAGGGAAATGCCATGCCCTGTGTCAGGGGAAGGGGCATCTTCTGGGAAACAAAAAGCCACGTGCAGCTGAAGGCTCTTGGAAGTAGTCACCAAGAACAGATGAGCCATAGGTGCCTTGCAGTGCTTGCTGCTCTGACATCAAGGGCAGGCAGGAAGATTCCACTGTCAGTCTTTAAACAGGGACATGAAGAAGGTAGAAGCTCATCTCCCAGAAGAATGCCAGGATTAGTTCTCTTACTTCCCAAGAGATCAACTCTGGTGATTATCTTCTCTACTGCTCTGGTTTTTTGACGTGGGATTGCAAAGATACTTCACATTAACAGTTGTGATATACACATTGCTTTAAACACAGCATATTGTTTGTGAGATTTTGAAGTCAGATACATTTTATTAAACAAAGTGATGACATTATTTGTAACTAGATATTGCAAAGAGTCTATGGGTACCAAGGAGAACACATTTCTAACACAGATCCTGTGCCAAATCTTACAAGGTCATAAAATTCCCTAGCAGTATCTTTTCAAATCATTATTGTTTTCTGCCTTCATCAGCTCATGAAAGCTCAAAAGAGCCAACTAAATTTATTTAAAAGGAATTACAGATTCTGAAAAATCAATAAATACAACTGTATTCCCAGCAGAACATTTTTATACTGTGCTAGACAAGGATGAAGATGCATCTCCTGTAAACTTAGCTATGAAAAAGACAGCTCAGAGACTACAATTTAATTACTATGATATAACAAGACATCTGGGGAAATTGCTAGATTGGCAGCTTTTGAAAGTGTTTATAAAGTGATTTTACAGAAAAAAAAAAAGGAAAGGATTAATTTTTGCATAGGGTATTTTTTTTTCTGAGGAAGTTTAGATGTTTATGTGGAATGGAAAGTTTGTCAATATTTTACTACAGGAAACAAAAAAGATTTTAAACTAAAAGGCAAATATAACTCAGTAGAAGTATGCTGCTTCAGAAAAGCAGGTGTTCTTTCATAGCTAAGTATTTGTTCATCCTTTATTTTACGGATGACATTTATAGCAGATTCTATAGCACAGTGTTTGTTAACATAAAGAACCGGCAGTTGAAATTATCACTCTCTTAGCTTTTGAAAAGTTTACTGAGCAGTGAATTTATCATCAATGACATTTCTGCATAAATAGCATTGCTGATTTTTCTAACCTAATCATATATGCTATGTTCTCGTAGCATTTAGTTTTATTATCAAAATAAGCAAACTAATCCTTGATCTTGTTTCCTCTTTGAATTCAGAATGTCTTTTTTTTCCATTGTGTTTTTAATGCTAGTGAAATTCTATTGAATTTATGGGCAGCTACTATAAAACTAATATAGTAAAGTAACAATCTTTTCTAATCAGCTTTTCTTTTATCATCTCAGATAAATAAGACTTTTATAGAAATACACTCCATTTTTTATGACAACTCCCCCTTGTCTAGTTTGTTGCTCAGAAGCTTTAGTAGATGTTTATCCAAAGTTGAACATAATGGTTGTTCTCTCTACATAGATAAAAGTCACCAATTTCATTTATCCTCCAAATTCACTTCTATTCCTCAAAATCTGCATATACTTCCTGTCTTCAAATCAGGTCGTAAAAGTAACTTTGGGAGATGTGTGTAATTGGTCAGTGCCACCAGCTCACCTTGCAAGAACTTCCCAGGTCTTTGCAACACCAAAATCAGACTTTAGTTATGAGAGGGCTTGTAAGAGGCACAACTTCGAAACCAGTTTAGATTTATTGCTCTAGGTACCAACAGGTCTTTAGCACCCCGACTCATGAAGGAAGTGGCAGTCAGCTGGCATTCAGAAGTGTTCCAGGTTTGTTGATTTTCCCATAGTGGTGCCACAAGTGGACAGGAGGAAGGCACAGACCTGAGGTCCATCAGTCCATGAGACAGTAACTCCCATTCTCCATTCTTGGCACCATGGTTTCTGGTGAGTGACGACCCAGTTATGTCCAGAGAGATCCACAGCCATCACCTGGGCCACATCAACAATGGAAGCAGGAATGATTTTGCCTCTGCATTATAATGAATATTATGTAATCTGGTGAAATACCTCTATTGGTGTCATCAGTAGGTGTGGAGAAATCAGAAACTATGACCTTTTGATCACAGTTGCAGCCAACAACCCTCAGTTAAAAATGTGATGCACAAGGGGCAACAAGTAGCTTGTCAAAGCCCCTGCAGATTTTTGACTCGGAGACAATCAAGATTGTGTGTGTCATTGGGATACCGGGACCAAATCACTGCTGGATTTCCTGTCCATCAGTGGCTTTTGTCCTCACACAAGCAGCATTCCTAAGCAGCCAGTCATGAAAACCTCCCAGCAGCACCGTGCCATCAAAGCAGCACAAAGTAGCTCGAGTGTCCTGCTGAGTGAGGCAGCCAACCCCCTTGCCTGCCCAGACACAGTTTTGGAAAGATCTGATACATTCCGTACTCACATGATATTCATTACTAATTCTGAGCACAATATAGCAAGTGTTACTCCGTGGTAGGGTGACTACATGTCCTGTTCTGAACACTGTAATAAACAGAGTGTTATAACAGCCCTTTGGCAAGAGCTTGTGCCTCTCTCAGTGACAGTATCACCACTAAAGCTACGCCTGTAGGCCTAATCTCTCTGGCTGCTCTTTTTAAGCCGGCAGTCTTTTCTGAAGTCCATTTTCCTTCCTTGCAATGTTATCGTTTATTACTGACAAAGGGTAAAAAGCTCAAACATTTGCAAACAAATGTGGTAAGACAGTCCCTACCCTGAAGATAGCATCATTGACTTTGGATATAGATAAATTAATCATTTATTCTGAACTTTTGGCTCCTTTATCAAAATTTTACCCGCCCTGGTGCTCAATCATCAGTGCCAGACCTGTGCCATGGGAGCAGAACCAACCCCAGCCTGACCTGTGGGGCAGGAAGGGAGATCAGAGCAGTCCCAGCCCTGGTCAGGATATGATCCCTGATTGAAATTCACACTGAAACTGCTTCTGTTTTAATATTCTCACCATCAGCCAAAAGGAACTGCTCTATATACAAAAGAGTTGTTTTCTCAAAATCTGGCCATGCTGAACTGTTGATATGACCTTCTCTAAAATAAAAGGCATCTCTAAATAATTCAGACTTTGTAAGGAGCTGAGAGGGAAACACAGGTGAATCCTATTTTTTTTAAACTTCCATATTAGCAAAGAAAGGTGCTTTTAGAGGGAAATAAAATAAACCTCCCTACAACCTTGTCATTCAAATGGTTTTTTTTAGACAGCTGGCTTCACTTTCAAACATGTTTTATAACAAGAGCAAATAAACTCAAAAAAAATTGATGTTTAAAAAATGACCCATCCAAAGTGCTCGGAGTTTTTGACATGCTTTCACATGTACTTTTGGCTGCTATAAACAGCAGGTTAGTGTCAACATGAGTTCCTCCTCTCTGTTGCCCTTCTGAGTCCCCAGGAGGCAAAGGCACTTCATATTGGTCTTCCTGAAGGTCACATTTTCTCCTGCTCACACGTTCTGCAAATACAGAGCTGGGTTTCATATCGCTCGGGGCGGGGGCACTCTGCTAAATCATCAGAGGAGCTGTGATTACTCCAGCACTATATTGAGATTCACTCTCTCTGTGTCCTGACTACGCACAAATTGTATTCTGCTTTCAGCTACTGTGATCCCATCTGGACTTCCTGTATACTTGCAGGAGAATAAAATCAAACGTTATTTACAAGGAGGTTTGAACCTTTCTCCTGGACTCTGTGTGCTCGTGTAAAGGTTTTTTCATGCTTTTTTTCCTTCGTGCCTTTGCCCTTTAATAATGTTCTACTTGTGACTGCACAAATATGATGCTTCCACTGGGACTACACTGCTTGTCCAGAAGTTTAGAAGTTCAACCTTTCAAATGGTACATACAAAGGCAAGGAATGGTGCAACCCGCAGGTGCAGGTAGGAGCACCTGAAATTTTAGGCATGCATAAACTGAGGCCAGTGTTGGAGAGAACAGGTCCCACTCCTCACAGTAGCTGTACATTTACATACTCTGACAGGCTTCTGGCAGTAGGCAGCTGAAAATGATGAGCTGTCTCAACAGATTAAAATTAAATTCTATTGAAGAAAACAACATACAAAAATTATGTTTCTGTGTAATCTGTGTGATTAAATGTTACTTGTTTCAAAGCTAATGTTTCTGTCACTTTCAATTACAGCTTTTGGAAGCTTTATTCTGCATCATTTAATCTCTTTAAATAACTCTCCTGTTCAGCTTTGTTGTGGGGATTGGCACACTTAGTATGAATATTGCACTGCTACTGACTCCTACAATAACATTGCTGACTCTGATTTAGAATTATGTTAATCATATCTGCTATCCCTATCACGTCTGGAAATTGGAAAAAGGAACAAAATCAAATGGAGTCACATGCTGGAACTTCTTTACTGGTCAAGTTATGCTGAGTAGGCTCATGTCAAATGCTTGTGATAGTCAGATGAATATTTAATCATTTCTAAACAGTGACAGACATTTCTTGTTGGTGAATGATTTTCAAACCTTTTTTTTAAAAAAATATTTGCTATTCTAAAAGCTGAAGGGTTGAATATTTTTCACTTTGTTTTGCCATTTCCAAATTTTGAGACAAACACTGAAAGTGAGTAAAATTTCAATGAAGTGAAACAAATTACAACTTGTTCAACTAGTCTGAAGCTCCTGACGTAAATGAAGTTAGACAAAAATTCCTATATTTGTTGACAGAAGAACCTTTGAATCAAACTCATTATAAAACCTGATCTCCACGTCTACATTTGACTGAATATTTCCCTTTATTTGTCTAAGGAAATTACGATTTATGTGCAAAAAGGAAGCTACATTTGCAGTTAATGAGCAAATGGAAGAAAGCGGGGCAGGGAGCTTTGCTACCAAAAAAAAAAAAAAAAAAAAGTTTTTTTCACCAAAGGCTGCTCTCTAAGGCGAGCTCTGCCACCTCGTGGGCTGCAGCCCTGTTACAGGGTAGAGCCCAGAGCTGGGGACAGGAGAGCACAGTTATATAGGAAGACGTGGGTCTGTTAAAAAACCCAAACGACCCAGTATCTAAAATAAATTGTATGAAGAATTCCAATAACATCAGGGGTTTAAATCATAATTATCAAAATCAGTCTCTCGCTGAAAAGAAAATTATGTCAACAGGATAGCAAGGTATATTGGTGTAGCTGATTTTTCCAACCATAACTCCCGGATTGTAGCTTTTTAAAGCAGCATTAGATATAGTGCTGTAATACCCAGTGTCACTATTACTGGATCTATGCAAGTCCCAACTCCCTGCTGCTGTGCTCCAGCACAGGCCCTGGCACCCTGGCTCACAGCTACATGAGTCCATACAGATCCCAAAGCATCACAGGCTGCACCCTGGCAGGCAGAGGAGGTAGGGGCAGTCCTAGTCCAGCTTCGTGACCCAGACATACCTCTGTTGTAGATGTTTGTTATTTTTTTCTAACAGAAGCTCACAGAACCATGCAAATCACTGGGATTTTTTTTCAGTTCGCTGACCTGAACAGAAACCTCAATCAAGTTACAAACACAAACAAGAAAAATCGATTCTCTCTTGTGAAATGAAGATGGAAAAATATTTTGGATCAATCCACAAAACTTCTTTGACTGAGAAGAATAATCACTAAGCAGTTAAAAATACAAGCTTGGTGATTTCCAGCTGAGAACATTATTTAGTGGCTGTTCCTTTTCAGAAATGTTGCGCTGCTCTGACTTGCATTTTCAGGAAGCAATAACATCAAGACAAAATAAGAAAATATTTTCAGTGGCCCTGAGTTTTAGCATGTTCCTTAATCAACAGCTGTACTCAAAGGAGCACAGGCACATTGCACAGGCACATTTGGTCTTTGACTTGAGATGTTGCTTGTGACCTTCCTAGCTGGCAGCACCAAATGGGAAGGACTGGAGAATTGTGGAGCGACCCCTTGTTGTGCAGGAGTTTCAGTGTTACCTCAAACAACAATCTCATCTGGTGACATGAATATATAGGTGTCACACTCACATATATGCTATTTTAGCCATATTGACCCACCAACAGTTTGCAGGTAACCTATCACTAGAGGAACAAAGAGCTTTTCAATATTTAGTTTAACCATTTAAACTGAAAAGCCATGAGAAATGAAGAAGAGGAGAACGTCTGTGAAAATGCCACATTTACAGGGACTAATCTTTTTATTACAGAGTTTGATTATTATTGCCTACACAAAACATGCTCAGCTCTCAAAAGAAGTGGTTCCTTTGTCATTTCTCTGCACCAAAACTAAAAAAGAATGAGCTGGAAGAAAATTCTCAAATGTATCGATATGACTGTGATCATTTAGGGGTCATTTCCAAAGCATATTAAGAACTTCAAACATCAGGTGCTGTTTGGAATTGTAACAACTTCTTATAAGAGAAGTCTCTGAATTTTGAACACTTGACAAATGGATATTGAAAACAGGGAGCTAAAGGAGATGTGTACAAAATGTATTGCTCAATTTTGTTTCTCGAGTGACCAAGCACATAGACAATTTTGCCTGAATTACTGGATGTCACTGTAATAGAGTTAAAAAAAATAAGGGGAAAAAAGTGTATTTCAACAGATCTTAAGCAATGTACTTGGAATGACATTTATCTATTATATATTTTAAATGATAAATTAAATATACTGAAGCATCAGAGATTCTAGGTGGCTTTTCTATTATAGCTGCTTCAATGTTGAAGGCACATAAAATAGAGGGTAGCAGCACATAAGGAAGAAGTGATTCTGCCTCATTTACTGATGAATGATACTTCCTTGATAGGGGGCTAGAAACCAGCTGCACTTCTGTGATGATACAAAAGTAGAAAACTCTATGTTTCTACTGAATATTTTTCAATGAGCAGTGCTTTTTAAAATAAAATAGTCATACAAATTCCTGAGGTAATGCATATTTTCCCGTTAATTGTAGAGAGCTTACACGACAGTTTGTTACCTTTAGTTTTATTTTTATTATTTTCATTTAATGCTATGATTGATGAGATGGTTTTGAGAGTGAAAAAGTCAAGTAAGTAGCCTGGATAAAGAATACAGATAATTGTGTACAGATATCATTAACCAGTGACAGCAAGAACAAGTCTCTAAGCGATGGAGCAGAAAGTTAAAGATCTCCTGTAGGAGCTGACAAAACCTTACAATTTGATTTCAAGTGAAAAAAAAAAATCCTGAAGGAAGCTTTTTTCTTTCCTAGCACCACTAGCAGAGCATTTATTACATATAGGACAGCTATATTTTTTAATAAGCACTACACATCGTATTTGTAGTCACAGAGATTTAAACAAGGGACCTGCTGGCTCCCCATTTACAGGGAAACAGCAGGAAATAGACTCTGCATTCTGTCAGCAGTTGTGTGACTCCTACCTTTCTCACTTCAGAAAGACTGGCTGCTCTAGGAAATTTGAGGTGTCACTGAACCCTTTAAAACATGGCCAGTATTCACCATCATAACATCCACATTGTAATGGGATTATTTTCATCTTGGAAGCAGAAGCACACAGCAAGGCAGTTTATTTGCATCTTTTCAGGCTGGTTAGGACCAGGAGCAACCTCGATCAACATTGCTGAAATCCAACATCTCTTTGGTGGTTTTAAAAATAATTTGATGGACTACTCTTGGTTGCTGACAAGAATCTACATCATAGAACTATGAATCATACAAGTCTGATACCTCAGTCCAGAGAGAGGACAGCGGAGAAATACAGAAAAAGGCCTCAAAGGGCTCACAACACGCTGCCTTCTCTGACTAGAGAGGGTCGATTCTGTTTGGCTTGAGGATGTGAGGCATTGCTTGCAAGAGGTAGAGTCAGGACCAGCAGAACACACACAGCTGCAGCCAGATTTGTATCACTTTACCTAGGGGGAAATGACCTGAACATTTAGGGCAGTGCAATAAAATCTCCTGTTCTATACTAGAGATGAGTACTTAAATTTTTGTTAACATTTGAATTCCGCCACAGTAGGAAGCTTCTCATGCTGCACATTATTCTTGTGTCAGCTATGATAATAAAACATCCACCTCCTGAAAATTTTTTATGAGCAATAATTTATTTTTACAATAAAAAAGCACTTTAGATTATTTTTAAACAAAAACAAACCTGTGAGTATATGAGTAGCAGAAGCTATAGCAGAAGGATCTAATTTGTTTTTCTCATTCAGAACCTCATGAAGTGTCATTTTTCTTTTTCACATCCCTGTGCTGTTCAAAACACCAGTTTATAGAGCTTACAAATGCACTTTCCTTTGGAGTCTGGTATGTATTCTCCTGAGGATCTCAGACAATTACAGTAAAAAATAGAAGCATCAATTGCAATATTTTTGCACAGCATGGTATTACTCCTGCTGAGGTTTTAATTTGCCCCGAGACTGCATATATCAGCAGATTTTCAAAATTACATTATAAACTGATATTTCATTCGGCCTGAAGTTCTGGTTAGTTTCCTGTTGTACCAAGGTTTTCCAGACATCAAAATCAGTGTGATTCCGAAGCTCACAGGCAAAGGAACTTAGGATTTGGGATTTAAGAGTAATTATGGAATCTTGCTAGACTAGGGAAGCAGCAAGGGCCTAAAAACCTTCCTCTGCAGGTCACACTACCACTACCAGCAGAAAGTGTCAGAGTTAGATACAATATAATATCCTGGCACAGAGGGGAAGAGAGAAGGGATGGAAACTAGTTGAATAAAGGGAAGAAAAAAAATCTCCTACCTGTATTTCTGTACATTGCCTTTGCTATCTTGTCTAAGCCAAATTTTTCAAAGCCATCTCCTATTCTCTGCAAAATCTGTGGGGTTTTTACTCTACTTGCAGTGACATGAAGACTGCTTGAAACATCCTCCATTGTAATCAGTGAGAACACTTCAGTTTACATAGATTTGAATTAGATTGCATCTTTGCATTTGCTTTTAATATAATAAAGAATCCCCAGCTGAGGGAGCTGGATTTGTTTAGTCTTGAGAAGAGGAGGCTCAGGAGGGGCCTCCTCATTGCTCTCTACAACTCCCTGAAAGGAGGTTGAAGTGACACGGGGGCTGGTCTCTTGTACCACACCTGCAGTGAGAGAATCAGAGGAAATGGCCTCAAACTGAGACAGGGAAGATTCAGATTAGGTATTAGGAAAAAAAAAAAAATTACTGCTAGAGTGGTCAGGCGTTGGAACAGTTTGCCTGAGAACGTGGTGGAGTCCCTGGATCCCTGGATGGGTTAGAGAGGCATTTGGATCTGGCACTGGGTGATCTGGTTTAGTGGCTAAGCGTTTACAGTGATACTGCTGGGTAGACTGGATGATTTTGTAGGTCTCTTGATGATTCCATGATTCTATAATTCTGTGTCATTAACGAAGACATTAAATAACACTGGTCCCAGTACAGAACCCTGAGGGACAACACTGACATCCATCAGGACTCTGAGTTGTTGACCACTACCCTCTGGATGCAACCTTTCCACCAATTGCTTATCCACTCAATAGTCCACCTACCAAATCCATCTGTCTCCTATTAGAGAGAAGGATGTTGTGGGTGATGGTGTCAAAAGCTTAACAGAAGTTCAGATAGATAATAGCTCTGTCCTTGTCCACTGATGTAGTCATTCCATTAGAGAAGGCCACTAGGTTGGTTAAGCAGAACTTACCCTTGGAGAAGCCATGCTGGCTGTCTCAAATCACCTCCCTGTCCTCCGTGTGCCTTAGCACAGCTTACAGAAGGATCTGTTCCATGACCTTCCCAGGCACAGAGGGGAGGCTCAGAGGTTGCTGGTTCACAGGGTCCTCCTTTCTAACCTTTTTAAAGATGGATAAAACATTTCCTATTTTCCAGTCACCAGGAACTTCATCTGGCTGCCATGATTTCTCCTAACATGATGGGGAATGGCTTGGAAATGACATCAGCCAATTCCCTCGGGATTCTGGGATGCAACTCAGCAGGTCCTATAGACTTATGAACAATCCTCAGGTAGTCATGAACGTGAACTTCTCTTACAGTCAGAAGGACTTTGCTCCCCCAAAACACAGTGTTTCCACCCCATTTCAAACCACCTTTCATGACAGGCAAATGTGATAACCACAACACTACAGAAACTCCTGCTCCAAATGAAACTCTGTCCAAATTAACCACCGTGTAACAGAAGTGATTGTAAAATCCAGGATTTCCTCATATGACATATAAACATATAAAATCAAAGATTCAGCTAGATCAAGAATAAAGCAACATTAAAATGGAACACATTTTGGAACAGAAAAAATAATCAGTCCTAAGAGTAGATCTACATTAATTTAAAATAATAATAAAAAAAATTCCGTTATTCCTTAACTCTTATATCCTGCTCAATACCTTCAAAATATTTCTACAGAAACTTGTAACTTTTACAATGCCAATAAAATGTAATTTTTGCTAATTACATCTGCCCTCCTCCTTGGCAATCCTAATAAAGATGACTGAATTGCAGAATAACTAATTCTAGCATGCCTGCATGTTTCTTAGTTACCTACAATATAATTCCAAGGCTTAAAAACATAAGATCCTAAATTAGAAAGGCAGCAGATCAACAGAAAAAAAATCTTGTTTCAATCTCCGACCAATATCTGATATTGCAAGATGAAGAAAAAGCCCTGTTCTTAACCACCCACCTATTTATCAGTTACTGCATGGGAAGAATGATTCTTTCTGATCTTTTTGGGCAATCTGCTTACTCTTTGATGTATGAGATATAAATAGCTTTTTAAAAACCTTTAAAATACATTTAATGGGAAATAAAAGATATAAATAGCTTTTTAAAAACCTTTTTAATATGTTTAATGGAAAATAATTAAGTTTACATAAATAATTAATCAACTGTGTTTGATTGTTGAAAGAAAAAGCCTTTGGACAATCCCTTATTCTGAAGCCAGGATGACTGACACCAGCATGTACAACAGGGGAACAGAATGCATGATGCTATATTGATGAATGATGTCAAGAACATGCACCATATGGCATTCAGTGACAAACACAAGTTGCAAAACCAAAAGGGAGAAGAAAGCAATGACACTTTACCTGAGGGTGCTTCTATAACATTTAGCAGAACAGCTGTATTGCCCAAGAATGAATATTCCACTATATTACTAAACATATTGCAACATCACTAAGATTTTAAATCTAGTAAATCAAAGTTCTTTTGCACATTATAGATAAAATCCTGAACCTTTGGAAATCAACAGCAAAATAACTATTTCCTGCACTGTGATAAAAATCCCTCCCATTTCTATATTGATTTAATAATTAAAACTTTTGATAGTACCAGAAACTTTAATAGTATCATCTTTTAAATTTGCATATCTGACTTTTCTCAGGGGTTCTCTGACTACAGATACAGGATGGATTTCACATGATCAGTGAAGCTGATCAGCAGCCTTCTGAAGTCAGTGGAAGGTCTCCAAATTGTTTTGACAATCACCAGTGTGATAAAAATAAGTTTCCTGAAATAATAGTATACCTCCTAGAAAAAGAGGAAGACTTTAGATGTCTATTAAAAATACATGAAAATTCCTTTTAGAAACACAAGCAAAGTTTGTTTGTATATTTAGCATTAACAAGATTTAAATAAGGCACAGCATGCAAGACAAACCCAGTGATATGGTCCTGAATGTATTTAACATCTATGTCTTTTTACAGTCTTAAACAACTAGTGCCTATATAAGCTTGTGAGTTCACACTTGTATCTATGTGCAAATAGATTTTCCTCTGTGATATTGCTATAACTCATTTACCCTTATCATGTTCTCTCCTTGTTTATTAACACCATTTGTTATGTCGCATTTAAAATTAGATTGGGAGATATTTGGGGGAGGAATCATTAGCAGGTTGCAATCAGAACTCTAATTATGCTGCTACTGGAGGGTGTTGAGGAACCCATAGCTGAGTGAACAGATGTACTCATTTTTAATAGGGAAAGTCATGTCATAGTAAATTACAGCTCTATTTTCTAGAATATGGGTCTATTGAAGGATTTGAAGGTAAAAAGTGGTAGCAGAACTGAAATTGAAAAGCTGTGACATATCTGACACGCTAAGTGCAGACACTTCATGCTGCTGCTCAGACACTGCACACTGATGCAGAATGCAAATAGGCCCAAGACTTCTTCCACCAGCTACCAACAAGTTTTAGAAAGGCAGACTTTCTGGAACAGAAAAACAAAGTGCTGACAGGAAAAGTTACAAGAGAAAAGAAGGGTTTATTGCCTGGCAGTGTTAAAGAATTACAGCAGCTTTTTCTAGGGGCAAGATAATTTATAAGCAGAGGTGCAAATGGCCTAAAAAGCCAAATTTCTGCTTCCTAGAAGAAATAGTCTGCTCTGGCCAAGTGGAAGAATGACAGAAAAGTTAAAGAGGAGCATACTAAGCTAAGCAGGAAGCTTATGATGACAGAACACTCTAGGTCTCCAGGTGCTGAAAAAATACATGACTTGATCCTGTCTGGACTAAATCCTCACAGAAAGCAATGGGAAAATAATAAGCAGTCTGAGCAGCAGACTCTGTATGTCTTGAGTTCACTGGATGCATGCATAGTGATGGAGATGAGACTGAAGATAAATATGGGAGAGCACTGCAGCTGGATCAGACAACTCCAGCTCAGTGCCCTGTCTCTGACAGCAGCCACAGAAGGTACACAGGACAGAGTATATAAGTGGGGTAAATATAGAGTGGTAATTTCCCTGAACATTCTCCCAAACTTCAGTGATGCTGTTTTAGGGGCTCTCTGTGCCAGATGTATCTTCCACAAAGCCAGTAAACACTGCAGCTTTTAGTTCTGTGAGTTTATGTGGCCTTAAACTTCTTTAAACATTTAACCTCCCCAGTATCCTGTGTCAAGGACTTCTAAAGCTTAACTATGACCTGTGTGAAAAACCACAGTCTTCTTGTTTTGAACCTTTGAAAGTGCTACTTAGAGTCTGTGCCCCTTAGCTCCCAGAAGCAATGTAAGCAGTCTGCTTGCTGTGCTGAAGGTTTTCCAGGAGGCCACCAGCAGGCTGCCCAGTGCATACTGCTGGCTGCTAGGACCAGCAAGTCCTACAGTACTCATGTTCCTTTACATTGGAAAGTGATAAAGGCCAAAGAAAGTGTGTCAGCACTATACTCCTGCTCTTTCATACTTGGCAAGACCAAGCATGTTCCTTGGTATCATTTTGGCCCATTCTAATACTTCGTAAGCCAATGCCAAGGCACATTCTGGAGGACAGCATGTGCTGCTTCTAACAGGCAGCACAGAAAGACTGCACCACATCCAACTTCCATCACGCCATGCCCCCCTCCAGCACTGCCCTAGCAGGCCCTTCATGCCCCAAAACAAGCCACGTGCACTTGTGTCATACCTTAGGATACACATATAATCACCTCATACTTATGAAAACCTTACTCTGGTGGAATGCAACTCAACCCACAATTCAGCGTACCCCATGGATGGGAACAAACATTTTGGTGTCTTCTTCCATAACCTTTGGTGACCTCCATAACCTTTGGTCATCTAATTTACTGAGAGTGGCCATTCTCTACTTTTATTTATTAGTACAGGTTTTAGTTGTGATTAGCAAGAAAAAGGCCACTTGCACAAGTAGAACTGTACAAGTTTATGTAGCCCTCCAGACATGATCTGCAGGTAGTATGTCTGGAGCACTGCAATGGAACTCATTGGCCAGATCCAAAAAGATGTAGTGGCAGCCAAAGAGGCAAGATACACTGGTCTTGCTCTTTACCTCTTTCCTATCCAGATTATTAACTTATCTTAAAGGTACAAAGAATTTATCACAGTTTTGACCTCTGATACAGATTTCTAATTAGCCATTACACAAGGATATTAGGGACTGATAAAAGGAATGACACCTAAGTGCAGAGGACATACTAGAAAGAAAAAAAACAACCCAAAAAAACCCACCAGGTTCCAGAAAGGAAAAACTTGTAGGAGGCAGAAAAAGTGACAGTCTGTGCTTTGAATGCTACTCAGAGCAAGTACCCCTATAAACAACTGACTTACATAAATTGGAAAGCCATTCATTAGATAACTTAAAAAAAAAATATCAATTGTTAGCCTATGCACTTTATTTCTCTATTACAAACAGTGCAGTCACATATGTGCAGCTAGAAAATAATCCGTAAGTTTTAACAACTGCATCTCCAAAGGATGGACTTCAAGGCCTGCAAATGTTGTTGGTTTAAGCTGGTTCTTCCAGATGAGACATCTGAGGCAAAACAAAATAAGAGCACAGCTTTGTCATGAAAACAGCAAAATATTCGTATGAACTCAATTGTACTTGCACTAAAGCTTGAAAAGAGGCTCCTCACACAGTTGAAAATGAGTTCTCTCCACTGTAAGTGTAAAATCAGACTGATACCTGAAGAGGTGGAAGGACAAAATAGATGAAGAGAACGAAAGCAAAATATTTAATATACTATGTCTTGTTTTCCGTAAATCCAAGAGAATAACAGACTGTTCCTCAAGGTGTGCTTAGCATTTAGAACTGGGTTCTGCATTGCCAACTTTAAAAAAACCCACTAATTTTAAAGTGTCCTTGTGTAAGAAATGTAAGAACCAGAGGAATGATCAGAAGACCTTACGATACTGTCCTCTTTTTGTTTAACAGAAAGAAAAGCAGCAGTTTTGTCACTATAGTGTTCTAACACTGAAGAACAGAAAGTCAATCACTTAATCTCCGCTGGTAAAACCTTCCAGCACCAGGAGCTCTGGGACTGTGGTTCATTCCCACTCACATCAATAACAATACAGCTGTAGGAAGATCTATCAATACTAATAGCTTTTCTTCGTGGGTATTGCTCTGTGGCAATTTTCCAAGACCTCAGCTAGGAAATAGTGTTATGTGCACAAGTCTCCTGTTACCAAAGGTGGATAAATCTGTGGTAAATGTTTTTCAAACTAAACTTCTACTCCAGACTTCCTCTGTCATTGTGTATTGGATAATTTAATGTATAAAACCAAGAAGTGTAGCATGATGTAGCTTGTATGTTGTTATAGATGTGTTTATAACAGACACACATTTAAAATGAGGATGTGAGAATACACTGCTTCTAAGATTCCACCTACTGACACATGAACAGGGCTGGCCCCAGAATTAGCTAGCAAATCTGAGTAAACCTCTGATAACTGAGTGACATCAAAACAAAACTTGAAAGATTAACAAAATTTATGGAAACTGACATTGAACATAAGATGAAAGCTCTGAAAATGGAGAGTCTCTGGAGAAAACTAGGAAATTCAAAAGCTTTGGTATATCCATTGATTCAACAAAAATGTAATTACTCTACAAGGGAAAAGACAAATTAGGAGACATGAGCAAGACTGCTGTGGCCTGAAAAAAAGAGATTCTGCAAGTGTAAGTTGTTGATTTTATAGGAGATGAAATTATGATAGCCAAGATGTGAAATATTATTACGTTCATCTGTGCTATAGAACCTTTGAGTTTCAGTAAATGTACAAAAACCATGATTAGGACAAACAACATGGTCTGCCAGTGGCACAGGATAGACACAGGTTTGGGCAACATTGTTTTCTAGCAACTTACTTTATAGGAATTCAACAGAAATCTGATTTTTACACGCCACATTTATTGCCATCTTTGGAAATACACCAAGATGCGCTCAGAGGTGCCTGAATTTAATTTATTAGCATTCCATGAATTCAAAGGAGCTGAGACATTTATCATCAAGAGAAAAATCTTAAAAAAAAAAAAAAAAAAGTTATCAAAAGTTAGAAATCTGGAAAACACTTATTATCCTTGCCACATTAGTTAGGATATAACAGGCAAAGATATGTAGGATGCAACTTCTTTACACTACTCTGGTTTTCTGCAAAAGTGCATTATTTGTCATTACTGTTTTCATTGTAAAAGTAACTCAGGTCAATTAAAAAAAATCTAGTTCAAGTCCTGATGAGAATGGAAGAAAAACACATTTAAAAATAATCCTTAGTCTACTGTCAGTGACATTTACCCTTATCTAGAAAAAGACAAAAATCATAATATGTCAACATGTTCACAAAACTGATTTCTAATTACAGGTCAAGCAGCACATTTCTTTATATATTAAAATACCTGACAGCATGTAATTCTTTAAAGATCTTATGGACTGGTTTCCCTAAGGTATTTCTGTGTCTTACGTAGAATACACCCAGAAAAGAATGCTGAATATTTCTTAACTTACTGAGTCATGTTCAGAACACTCTCAGGAGACTTAAGTTCAAATCTGCAATCCTTAGTGGACAAGAGCTTCCTTTCTGTTCCAGTTCTGTTACTGCAAAATGCAGGCTGGTGGAAACTGAAGAACATAAGTGTGTATTTTAGTCAGTGACCTTATAAATGTCTGGGGGAAAGACACAAAATACATATGAAAATAGCCAATGGTTTTTAACAACACCCTCAGTAGAAAAATGGGCATGTATTCAACATAGCTGAAGTTCAGCTGAAGAATGGATCTGTAACTCCACATGTCCCCAGACACATTTGAGTTTATGTTCAGGCTATTTAAACAATGTCAACAGCCTCCTTATGTTTTTCTATTATGATTAACTATGCTGCTGTAAATCTTGCTTTAAACATGTAGCTGGACAATCCTTACTGTTGGGGAAGAAAAAGGGTCTTAGGTTTGCACAGCTATGCACAACTGAGGCCACAGAGGGCCTAAGAACAGCAAGACATACCTCACCTTTTTTCTTGGCTTCTCCAGGTAAGTTAGAGATTGGGGAAGCTGAACATGGTCTGGTTCTTAGCAGCAGGATTTGGAACATGAAGGAGTACCAATTACATCAGAACAAGTGCCCTGGGTGTTGTTGTTTTTTTTAACCCACCTAATTATTTTCACCTTTCCACATCTTTATGAATGGGCTTTTTAAAACCTTTTCCAGATGGGAAAATGTATAAAAGACTTTAATGACTGATACACAGGATGTAACCTCTGATTAAATATTAACTCCATAGCCTTTTTCAGAGTACAGTTTTAATGGTTGTAAAGAAGTATCCTACACCTTTTTTTTTTTGCCTCATCCTTGCATGGAAAACTTCTATAAGGTTTTTATTACTTTAATTTCCCAGATTAAATAAAGGATTGTAAGATAAACCATCAGACTCCTGAAGAAAAAGGATTTCTTGGTTTTACTTCTCTTACAATGAAGCAGCTTCTTTGGTGCTGCCAATCTATATGAGAAGCTTATTTTAGATTTTTATTTGGCTATCACCATTAGTTGTTTTTTCCTCAGTCAAATTCAATCTGTGTGACATCAGCATTCAGTAACTTTATTAAAGTTTTTTTTTTTTAAATTAGTAATCTAGTCTTCCTTGACATACTACAATTTACTTGCAGCAATATAGGTGCTCTGATGAGGACAGGGGACATAACCTAGACTGACAGCCAACAGAGTTGCAGTGATCTGTTGAAATATTTGAAACTGAAAAGAAAAATCTATCTCAGTCATAAGCAGCCTGAAGGATCAAAAGATGCCAGAAAGTCTTCTGTTTGAAAAATACAAGTCATTGTACAGCAAAATGGTACTTGGACCTTTTAATGGCTTACTTGGTTTGCTAGCACCAATCATGCTGTAAATATATTTAAGAGGTCAGTGTAACAACTCTCTAATTTGTTCTAATGCTTCTATAATTGGTTTAGTATTGGTTTAAAAAAACACATATATATACAAACACACATATGTATATATATATTTAGACACAGGACACAGGTCTTACAGTTTTGCTTCAATTTGGCTATAAGATGCAGCTTCTCTTACATTACCTGACATTGTGTCACTGTCTGATAACGTTGCTGCCAGTACTAAGAGGCTTAAAATGCCATTTGTAGTTAAAATCTCTATTTTCAGATATATTGTCTAGTTTATTCATGCAGAGAAGTCATTTTACCTTTTGACCTTTCTGCTGGACTGAACAAAATGAGTGAAGACATATTCTAAAAGTCTTTCTGTTTGAGTGAATTGTGACTGCAGCTGAAATTGCTAGAGTCTCCTGTATTATTCACATTAATTTATTTGCAATACAGTTGGCCAAACCGTTCCATTTTAGATAGTTATTTCATTTTGTTTAGATTTATAGTGAAGCTAAAAAATTAATGAAGCAGAAAATCAAAGCATTGTAGAGCATTTTAATCAGATATAAAGTACCACAACTGCAATGCTTCATGCAGGCACAGGTTTTAAAATGATAAGATTTTTACTTAACAAATTAATTTTGTTCATTTGCCTAATTACTTTCTATAGCACGAAATAACTGAAAGTTTAGGTATAAGCCCATGCTTAAATGCATTGCTGAGGTAGGGCACAATTTCCAAGATTTTCTTTGCAGGATAAGAAGAAATCTTATGGAATTTTAATAATAAATAGAGCTTATAATAAAAAGAGCCTAGGGCTTTTCAGACATGCTATGTCTTCACTCTTTCATCTCTTCAGCTTCTTTCAGGAGCTGAAAGCATCTAAAAGACTGGATTCAGTCCTATCCGCTTATGTCTGACCTCACACAAAAAAGATTTGTTTCCACTCATACTTTAAAAATGTGGAATACCTGTCAGAGCACGTGCTGGAAGCTGGTATGAGTTAGCAAAAACTCTCTGGGGGCTGGAAAAACTGTGTAGGTTATAAGGAGTTATCAAGAAGTTGCAATTAAGTGACACTGATAGACACAAGAAGAGCAGCACATCATTCAGAAATTATTAAAAGTCAGGCAAATGAGCTAAGGATCTGGAAAAGCATACAAAGGCAAGTAATAAATATAGCTAACCAAAGAGAATACCAAATAAATTAATGGTCAAATGCAGAGATTACTTTGAAGAGCAGCAGGTATGAAGCAGAGAGAACAGCCACGCATCAGAAACACTCCAGACCCCAAAATATAAATGTAGCAAAGAGCAGAGGAACAGGACGTCCTGCAGTGCTTGGTTGAAGATAAGCACTGAGTAGGATATTGCTGCTGCAGCTTTCATAGACTCAGTCATGCACCAGGGCAGTGCTGACAAAGAAGTACCAAGAGAATCACAGAAACAAATAGATTGGAAAAGACCTCTGAGATCATTGAGTCCAACCTATGACCCAACACCTCCTTGTCCACCACAGACCACGGCACTGAGTGCCACATCCAGTCTTTCCCTATATACCTCCAGGGACAGTGACTCCACAACCTCTCTGGGTAGTCCATTTCATCACCCTTTCTGTGAAGAATTTCTTTGTAATGTCCAACCGAATTCTGACCTCGTACAGCTTAAAACTGTGTCCTCTTGTCCTGCTGCTGGATGCCTGGGAGAAGAGGCTGACTCCTACTTGGCTACACTCTCCTGTCAGGTAGTTGAAGAATTTGCTCATTCATGGCAATCTGCAAATAAAACTGATTAATGAATGTCCATGAGAACAGTAATGTAACTATTTCAGACAAACAAGCAACAGGTAACATGGTATTGATGAAAAGTGCTCTACTACCTTGTACCCCCAGCAGGCTTTTGTGATCTTCATGAGTAACTCAAATGTCTAGGTTAGAGCAGCCATTACCTGCATTATGCTTTCTGACTGTGTGAATAAATGTGCAGACCTGATAAAATATGAACAGCCACATGAACATTTCATCTACTTTTTTTTTTTTTTTTTTTTTTCACAGAAATCATATAAGCAAAAAAAAAAAAATAGCTGACACATTTTGGAATATTCATATGTATAGATAACCATGTTTCATTACTTCAAGGAATTCTTTCAAATAATATCACTTTTGCATATGTTTCATTTATTAGGGCTACAAGACAAAGAGCCAAATGAGTCTGTCTACTACATACTTTTTTTTTTTTGTGCAATTCTCAGCATACATATTCTATATATAAACAAAGCCACACACACAGATGGAACTTGAAAATTCACTGTATTATGAGCAACTCATTAATTTATTGTGAGGCTGCAGAAAAAGTTTTGAGAAAGGGAAGAAAATAATCCAAATCCTTCTGAAAGCTAGTTTTTGCCATAAAACAAAGTAAAGTAAAAGAATTGGCATGGGAGATACAGTTTTAAGGATGAAATGGCTCGATGAACATCATCAGATCACAGTGGACACTGTCAATAAGATAGTGATGACTCCAGTGATGATTCCACCAAATAACAAGAAATAAAAACAAGCTTTTTTAGGTGTTAGGGGCTTTTGGAGAATGCACATTCCAAATTACCATCTGATTGTAAACTCCCTCGACCAAGTCTTTATAGTCTTAAGTTGCTCCATGGGAGCTTTAGGTTGGACATGAGGAGGAATTTCGTCACAGAAAGTGTGGTTAGACATTGGAATGGGCTCCCCGGGGAGGAGATGGAGTCGCTGTCCCTGGAGGCGTTTAAGGAAAGACTGGATGTGGCACTCAAGTGCCATAGTCTGTGCGAGTTGATTGCGTAGGGTCACAGGTTGGCTCACAGAGGGCTCTTCCAATCTATTTGATTCTGTGATTCCTTGATAGGAGCCTCAAGAGGAATGATTTCAGAGGGGGCCGGAGGTTTCGCTCTCCCGACGGGGAGCCAGCGTGCTGGTTTGGCCTGGGGAGCAGAGTTAATCTCTTGCGCAGCGCTTGGTAAGAGGGTTTTTTGTCAAAGCCTTCAGAGAGCACAGTGCTGCTGCCAAGGCTCAGGGAGTATCTCCCTCCCTCCGGAAGGGGAAGCCCGGCAGCTCTAGCGCGGCCCGGGCGGAGCTGGGATCCCCGCCAGGGCCGGGCTGGGGCGCGGCCGCCGCGCTTCTCTGAGGGAGCGGCGGGGGCGGGGCCGCCGCCGGAGTTTGTCCCTCGGCGGCCGCCGTACGGAGCGCGCCTCCCGCCGCCGGCCCGCGGGCTTTTGGAGCGCCATGAGCTTGTGGGCTGACAAGCACCGGCCCGGCTCCCTCGCCCGCCTCGACTTCCACCGCGAGCAGGCGGCGCGGCTCCGCAACCTGGTCAGTGAGGCACGGGCTCGGCTCTGCCCCGCGCCGCCGCGCTCCGGCGGCCTCCCCGCCGGACTCTGCCTGGGGCCCCGGCGGCCTCCAGGTCCTCTCGGTCCTCTCCTCCCTGCAGCAAGAATCCCCCCTCCCATTGCGCCTGAATAAGGGGGAAAACTTTACTGTGCGGGTGACCGAGCACTGGAACAGATTGCTTAGAGTGGCTGTGAGTCTCCGTCACTGGAGATAATCAGGAACCATCTGGATGCAGTCCTGTACCCTGTGCTCCGGGAGGTGGGACCACTGTGGTCCGTACCAGCAAATTGGGATTCCTTCCCGGGCCGTAGCGCTGCTCCTGTCGGCCGGGCTCGGGAGCTTTCCCTCCTGCAGGCCCCGGCTTTCCGAGGCGCCCGTGCCGCGGGAAGGTGTCGGCATCGCGCCCTGCTTGGGAGGGAGGCCTTCATGTCGAGGGAAAGGCTGCGGGGGAATCAGTAGCTCGACTCTTTCAGGAGTGGTGTGCAGATGTTTTTCCTGCTGGTTTCACTGTCCCTGAGAACAGGGCTTGGCTTGTTTGCCTAATGTTAGCAGAAATTTTTGAGGCGAGCAGCTGGGGATGGAAGTCAGGACTGCTTCCCCTGCCGGACGTGCCGACTGGCACATTCACTTCCTCAGGGATGAGTGCTAGCTAACTAATGTAATGTAAGTGCTTTCTGCGGGGTGAGATGTGCTCCAAGTCACGCTTTTTAGCTTTTCAGGAAATAAACTCCAAAACATGTATATGTGTGTATATATATACATACATACATACATACATATATCTATATATAATAATGATATATATAAGCATCTGCTTTAAACTTTGTTTCAAACCTTTCTTCTATGTGTTTCTCACAGCTGTCACTCTAGTGGTAACCGTGGGAAGCATATATATGTTGGAGAGGGGTTCTTGGGGTGTGTTTTGTTGCTGGTTTGCTTGGGGTGTTTTTCGAGCAGTGAGGTGTTTGAAGTTAAACGAGTTGCACATGGCCTTCAGAAAAATATGATGTTCTATAAGAAACATTGCTGCAGGAAAGGATTTCAGCCGTTTTAATTCTAGGTGCTATGTTGTGATGGAGCTGGAAAAGTCATTTAATGTAAACTTGGGTGAGAATGGAAAGATAAATGATCTTAACAGGAAAATACTATGTGGTAGCTAACTGTTCTTGTTTCCTTTTGTTCAGGTTCAATGTGGTGACTTTCCTCATCTGTTGGTGTATGGACCATCAGGAGCTGGAAAAAAGACAAGAATAACGTGCTTGTTAAGGGAATTATATGGTGCAGGAGTGGAGAAACTGAGGATTGAGCATCAGAGTATAACGGTAAAAACAATAAATCTCCCATCTGCTACAAAGTAATGGGCAATACTGACGTATTTTCGTCATTAGGTCTTCGTATTTATTTGAGTTCTAAAAATTAATTTTTTTATCTTGCACCCAGTATCTTAAACCTTTTTTATGTAATTAATCATACCAGTTTGGTTATATGAATGAATTATTTTCCAGATGTTTTTTAGGCCTTCCAGATGTGGGGTTCTCTCTTGTTTTCTGTGCCTGATTGGCTGTTCTTGTGGTGTAGGTTTTTTTGTTCAGAGGGGGTTTTTTATTTGTTGTTTACAGTTCAGTTTGGACCATAGCATCTCTGCTGTTGCTATTTTACAGGCTGGATGATGTGTCAGTATTCCTTTTTTTCTTTGGAGGTGGGGCTGGGATTGTAGGAGATAAACAAAACAGTCTGTGTCTTGGGAGTTCTTCGATCTCTGAGACTCTTGGTTTGCCTTAGCAACTTAACCAGGTGTAAGCTGTAAGAGATTTTCAGAACACATCCTGAAACTTAATGTGCTTATTTTCTACATAGGCACCTTCTAAGAAGAAGATTGAAATTAGCACCATTGCAAGTAATTATCATCTTGAAGTTAACCCAAGGTAAGTGTGCAGTAAAAATGCCTCACTTTAAAAGGTAAGCCACTGGCTGTGTTGTGAGTGCTTCAGCCTGGGTGTATGAGAGACTGATTGCCTGATTTGTTGCCCAAGCAAGTTAGGTAATGGTCTATGGGTTTGGTCTGCAAATGAGAGCAGGGAGAGGATTTTTAATTTAAACTGCTCTAATTGAACAAAAATTTGGATAGCTGTATGCTAAAGGTGGAAATGTTCTCTTTAACTGGCTACATAAGCATGCTGATGTTGAGGAGTGGGTAATGGAAACAGTTCTGGAGTGACAGATTTCACCATTTCAGTTGAAATTGAGAACTACTACTGGAATTAACACCTCCATATTGTTAGTTATCTCACAAATACAAAAATTAAGGACTTTGAAAGAAAGAAAGGTTTATCCTATAACTCTACAATTCAAGTGTTTAGAGCATGGGAAAGACCACCACAAAATACTGTGGATCCTGTCTTGAGTGAGATCAGATACTGATTTAAACAACAGAGGCTCTAATAGGAGCAATATACATCTTCTTTGGCAGTTACGGAGTTGCTGGTGATAGTTCCAAGACCCAAAGCAAATATTTGTATTTACCTGAAACCCCATAATGTTGCTTTAAATCACAATGGGTGAATGACATTGTGCACTGGGAGGTAGGTGTTGGTTACAACAGTTGGTTACTGTTAAACCATAGCTTATGCTGCCTTGTGTTCTAGAAGTTATTCTACTGTGCCAGGTCTCCTTTAAAAACTCATTCTTCAGTAAATCTGTTTATTGATTAGTGAGTATCTGCTGGTATTCTAATACAGACACAAATAATTATCAATTAATTACCCATAAAAGCTGAGGCTTATTGGTAGTCACTGTTTTGAAGATGTCATTTTGGTGATATCAAATGTGTGACCATTCAATCCAGCTCTGATAACCTGATACTACTAACACTTTTCTTGTTGCTTTGTATAGAGTATTTAGAGCTTGAAACATAAAATAATTGTATTTCAATTTAAATACGAAAGTGCTGAGATTTGATTAAGAATTAATATCCTGATGAAAAGGCTTTCAGTGATTGAGCAGTTTCCATGTTTATGTCTGACCAGACATAAACCTCTGTGATGTGCAATGGCTTGTGAAGTTTGGCTGAATTATAACAATGGTGAAGTCTTGTGCATCTTGAGTAACATGGAATGGGGTGAATGGCTAACAGGGAGAGGAAGTGAATATCTGGGAAGGACTCTGCAGAATAAAACCGTGCATTTGCATCAGTCCTTTGAGTCAGGCATCCTCTTATGTGTTTAGGCTTAATTGTTCTTCCCGTAATGAGTAAAAAGGTTCACATTGTGTGTCCTTGTTCAAGCTGTAGGTAACAAAAGTTTAGACTTCTCATCTGAAGAAAATAAGTTCTTTTTAATGAGTTAATAAAACACCTAACAATGGTTTTTACTACATTTGAATCCATTTCTACTAATCCAGTTGCGTCTGCATAAGCCTTGGGTTGTTTTTATTATAGAGGAGGTAACTTTCAACAAAGTATGTGGGTATTAGTTTAATTCTAACTCAGCAGCTTTTGAATTCTTTTGGCATCCTTGGTCATTTAGTTGACTTTAGGAGAATGTATTTTATGTGCAATATAAAGTTGTTTTAAAACAAGATTAATTCAAACTCCTTGTACAGTGATGCGGGAAACAATGACCGTGTGGTAATTCAGGAGCTCTTGAAGACAGTGGCACAGTCCCAACAGCTGGAGACGAGTACTCAACGGGATTTTAAAGGTGAGTAAAACAGTTAAAACCAGTCAAAATACTTTTAAATCATGGTGAGATTTCAGTTCACTGTTTTGTTTGTACCTGTATATTGCATGAAGATTGTACAGTCAAAAAGGCATGCAGGTAATCTTAATCTTTATTTTCCTGCCTGTTGAACCATGCTGCCTTTTTCTGTGTTTGTTATCACTTATTTTGACATTGCTTGTGTGTCAAAAGTATTTTTTTCTTAGAAAGATTTGATATTAATACAGAACCCCCCACTATGTTTAATCCTTTTTTCAGTGGTGCTCTTAACAGAAGTTGACAAACTCACTAAAGATGCTCAGCATGCCTTGCGAAGAACGATGGAGAAATACATGGCAACCTGCAGGTTGATCTTGTGCTGCAACTCAATGTCAAAAGTTATAGGACCCATTCAAAGCAGATGCCTGGCTATACGAGTGCCTGCTCCCAGCATTGAAGATGTACGTTGAAACAGAAGCAAAATTAAGTTACTTTAAAATTCCTACTAGATAAGTTCTTGCTGTGGACTTATATTTTACATAATGACCTAGTTTTCCTTTGTGTTGGATGATTTGCCAGGCATGGCTTATGAAAGACTGGTCCATCTCTGGTCCAGAAATCTTTCTAAGAGGAGAATCTGTAGGTGCTGAACAGTTTACTAAGTGCTGCACTCCCTGCTATCTGTTTTCTGTCTAGATCTGCCATGTCTTGTCCAGTGTGTGTAAGAAAGAAGGCCTGACTCTTCCTCAGGAACTGGCTCAAAGGATTGCAGAGAAATCTGGCAGGAATCTTCGGAAAGCACTACTTATGTGTGAGTCCTGCAGAGTACAACAGTAAGTCACTACAAAAATCTATGTACTGTTAGACACATAAATGACCTTGCCTCTAAGGCCTTGTTAAAATAGGCATCAGTTTGATTTGATTGTAATTTCTAAAAAATATTATTTTGTAGGTATCCTTTTACTGCTGATCAAGACATTCCTGAGATGGACTGGGAAGTTTATTTGAGAGAAACTGCAAATGCTATTGTTGGTCAACAGACACCCCAAAGGTAGGTGAATACACTTGTTAAGAGCTATAAATGATGTTTTCCATGTACTGTGGAACCTAAAAAATTAAGTTATATTCAAAAATGTGGTGTCTCCAGTTATGTGTAATTTTCTGTATTTCTACTGGAGTTGGTACTTTGGAGCCAGAGGATTTGAGCTTTAAAATTGCCAGAGAAGGCTGAATGAGTTGCTTTTCACTGTCAAAACTTAATAATCTAAAGTGACCATGGCCTCAGTTGCATGTTGTGTTTCCTGTTTTGTTTGTTTGTTTGTGTGGGGGTGGTTGGGTGTGTGTGGTTGTTCTGCTTTGTTTGTTTTACTTGAAGTTTCTCTTTGACTTAGCTTAAAGTACCTTTGTAAAAGAGCTGGAAGTGAGAAATGGTAGCTTTTTTTTGAGCACATTGGGAGATGACCCCTATGTCCATCTCTGTCATATCCAAAGCCTGATCATTTTAGTCTGTTCCATGTATTACTTGCATGAGATGTCACTTAATTTAAATGCTTGTAGCATCTGCCCTCCTGTTACCAAAAGCTGAGCATTGACTAATTGTGTCAGTTCTGCCACCTAATTGTCTTACCCCTTTTTATAAACAATGAGGACAGAGAAACAGCTTAAAGGAACTCTCTGGCTCTAATAAATTGTTTGTGTCTCCTCACTAGTCTTAAGCAAGAATAACTTAGTTATAAAGAAGAATTAAAGGAGAACAATCCTGAGACAAATTATAATAGCCTTGTAGCTTCTAGATTAACTGAGACCATAGTAACTAGAGTAGATGTCATTTATCTTTTGAGTAAAAGGTGATATGCAGCTTTTGAATTGAAATTGACTCAGGCAATGCTTTTGGTTTTCATATAACACCCAAAACCAAAAGCAGAAAAGAAACTTTGCTTGGATTGCCTCTTTTCCTAGAGGGTATTTCACCAGTTGTGAGAAGACATTAGTGTTCTTTAGGATCATACTTACATTTTGTGGTGTCTTTCCAACAGGCTTTTAGAAGTCCGTGGACGGCTTTATGAACTCCTGACACACTGCATCCCTCCTGAGATTATAATGAAGGTAATTCAACTATCTAGCTCTTAATGTGTCATAAATTTTCATACTGTGACAGTCTCAACTAAAGCTTTTTTTTAAAAAAATACACCAAAACATCATAAATTATCCAAATATTGATGAAAAGCTGTGTCCTTTCCAAACAGACTAAAACTTGTTCAGTGGTCAAAGAAAAACAACATCATAGCTGAGTAAAAATAAAGGAGGACATTCTTAGTCCCCTTGACTTCTCAGGTCAGTTATTATATTGAAGCATAGTTGATTATCTTGGTGGTCTTTCACAGCCTTAATGATTACATGATTCTATGGGCTAATCATGAGATGATATATGATTGGTTTTCTTTTAAAAAAGTTTGGTTGTTCTGAGTTGAACATTTGCTATGTCTTTGTGGAAAGGTGTGCTGAGGGATACTAGGCCAGCAGGACTATTCAAAGACAGATATCACCTTGGGAGGAAAAAAGCTAGTAGGATATGCGTGTTTTTATTTTAAGCAGGATGAAAGAATGCTGAAGACAGGTAGGGTAGAACAAAGATCAAAAATAATGTTTGCAACTTACCCTAGTAATATTTGCTTTGCCATCAGACATTATTTCTTTTCACATTAACAAATATCTGCTCTCTGATGGTTTTGGTACTTAGATGTTTCTTTAACCTTCCTTTCTTACAGTAGGTTAGTAGATCCTGCATTGCTGTCTTTGAGAGAAAAAGGGTGCATATTCTCTATCCACTCCCTCTTCATAAACTTGAAATGGTGTAGAGATATTTCTCACTTAATCCCAGCTGTTCTAATTGAGATGGATTTGTGATTTTTTTTTTCTGTCTCTAAAATAATTCATTTTGGGCTTTTGTAATGACTAAAGTATTGCAGTCAAGTTGTCTCGTGTGTCTGCACATAAATATGTACATAAATACAGACAGCTACACTTAAATTCTAAATGACCCTTTCCTTGTTTCTCTCTGTACTTGATGCTGTCAAGATAGAAGTAAATGATTTTAATACACTTGCTGTCTTGATAAGAATTCCCCTCAGACCATGTGCCTACATGCAGTACCTCTACTGTAAATGTATCATCAGTGTACTACAAGTACTTACAGTATTTGGAGAGAAGGTTAATTAATTTTCTTTTATTAAGGCGTGAATTATTCCAGTAAATGAATATCTTTTCTGTTGGATTAACGAGTGAACTATTGGTTAATGCCTGGTTATTTTCAGAGAACCAAGGTTATTTTCTTAACAAAAAATATCTAATTTTTCAAATACTGCCCTGTTTTTTCCCATTTTAGGGTCTCTTGATAGAACTTCTAAATAATTGTGATGGACAACTGAAAGGAGAAGTTGCACAGATGGCGGCCTTCTATGAACACCGCTTGCAACTGGGCAGCAAAGCCATTTATCATCTGGAAGCATTTGTTGCAAAGTTTATGGCAATTTACAAGAAGTTCATGGAGGATGGGCTGGATGACATGATATTCTAACTCTGATGCCCAAAGTCATACACAGGATGTTGCGTATTGCAAATGTCTACTTGTCAGTGCTTGATTATGTGTGGATCTAGTTCTAAGTCAAATATTGTTTTTGCTATTTAATAAAACAGTGTTTGTTCAGCTTTAGAAACCAGATGGATTGTTTGACAGCCACAAATCCATCTTTAGATCCATACAAAATGCATTGGCCTTTTAGAAAGACAGCACATTGCCTTGGAAGATGTGTAAGATCAGAGCTGCCTTGCAGTATTTGCAGTATTTGTGTGCTGACATTAAGACGAGAGAACACAGGTGCTGTGTGCTTGGTTTTTGTTTGTTAATCACAGATGGGCAAAGCTGAAGGAAAAAGATGTTTTTTCCATGTTCTGCTAAGTTCCACCTTGAACATGTATGTTCTGCCTGCTGATCTATACATCTTAGTGTTCGTTTGGCTTCTTTTTTTTAGCTTCAGTGTTTTCTGTGCTGTGCTCACACCAAATGTTTTCTTTCTTTTTCCTTTGTAAGCAGTTGCATTGAAGTTGTGGAGGAGCAGTACTTTGGTGTTGCTTGTAAATCACATGGAACGCCTTGTTAGAAGGATTAGTCCTTAATAAAGCAACTCCACTTGCTGTCTGACACTCTTGGGTTTACCTCAACCTACAGTAATGCTGTTCAGGAAAACGTTATTCCTTTGATTGTATTTCTTAATGAAAGGCAAAGTTTCAGCTTTTAACAAATATCTTTCGCCTCTTAAACTGATATGTCATATTTTTAAAATGGCAAAATAAATTGTAGAAAATATGAGCCAAGTGCTGAATTGGTGTTTTACACTGTCTGTGACTGCCTAGATGCATTCATCTGCTTTGATGTAGACATCTTTCAGAAAGGTGAGCTATCCCACACACACTGTAAGACTGAAGGGAGCCACTGAAGTTTTAAAAAAACCTTAATAAATACAAGCAACAAGAAAAAGTGAAAAACAACCTCCAAAATAATAATAATGATAAAAATAGAAAGCCAACAGTACCTGTGCTGCAAGTTTTTCATGTTATGTCTATGTACCATGAGGGGGGGGGTACCACTCTAAAAATTACTTTAAAATTTATTTATTTCTTCATGCTAATTTAGAGTATTGCTAGACAATAAAGCATAAGTAAGTTAAATATTGCTGCTGTTCTCAAGGACTTAAGGGTTCCATGTGGGGTGTTAATGCACAGCTTGCATTCAGATTCATTCTCAGTAAGATGGTGCTGCCCTGTTTCCTGCTAAACTGGGCTCCTGAAGAAGTAGAAAATTAGAGTTTGTTTCCTTCCATATGCTTGTGTCCCAAACCCACAGCACTTGTAAGTGGTCATATAGTGAATGTCTTCACTGTCAAAAGGTCCTGGGGAAACATTAAGTTAGTCAGTGATAGGGGAAAGGAATACTTAAATTAATTACAAAGTAGGACACAACTTTGCAATAGAGAGGACATAATTACTGTGTATAAAACCTGCCCTGCTCTGTCCAGAGCCTCCTCTTATCTACTGATTTTTAAATCTGAACAGTTTTTATGCTTTCCCTACTACTGAAGTATAGTGTGTGATAAAGTAAAAGTGTGAGTTCAAAGGATGATGAAACACTTCCCCCTCCCAAAAAAACCAACCGTAAAAGCTAATGTGGGAGAAGAGGAATCTGTGTAGGGGGTTGCAAAATGCGCAGGGATGGTGTTGCTGTGGAGGGTGGGGAGGCAGGAGCTGTATTTGTTTGGACAGAGGAGCAACTTGCTCTTTCAAAAGGCCTCAGAAGCTCTGTCTAGGAGTCATAAACCCCAGTATGAATCTCTGTAGGTGTTCTTGTGGCTTCTTGTGGAAGTTTACTTTTTATCCTTTTCTATCTGGGATGAATCAAGAGTAGCCAAGGATGGAAAAATAATGAGAGGATTTCTGTGGAGGAAAATGGCTATCACTGTTCCTGAGAGCCAGCATTTCCCCCTGCTGATCCTATTCCTGCCTCTTGTCTTCCACAGTCTAAAGTACAAATTTAAACACATGGGCACAGTATCTTGTAAGTCTCTGACATGTCTTCCCTTGCTAGTAATTTTTCAGGAAGTTTTGACTTAGTATCCATAACAGGCTTCAGGGGAAGCAGCCATGCCACCAAGCTTGTCAGAGTTCAAGGAGTGTCTGGATCTTGCTCTGTCATGTGGTTTAGTTTTAGTTCATCCTGTGAGGAGCACAGAGTTGGACTTGACGATCCCTAGGAGTGACTTCCACCTTGAGAGATTCTGTGATGACGATCAGTGTTTCTGGGAATGTTTTAAGAGGCTCACTGCCTTAGAGGCTCTTTCCCCTCCCTTAGGGGTAGTTGCAGCTCTTTCTTAGAGGCAGTGTGATGCAGAACTGAGGTGCTGGGCTCTGCTGCAGGGAGCAGGGACCCTTGAGCTCATGCAGGTGGCTGGCAGAAATAAAACAGAGTTTTCTGCCATTTTTTTCCCCCTTGTGGGGCTCCCGTGCAAATCCTTTTACCACAAATACAGAATGTTAGCTTGGCAAGCAAGCATCTCCTGGGGTGGGCACAGCTGCCTCTCCAGCCTGGAATAGAATCACAGAATCATTTAGGTTGGAAAAGACCTCTAAGATCAAGTCCAACTGAGCCTGCACACACATGGCCTAGCAACAGTGCTGTGCTGGACCCACACTGGGCACAGCACACCTGCCTCGTGGATCAAGTGGAAGAGGCAGTACAGATAGACTCCTGAATGCTGACTAGCACAGGCCCAACCTCTAGATGATCCATTTCTTTAGCTGATTTCATCTTTTGAGACCTGCTTGAAATTGCTGCTGAATGGCATGCTGAGAGGATTACCCTCTCTTTCATCCAGCAACACCTCCTGCTAGGTGGAAATGAAAACTCCAAGCTGCTCCCTCCCACGCGGGACTAAAGCACTGAAGATGTCTGAGGGGTTGCAGAGGAGTCAGCTTCATGCTAGCACAGAAAGCCAGAGGTGAAACCAGTTTAAAAAAAAGGATCAAGAAACTAAAGGCAGCAACTACTTCTGTTGAAACTTTCTCTGCTCTGCAGAGATCAGCTGTGCAAGGGGTGAATGGTGCGTTCATACTTTATTCCCCATCTCTGAAGTCCAAGTGTTAACTCCTGTGAGGAATGTTATTAAAAGAATTTGACCTCTATTTTTGAATGTAACCTAAAGGCTAATCAATAGTACATCATGCAAGATGCATGTCAGGAAGTAGTTTCACAAAATGGCTAAGATTAAAATAATTTGCCATTAACTTCAACACGTTGAGAAATTGACTCAGAATTTTCTCTGTCATCAAAATTGAAATTATTTTCAGTCCAAATCAACCAGGACCTCTAGTTCCTATTCAAGTTTTGGTTTTTTGTTTGGTTTGTTTATTTGTTTGTTTGTTTGTTGTTTTTTTTCTTTTTCTTTTTTAAAACCGAGGGTGCTTTGCTTGTTTGCAAATTGACCCCAGTAACAGTTAAACATTCCTAGAATGAGTTGTCTTCTACAGTTGCATACAGTGTGTGTGCTGAACTTCTGGAAGAAATTGTATACTCTGTTTCAGCAATCCTGGAGTTAGTAAATTGTGTCCCAGTCTTGAGCCTTAGGTGGTGTTTCAGCGGAGGTGGGTTTGGCACCTCCTAAATAGGAGTGAGGCACCAGGTATTACAAGCATGTCATGTCATCACTAACACCACTGGTCCATCTGTTTCTCCTAGCAGCCACCAGTTCTGTCCTGGCACCTTCTTGCACCTATCTCCAGTTCTGTCCCAAGACATGGAGTAGGTGTTGGTCTTTCTTGTATGTTTTAACTGCTTTGCAATCCATTGTATACAGTTATAAAGAATAAAATCTGGGCATGGGGGAAGTTGAAGACTGAGAGCTGGAGACCTACTGTGCTGTTCTCTCTCTTGGCTAAACTCATGTGTCCTGAAATGATTTTTCTTGGTTTTCCATGGGACAATCTACTTTGCTGTATGAAATGTGATGCTTTTAGTTGGCAGTCTGTGACAGCTGGTGAATGGCACAGTTTCACTATAGCTAAATGTTGCCAATGTGGGCTTTCATTGCAAGCAAGCTGGTGTTCTTTTTTTAAACTTGTGATAGTATGTTCATGTCGAATGATTTTTGTGCCAAAGTATAAAGGCAACACTTAGCTCACTCCTGGTCACAATGAGATATGAAAAGCATGCTAGTAAACCACGTGCTTTAAGAAATCCATGGAATATTTCCTGTGCTTTACACCACTCAGAATCCTGCAAAATGTTATTTCAGTCTTGAATGAGAAGGAAGGGAAGAAAATCAGGAGCCTCATCAAAGAGAAGAAAGGAAAAATCAGAATGACAAAGGAGGCAAGGACAGATCCTGAGGGAAGACAGGTACACTCATTAATTGTATTTACATTTCAAAGACTAGTCACCTGCGGTGTTCTCAATCATACCCTACACTTATATTCCCTGCCACATACCATGAATAATAAATGCACTTTTGAAGATAGAGTAAGTGACCAAATAGGCTTCTTCCAGTTTTAATTTTGTGGATGATCTTAATTTGAGAGGTCAGTACAAATGCCTATGGTAAGTGACAATTTTAGGCCAGTAATTGCTAATTAAGACAGAAAGCAAGATGCTGGCTAAGGCACTTTCAGATAGATCACAGATTATGATCTTACAGGAGCTGATTAACTCAAACAGAATGCCTCCTTAGGTGATAGCTACCAAATGATACTTGGAACAATTTTTAAAATTAAAAAGGATGAGGGAAAAGGATTTATGAAACTCTTGGCTGCATTTTCTCTGGAGAAAGAATTTTGATAATAAGTGGGGTTAGCTGTTTGCCAATTAGCAAACAATTAGAAGAAAGACATTTACCCAGCAGGCAAACACCTTTTATGATAGACTCACACTCATCAAACCTGTTTATGCTGAAGGAGGATAAACATTGCTGTGCTCACAGTGTCTCAGTGATGTGAGCAGCACTGGCTGCTGCTCCTGTGCCGCCTTGGCATGGGCTGGGTGGGACTCAGTGTGAGAGTGCTTAATGTGGCAAGCACAGAGCAGAGGACCCTGCCCTGTGCTTGTGATCTTGGAGTAGCTGTGGACAATTTCCCAGAGCTCCAGAAGAGAAATTAGGAACAGCTCAGCAACCATCTGTGGAGAAAACAGAAATCTCCAGCATCGGGGAATTTTTTGGGACCTGCAAATCAGAAAAAGTGAAAAGACATTAATTTTGTTTATATTATTATCTGTAAAGGAGATCATCATTGATAGATCAGAGTTAGTGTCAGACATTGGAAGCTTTTCTGAAAGTGTCCCTTGGACAGGTAAGGCCTCAAAGGACCATAAATTCAGAGTGGTTAATGCTGTAAGGTAAAGCAGAGATAAGACAATAAGCAGCAACCTTTCTGTAAAACAGGGATCAGTGTCGTCAGCACTGCTTGGTGAGAAGTTGGAGGGGATGATGAATCTGTCTGAGTGTTTCAGGCTGAACTCCTTTCCATGCTCCTTCCACAAGCAATGGAAAGAGATGAGCAGGTGCTGAACATGAGCTTTCTAGGCCAAACAAGTCTTCAAGGTGTATTCTGTTCACCCTCTAAAGGAGCTATTCCTTGGCATTAACTCCACAGGCAATAAAGAAGTACAAAACTAATTACGTACAGATCTACTGACTTGATGCCCAAACGAAGCCAGAAGAAATTGTACCTGTCTATTCTAGAATCTAGTGCAGAACAGCAAGGGGCACAAGAGGAAAACAAACTGAGATTAAGTGCTGCTCAGGCATGCAGAGCATTTCCCTCCTATACCCCTTGGCACAAGGTAGTGCCTACCCTGCAGACTGCAAATGTGCTCAAGAACTTAAGGGATGCATTCAGTCCTGGTTTTGCTATGGGCATCCTAATCAAAACAAGAATGTAGAATAGATCTTATGGCTTTATAACATTTCTGACATACATAAATGTGAGGATTTATTAATACATGATCTTTTCAAATAAATACTTATACTTTTTTTCCACTTTGAGGGCCATGTCTGGGAGCAGTGTCTTTTTACAAGACTCTGAATTAAGTCTGATTCGAAGAAGCCCAGAGGCAGCCACTGTGAGTGCAAGGCATCCCATGGGGAAGTTGGTCTAACCCATCCCTTAGGCAAAATTTCCCTGCAGAAGAAGTAGCCTTTTGCTGTTCATTTCCTTCAAAACATGACATTAACTCCTTGTTTGAGATGAAAGTTGCTTTTAGAGCCACTAACAGTTGTCCAGAGATTAAAAATCCTTCCAGCTAGTCTAGTATTGTCCCTGTGACGTGGATCCTGTTTGGTGTGGATCATGTAGATGGGGGGTATCAGCATTAGGAGAAATCTAGCTGTGACTCATTGCACCTGAGGGAGGAACTGGAGATGATGAGCATCTTTCACTAAGACAATGCTGGAACAGGCTAAAACCTTCCAACAGGAGTCGTCCTGTTCAGTTAAAAGGTTCAGTTAAAATACCTGTGTTGTTCCAGCAAAAAGCCAAGTGTCAGGTGTGCTTGAGGGCAAGGACTGGCAGCTACCGTCAGAGGCATTTTTCTTGCGCACTGTGTGGGTAAACAGCCTTTGGAGCTGTGGGAGCAGGTATGATGGAGGGGCTCAGAGCTGCTTTGGGCAACCTGAAGATGCACTGAGAAATGCAGAGATGCTGTTAGAGAGCGGTGTTAATAATGCTGAAGTTGTTCAATGCCCGTATGGGCCACTCATTTAAGAGTTGGACTGGGTTATCCTTGTAGGAAATGAAGGGAATGGTGTCATCAGATCTGAATGGCAGCAACATTTTGTGGCTAAAAATGATTTTTGCCATTTGCACAATGATACTAACATTTAGGGGGAAAAAAGGAGCACTGCAGAGGCAATCATTACAGATGGAGGATGCTGATTAGCCTATCTAGCTCTTCCACCTGAGAATACAAGATGTGCTATGATGGTACCACGGAAGGAAGTAAAGGAAATGTTATTACAGATATTACATCCAAATTGAATTAAAGCTGCATTAAAAACCAGAGATTACTGTACTTTTTCATGCTAGGTCTGAAAACATGATATACATCTGCCACTGACAGGCATGTAAAGAACATGCAGGGGCTTATTTCTCAGAAAACAAGTTTGATCTCTGACTTCTGCTTCACAAATCCATGGAAACAAATCAGGAAGTGAAATCATGGACAGACATTAATAAATAAGCATCAGCAAAAGAGCTGTGCTGTTTGGGATTGTTTGCTTTCCTTTCAAATATTTACTGTACATTGTAACCTTTAGGTAAATTGTTAGAGTTTTTTATCTATAAAAATCAGGTAACGAATCTGATCTTATTTGCAAAAGGTGAATCTGCAGATAAAAGCATTATGTTAATAAATATTTTCTCAGTTGACTAGCAGTTGCTGGAACAATTTTCTGTGCTGTACTCATTCACTGTAGAGATTTAAATCAGTTACTAAATCCTTCTGACTTCTAATTATATTGGCAGGGCAAAAGAGCTGTCCTCAAAACATGAAGCCCCCCACTTTTAAAACTGTGTTTTTGAGGGGTCATGTAGTGGCATACAGGGAAGCACAATATTTTTGCTTCCTTGGCTGTGGCTGCTACAAGTCTGTGAAAACATCTCTGGAATGTGACAGTGTCATGAGTTACAGCCTCTGCCATGAGGGCTCTGTACACCCAGTAATTCTCATAAAAGCCAGTGTGTCTCATATGACTGGAAATATCATATGGGCTGACAAAGTGGAACTGTAGTAAAATGGTGTATCTTTCAATTACTGCCCATGTTATGTTACATCAAGTGGCAGAGTACAATAAATTTTAAAATAAAAAGTTGACATGAATGATTATATAGTAATAGATGCACACATAAAAATAATCCAGCAATCACCTTCCAATTGTATTCTGTCTGTTTTCAAGCAACAAAACACAGCTGGCAGCTGTTTATGAAAAGAGATCCGTGTGCTAAAGTGTGCTCAGCCTGCAATAATAACTCTAGGAAAAAATTTCAATAAAGATGTATTTTAAGAACAAAATCAAAGAAAACAGAGTCACAGAACCTGAGAGTTTCAAAGAAGTTTCTTCCTCATACATGCCCTTCTCACCAAAACAAACCCAAGGCTATAAAAATTTCAGGAACGGTTTTCAAAGGCCCTGAGCTTTCAAAAGAAAGAAAACCTCTAAGTATTCCCTGTGCACTTCAATAAGGGAATTTTCCCTAGAACTTCCATACTTTAGTGTTTTCTGTGATCATGCACCAGTCGGTGCAGTCAAAGTACAAATGAGTAATGCATAGCTCAGGAATATGGTGCTCTATCAGCTTGGCCAGTTTCTTGTCCTTAAAAATGTGGCAGTACCTCAGTCAGGCCCCACCAGGACCTGTCTGCTGTGGGCTATGCATGGTCAGGGCACTCTCACTGACTATTTTCTGCATAGAAGCACCTACTCTGCTTTTGCTCTGAGGCTAGCAAGAAAGCTCCTTGGTTTGGGTGATGGTCTGTTTTAAGCTGTTGTCTGACAGCTAATTCTTTCTGACATGAAATCAGGTCAGGTAAATACACTCTGCTGCAACCACGATGACTCCCTGTAGCTGTGAGGGAGCTGTACAGTTGCTTGCCCTAATTCTGAATAGCAACTTCTGAAAGCCTTTGAGCAGCATGGTGACATGGGCAGCACAGGTTTAACAGCAACTTCAAAAGTTGTTGTATTTTAAAAACTCAGTTTGCAATGTAGAAAAAGTGAAAAGCACATTTCAGAAAGCCATGCTCTCTGGATTTTTTGCAACTCTTTCTCCCCTTTTTAATTCATTCAGCTCAACACTGTAATTGCCATAACTAATGAGCCCTTCTTGGTGCCATTGATTGCCCGAATCTAATACTGAGTAAGGTGATTTTAAGAACAGAGATCATCTCAGAGATTTTTCTGACACTGTGTGCAGTACTTTTTTCTCCCCTCTGCAGGATGAGCTGCTTGCTGTCCTGCATAGCTCTGAAGTCCCATCCAGCTTATGACAGGGCTGTTTCAAAGCCAGTTCTTTGTCCCTGGGAAGAATTGATTTTTGTACTCCATGTGAGCAAGGCTCACCTGACGAGCAGGAAGGAGGTGAAGGTTTCTAAGGAACAAAGTTGTCTTGCTTTTCAAATCTTCCCCATTTTTGCTCCATTGCCCACACATATATCATTATCTGGCCTCCTACTCTCAAGATGTGAGCCATCTCTTTTATCACTTGCATGCACCTCTCTTCCAGCTGAAAAATGGTGTATCACTAGAACAGACCAGATAAGGTGAATAAGTATCCCTTGAGGCGCTAATGAATACAGAGTGTAGGGACAGGGACTGGCTCTGACACACTGGAGGCCGATGGTTTGCACCACAGGAATGCATCATTTATCTTCTGTTGTGCTATGTGTGGTTGTACTACCTTTATCATCTCTGACATTGTGCTAACTTTAACTCCACAGAGTCCTTACCACACTGACGTATTTTAAAAACACAGCAGAATTTAGAAATGTTGAAACAACTGGCATCTGTCAGGCTGGCAATAAACAACAAAATTATCTTTTCTCAATGAACGGCGACCACTTGGTCAGTGGCAAAGCAACCTGTGAATTGAATCAACATATTGGTGAAAGGCACTTGGTCAACTAGCATTTGTCTACTTCTTCCCAGTAACAAATATATATCATTAAAACAAATAATCAGATCATCTCGCTCCCGTGTGATGCCCACCTTCCGGCAGACAAACATGCGAGATGTGGAGAACACCTCTTAGGTAGGATGGTGAAACTCAAGCAATACAATTTCCCTTGAGCCAGAACCCGGTTTAAATTTCACTTTCATTTCAAGAATTTTATTTTTTTTTGCACCAGAAAGGGCAGTTGGTCCCAGACTTTGGCAGGAATTTGCAGAATGACAGTGCTGCAGGTTAGCTCCTGCTGTCACGCTGAGCAGCTTTGGAGCAATTCACAACAAACATCGAGGTTGATTAGGTCTTGGTGCACAGCAGGGACTCTGGCAAAGGTTCTGCTACATCAAGGGAATGTTAAATCCTGTAACAGTGCTGGAAAGGGCACATATTAAAGACACTGAAAACAAAAAGCAACAGAATTAATGACTATTATCCAACCTTTTATTTCCCTCAGTGAAAACACCCTGTGCTAGATCGAGCAGACATTTCTACACATACCACTTCAGGTTACAATGACAAGCCACTTTTTGGTTAAGCTTTTGAAATGATGGCTTCCACAGAGAAATAATGTGTCTTTCAAGGAAAAATAAATAAAGTGCAGGCTTGATTCTTTCTAGAAACATAAGCATAGAAAATGCTACCAGAAGCTCTGTATGTGTAGCCTCTAAGTGCCTATCAGGGTAGGAATTCACCAACAGATCCATTTTGCCTCAGAAAAAGAGACACTTTACAATTAAAAGAATAACAGCATGCAGTCCAGCTGTCATAGGAAAACACTGAATGAATGATGCATTCAGAGTCTCAGTGGCAATGTGAGGATCAAAAGGCAAGCTTTGAAGAAATAGGATGTTTAAACATTCAGTTATTCAACTGCTCTGCCTGTAGGTTTCCCTTTTCTGAGATCAACAGAAATCAATTCCAAAAGCTTAGGTCTTCTAGCAGTACTTGAGATGTTGATACCGAAATATTATGGCCTTTGTAATTAAAAATGCATCAAGTATCATTAAGGAAATTACAGTTTATTAATGCAATCTCACACTGAACAAAATTTTAGTGTGGTCATGATAAATTTGTCAGATAACTTTAAAAGCTGTGGGTGATGTATTCCATTTTAAAAATGCATAAATCTAGGAAACAGAGAGTTTGCATGGGGCAACATCATACCATCCAGAAATCACAGATAATCATGTGAATTACTGTTTCTAATCAAAGCCAAGCCTGTGAGACTCCAAGACCACCATGAAGTCACATTCACTTAAAGCAAGCAGCTCACAAAAAATATTTTTTTCTTTTCCTTGACGCCAAAGTTGTTGTCTATTGAAATTGTTGAAACTGAACAAGTTGCACTGTGCAGTATATGTGCTACTTCAGAGATGGAGCTGAGCTGGCAGTCAGGCACAAACCCCAGGGCCTGACTGCAGCCCAGTAGTGACATGAGCCTGCTTCCCTCCTCTCCAGTGGAAACAGTTCAGATCTTCTTCTCCTGCAACTCCTCTCCTACTGATGAGTCAATGGCACTGGAGAAAATATTTCATAGAATCATGGGATAGTATGGGTTGGAAGGAACCTGAAGATCACCTACTTTCAATCTCCTTACTATGGACAGAGACACCTTCCACTGGACCAGGTTGCTCAGAGCTCCAGCTGACCTGGCCTTGAACACTTCCAGGGGAAGGACATCCAGAACTTCTTTGGACAACCTGTTCAAGTGCCTCACCACCCCCATCATAAAACATTTGTTCCTATTATCTAGTATAAATAAAGTTTAGAAAGTGCCTCTCCATCTTTCTAACAAGCCCCCTTTAATGGTTGAAAGATTACAATAAGGTCTTTCTGGTCCTTCAGTGCTACCCCTAGCAATCTTTCACCATCAGTCCAGCATATTTTAAGGTGATTTTCCACCATCCAAGCACTATAAAACAAGTGTCCTGATGCTTGAAAGTGCATTTATTATAGTGAATGGTACTTCAAATCAAAAGTAGCTTTGTCCTAGATTGCAATAAATACAGAAACTTGCAGGTGGTGAAAACAATATCACGACAGAGAAAACTTATTCTGGGTCAGAGCAAAAATCCCTCCAGCCAGTACCAGAGGTACAGGGAAAAAAAAGAAGGAAAAAAGAGTGATGCTCTGTCCCCTTGCCTCCTGTGCTTGGCAACCTTAGAGCTGTATCTGATAACCAGAGATGGATCTGCCCTCCATGTATACTTTCTTGAACTCACTTGTACCTTTAATTACCCAAATTCATGTGTCAAACTAACTTGCAATTTAGTTATATAGATTATTTTTTCTGTTTTGAATATTTCCCTGTGGTTCTCCTGTTGCAATAAAGCACAGAAATTTACTCCTTATTCACTAATTTAATATAGTTTGTGGATTCCAGGATGCTATCTCCCTCAGGATTACTATGAATTATACATTTCCTTTAAGATGCTTTTGTGATGACACTCTATATAATTAGGTCAAGAGCCATAATCCATTAATCTGTCCTCACACATAATCAGTTTGCACCTTTGATCATTATAAAGACCTTTACTGGTTCACCTATATCCTTCCAGAGATGGAGAAAACCTGAATTTCATTGAGTAATTCAAGATATGGGTGCATCAAGTATTTATCTTTTACCATTCTTCTGCATTTTAATTTTTGTTCTTAATATTTGAATACTTTTTTGACCAGGTTTGAACACTCATTTAATACTTTTCAAGGCAATGAAAATATGTCTTATAATGATTTCAATAGCTTTCCTGAACAAGAACAGAGGGTACCTCTGTGCCTGCACCATTATTTTTTCCTATGCACATAACATGGCACTTATCCACAAATACTTTTCTGAGATTTTGCACCCAGTCATTAGTTCCGTATGAGATTTTTTCTTGCAACTCCTTGCAGCCAGTAATCTTGAATAACTCTGTGCCACCAGCAAGCTTTATCAATGGCCTAGTAATTTCCTTTGTAATTATAAATTGGTATCTTTTGAAGAGCAGCCTTTGCATAGGTGCTGTACACAAATGCTGAGCATTCAGCATCGAGTCCTTCAGCACTTTCACACTCCTCTACCAGCATTTTACCCTTCTGGGTTTCCCTTCCAATTTCCCTTAATAGTTTCTTCCTTTATGGTTGTAAACTTTCAGGCAGTGAATTTTTTAAAGCATTTTTTAGCAGGTGGTTTGATTACAGTCCCATTAAATTTAGTGAAAGGATGTGGTTCTTGCACAATGACTTATTGATGTGGGCCTTATGCACCGTTTCAGACCACTAAGATTTTTTTTTCCCCTTTTGGGCATTCTCAGATTAATATTTTCAAAAGTCTTTGTGCCCCTGTTGTACCATTTACACAACCTACATATGGAAAATCGTGGTTTCTCAATATTGTGTTTTCTGCCCCCACTGCCCCTGTAGTCACTTTTAATAATCTGTGGTCATTTTCTCTAAATTTATCAAAGAGTTGCGGACACATCCTTGTTATTACACTGCTCTCCTTTGTAGCTTTTTACCCACTGTTTTTTCTTCCAGAAATTTGTCCTCTTGCTACTTTTTCCACATAGGAATATTTAGATCTTTTTAGCTGTTATGCAAGCCTTTTAACAAAAGGTAGAAAAACCCCTTAAGGGCTTTAATGAACATTATATCATTATCATACTAAGCAAAATCATGCCAGCGTGATGGTGACAAGTAGGACCACTTACAATTTTTCAAACATCCAAACAAAATATTGAAAAAAAATTTTGCTTAGGTTGAGCACAAGTGCTTGACCAAAACTGCTGACAGCTCTGCAGCAGCAAAGCCTTGCTTCATGGATTACTGGTTGTTTTAAATCAAGGATCCTTTTCTTTTTGGCAAAACATTCCTCTACCCTACCAGAAAATCAATCCAAATTAATTTTTTGTCATGTACTACTCATTCCCACCGCTTTTGTTTCAATTGAAGACTGAAAGTTTTTCCATAGCTGAAAAATACATAATGCAATTTTATATTTTAAATGGAGAAGGTGAGGAGGAAAGAACATTTCAAAGATTCTTCTCTTCTTCATTTCACAAGAATATAATTAATTGCTCCTTCTCTTAATTGAATACTGTGACTAATCCTCCTAAAAGGGATTATTTAGAACAAGCAGACAATGCTAGATACATTTTTCTGTCATTCGGCTGTCTTCAGAGAATGTAACTGAAAACATAAACAACTTTTCTGAATTTTTTTACAAGTCACTTTCAAAATTAATATTTTAGGTCAGTGATTCAATTTAAACCTTGTTAAATTGCAAAAAAAAAAAAAAAAATAGATCTGTCTAATCAGAAATTGCTTTTCTCTGTTAAAATTCTTTGTTGAAGTTAAATCCCTTTGGAGACATTTGGAAAGTATTTAAGGATCACAGAATTTTTATCTCAGAGACTCTTTTGTATATACTGCACATACACTTCAGATGCCACTTTATCTCTGTCAGCTGTAATAATGGGAACAATTGGAACATATATAAAGACATGGTTCTAAGCTAAATGTTATTTTAGTCTCTCCATTATGGTGATATCAAAAATAAAAAGAGGAGGAAAAATACTAATATACCAAAGAATTATTTAAAAGCATTATTGAATAAACTTCAAACAGTGTTTCCATGAAAAACTTTCCCTGTTAAAAACGGAACTCAATTACGTAGGATGGAAAATTTGTTCATTCTTTTATTTTTTGCTTATTTATGGTTAACGTGAGGAAATAAGGCTGCTGCCTTTAAAAAACCATCATAATTGTGAAATTTAATTAACTTAATAAAGTCTTGATTCAGGAATCTTATGCTTTATTTTAAGCATTTGAATAGCTACATGGTTTCAGCTGGATTACTTATATGTTTATTAAAGATGATTCTGAAATGTTTGTCACAGCAGCATAAAGGTCAGGACACCTATAACTAAAACCAGCAAAAGAAGGTAATAAAATAAGGTCAAGTAAAGCAGTCTTCATCAAATCATCCCTCTTCCCTGCTTTGTGTCATCCTGGAGGTGCCTACCCTGGATTCCTTCTTCCCTCTCCTCCTCACAGAGCAGTGTGGCCTTTCCTGGAGCTGCTGGCCCAGTCTCAGCAGCTGCATTACCTGGGTTTCACCTGGCTGAGCTCTCAGAGATGGCTGTGTCTGCTTTCAAGTACCATTTAATCTTGCTTATATACTTTGTATGAGTTGTCATTGCATAGAGAGAAAATAATGTTGCTGTCTCTCCTTCCCTCGCAGGTGTGCTTCTATGTGTTGGTCTACAGGATTAGGCTTCTTTTCCACCTCCTCTGGGCTATTTGGCTGCAGGTTTCAAGGGTTGATGGTGGTGGTTTCCCCACCTGTGCAGATGAGTATTGAAGGACTGATGCCCATCCCTGAGGAGTGGAAATGTGGGTTTGAAACCCATCCAGCTGTGGGAAAAGGTGAATTGAGCTCTTCTGCTTTCTGGGTCTTCTGCTTCCTGAGGATTAACTGTACTAGAAAGAGAAAAAAAAAAGCAAAGTCTCTGTAATAGCCTGTTAGACATGAACCCCAAAGAGCCCTTGGTGGTAGGGATCTTTATTTAGTGAAGAAGGTGTAAATGTGCACTCAGGTTGGGTGCCTGAACACTGTTCTGGATCCATTCTGGATCACAATATCTTATTCAGTAGGACAACAAGCTTTTGGCAGTGCAGCGTGAAACCCCTCTGGCTAGGCAACCCTGCTCTCAGGTGACAGCCCAATCCTGACAAAACTTTGATGTGGAAGCTGCTCAGCCATCCCTCCTTCCACAAGCACAGCCGTGTTGCTCTGCACCTGAGAGAGGAAAACAGCTTGTGCAGCTCCTGGGAAGTTGTCACCTCTTTTACTGACACCCAGCAGCTGGCCAAGACCTTGCGGCCAGGTGACGCTGTTGAGAACATGTGAGTGAGATTTAAGACAGATACACTGTCAACATGGTGACAGTGATAAGGCCACAGATTTTGGTCTAAAGTAAATTATTCCATTTAAAAGTGATAAACAGGCTGCTGGCTGTTACTGTGAAAATTAAACTAAATATAAGGGTGTATTTGGAATTTGCACTAGTTCTGCACTCCAGTGACTTGGAGCAGCAGAGTGAACCATGAGGAAAAGAGCTCCTTCTGCTGCAATGTTTGTTTTTTCTAAAAACAACAAAACAAACAAACAAAACCCCAACCAAACAAAAAACAAAACCAAAAATCCACAAAACCCAACCAACCAACCAACCAAAAAAACCCAACCCCCCCAAAAAACACACTAGAGTCTAGTTTTCTGACCTGGACATATCTAGAGATAACTGTATCATTCATACACTGGAAATAAACTTAGGGTATTTTTGATAAGTCAGTTATAACCAGCATGAAAATATCAGTGCAAGAGACACAGAGCTCCTGATCTGGTTGAGATAGAAATCTTTGCTGTGGGTGATAGTTGCCTAGACAGACAACACTGTCAGATGAATGAGTCCAGAGGGAAAAAAAACCTGTGGAAATGACAGAAAAACCTGCAGATCCTATGGAGCTTCTTGCATCTCTAAGAATTTGGGATTACTAGCTTGAAAATACTGCATTATTCACTTTAAATAAAACACTGACATTGGTTGAGGCCAAAGCTGAAATCAGGGCTGGCAGATGTCTCAGAAGCAGCAGAGGTACTCTGTGGGTCACCTCATCAAAACCAGAAAATCCCACAATGGGTGGTATTTCTCCTGTGTCTCTAAGACCTTTTGTGGTATTCAGATTTTGTTAATATTTTGCACATCTGACTTCCACCAGGGAGGAAGGCTCACTGCTGTGAGAGAAGCTTTATTAATATTAGGCAGCAACTGGTTTTAGGAGAGTCAATGGATTTTTCTCAAAAAGCTCAGATGGGCTTTACATTACAATAGATGCAGAAAAATAGAGGTTATTTATTTTCTGTCTCCATGGAAGACTTAAACACTTGGCCCAATGTGACCCAATTTCCTCCAATCTGCTTTTAAAATCCTCCTAATATCTGAGGTAAACAACCTTTGCTGCAGGGTGAGATGATTATATTTTTTTCTTCCGATGTCAAACAAAAAAAAGCTTTCTCTAAAAGTTCTTTATGTGTTTGAAGACTATTATGTTTCCTTCAGTCTTTTATTTTTTTCTCTTTTTTGACTAACCAAATCCAATTCCTTCAGCTTCTTCCAGTAATTTAGATTTTCTGAACATCAGTTATTTAAAAAGTCTCCATACAGATTGCAAACTTTCTAAGGCATGGAGCCCAAAAGCAGATAGGATATTCCACCTAAGATCTCAAACACTAAGCACAGGAGAGTGACTCAGTTTTCTGACTTCCATGAAACTGTTCTGTCACCATCACAAGCAGGTGCTTGTGTGGTTTTGCAGCAGCATGACACTTCTAGCACATTTTTGGCCTGTGGTCCATCTTGCCTGGTCATCATTTCTCATTTTGCTCATTGAATATTTCCTTGCCAAGCACAGTATGTCTCTTTTGGTGGTTTCTGAGAACCCTCCATTATTTGCCTTTGTCAAATCCCACCTTCCAAAAGAATTCCAGCTCCTCCGCATAGGAACCATTCACAAATTGTGCAATATGCTCTCTAGCAGCCATCAAAGTTATTAATTAAAATTTTGTGTAGAAATAGATGTAGGGTGGCTCCAAAGAGCATGCCCTTTTTCAAATGCATACTGTGTGGAGAGTGAACCACTGTTTCATTTTGAGAATTATTTTTTTTCCATATTCTTAACTCCATTTACTCATTTTACTTGCAACATTGACATAAGAGTCAAGATGTATCATGTCTTTTCCCGCTACCCTGTCAAAAACAGAAAACAGATTGACTTGCTCCTGACAAACTTGTATTGGCTGTTTCCCCTTACATTAGTGTTCTGTAGGTTTAAACAATGTATATTTAAATAATTTATTCTATTTAAATTAGATTATTTAAATTATTTATTCTACTACCCTTGCATAAATCTGAGTTAGCCTGGCTTCCCCTTAATGTCCTTTCTCTCTCTCTTTTGGAAACAAATATTATATTTGCTTTTCTACACTTGCTGGAGATCTTAAATATGATCTGCTAGTTCACAGTAGTTTAAGATTAATTTCATTATTTCCTAGCAATTTGTGTAACCAAATTTATATAAATATTCTTTAAGATGTTCTTTCACTTCATATAGTCCAAACTCTTATTCTCTCATTAAAACTCTCCTAGCTTGATGGTGACTGTTATTAATTTTTTGTAAAAACCAAAGAAAAATGCGTTTCCCTATCATCTCTTATTTGCTCTTCTTTCTTTTTTGTTTTCCTCTTGCTATGTAAACATTTATAAAACCTTAGTCTAGTTCTAATTCATGTTATTTTGTAGTCATCCTGATTTTGGTTCTTCACACCGTGCCATGTAATTACTAACAGTCATGGTTTTTGCTGATTTCTTTTCAACTTCTGTGGCATTAAGGAGTTCCTGTCGTACCAGACCTCTCTGCTTTCCACTGGGACAGCTTTCTTGTTGTGCCTTTAACATTGCCCATTTAAGGGATTTTCTGACCTCAGTGCCTTCTTGTTGGAAAGTGTTAAAAAACTTTTAGAAAATAATCCTGATTGATCCTTTGGAAAAATGGAATATGGAAGGACTGGCAGGTAGTGATGCCATACCTACCTGACAAAATTCCGTGTTACCCAGTAACCCAGGTTGCATGGAAACATGAAGTTTCTTTATGGCATAAGGAAACTTTGTCATTATGGCAGGGCAATATTATGCCTATAATAATTGGCACAGCACTGCAACTACACTGAGATCTGATATTAACTCTTGGTTTCTTCTTGCTCAATATCTCTCTGAATTTTACCATAAAGACAGAACCTCATAGACCAAGGAAACTCTCCCAAGGCTTTTATTTGGACTTTGTTTCTTTTTCTCCCAAGAGACTCTTCCACTCTGTGTATTTTAAAGAATCATATTTTTTGGAATTACACAGATTATTTTCTCAGACAGTGTAAATTAGAACTATTCATGTTAATGACCCTTAGATTCCCCTCACTTTTTCTGTTAAATCAACATGAAAGTAAGATATCGCAGATTAAAGCAAAGTTAGTTTTTATATGAGGAAAGCCATTTGATGCTCTTCACTCCAGGAACCCTTTTTCCCACTGGGCTAGGAGTCTGATCAGACATTTCAGTAATATAAAACAACTTTACTGACTTAATTGGAGAAGCAAATATGATGTCTTTACCTTTGCATTTGCAGGAAAGAAATTTCATATCTATATTAGCAGAAAAAGCTTCTTATCCCTTGCCTATCTCAGAGTACAAGAGCTCAGTATATACAAGACTTATTAATTCAGAACATGATTTTTCCATATAAAGGAAAAAAAACACATTAACAGAGGTAAAGCCATTATAAAAGAAGTCAATTCTGTATTATGATTAGAGAAAATTCCTTGGCCAAAGGGAAAATAAGAGTGCCTCTTTCCATTACTGCAAGTGGCAAAAAAATCCTACTAATTTCAATAATTCAGCAATGGCTCCATCATGTTAATAGTAAAACATCTATCAGTATGTGGTAAAGGAGATGATTTCTGTTTGGTGATATTAAATCTCAAATAAAATGAATATACTGGGAAGGTGAGTATGATTTCTCTCTTAGAGCAGTTAAAACAGTATAGAATGAATTGCATATACTCAACGTGCAAGCTGTCCCTTGAAAAGAAGTGAAGCATTTGAAAGTAACACATTTTAAACTTTTTCTGATATATCATGTCTATATTTGTTTCTTGTGAGGTTACTCCATAGAGATGGCAAAAATACTTCATTATATTTGCATATGCAATAGATGAAAAGTGAAAGTTAAAATCATCAAATTAGGCCGTATCCCTGCTTTCCTTTCCTAGACTGTTCACAAATACTCCTGGGGCACAGCCTTTTACACCTTCTGAACATTGCTGCATACCCTTATCAACAAATCTGCTTTGTCCTTCACTTACTTATCCTGGATTTCCAGAAAATGCCAAATCACCTTTGGGCACAGGATAATCCCTCTGGGCAAAGGATGTGAAAAACCAGTAAGAAGGACTATTAGCTATTGGTTGTGTTTTTAAATTGTGACTGAAGGATTTTCGGGTGGTGTAACTGAGCCTGATTCCCAACCCCCTACAATGACATAGCAGTGACAATGACACCAAGTCAGATTTCCAGATGGATTTGGACTTGAAAAGTAAAGTCCTTCAGGGCTAAAGGAAGATTATCTGAGACATGGAGAATAGGATGTGCCAAGATATTCACTAACTTCAAGACACGTGAGACATTAGCATTTTGCTTTGATTTAAAAAGACTTGGAGACCTTCACATTTCTTTGGTTGAGAAAAGGAAAATCAAGTTTGCTGAGCACTGTAATTCGTTTTATTTACAGTTCTGTTGAACTTTTAGCCAATATAGGCTTAATACAAAACTTTTAAAAAGTGGTTGAGTAATTCCAAGACTCCCAAAACAAAAGAACTCTCAGAATGTAAAAGAGAAAAAAGCAGATGTTAACACTACCATTCAGTGTTTGCTTTAAATGGCAGGTAGCTGCTCCACTGTTAAATTAGGATGAAAAGGGCAACTAATCAAAAGGGATAAATCTGACAAGAAATGAAATCTGAGGTTACTCAATGAACATTTTGGTGTGGCAGTGCTGAAGTGAGCACTTCTGCTTGATTTTTCATCAGCTCCTTTTTCTTTCTCTACATTATGCCCTGCTTTGCTGAAACAGGTCTCTCTGCAGAGAAGGAACAGGTAACTGACTTGGCCAGAAACAACCTTTCTTTTTTGCTGGGTTACTTTCCAGCTGTATCAGTGTCATGGTCATCCTTCTTCATAAACAGAAAAATGATTGTGCTGGCTGACAAACCATGTAACATGGGAATAAATCCAATGTTTGGGAAGGTTCAGAAGGATATTATATTAAGTTCTGAATATGTTCAGTGTTCTTAAGCAAGCTTCTTTGTTATATCTTCTTCCTGACAGAGACAACATTTCAAATTTCTGTCATGTGATAAGACACAAACAAGTCTTGCCTGTTCTGTTTTTCACATGGTAGTTTAGTTGTGCTTGGGCTAGGAAAAAACCTCACATCTGTGTGACTTACCCATTTTATAATTTTCCACTGTGTTTACAATAATACACATTTCTTGTGCTAATACAGATTTACCTGGTAAATCTATACAGCCCAGAATAGTCTGTTGGTCACTGAAAAAAATCCCAAACCTAGGAGAAGCAGCAATGCCAGCCTAAGTGGTTTAGACTCTTTATGAGCCTGTCCTGTAGCCACTGGCAGCACACAGAACTTGCCAGCAATGACAGTGTTGAAGCTCTCACTCCCAAAAGGCAGAAGTGAGCTGTGGCTCACCATTGCTCCATGGCCTCCAATTTGAGCCGATTCCACTGATGGGAAACAGCAGTCCCAGCCCAGTTTATCAATTTGAGAGCTGATGTGAAGTTATTTGCCATTCCTGCAGCCTGAAGGAATAACGAGGAGGAGAAAGGAAGGGCATTCGGTGTCTGTAGAAAAGAAAATGTATTCCTGACATATGCCATGATGTATACCCTTGAGTGGCCTAGCTTGAAATTCTCCACCCATTTTAAAGGAGATACAATTGCAGTGGAATCCAGGTTATTTTTCACCCTCACAGCACAATGAGCACAGACTGCTCTCTCCTGCCTAGCAAGCTCTCTGCTGTGTGACGGGAGGTGCTCAAGTGAGATGGCTACAGAAAGCCATTTACCTTGGCCTGCCCAGCATGTATGAAATCAAAAATATTTATGGTAATGATGCGACTGCAATTCTGCTTGTAATAGACTCGAAATGCCAAGTGAAGGCATCATGTAGTGGGAGCACAGCACTGAATAATTCCTGTGTATTGAAATGCTGATAGACAAACTAAGCTACTAAGTAATTAAGTCACTATTAGACCAATCCATTAAATCCATTGTCTGCTGTTCTAACTGCTGCTAATTGCTGTCACCATGACAACAGGGGAGTTTCTTTATCTGGTATCTCCATGTATTTTCCTTTTCATAATGGAGCCTGCCACATGGAAATTGACATCTTCCCAACTTGAAATACTTGTGTTGAAATAAAGGTAGACATCTTTAGATAAGAACAACTTTAATGTCAGCAGTAAAGCAGATCTTATCTTAATTTTTATAATTTCTTTGCGGAATTATCTGGATCTTAACACAAAGTGTATTTTAAAATAGATTATTAATTTAAAAAGCTTGTCTTCTCACTTGCATGATAAAATTCATGGTTCATCTTCAAATCAGGGAGGTAAATTAATCAGGCTAATATAATACTCTGTACCTTGTGCAGATTTTAGTTCCTGTTTATGGCTACGCTTGCATCAATATTAACCTTGGTCAGAGCTCAGATTTTATCTCTAAATCTCTTTATTTATTTTTTTTTTAAGAAAAATAGGTATTTATGAGTCTTTCAAATATTTAAATCCTATGTTTAGGTCATAGCCATCCCATAGCACCTGCTCTGAAATCCTGTGTATTTCCGTCCCAGCCCCATCAATCTGTTATTCCATTTGAATGGGAGATGAATCACTGCTGAGCTGCAAATAGAAGTCTGCTCTGAACTGCTTGTCTAATATTAACTGCTGATGCCATCTCCTAAGAATGAAGGAAGGATATCCAGAGAAAAGCTGGAGGTCTTTCAGTCCTTCCCATGTCTTACTTCAGCACCAGCTGAGAAGAGGTGCTGTGAAACAGCAATAACAGGTGAATATTAGACTCTCTTTTCCAAGGAGAAAGGATAGAAAGAGGACTGCCTGGGAGCTCTATCTGGAAAAAGAATTTCAGGACTTTTTCTCTGTTTGACTTTTGAAGGGACAGGCTCTCATATAAACTGAGCAAGAGCTACTAGGATTCCCTCTAATCCCACACCAGAGGCTGCTTCCCAGTGCTGTAGGGCAGAGGAGAACCCTGCAGGTGGATCCCTGTCCAGTGCCATGGCACCACTCTTGGCAATGGTGTTTCATCTGAAAATCATCTCTGTCCATGGGCACCACAACAGTTCAGCAACAGCCTGAGCTTAAATTACAGCAACCAAGAAGTTGAAAGCCTGTGACACTGGTAAAAATTCAATGTGATTTTTCTCAGTGTGTGTTTTATTTGTACATATTGTAAACATTGTGAAATCTGCCAAGATCTGGTACAGATATGCTTCCCAACATTGAGACTGTGATAAACTGAGAAAAGTATGTGGTAAGGTTTGAGTGACACCGAAAAAGTGTCCTAGAAAAAGGGAAGGGAGAAAAACATGCACCGTAACTCTTGCCACCAAAGAACATTTCCTTAACTTAAGCAGTATGACACTGTTTATTTAGGAGATAGTATTACCAAATAAGATGATGCAATTAAAGAGAAATTGTTGAGACTTTTAAAGGAGGAAAGGCCATCTGTTCTGTGTTTTTATACAATACGTTGTTTTCTCATATAAATCTGAAAGAAATTTTATGAACTTTAACACAGTGTTTATTAACTTAATTATGTTATACTTAGAAGTTGTTAGCTTTTACTTCATAAAGTCATCCAAAATTTTAAGTCCACCCTTAAAAAAGATATTTTCTAACAAGTCCATTGTTTATAGACACTTTTTTTTTTTTTTAAATGGCAGCTGAAAGTGATGATGAATACCAAAAGTATCTCAGAGTCTGAAACAAAAGCTCCAAGATACGTCATTTGTCCTCTGCTTCATTCAGCACTCAGGAATATCCATACCTACAGACTTCATACTGCACAATTCATTGACACTGTGTGTTACTGGGGACAGAAATCTTTCCAGCTTTCCAAGCATCCATTTTTTTCAGCTCTTCTGGGTTGGCATGGTGCACAGGTATTAGCAATGCCCCCAGGAAAACCCTGTGATATTGAGCATAGCTGATTCCATCCTAAGCTATTTTCAGTTCAATATAAAGTTTTTTACAGACAAACTGTACAAATTGTGATCTTCGTTGGACATATACTGGCCATGACAGGATTTCATTAAATTATTGAAAATTTGGGCCATCAAGACAGACTGTTCCCACTTCACTAGCATGATTCTAACAACTCTATGCAGACTAAATTGTCTCAGGCAAAAATATTGATGCCAGAGTCTCACCCAAGATCTCTGCACTGTAAGCTGGCCATTAATCTGACTCCTGGTACAGTTCTTATCTGGTACTTGTTTTCAAACCCATGAACATTTTAAACCCCATCAACTCAAAAGACTACTGTTCTGCATTTTCCTAGGTAATTACATCACAGAGAAACACTGGAGCAAACTAAACCCAAATTCAATTTTGCAGCAACCGCAAGAGAAGCTGTGATAGGATTAAATCTTGTAGCCCTTGGTGTCTTCTGTGACATCAGATATTCAGTCAACATCACTGGGAAATTGCCTAGATCAAAGTGATGACAAGTATTGGAGTGGGATGAAGAAATTCTTTGGAAACTCATCACTGTTCTCTTCATTATATGTGTTCCTAAATAACAGCCACTCTAGAAACACAGATCATTTAAAAAAAAAAAAAAAAAAAAGACAGTGTAGATGAGTTGCCCTGGTTTAGTCTCTCCCGCAGAGCAATGCATATATTTTTAGCTTGTAGTGAGGTTTAAAGCCATCACCTTGCAAGCACTTACACAGGTGCTTAACTCTGTGTGTGCAAACAATACCACCAACTGACTCCAGTGGGGATATTCCAGGCACAGAGTTCACGACATGCATCAGTGAGTACAAAACTGCCTCTCTGAGGCACAAGGAATTTTTTTTATTGTTCTTCATTATAACCCAGCTCTGCTGTAGAAGCCAGTTTTTTTAAAAATGCCTTCAGAAATACCCTGGTTGAAATAGCTGAAGTGCTCTACTGGGGATCGTTTCAAGAGGAAGCTGATGTACTATCAAATATACAGGGAAAGGCAGAAGGAGGCTAGAGAAGGAAAAGAAAATTGCTCTTTGGAAAAGCCGCAGCATCATTTCAAAGCTTTGCTATTGCTTCATTTGACAAGGGGAAATAATAACTGGTGAACTGATGTAAGATCACAGGAGTGAAGAGCACAGAGCTGTTTAGCTCTAGCACACACTCAGGATAGCTCACTTGGGTTGAGGGACAGCCTGGGATTTGCTATTACCTTGATACTTCACTACCAGGAAAAGAAAGAAGGTGCATATCAAAGACCTAGCAAGAGAAACCACATAGCAAGACACCCTTTCAAATTAAGGCACAAAAATGTTTAAATGCAAGAAACCCATCATGAGTTGTGTGTAATGCAGTGTCGCCTCAGCAGAGGGAGAGAAACAAGTTGCAGCAGCTATGATTCCCACCTAGAATTACGAGAAATACTGTGTGTGTATATATATATATAAAAAATATTTATTTATTTTTATATATATATATATATATATTTTTTTTTTTTTTTTTTTTTTTAAGAGTAGCTCCAAGAGTGGGGTAAATGCTCCGGACTCTCCGGAATCTTACAGTCCAATTCTGAAAGCCACTATTAAAATAAATTTTCTATAAGGTTCTTTTAAGAAAATAATCCTCCTGGGAGTGGGGTGGAGGGAAAGAGCCAACAAGTTGATTCCCAGCAGCCACCAGCAGTCCTGCTATGGACATACCTGGAGAGCTTCAGTGGATGTCCATCTCCCACACTTACCAAACTATAAACCACAAAATGCTCAACAGCTCTCCATTCAATGCTTTTAGTACACCAGGCTGAAACCTGTATAAAATATAGTGCACCAGAGGAAGAGAGGAGAGAGATGATTGAGGGCACAGACACTGAGATTACTAAGTGAAAAATATTCTGACAATCTGAGGGAGCCGGTTACAACCCACATCACAGAAGCAAGGAAAAAACCCGGAACTAAGATCAAAAAGTGTCTTGGTTTGGAAAGACAGGTATCAGCTAGGCAAAGCTGGAGTTTCCCCTAGAATGGAGAATGTAAACCACTCACCCCCACCAAATTATAATTTTGCAATCAAGGGCTTTCAGGCAAAGATTTGGGAACAGGAATAACAGTTCTTTACTTGGAATACTAACAATACAAATGTAGTAGAAAACAAAGCCACTCAACCAAACCAGCAAACAAACAACAATTTTGGAAAACCCTGACAGAGTCAGAGGTACAACCTGACACCCTGTTGGTCAGGGTGTTGGAAGCAGTCCAAAAGTGAGTCCTCCTGGAGTGGCAGATGTGGTTCTGGTGGAGTAGAGATGATCCTGTAGAAAAAGGGTCCAGTGGTGGTGAGAAGGAGTCCAGTCTTCCTCCAGGAATCAGGTGAAGCTGGATGCCTTCATGCTCCCGTGTCTCAGTTTTATCCAGGCAGGAATGGTTGGCTCCCCACACTGGGTGGAGCATCTCACAATAGGATGATGGAATGTGGATAGTCTGTTTTGGGTATGTGTGCTTTTAGGGGTGTCTTAATGGTCCATTAGCAGAAAATATTCCCCTGGAGGGAGGACAGGTGGTGAAAGAGATAAGAAACACTGCCCCGCCAGGTTTTAACAGCTGGCCCATTATCAGAAGGCATCCGCCCCCCTCCTCCCAGAGTTACAAGAGATAAAGAAGAAAACATCTCCCCAACTGCTTTTAAGAAATGAAATAGAATACACACCCCTGGCTTCACAACCCAAGATAAAAAGCAAACAGGGATGTCCGCCAATCTCACCTGGGGGAAAATAATTTTGAGGGGATTGGCCCAGGTTCAAACACATGATTTATACATGCCAGTCTGAACCTCAAAGACTTTCAGTTTCTTGATCATCTGCAACATTCTTTCTCTGGTCACAGGGAAAGCCATAAAACAGTATGGAACTCAAGCAATGTTTCAGGACAAAGGACGTTTTCTGCCCAACACAAAATGAGATATTTGCTGCTGCAAATGTCAAACAGTGACATTTTACATTGCTGTTTTTGCTTACTTACATAACAAAGGCTTTGGGGAACGCAGAGTTTTTTTGAGCACACTCACCCCTACCTTTATGTGAATTAAGAAAAGAGCAAATCTGTTCATCCAGGGCTGACTGGAAAGCAAAGAGGTACAGAGCAGCAGTTCGGTCTTACTGCCTGTCTCCTAATCTTCAGCTAAATTTGACATGATTTGAAAGTGAAATTAAATTAGAGTTTAAAAGCCATTGAAAACTTCTGAGTTCATAAATGATTATTAACCTCCTGAGCACTGTGAAGACTCCACTGTTCATGTGGGATGTGAGCCTTGTGCAGGCTGTGCCTGATTCTTCTGGGAGCCCTTGCACCCCACAGCATTGCTCCCCAGGGGGAACCACAGGCTGGTGGTGGAGAGAACTCTGGCTCCCGCATCCACAATGGGAGCTCATCCTCTGGCTGTGGCATGGTAACTTCTGCTGTGTTCTTAATGCCTTAAATTTACCTTTGAATTTTAAAATTACTTATTTGGGGCTGTTCTCTTTTTAGCTGGTAGAGTTAATTTTCTTCCTAATAGCTGGTACCTTGCTGTGTTTTGGATTTAGTATGACAGTAACGTTGATGACACAGTGATATTTTACTTGTTCCTGAGCAGTGTTCACTCTACCTTAAGGACTTTTCTGTTTCCTATGCTCTGCTGTACAGCAGGTACACAAGAAGCTGTGAGGGAGCTTGGCCAGGACAGCTGACCTGAACTGGCCAAAGGGATATTCCATACTGTGGAATGTCATGTCCAGTGTGTAAACTGTGGGGAGCTGATTGCTGCTTGGGGACGGGCTGGCATCAGACATCAAGTGGTGCATCACTTGTGTTTCATTCCTTCTACTACTACTACTACTACTACTACTACTACTACTACTACTACTATTATTATTAATATAAAAATCTCTATCATTAAACTGTTCCTTTATCAACCTATGAGTTTTCTCGCTTTTACCCTTCCAGTTCTCTTCCCCCCATCCTGCTGGTGGAGAGGAATGAGGGACTGGCTGTGTGGTACTTAATTGCTGCCTGGGATTTAACCACAACAGGGAGAAGAATAGGCTTTCTAATTCTAAATAGTGTCATTCCTTGGGTGACACCCAATGATGTCAGTTTAACTCAGCAGCTTTGTGGCTCAACCCAATAGGAGAGAATACACTGAATTGGTAATAAGCTTGCTTTTGACAGGGACAGTCTTCTAGAAGGATGTGTCATCAGAAAGCTCCCAGATGGAATGAGTAATTCCTGATTTAAAAGAAAAGCCTATTCTTCCCCCCTGCCCCTGAGCACTTGCAGCTGTGGGGGCAGCCACAGGACCAGACTGCCTGGGGCAGCACAGCGGCTCTTGCCAAACTCTCTCGCCAGCTCTGCAAAGGCCCCTCCGGCCCCTCCAGAGCCCCATGTACGTGGGATAAGCCATGGAAAAGCTGGCAGGAGCACAGGGGTAATGGGGCTGATTCAGAGTTGTGTCCCAGCACCACTGAGCCCTCCCTGGTGCCAGCCAGAGAGACAAAACTGGAGCTGCCAAGTTGAGCTGGGCTTCTTCAGAGACATGATTAGCTTAAGTCCTACAGTAATTAGTGCCAGCAAAAGACATAACAGCTGCCTTATCATAGCAGAAAATCCAAAAAAGTGACTCCAGGACCACACTATTTCCAATACCTATGAAAGAGATGATGATGCTTTACTCCCCTTAGTTAAGTGAGTATTTTTCTGATGATACATTTGGAAAACCTGCTTAATCCTTCTCCCTCTCTGTGCCCCCTCCACCATCAGCATCCCCATCTTATACACAGACATCACATTATGACTGAAGCTGAAATAGTTTCCCTGTGAAGCACCAAATCTTTGTGTGAAACACAGCAAAAATTCATCTGGACCTTATTAGGGACCCTTCAGAGACTTTCACCAAGTTTGTTCTTCCACCAGCAGCTGCAGCCACCACAGGAACACTCTGCCAATCAGACTATCAGCCTCTACCCCTGCCAAGCAGATAAGAGGAGAACAAGAGAGGAAAAATCAGTCTTAAAGCCCTTGAAGGACAGTTCCCATGAGGAGTCAGAATCTGGGGAAGGATTTATTAACAGAAAGAGAAATGCAATATTGGGCACAGAATTACTACAAGAAAAAGAGAAATGAAAGTACTAGACGGGAAGAAAGTGATAAAAGGGAACTTTATAAATAATAAAGATGGAAAATGAAGGACAAGGATGTAAATGAAAAAGAGAAGACCAAAACTGAGAAAAAGAAAGGGGGATAAAAAAGTAATGATAGCTAGAGAAACTTTAGGTTAGTATTTCAATTGGCTTTGGTGCATTTTTCCCAGATACCACCATGCACAAGCACAGCACCACAATTTGACAGTTAATCAGCTCTTTGTAAATTTCTCATAATGCCCTATTAATATTAGTACAATGTGGTGAAACCTCCCTACATCCTTCCAGTTTCTGCAGCACATCATATTGGTCTTATCCTCACCCTTTAAACAGCTGAGGGGCAGCAGATCTGCATTTTTCCATATTCCTAGAGCCACCTTTTGGTATGTGCCTTTCCAAATCTGCCCCCCCCCACACTGCAAGTGCAGTTGGGGAGGTGGCTACATGCAGAAGAGAAGCAGGAAAGAAGAACTAGAAATGAAGGATGGGATCTGTGAGACTGAACCAATGCTCACTCAGAAAAAGCCACAACTTTTGGAAGACTTGACAGGGGAACATATTCAGTTAATTCAGGTAACTAACCCTGAAGAACAGCCTCACTCATTGCCAACAGCCAATACAGCTTCTAATACTGCAGGAGTGGGCAAGGAGAGAAACCTGACCTAAAAAGGCCCAATGTATTTGGAAAGGAAAACAAGGGCAAATTTAACTCCGGAGCGAAGATGGTGGTGCTATATGGGTGTTGTCGTAGAAGACTGGATTGTGAAGCCTGATCCATAGTCCTGGATTCTGAAATGCAGCCTGGAAGCAAGGTTGAAAGTTATAGGAAAACATTTTGGCCCTTCAGACTTGAGAAAGTGCTGAATTTTGAAGACCTGAGCTACACCGATGCCCTTTGTGACTTTTAAAATATGACCTTGGGTCATGACACAGAAACTAATTTTACCAATACTTCTGTAATGAAGGCAAAACCTGTTTAGGGAATTTGGGACACTGGATACCTGAGTATTAAACTAAATATTAACTCACAGCGTTAAAACTCATGCAATCTGGGGAAATCACCATCCCTGGAGTTATTTAAAAGATGTGCAGATGTGGCACTTAGGAACATGGTTTGGTGGTGGACTTGGCAGTGCTGGGTTAGTGGTTGAACTCAATGACCTTAGAGTCTTTTCCAATCGAAAAGATTCTATGATTCTATAAGTGTCAGTGCTGGGTTCTTGGACTTCTGCTTTGTTTCCATGCTGTCTGCACTACCCTGACCTCAAGCATTACCAACATAAGATTCCCCTGTATGTTGCATCAGCATCACAGCTCCCTCTTCCTGGCATGGAGCTGTCACTGGAAGGGGGACTTCAGCAACAAAACTTGCCTTGGAGATGCATCTGTGCATCCCTTAGAATGCTGATGCTGCCCAGGCAGCATCACCCTAAAGGGGGCAGAAGAAAATTCCCCCAGAGAAGACTGATTCTGCAAACTCTGCAGTATCTAAAAACAGATACCTGTGAAAACAAAGGCAAATATAATGATATAGCTTACTTATGGTGCCAAGTGTATATGTGAATCCATAAAATCATCAAGTGGGATGATTTTATGCATTCACATATATACTTGGCACCATAAGTAAGATAGTTTTCTCCTATCTAAGAATAAGGTATGCCTGAGAGACCAAAACAGTAATTAGATTAAACTGGATTGAATGTCTTAGTGCTACTTCATGCCATTACAAAACTGACATGATTATGCAAATGGAAAGCATAAAACTGGAAGTATTAACCTGAAGTTCTTGTAAATTTAGTGCTTAATTCTTCCTGTTCCAGAGACCTTGGAAAAAAAAATATTTCTGTAAGTTGAATTATAGCTGAACCTACCTCACCAAGCCCGAGATCCTAAGAAGGGACTGTACCTGGTAACAAAGAGGAGGAAAGATATCTAGCTCTCTGCTTAAGGTTTTATGCATTAAATTTCCATTAATAAAGCTAACATTTACATTCAGAATTCCAGTCTTGAGGAAGTGAATTATGTTCAGAAAAATAACAGTTTATATAAAAGAAGTCCATAACCAATGTACTGCATTTTAATTTTCAATGTTTTATATAAAGAGTTATTTAAGGGGAAGAAAATAATAAGAGAAGCCTCTGGCCACTGAAGATCATTTTATAGATGTAGATGCAAGTAGTCAGCAGAACAAAACAGCACACGACACCATTTCACAGTTCAGGGGCTGCTGGAAACAAAGACATCATGTGAAATAATTTCCAATACATAACTTTTTGTATAATAACAAAGAAACAAAGAAACAAAGAAAAAAACTAAAGGCAAAAACCAGATAGTCAGGAAACGACACATTGACCACAGCTCAGTGAGCTGGTTGTTGCAATGAGAATTCCTAGAGAAAATTTGATTATCTATGACATTTTCAGAGAAAAATGTGGTTTCAACACTTCTTTTTGCAAAAACTCAGATAATTTCCTGAGTGCAAACTAGTACCAGGCTTCCTGAGTGCAAACACAGTAGTATGCAAAGAAAAGAGATGAAACAACATGAACATGCAGCTGAAACACACTGGAATTAACCAGGCACCAGGTATTTTTCCATAGCAGAGCATCAGTCACCAAGTCTTGATATAAACAAGTCAGAATAAATTGCTTACATGTTGTAAATTGGAAAGCCTGATAATCTGTTCAAAGTGGCTAATTATTTGCTTGAAAATAAATGTTTTTGTACTACCCAAATCCCAACACTTTCCAGTTTGGGTTAACAGACATGGAAAGTTCTTACCTTGTTTTTTTTTTTTTTTCATCCTGACAAACCCTACAGTTACAGTAATGATCTCAAATAAATATGGATTTTGTAGAGGATGAGGGTACCAATAGAATTGCTTGAGTTTTAATTGGATTTATATTCCTTAGCAGCTTTAGGTTAATGCTTACACTTGATGATCTTGGAAGTCTTTTCCAACCCAAATGATTCTGAATCTATCTAATACTGAATCCAACACGGATGCATGTTCCCCGGGAAAGATTTGCCAAGACATTACTGAGATATCAATCACATCTCCATACTTTGACCTCTTGTTTTGGAGTAGGGAGATGATGCTGTGGAAGAGTGGGACTGGCAGCCTGTCCAGCTCTTAGGGATCCCTGTGAGACACACTGTCCTTCATGTGTCCTTCTTGTGCAGACCCTGGTGCACAAGGTTATGGCAGAGTGTGGGCAGTGCAGGTAGATTTGTGAGATTCCCTACTTACACAGCATTATACTCTTTAATTCCTCCTCCTTGGGCTCAAGACAGTGCAAAAGTTGGATTAAAAGGCTGAATCACATTAGAATAGCACAAGCATTTTCATGAACATAGTTTACAATGAACTAGGCAGGAACATACTGCCAGTTGCCTGTGTTGGTGACTTTTCCACATCTCCCTGTGAGAGATTTCACTTCCTTCCTGTATAGAATCACAGCCTTCACTTCTTAATACTACTACATCCTTGCTCTCCAGCTACAAATGATCACTGCCATCTGCACCTGGTAATCCTTTCTTGCATGCACCCCGCATCCCCTTACAAATCTGTGTTTTTCATATAGAAGCAATCTATAGTAGCACTGGTCATCTGCACTCAAACACATGTCATCTGATCCCTGTTTATTTAATAAAGAGCTTGTATTGGAAACCACTGGCAGTAATTCAGCAGTGAAGGACTGTGGATTTAAGCATTATGGATTTATGTAAGTGGAGAGAAAACCAATCTAGTTTGTGCTTAAATGATTATGCTGAGTCCTGCCAATTGAGCTGGGGGGAAAGCTCTCATCTTGCAACTCCCCTGCTTAGCCTGTGGGATATTTGCCATGAGGGAAAATGGGAGCTCCTTGTATCATATTCCCTTCTGAAGACAAATGAGCAGAGGAGATGAAGTAGAAAGAATTGTATCTTCAATACAAAATTAGTATTGTAAACAAGGCATCTTATAATAAACTGGATGAAGTTGTACAATTTTAGCCAAATGGAATGGTGTACTTAATTTTGTTACTGACAGCTGCAGCTTTGTGACTGTAATAGCTAATTTCTTAACTTTTGATTTACAATCACTTAACAAACTTCTCCTTTCCCCACCTCTATTCCTACTTGCTTTTAATTGCAGAGTCTGAAAAAAAAAAGAGAAAAGGAAACATCAAAGCAGGTATGGAGGCATCATCAAGCCCTCAAACAAAAGCCAATAAGCTGATTTTGCATTACTTTGGACCATCATTAAAACATCATATCCATTCAGAAATAGTACAGCTTTCCAGCTTAGAGGAGCCATTCTGAATTTCCTGAAGCATCCCTCTCTAGTCCTGCATCTTCTGCACTACTGCATGTGCTTGTACAGTGCATGCCAAAAACACACCTCTGCAAAGGCAGCCAAAACCCCAAAATGACAGGATGGCTACGAGGCAATGGGTGAGACAGTGAGAGAAAAGAAAATTTCATGAATAAATACAGCAACAACATCCACAGATGAAGTTTGGGAAGAGATGGGTAATCTAATCCATGTAAGGGCAGGGATAAAAAAGCAGTCCAACATATTAGAGCCCCTGTGGAAAAAAAGAAAAAAAAAGGAAAAAAAGAAAAAAAGAAAAAAGAAAAAAAAAAAGAAAAAAGAAAACAGAAAAAAAAAAAAGAAAAAAGAAAAAAAAAAGAAAAAAAGAAAAAAAAAAGAAAAAAAAAGTGGTGTTAAAATTTGGATTCTACAGAAATCCTGAAGAAGATATGTTTCTGTGAGTGGATGCAGTGTGGGGAGAGCTGTGCATCAGCCCACAGCTGTGGGCAGGCAGGCTTTGAATGTCTCTAAAGACAGACTCCATAATTTGTCTGGGCAACTTTTTCTAATATTCATCACTCTTACTGTAAATAGATGTTTCTTGTGGTCAAGCAAAATTTTTGAGAAGTGTCTGACGCTCCCATCTTGTATTTATACACACAAATAAAATTCCTCTCTGAACTGAAAGAACACACGGAAGCATCCTCAGAGTTTGTGGTCACAGAAGCATCACCCAGGAATCAGAAAAGTGCAAAAGCCATGGTCTATGTAGTGTGCATGTGGCCAACCTGCTCCAAGAGAAACTTAGCCCAAAGTAGCATGGACACAAGCCAAGACTGCCACTTGACCTATGGGGCAGGAGCCACTCCCATGACCTCTTCCCTTTGGCATGACAGAGATAAACCCACACTGAGCAGCTGTTAGCTCACCCCTGTGCTCTGACTGGCTTTCTCTAAGTCTTACTGCTATGAAGAGGAGGCCCATAATGAAGGGGGTAAAATGCAGTGTTGGCCTAGGGGCGAGGGGTCAGTACCTCAACTTTTAATTAGCTTCCATTAGTATGGATGCAACTGAATTTTCAAAAGTCCTGGTGTTTTCACACAAGATATCTTACTAACTAAATATTGGACACTGTAGAGCAGAGAGGCTGAGTGAAGCCATCATTTTGATGAAGTGCTGTGACCAGTGCCATAGTTGCTCTGCTGAAGATGAGAACTGACATTTCATATTGTCCTGAGGTCTGCTCAGAAGGAGAGTCTGCAGTGTGGATTCCAGGGAGATGGAGACTCAGATTTCCTTCTGGCTACACTTTATTTTCACTCAGACAGCCAAATACTGGATTTAAGCAGAATGGAGGTGTCCATTACAGGAGTGTATCAAGCAATGCAGTATTAACATGGAAGTAATCCACAGACTCTGTACTGTCAGTGGAAAGACAAAGGCACTGAATTTAAATAGGAGAATCCAGTTTTCTCTACTAACACTGAACTGTGCAGTTCTATTGAGTTGCCTGATCCACTCCCCTTCCTCCTTACTCTATCCTCCCCAAAGCTGTTATGTGGAAGTCTGGTTGGTGTACCAGTGCCCCAGCTAAGCAGGAAGGATTTCATAGTAAACAACTGCAGCCTACTGAAATATGTACATCCAACCCCACTGAAGCTGGCAAGAGTTTCCACAATGAATTTCAGCTGCAGCCTCCCCTTGCTGGCTTTACAATGCTCAGTTCATCAAATTTACAGGGGGAATATATACAACCTGTTCTGCTCTCTGAGGCAGTGAGGCCTCTGATAATGCTAATTTTTTTTTTCCTGGATTTAATACTTGAGGGAAGAATAAGGACCAAAAAAGTAGGAGACAGTGCAAAATAGTTTCCTGCCTCACAGAAAGGATCATGAGAATTTAAACTAAAATGTTCCAAGCAGGATTTACTAAACAGCCCCTGGCTACAGAACTTCCTCTCCTGCAGCTGCTTTCAATAATAAAGCTTCAATGCCTATTGTTTTTTTCCTTACTTACAAACAATTCCAAATGGTTGATTTAATTATGCTGAATACAAAGCTGTGATGTCTCTGGCCAGAATTGCTTCTGACAGTGCAGCAGTTGCAAGGCCCCAGTTTCACAGACCTCCAGAATTTAACCTGTCTGCAAAGAGTAGTTTGCACAGCCCCCAGGTTCTTCTTCCTGGGATGAAAACAGACAAAACCACTCCCACCTTTCATCCTAAAGAAGATAAAATTTTAAAAACCTTTCAGAAATCGAAAGCTCAGGAGCTCTTGTCTGCTACCTCATATAACAGAAAGAATGGCAGTTTGTTTGTTATTTCCTTTTAATTTCAGAACAAAACAAACCCCTCTACAACTGACTTAAGACCAAAAAAGGAAGAGTTGTGCATAAATCCTGAATTATTCTCTTAAGCCAAACCAAACAAACACGATATAGAGAGAACAGGCAAGATAAAAGGGAATCCATAAAACTTTCAAAACAGTTTGGAGCCACTTGTGAGCTAAAGTTTGATCTGTGCTGTGATAATGTAGTGCCAAAGCAACTCCTCCAATGGCACCAGCAGAATTACTCTGGCTTTATACCAGCACGGCTTGATTCACATGCTGGCACTGAACGCATTTGTAATTAAACCACCAGTGCACTTGCCATACTCCCCAGGTTTATAGATGTTCTAAAATTGTTCAGCGAGCGGTAGTTATATCCAGGATGTGGATATAGCAAAATATATGAGCCAAATTGGTCTAGGCCAAATCTTAAACTGATGGAACTCTACCAATTAGTGGCTGACAGGACCTGTGCATCCGCCTCTCTGTGTGCTGTTGCATATCAGTCAGGGCAAGATGGATCTGCAGAGTGATCTCATCTTGCCAAAGTACTAAAAAAAACATAGGGAGAGCACTGAAAATTAAATGTGAGGTCAGCAAAGACTCAGACCTGGGTCTGTGAATATCCCCAGCAAATCCTATCCTCTGGCATGCAATTGAGGCTAAGCTTAGTGTAAAGACCATGTTTTGCTCAGTGAGCTTATGGAATTCTTTTCAACAGAAGCCTGGGCTTGACTCAGGGTGTCCCTTCTCTTTTGGTGAGGGCCCTGTAATTCTCAGCCAAGAAATCGACTGAATTCTATGGAAGTCCATGAAAGCCTCAATATGTAAGAGATTTGGAACTCCTGTAATGTAGAGGAGCCCTGGCCTTGGCTGCTGTTGAGGAGAAATGGTGAGTGGGTGGTGGAAGTGAAATGAGATATCAAGGCAAATGAAGCACAGGATAAAATGGAGGAGAGGGAAGTGGGAAATCAGAGCTCTGTTTTCTTCATCACAATAGGAAGAAATAAATCCACTATTTGTATTTCTTAAAGGATCTGGCCTATCAGTAATATGTCAGCTTTCCAAAATCTCTAGGCAGCCCAGAAAGAGTCAGACTCTTCAGCTACTGCCCGAAGAGTTCTCCATGTCTTTATCTCATTACTTTTCCCCCCAAAACATTCCAACAGGTATGTTCCATATTGCTATCTGTCACTTCTTCACTTGGTATGGTCCCATTTGGCTGAGTTAAACCTGCTGTGGTCACTGATTCCATAAGGACTCACTTCGGGAGCAGCTGCATTGTTCTTCTGGTTCCAATGTCACCTAACCCCTCTTCACTTCCTAGGGTAGCTTGTACCATAACTCGGTTTCACATTTTACTTTTCTTTTAGCTTCATAATTTTTTTCCTAACACTGTTTCAATTGACACTTGTAGACTTTGGAAAACTTTTTATCCCTGCTGCTCCAAGCAGCTTTAGCTAAAAGCAAGAAGAAGCAGAGTTGGATGGCTGATCCTCACCACCAGCAGTGGATAAAGGTTGTCACAGTTTAGAAATAATACAGGATAATATCCTCGTGTTACAGAGAACAGCCAAAACTTCTCAGCCACATCAGCAGAATATGAAGTAATTTTACACTGGCATAACCTAGAGAGTGGTCACCATCCTTTGTGCCCAATTCAGTCATGTTGGCACAACTTAGCCTGAAAAAAAAAAAATCAAATAAAGTCACAAAGAAGCCCTCATAAACAGATAAAAGGGGTGTGATCTGTAAAAAATATATTTGTTGATATATGAAGGTAAAAAGTTACAAGTCACCTTGCACTATAGAATCCTGAATATGGTTTTAAAGTCAAATTAATTTTCTAAAACAGTTTTGATATACAAATCACTAAACAAAACAAGCTTCACAACAGGAAAGAGAAAAAAAATAATAGGAGTTATTAGCAATTTATTTCTCATGAGTGAATTTGCTGCCAATTCCCCAGTCCCTTTACATAAAACAATATAAAGAGATGAGAAAAACACAGTCTGCTGTAGGAAATTCATTCTGAAATAAATATGGTTTTAAAAGTCAAAATAAAGAAGGTTGTTCTGAAGCCAAAGAGAAATTTTAATGTCCCCAACAGAACTATAACTGATGACAATGAATAGTAATTCTCCTGCTTGTGCAATCTGTCCTACTTGGTGTCCTTGGCCTAAGGAATAATATAGGATACAGGGTGCCAAAAATTCAGTAGCATTATATTCTGAAATTAAAGGGAAAAACACCAAAAGAAAATATCTCATAACATTTTCTCCACATTTTTGTCTTCATTGAAACAAACACAGACAAAAAGAATGATGACCAGCTGGTGAATAAAGTGGCCTACAGCTTCTTAAATGGCAAAATCACCAGAGAAGTTCAATGTCAAAGCATCTGCTCCATGCAGGACATCATCAATCCAAGTTTCCAAGGGAAGGGAAAAGCCTTTGCTGCTTAGACAGATATTAAACCTGCCTAGAATCTGAAATATATGTCCCATATTAGAGCAGTCATTCATGCTCTTCAGAAGAATTGTCTCCTGCTCTTAGATGAAACCAAGACAATTGAAAATATTTATAAAAGATGGATGTGTTTGATATCATGACCTATAAGAGCTTGATAAATCAATAGAGCTTGCAGTGTCCACTCAGGAGATGAAGTTCCTGGTGGACTATAGTAAGACATCAAAAAGACATTTTTGTAATAATAGAATATAGAGGTTTCAGATCTGCAATTCAGATAATTTTAAGGGTTCTAATTTCTTTTTGAAGGACTCTGGGGAGAACGGAGCTTGGCCTTGTTGCAGGAGGGTTTCCATGAAGGTGCTTGGTCCCACCTCATGGCTTGGGCAAATGCAACCTGCCTATGCCTTTGTCTCTTCCTGCACAAGTGAACTTCCATGGCAATGGAAGAATGACCCTGGCAGGGTCGAGGCTGCGTGAGGGGCCACACACAACGCTGAATGAAGCAGCTGCAGAGCCAACTCCTGACAGAGGCAGACAAATTTGTGGGACCATAAGTGAGAAAGATGGAACAAAGACACCTTTGTCACCCCTCCCTTTTAGCTATATTTTAGAAAAACCTCGACTATTTCTTGGCAGTAAAGATTCTGAGACACATGGATAAAGGGATTTGATTCCACTAGCAGAGAGCACTACTATGCATGTAAATTGCTGCTAATTATAAGATAGTCTGTCTTTCAGTATAATTCATATCTTGTGAGGCCCAAAAAATTATTTTATAGAACGTAAAGGTGCCTTTCCTTTAATTACAAACTATAAGTTATGCATTTGTAAAAACTGAGAATTCTTAGAAGTGTAGTTATTCTCTACTGGCTACCAAATTTTAAAGCACCATTAAGTAGAACAGATAAAATAAGATTAATTTAGATCATATTATGTCAGTAATGGCTCATAAACATTTCTGCAGTCCCCAGTTCTATCCTAGAAAGAGAGCAAGTGCTGCACTGGCAGGAGCCAAAGGTGCCCCCTGCCTGGAGGTCTGGTTCTGATGGTAGCACATACCTGGGACCTGTGAGGGAACCTGTAGGTGACACCATACCAGCCCCACAGGAGGGAGGGGAAGAATGTCTCTGGTCTCCTGAATTTCTGGAAGTGACAATCTTTATAATCACCCTACTTAGAATCAATTTGGGATTGCTCCACATCCTTCCCCAGTTTGAAAGATACCATGAAAAACTACAGAAGGCAGGCATTTGTTAAATGTCACAGAATATGCTTACTGATATATACATATATTAGTATATATGTTTTAGGTATGCTTTCAAAAAAAGAGAAAGTTTTATTTGTTTAAAATCGATGTTACTTATTTTATATTAGCCTTTTTTTTTTACCCTACATGGTGGTTTTCCTGTTTAAAAAACATTCACTGCCTTTCTACAAAAATGGACTACTTCTATTTTATGGCATACTTTTTGTTCTTGTTTCTACCTGTTCTATATGACTTTTTACTGTATAGCATCCTCTGTATCTTGCTGTTCTATTCTTCCTGGAAATATAAATGCCAGCTTTATTAAATCTGCTGTGACGCCAATCCTACACAGAAGTATTTGGGGTCCTAGTCACATCTCATTGATGCCTATGAAAAAATAATTGTCCCCCAAATCAATCAATGTTGGCCAGGCAATAGGCTTGTCATGTCAGTAAGGAGAAAGCTGTTGCCCAGCTATTAAATTTAGAATAGCCCAGCTATTAAATTTAGAATATTTATAAAGAAAGAAATCTGACCATTTTCCACATGACTTGTTCTTCCCCCACTCCCATCTCCTTTCCTTTCTGTGCTCCTGAGTTTGCTGCTTCCCATCACTTGTATGACTCTGGAGAGGGCTAAAACAGGTTATCTGCATGTGGTTAAATCCAAGCCCTTGCAAAATAAAACATCCAGACAAATCCTGCTCTTTTGGCAAGTTATAGGAAGGCCAGGTACATGCTGAGTCAGTCTTAGCAGCCAAAAAACCCCACCAGCCTCTTGACTCTTGTGTCCTGAGGACTTGCCTGATGTAGAAACATGAACTAAAGAGACAATTTTCCAAACTGCTCAACAATTTAAAATATAAGTTAAAATTTTAATGGAAAGGACGAATGTGCCTTGTCATCCAATTACTTATCTGACAGGTTACATTTAAGTCTATAAATGTCACTGGCATATTTGCCTGTTAGCAAATATGACTATGACATGTTAACCTATGACTACACTTACCATTGTTTCAGCTCACAGGACAACCCACCATGAGCTCATCTGCAGCCTAGAGTGGTCAGTTTATTACTGCACACATTTTTTTCTATGAACTAGTCTGTTTTTAGTATATGACTTCATCGCTCTGTGGTTTCTAAGTTTACTCAAACTCCTCTAAAAAACTTTTATCAAACCTTTTCAGAAGGGTAGAACCATGTCCCTTTGTTCTTCTTTCCACACTAAATTGAAAGTACTTTCAAAGAACACTAAGACACTAGAGAAACACAGTCTTGCACAGCTGGATGTATTCTAGTTTTCATTTTACCACCCCCTCTACTTGGCAAAGTTTTTGTGAGCTGTGCCGCTCCCAGAAGCAAAGCAGATGCTGTGAATTCCAGGTGGATGATGGTGCAGGAGGACCTGAGAGCACACATCACAATGATCCTGCCTGTTGATCAGAGGAGATTATTTTTCACTGTCTCCCTAAGCTTAAGTAGAATCCTTCCACACAGCAGAAGGAAAATGAAAACTCTTGGGCTTCAACTCAGATATTTGGTTCAAATCATTGCAACCAAGCATCTTCTTTCATTTTTCTTTTTTGTTTGGGAGAAATTTCCTGTCTTCCTACTGCAGAACGTACCCATTGCTATGAAGGAATTCTTTCTGTGCAGACCTAAGCCCATCTTTTTTTACACCCTGCTCCCTTCGAAACTTGCCTGGGGCCTGTCTGCTTGAGCAGGCTAATGTACAAAGACACTGAATCAAAAGGAGGCAGCAGGGGACTGTAGGGAGTTTGAAGTGACTTCCCAGCCTTAACCCTGTTTTCCTAACATGCAATATGGCCAATGAACGAAATAAGTGCAAAATCCATCCTGAAACAAAATACTAGGCAGTGTTCAGGCCATTGTCTGAGACTGCTGCTGACCCAAAATTTTCTCCCCATTTCCTTTGCTACCCTGCCTGCCAGAAATCCTGTGCTGTTTCTTGAATCACCGCCCAGGACACCTTCATGGTAGACATGAGCACACTGTTCTCTGCTGATGTGAGTTATAAAATATTCGTTCTGATGCAGTTACGCAAGGGTAATCCAATTGTGCTGGAAATTGAATAACTGAATTAGCTGAGCTAGTACAGTTTTCCTTCTTTGGCCACAGCACCGTGCCAAGGAAAACCCAGTTCCTGGAGCATGGCCATTCACGTTTGCGTGCAAAAGACTAGAGAGGTGAATTGTAAGCTCTTTTGTTTGTAGCTTACCACTGCTCTGCACAACAGGGAGCCAGTCTATGGCCCAGCATCCTAAGCATCCCAAAAGTGCTGCTGTAACTATGCAACAGTAACTACTAATGCTAGAAGGCCAGGTAAAATTCATTTTAGACTCTGATTTTATACAGTGATCTGCTATGTCTTTTTTAAAGAGATTTAAAATAAAAAAGAATTCATACCATTCACCCAAAATCAGTTGAACAGTACCCTCTTATCTTTGGACTACACAGGCAGGAGCCTGTGTAGACAGGGTCCAACAATCTAAAACTATCCTGCTAGAGAAGAGGTCACCCCATATCAAGAATGAACACCACTGATGCTCCAAAAAGCACAGGTACTTCACCTCTGAAATGCTGCAGAGCCACTCACAGTGTGCATAAACAAAGTGAGGTTTTATCTCGACAAACTGTATGACAGCCTCTTCACTGAAGACTAAATTTCATCTGAATACTAATGCTGGCATTGTGTTGACTTTACAATGCAGAGTTCTCTCACTCCCACTATCAGCTCAACCACCATACAAATTTCCTTCATTACTGCTGTGACCTCACATTCCAAAACTCTCCCTTGCAGGAAATTACATGCATTTCAACACTGGCAACAAGTAAGGTCTGACAAATATTCTGCTGCAATGGGATTTGAAATCTGGGCTTTGAAGGCTTTCATCTCCAGATGATATCCTATCATATGCTTTTTCGCAGGAAGCTTTAAAATTGTGTGTCCCCCTTTGCAAAGGTACAAAAAGAATCACTGAGGGGTGTGAAATTGCAATTAATATTGGCTTCCAAAAGTTAAGGCAATTGGAAAAAGAAATTCAGTTTATATGCATTTTTTCACTAGGATGAGGATAGCAAAAATCTTAAAAAAACGTATTTTGAAAGAGAAAGAAAAACTGCCTGTCTTCTCAATTACATGAATGAAAACCCAAGAGTGTTACAGTTGCTGCTTGAAGTTGTAGGGGTAGTATGAACAAAAAATCATACACAATCTTTATCAGTACTGGTCTCATTATGCAATGATAAGAATTTATCCCACTCAACCAAATCCAAATTCTAATTAAAAAAATAATCCCGCTTGTCACAGATAATCTTGGTCAGTACTTTACCAAAAACCCTTATAGGGGGAACTGTTATCTACCAAAGTAGGGAAGGATTGTGGATGGAATGTGCTGTGTTTTGCCAATCCCAGGCTGAGAAAAATTCCTTTTAGGGTCACAGGGCAGGTTTCAGTCCTTTTCAGGCTGGGAAATACTGCAAAACTTCTAGAGCTTAGCAGAAAGGAAATATAGTTAACTCCATCCTGGCCTTCTCCTCTGCTGTTCATGAAACTGAGCACCAGTCCTAGACAACAGAATAAAATTCACCTCTATGGTATAAGTAAGAATGACTTCCATCCTTCAGACTCTTTCTGCCATGACTCTGTGCCACTGTGCCTATAAAGCCCCAAGGTCACTTCAGCAGGCTGTAAGCTGCACCTGAACTCTACCACAGGCACCAGTAGTGCACCACCCTTACCTTACGCTCGCTCCTCTTTTATATTTCAGCAATTATCTGAGTGAGTAAAAGGCAGCTTTCCATTTTCTGTTTCCTATGGACCTCACAATTGCATCACGCATGCCTATATCCAAGCCACGGTGGGCAGAAAACACATGAAGGTGCCAAACAATAAAAGTCTCAGTTATAACTGCTGGTCTTGTGGTGGGTCTGGATTTCTTTCCTCTAACCTCACTGAGTCCAACATGCATGTTGGAACATGGTCCCTGGGAACCCAGTACCTGTCTGCCCCTTTGGTTAAAATCAGACAGCACTTTAAGAAATTAGTGGGGAGAGGAGAATGAGCGACACAGTTTCATGAGCCACGTATCCTTTGGAAATCAGGAAATGAAATAAGTAATTGGATTCTGTAATAATTGACTTGGTGTAAGTGGGTCTGAATTGATCCAAAGGATTAATATTTGTGAAAACCTGGAAGGAAAAATTCATGACCCCATATATTTTCCCTCCCCAGCTCTTCTCTCTTTGTTTACTACATTTGATCTTCAGGCAGGTATATATTTTATCTGAGCTGTTCCAGGAAATTCTGTAGATATTTTGGAGCTGCTGTACATTTTCACCAAGGTAACTAAACTCAGAAGATATATAAATATATATTTTGTCTCACTATTTTGCTTGTTTTTCACTTCTGTGCCCAGTCCTTCAGTTCTTTATATCTGCATTCCTGCATCAAGTCTCCACTTCAGAGGCATATTCCCAAAAGCCCCAGTTCCTTGAAACACAGTATTTTTTTTTAAAGGCAGAAATGACTTTGTGGTCTGACACTTGAATACCTGAGGGATTTTTACTGAACTTACTGTGTGAATGTTGACAGAATCAGCAGGAGACAAATAGAAGCTTTACTCTTCTAAACAGGGTCATGGAAATGCCACTGTATTTATAACAGAAGGTATAAATCCCCAAACCCCTTTGTTCATTGTTCTGCAAGAACTTGCTTAAGCAAAACTCAACAAAAACCACTGGTGCAGCAGTTCTGTTAGATTACACCATCAACAGAGGAAAAAATGATTGTGAAAGACACAGTCTTTTTCCAGAATTTCCTTGTTTTCCAACACACTGATTTATGCCTACTGAAGTGTATTATTAATGTTATGTTAGAGGTAATATATGGCAAGGTCTGCAACAATCAGTCACTAGACTTTTGTTGACATAACAGGAAAAATCACTACCTTTGAATATCTCCTGTGTTTGACTTGTTTGACTGAGCTGGCAGAGCTCCCAGCAGGGAGAAAGTCCCTGAGCAACCATGCTGCAGTTTACAAAAATATTATAATCCCATCTTCATTTGGAGCTCATGTGGACAGAAGAGGTAAACCAGCCACATCCAACTCTATTCATTCCTAAGTAAAGCTCAAGGCCAAGCAGAAGATGACTGACTCCAGAAAACTATGCAGTAAGCATGTGAGAGAGTAAGAGGACAGGAGCAAGTGAATAAATAACTAAGATTAGACTAGGACAGATTTGTACCTCATTCTGACCCACTTCTCCTTGTAAAACAGGATTTATTTCTTCAGGCATGTTCTAAGTTTTATGTGTGTACTCTCTGTCCCACTGCATGCTTTCTGCCGTCTTCATAGGCAGAAAAGAGTCACAAAAATTGAAATGCATACAGTTCTTCATCAGAAAATAGTGAGATATGCAAGACCTTTGTCATTTATTCAAAACTGATGACCAAATTTGCATTTGGCATCTATGAGCACAACACCTAGGGTGCAGGGAGCAGAAGTTCAGCTGCACACACACACACACACACACACACACACACACACACACAAATAAAAATAAAATAGGGGTAATATGTGGGAGCCTTACAGTTCTGAGGACCATATTAAGGAAGGATACCATGATGTCTCTCCCATCTCTTTCTGGGTTGCATGTATAAAAATATGACTAGCCCACTTCTGCTCCTTTGATGCAGAGAAGCTTGCAGCAGTGAAATTGAGGGTATGTCAACAGAGTATTCACAGGCCTAATTTTGGATTTTATGGGTATACCCAACTTTAAGAATGTGTAGTTCATGTACTAAAAGCACTGTAACTGTGGATAGAGTCCAACACATATTTTCTGACAGTGTTGCCAGAAAACATAACTACTGAAATTCTGTCCAGACTCGGTGTCATTTTGGAACTTGTTCAACCTCATTTTCTCTCCAAACCCAGGAAAAATTACCACACACACCCCCCCCCCCCCCCCCCCCCCCAATTTTTTTTTTTCTTATAGGATACAACTCTCTATTTGGGCCATTTTAACCATAGTACTGTGACACCACATCTAGCAACATTACTTCTGCAGCCAACAGCAGTAAACCAAATGTGCTTGAACCCATGCTGGCACCGAGGCCAACAGATAGCCAATATATGATAGGCAACAGAGACAGAGCAGCCATGCAAAGCCTCTTACCCCTCTGTAGTGGATACCTGGACCTCCACTGAGACCACAGTTCCTGGTCCATGCCTACTCCTGACCAATAGCCAGGATTTGTATATGATTGCAAGCATGCTCATAATTGTGCCAGCATAGCTCTGAAGTGAGCTAGAGACCAAGCTAAAGACTGGATCTCTGCTCACTTCTGTTACTTGACTCTTAGAGCTTGTTTTGGGTGATTCAGGAGTGCTCAAAGACATACAGGGACAACTTAGAGGAGAGCTCACTCCAGGGACTGTCTGCAGCAGACAGCAGAGGTGTATGTGTACCTGGAGTGGCTTACAACAATCCCAGTTTCACCTCCTCAAACTGCCCTGACGTATCTTAGGGTATTGTCATCCACCCTGTGTCACACTGTGCACACAGGACTGCAGAAAGCTGCAACACAGGTATCACATTATTTCAGGTAATCCAAGCTGAAAAGACTCACGAAATAGCAATTATATCTTTGGGCCTCAAAAGCACCGCTTGAGAAGTCAATATACTAGATAAAGAGCAAGTAATCTGGAGTAATCTGAGTAATTAGAGGCCAGTTCGCCTCTAATTGCTCTGTCGAACCCTCCTATGAAGCACTACAGAAACAGCTTTTGAGGTGTTGCAGAGATTCAGAATAACCAACTGATTCTTCCATTTCCTTTTCTACACCCATTACATCTTGAGCCCTCCCTTCCTTGCCCTGAAATGTTGTCTCTGAAACTTTCATAGCAGGGACAATATGAACTTCAGTGTAGTGGTTCCCTGAGATCCTTTACAGAAACTCTTTACGCTGGACAGTAACAGTTCGGTACTTTGGGTCAAATTTAAAGTGACCCTCACATCTAGGCCTGCAAGACTATCTATACCATAAACATCTATATTTGACCCAAAATATCCATTTTGAAACTACTATGCTTCCAACTCACCCTGATTCATCCTTTGACTATCTCATCCTTCAGTTTGTTCTGCTTAGGCTGAGGATTTGAGAATGAGAAGCTAATAAGTGACTGAATCTCCCTCATATTCTTCATTTCTGTCCTTCAATACCTTTCTCTGCTCTCCATATGAAGAGACAAGCTGAATAAAGAGCCAAAAAATTCACACACCACTTGTGAGGAGCCCTCTATTTTGCAGCTAAGAAGCACAAAATGTGGGCTGCTCTGCTGTGCATTATGAAGAGAGATACAGATGGTGTAAGACAGCTCACGTGGTTCAGAATAATTGAGAGGGAACCTCAGGATAGACCTGACATATCAATGTAGACATATTATAGCTCCTCTGCAGATGGTGCACACCATGGCATATAGATGTACCAGAAGCTCTTCACCACACAAAAGTAAAAGCTGCATGCCTTCTAAGTAAAAAACCCCAAACACAGCCACACAGCTAAAATGAAGGAATCAGTAATCTTGCCACTAGGTCTATTTCTTGAGCTTGACAAGGCGCTTGACTTAAGAAAAATAAAAAACATTGTCTCTTATCTTAAGTTATGGACACAAAGTGATTTCTGTTTCCTGGGTACGTGCAGAAGGGAGAAGATTCTCTCTCTCCTTTTTAAATGACACAGAGAATATTTTGTTTAATCAATTAAAGTCTGATGCTGCTACACTTCATTTAGAAGTTCTGACTATTATACTTTTGTTCTCTTTTTTTAAACTCTTTCTACTTTTTCACTGCAAAATGCTTCAAGTTGCAAATTATATCTGCATTTCAGATTTATACAGGAATTGTATAAACCAAAAGAAGAAAAATGAAAATATATTCATGCAGCTGTTTCTGCCTATCACCTTTAATCTTTCATGCACTTTAAAATATGTGCTTCCCACAAAGGGAGAGAGAGAACTATTTTTGCTTTATGTGAATATAAAAGTAATTTGTTGCCATAGCAATATTTTTCCATCCAAATGCGCTGAACACCACAGTTGCTTCAGGTTTTGAGCAAACTGTAACTATCCCAAAAAACCATGTCAAGTATTATGCTTCAATAACCTTTTCAGTTCCAGTATAATCACATCTTTCTGCTAGACATTATTAACAAAAAATAATTCAATAAAGATGTTTATGTCTATACAAGCTTAGTCCCAGAGATCACTTTCAAAATCATTTGCTCTCATCTTGTTTAATTCAATTTGCACTAAATTTCTGCAGAATGGACTGAAAAAAATCTCTATCCAGTGGGCCAAATTCTGAAGCCCACAGGAACAGTGAACAGATTTAGAGAAAGATGTTAATCCCCTACATGCTCTACTTTCTTAAATTCCCCACCTCCTGTAGTAGGGTTCTCAGGGATGTTAGCCCTGTTCATTTCCATAGCAACCCTCTCCAGAGTGGAACAATTCTTTAAAATTGTTGTGGTTCAGCCTTTGAAAACAGAAATACCGCAAAGGCTTGTAGGAGAACCCTTGCAGAGCTATGAATCACCACCAGAACACCATTTTTTTCACCTTCATTTTGACCCTGTCCTGGAAACAGCAACTTTCATGGTTCTGGGAGGATGTTTCATGCAAATTGGAACTATGGATTATAGTTCTGCAAAATGCAGCACCTAGTTGAAGCTTACTATGCATTCTGATTGCAGTATTACGTTTATGTAATTATGCAGTATTATGTTTGAATAAAAATAAAACAGAAACCAGATGACATATGTAATCTTCAAGATCTTAATAAAAACCCTAGTCCCAGAACACAGACATGTTGGCAGCTTTCCACTCTCTTCCACCTTCACAGTAAGAGCAATTTCACAACATGGGGGATTTATGTAAATTGAGGTTGACTGCTCCAGCCCACCAATGGTGCTCCCAGGCATGATGACACATTAAACTCCATCAAAACCTCCACACTGGCCACTTGGAGCTCATAGGTCTGGTGAGGTTCTCCTGATGTGACCCCAGGTGAATCCCTGCGCAGTTAATTTGTAAAGAAGGCTCTGCTGGCATGTGTGTGTCCATTTTTTACTGTTTCTGACTGGATGAGAGTTGTGCCTGCCTAACTGTCTTTGTTACCTTGCACACATTTTCACCAGCCCTTGAATGTTTGCTTGTCTGTTTTGCTACACTTTCTTGAGCTTGTAAACCCTTTGAGGTTATTTATGATCTGTCCCACAGGGCTCAGCCTTTTTTGCAAAACCACGATATAAACATTAAATAAACATGCTTGTTACAGCCCAGACATGCTAACACTGTATCAAGTTTCTTAAAAGATCTATCACGTGCTTTCTTAATCCAGATGTAAATAATGATTTACTGTTTTACTTAAATTATCACCATCTGTTTAAACTGGACATGAAAGCAAAATGGTCTTTTTTTTCCATGCTCTCACAGTCAATCTGAAATGCAATATGCATTTTGTACTTCTGAATACACTGCATCTGCTGTGGATGGATGCTCTGTGCTGTCATCTGCACTGGTAGTGCATACGTGTGTGTTTTATACAGTGGCACAGAGAGGGAAAGGAGACAGCAGAAAGCAGCAATGTAATAGCAACCGTGAGAAGAGTGATCAGGAAGCCTTCAACTGATATTAGCAGTAGATAAACTGCCATAACATATTTGCTTCAAGGTGAAGTTTCATGATCAGCTTAGACAGACTAAATCCACATACTAGTGCAAAACCATGAGCACTTTTCTCCTCCCGTTGTGTCCCAGTTTGCAAGTTTCCGTGTACTCTCTTCTGCCAGCACTAACACAAGACTGGGAAAGTGATCTAGACAAAAGTGTTTTTCTGTTTTTCAGTTTGGCCAGGTTAAAGTCAGGTCACTCTCCAGACTTGATCATGCAACCAGCCACGTAAGCCCCAGTACAGGAGTGGAATTACCCCTTTCAAGGGCATCACACCTAGTGCAATGGAGGTCAGTGAATCCCTGCTGCGAAAAAACACTCTTAACTGACTAACTTTCATACAGATAGTGTTCTCTGAGGGGGAATGCACAAAATAACTATCCATCAGTATGTGTCAGGCAGTTTACTGCCAGAGGACACAACTTACCGTAAACAGTGTTTTGTAAGACAGGAGCATATTTAAATCATTATTTTACAGATAAAGAAAGAAGCTGAACCACATCAACTTTTATCCCTAAGATGAAGGAGGAAATACAGAGATCTGTAGGAAATGAGAGATCTCCTGCCTTTGTACAAGGCTCTTTTTCTTTGCAGATGCACCTTTTTTTTTATGAGTGCATACATATACACAGTTTTATATTACATAAAGAAATGGGTCTAACACTGTTAAAAATTGATTTCTGTGGTCAAAAAGAAAATAACAACTGATTTTAGCAGCAAAATTGTAAACCAGCTTTTCCACCTTGGGTTGAGCAATAAGGATCCATTCCATATTTTACACTGCTGACTCCCAAATGTGTTTTGAGATTACTTTTTTTAATGTGTAATTTACGTAATTCTGCTTTACCAAGGAACAACAGGTGTCAATATTATTGCAACGAGTCATAGTGTTTATTAATACTATTTTATTGTTAATTTTAACTAAATACCACTTGATATGCAGTGAACATTAACAATTTTAAACACAATGGCAGATTGTGTTGTACTTGTATCAATGTTATAGTTTTAGAAACAACAGCTAACAATGAGGTTCATTATACCAAATGATGCACTGAACCATTTTCTTTTTGGCTGTCTACTTTTTCTCTACAGTCAAGCAGTTCCTCAACTGGAAAAGCTCCAAAAGGCATGGAGATTCATAAATGCAAATATGTATCAAATATGCAAACATTATGGATCCATGTGCCCTGAAATATGCATGCTCTGAAAACACAGCAACACAGTTTCCTGATAATACCTAATGACATCTGACAGCTCACATTATAAACAGATTTCCTTCTGGAAGAAGAATTAGTGGGGAATACAAACGGAGGGACTCAAGAAAGTAAAATAAGTATGTTTACAGCAAGGAAAATAATGCAAGGACAAGTACAAAACTCTCCAGTGTTGATCGTGCTGCAGAAACTCCATATTGCAGTACGCAGGGCGGAAGGTCTGTGTCCCCAAATCACACTGCAGAAGGTTTGGGAAGCTCTGGGCAAGGAGAAATGTGAACTTGGGAGCAGAGGTAGGCCAAGGAATCTGCAAGCGTGCAGGCTGCCCAGCCAGACTCCCCTGGAAAGGAGGATGGAGCCACTGTGAAGGTACTTGAGGGGCAGACACCAAACCCTGACAGACCTCTCCAACCCACTGCTCATTACCATGTGTTAGGTCAGGGCTTTGCTCTTCACGGAGTCAGGGATTTGCTCCTCCTTTCACACAGTAAAGCATCCATCAAAGCTGTGCAGTAAGCAGCTTCACCAGGTGGAAATAATGGGCCAGAGGAAGATTTTATTTAAACAGGCAAAACACTGGGAGGGCCGCGCTCACGGTTGCCTAAAGGCCCTTCACACCGCTCTGACAGCCAAAGCCAGGCATGTGGAATTGCCATCCAATGCAGCAAAGGCAGCTTGGTGTCAGAATCCGGCCTAACAATCCGCAGTTACTGCCTGTGTCCTTGGGAAGCCCGAGGCAGTGGAGCCATGGGCAGGGCAGTGTGGGGCTGGCTGGCCGCTGGCCTGGGGAACCTCTCAGGGGGCTCAGGAGAGAGCAAACACTCCCTGGCAGATGGGCCCCGCTGCCCTGTGCTGGCTGGGCCCCCAACACACATCCTTTCCCTGCAGCTGGTTCTACACCAAGGAAACCCGCTCAGCACTCCCTCTGTGGGCCTGGTTTGTGCTGGGATCCAGGAGATTGGCCATGGGCCCTTGGGAGTCACCGCACTGCTTCAGGGGAGACACCAGTGGTGTTTGAGCTTCCCTACTCCACGGGAGCCACTGCCCAGCCCAGCTCTGGAACACTCAGCGCAGCGTAAAAAAGGATTCAGGTCACCGAGGTGGATATGGAAGAGAAAATCTTGGGGTGTGGGGAGTACTGTGATAAAACATAAAGCCTTCAGACCTGATCCATCTCATGAGCTAAAAGAAATGGAGGATCAGGCACAGCTCAATCCAGCTCTGACTCTAGTCACAGTTTCACCACTGGCCTACTGCATAAAATTGCTCAAATTCATTGACTATCTACATAAATTTTGTTCCATTACAAATAGAGATAATGCGTTTGGCCTTCCTGTGAGTTGCTTCATCTTCCATGGATGAAAAGCAGAATGAATGAATGAACATATATGAATCTTAATTAATACATGAAATCTGCCAGGCAAATTTCATGGTTTTACTTTGTATTTGTACAGCACCTCATGCAATATGGGTCCTTTTTTGTTTTAACTAGGGCTTGCAGGCACTTGCAGGTCAGCAAAAGTACACAGAGTTAATTATTCCCCTGCATGGATGCATAAGGAAAAGTATTTTTTAGAAATAAAAGTAAAAAAAATAATTCTAAAAGGCTGTCTCCTGAGGCAGCCTATTTGCATCAAACCCCTTCCAAACTAACTGAAAGAAAAAGCAGAGAAAATACAGTATATGAATAAAAAGGAAAAAAAAAAAAAAAAAGGCAAAAAACCCCTCAAAAACAAAGCTCCAAAACAAACAAAAAAACCCCAGTCCTAGAAAATACAATGTCTAAATAAAATTTTAAAATTCTGGTCTTCCTTAGAAAACTAAACAAACATACATAAGACGTATTTTAACATTAGCTGAATTAATTATTTGATATAATGCAAAAAAAACCCCCAAACCCTTAAAAAAAAATAAAAACAGTTAACCTTCCAGTACTATGAATATATGCATGTGTAAGTTTTCTGATTTAGTAAATTCAGGTGATCCATTCATACTTGAAGAAGTTAGAAATAAAACTTCAGTTCCTGACCATGCTGACTCTGCAAATACTTGCTTAGATGAGTAGTACTCACTCATGTAAAACGGGGGTTCAGTCCATGGTTTCCTTCCTTCCTTCCTTCCTTCCTTCCTTCCTTCCTTCCTTCCTTCCTTCCTTCCTTCCTTCCTTCCTTCCTTCCTTCCTTCCTTCCTTCCTTCCTTCCTTCCTTCCTTCCTTCCTTCCTTCCTTCCTCCCTCCCTCCCTCCCTCCCTCCTCATTCTGTTCGTTGTTTTTGACAGAACTTTTCTTTGATTACAGCTCTTTGAGGTGTCATCAGCATGTCCTCTTGGCAGTAGTTTTTTTTTTTGGACGGATAGAGAAGGCTTACCTACATGAAAGGAACAGGCTTTACATACCAGATTTCAGTAGAACTGGACTTCTGTTCTTGATCTGATGATGTTTGTAAGCAATAAAAAAATTATATTGACCATTCTATTGGTCAGTGGGTGAGCTCAGTGGGAACCAGAGTTTGTCACCAGACTGCAGTGACTAATATTTAAGAGAGCCGATTTAGTTCTAAGCATCCCAGTCATATTTTGAGTCAACTGCACCTTGGAGAGCCTCCGAAGTTGTCCCAGTCCAGCTAAGTTATCCAAGAACAGGAGTTACCTCCTTCTGGATCTGTCCTGGGCTTTTTGAAGTTTTAAATCTTTCCTTTAAAGGCCCCTATTTTTTTCTTACTCTTACACTGCTGTCCTCCATTACTCCATTGTGCTCTTTTCTCACCTCCTCACCAGTAACTAAACCTCTCTGTCAGTACCATGGTTGCTTACAGATTTTCAAAAGCAGAAGTCTTTGTTCAGCCTCCAAAGGTCTTTAAGAAGGGGCTGCTCATTTTTACGCTAGCCCCGCTGAATGCATGAAGCCAAACCCTCTGGGTACATGAGCAGAGCTCATTAAATTCAGTGGAACCATGGCTCCAAGTCACCCAGAAGTCTGCTGTACACAGCTGTCAAAGCCAGGAATTCACAAATAAAACAATCTGGTAAGAAAATTATTTGGTAGAAAAATAAAATTCTTTAAGGATGTGTCATCACATGTCTTGCTAACACTTTCATATACATTGTTTGAATTCAAAGGTGTCAGGAAAGGAAAGTCCTGCAACATTAGAATATAAAATTAAGTAAAGGATCCTCTTATTTCTCTAACATGTAGTCTTTTATTTTTCATTATAAACACTGCCTGGTCTGTGATTATGCTGACCTTTTGCTTCCTCTGCTGTGCACGTCTGCCCTTATTCTACAAGGCACACAGTTTACCTAAATTGGATATTAATTCTATAGATTTATATTATATTTGAAACCTAAAACACATCATCATTTGAAACCTAAAATTCATCATCACATGAATTGAAATGCAGTTCAAGTATACAGCTTTCTTTGCTGGTAAAACTGTTTTCAGTGGTGTATTTTTATGTTACAGGAGTGGCTGAAAAATTATACGGGCCTGACTAGAACATTCCTTAAATTTTTTATTGATCTGGGACTTGTTTCTAATGAAAAAAAAAAAGGTGAGGGAAGACATCAGAAATTTCAGAATGATGGTTGGAAGAGTTTTTTTATTGGTTAAGAACCGAACTCAAAGACCATTTCTGTCAGTCAGGAAACTCCTATTACCATCAGATATATTACTGAGAATGTCATATAAAACATTACTGTGAATGTGTAGTACACTTACAAAGCATAAGCAATAATGCTTGTTAGCACTGTTGATGCTAGAAGGTAAAAGGAATTGAATAGAGATGCTCATCTTGGGAATCAAATGTCTCAGAAAACATCTTAACATGTCCTACAAAGTGGAGTTATGCACAGCGTAGCATTCTATTTTGGCATGCTAGCATTTAGGATATTTAACAAATAACAATGGATGTGCCATTGTATTCTGGTGAATTGTGCTTAAGTTTTATCAAAAAGCTTCTGTAATGAGCTAAGAAATTAAAATTGCTAGTGAATTTTCCAACTCCTATTAATTAAACAGGTGAGATGAATTTGAAACCTTGTCTATAGAATAAATAGGATGATAAGATTTCCTCATGTTGTATTTGCCATAACAGGAGGAAATCTGATATTTTTTATATAATAATATTTTGTTTTCAATAAACCTCATTCATCTGGAATACGTGACTTAGTGTTCTGGTGATTTTAGCGATTGTTACAGTTTGGGAAAGTCACAACGATAGTACCATGCATAAACAGAATACAAGCAAAACCAGAGGATTTTCTCTGATTTCAAAGAAGTTGTGGAACATCAGAAAGGCATAAAATTTCACCCACTACGATAAATTCTAACAAATGTTATGACAGCTATCCCCCTAAACCCACTCATATTATCAGATGCCTAATAATGGATACTATAATTACATTTTATGCTGAAGGATTAGTGGGCCATAAAATTTGCTGATAATGTGACTGATGATCACAAGATAGATGAAAGGTGACAGATATGCTAACATTTGCTAAAATGTTGCACTAGAACTATTTATTTAGCCGTGTAAAAGATGATATTCTGTTGCTTATCAGATGTTGTTTTTCTAAGTTTTAATTTTTCAGCTGAAGTATGATATTCTCAAATATGAGATAAGTATTTTTAAAGAAAAACTTGGTAATGTACTTTCTAGATGGAAAGAAGATGAGATGGAGAAAAAGCCCTTTTATTCAACCTTCATCTCAACAACACTCACATTGCAATGAAAACTGCTGAAAAATTGAAATTGTCAGAGACATAGTTCTGGAATGTAGAAATGCCTTTCATTGGTCTGCTGAATAATCAGATTTAAGATTATGATGCTTTAATAACATACATCATACACAGATAGTAAATTATATTAAATGGATAAAAGCAAAAATCTTCCATTTTTATGGCACTCTACTCCTGTGAATACATTAAATAAGTGAATATTGATTAGATGATGTCTCAGGATTCCATTAGCTATGAAGATGCAAGCACAAAAACGTGGATAGAATTTAGTACTTATTTGAGGATTGGAAATAAGATTTGTGAATGATTATATGAATGAACTCTAGGTTCCAGAAGACGCATGACAGAGAAATACACAGAGATTTCTGCCATGATGTAGCATGTAACGTTGTGCAATAATTCATTATCTAAGAAATTGCAACATGTGATGTTTTTTTCTTAGACTTAAATGGGAAAAAATCCCACATTTCTCAATAAAGCACTTGGAAATTAGGATGCTTTGAGGTAAACTTTGCCTCTCTGGGCTAAACCTTCCACATTTTGTATCCTAGAAGAGTTTGGGGTGAAGAGTCTCAGCACACTCCAGCTTTCATTGTAGAAAGCCCCGTGCATGGGCATGGAGAAAAGTGGGAATGTGTGGGGATGCTGCAAGTAATTCAGGGATTGATACAGTCAGCATGGGAGCCTGTCTTGGCCATGACCACATGCCACCCAAACCAGGGAAAGCTAGACCACATGATTCTGTCCAGTGGGCTTCTATCTACTACACAAGAACAGTTATTCCTTTCTTTCAATGCCCTTGTGCTGCACGTTGGGCACCAAAATCTGTCTTGGTTTGGAAAGACAGGTATTTGCCAAGGAAAGCTGGGGTTTCCCTTAGAATGGAGAATGTAAACCCCTCACCCCTGCCAAATTATAATTTTGCAATCAAGGGCTTTCAGGCAAAGATTTGGGAATAGGACCAACAGTTCTTTACTAGGAATATTAATAATATAAATGTAGTAGAAAACAAAACCACCCAACCAAACCAGCAAACAAACAACAATTTTGGAAAACCCTGACAGAGTCAGAGGGAATAACCTGACACCCTGTTGGTCAGGGTGTTGGAAGCAGTCCAAAAGTAAGTCCTCCTGGAGTGGCAGATGTGGTTCTGTTGAAGTAGAGGTGATCCTGTAGCAAAAGGGTCCAGGATGGTGAGAAGGGGTCTAGTGATGGTGAGAAGGGGTCCAGTCTTCCTCCCAGAAATCGGGTGAAGCTGGATGCCTTCGTGTTCCTGTGTCTCAGTTTTATCCAGGTAGGAATGGTTGGTTCCCCCCACTGGGTAGAGCATCTCACAATAGGATGATGGAATGTGGATGTGTTAGTTTGGGGATGTGTTAATGGCCCATTAGCAGAAAAATAGCCCCCTGGAGGGAGGACGGGTGGTGAAAGAGATAAGAAACACTGCCCCACCAGGTTTTAACTGTTGGCCCATTATCAGAAGGCATCTGCCCTTCTCCCCCCCCCAGAGTTACAAAAGATAAACATCTCCCCAACTGCTTTTAACAAATGAAATAGAATACACACCCCTGGCTCCACAACCCAAGACGTTGCCATGGGCTGCAGAGCACACCAGAAAAGACGTCATCAAAGGCTTAAGAGAACCCTGTTCCATGGTGACTGGCTTTTCAAGGAATAATCTGTGACAGCTGTTTGCAGTATGGGTACAGCGTTTCTGGGAGGGTAAATTACTGCAAAGAACTCTCTGTACACAGAGCTCTGCACAGAGCTCACCATGGTGACTTCTGAGTCACTGAGAAAAAACAAAACAAATGGCCCCATATACCTCCAGTTAAAAGACTGGAACAGCTCCTGAGGGAGCTTGGGCATCCAGGGTTTAGCTAACTCCCGAATTGGAGACCTTGCCCACGAGGGAGGTTGGCTATGGCTAGGCTGCCTTGCAGTTAAAACAGCTAAATGGTATGGCCATGGCTAGAGCATTCAATTCAGGTCAAAGAACAGACCCTGGCACAACATTGCTGGGAGAAAGTTAAAAATTTTGGATTTCAGGGGCCTTTGCTGACTTCTGAATCTTCTTTACTAAGACAAGCACTTTGGGAGCCAGTATAAACATAGACATACGCTGTAGGCTGTGTCTGGCTTAAAAGCTTGTTGTTCCTTCTTTGTAGATATAAAAGACTTTTCTTCTGGTATTACCCTTAACAGAATGAGCCCCCTTCCCTTTTCCTAGTCATCTCTAAACTCTTCTTGAAGTCATTTGCTTTCCAAGGTACACCTCTCAGTTCAATGCTACTGATTGTGCTCTTGTTCTGAGCTTTTGGAGCTTGAACTTGGTTTTCTTAAAATGTATTTTTAATGGTCCACCTTATAAATGTCTTCCATGACTTCCCTATGCTTGTTACTGTTTTTCAACACGTAGAATAGTTGGCTGTTTTCTAATATTCACATCTAAGAGATTTCTTGGTTTCTTTTGAAATACTGTTATTAGTTTCCTTTTTTCTTTTTTTTTCTTTTTTTTTTTTTTTTTTACTGATCACTGCTTTCTGAAATCTGTCAGAGAGTTTCCAACTGTTGTTGATTAGGATTTTGCAGGGCTCATGGTACTCTTACTCCCATGAAAGTAAGGTGCCTATTTCTGCTTTGACCCCCTGCCCCCCCGGCAATATTTTTTCAGGTTGTTTGTCATTTTCAAGCACATTTGCTGAAAGATAAATATCCCAAAGATAAATATGTTTCATAAATGTAGATATGTGTAGGAAAATATTACTAGAGTTCAAATACCACTCTCAATAATTTCTGAATCCATTGTGTTGTTTCTGTAGTTACAGATGACAGAATGTTTGTCATTTTGAAATACCCTGCAGCAAAAATAATAGCCCTGTGTTGATATATGCAGAGTAAACAGAAAATCTAAGTGTAGTACTGTTGAACAGTCAATTAACCAAGAGAGACACAATTCCCTAGAAAGCCAGGTTTTGTTAGCTCTCAGAACTACTTGTTTAATCAGATTGTCATGTGATTCTAAGGCAAATACCTTACAAACGTCTGCCACACATCCTTTATCAAACAAATTTGTTGTACCAAAAAAATGAGATTAGTTTGCCCAGACTGTTTGAACATCCTAAAATTATTTTCCTATCTCTTGCTATAGATTCAGCCTTTCACTAGTTTTTCTGTTATTGGGCCCAGGCTGACTCCATGCTGAAATCTAATACACTATTCTTTTTTGAACATTGACTTAACATTAGCACTGTTTGGTCTTCCCAAATTTCCTTAGTAATTTGATATTTATTAAAAATTAACCTAATCCATTTGTTCTCTAATGTCCTCACCTCAGAGGTACTCAGTTAAACATCCTTTTTTACTAGGGATAGACTGGGAAGTGCTTCTTTGACTTCTTATAAAATTAGATGGTTATTGAGTTCTTCTGCCTTTTCTACATCATTATTTAAACATCTCCTTGATTATATGTCCTATTAATGAGACCAGTGTCAAAGTGCTTCCTAAATGATTCATGGTAGTTTGTGGTGATGAAGCTATGGAATATAGCAGAAGATGAATGATTTTGTGGTTACGATATCCTCATACCATTCAGAGATATAAGTTTTATTCCTACAGGCTTCCAGTGTGATATAATCAAACTAAACCCCTTTTGTGTCATATGACCATTTCCTTCTGGAGTTGCTAGTGAAGAATTTAAAACATTGCCTGTTTTCCTTGGTCTGTTCCCTCTGCTTCCTTCATGGAAGTCTTAATTCAGTCAGACTTTCTGTTCTCAGTTCTCAACCTCCCTCCTTCCAAAAGGCAATCACAATCCACTGTTCTCCCATATCAAAAGACGATGAAAGATAGTCTCAGACATGCCCCATGATCTCATTCACCTTTGACCTTACATTTTCTCCTTGCTTCTCTGCATGTCTCAGTTAATCAAACACGTGGTGTACAACCCTTAAACTGAATTACCATTTATCAGCTTTCATGTATGCAGGCCTGACCTCCCTGTGCTGTGGCCTCTCTACCCTTTCCTGCACTCAAACTTTTCTTACATGGTCTTCTGTGATCCCTTCTTGTGCTGTGGACATTTCCTACATCACCACATTCTATTTTCCTTGGCAACCATGTCTATCTTACATTGGAAATACCCTTTTCTTAATCTTTCAACTTTTTAATTTCAAGTTTTATGTGTAGCTTCTCTTGCCTTTTTTTTTTTTTCTATTTGCAAATAAATTATTAGTTAAGCAAATCAGGAACTATTTTGGTATTTTATTCTGTTTTTCTGATAATCTTAATTTTACTCAATTTACCTGATAGTTTGTATCTTTCTTGCATTGCAAATAGTCTAGACGGTCATTAAAATTTCTGTTATGAGCTTCATGAAAGAAATAAAAAGGTTCACTGATAATCCAGCAGGTCAGATTTGATGATAATTGGAGCTGGTGAGGATACCTCTGTGAGCAAGACTGGGCCCATCGGAGGCAGTGCTTGAGCATTGTCTCTGCATGAGTGGTTTTGGATGACAGCAAAATGAACCTCTGTGTTCAGGTTCATGAAGATGCCCTTCCTCTCCTCCTCTCTCTGGACCTGATTGCACCTGGGTGCATCTACAATCAGCTACTTTATCTAGGTGTTACTACTAAAGATCATCAGCAAGTGTTTACTCTTCACGGCCAGCAGGCATCTGGCTGTGGTGCAAACAGGTCACCACTGCTGTTTTTGAGATTTCCTGAATTTACATTCTGTTCCTTTTTTGTTCTATCCACCAGTGTTTTCTGGTTTTCTTTGATTTCAGGAGGGTTTCAAAGAGAAGACTCTATTCACCATTTGAACCACAAAGTAGACACAGCTTAGTTTAAAGATAGCTTACTGGTACGTGAAGAATTTATCCAGGAAAGTACACCAAGAATTGCAGTCGAGCACTGTGTGTAGTTCAAGTCTGTGGAATACAAGTGCTCTGGTGTGGGCATAAAATTCACAGTTTGGGTTTTTGCAATGTGCCCTACTCAACACTCACAGCACATAAGCTGCTTCTCTCCCCACCTCCACTTTTCGAAAGTGTAATTTAACACAGACAAGGAGATGATCTTGAGGAAACCCAGGTTCTGAGTAGAGCTATCATGGATCAGCTGCAATCAATGAGACTCAGACTTAATAAAAAAGCTGATATAATAGATGACTTTAAATAAATGGAAGACTTACATAGGGACAGATCTGGGAATGACACTAGGGCCCAGGCAGGGAAATGCATGGACTTGAAATACGTCCACAATTCACTAAGACCATTTATCCTATTTATTACTACCTTTAAGCCCATACAATGTAAATACAAATGTATTTGGGAATAATTTTCTGGGCTTTATCCAATACATTTACTTCTACGAGAAACAGAATACTTCTGGAGTGTGCTTAGTTTCAGCTAAGAGCAGAGAATATGAAGTGATTTTTCAAAATTAATTTTCTGTCTGCTACTTCCAGCTACATCCTTCTGATCTCATATTTTCAAAATGATGGGCAGAGAGAGAAAAAACCCCTCAACATTCAATCCTGCCTGTTTCCTAAGCAGACTTTTGCAATCTTTACCATGATTACAGAATTATTTTCATAGCCTGAGTAGAATTTTTGATATAATTGATTTCAGAGAGTGGGTACATCAGTCGGTGCTGGGGTTTACGCCTTTGCTGCAAAAGCACTGACCAGCTTTTAAGAGCATGTCAGCTAAAATAATGTGCAATGGTGATAGGTGCCAAATTGTTCAGGCAGTAGCTATAGCCAGTCTTCCTCATTTTGACTGCTCCCTGGGAGGGGGTTCCAGAGGTTTGGTATTTCTTTCTTGGCTAATATTAGGCTTAAAATGTTCTGATTTAAATATTCTGGGAACCGTCAAGATCTGGAAGAAAAAAATGAGGCATAAGTCATTATGCATCCACTAAGGAAAACCTTTGCCAGCAGAAAAACTGAAAAGCCTGGAGAAAGGTGGAGTGTGTAAGGGACATTCTGCCACTATCAGTTCCCCCATTACTCATTTAGGATTAGTCTCCTTTTGTCTGATCACAGGAGGTAATTCCTGAAATAATGTCTCAGTTGTAAGCTCTGGACACTCTACTGAGCTCAGTGCAAACATCTGATATCTTAAAACAAGAAGTCCTTTCCTTCCTTCACAATAATTTTTCCAGTGGCAGTAACAGATAGGAAAGAGAATATAATATCCATTACTGGCATATGGATATTTTTCAGATCCTTATGTTTCCTTACTTATAGGGCTCATCCAGCCTTGATTATGTGTTTTCCTCTCCACAGTAAAGATTTTGAAGCTATCATTAAAGAAATGAATAAGATAAAGAGTATGAGAATGTAAACCCTAAGTTTCAAAACATAAAAATCATCAAAACCTCACATGAGATGCCTCATACAACTCTCAGACACAGATGTTGAATGAAATTGATTATGACTGTCCCCTCTACATTTAAAGATCAAGACAAAAGGCAAAGAAGACCTGAAATTCAGAAAATGTACTTTATTCCTCAAATACTAACAGCAGCTCTCCCTACCCATCCTGTGATAATAACAGTTCTTTCCCTGTGCTTTCATAGCATTCATGCAGTACAGGTATATTTATAAAGTGTTTACAAAATAACTCACCACTACATTATAGAACAGAACATATGGAGTAACTCTTTTTTTTTTTTTTTTTTTTAATGAATGTATTAGGACTCCCATTCCCCTTAACCAGTAATACATTGCACACTTTTCTAAATTTCTCTCCTCATTATCAAGCTGTTGGAGTATTGGTTTTGGAGGAAGATGTGATCTCCTCTGTGCTAGCTCTGAACCTGTCTCAGTATCAATGCCACAGTTTTCTGGGTGTGTGATGAGTTGAAAAACCCTGTGATTTTCTCTAGATATTTTCTTATAAAAGTGCTTAAATTTACCCCTGCAGTTCTATTGCAGTGTTCTATAGTCTGGATGATATTTGTCACAGTGGTATCCAAATGCTCTTCTAGTTAATGTCTGCTATATAAATGCATACTCCATTTAACCCACTAAATGTGCTTGCCAGTGTATTATGGAAACTGCTTTGTATTTAACCTAAACTTCTTGTTATAAGACATATAAAGCCAAAGTCAGTCCTCCAGAATAGCTGTTGACACTAACACATCATTGATAACAGCAACATCAAGAAGAAAATTAGTTCCTATTTGTCCCACCCTATAAATGCCAGGTTTCCTCAATACGTGGCATTATATGTTTGGCCTTTGCTTCTCACTTAGATATCAATGAAGACCACATATCTTGCAGACACAAGGTGAAATGTCTTTTTTGCCTCTGACATTTTTGGCTCCTTCTTCCTCAGGGAAAATCCTAGTGATACCCATGACAACCAAAAAGCTTAATTTCACTGATTTTAAGTTATATATCTTATCCCATTCATCACGATCCCCCATGATAAGATCTTTTTGCAAACTTCCAGCAGTTCACTGGCCAGTACCAAACTGATTATATCTTTACCTGTGCTCTTGTGGTTTATCCTGTTCCAGCAGTACACAGACATCAAGTTGTGCACCAGAGCAAACGCTATTTGTTTGGAACTGGGACAAGCTCTCACTTGTGGTTTCAGGATAGTCTGATTCTTTGAGGTATCTGCTTCCACTGCTGATATCCAAAATGGGATGGCTCTAACTTATAGCTGGGACAATTCTGTGAATCACAAAGGTATAGCCAGTCTAGCCTCTGAGAAGGCTCTTAGAAAATACACCTTCTCATGTACCATATAAAATGAAGAGTTTTGCTCTCAAGAACACACTCACTTGCTATCTCCATTATCCTTCAAGCAGGGCTTTTTATATTTCAAGATCATTAGCAAACAGCACAGCAGCCTGATCCCAAGACATAGCCTAGCTGCCAGTTTTGAAGCACCATATGCAATAACACAGCATGGTATAATAACTTTTCCTGAAATTTTATTTCTAAAAATGTTCTTTGCTTTCCACAGTTCTCTCTCGTAAAGAAAAAAACCCCAAAACAACAAAAGCAAACTAAGAAGTGATCACAATGTCAGTGAGAGTAAAAAGCCCAGATTAGTTATTGCTTTTGTCAGGAGCAAGCTATTGTTGAACAACAACTGGGACAGCACTTTCCAAGCCTCTTGATTCATTCTTGAAATTGTGTCCCAAAGGAGTGTAACAGAGAGCAAATCTGACTGCAGAATGTGCAAACATGCAGCTGTGGGAACAGAATTCAAAGCTCAGCACAGTCCCTGAAATCATGGTGGTTGTTGCAACAGAGTAGCTGAGAGCAGAATGTACCATATGCTACACATTGGAAGTCCTGTCATGAGTTAGGCAGAGAAAAAATACATAGCACACACAAAATGCAACATAACTAGTTGGAACTAGACATTTTATGTGAGGAAATCTCCTGTGTTCTGAAAAAAAATTCATTTTAAAATACTAAGACTGTTGTACAAAGCATCTGTGGAACAGTTTGTTAAAAGCTATTTTTACTTTATTGTAATTGATTTGCTTTTATTATAGCAGGAGCCAGAGGCTGCAGCAAGGACTGAACAAAATTTGAAATTCCCATCCACTTCGGGACAAGAAGTAAAAATATCAACATGCACCATGGAAAAATACCTTCTGAAAAACACAGATTCAGAAAAAATTTAACATCTAATCTTTTCACAGCTGAGCACAAAGTCTGCATGTTTCTGTAATGTTACGCTGCCTGGAGGTTGAATTGCCTGTTCTGGGCAGGTAAGACAGCAGGCTCTTTGCAGTGGTGGGGCTGGCAGTGAGAGGAGAGCCAGTGCTGCATCCATGTAGAGACAGGAGTTCACCACAGGGACAGATGAGGCTAAAACTACAAACCAAACTGTAAAAGACAGTGTTGTTACAAAACCAAGTGTCTACTGAACCGAGTTAAAACACAATATCTTGGCTCAAAGAAAAGCCTCAGAGCTGTTTGGGAGATGTTTTGGAACAATATTTTGCATTTTTGTGGCTGTTTTACTTTGTTGTCCAGTGGTGTCCTGATGGTATTAGAGGCTGCACAAAGCTAATTAGACAAGACAGCATATTTTTAGGTGAATTAGGTATTCCTGTCTCCATTTCATGAACCCAGCACTGGTGCACCATTAGGAGATATTTCTCCCTCTCTCACAGTGCAGTGTCTACACTAATAAACTGAACAGGCTCAGGCTAGGCTACCCCAGCTAGCTTTTGCCAGCATCATCTAACACTGTCTCTGGCCATGGCTCATCCCAGTAAGCAGTATGGATGAGATCTCCCTGTTTTGGGTGAGAAAAAAATCCGTGGGGATCCATAAACAAGCAGACCTCACCCCAGCTCTCATACTCTGTGTACTGTCTGTGATCTATTCCATATGCTTGCATGGCAAGACAAATATCTGCCCATGAGGTAGGTAGGGTGGACAGGAGGTCTGAGTGGTAGGAATCCTTGTTTTTTGCAATATCAGTTTTGGTCCAAACCTGTCCACAGTTCTCTTCATCAGACAAATCCTGATAGCTTGTGCAGGGACATGAGAAGGGGACAAGTGGGTGTTGATGAGTGCCAGGAGGCAGGGAAAGAGTGGGACTGTAATATTGGCTTAAAATATTTGTGAATAGTAATAGCCACACCTAACTCTAGGTATTTAACCAACTGAGTTTTTTGAGCTGTCATTGCTCATTGCTGGGGTTCCACACTGCCTTTCATGAGCAGAAGGAGATACCTCATGAGAACACAGAGCACACTGGAGAGCTCAACAACATTCTCAATTTGGGGGCTTTACTAAGTGCCCGTGATCAGGATGGAGAAACAATTTCTAGGTGGTTTGTTGCAAGGACACACAAAAGACCTGTGAGAGAGCAGGAAGATGGTCCAAAATGCCTGACATCAGCACAAATGATTTAACTATAAGAACATATTTCTTTTCTGATGGAGGTTTTCTTTATTAATGCAGTCATTTCTATGAGCATTTTATAATTGGACCAGGTACCTGGAAATGAATATGAAGTATTGAAGTTACAGAGCAGATTATGCATGTACTTATGAATTGAAAGGAGGAATTCTAGCTGAAAAATGCTTTACTGAATGTTAAACCTTTCTCCAGTGAAAATTAAAGGGTTGCTTAGGACTCCCTACTTTTGCTATCAAAAGGTACATCATATGTTGAAGTGCAATTAAAATCCAGTGGGGCCAATTTTGCAGCTAATAAAAATTTATCTAACTCAAGTTCATTGAGACAATTTTGATTTTCAGCACCTGAGGATCTGCTTCTTAGTTTTAATTATTTTGTCAAGTGTTCCTCTGCTGTGGCAGAAAGGGAGAAGAAGCAGAAAGAAGTTGTTACGAAAGAGGAAAGATGTATGTATTACCTTACAAAAGCAAAGGTAGCCATAGGGAAAATGGAAGCTTTAATTCAGACTAATACTAACAGAAGTAGGAATATGTGTTTTCTGTTTTGTTTGGGTGTTATTTTGGTTTGTGTTTTATGTAAAAAAGGATGAAAATACCCTTCAGAACTTAGTCCTAAGCAGTCTGCTAAACAGGCACTTTTATTTGTGTAGGAATAGATATTTGTGAGATAGGCTTATTGAGAAAATTACAAAAAGGCTTACAAAATGAAAGGATGGCTCTTCCTTCAGTTATCCATATTGTGGTTTGCTTTCCATTTAAAAAGTAAATATAGCTCTCAGTAAATTGACCTGCTCTTTAACATAAGGGTTCTCCTTTGGGTCACATAAATGCAGTAAACTGTGTAGGAGCATGTACCCGAGGGACAGGGAGAGTATATAAAGTACTTATTACATGTGGTCCTCAATTTGTACTTATCCATTTATAATAAATTTCTATAGAGAGAATGCAGTCTTAAACCCCATACTTTAGTCATCAAGCACTTGCTAAATGATGCTTTTGTGCTGCTTTATCAGTAGCCAAGGATAATATTTGATATGATCAAATGACAGCTGCACTGGTTGTATTTTCTCTCCTTTCTAATACAGTTGTGCAAAATAGCTTTGATACAGAAGACACTGATGAACTCTTAGAGAGGGTTTGGCACAGCTTGCACTAATTTAAAACAATGTTTTAATAATTGTTGGCTGCATCTGCAGAGAAAAAATGTGTCCAATATAAAAATCAAAACAGATGATTTGGAGTCAAGTAGCTCCTCTCCTAAAATTTCCTAATGCTGACAATGTCAGGAAACATAGCTGCCCCTTTGCCTGCCTCTGTCCTTGTCCCAGCCAGACAGCAGGCAATCCCCCTGCAGAACTGCCAGGGCTGGGGATGCTTCTTCCCACCCAAGCCTGGGAAGTGGGGAAAGAAAAGCAAGGCAGACTGAAGGAGAGCACAGGGCTGCTTTGGAGACTGCAGAACAGCTGCTGGTGCCCCTGACTACCCATAAAGAAGCAATTACTGAAAATGCTGAGTGTAATTAATAGTACATAGGAAAGTCTTCAGAGGCATTTTGTAGGCAAGTGAGGCTTGTTTCTGACCATAATGGTTGCTGCCTCTGATCTGCACCCCACACTGGATTCAGCAAGGATGTATGGGAAGCAGGGGCATAAAAAAGGAAGAAAATGGTTATTTTGAAAACATTTCAAATCTTTAATATCTGCATAATCATTTGACCATTCAGAGAAAACAATAAACCTTTTACTAGAACCGGAGTCCTAAAACTAATCTACAGACAGTAAACAAAGGGGAGTGAGAAAGAGAGGGGGAAAAAAATTAAAATGCAAGACTCTACCTGTTACTACCATCTAGTGGTAAGAAAAGAAATAAAGTACGTTTTTGCAGGAGCGCTGTGAAAGGGAGGAGGCTGGTGAATGGTGAATAGAATCAAGAAATCAGCGGATTGTTAATCTGTCAGCCACTTGCTTCCCCCAAAAGCAAGCACACAAAACCTGCTGTACCCCCCTCTTTCTCCTGTTATGAAAAGTAAGCACAAAGCCAGAGCCGTGAATAGAAAGGATCAGTCAGGGAAACATACTTATCTTGACTTCAGAATTCACATCTTTGCTTTCATCGTACAGATATGGTTTAAGATCTTCCACCAATGGCCATCTTTGCACTCATATATATGTGCAGTAGCTAGCAAAATGGAACCTGGGTTTTCTCAGTTAACTACAGGAAAGAACAAGGCCATGCACATAACCTGAGAGTTCCTCCTCTCCTGGTGGCTGTGTGTGGTGGAGGTGGTGAGTTTATTGTGATGGCCTCAGCTGTCCTCACACTCCCTGCTGCCTGCCAAGGGCAGCCCTGCCACCCTGCCAGCTGCATGCTCTTCCCTCCTGGCCCAATTGCCCTCTGACCTGGCACCTCAGGGGAGCAGAGCAGGTGCTCTGCTGGTGCTCCTAGTTGGGGGCTAGGTGCTTCCTCATGGGAGACAACTGGGACTCCACCAGCACTTTACCTTCAGCAGCACCTTTGAAGGATCTCCTTTGAAGCTGGCAGTCTACCAGGCAAACTTCTACCTCCCAGGAAAATGAGCTTACCATTCTGAAATGCAGGGCTGAGGAACTATGTACTCTGTTTAGAACAAGTACAGGGAGGGGAAATAATATCAGACTTTACAGCTGCCTTGCACACCTATTTGATTTCGAGCTGCTTCTCAAGGTGATGCATATCTCTTCACGAGCCAGTAGGAAAGTCTTTCAGTTCTTCCAAGCTGCTTCTGTCCCCAAAACAACCTGCTTTCTCTCTATCATTGATAGCCCTAATCCATTTCAGTTTCGTTGGGAATCTCAGCAGAAAATTCAATAGTAGACTTTTGTGTCTACACATGTGTAAAGCAAAGGAAATTTAGAAGTAAGGTATAGCAAAACAAGAACACTATAACTATTCATTTTTAAGACAATGATTAGTGGGCAGGATTAATAGTTTTTTCTACACATGGAAGAGAGAAAAAATTGTCATTGTCACCCAATGACTTGGACTGAAGTCAGCTGCTACTCTCCCATATTTCAGTAGGGTTCCTGATGCATATGTATGAACCTTGGCAGCTTCCTGCAACCTTCAGTAGTTATTCCATCACAGCATCAGCTTCAGTGTCAGGTGTAAGTGGAATCATGCATACCATACCTGAAGCCGCTGGCATGTTGTGTGTCCTCAGATCACCTCTTCCTCCTGCCTGGAACAGGACAGCTTCCACACTCGTGTAGTTCACTGCAATAAATACATCTATAAAATGTGCCTTTTCCTTCTAGACATCTCTGAGTGCAATCAAAAGTTTATGTACCTCAGTTCACAGCACACAGGTACTGCTAGGGCAAAAGTGATTTCAACCTTAAATTCAATGCCTAAAATTAGAGTAACCAAGTGCCATAAATAAAACCTGTACCCCTTCCAAGGAAAAAAAACCCAACAAACAAAAAACCAACAAACAAGAAACCACCACCTAGCATCAACCCTGAGATATATATATATATTTAAACTTATTGTTTCAAACTTAAAGTTGATGCCTAAAATAGGTCAAGAAACTCCTAAAGTGCTTCTCTCCACTGAATGCAGCAGAAAGTGAGAGTGAGCAACTCCAGTGCAAGATATAAAACTAAAGCTGCTGAAGTTCAGCATTAGGTGGATGGGAGTTTTCACTCCTGTTGGGACACTGAAAAACAGGGAGAACTAGACAGGGAAGAAGTTCCCTATTGACTGACACTGTTAAAGATTATGACACAGACTCTGACTCAGAAGGCTGACAATGACTCCATTTATTTCCGGGAATTTCTTCCCTTTTATGCTGTTCTACAAAGAACAACCCAAAGGGGTGGAAGAAAGACAAACTTCTTCAATCACATTGGTCAAGTTAGAGGGACATCAAGAAGAAGTCCCTCCTAGGGAAAGGAATGTAAACAAAGGTTACAGTTAGAAAAACACGTCTCTTGTTGACAGAAAACTCTCTGGGAAGGAGTTTCAGAAAACCAAAACATCACAGGCACGAACCAGGGCTACAATTCACAATTTCCCTGTGAAGAAAGTAGTAGTTACCCAAAAACTGATTCTAGAAGAAAAGCTTAAGGTATAAAATACTGCCCTGAAAACAGCTCCATAAGCAGGTTGGATGTCCTTTTACACCTGTACAGGAGATCACTGGAAGGCTTGTCAGTGGTTTACCACTGAGACAGGTCCTGGTCCTTCTACCAGTAGTCAAATTCCCCCAAGTCAGGGGCACAAACTCTGTCCTATGTCCAAGGTGGCACTCAAACATTATTTTTTTGCAAACAAGTTGTAGCAGTGACAATGATAAATAATTCATGATCTGTCTCCTTTACATCTCTCTGGCTGCATGTCCTAGAGTCATTTATTAGAATGATGCTGTCTCACATTTATTCAAGTATCTATTGCTGAGAGATCCAAGAAAATAGAAAAATAATTACTCTTCATCAGGATGCAGTTGCATTTATAGAAACATTTTCTATATTTATAGAAGTGTTATTTACCTAAACACTTACTCATGTAAGTGTGTATGCTAAGAGATTCTGTGGTATTTATAGCTAAAGGAAATAAGGAACTTGAAATAAAAATTACATGCATATTTGTCTGATAATCATTTAGTTCTGATAGAAGTTGCTTTTGCCATTGCATTTATTTAATTAATCTATTTATACATTTATTAATCTCAAGCCTTAACTTAGATATTCACTTGCTAGATGGGTTTTTATATCATCCTTTGTACTGATAATTGCATATTGTTCTTCTCATGAAATACCTAGAATTATGTTTCTCCTTCACAAGAGAGCCACAAAGACCTTTCTGACCAAAATGTGTAGATTTGATTTTCAATCTCCCACATAGAATTAAAACAAAAATAATAAATACTACTGAGATCCCCAAATCATTCTGATCGATAGATGTTGACATCCTGATGTTAAAAGGCACTTTATTTACAAAAATATTAATCCTGCATATCAGGATTTAGTCCTATGATGATGGCATGGGTTTTTTTCCTCTGTTTTTCCCTAATGAAAACATTACACATTTTAATTTTTTTTTAGTCTGATTTCATAAGAAATAAAGTCAATAAAATTGTTTTATCTCACTGTTCTCCTCCACCTCTTCTCCCTTTGTCCCTTTTTAATCAATTTAGGCAGAGACCTCAAAGAATATGAAGCCTTAAAAATTTAATAATCAGGGGTTGATTAGAGAACACTTTGACTTCATTGATTCTGCTTCTAAGTGAAAAGAACAGAGGATCGTGATACCTCAGTTCTGGTTATCAGCATCCCCCAGTGGGCCAGCACGGGCAGTCTGCGTGACTGTGGTCCTGTCTCTCGCTCGTGTTGTCTCTTCCCAGGCAGTGACCCCCGAGAGGCAGATGGGGAAGGGAGATATGGGCAGGTGGGGGTACTGTCCTGTGGGAATGTGGGGATCAAAGCAGTCCTGGGAGCACTGTGGGGCAACTATGGGACACTGGAGGGGCTGTGTGTAAAGTGGTGGGAGTTGGAGTGTATGGGGAAGCTCTTGTACTTGAGTTGAGCAGGTGTGAGGTGTCACTTGGCCACTTGCAAGACAAATCCATGTGAAGTAAGAGTTCCTTAGTTCCCCTGTTTATGTACCAGCTTCCTTTCTTTTGTGCTCAGATTCTGCTGTTACTGTCCACTGTTCCTGCTCCGGTGTAGGCCACACTACCTACCCAGCCTGTAATCTTTTCTGCAAAGGACGTGCTTTTGTTGTTTTCCATAACTTCCTTTCAGAAGGAAACTCCGTGTATCCAAGGTTATTGTTATAGTTCTTTTTCATGATCATCATTTTCTAATGTGCAAAGCTACTGAAAGTAAACGTATGCTGCAGCTTTGTTATTACATTCCATTTACCCAGAGTATTTTTTCTTGTGCGTAAATGCTTTGTGCCGCCTTTAGTTTTCTTTGTATTTATTTTAACTCTCAGTTTCTTGTCTGCCGCATAAAAATAACTTACTACCCTCTTCTCTGTAGTTTCTAGATACTCAAGAGGTGCAATGTCATGTGCAAACTGCATAGGTACTTCTCATTTATTCTGTTACCTTACTGTAGTACAGCTTTCTGAAAATTTCCACCAGGCATGGCATGTAGAGAAAAAGGGGGTGGATGGAATTGCACTAGAAAATTTCCTTCTCTTCCCTCTCTTGCTCTTAAAAAGTAGTTACCTCATGCTCTATGATAATTGTTGCTATGAGGAGATAAGTGCTACTTTAGCCCCAAATTGATGAGCTTCACGTGGCAATTACTTGCTGGAATTTCATTGCCTATGGTATGCAGGTCAGATTAGATGATCCTTCTGACATTAAAATTTATGAACCTATAAATTTCTGTTTCTCACTTGTTCTCGTAATGCCTCCTAACATTTCCAACGAGTAACAGCCCTCTCATCTATCAAATACTCAAAGCTTAGGTAAATTATCCTGCATGACCTTCAAAGCTTTTCTGTCATTTTAAGTCTGGTCTTCCAGATGTTGTGCCCCTAAAGCCTAAGTAGGTTAGGAATGACGAGTGCCTAGGGATGCTGGATGAGTGTTTGATATACTGCTTCAGTGTGAAAAATCAGGTGGCTTGTCCTAGCCAAAGTAAAATCCACTTTAACTAGCTAGCATACAGGAGTAAGATATTTATAACTCAGAGGGAACATTATTTTTTGGGGGTGTGTTGTGGATACATTATAATGATAGAAACTTACATTGATGCGTCTAGGAATGTATTATAGTTGTTTTTAACCAACCGTCTCTCTGCAGACCCAGATGTAAGGTCTTTTGTAAGGTCTTTCCTGCCACACAGGGTCTCTCTGACCATGAATTTGGACCCAAGACTCAGGTCTGATGCAGCACAGTGCATAACCTCCACACAGACAAGTCTGACAGAGATGTGAGAAAGTCACATGAAGATAAGAAAGACAAAATTACTGGCAGAAGTAGGATTGTTGAGATAAGATCAGAAGTAGCTGGTGTATTCAAGAGGCAAAACGTCAACATGGAAAGGTATGAAAAAGTAAAGGAAAAAGTTTTAGGACACTGATTGCGCTAGGTGGGGCTGCTGGTTGTGAATGATCAGCTCACCAGGTAAGAATGGTCAGTGCCATCAGGAGCAGGTGGACAGGGATAACCCTGTGACAAGAAGACCTGCTTTGTGGAGCTGCAGAGGCCAGCCCTGCCCCTCCCTGCTCCTGCCGACTGGGTCAGCCAAAGCACTCAGGTGCTTTGTTAGGTGTGGGGAGCACATCTGTGCTCAGCCTTATAGCTGGTTAGATACTGCCTACCTGCTTCTGTCTGTTTGCCGTGTTTGCTCTGTTCTTTAAGTGGGTTGGGTTGTGGGTGGTGTGTTTTGTTTTTGGTTTTTTTCTTCTTCTTCATTTTTCTGCATTATACCTTGTACCACAGCACCAGGATGCTGGAACAAATGAATTCTGAAGAGCATCAGTAATAATTTCCTTAAACATCAAGTTCAAAACCCCCAAGTGTGTTGCAAAATTTACTTTTTTTTTTTTTTTAAGTTAATTAACATTTTTAAAGTCTTTATTCTAATTTCCCCTTTTGTCAGGATTTTAATTATGTTCCTGTCCCTGCTTTCTGCTGCTTCTATTGTGTGTGTAGTATCACTCAGTAATTTGAAACTGTTTATAATGATTCATCTTTTTTCTTCAGGAAGAAGACTTCTCCTGTAGTGAAAGCTTTAAGTTAGAAGCAGGTTTAATGTACAGATTTGCAACATCCTGACGCAGCATTAGCTGAAATCTTCATAAAAAACCTTGGCATTGTCCCTGGAAGAGGTGTTTGGACTATAAGGCTAGATCCTGGCAGATGACAGAGGTGTTTCTAAGTTTGTGCCAAGCACAAGTTCAAGTTGCCCTGATTAGGCAGCTGAGGATTCCTCAGAGGGGAAGAAAGAAAGTGTCTGCCAGTGAAAGAAAACTTTCAGAAATCAGATGTGTGCCATTTGCAGCCTGCCCAAGAGTTTCAAGTGCTCTTAAAGACCCCTTCATTATGGGCTAGATGAAATGAAAGCTTCAAAATCACTGAGAAAGCCTGTGTGAGAGGGCTGAAGGAGGGAGTTTTGGGTGCATTCTGAGTGGCACTCGGGCACATAAGACTTGGAGAGACCAAGCTACAGCTGCCACTGGGTGTAACAGGCTGTAACTGGTTGCTTTGCAGGGCAGGCAACCTCAGCATCAGAACTGGCTCATCTAAAGGAATTTTCTAACGAGTGATCTCCATAGAAATTTCAAAGGATGGAAACACACTGAGGGAAACAAAGAAACATGAGGCAGAAATAGGCTTGCAAATCAGAAAACACTTTTCTTCCAAATTTGTGGGAGAGGAGATTGGAAAACACCTTTAGAGCATATTTAATACTTATTAGGATAAATCAGCTCTGTTAAATGAAAATTGTATAGAGACTGATGGATGAGGGCTGTTATAATCATTTATACAGACCCACACAACTGTCAGCATAAAGACATGGAAGGCAACAAGAGCCAAGATTTTCTTATGGGAGGAAAATTGAAGCCAGAGAAATAAGACATTTGTGTGGGCACATGGGTTATTAGTTTGGGATTGAATTTCATTGTTGAATCAGTAGCTGTATTGTTTGCTAATGAAGGGTCATTTTTAACAAGCATTTTATTATCATTTATGTTTAGTATTGCAATACTTTTGATAATAGTGAGCACTAAGAAGTCATGAGAGGATTTAAAATCTTACTGTTTGGGTTCTCTGTATTTGTGTGAATGTTCAAGTTTTTAAAACTTTCTTCCCCTAAGCACTAGAGCTAAGAACCCAGCTCCCTCAAACTCTTATTTAATTGCTTCATCCAAAGAGTTTAGGAACTTCAGGAAAACCACAAATTTTCTGTGAGCCAAATAAAAATGGCACAGCTGACAACAGTGATTATCTCCTTAAACCATGTACAAGGAAAGATCTCAGTGTACATTTGAAGAGCAAAATACCCAGAAGGAGTTAGGCTTTAAATAAGTGAAATAACCAAATGGTTGAAGAAAGTAAGAAAGAAAGATATTTTCCCAGTGTCTCAGCTGTCGATTACTGACAGACTCCTCCAGGGAGACTTTATCAAATAAAACACAGATATCAGTTGTTTTGCAGTTTGGAGGAAGAGAGTTTGCAGCACATATCAGTTGAGACATAAACCAAATATCTCTCTGATAAACTTTGCTTTCTGGGCAAAACTAAATCTGTTTCTGAATGTAGTAAACAGGAAAACATTTGGCATCTCCTCCAGAGTAAGAATGGGATTGTTAGGTTATTGAAGCTAAGAGGAATGGTTGCAAGATGTTTTTAAAATTAACTAATTTCTGTGGGTATTCTAAATAAGATTGTGTCTTATATTTGCCAAAGCTTTTATCAGTGTATTCACTTATTCTTCTGATGTCTTCTTAAACAAGGCAATAAATCCTTTGTAAGGATCTCATAGTCCAGGTCATAACCCAAACAAAAAGTGAGATGGGATAAAAAAAGAGAAAAGATTAAAAGCATTCATTTCTGGTTTGCTTTATTAAGCAGATAAAAAGAATAAAAAGTTTTCCACCTTAGTAGTTAATTCTATACTTCAGCTATAGCATTCCTTTACTTGGAAGGCAAAAGGACCATTAATGGTTTTTGAGGGTTGCTTTCCTTGAACCAGTCAAACAAAAATACTATCCCTTATGTATTTATTATGTATCCCTCATTTACCTGATGAGCTAAAGTGTTTCATTTTGTTTTGTCTCTCAGGGAACTTCTGTCCCAACAGATTACATTTTATTTTACTTTATTTCATTTCATTTCATTTCATTTCATTTCATTTCATTTCATTTCATTTCATTTCATTTTTAAGTTTTTAACTTCTTTTCTATTCTTTTACAAGTTGGTAAAAATAGATAAATCAGTGTTGATGGAAAATAAAAAGAAAGCTATAGGAAATTAGATTTGTATACATATAGAAACTAATCTGCAGAAGAAATACTTCAACACCTGATCATGTTAACATATTTAACATATTTTGTGCTTCCTTCCTATACCTGTGAAGGTGGGATCTTTTCCTGTGCTATACAAACTCATGGAGGGACATTGCATAACATTCTTATTCATTGCCTTTTTCTATATGTGCTGTAAAGCAGGATAAAAAATTGGCAATAATAGAATTACTATTTGCCCCAAAGATGATCTGTGGAAATTTTCATTGTGACTTTGTGATCTGGTAACTTTTAGTTTACTCCTGACTTTATAATAATTCTTACTGCTATCTCTCCTAAATTTTTTGTTTGTTTGATTTGGATTTCACTTTAACAATATGGCAGAGAATCCTTCACAGGTCAAATCCCATTTTTAGAGGTAAATGGCGGGATATTCAACTGACTAAAATAAGTGCAATTTGAAAGCACTGCTCCTTGGTCTTTACCAGAGCTTGATTTTATGTTTTTCTTGTTGATCACGTTGTTGCTTCGGGGCCTCAAAACAATCTGTGCCAAGAGTTAAAACTATATTTTCCCATCCATTCTTCATTCTGCTAAAAATTACTGGTCTTTCAGTTGTAAACAAAGGGTGATTTATCTTTGTGGCTAGAAGGAATGGAATTAGCCCATCGTAAATTCAGGGTAATCTGTTTTTCCATTACTAGCTTTAGTTCAACAGCTAATGAAGGCAGAAGCCAGTACATTAGAGAATTATTGTAAGGTGACATTTTAATGGGAACATAACTTTTGGGGAACTGAAAAAGGATATGCAGCCACAAACCCCACTAAGACATTGAGGGCTGGCCTGACTTTCTTTCATCTGAAGCAAATAACTGCTGGAATGGTTTTACTTAAATGTGCCTCAGACTGGCTGTACTTGCTCTGCATAAGGAGCAGGGCAACCCAATTCATTAAACAGAAAGAAAAGGATGCCTCCGCCCAGGCCAGGCATGGCTGCCACACAGCATTTCAAGTCTCAAGAAAGACACTCTTTACTTGAGGCTGGACCTCAAGTATAAAGTTTCTTATGACCAATTTGCTATAAATGATTCATTAAGAGCATTTCAGAGCTATAGCCTTGGGTGGACAAAAAAACCCCAACATCCTTTTTATGCATACATCCAGATTCAAATGTACGTAGATAGATTTTTTTCCTACTTAGAAGTGTGCTATAAACCCATGTCCTTAATCCACTTGCTATTTCTTATTTATTCTGCAGTTGTATTTCCCCTCAGTTTGTGACATTAAATACCTTAATAATATGCTTAAATAAAATGTCTGTTTCTTTATTTCCAGCCATTAAATTGGCCGTGTCCTTCTTCATGTTTTGTGCTTTTGAAAGTCTTCTATAATTTGTACTTTTTTTGTTTATGGTTACCTTTTGCTGTCAAAACTTGCCACATTTCTCTAATTAATCTCTCTTATAAAAGCACACACAAGTGTTTGTGTGAATGAAAAAACAGTAAACAAGGCTCAAAGAGAAGAGCTTTTGCTCCTCCAGAGCAGTGTAAAACAGATTGTGGGGCAGTACCCATGGAGAGAGGTGGTGTGTCTGTGTCCCTGGGGCGCCAGGGAATATGGCTGTGAGCCTGGGGGACAGTGCTCTCTGCTGTCCTATTTCTCCAGCCAGCAGTGGCCTTGGTCAGCAGTGCTCTGTGGGAAAGCAGGAAAGCATCACCATGTCCATTCTAAACCAAGGCTAGAAATATACAACCTCAAGGGTTAAAAAGCAAGTTCTAAATATTGGCCAAAACCTTTACCTTGCTATATTTATATGTATATAATTATAATACAGCTTCCTGCCTGGAAAAATCTGGAAACCCATCCCAGGCTGGCACTGGAACTCCCATCAGGTCCTTCCTCATGGCTAACTTTGGCACAGCCAACCTTGGTGCAGATGTGAGGGTTGGGCTGTAAGCAGAAGCCTCAAAGAGAATAGTTATGCTTGAGCCCCAGCTCGGCCACCCTGCATGTAATGGGGAGATTTCTGCTGAGTTTAGTGAAAAACATGTCCCTTTGAAGGATATTTTCAATAGTTTTAGTGTTTTAAGTCATAATTAGGCCAGGACCTCTGTGACAAATTGGACCTAAATCAGCAAGAACATTTAAAACGTCTGAATGAAAGCTAGAACAAACAAAAAGAGTAACCTTCAGTGAAGAAAATTAAGTTTAGAAAGACTTCTTGACTCAAATGTATCTTATTTTAAACAGCAGTGCTAATCTTAAGGTTTACAATTATAAGGAAGGACCAGTGCAAAAGTCTTTGTAAACATTATATTCAAATGTGAGTAACTGAATAAATGAGAACATTCTGTCCCTCAGAGGAACTGCATGAGCTTTATAATATTTGTTCAGATTTAGATAACATAGCAAACTGAATGCAGCTCACATTGCAGTCAGTGAGAAGCATTATTTTCAGAATCAAAAGGGCAATTATGAATGAAGAAAAGAATAAAATTACACAGTGCCATTTTATTGTACTAGCAAAATAGAATCAATGAAGCAAAGTCAGAATTTAAGATATCTGGATAGCTGCTGTTTAGATTGGCTGGTTATTTCTAAGGGTGGCTGACAGACATGGAATTCCATAAATGCTCTTGAAATGCTGAGGAAGAGAAAGCTTGTGCTGTTCTACAGATGTTGGGGCAAGATAAAAAATTTCCATTTGAATTTTGATTAATAATGTGCCAGTATAACTGGAAGAATCCCTGTATAGTTTTGAAATTCCTGTAACTCTTTGGAGAGTGTTGGGACTCAGCCATGAGATCCTTTAGGTGAAATTTCACATTCTGTAAGAAGTTACAGAACAAAATAAATTGTGACTGTGAAATCTGGTCTTTGACATAGATGAAGGAAGGAAAATCAAATCAGGAAAGCCAAACTGATAGAGTTGGCCTTGTGGGATCCCTCCCACAAGGAATTTTATCAAGGAGGCTACTGTCACTGTAATTAAAAGGTTTTTAAATGCAGCTAATATTTGAAACGAAGGAAATGACAGTGTAGTTTTTTTTTTTTTTTTTTTTTTTTTTTTTGAGGTACTGGAGATTTCTCAGCTAAAGTTAAAGAAAATAGTTGTGAGCATAAAACCTACAGCAGCCTGACTGTTTATAGCCTCTGAGCAGAATAAAGATCAGTCTACAACAGAAAATTGTAGCTGCAATCTGAAGGGTTTAACAACCTGCTGCCCCCAGGATTGAGAGGTCGAGAAGACATCAAAACTTGGTCCAAAGATCAAATTCATTAAAAAACTTTCTCAAAGTGCACATATTTCTACATATGCTAATAAGTGAAAATGTGGAAAAAATAGAATCCATACGGATGTGAAGAAATAGAATTAAGAAATGACTATTCGAAAGTTAGGTTAAATTCTACTTGGCTGTTAACAAAAAGGAGTGAGGTTTTGCAAAGTTGCAATCATTTTCAGCTTAAAAAAGCTGAGAAATAGTATCTGAATCACCACTTCCCCTTGGTCTGTCTCATCATCCAGTTTAAAAAAAAAAATTATGAAGCTTGAAGTGTGTTTTCATTTTCCTCTTTCCTGAGCAACATAGCTCAGCAGCTACCTACTATAAGGAACCATGAGAAAAGTTCTTCATGGATTGCAGTGAAGCACTGGCTATAATATAACTGAGGAACTCCTCGACCAAGGAGCATTCAAGAATGACCAGAGAAATGAGGCAAGAAAGAGCAACCAGCTCCATTACTCTTTTCACTTCCATCTGCATGTCTCTCACACTAACATGGCTAGTTATAATCTTGAGTATTTCATAGAGCAGCTGTTCTGGGATACCCATGCAGACTAGATGTTGCTCTGAGGTGAGGGAAAGAAGCATCTTTGCACTGCAGCTCTTCTGCCCATAGGAGATAGAGGAAGCCGGGGCCCAAGGGACGACTGCCCTGGACAGAAGGGATGCTTTGTGGCTGTGTGGCAGTAATTTCAAAAAAAGGTCACAAATTTCAAAGTTGAAAATTCAAAGCTAAAAAAGAAATGCTGCAAGGAAGGATTCCTTACCCTCAGCTTTGTCCCATTTCCAGCTGCTAGTACTGTGTTTTTACTCCATCTCTGCATGCTTCAACCATCTATCTGATGTTGGGAGGGGCTGTTTTAAGACAAGCTCCTATATCTTTTTCTCAGGAAGTTTCATGTGCTGATTCAAGCACTTTGCTCTGTTCTCATTATCTGAAGGGAGAGCTAACTGAGCTCAAAGTATTTTTGTTCCTCATGAAAAAGGAGAAAATGAAGATTTTGAAAGAGAAGATATTGTTGCTACTTACATAATAGCTGCCATCTTGTGCTGAAGCAACTTTGTAAGATTTTCCCAAACAAAACGTAGTGTCATTTCATATCACTAGTAGTTACATCCCCTTGTGGCTTTAGGGGAGATGTAAAAAGCCTTGGACTATTTGCTTCATTCTCAGCCTTTCAGCTGATGCACAGCACTGTAAAACTATCTGACAAGACAAGTTATCGTGCCGCTCAGTTTATGGCAAGGATATGATAACTTTATACCTGTGCAGAATTACATTTCTTACCTGAATACAAAGATGAAAAGGTGGGAGGAGGTAATGAAACCAAAGATATCAATAAAATCCTGACATAATCACTCTGTGCAAGAAAGTCTTTTGAAGCAAAGATCTGTGGCAGAACCTGTATCTGTACAAGTAAATGGTGCAACCCAAGAGGACTGGATCTGAAAAGACAAGGAGCTGAGGCTGTGGACTGAGTGTTTATCTGCATTTCAAGAGGCCTTCCCTGGCCTAGCCCTAACCCTCCTGCTTGGATTGAGCACCTAAGAGTGGCTGGTGTGCCCTGGGTGCTGCCCTGGAAGGCACCTGACAGTTTAGCTCCACTGGGAGGGGCACAGCTTGCGCACAGTGACTCCTCTCGTCTCCATGATGTCACCTGAGGTCCTGCAGGTGGGGACAACTGGGAGACTTTCAAAACTACACACCTGCTACAGATTAAAATTCTTCTGTAGATGCAGCCCACACAGGTGATCTGAAAAGGGTTTTGCAGCTCTATTGTTTTGAGTCACTGGAAGCAGGTGAACTTTTAATTGTTCATGCGCCGTTGATGAGCAGTTTGCTATTGCTTTTTTATTCCTTCTGCACCCCCTTCCTTCCTTTTTTCCCCCATTTTTTTCCTTTAAAACCTTCTAGAATGAATAAGTAAAGCAAGATAATTCAGTGAGACAAATTACCATGCTATGAACAGGGAATTATTCTTCAGGCAAGAGATGTATTACTGTTTGCATATTTCCAATGGAATGAGATTTGTTTCACTGCATCTATTGATGATTGAGTGGTTTGGTTCAGAGCATCTCTTCATGCAAAAATGATTTCCAATGAACTACGAGATGAGACTGGCTAAGGTCTAAGTGCCTATATTTTCTACTCCATCTTCATCCTTTATTGTTTAGAAAAAAGAGTATGGGCTACCAGAGCTTACAACTGTATGCATCTTATCTTTATTGGACCAACCTTCTGGTGTATTTTTATAAAATCAGAAATGAATCTAAGATAATTTTCAAATTGAAAGTGTCAGTGTTTGTTATCCTGCTGCCCATTCTGATATTTTTGGCCGTCTGAATAGTACAAACATAAATAAGATAGAAGAATCCAGACTGAAATTGCCATCATAGAGGCAACAGATGGCTATGGGAACATTGAGTAAAGTCTGATTTGTTGCTGATTACAAAATGTAAAACTGTCAACAACAGCAGATTCTGATCATCTCTCCAAGTCTGAAGACCAAGGGGAAACTACTTTTAGCCTGGACAGGTTAATCAGAACAGGTGAGATGCCCCTCAGTATGAGTCTGCACAAAACCAGTAACTCTTCAGGGTGCAAGACACAAATCATACATACTTTAAAGATTCAGGATGTTAAAATGATGTTACCTAATTGAAGCTGCGTAACCCTTATGTATTTGTTTTCTAGTCCAGCACTGGAGGCACCAACACTGGCTGCCTTTAAGCTGCTTCTAAAGAAAGACTAATCACAAACCAGGTGACTGTTGTATGCTGCGGATGGATTGTTCCTGATGAGGGTTTCTTCTGCAAAGTCTGGACCAGGATTTGGAGGTGAGTGAGTGTATGCTGCTGCACTGCAAAGGCTGGGGAGCAGTGGGGCTGGGGACTCCTCCTGCTCAATCTGGGCTGTGTAGCTCTACACAAAAGTTTGTATTCTCTGTGGTCACCCAGTTAAATTAATTGAAAACCTGCCACCTTGAAAATGAAAGTACTTAAAAATTTCTAACCACCACCACCTAGACATATAAAGTTAAATACACACTTGCATATAAGCATATGCCTCAGGTAATTTGTAATTGCTGAAAAAAACCTCATCTGGTTTTAAAACATTGTTTGGAAGGACAGCTACTCTCCCTATCATAAAAGCTATTGGCTGAATCGGCTCAATGTAGCGATCTCAACAAATAGGCAGAATATATTTTAAGCATGGATTGAGCAATACAGTCAACTTTAAGGCAGTATTTTCAGGCCATGGATGAGCCAGTGTATGTAAATAAGGAGCTGGAAGTTCATAGAATTTTGATCTTGAAGTTAAGAAAGAAGTCATGGTGTGATAGCGAAATGCAGTTTTGACTCAAGCTTTTCTGTAACAAAATGTATGCATATGTTGTTTGAGAATGGAGTTACTATGGTAATTTGTTATTTACCAGAGAGGAGTAATTGAACAATTTTTTTTTTTCCCTAGCTGGTTTATGAACAAGTCACACCTGTTCCTGAGTGGGTTTAAATTACTCACCCTTCTTTTCTACGCCAAACTTTTCATGTTCAATTGCTTTGCTGTTTCAGATTCTATACACTCCTTCCTCTGATGACTGATGCCACTTCTCATTTGCAGAAGTAATTTTTTTCTATTTGACATCTCAAAGGATAAAAAAAATTATTTTTTTTTTATTTAAAGCCTCCATCTATAAATTAACAAAAAACCTATGCATCGATTATGTCTTCATATGTATATAATTATATATATAGGTATATGTATATACACATCTGTAATTCACTGACACTTGGGTAAGCACTACTCTCTTTAAGATTGCAGAGGTTTAATATTCATCAGTTTTACCTCTGTTCATGCCAAAAGAATTCCCTGAACAGATGAGAAATTGGATCCATGGAATAGAGTGTATAAAAAAATTTTTTTTCTGAAATCAATTGATTTTCAACTTTGCACAGTATGGTGTGCACTAAGCCAGCTGCAGAAAAGCACAGAGAGGTAAATGTCATACCTACTGAATTATAACAGCTGGAAATCTTCCTCAGCCCTTGAGTTCATATGGAAATTTCAGGTGGGGTGTTGGGTTTTTTTTGGGGGGGAGGGGTTGGGGCTGGGGTGTGGGTTGTTAAGATCACACACAAAAACAAGTTACAAAAATTAGTTACAAAAATTAGCTTACTTTGTAAAACAGCAGTAGGTTAGAAGAGTACATCAGTATCCATTGACAAACCCTTGCCAGAAGGGAGGAATGAGATCAGGAAATCGTGGGCATATTATGATTTGATTCTACCACATACTCAATTAGATCAAAGCTTACCAGCTCCAAATGCCCATTTTTAATTTTATAGTAATGCCTCAGGCCAAAGAAATGGGTGCCATGGCAGACATATTCTGTGACGATAACTGAGACATTTAAGACCCAAAATATTCATGATTTTTAGGGCTATAGTGTCAGCTTTAAGGATTTTTAATTAACACCTTCTGCATGCATTAAATATGCTCCTTTCACCAACAAAGATTTTTTTCCTCTTGAATTCTCTGAAAAGAATTTTGCTTCAGGTCTTTTATCACTATAAAGAAATAATAGCAACCACCGCATTAAAAAGAAATTACCCGACAAAATGAAAGATTTGCTTGGCTGAGAACATGAGAGAATGTGTACAGTTGTGGCGTAGCTCTTACTATTAATTACATTGCTGCATTCTTCAGAGGAGGAGACAAGATGTTCTTGTCAAGATGCTGGGGAATTACAGGGTCTATGGTGAGGTTATGGTGAAGGGGTGGACAAATGCAGAACTGCCTCCAGAGAGACCACAAGCAACTTCAGTCCTATCCATTTGAATGCCAGGTGCCTTCAAGGCAGGTGTTGGACCTGCATGCACAGAGGTCGGCTCTCCTGACTGCCACTCTCCCAGATCTCTCACGAATCCATGGCCAACGGAGGTGTGGCTCCCCTTCCAGCCTGCTGGTCTGTGCCCCAGAGCACCCCACAGACCACTGGTGGGTCACTGCGAGACTCCTCTTCCAAGGAAGGTGTTAGGGGAGCAGTTTTACTGCAACCAGACCAGTTTTTGTCAATGGTTTAGAGAAACGTGTGAACAAGTCCATTGCTTGTTTGTGCACCAAACTGCTCTGGTACACAGGGCACCTGACTGCTGAAAAGTTATCAGCCTCCCAGAGAGTGTACCAGCTATTCCAAGGGAAGGCAGTATTGTCTGTAAACCATAAGAAAGATTCACTGATAGCTGACAAAAAAATACCATTTCCTTCTTGCTGGTCCCCACCTCCACTTCTCCAGTTTCCCCTACTCTTTCTTCCCCAGATGCTACTTTCCCCTTTGGTCTGAATCCTCTTCTTACCTGCTTCTTTGCTTCTCGGCTCCAAAACATGGAGCAGCCCAGGACGTCTCCTCATTCATGGTATCTGAACCTCTTTTTCTCAAAACCCTCTGAAGCACAGCCCTTCTCTCCCTCTCATCTTTAATCACATTACCATGGAAAATGGCTTTCTCAACCCCTCCTTTTTTTCCTCCTCACTCTTGCTTTTCTCTCTCCCTCTATATCATTCCAGAAATGTCAGGTTTTATGTGTTCTTTATGGGACTCCAAAGGGGTCTGACAGGAGTAATCAAGTCCAAAATTTCAGGCTGCTCTTTGTACGTGTCACACTTTTCAGTAATGACCTTCCCAAACTCCTCCTCCCTGTCCACAGACAGGGAAGCTCCAGTATATTATACCACTGTGGCTTGGGGATGATTTGAGAGACTGGCTGTTCCTTAGCATGTTGGTAGAATCAAAAATCTGACCAAAAGCTCAACAATTTGGGACAAAGTATTATTGATTAATGTCAATTACCTCGTATTACTTCATTTGTGCTACTGAATCCTGCTGTAGCAGTGCCTCTGCAAGTGTCTCAGGAGCACTGCTGTGCTAGGTGTTAAAGGAAAGTAAAGACTCTCTCTGGGAGTCACGTTATGGTTTTGCAGGATTTGTGTGGATTCGGTGTGAATCCCTGGCACACTTCATTGCAAGACTGAGATTCTGCAGGCCTGTCATCCTATTCCTGCATGATGTGCCAGCAGAGAGACCTGAGAGACCTGGGCTATCTACCTCTGTGCAGGATCAGCTGGTGTTTATTTGTAGCTCTGGAGAATCTCTCCCTCTTTATAACAATATGATGTTGGTGACTAGACAGAAATTAAATAACAATAATAAAAAAAATCCTTGCCTCCATCTGGAATTTGCAATTTGAGATGGATAAATTGGCCTGGCTCCTCCTGTGCACAGGGAGTTCTCAGTGACAAGAGTACACCCGAGCAGTGCTGAAGGTTTGTCATGTTTCATGCAATGCTGGGTGCTCCACTCAGGCCTGTAGAAGCACTTTCTTCATCAATATCCTCTTTCTCCAAGGTCTGAAAGAGACAGCCTCTTCAGTCTTCCTGCCTTTACTCTAGATTTTAAAACAGCTGCTCTCCTCAGACGCCTTTAGGTCCTTATGAAACCCTTCTGAACTTTTTACCCCCCTAGGCTGTGTGTTTTGAGTGTCTGTCTTGTGGCCAATACCTCTTTCCACCTCAAATGCCCTTAACAGTGGGATTTGGGGAAGGCTTTGTCTAATGGCATCCTTCTGGAATGGCTCAGAGTCAGTCTGGGTCTTTCAGGTACCTTTTCCTCTGGGAACTATTAATCTATTTATGTTCTGAAAGGCTGGGCTTTGTACTTTTGTTTTTGATGTTACTTTGCAAGCTGACAAATATGGATGCTTAAAAGCCCCAAAATCTTGGAATGGAAAGAAATCCAAACTGCTCTGGCAAAGCAGATTTAAATACTCATGACTCTTGATACCTACAAGAGCTGTTGTCATCGTATCCTTCAGCTGTACAATGCAGGCCCATGGGACAGACTTGTCCTCTGATTGATCTAGAATATATTTTTCAAAGATTTCCACACTTTATTTAATGATTTCAGGTGATGGCAAATCGAGCACTTCACTTCATGGGCTATTCCCATAGTTCCATATTTGCAATTCTGCTCATCATAAGTGCAAACAATGACAGTGTAAGAGATGCCATTATCAGAAATATTCTTCCCCTGCTACTCTTTACAAACTGATGGAATCATTACAAGGGCTATGTTTCCAGATTCAAGCCCTCACTTAGTTACTGACTTACTGAAAATAAACCAAACTGCAGGGCTGTTTCTTCAAAAGAGTTTTCTGAATGTGGAGAAGTGAGTTTTTCATCCCACCTTTGTAGTGGCACACATTTGTTAACCCAAAGCCCGAGTTCAGAATCAGCCCATCTCAGATATGTGGCTGTTTTGGAAAAGCTTTTTTCCTTTGTTCCTCTTCCACCCCGTTTCAAGCCCAAGGGAGCACTGACACAGTTACAGCTTCAAAGTGAAGGCTCACTTTTGTCCCCTCTGTGCTGGACAAGTGGTGCAGGAGGACCTGAGCCCATGCACAGTTGCCTGTGAGGAGAGCAGGGCTGGCAGCCAGCCCTGGACAAGCCAATGGTGGGACACAGAGAGGGCATCAGCAAGCACAGTGCTCCAGCTTGGGCTCCTCATCCTGCTGGTGGAGCACGTGCTGGAGTTTGCTGAGGAAAGCTGGTGCCTCAGACAGCTGATGACCTCTCTACTCTCCACTGTTGGTCCCCTACCTGCTCTGTGGGGCCTTTGTTAGCCAGCATGACTAATGCTGCAATTACGTGCCAGGACTTATCCGCACTGTGAACTGACAGCTGACAATGTGAATTTCTCTAAAACCCTTTTGTGCTGGCATTTTGCAGGCAATACACTGGAATTTGGTTTTTTTTTTTCTGTCTGAGTGCTTTGGTTAGTCTAAATCGAAATGTTAGACACAAATGAAGACTACAAATTCCTCTTAGTTTTGTACAAATTTGCCAGACGTCAGCGTGAGTCCATCTTGGCCAATAATGCTTTTAACGTTTAGTTTGGTACTAGATATACCAGCTTCCAGCAGAGACTTAAAACAGCCTTGACCATTCCATTTGGCCTATATAACATTCAACTTGCAGCTTCGTTTCCATGCTGTTTCAGAAGCCCTTTTCAAACCGCTGCTCATTGTTAACAGGCATTTATACATTGACTGTCTTTTATCGATGGAAGAAATCTGCATTTTTAAAAAATTATTATTAGTAAAGAAGTGAGACCTTATCTGGAGAAAAACAAGTGTCTTATAGCGAGTTATTGCAAGGAGTCATTTTGTAACATACCCAGTACCATTAAAGGGCTTTCATTAGCACAGGAGTCACTTGCTCCTGATGTGAATGGGAGTTTTACTATTGATTCCAGTGGAGCCAGGGTTTCAACCATCATTTTAAGGTTTTTATTATAGCAAGAGGTTTATTGAGTGATTTTACAGTCTTGAGGGAAGAAAATCTGTCCAGTTTCCTGCTTTATTTTTATACCTATGGCTCAGAAGGGAGATGCAGACAAAATCTATAAAACCCAAATTTCTTTTATAGACAATGGAAAGTGTACTGGGTTGAATTTATCTTGGTTGTGTTTGATCAGCTGTTCCTATGACTCTGCATGCACTGTCTGTACATAGTGGGCACATGGCCAGCCTGCTGTAAATGAACTGCAGCAGCAGAAAATGCAGAGGAGAGACACTATTTTTCTTGAAATAGCACTATGCCGTGTGCTGTTTCATGTTACTTTACAGACAGCACACAGTTACAGCAAAGTGGCTGATGTCTTCCAGCTAATTTTTTGACTAACTTGAACACAGGGGGAACAAGATTCAAGTCATTCAGTTGATGTGTTCCTTGGATAAAAGAGAACATGAAAGGAGCAGGGAGTAAAATATTCAGTGAACATGTGGTGTGCAAGAGGGCAGATGGAGAAGAAAGTACAGAATGAACACAGCAGAGGAAAGGCATTCAGAAAAAGAACTAATGAAATATTAAATGCCCATAAGTAGTCAGTGAAACCTGTGCTGTGTAGGGCAGCACTACTATTATGCCAACTCCTAAATTAAGACACATCTGCAAAGAATTCACCAAAAGCCTAAGTATAATTCTTCTCTGTCATTAGATGATTTTTGAAATGACTGGTTTATGTTGGTTTTGATGAAGCTGCATGAAACACAAAATATCTGAACACTGGGTTATGAGGTGTGTTCCCTGATGACTGAGATATAACACAGGCTAAGAAAATGTGTACGACCCCTAATTTTTCTCCTGGATATGGATTTAAGTGATGCAGAGTAACTTGCTGGATCCTGCAAGTCCTTCCTAGTAGTTTTTGCGTAGATGCTGATGCAACACAGCTGTTTAGGACTGCTGTATTCAATATGCCTGCCTGGATGAAAAATAATTTTCTACCTTTATTTTTTTGACAGATTTGTAATGGATGCTTATATGAATAGCCTTATTTTCTGACACAGTCAATTAATATTTTTTGGATACAATCTCTGTTTCTAGCTGTGGTATACAGACCCCGCTAGAATAGGGTTCTACCTTCAAGTCTGAAAAGTTAAGGGAGAAAAAAGGCTGCAGTTGGAGGATTTTGCTCTTTCCTTTTGAGCTTTCAGGATCTCTATAAATGTGAGGAATTATATTAGATTTCTAGAATGATTTCTGTATTTTCCCTCATGGGGGCAAATTTCCAAAGTCATAGACCAGTGCATGCAGGACAACTGATCTTGGCATGGAAGAGCTGGAGGCTTCCAAAGGGTGCCAGGACACTCACTCCTTGTGCAGTTTGGCAGCAGGTGCCAGTCCCCAGGATGTGCTGGGAGGTGTGTGTGCATGAGAGACCACAGAAAATATGCCAGAGAACCAAAAGGGTTGAGGAACACTGCTTCCCACATTGCCCACAGAGAACTGTGAGCGTCAGCGTTTTCCTCTTGCTCTGCAGCAGCGCAGGTGCTCAGGTAACCCCTGCCAGCTGTGCAGGCAGAGTTCATGGACTGCAGCCCACATGTCATCTCCAAAGGAGCAAATGTTTTGGGAAATGCATGACTCTGTAAGCATGGTATTGTGAGATTCACCCTGCCAGATGATCCCACTCAAGACCAGCTGGAATAGCTCCTCTTGAACGTAAGACATGAAGCAATGGCTATCAGAGCCTTGTAGTAGGCATTTAATTTTGCTTGGCCTCCTTCAGGATGGCAGAAGCCTTCTTTTTTATAAATTACTCAGTTGGCCTATCTGAAATTATTTTCTTCTTGAGAAATTGCTCTGAGGACATTGTTTATAAGTTGCTGACCTTTAAATGGCCTTCTTGTTCCATTACCATGGTTCTTGGGTATTTAAAGCTCCAGGTCACTTTCACTTTTAATTGTGCTTTATTATTCTCCCTTGTTGCAGAATGTTTCAGTCAATTTAACTAGAAGGGAGTCTTATACTCTTCCCTTAATGGATTGAATTTGGGTCATAAAAAAAGGAACAATTATCCTTGCCTATTTTATTAATCTTAGTCTTGTCTCATTTATTTTTAAGTTTCGGTGGACCTCCTTTGAAGGCAGCTATAAGCAGAGTTTATTGCAGGTTAGCAGGAGAGAGTGTTCTCTACTACCCCTATTGCTGGGGGTGAAAGTATGATGAGGAAGAAGTAAGAGATGGGGAGAGTTTAATGCTGGTGGGATTGTGAAATAATTGCATGGTTCATATATTTTGTTTCAGAGTAAAGTGAAAATTAATAAAGCAGAGGCTTTATCTGACATTTAATCCTCACTGTACATAGAAGCTTGTTGAGCAAAGCATCAGCTTGCTTTCCTTTCCTTCCAAGATTTACTAATTAGGCTTTAGTGGTGAAGTACTAAAGCTTAGTATAGATGAAATCTTGCATCTTCCTATTAACAAAAACGATTATGAAACATAATCATAAAACACATGATGGTAACGTCAAATGGTGTTTCTGTAATACCCTGGCAGAATTGTAAGATGCCAATCAGCTTACTAGCTGTGGGAAGTGGCTTGAGTTTATTTTTAATTATAATTCTTATTTTCTTCCACTCCATCCTAATTCTGCCTTTCTCTTCTTAAACCTTTTTGATCAGTTTCTTCTCTTACTCTACCCTTACTCAGATTCTTTGTCCTTATAGTACATTGTTCCCCATGTAAATTTTAAATACTATCTTGCTTCATCTTCAATATAGTTTTTATTTCAAGTAATAGGAAAATTGCACAAAGGGATTTGACCCTAGGGGAAAAAATTACATGCTGAATTTCCCCAAAGCCCAAAGTTCCAATCTAAACCCACCTATCTAGACATCACTGAACTCTGGCATACCTGAGACATCCTTTGAAAGTTCCCATTTGTGACAAAATTTCCTCCAGTCTGAGCAATTTACGGAAAGAGAGAAAGAGAGAGAGAAGAGAGAAAGAGGGAGAGAGAGAGAGAAGAGAGAAAGAGGGAGAGAGAGAGAGAAAGAGAGAAAAAGAAAGAAAGAAAGAAAGAAAGAAAGAAAGAAAGAAAGAAAGAAAGAAAGAAAGAAAGAAAGAAAGAAAGAAAGAAAGAAAGAAAGAAAGAATCATTTTTATGTCTTTGAAACACCATTTGGGCCAAGACACAGTGTGGTAGACACACTTTGCTGCAGAGTGGCAGTGTGAGTACAGCCCAATTGGTACCATCAGTCCTGGAGCTCATTTCCTGGCCTTCCAGCACCATGAGTTGTGTCACATTTTTTACCCTCAGGCAGAGAGTGAGTATGCATCTGTTTTGTTTAAATACGTAGCATAGATGTAACCAGAGTAGATGTAATCAATGAGACCAATAAATTATGAGGAACAAAACAGTATCTAATCTTTGCTATTTGGTTGATGCCTTAGCCTAGTTATGGCCCAGAAAATAAGAATCCTTTTGCCTGCAAACTATAGGGTCCCAAATTCAATCAGCATTCTCCAAAAACATACAGTATATATGCAAAGACTTGATTCCTCATTAAATGAAATTGTGGTTATTTCCCTTTATTACAGAGTTAGAGGATCAGTGCTTGATTGCAGTAGGTAAGTACCAGGAGGTGCCTATGAAGTAGGAGATCTGACTCCTTCCTCAGTGTCAATAGTTTACCACTTTTATCTCCTGTGTCCTAAAGGAGCACCCAAGCTGACAGAGGAAAAGGATGAGAAGAAAAAAATATGCTCCCCAATGTGTTTGTGAATTGTTCCTGAGGACTTGAATATGGAAACTGAAGTCCCATTTTCCTCCTTTCTATTCCTTATCGTTTCCCTTTCTGAAGGGAAACTTCACCAAGTTCCTACCCATGCTCCCTTTCTGAAATCACTCCTGTGTGCGGTGAGGAGATAATCCTGCAGGGTATGATTCCCCCTCCTCCATCTCTGCCCATCAGCAGGTGTTTTTAAGGGAATTGGAGAAGAGGGAAGCAGAGGAAAGAAGTGGCTCCAGGTGTGTGTGTCTAGAGCTTACTCTAATACAGCATCAGGCCAAGGTTGCAGCAGGTGCTGAGCCCTGGGCACTGAGCCCCACAGCAGTGGCAATCTTCAAGACCTGGGATGCAGGCAGAGGAAAGCCCATGTCCTGGGTTAAGTGTCTCAGCTGTAATCCAACACTCTCAGCTCATTTATGCCATTGCTTGGCCTTTGTGCTGCTAATTCCCACAGGAAGAAATGCCAATGTAATGAGGGTAGTTTTGGTGTCTGGTGGCAGTCTGAAAAAATGCCAAAATGAGTTTTGTTTGCAGAAATATTTTTTTTTTTTTTACCAAGTCAGATAGTAAGATTGGAAAAATACAGCATGCTTTTGTGTGCATAAGCATCCCTGCAACAACAGTAGCAAATTGAAGTTTCTTTTATGGTGAGGACCATGCAGAACTTACCCTCAACACAATCTAATCCAATTGATGGAGTTACTGAAGCTGCTGTGGGATTCACCTCACTTAAGGGTAAACATTTATTGTTTACCTTTACCCTTGAAATATCATCATTTGTTAATGTCTGAGATAGGTCTCTGTGGAACTCCTATAGAATTGATGGAAAACCAGTTCAAGCCATTAGATCTCAATTCATTGATCTGTAGAGCTTTGTATTCCCTTCAGGACTGATTAAGAGAATGCCGGCAACTGTGTCACATCAGATCACGTTCCCAGATGCTTACCTTTGATCCAACAATTCTCTGCTGATGTGTTTCAGTTGCAGGAGGATCATGTGGTGGTTGGCAAGATGAACTTTTGGTATTTAGGCCAGATGACATATTTTGCCAGGAGACAGGCAAGGATTGAGGGGTTCAAGTCTAATCCTGAAATGCTTAATATCGCCTACTCTCACTAAGAGGGGTTAAGAACACTTATTTCATTCAGAAAGCACTTGTTAACAGTAATATCATGCACCATAGGAAGCTCTTGTGAGAAATTTACATATTCTAATTTGATCATATGGCATCCCACGCTGGAAATAGGTTAATGCTTTTCATTCATAAACTTCAAAGAGACCAGTAGTAGCAGAATTATTTGACCATCCTGTGTTAAGAGGTATGTTAGCTGAACAGAAACATGACTGGATTCCAATATTAGGATCACAGAAGTTTTCAGACTCAATCCAGATAATGGGATGTGAAGATTTATACTAAGGAAGATGGGAAAACATTGTGGGTAATTACCTATTTTATAAACTTGTGCACATGGCAGTTTCTGTCTATTTGCAGGAATTTCATTGACTGCTGCCCTGAAACATGAGGATTCACAGCTAAGGTCATGTTTATTTTGTATTTGATTTAGCTGTGTAGGTCCTCATGCTCTCTTGTAAACATCAGATACTATTTTGGCCCCCGTAATTTATTGGTCTCATTGATTACATCTACGCTGGTTACATCTACGCTACGCATCCAAACAAAACAGACGCATACCCATTGTCTGCCTGAGGGTAAAAGATGTCATCTGGCCTAAATACCAAAAGTTCATCTTTCCCACCACCACATGATCCTCCTGCAACTGAAACACATCAGTAGAGAATTGTTGGATCAAAGGTAAGCATCTGGGAACGTGATCTGATGTGACGTAGTTGCCTGCATTCTCTTAATCAGTCCTGAAGGGAATACAAAGCTCTACAGATCAATGAATTGAAATCTAATGGCTTGAACTGGTTTTCCACCAATTCTACAGGACTTCCACAGAGAGCTATCTCAGATATTAACAAATACAATAGATGTTTACCCTTAAGTGAGGTGGAAGGCCAGGAAATGAGCTCCAGGACTGATGGTACCAACTGGGTTGTACACACACTTCTGCCCCTCTGCAGGAAAGTGTGTCTACCATACCATGTCACCAATACCAAATGGTGGTTCAAAGATGTAAGAATGATTATTCTTTCTGTGGCTCCCTTTTTTTTTTTTTTTTTTTTTTTTTTTTTTTTTTTTTTTTTTTTTTTAACTCAAAATATATGAGATAATGTCAGCAAAATGTCAGTTCTTTGAGAGTGACATTTTCACAACATGAAACAGAAGACTCATCTCTCATGTACATCTGGGAATACTGGATCATTTGAGGATATCATTGGAAGGCACAAAGAGACAAACTGATGCATTGTCTGTGCAAGAACAGCTGCCCAAAGGGAACTTGTATCAAACATGCCTTTGCAAGAAATCAAATTGGAGCTGCTGAGAAATGTAATGTTTAAGCAGAGGCAATGCCTAAATGTCCAGCGTGTGAGCAAACTCCCTGCTCCTCTTCTTGTTCAGCAGTGGAGATTCTCAGAGGCACCTTGCAGCAGTGAATTCCAAAGTCAATTACTTTTCAGGATAACCCACATGTCTTTGTAGCAGCTGGATACCTGTTGGTTTCATTGAATGTTCTTTGCCTACTGTGTAATGAGTGGAGATAAAGCAATGCAGGCATCTATAGTCCCTAAGCTGCTTGTTGGTCTATAGACCTTTGCTGTTTCCCCTTTTAGTGCAAAACAGCTGTTCAGATTTTAGGCTGCAAAATATTCAAGGAAGAAAATATCTCGTCCTGTTTTTTGCACAGATATGTCCAGCAAAGAGAAGTATCTGGCTTCTAGGCTTTTCTCTACTGGAAATCATGAATGGTAGTTTATTTTTATTTAGTACCTTCCCATATGTAGTGGGATGACCCTGGCTGGATGTCAGGCAACCACCAAAGGCACTCTATCACTCCTTCCGCAAATGGACAGAGGAGAGAAAATATAACAAAGGGTTCATGAACTGAGATAAGGACTGGGAGAGATCATCAAATACCATCACAGGCAAAACAGGGTTGACTTAAGAGATATGAAGTGAGTTTATTACTAACAAAACCAGAGTGGGATAATGAAAATTAAAATAAATCTTAAAAGCAACTTTCCCTACCCCATCCTTCCCAGCTTTACCTTCTTCCCCTCAGTGGTGCAAGGAGATGGGTAATGGGGGTCAAGGTCAGTTCATTACACATTGTTCTTGCTTCTCTATGGGATTCCTCCCATAGGAGGTAGTTCTCCATGAATTTCTCCAATGTGAGTCCATCTTACAGGCAACAGTTCCCTGTGAACTGCTGCAACATGAGTCACTCTTCCATGCGTGCAGGCACATCTTCAGGCACAGCTTGCTTCAGCATGTGTCCCCCACAAGGTCACAGGTCCTACCAGGAAACCTGCTCCAGCATGGGCTCCTCTCTCCACAGGTCTGCAGGTCCCTGCACTACCCTTTGCTACCAAAACCCAGCCACATAAACTCAATACACCATAAAGAAGTCTTTCCAGCTTCCTAATTGCTTCCATTACATGCAATTGTTTTAAGAAATCAGATAACCAGACATGAGCCTAGAAAACATTTTTGGTCATTCAATGTTTTGTAATAATTTTATAAACTACCTCAAACTAAGAAAAAAACCTCCCAAATTATGGCTACCCCAAAGTAGCTGTCTAGCCTCAGGGCAAAGCATGAATTCCAATTTTCATGGACATGAACACATGCACTCCTGTGGGGGTGGGCAGAGCCCTGGTGTGCCCTGCCCTGGAGAGAGCCAAGCTGAGGAGTTAAGAAAGAATTTCGCAACTTCACCCAGAGCCCCTAAGACAAAAGACAAACTTTCTAGTCACAGCGACCTATCTGAGCACCCACAAGTCTCCTCGGGATCTTATGTAGATCTGTTACAATTGATTGGTTTTGTACTCTTTTCCTCCCACCCTGGTGTCCCATAAAAACCCCTGGGTTTCCTCTGGTTGGGAGAGGGTACCTCGTCCCTGGACCCCTTCTCGCTGGTACCTTTGCAATAAAGTTACCACCTGTGGAAACTCCACACCAGACCCCCCCTCTCTCTCATCACTGCCGGCTAAGTGAGGGGCAAACTCACAAGGGCAGGAGCTGAGAACACTGAGCTGAAATCACTGGGCTGAAAAATCACTGCTCTGCCCTCCTGCTGAGAAAGCCCCTCTGCCAGCTGAGGAGCGCCCTGACCCCCCAAGAAGCTGTCTTTAGCGAGACACCTTTTGGGGGTGGCTGTGGCTCTGGGTCCCAAGCGGTGGACCCCACTACCAGCTGGAATACACTCCTGTGTTAATTGGGATGTTTGGTGCCACTGGAAACCAGGTCACTTTTGTTTGTATGCTCCCATGCAGTCTGGAATGTCTACCTTGAGAATTTCAAATTGGAAAATATAGACCCAAAATGGTTTGGCTTTTTGAACCATCTCCAACCTTATATTTTTTGTGAAACAGTGATCTCCACTATCATTGCTATATGTACCCTTTCCAGTGCCTTTTCAGTAAATCTTGTGATATATCCACAGAAAATGGGATGATTGCTGTTACAATAAAATGCAGTGTTGGACTAAGGCGTATCTGTGTTGGACCTGACAAAAACCCCAATACCTTTTCAGGGGCAGTTTTTCCTTAAATTTTCTTAAGTACTTAAATGAGTTTATCTTCTAGAATTTCCACTTTTATAATTTTTTTTTATAAGTTTTGTATATCCCTTACATATTGTCCCATTATTTAGTGTGGTTGCACTTGGAGCTTATGTTAAACAGACTATTTTTCTTTAGGAAACTGGGAAGAAATACCTGTTAAGGCTCTGTGAGTGATATCACAATGAAAAATACCAGATATTGCGTGTTCCAGAACACAGAGTTAATCTGCAGTTCTGAATCATGTTTGTTACTAAAGGCAATCTATTCATGAGTTCAGCATAATCGATGGCACCACTGGTGCTACATAGTCAGGTGACTGTTGCTTGGGGGAAAAGAAATATGTTTCCCCCTTGCCTCTTTTACTGATTTATGGTTCTTTATCTTTAGTCAAGATTGAATTATAAGTGCCTCAGAACACAGTCCAAGATCCAAGAACTGTTCTTGTGAAGTAGATAGGATACTTGTTTCTAAAAAGTGAGTAAACTCCTAATCTATTTTTGAATAATAAATCTCAATTTGCATTAATTTTTTGTTAAAATTTGCATTTGCAAAGTCGTCTTGAATTGAAAATCCTTTCTAAAAATACTTTAAAGGGGGAAGAAAGTAACAAGTAATGCAAGAATAATGAGAATAATCAAATTAAGAGTATCTTAAATTAAAAGTAAATTAATAATTACTTTAAGAATTATACCATGATTAGGAAGAGAAAGGAGAGGGAAGTGTGAAAGCAGAAAAGTCCCAAATATTCTATGATCTGGGAGTTCCCAGTCTACATAGTAATCTGTATCATGATGATAAAACAAAGCATTCAAAAACTGAAAGGTAATGATGGGAAAAATAGCATAAAAATTTAGTGCACTGGCCCCCATGGTACATTCTCCCAAACAGTATGGTGGGGTTTCACAGAAGGAGCTGGGCATGTCAGTCCAGTTTAAGACAAGAATGCAGTAACACGTAGCAAAAACCCATCTCCTTTGTCTTAAGTTAATTCTGTCATTTTGGTGATCTCAAATAAAGCAGGAAAAGTTGACAAGAGCTGGACAGGAGTTTTGTGGGAATACCTTTTCCAGTGAAAAATGCAGTCTGTCAGCACAGGAATATTTTATGGTAGAAAAGCCACTGGTTTCATCCATGTTTTCACTTATTTGCTCATGTAGCTTTTACAAAAGTAGCCCTATTTAATGGCTCCCTGCCTAAAGCTCAGAATCAATGCTGCGTTTTAGTGTCTCCTGAAATTACCTTTTCACATTATTTTCCCTTTGGTTTTATCTGTGATGTGAGATGATATTCTTTGCATAAAGCAGCGGCAGTGCATCAGAGCAGTGTTTATAATCTATGAAGATCCCCAGTTGTCTAATCTCAGCTAAAGACTTTCAGCTCCCAGATAATAAAATGTTCACAGAATTTAATTGACCCATGTCTGATCCCTTATTGAACCAGTGGTGGCCCAAGGCTTGTAGCTGAGCTTAAGATACAATTATGTGTATTCAAACTATGTCACTTTACAACCCACCTAAGCATCTTATTTCAGATGCAGCCATATGGAATGATGATACCAAGGCTATATAACCTACTTACTGCAATTTTGAGAGCTTGGATGGCATAGTAATTGTCCCAAAGCCCTCAAGAACCATGAATTATTTGCATTTCTTCGGGGAGTTGTTTTCCTGCAGGACAAATAGCAGTTGGCAGAGGAGTAAGCCTCCAAGACTAATTTAATTCAAAGGCATACATTTGGATACAAATAAACACTTCAATATGAGACATAGCTGTGCATCTTTAGGTGCAGTGGTACTAGGAAAACCTGTGTTTTCAGAAATTCTTTTGAAGTACATGATTAAATAAGGAGGGAAATAAAAGAAGATCATCTCATTTTTATAGTCTGGATGATATAACTGTATTTTTGTTAATACCTCTTACTAGATAATGTAATACTAGAAAACTACTATTCCCTACCCTCTTGTGGATCAGAAATAAAAGATACAGAATGCTGTGTTTCAATGAGATGCTGATTTCTTTGCCCTTTGATGAATTAAATAATTTTGAAGACATGAGGTGTGCTTTTGCTTATTTCCTGAACACTTTCTACATCTAGTACACTCTCAGAGGTCTGGTTGTTTCTTTCTTCAAAAATGTGATACATTTTGTACTGAAAATCCAATTTCTTGCTAAGAAACCTTCACAAGAACAGTTACCATTTAACTCTAGCTGTATTTGCTTGGTCTTTTGAGGTTATCCCAGGCACATAATAAGCATTATCAGCCCATCCATTAATGACTGTGAGACCAAGACAGCAGAAATGCTTTGCCCATCAGAATATATTACAGACCTCATACTGTGGCCTGACTGCAATGCCTTGTCTTTTTTGAAAGCCACATCAAAATGAAAAACAAATCAGAGCTTGAAGCTTACAAAGAAAAATGTTTTGATATGTAAAATACTATCGAAAATAGGTAGGCGTCTCGATTGACATATCTGTCACTCTAGAAATTTCTTTTTCATTTATGTCTTATGTGGGTGTTGGTTCGTTGGCTTGTTTGTTGTTGTTTTTGCTTGTGTGTGTGTGGTTATTTGTTTGTTTTGGGTTTTTTTGGGTGGGGCTTTTTTGTTTGTTGTTTTTTTCTAGTAGGTAGCGGGATTGCGAAGGTATTTATTTTGCAGCTTACAAATCTGATTACAATTACATCATGCTGCTTCCACAATAACTTTCAGCTTTCTTGAGAACCGATCTTGTTGCTATAGAGAGGCAAATCTGACTTTCTTGTTTCAGTTTTGATTGTAACAGGCTTAGTTAAACTGATGCTGTGGCACAAGGTAAGTTCCAGGTCCTGATATAATCTCCTTTTTGCCAGGTCAGCTTTTTTGAAATACATCATTTGTCTTAAAATACAGTAGTTTTTGTTCTCAACAATGATGTGAGAGAAAATCCTGAACCCATTGTTCTTCGTTTATCTCTGTGCCGTACAAATTCATTAAAATGCAATGCTAGTGTATTGGCACTTTCAGATTAATTTTCAAAATTTTGCCCCAAAGCGTTTTGCAAAATGAGGTTCAGAATTTCATCCTTATTCAAGAAGCCGTATCTGAGTGACTTAATTGCTTTGCTGAGATATGTTTATTTTCACGGTTAAAAGCACGTGTTAACTTATGCTTGTGTTTAATCAATACTAGAAGCTGCAATTCTGAAATTCAGAGGGTGTTGCTAGCACCATGTTTTTATGTTTTTTAAATGAAAATAAGTAAAACTCTTTTTTTTTAAGGTGTGTTTTGCCTCAATCCATGAGTGAAAGAAATACCCTTGCGTTGCTCCTTTAGTTTAGGTTGTTTCCTGTTCTGAAATCTCATCACCACTTCTGCAGCTGTTTTTCCAAAATCTCTGACTGACTCAGATCCACATTCTTTTATATCTGCTATCTTTTACTATGGGGTAACTAAATAGAATAATGGATAAACAAAGAAAGCAAATTTATGTCTATTTTACAAAAAATACCTCTGTCAGAAAAATAAGCATTTAAAACCTTGCACAGATGTTCTTCTGGGGTATAATTAGCTTATCATAGAGAAAGAAGTTTGGCATTCATCTTTAATTTTCCACCTTGCATGGGGTTTCCTTTATTGAGAAGGGCATTTATATGAAGTGGCCAGCCTGGAGATCGGTGTACATAAATATTGGTACATCCTCTTATTAAAGTTTATTAGGATGTAGAAAGGAGGATGCTGAGAACAGGAAGTGTCATAAAACATTTTGTTGCTTCTGGACTGTGTCCTGTCTTGTTTATGTCTTGGCTGCAATGCTGACTTTTTCTGAATGCTGCCTCATTTAAAAAATATAAATGTGATTACCTTGAATAGGCTGCTTGGAGTGCACTGTAACAAGATTTTCCCTTTGCATTATGAGAGGCTATGTGTATAATATTTTCTTCTCCTGGCTCAGGACTCACTTCCAAGGCCAAATAAATGGAGTACCTGGTGAAGAAGCCATTGGAGTCAGGGAGGGCAGAACCCAGCTTCTCAGGACAGGCATCCTGCAGACTACTGTGCATGGTAGAGTCTTCAATGAGCTCATCACTGCTGCCTCCAGCCTAAAACTTCTGACATCTTCATCAGACCCATGATTTTTAGAGTGAAACCAAGGCAGGGTAAGTCAGGCTATGTGGTGAGGGAGGAAATCTGAAGCAGTGTAATTCATAATGAAACTGATTTCCCTAAATGCAAGGCTAATTCTTTATCAGCAGCTTTGTTGATTAAAAAGATAAATAAATTCTCCCCTTCAGTTGGTTGTTAATGTTTATGAGAGCCTGATGCATTCTGTGCATATTCAGAGAAGGCACAGGACAATAGACTTTTAACTTGGACACAAGTTAAACCATGGGACATTAGAGAGCCTTGCACAACAGAGGAATAAACATATGGAGAGTAAATACTAGACAGAAATTTGATTAGAAAATCAATACATAGAACAGTTTCCTTGCACTTCAGCCAATTAAGATAATGATCAACCCAAGTCCCTGGACTGCTTACGCATGTTACATTAGATCTTTATCAGATAAGGCCAGAGGAAGGAACCAGAACTCCCTTCTCCCGCCTGAGTGCCCCAACTTTGGGGCTTTGGGGCCACAGTCCTTTACTCCAGATATTTCTGCCTTGTGAAGTTTCCTCTTTGGCTGCCCAGAAGAGTGGCTGCCACAACAAGAATCTCTCCCCACCATCCAAATGTCCCCAAAGTCTGGTGCTTAAGTGCACTCCTTCCACATACATTCCATCAAATCCAGCAGGCAACACAGTGTGGGGTCAGGATTTCATACCCTGGTAGGCACATGCTCTGCCTGCCAGGGTCACTGTGTGAAGTGCTCATCTCCCTTTGCTCTTTTAAAATAAGCAAGCCCTGTGCATGTGGGTGCCTCTCCCTACCTGGGACACCTGCACTCTGAGAAGAAGTATCTTGTATTGGTCTGACTGGCCTCCTTAAGCTCCACAAAAGGGTGGGAGGTTTTTTATAGGGATTTTTCTGTTAAGTATCTCTAGGATGGGGCTTACACAGAGAGATTCTCTCTGGTTCAGTTTTATCCTCTTTATGGCCTCCAAAGGGATGGATCAAATCTAGATGTCCTTGCTGAGAGTCAGATTCCAAATCTGCGTACTGTAATCCACAGTTTGAGTACCAGAAGAGGATAGATTGGATCTTGCCCAATGTTTTACCTTTTCTCTTTAAACTCCTTATTTTTTTCCCTGTCTGAAACATCCGAAGATCTAGTGCCCATCCTGATTTTTTTTTCCCCAGAAGCCAGGTTCATTATAAGAGTGCAAATACCGTGTGACTCCTTTCTTTCTGTATGAAGACTCTCATTCCTTAGCCTGTGAGTAAGCAGAGTCTAGGATTCTTTTCTTCCAAACCGTATTTTAGTCATTCAAGATTTTTATAGTCTGAATGCGTGCTGGGTATGTGGATAATGTAATTAGATATTAAATTTCAGTTCATGTTCTCCATTTCCTCAATATGATTGGATGGTCTTTTTTCCCTGATTTAAAATATTGGTTCTGGATGTCAGGCTCCTAAAAACCAGTTTGATTCGTAACTGCAGAATGGTGGATCAAATCAACGATATGAAACCGAGCCTGCATTTTACACATTAGCTGAGAGCTGTACTCCTCTGACCTCATTCACACTCAGTTTTATGCTGCTGCTCTTTTGCTGCAGTAATGGAGTTATTCCAGGCTTACGTGGCTGTGGAAGAGCACAAAGGGAAGAGCGCAAAGAAGATGAAAGAACGGCTTTGTGCAGCTCTGGCTGTGGATGTGTGTGTGGGGACGAGGTGGATGCTACTGCACCCCCGTGTGTCTGCTCCCTGGGAGGTGACAGATACCTGAGGCTACAGTGGAATCCTGAGACAAGAGCCCCCAGTATATTCCTAATCAGGGACCTCCTCTGGGAGCTGTGGGCTGAGGGGAATGGGAGGAGGAAGAAGAGGACCTTCATGGCTCTTTGACAGGTGTTTTCCTAATTTAGAGGTTTTCCTTGACCTATTTTACACCATCAAAGTACCATTTAAACGCCTTTAAAATGAGACTAAAGCACAAATGGTTGAGTCTTTTGGGAGAGACATAATTTATGTGGAGGATATTTTCCTTCAATTTTGTGTGGCCCTAAGTCATTGGATTGATAACGTTCATTTTAGTGATCGTGTTTTCCCAGCACTGTGGTGCAGTTGTTGTTCAAAAATTTAGACCTGGCTGAAAATAAATTGATTTGGCCTTAGTCTGAGTTTCCTCTAACCGGCCTCAGGCATGGATGGAACTCAGTGAGCTCCTTGCTTTTTGTAGTTCAATACGATTAATTTGATTCAATTAATTCAATAAAGAATCTTGATGTTTCTTGACTGTGAGCTTTATTTTACTCTGTACGTCTCTTCCACTATTTAGTTTTTATCACTTTGGAAGTAGCATCAGAGAATTAGGCATTCAATTACCCCAGCTGATGTTGCAGGACTCATTCAGGTATCAATGACCAGCTGGTCCTTTTCAGCTGTTTGATGTGTGCACTGAGGGTGATGATAACATTACTGAATCCAATGTGTGTGCATGCTGGAGATGTTGTTAGTGTTTGGTGTAAGTGAGAAATGTGATGGTACTGGGTAATCCCTTAAGGCTGGTCCTTTGTAGGCTGAGAAGTGGTTGCTTGATGTGTTACTTGTTTGTTCACTGTGATGGAAGACATTTGGAGAACTCTAAATCCACCCTAACGCACCTTTTGTAGAGGAGTTGCCATTACATTATCTCAGATAATATTTGTACAGTGCTCATAGCATCCTGTGTGCCTCCAGGAGTAAAGACAAAGCCTGTGCCTAGAAGAGGTGGCAAATTAACGTTTCCACAGAGCTCAGCAGCCCTGTGGATTGTAAATTGCAAGGACAGGCCTTAAAAAAAGGCAATAACGTGGTACAGGGAAATGTATCAAATGGTGTACAGTGAAACTACAGGGTAGCAGCCATCAAGCTTGTGATTTTTCAGTTCTGCTATTTCTCTATCGATTTTTTAGATTATTTTCTGCTGCTTTGATTTTAGACATTTAGCATACATCTCATCCAAGGGTAAAACAATAGCCGTAGATTGTGGAAGGCAGGGCCAGGTAGAAGTTTCTTAAAGGCAAATCAGAGTAAAGAGAGTAAAAAAATCCTACCATTGGATGTAGTTTATTAAACTTATTTTTACAGGAATTTGTCAAGAATTTGTGTTTATTTAAAAATATTTAGACTTATGCTAAATGGTGCTCAGAAAATGATTTTCAGAACCTTCCATTTCTCAGTAGAAGATTGTTTCCCAAGAATTTTCAACGGAAACAAAATGCCCCTAACTTTTTTATCTGTGACCTCAGGCAGATCTCCTGGTCTGGATTTCCCTGCAGAACCCTAGTAAAATTTTCAGGGTTTTTTCTGTATTTTTCCTCTGCCCAGGCTTCCCTATGTGCACATGAGCAATTTCATGGGAATTTGCATGGCCCTTCTGCTGCCTGTCCACTTCATAACCATTGGGTAGGACAATCTGGATCTCACTCAGCTTGGCCACCCGGGAACTGGGGATCTGATCTCTCCGCAGCCAGTGGAGTGGAGATGGGAAGGAAGGAAGCTGGCACAGGATAGTATGCTACATTTGAGGAGACCTGTGTGAGGCAGGTAGAAGAAATATTTGTCTATGGAAGAGTTTCTCCCTCTCTACTCTGCTTTGGAACAGCCTCATTTTTACATGGTTAAAGTTACATGAGATCAATTACAATTTTTGTTTATTTTATTTTTTTATGTGGCAGATTTTTCATGAGGGAAGTAGTGCTTTCTAATCACTAGGGTAGTGACTAGTGTAATAGCATCTAATTTCAGAAGAAACTTATATCTGTAATAAAATAACATTACTTTTCTGCTTTCTGTTCTTTCATTACTGATTCTTTAACATTTTCAACAGCTTTTCAATATGGCTTTAAAATGTTTTGTTTCTGTGGGGTACCAAACATAAGCACGAAATGAAGAGCCATTGTTTTGGGGAAGATTTCTAGTATTTGAAAAAACTTATAAGTTCAGTGTAATGCTCAGATAATTGAATTAGAAATACTTAATGGATTCCTAAGGCCATAATTTATTCAAGGTGTTTTATATACAACAATGCCACTTGCAGAGTATTCATGCCTACTTGTATGCATTTACTGGCAGAAACGTTCTATCACATTTACAAAATTGGACAGCCCCAAACAGTAAATTTACATGGGAGTGTGTCTCTAGGTATTGCTTGAGAAAGAACATCACAGTCCCTCATTTTCCCCTGCATTTCTTCTTTTCCCTATCCCTGCTGGACGATTCAGTTTTTATTCTCTTTTACTTGTTTATTGTTTACTGAATTTGGAAGAGACTGGAACCTCTTCTTCTCTCCCAGGTACTCTAGCACAGTTTGGGCCTGAGATTGTTGCTTTGCTCTTTCCAGCACTGTAGAATACAACAAAACCAGATCAGCCCAGGCTGGAAGTGACCTCCAAGGATCAACTGGTTCTACCTTTCATGGGAAAGGAATCCTAGCTGACATTATCTAGCACCCTGTCCAATCTCATCTTAAATACTTCCAGTGGTGGGGATTCTACCACATACCTGGGGTGGTTGTTCCAGTGACTGGTTGTTCTGACTGTAAACAAATTATTTATTATATCAAGATGAAATCTCTCCCAGTACAACTTATACCCATTGTCTCCTGTTTTCCCCATCTGGCTCCTAGTGAAGAGAGAACTTCTTTCACCATTGCAGCTGCCCTCTAAGTACTGGGATACTGTGATGAGGTCCCTGCTGAGCCTTCTCTTCTTCACAAATAAATGATCTAACTTCTTCAGTCTTTCCTCATACCACAGGTTCTTCAGCCCTTCTAAATTATCTTCATGGCACTCCTGTGGATCTTCTCCAGCCTATCTGCATCTTTCTTGACTTGTGGGGACCAGACCTGGGCATGCTACTCTGGATGCAGCTTGATCAGCACTGAATATTGTAGAATGATCATATCTCTATACTTCTAGTGGTGCCTCTGCAACTGCAGCCCAGGAACTGATTTGCCTTTAGTGCTACAGTGGCTCTCTGCTGATTCATGCTCAGCTTGTTGTCTGACAGGACCCCCAGGTTCCTTGCAGCGAGGTGCTCCCCAGGCACACAGATCCTGCCCTGTGCTCCTGGGTTACTTTGTCCCAGGTGCAGCACTGAGACTCGTTCACACAGTTCCTGCCAGCCCCCTCTCCTTGCTGCCTCTGAAGATGACCTCTCTGACAAGCTTGCCTTGCTTTCCAGCTGAGTGCCCTCAGCAAACTGCCCAAAGAGTCCTTTCTGTTCTGTCTGAATTTTCAGCTTCTCACTTCTTTTAGATCCCATACACTTTCTAACACACGGATGTCTCCACAGAGACTTTGTCTCCTCTGTTCCCCTGTGCAAAAGCTTTCATTAACAGTGGATGGCTTGGGCAGAGCGGGGCACCCTGGCTGTCTTGGGAGCCTCCTGGAATTACACATGACAGCTGCAGCATTGCACTCTAAGCACAAGGAGGGCTGAATGCAGATGCTGATCATTATTGAAGCTTTGTTTCTATACCATAGGTCATCATTAACTGACTAGAAAATATTAAATTTTCTTCTTTTCAAGTAGAGGATGCTTACTCCTTACAAAGCTCTTCATCCATTCCAAATGTTCCCCTTTTCACACGGCTTTGAATCTTCCTTCCATCTGATCTTCCTGATCCTCAAGAATATGCAACAGAAGATAGTCACAGGAGTAGACACTACTCTTAATGATTTTTCTCCTTTTTATATCCTTTGACATTTTCCTTTCCAGTGGAGCTCAATATGATGTTTAATATTCTCTTTATTCTTCCTTAACCTTCAGTCCTTGCTTTTCAGATTCCTGTCTGCCACCCATGTAGCAGCATTACACAGTGAATAGAAGTTTTTTATGCAAATACAAAGCCGCTGAACTATTTAGTTTCTGATGCCATGGTGGAGGCTCTGTACTAATACTGTATGATGTGTTCTGCAAATCAACTGACTGTGCTTATTTTTTTCCTTCAATATCATCTGAGAATTTCCTCAATCAAAAGGAAACATACATGCAAATAAAAGTGAGAAGAGAGTCTGAACACAAATAAAAAATGTATCTTATAGAGTGATCAGGTCTGGTAAATGTAAACATAATATATAAATGATCATACTTAATAAACAGGCTAGATGTGCATTTTTTAGTACATCTAAACTGAATGTGTTGGCATTCATTCATAAGGAATTTAGTTCTCCCACATTATTACCCCTTTATTCATTGCAAAGTGCTGTTGGGGATGCTATATGGTTATAGCAGGCAAAGGGCAGAATAACTGCACAAAACAGGATGCTGGGGAGACAGCTACAGATCCTTTCCATCAGTGCACGTTCAGGAAACAGAAACTCCAGGTAGCCCTTGGGAAATGCATGATATAGGTCAGATGGGTACATTCCAAAGAAAAAAATCAGAAACTGAATGCTGTGGCTTAATATTTTGAGGGAAGGGAAGGGAAGGGAAGGGAAGGGAAGGGAAGGGAAGGGAAGGGAAGGGAAGGGAAGGGAAGGGAAGGGAAGGGAAGGGAAGGGAAGGGAAGGGAAGGGAAGGGGCTTCTGACCCAAGAGGCTGAAAACAATGGGAAATTTGTCTTCAACTTTCAGGGAGGCAGACTTTTTACTGCCTGAAATGACTGAACTTGAGGAGGTCATATAATGGCTGTTGAAACTAAAGTCTGTATTGGCTAGTTGCATCTATAATGCTCTTATAGTAGTATTTATATACCAGCAATTCTCTACACAAGACTGAAGAGCATGATCACCCTCAGCTTTGTGTGTTTTCATGATAGCAGCATTTATGGTACTGTGTTTGTGTTTGCCAAAGGGCTGTGAAAGCTGCCAGCCAGCCCTTCTCCTTGAGGTTGTCCATCTCTTGATGTCTCTTGGTGCCAGTGCAGCAGCTGGGGCCTGTGAGGCAGGCTCAGCTCTTCTGCTGTCACCGTTTCTCTCAGCACTGGCAATCTGCAGGGGGACATAACAATTTGGAAATCCATCCTTCAACCAGAGCATTTGGGATGAGACCTGATGTTCAGCTGATGTGTTAAGCCCCAAGTATATTTTTTCTAGGAGAATCTCACTCTCAATAATTATTAAATCCATCTGTTGATCAACTGGTGTTTCTATCCTGCTGCTCCTTGGCAGCTCAGATACATTGTGAATGATGGTTTAGACAGCCAGGGCAGAACAAATTGTTCTAATTGCATGCAAACATTTTACTTCTAAATTTCTGCCTAAGAATATCCTAGAGCTAATCTTAGGAATAACACCTATTTGATTATTTTCCTAATTAAACACAGCTGACTGCATGCAAGAACAGTGGTTTCAAGCAGTATTTTATTTGGGTAATGACTGGGCTCTCGCTGTCCCTTGCTCACAAGGTGTTTTAGAGGCTGCTCTGTGTCTGTGCTTCAGGCTGCCTTCCCCAGCAGCATCTGTGGAGTCAACCTCATTTAACATCTCTGCCAGGCGCTCTCAGGCCTGCCCCAGGACAGGGAAGAGACAGCAATGAGCTGAGCCAGGCTCTGCACTTCCCCAATTATGTGCTTTTCCCTGGGGAGGGCAGGGAATTGAGAGAGGACAGGCAGCAGGCAGAGCAAGGCATCGCCTCCTGTTTTTCTCAGCTGACTTGCTGAGAGACCTTGCCAGCCCAGCGGGCCCAGCACCTCGCTGCTCCCAGGGGAGCTGTCCTTACCTGCTCACCCAGCCAGGCAGTCCCTGTCTTACAGCTGGGTTTTTTAACAATGGCATTTCCAGTCTCCTCAAGGCCAGTTTCGTGCTCTCTCAGGAATACCTCACACAGCTGTACAGGGCAAAAACCTTTCCTTTCAGAAAACTGTGAGGTGACAGCTGTCAGCAAATGTATTAAGCCTTTCCAGGAACAGCCCCTCCCACTTATGTTTCCAGTGAATATGTTACTGGAAGGGAGGTAGAATATGTTTCAAATGTGGTAAGGAAGCTATTAAAAAAAAAAAAAATAGCTTCCTTAAGGAGTTGTGACATTTTTGAAAAGCCAGAGCTCTGGCACCCTTCAGAGCAGCAAGTTCTGGAAAGCCTGAAGCTGCCCCTGTCTCTGTATCTTCATGGTTGAAGAACTCTGGAGGGAGAGTTGCTTCCTCTGATTTGGATCTAAGTTTGTAATAAAGAGAATCATAGAATCATAGGAACTCTTAAAAACTTCCCTCTTATCTCCAAGAAATTAGATATCACACAAAAAGATTATGAGGACTGTCTCATGAAAGTGATGTTTGGGGCTAGATAGGTGGTCAGCAGAAACAACCATCTCCTGGGATGGCTCCTGAGACATGCTTGTGGCAGGGGGAAGCCCAGGGCCCTTGTCCACCTTTTTTAAGTTTACACTCTGCAGTCTTGAGTCTCTGAGCTTCCTGGATGCATATTGAGATGTAGAAGTGCCACCAAATAAAGTAATACAGCCTTGAAGGATATACAGGAAAACCACTGATAGAGCTTTGACTACAGAGGTGTGAGGAATTGTATGGTAATCATAAGCTACAGCCTTAAAAAATAAGTCACATACACCAGATGTAGCAATTTATGCAGCTGAACCATTATAAAGATCAAAGAACACTAAATGTGGAATACTTCCTTTTCAAGGAAAGATTTTTAACTTGTAAAATCTCGCTTATTAAACATACTGCAAAATTTTGATTAGTATAAAACCTCAAAGGTCAAAAAATGCCACATGTCATATTTAAATCTCCTCAAACTATTAGAACCCAAAGGTCACAATGTTGGAGATTTCAGTTTCACAGTTAAGTTTCCCCCGTTTCACAAAAAGCTTCTCTTCTGTGCAACAGAAGTTATTCCTTTCCTAAATGTTAATTTGTGAGTCTAGGTTTGATTCAGTGCTTTCCATGGATTATTTGCCTTCTAGTTCAGCAGCAACGTGCAAATTGAGCCCTTCTGCACCAGGGATATGGGGACATTTTCCTGGAGTGGAGGGACAGCACTGGGCTGTGTATTCAGTGTTACTCTCATTTGCAGCTCTTCCATACACTAATGGGTCATTGGTACTTGCCAGCACATCTGGAATAGATCCTCTCTGGTTACAGACCTTCAGTAATTCATATCAGAGCACCTGGAATAAATGTGCAGGCTGCTCCACAAAGCAGGGGAGATGGGTGGGCTGAAAAGTGTCTTGGGGTATGGGAGTAAACTGGCTCCAAAATGTCTGTCTTTCACCAAAGAATGACTCTCAATGACTTACTGGGATTAGATTAATCCTGCCTCTCTGTCTTTTCAACCAAAGTTTTCCCCAGTTAGACTCCTGCCGGAAGTTTATTGTCTGCCCCCACAAGAGGTCAAGCATTCCCAATACAGATATCCTTCCCCATGGAAAATGCCAATAATTAAAGTCCAGGAAGAAAAGTGCTTGTCATGGGTAGGAAACAGAACACAGAAAACAAAACAAAACAAAACAAAGCTTTTGAGGTGTTCAGATGCTGAGTATAGACAACTTAGGTAAACAGATAATAAATTCAGAGTGGTTTTTTTAATAGAATAATTTTCCTAGGAAAAAGAAATGCTCTACTAATAAAAGAATATTTTATAGGAAAATGTGTGTGGGGGGCTTTGCAAATATTTAATGGGAAAAAGTCAGATATTTTGCTTCAAAGACTTTTTTGACATTTATTTTTGTGTCAATAATACATTATATACATGCTTATTTCATTACTATTCAAATATTGATATGAAACAAAATAAATCAGAGCACCACAATTGAAATACAACACTGAGTATCTCAGAGCTTTTTGGAGCTCTCAAATTGAATTTTTTTTTTTTCGAGAAGCCTGAATTTTCTGTGAGATTCTAATGATCCTTTACTTTTGAGGAAGAGTTTAAAGCAGATTAGTTGGCAGAATTGTGTGTGAATAACAAGTCCTTGTTGTCCATGAGCCCTAACATGTTACATCATCTGATCTCCTTCTCAGAGGGTGGTCCTGGCTGGTGCTGCCAGCGAGCTGCAGTCCATGCACCTGCATGCCTCTTTCCCCCTAAGTAGCATGTTTTGTCTCCAAGGAGAAAGTATATATGGGTGAACAGAACTGTGCAAACACAGGTGCATGCTATAAACAGTAAATGCCATGTTGATTACTTAAATTAAGACCAATTTCAGAACACAGCTGCTTAGTACTAATGTGTCTTCCTTAGGTATTGTTTTTAACAAGTTGTGAAACCTGCTCAAGGAGGGGTTTTTTTCGGGTTTTTTTTTTTTTTGTCACATCTGCTAGTTAGGTATTGAGCATGTGATAGAGAAGTAGAATAATGAGAAATTTTGTTAAAAAATATCCAAATATCACAATTTTTTTTTTTATTAGACGAGGGCTTTGAGCTTGACTAGCGGTGATGTATCAATGTACAGGTTTCTACAAGAAAAAGAACCCCAACTTCTTTTTTGTGTTTGGCAGTAGGAATATTTAGGATATATGTATACTTCCATGTCATAGCCCAAAAGTAATTATCTAAGGATTATTAATTCCCAGTATACAAATGAGCTTTATATAATAGAGAAGAAAAGAACAGGTGGTTTGGGGGATTTCCTTTTTGTCAAAAGCTGGCATCTGATCACAGTTGATTGGATTCATAAAACACCAGAATGGAGGATCACTAAGTTATACCTAATTAACTGCTGGGTTCCCATTGTATATCACTCTGAGTAAGTCCCATCTACTTCAGAATCATTGACATGACCTTGGTAAGGAGAGGTTTTGCCTTATGAATCTGCTGATGTTCCTTAGGGAACATAGTTGGATTGTGGACATGATGGTCTGGTCAATAGACTCCATTTGAATCCTGAAAGTCATTCAACAGATTCTCTCACAAAACCCACCCCCCAGCCAACTCAAACATTCAAGAAAACTCAGTAATGGAATAAGAAGACAGTCCTTTTATTGCTGATTAATTTTTTGAAATGGAAAGTTTGAGTAAATAGTTGGAGTCATGAGGGTGGTGGAGGAAAGTCACCAGTGGATTCCTGTTGAGGTCTGAGTGGGCACATGGGCTGTTCAACATATTCATGAACCACCTGAAGGAAGGTAGGAATAATGCCAAGAAGAAGGGTGCTGATGATGTAAAATTATTCATAGCAGGACTAACAACAAAGGCGAGGGTTGAATGTGAAGGCTGACAGAAAGAATTTATGAGACTGAGTGACTGGAGAATAAAGTGACAGGTGAAATTCAGTGTAAAAATACAAAAAAAGTGCACAGATGGAAAAATCCTAACTTTGCATACAAAATGATGGCCTTTTATCTGACCATTACCTCTCAGGAGTAAGATCTTGAGGTTGCAATAAATATTTCCATGAAAATGTCAGTCTCTGTGCTCAGTAGCAGTCAAAAGCAGATGTAAATGTTAAGGATCATTAGAAGAAAATAGAGAACAATAACAGAAAATGGAGCCATTATAAAGCCATTTTATGAATTTATAGTTTGTTCACATCCTAAGCATTGTATAAAACACAAGTACCTTCATTTTCAAAAGGAAATGTTAAAGCATAAAACCATTCTGTGAAGGGCAACAAAAATTATCACAGTATTGAATTACTTCCAAGCGAGTACCAGCTAAGTAAATCAGGACTCTTCAGTACTGGGAAACAAGCCCCTACAGGAGGGGATAAAGCAAAGGCATGAAACATCATAAGTGATGTGAAGGTGGTAGTGGTTGATATATTCACTGTCTCTTCCAATACAAGTATAGAGGAATTTAACAGAGACTGTACAAGAGGTTGAAAATAAACAAAAAGGGGTATATTTCACCCAATAGACAGTCAGCCCATATAAACAAAGTCCCTGGGGCTATCCATTGTGCTGAAAAACAAAAAGGTGACAGCCCTGGGAAATACTGCAAGTAATATTTTTGGCCTAAATTTGATCAATCCTTATCTCTGGTTCTGTAGATTCCCCCATTTTATTTACAAAGGCTAAAATCTCTCCCATATCTAGATGGTGACATAATGGCTGGTGGTAGCAAGAATCCCAAGCCTGGAAAAATTGTTGTCATCCCTGGAAAAATGTCTCAATAAATATTTCTTTTTCCTTCTTGCCACAGAAGACACCAACAGATTAACAAAACATCTGATGTTTTTCACTCATTTACATCATCAAATGTTAGCTCTGCATACTATGGAAATAAATAAGAAGACACAGGCTTCTCCAAGACACTTAATGGCTGATAATAATAAGGGGCGAAGTTTAAATGGTAGCAAAAGGGTACGTGATTTTGGAGTTTGTGATGATAGGAAGTTCTGTATGATCACAAAGAGGTGGCATCTTATCAAGATGGAGCTTCAGGCTAGTCCTGATGCTTGATTTGTAACTGTACAATGAGACAAACTGGTTTTATCCCCACCTTAGGTCAGTGATTTGCAGTCCAGAGATGGGCACAGCTCTGCTGTTGCTGCTGGAAGCTGATGTATTCCTCCATCTATGGCTTTTAAGGACACTTGAGTATTTCAGAGCCTGAAGGACAATGCTTTTTCTCTGGCAGGCACCAGGCAGGTTATGAAGTGTTTTTGAACTGGCTAGTGGGTTCATATATATTTCATTTTCCTTCTGATTAGGCTGTGTGGAGATCTCCAAAGACTGTGAGCAAGAAGGAAACCAACTGGGTGCTGCTGTCTTTACAGATCTGACCATTAGCATTGCAAAATATAGAAGGTGTTGCAACAAAGTAGAATTGGGAAGAAAGTCTTACAGATCTGCGGGGAAGAGTAAAGAGGGAGGGGAAAAAAATGAAATTTTTGAAAAGCTCTGGGATTGTGATATCACCTAAGTTTCGTAAAGTTGAGGAAAACTTTTTCTCCTATATATGATGAAGCATTCTCAAAGCAAAGCAATGATGTCTGCAGATCTCAAGAAGACCAATGAAGGGACAAAAGTGTAGGTGAGAAAGATGCTAGAGGAATGAAAGGAAGCATCAGATTGTTATTCTTCCAAAAGACACAAGCACACTTCTTGAGAGGTTATTTTCTTTTTTCCCTCTCCTCTCCTCTGTTTTGGGACATTCTTAATAGTTTGGTAATGCTTCCTGTATATTGCTAATAATGGAATACTGGGTTAATAGAATTTTTTTCTGCTTGCTTAAGAACCTCATAGCTTAGTTTGACTGGTCATCTCCATGTCTCTGAGTCTCCGAGGATCTCTGTAAATCAGAAATAACTTCAGGAATTATCTCCATATACAGCAGTCAGCAATGATATAAGGAAGAAGGATTTTAGCTAAGGTTCTTAGGAGCCTTGCAGTCTTATAAGAGCTTGAATGGTATAACTACATTGTTCTAAATAATGGTGCTTTATCAGCAATTTGAAAAAAACAAATGAGATGGAAGTTAGTATACACTTGTAAAGTATTAGTGTTATTAGGTATGATAGCAATTAAAATACAAGTTGTTCTAAACCCAGGTTTTAACTAACAAGAGGACATAAGTTTTTCCCTAATGTGAAATACCTTGGAGAGAAGCTTAAGTCTATATTTAGTGTCCAACAGGAGGGATGAGTTGGCTTGTTGAAGGAAAATTGCATTAAGTGTAGAAACCCAACAAAAACATCAATTGCAGTGTCAGCCCTTATGCACTCAGCTTGAGGTTGTTCACCAATCATGTGGGAACAATTATCTTTATGTATTATTGATTATATTAAACCTTCAGGCAACTGTGGGCCTCATAAGGCACTTTGTGGTTGCAAGAAGGGTAAATTTTGTTGGCTCTTTCAAGAGCCTTCCTGAATAATTTGAGAATGTATTAATCAACCTCTAGGGGCAGTTACCACTAGTAATCAGGGTAGATGGATAATTTGATAAATTACAGATTCTTCAGAACATAACTAGATACAGTAATGAGATTAGGTAAACTAAAAATACAAGATACTGAGACAAAGGTCTAATTAATTTATATATAAGGCAAGCAAATTGTAAATACGTTGAGACTGGTTGTTGGAAACAGCCAGGGATTGCCAGAGGGAAGGAAATGGTGGCATGTTTTTCTCCTCATGACTGCCTTAGTGGAGCATATCAACTGCAGAATTTCTTCACTTGTTTCTGAGCAAGAGAGGTCTTAGTATTTCCAGTGATGAAATGATGCAAAACAACAGGATTTGAAGCAAACTCCACCAAGGTCAAGGGACACCCTTCTGTTTTGAATGTTAGTGTATTGATATAAGACTCTTTAACTGTCAGAAGTTTGGCTCTTGTTTTACAGGAAATTCTTGATTTCCAGTTTCTTAGGTCGTTAAGGGTTTTCTCACACTGTAAAAGGGAAATAATATTCTCTGCATGCTGATATACAGCTATTCTTTTTGTAGCATGTCCATTGTGAATATTTAGCATTGGGTTTCTTCCTGCCTATCATATACACTTTTTTCCTTTAATCTTCTCTCTCCTTTTTCTTTTTTTTTTCTTTTTACTTTTTTGTATTTTTTGTTTATTTGTTTTGCTTTTCTTTTGCTCTCACAGCAATTTATAGTACTCCAGTTTAGTTCAGAGGAGACAGGATTTTAGACCTTCCAGCAAGTTCTTCCAGGAGAACTCTGTGGGACAAGACTGCCTGGGAACCCGAAGAAAAAATGTCATCTCGCATCCTTGGCAGTTTATTCTTAAGGAAAAATTCCCTCTTGTCTTGGTTTGGAAAGACAGGTATCTGACAGGGAAACCTGGAGTTTCCCTTAGAATGGAGGATGTAAACCCCTCACCCCCACCAAATTATAATTTTGCAATCAAGGGCTTTCAGGCAAAGATTTGGGAATAGGAATAACAGTTCTTTACTAGGAATATTAACAACACAAATGTAGTAGAAAAACAAAACCACCCAACCAAACCAGCACACAAACAACAATTTTGGAAAACCCTGACAGAGTCAGAGCTACAACCTGACACCCTGTTGGTCAGGGTGTTGGAAGCAGTCCAAAAGTGAGTCCTCCTGGAGTGGCAGATGTGGTTCTGGTGGAGTAGAGATGATCCTGTAGCAAAAGGGTCCAGGGATGGTGAGAAGGGGTCTAGTCTTCCTCCCAGAAATCAGGTGAAGCTGGATGCCTTCATGTTCCTGTGGCTCAGTTTTATCCAGGTAGGAATGGTTGGCTCCCCCCACTGGGTGGAGCATCTCACAATAGGATGATGGAATGTGGATGTGTTAGTTTGGGGATGTGTTAATGGTCCATTAGCAGAAAATATCCCCCTGGAGAGAGGACCAGTGGTGAAAGAGATAAGAAACACTGCCCCGCCAGGTTTTAACAGTTGGCCCATTATCAGAAGGCATCCACCCCCCCCTCCTCCCAGAGTCACAAGAGACAAAGAAAAACATCTCCCCAACTGCTTTTAAGAAATGAAATAGAATATACACCCCTGGCTCCACAACCCAAGACACTCCTATTTTTCAAATTGCTGATTTCCACTTTATCCTCAAAGGAGTGTCAAGATGTGTTTGATGCATGTGCCACTGTTTGGAAATGGGCCTGGCTGGGTTTCGCTGTATCACCTGTCAGGTGATACAGATCTCGCTGCAAGCCACCAAACGAATTGGGAATAATGAAGATTGTACTGAGGAAGTTGTACCCTTCAAGAAACCCTGTCTAACTGCAGGCTGATACACATGTATCAGTTTCTGCTATTTATGATAAAAATCTCTATCTTACCCTGCAAACACAAGCAGTATCAGTCATATTTTAACTCAGTGGCTTGTACACTTCTGAAGAGAAGCAATACTACAAAAATTTGTGGTTTGATCTACAGAGCAAACAAGCCTATATGTAAGGTATAGGAACCCAGATCTCTTTCTCTGTGATAACTCCTGCAAGTGACGTGTTATGTATTTTTTACACCATAAAAAAGCAAAAGTGCATGGAAAAAATTTACATGCCATTGTACAGTTGTGTTACCAAGTAGAGGCCTAAAAATTAGCAGAATAAAACTGGAGGATAATGAATAACAACAAACACAGTTTTTTTAAACACAACTAATTTTGGCTGAACATGTTTTCGTTAAAAAAGAGCATACTTTGCATATTAGATTTCATCATTCCTGTCTCAGAGAAACTAATATCTGAAACAAATATCTGTGGTTCATTCTTAATTACAGTTACAGAGGAGGTAAGCTGAATACTTAATGTTGTATAAAATGTATGATTAAAAAAAAAGTGTTTCATGTGCAACCAGCTTAATACTCCTGATATGTTACATCTTGAACTAGAACCTCACAGTGTGTATGAGACCTTATCCATGAGACCAATGTGTCCAGTGTATTTATGTTCCTGTGATTTCCAAGCATTTGAAATGTGATTTATTTTGTGTTTTTAAGAAAGAAACAGAAAGAATGGCACGGTCTTATGTGGTGTAGCTCTATACATTTGCTAAATATTTATAGAATCATAGACCAATTGTTTGGGAAAAGCCCTCTAAGATCGTTGAGCCCAGCCGTTAACTCAGCACTGCCCAGTTCTCCAGTGAAAGCATGTCCCTCAGTGGCACATCTGCATGTCTTTTAAATATCTCCAGGGATATTTACAACTTCCCTGATCAGCCTCTTCCAACGCATGACCATACTCTTGGTGAAGAAAGTTTTGCTATTATGTAGTCTAAACCTTGTCTGGTGCAACTTAAGGCCATTTCCTCTCGTCCTTACACTTGTTACCTTGGAGAGGAGACAAAACCCCACCTCCCTGCCACCTCCCTTCAGGTAGATATAGAGAGCAATAAGGTTTCTCCTGAGCATCATTTTTTCTCATTTTCTCCTGTTTTCTGGGAAACTTTCCCAAACCTGTGTGAGAGAGGGGTGCCTGGGCCTTTTTATCTGACTGTTTTCCATGTGTCATAGCAGTGAAGTTCCTAGAAGGTTGTGATGGTTTGAGGCCAATTTGGGAGGAGAATTCCGAGGGAAAACCCTTCCCCCACCCCCCTCCCCTCTCCCAGCCGGTTCGGGAGAAAACTCGTTGGAGAGAGAAAGTGGAAAGAAACCTGTTTATTAAACCAGCAAAACACTCCCCCAGCGCAATAGATCAAACAATACCAGATGATGACTTATGGAAAGCAAAGTCCCTTTTATAGATGGTTTCTCCTCTCGGTTCTTTTCAGCAGTGGTGGATGTTGCTGCGAAGGGTAGCTCCCCGTGGATCCAGGTGTTGGCTCCCCCGGCGGCCCCCGCCGGGTCCTCGGTGTGGGGGAGGTTTGAACCGTTCCAAAAAACAGGTGGAAAAAAGGGAAAAAAGAAAAGAAGGGGAAAAAAAGGAAGGAAAAAAATTGCGAAGCTTTTCAGCCCTAACTAAGCTAAGCTAACTACAGCAAAAGCAAAGCGAAAAAGCGAGAGCTGCAAGGGAAAAAAAAAAAAACAAACTGCATCTCCGCGCCGGTGACTCATATTCTCAAGGCCAGTCTGTGCAATTCCTGAAAACAACTTTGCACTTTCTCCCCGTTACTCTCAGATCTGACATAAACCAAACAGACGATTGGGGATACAGTGTAGCATCAACCCAGGACATTCCACCCCTTATCCCCATATCGTCAGCATATAACCAAAGCCAGTATACATTCTGCATCACACATTTATAAAATGTCCATTCATTCTCCCCACAAGGTGCAATACCCATCATATCCCTGTTACATCCCACACCAAGCCACTGAATCCAGGCCCCAGGTAGAGCTACAGGATTCTCCATTCTCTTATTTTGCTCACCCAAAACTCCCTCTTCCACTTACTCATACCTTCAATACCACTTACTCATACCTCCAGCACTTGCTCGTACCTTCAGCACTTGCTCATACCCTCTCACGTATACATTTCCTTCTATTTCATATTTGCATGGTTTAAGTTACAGATCATGGCAGTGACATCCAGCAAACAGTGATGGTTACATATGATTCTCACCTAACAACCAGATCTTCCTGAGGCAGGCACCGTGTTGTCCCATCTCTTTGCATTATCCACCAGGTACAACCTGGTCCCTGAGCAAAGACAACTCCACGAATGGGTTTGTCTGTACGTGTGGCAGACTTAATCCACACTGTTTTTCCTAACAAACCCCGAATGTGCACCACTGGGACTTTATCTCCATCTACTGTATGCAGAGGTTCAGCCTGAGCAGGGCCTGCTCGGTTGGTGGAGCCTCGGGTGTTGACCAACCAGGTGGCCTTTGCCAAATGCTGCTCCCAATTTTTGAAAGACCCCCCACCCAATGCTTTCAGCTGGGTCTTTAACAATGCATTGTGCCTCTCCACTTTGCCTGCTGCTGGTGCATGGTATGGGATATGGTAGACCCACTCAATACCATGTTCCCTAGCCCAGGTGGTGATGAGGTTGTTCTTGAAATGAGTCCCATTGTCTGACTCAATTCTCTCAGGTGTACCATGCCTCCACAGGACTTGCTTTTCTAGGCCCAGGATGGTGTTCCGGGCAGTGGCATGAGGCACAGGGTAGGTCTCCAGCCACCCAGTGGTGGCTTCCACCATGGTCAGCACGTAGCGCTTACCTTGGCGGGTTTGGGGCAGAGTGATGTAATCAATCTGCCAGGCCTCCCCATACTTGTACTTAGACCACCGCCCTCCATACCAGAGGGGCTTCACCCGCTTGGCCTGCTTGATGGCAGCACACGTCTCACAGTCGTGGATAACCTGAGAAATACTATCCATGGTTAAATCCACCCCTCGGTCCCGTGCCCACTTATAGGTGGCATCTCTGCCCTGATGACCTGAAGCATCATGGGCCCACCGAGCTAGGAACAACTCTCCCTTGTGTCGCCAATCTAAGTCTATCTTAGACACTTCTATCTTTGCAGCCTGATCTACCTGCTTGTTATTCTGGTGTTCTTCATTAGCCCGACTCTTGGGAACATGGGCATCCACATGACGGACTTTCACAGGTAGTTTCCCTACCCTGGTGGCGATGTCCTTCCACTCATCAGCAGCCCAGATTGGTTTTCCCCTACGCTGCCAGTTGGCCTTTTTCCACCTTTCCAGCCAGCCCCACAGAGCATTAGCTACCATCCACGAATCCGTGTAGAGGTACAGCCTTGGCCACTTCTCTCGTTCAGCAAGGTCCAGGGCCAATTGAACAGCTTTGAGTTCAGCAAGCTGGCTTGACCCACCTTCTCCTTCAGTGGCATGTGCAACTTGTCTTGTGGGGTTCCATACGGCTGCTTTCCACTTCCGGTTCATCCCTACGATGCGACAGGAACCATCAGTGAAAAGAGCGTAACGCGTTTCTTCTGCTGGAAGTTGGTTATACGGTGGAGCTTCTTCAGCCCGGGTTACTTTCTCTTGTTCCTCCTCGTCAGTGAGACTGAAGCTTTCTGCTTCTGGCCAGTTGGTGATCACTTCCAAAATTCCTGGGCGATTTGGGTTTCCAATACGGGCACGCTGAGTGATAAGGGCAATCCATTTGCTCCATGTAGCATCGGTGGCATGGTGGGTGGAGGGAACCTTTCCTTTAAACATCCATCCCAGCACTGGTAGTCGGGGTGCCAGGAGGAGTTGTGCCTCAGTGCCAACCACCTCTGAGGCGGCTTGAACTCCTTCGTAAGCGGCCAAGATTTCCTTTTCTGTGGGAGTGTAATTGGCTTCGGCCCCTCTGTAGCTTCGGCTCCAGAATCCCAGTGGCCGGCCTCGAGTCTCACCCGGCACCTTCTGCCAAAGGCTCCAGGACAGACCATGGCTCCCGGCTGCAGAGTAGAGCACATTCTTTACCTCTGGTCCCGTCCTGACTGGGCCAAGGGCTACTGCATGTGCGATCTCCTGCTTGATCTGGGCAAAGGCTTGCTGCTGTTCCGGGCCCCAGTGGAAATCGTTCTTCTTGCGAGTAACCAGGTACAGAGGGCTCACAATTTGACTGTATGCGGGGATGTGCATCCTCCAAAAGCCAATGGCCCCTAGGAAAGCTTGTGTTTCCTTCTTGTTGGTTGGTGGGGACATGGCGGTGATCTTATTGATGACCTCTGTGGGAATCTGACGCCGTCCATCTTGCCACTTCACTCCCAGGAACTGGATCTCTTGGGCAGGTCCCTTGACTTTGCTCTTCTTGATGGCAAAACCGGCTTCCAGGAGAATCTGGATGATCTTCTCTCCTTTCTCAAAGACTTCAACTGCCGTGTTCCCCCACACAATGATGTCATCGATGTACTGTAGATGATCTGGAGCCTCACCCTTTTCCAGTGCACTCTGGATCAGTCCATGGCAGATGGTGGGACTGTGCTTCCACCCCTGGGGCAGTCGGTTCCAGGTGTACTGCACACCCCTCCAGGTGAAAGCAAACTGGGGTCTGCATTCTGCTGCCAAAGGAATGGAGAAAAATGCATTGGCAATATCAATAGTGGCGTACCACCTCGCTGCCTTGGACTCCAGCTCGTACTGGAGCTCCAACATGTCTGGCACGGCAGCGCTCAGTGGTGGTGTCACTTCATTCAATGCACGATAGTCTACAGTCAATCTCCATTCTCCTTCAGATTTACGCACAGGCCAAATAGGACTGTTGAAGGGTGAGTGGGTTTTGCTAACCACCCCTTGGCTCTCCAGCTCCCGGATCATCTTATGGATGGGGATCACGGCATCTCGAGTTGTTCTGTACTGCCGGCGATGCACTACTGAAGTAGCAATTGGCACCTGTTGATCTTCCCCCTTCAGAAGTCCTACTGTCAGTGGATCCTCAGACAGTCCAGGCAAAGTATTCAATTGTTGGACACCCTCTGTCACTACAGCTGCCACCCCAAATGCCCACCTGAGTCCCTTTGGGTCTTTGAAATACCCACTTCGGAGGTAATCTATGCCCAAAATGCATGGGGCCTCTGGGCCGGTCACAATGGGGTGCTTCTTCCATTCATTTCCAGTCAGGCTCACCTCTGCTTCCACTACAGTGAAGTCTTGCGATCCCCCCGTCACACCAGCGATAGAGACAGACTCTGCCCCTACATGTCTTGATGGAAGTAATGTACATTGGGCACCTGTATCAACCAAAGCTTCATATTCCTGTGGGTCAGATGTGCCAGGCCAACGAATCCACACAGTCCAATAAATACGATTTTCCCTAGCCTCTACCTGGCTAGAGGCAGGGCCCCTCTAAGCCTGGTTATCCTTCTTTCTTTGGGCATATGTCTTAGAAGTTCCTTCAAGGGGTTCGGACATGTCATCATCACACTTGGCAGTTTGGCGACGAGCAACTGGAGCTGCTTCCCTTCTAGTGGAACTTCCTCTCTGAATCTTGCCTTCCTTCAATTCACGCACCCGTTGTGCCAAAGCAGCAGTAGATTTTCCGTCCCATCTCCTCATGTTTTCTCCGTGATCTCGCAAAAAGAACCACAACTCAGCGCGTGGGGTGTACCCTCTCTCCCTGTCTGGGGAACGTCTGCGTTGGGTACCAGAACCTCTAATCTGTACTGCTGAGATTTGGAGAAGATCCTCTCTAATCTCCTCCCTAAGTTTCTTGTGATTCTCCTCTAACCTATCTTCTAGTTTCTGGAGACGGGTTTCCACAGCTGCTATTCTGGCATGTGTCGGGCCATGCACAGCATCTGCATATGCTCGAAGCTTCTTTGCCATATCAAGCACAGTCTCCCCTGTGTCTTCTCGCTTCATTACTGCTAAAGCAGAAGCATATTCTAATGGCCCCAGTCGTATAAGTTTTCGCCACATTACAGATGTGCACGGTACCAAGTCTGGGTTTCTAATATTTATGTCATCTGAGAAGATCATCTCGGCCACTGCCATTTCCCTCAAGCGTTGAATCCCTTGTTCTATGGTCTTCCATGGGGTTTGCTGCATATAAAGATCATCAGCACAAAGGTATCTTTCTGCCACACTTCCTAGCACCCGTACCCAGAGACTGCATGGATTAGCCTCTCTCATCATCTCTTGATCGATGACTGGATCAAGTGACAGGGAGCCCAAATGCCTCGCTTCAGTGCCATCCAGAATTGTAGCCTCGCCTGCAGCATCCCAAAGACGGACCAGCCAACTAATTATAGATTCACCAGGTTGGCGCCTGTAATCCTTTCTTAGGCCCCGAAGGTCTTTCAGAGAAAAGGAATCAATGTTGGCCTCTGGTCCTGTGCCAGATGCTTTGGCCTCTGATCTTGGTGAAGGTCCTTCTCCTAGGTCATCATCATCCACTGGTCAATCAGTTTTGTGGGTGTGCTTCTTTGCTGGAGCAACTGCCAGGGGCTTGGGCTTACTGTCTGGTTTAGGTGCCACCTCAGGCTCAGGTTCCAGCTTAGCTGCTGGCTTCATAACTGGGGGGCTGGCTGCAGACTGAGTGACTGGGGTAGCTGTTGATTTACATTCCTGCCCCCCTGCCTCTATCTGCTGCCCTACAGTATCCAGCAGCGTGCGATAGGCATACGCCAGGGCCCAGCTTACTGCAATGATCTTTTCCCTCTTAGAGTTATTATGATACTTCTCTTTCAGGTATTTCCCCACCTCAGCTGGATTCCGAATTTGTTCACGTGGGAAGTCCCAGACTATGGGGTCAGAAAATTCCTTCAGGAGCTGGCCCATATCCTCCCATTCCCCACACCACTCAAACTTTCCTACGCCTGGGTCAGGGGTTTTCTCAGCCCCTCTAGAAATCTCAGCCCTCATTCTAGAGAAACTGCAGACTGTATAGAGGAAGCTAACCAGATTAAACAACAGAAAGATGGTTTCTTTAACACTTAGGGGAAACTGAGCATTCTGCAACACTGAGGTAACAGATGTAGAGGAGAAGAAGGAAATGAGAGATTCCAACACTTCATCCCCTGCCTCTCTTCCAACAAACAGGGTAAATAACCACAACCATGAACTATATATACCTGGAGTAGATTCCAGCACCTTTATAAACCTCCTACAAATCATTATCACCAAGCCAAGGCCAATAGCTACTCTAGTTCGTGCCCCTCTGTGGTAAAAACTACATATTAGGGACAATATCGGGGCTATTTCTGGATATGAGAATAAACCTAGGGACCACAAAGGTATTAGGACCTCAAAGAAGCCCAGGGACCCAAAACACATCAAGGCCCCCACCCCGACAGACAGGAAATCAAACAGCATAGCTACTAATTGCTCTATACCGGTACAAAGTACTTGCAACAAGAAATACAACCAGTGCAGGGTTTTTCCACTCTCTCTCTGTCGGCCTCGAGCTGCCCCCCGTACGGGCCACCAAGAAAGCTGTGATGGTTTGAGGCCAATTTGGGAGGAGAATTCCGAGGGAAAACCCTTCCCCCACCCCCCTCCCCTCTCCCAGCCGGTTCGGGAGAAAACTCGTTGGAGAGAGAAAGTGGAAAGAAACCTGTTTATTAAACCAGCAAAACACTCCCCCAGCGCAATAGATCAAACAATACCAGATGATGACTTATGGAAAGCAAAGTCCCTTTTATAGATGGTTTCTCCTCTCGGTTCTTTTCAGCAGTGGTGGATGTTGCTGCGAAGGGTAGCTCCCCGTGGATCCAGGTGTTGGCTCCCCCGGCGGCCCCCGCCGGGTCCTCGGTGTGGGGGAGGTTTGAACCGTTCCAAAAAACAGGTGGAAAAAAGGGAAAAAAGAAAAGAAGGGGAAAAAAAGGAAGGAAAAAAATTGCGAAGCTTTTCAGCCCTAACTAAGCTAAGCTAACTACAGCAAAAGCAAAGCGAAAAAGCGAGAGCTGCAAGGGAAAAAAAAAAAAACAAACTGCATCTCCGCGCCGGTGACTCATATTCTCAAGGCCAGTCTGTGCAATTCCTGAAAACAACTTTGCACTTTCTCCCCGTTACTCTCAGATCTGACATAAACCAAACAGACGATTGGGGATACAGTGTAGCATCAACCCAGGACAAAGGTACTAAATTCCTTGAGGTATACTAAAGTGGCAGGAGGCAGTTTATGCTTACATTGCCATCTCTTGTATCCTAATAGAAAAAAAAAAGAGGGCAATAAATAATAATGGAGTAACTGCTTTTGATCAGGCTTTAATGTAGAAGGTGCTGCTCTGGGGCCTCTTGGCTGGCACAGACAATGCTGCAAAGCGGCAGGAATTGCAAATCCAGCTGGATCCCACGGCTGAGCATGAACCAAAAGTGCCTCCCAGGGCCACAGACTGGCACAGGTGTCAATGTCAGTCATGTGGAAGTAGATGTCAGTTGAGGAGCAGATGATGAACATCTACAAAGAGAATTTTAGAGAGAGACTGCCAATCTGGAGATCAAGTGGCATCATGGAAATCTTATGACTACCCTGCATCACAATGAGCTGAAACTCATCCCAAGGTCAGGGCAGCTAGTGAAAGGTTTGTGTAGCTCAGTATCTCGTGTCCAGAAATAGCCAACGTTGTCTGTCCAGAGGGGAGTGTAAAAGGAAGGCCCTGTGTGCAGGGTGCTTCTTCAGAGATGTGTCACACTGGGGCTTGCCTAAACCAGGGGTGGATATTCCCTCTACACTGCAAGCTGTAAAGCAAAGAAGAAAAGTGTTACTGTGTGTGGGAGGAAAAGAAAGAAAAGTGTGCCTGTATCGAGCAAACCACAACTCCGGAGGCAGCCTGAGGTATTTGGCTGGAGAGATTTTTAGAAGTGGGTTTTTCACTTTCATACCTTCTGTATGCAATTTCCTAAATTAATTGATCCTTTTCTCCATAAGGATTGTACTGCCTATGTTTGCCGTCTGAGAAGCGGTGCACCTGCCAGACCTTCTGCTTCTTATCTAGTACGTGTTCCCAGCCTCCTTTCTTTCGTAGGTCTAGATTTGAACTCATGAGAAGATGAAGCATCCTGCCTTATCTCTTTCTTCCTCTCCCTGTACAAGTCAGGCTGCTAGCATGTGTGGGGGCAGTGCATCTCAATTGCATCCTGCCGCTGCCCTGATAAATTCAGCAGCGTGTGGCAGTGAAGTGCTTGGCAGACCTCTAAGATAAGTGAGATAAATGCTGTGCACTTTTCCGGGGAAGATCTTCATACAAATGTGAAGTCGCTCACGCTGTGATTCGGGCCTCCTCCTCAGAGAGCTGCTGTGTTTCCCCATCTGCTGCCTAAGGGAAGACTTATTTGTGAAACTTGAGGAAGGGAGAGTAGGTCATGTAATGCCTATTATAAAAACAATTAGAGTATTACTTAAAGATATTATTGTTAGAAGTGCTGGGAAACCTGGCTTGATCTGTCTCTTGTGAGGATACAAGCTCTTCAGAGAAGTCTTGAGGCAGCTTCAAGCAGCAGAAGTCTCATTTTGACTCAAACCCTCTACAGCAAGGCCTGTAAGTGTTGAACCTGCACTGCTGTGTCAGGACAAAGAAATAGGAAAAATCAGCAGCTGGCAGACAGCTCCTTCTTCACTAAGCATTGCTGTTTACACTTGTCAAATTCCAGGTTTTTCAAATTGTTCAAGGAAGGTACAAAGCAGACGAAAATCTGTGGTATTTATTTATTTATTTATTTATTTATTTATTTATTTTCCTTAGTCATACATGAGGGTAAGTTCCCCTGATAGTGGGATGTCCACCCAGACATCAGCCCAGGGAAATACATTATTACCAGGGCTGAGACTGATGGGAACCTTAAGCCAAGAGTCAGTGTCTTCAGTTTTGACAGCCTAACTCAGTCCTGAGTTGTGGATGCCTGCAAGCCTGGTGTCAGCTTCTCCAGTAAAAGTAAAGCTGGTATTTACAGATAGGACAAGCCTGTGGTTGCCCCAGTTTACACAGCGTGGCAGGAGAATGATTGCCATGCCTGCCTGCTGCCTCCTGACCTGCCCTGCTCTATGCTTTGTATTTCTGCTGTGCTACCCACTCTGTGCTACGCTGAGCTATCTGTGCTGTGACATCATGTCTGTGCTTGAGACATTCCTCCCACCCCAAGGTACTGTGAGTGAGACTCTGTGATTTCCTGAATCACAGTCACAGGGCAGCAGAGAGAAGACAAAGATCTGATCTCTCCAATCCCGCAGCAGGTAGACAATTTAATTCTCTAAGGCTGACAGTATTTTCACAGACACTAAGTTTTACATGAGGAGGTGAAGAAAATTAATTAAACTGAAGCAGAGCATTGAAGATGGGAAGAAGATACATTTTGTGTTTGTTACATCTGTTCAGGCAGTGTTTCAAACAAATCGTGCCCTCTTTGCCAGATAGATTTTCGGTAAATACTTTATCTACTGGTCTGTGTAATTTTAACATTTCATTTTGTAACAACATTGCAATATAACAGAATTATAACAGTGCCTCAATGAAAAGATGCCAACTTCTTATTGCAGTAGTTTGAGCTCTAACTCATTTGAATGAAAAAAATTTTCAGAATTATAAATTATTGATGTCCTTTAACTACAAAATCAGTAGATACACGATTCTCCTCTTTTACTCTTGAACATACTGAAATGCAAGGTGAAATACAAGGTAATATATTGGTAAACCCATTATATAAAGACCATAAAACTGTAATTTTTCTGGTACTATAGGAAGTACCCCCAGAATATGAACAACTGCCTTCTTTTTCCAGCTGTGCTTTAATTTTGCTGGCATGTTATTATGTTATCCTGTTGCTCTAGCTCTTGACACATTCCAGAAACAAAGGAATACTGCAACAGGGTTTCCTTTTCTTATACCTACTAAGATAAATACAACCTCTAGTGACTCCCTGAGTTGTACAGGCATTTCCCAGGCTTGTTTCCCAAAGAAGAAGCTGTCAGAAGTACACAAAGTCTGTTGTTGAGTCATTTATTATATTTGAACTGTGGCTCAGTCTGGAGCCCCTAGCTGAGATCGTGACTCTATCAATCTAGGCAATGTATAGCCATACTCTAGAAGACAATTTTTACTTAATGACTGGGCAGAGTGGGCAGAAAAGACAGCTCTACAGGGGCATGCTATACCTCCACTATCAGCTAGCCCTGGGAGGAGTCACTGGCAGGCACCTTCCAGACTGATGATCAGCTCCTCCACCACCCAGCTCCCAGAATCCTGTCGCTGTGAAAACACAGGGAGACTGCATCCCTCTTCCCTGTGCTGAGCCCCCTGAACTGTCACAGAGAAGAAGGACATGGGATACAGGATAGAGGCTGCATCCTGAGCTCTATTGCTTCATCTGCCGTATTTCGAGCAGGTGAGATTCATAGACAACTCGAGGTTTGTCTGCAGTTTTAATAAAAAATACCCCCAAATGAGACTGGGTGTCATTTAGCACAGCCCTGCACATCAGGAGGTGGCATGAATCTGACCCAGTGCCTTTGGGTAAGAACTGTTGCTGCTGTCAGCATGGGATAATGTTTCCTCTGCTCTGCAGCAAGGACAGTTTCCTGTCCCCGTGTTGTAAGAGCCCTTCAGAGAAGCCTTTGCCCAGCACAGACAGAGGCACTGCCTGTGGTCCTGGCACAGTGCAGGGAGGACAAGATGCACCATCAAATGGAATTATTTGGCACATGCAATGAGCAATGACAGTGGCCAGGGATTTGTGAGGAGCAATGGACATGTCTCTGGAGATGGAACTGAGCTCAAAGAGTGGAGAAGGGCTTTGTCCCATTTGCCTCCATCACACCTGTCCTCTGAGAGGGGGAAGGAATTAGGCTTTCTCAGCTGTAACCCCCAAAGCAACTCACCATATCTTCCAGTACAAACCAATAGGTCATGAGCCCTACAGGGCTGTTTGGGTGGATCAGGAATGGTTTGTGGCATTTATAACAAGGACAAATAGGAGAAGTACCATCTTTCATCATGTGTTAAGGTTGTGCCTGAGTAATTGCATCCAGAAAACTGTATTATAATGGGGTTGACTCTTAAAAGCCTCTTCACTGTACAAGATCACATCAGTTTTTCTCCACCATTTTGCCTTTTGAGGGTATGTTCCTACAGTTGCAATGCAATTTGCCGTATGAGGGTTATGAAATAGAAGCCTTTAGTTTATTTTTTGATAAATCTAGGTTTGGTTTGGTTTGTTTGTTTGTTTGTTTGTTTGTTTTCTTCATTTTTTTCCTAGAGATGTGTAAGTTGCTAATTTTCATAGCTGGATTTGACCTAAATCTGTGAAGGACAGAGAAAACTCTCCCTTTGGAGTTTTCATTTCAAAGTCTGTATTTCACCAGCTGTGGTACAACACACTCTATTCTATAAAATAAAAAAGACAATGAAATATTTTTACAAGTGAAATCTGACCTTGGTAGGAACTCACAATTGTTGTGTGTATTTGCATATCTGTATGTTTAAATATAGTCATTAAGCAAAAAAATAAAAATCTCAAAAAGAAACCATGCACTAAAACACCATGATGAGACAAATGCAAAATAATAAATCTTAAAAAAAATTCTCACTAGTAACGGAATTTCTTCATGATTGGTGGGCTTTGCCTGTGTCCAAGCTGATAAAAAGTCAATGGTCATACAGTTGTGCTTTACTGCATATCATCTAAAAAGCAATTTTACTTTCATTTGCAGGAAAGCTTCATATTTGATTGATTGCATTGATTTTTGCTTGCATTTTACCTGTACAGATTGATGACTACCATATTCCCATACATACACATGTAGAACCTGAGCAAATAAACTAATTTTGCTATCATTCTATTTATGGGGCACCTTCAAGGGATATTTACATTCTTCTTATAATATTTACATTCTGATACATTTCCTTACGACAAATGGTTTTCCTTCAGGTTGTTTACTCTGTTGTGTGGCTTGGGAAAGGTTTCACTAAATTTCACTACAAAAAGTGTAATTTTGTTTGTCTGTTCCAGGTTGGTTTGTTTGCCAATCAAAATAAATAAAGGACAGGTGCTGCCTCATGGAGCATGCCCAATAATTTACCAATTAGAGGCAGAAAACTGTACCAGAATTGACATAATGGCTTCTTTTTATTCATTTCACTGGCTCTTTTTTATTCACTTTGAGTTAATTGTCTTAGTGTAAGTTGTGCTGCATCTGCACTGCTGCAAGGAAACACCCTGACCTGTAGGCACTTCTTTTCCTGACGTGCTGTGTGATCTTGTTCATTGGGGTGGAGCAGCACAGGAGAGAATACAGATGCCTCCATAGACAGGAGGTAGGTCAGGAAAGGACATATTTCTCAGCACTCCCTGGAAAATTGTCTGCTCCATCCATCACCCAAGAACTTTTAGGAATCTGAAGCTTCATACTTAAATTTCTCAAAGATGAATGAAAGGCGTAATTACTCAATTAGGGTTGAAATCTAAAGTCAAGCAAATAAATCAGATGTCTGCAAGTCAGGTAATCCAATAGTTTCAAGTCAAGTAATGGTTTTAAACTGAGGAAGGGTAGGTTTAGATTAGATATAAAGAAAAAAATCTCTATTGTGAGGGTCATGAAGCAATGGCAGGTTGCCCAGAAAAGTTGTGGAAGTGTTTCAGGTCAGGTTGGATGTGACTTTGAAAAACCTGCTCTAATGAAAGAAGTCTCTGCCCATGACAGTGGGTTGCAACTAATCAATCTTTAAGATCCCTTCCAATCCAAACCATTGTTTAGATTGTGAAATTTTGGGATGTCCCAGGTTTGGCTGGTGTCTGTTGGACATGCTCTGCTCTGAGGATGCAGACTGGAAAAAATAGCTGAGGTTAGGCAGAGGGTACCAAACCAATCCATGCACTGTTTGCAGATAGGTCACCAGGGAATCTGATTGCCTCTCACTAACTGCTGACTTGAGTCCAAATGATCTGCATGGAGGAGTTTTCTGGGGATAAAAAGAAGCAGCTGTGCTACACACATGGCTGGGGGAACCATGGTAATTTTTAATTGGTAGGGCTAAGTGTATAAATCCCTGGAACTTGGGATTTTGTGTGTTTTTCTGTGGTTCACTTCTTGTTTTGCTCTTGATTTAATCTTGCTTTTTTGTTTGTTTTGGTTATTTGTTTTTGAGTTTGTTGTTGTTTTTATTTACATTTTTGTTGGTTTTTTTAAAGTGAGAAACTCATTCACAGAATATGAAAGGCAGCTACTGAGAGGGCGATTTTACCCTATTGTTGATGAGCATTCATTATCAATACTTTTTTTTGTTTGTTTGTAGATAGTGCACCATCTTCAAGGTAGCAGAAAAGAGGCAAAGGAGCTTAGCAAGCCATAATGCTTCCCTGAAGATCCCCAGCTACTGCAGGGTCAGAGCCCTGGGCCTGACCTACTGTTCCTTGCTTGGAAAAATGCTTGTATTTTCTCACCAAGTTGGGTCTGAGAGTCAGGATGGTGAAGAAGGAATTACAGTCTCCTTCCCCTGTTTTTGTGACAACCCCACTGGCAGCAAAAGAATGCATTCTTCCTTGGCAAACCTTACTCAGAGTCCTCTCAAATACTGCTATAGCAAGGGTTTCACCAGTTGATGCTTCAGAGTAAATAAGGCTTTTATTTTATTTTAAAGAAGTAGTTTGAAATAAATTTCCTTTTGAATGGAGATCAGTATAAATAAGAACCAGAAACTGAACAACCTGCCTAGTGTATCCCAATTAGCACTGGATTATTAGTCTGCCAGGGTGCCAGCCTAAAAGTCGCTGGCTGCTTTGTAACACAGCTGGGCAACTCACTAATTGCTTTTATTAATGAAGAAAGCTTCCCTTCCTCAGCTGTTTCTTAATGAATTTGTGGGTTGTTCCTTGGTTAGCAAATCAAATTGGATTGCACTTGCACACATTTGTGTGACAAACAGATTGCAATTTGAATAAGAACAACATCTAAGTTTCAAATTCAGCTCATGGATAATTGATGACCATTCATTGGTAATGATTAAATTTACTGACACAGGAAATACTATATCTGACTGAGAGAGATTTGTTAGGTTAGGAATACTGGATCCAATACAGAAAAAGAAATATTAGGAAACAAACTTTGACATCAAATTAGAATGTATTTATCTTGAAAATATTACATAATTTTATAGTTCAAATAAGTATTTCAAGCTCTTTATGGAATTATGTGGTGTAGTTTGTAATAAGTGTGTGACACCAAAGTGCTACTAAGAGACTGTTATTTCTTGCCCCAGTCACTTGATGCAGGTGATAGTTTTGCGAGATTAATTCTCCTGTCACATAGCACTTGCTTCTGCCTAATGCTATATCTTCCCCTTTATTGTATCTGTGAATCAAATGCAAAACAATTACGGTGTCAACTAAATTTGACAAGAATAAAATGGCATCCTTAGTCAATTTTGTCATGCCTCTGAAAGGCCAACGTGGATTTTTTTTCTTTTTTTTTTTTTCCCCAATTTTACTCATCCTATTTAGAGATGGAAAAAACAGGCATTCCCTCACCAGGTCCTGGGCTAGATATGGCTGGTGCAGAGAGCAATCTCCTGCTCTGCTCTTTTGGCTGCTATTTCAGTTCTGTTCTGATGCAAGTGTACTGCAGCAAACCTGCAGCAGCTGAACAAAGAGTGTGCGTCCATTTGTGGTTTCTAAAATTTTCTGGTGGTAGCAGAGGGGGCTGTGAACCCTACTCAAGCCTGAGAGCGCTGGTGCCCAAAGCGCGGGCTGTGAAGGCCATGCTAACCTGGACACTGTCATGAGAGCGCTGGAAATCAGAACAAACTTTCCAAACCTAAGTGAGAGTATGAGACATAGTGTGCAGGAATTTATCCTGAGTGATTATAGTGCTAGTCATGGAACAGGAGGAATTGTGGAAAGTTTTATCCATCACTGGTCCCATGACCTACTGCCCCACTTAGGCATGCCTGTAGGATGGGCTCCACAAGCTGACACAGATCACAGATTATAGCATGGACCACACTGCTACAATGTTCTGTCGACCCTGAGTCTTCACAAAGCCCTGTCACTGACCCTCTTCCCCTTTCACCTTTTCTGTCAAAATGGTTAGCATAGTACCTTCTCTGGGGTGCTGGAGCAGCAGCTCTTTATTTATAAAGGAGGACAAATAGTGAAAAGGCATTGAGAAGTCAGGGAGAAGAGCGAATTCTTGGAGGTTCTTACAAGCCCAGAGCGTGAGGCTCTTCATTTTCCAACAAGAAGGTGTCTCATTATTTCAGTCTAGAATAACTCTAACGAGAGTAATTTTTAGTTGTTTTTTTTTTTTCAAGGCATATATTCGTTGAGAAGTGTAGTTATCTTGTGACAACTCATGTGAGATTTTAAACAAGAAAGAAGATGATGAGCAGGAAAAATGCTCAGGAGGGAATATTATTACCTTCTCTCTTCCCTATTTCTCATCCACAATGATGAGAACACTCTGTGAGGTGAGAGGAGACCCAGGTTCAATGTAACCCTTGCATCCTCTTTGGCAACATAATGTTGGGCTTGCTGGGAAGCTCACATGGATGGAGCAGCTTTAGCAGGCAGAAGTGATAAACCAGGAGTGTCTTGCAGAGTGACGACCTGAGGAAGGTACGATGCTGATAGTGCTGTTTTCTTTCTGCTGAGAGGGTAATCTAGTTGTGACTATTCATTGCACCTCTGCCTACATCCACATCAAACAACTATTCCCCAACTGTTCCCATGAGTTTAAGACCATTTAGCTGTTTGTAAGTCTGCCCCATCATTTCTCTGTTTATTTTTTTAACCTCCATTCTGGAACAAAGCTGCAAATCTCAGCAAAGAATAGCTGTTAGCAGCCTCTAACTTGTTGTCAGTGATAACTTGGAAAATTAAGTCACCAAATCAGCCAAGAAACTGCTTTTCCATGGGTTGAACTCTAATTAATGAGGTAGGAGAGAAATAAAAAGATCCCTCATGTCCAGATGGAGATCTTGAAAACTAATATGTTCTAAGTGAGGAAGTTCTGGAAGATGTGAAAGGGCAAGATAAGCAGGAGTTCTGTGAACTGATTTAAGTTCTTTCAGCCACAGGTTTGTCTGTCTCTTGCAATCTATCCATGGTTTACATGGGTTTGAACCTTGTAGACACATCAATGGATAGTTTGCCTTTACTCTCATGTGCTTCTGCAGGTGTCAGTTCTAACAGAGTGGGCTTTTTAAGGGAAAAAAAAAAAAAGTGGTTGGTGGTTGCTGCAGCAAAAGAGAGAGAAAAGATCAGCACTGATCCCAGGGTAGCCAGGTAGTTATCCTTTTGGAGAGATGCTATCCTTTTGGAGAGACCCAGACATCACCCAAACCCAGGCAGGGCAATCACTCTGACCCAAGCCTCCCATGCCCAGCGGACACATGAGCAGCTGGCATTTCTAAAGCAGAGCTCAGTGTGGATGGTAGCTGTAGTACTAATTGAGGCTACACAACAATATTATGCAAAGTTTTAACATTTACAAAATAAAGCATACCTCTCAAGCAGAATCTCTCCCCTCAACTGATGCATAAAGTGAGGAATTTTTGACGGATCACTTTTTCCAAACGTACAATAAATAAATTGTCAGCAGCTACTAGAAAAGACTGAAAAAAAAATCTCTTAAAATAGTTACCTAACCTACACCTTTTCTTTTCAGCTGCTAAAATTTCTCTGCCACTCAGCAGCCCAGAGAGCAATGCTCAGCATGTTTTACAAGCACTTCATGTAACTTGTGGAGAAGAATAAAAAGGTCATCTTTCTAATGCTGTGTAATCCTGCACACTATTAAGTACTAAAGGCACTTCTCTTTTGAGCCAATAGTACAGAAAAAAACAAGACTGGGAGTCATGAGCATTTAAAAGGGGTTCTGTTGGGCATATATGTGATCAAAGCCAGGAACAGTCCTTTGCTGAGAGAGACACACTATGCATTTTCAAGTTGTAGGACTTGTGTATCTTGCCTACATCATAGCATATATCCTCGGCTGTGTCCAGTGGAGCAATGCAATGGGTGTGCCTTAAGTTCTGTATGTCTGCTGTGTGCATTGATTATCTAAGCAAATGATGCTAAAGCAGCTAAGTCATGTTTACCCAGATAGAAAAGATAATTGGCCAGCTCCATCCCTGCTGTAACTGTTCCAATCAGTGCAGTTCTGTCAAGGACAAATTTGTCTCGAGAGAAGGAAAATTCCCCATGACATGCCTGTTAAACCAAGGCAGGTGCCAAAAATAAATTAAGGAAAATAAGGCATCTTATCCAAGCTTGTGCTTCCCTGAAAGGATCCAGAAAGATGCTGTCGGGGGCCAAGTTCCTGTGGCAGGGTGCTGCTGCAGGGCTCTTCTGCCCAGTGCTTGCCCAGGTGGTTGTGCTGCAGAGGCTGCTCTTGAGCAGGCACCCAAAAGGCTCAGCCTGGGTCTCTCCCTGACAAGTCTCCATTGCGGGGAGGGCACAGGTGGGTGCAGAGGGGAAGTTGGTGGAGACCTCCTTGTCTCTTCCCCAGCTGTACTTCTAAGTAAAGCAGGAGCATACATCTGGGCTGACAGACCCAACAGGCTTCTGCTAACCGTGCCTGTGTCTAGTGCCACTTAGAGCGGATGTGAAAGAGAGACAGCTTGTTAGTGAGGTCCAAACAGAGCCCGTTTATTTAGCAGCATAAACATCCCCAGGGGGCTGGATTAAATGTTTGCATGCTGGGGAAAACAGATTGTGCCAGCAGAAAGGATGAGTCAGTCCTAAAGAGAGATGCATCTTGCATTCAGCTTCTGTGCCTGCCAAACTGCCCTGCACCCTATTACTGGGGAAGCTCAAGCCTGGACTGTGATTTTCTAGTACTAGTGGGTATTTTTAGTCAGGTTCTCTCTGACATCCTCTCTTAAATGCTAGCCATTAATGCAATGCACATTCTGTTTGTGTCATTTTGTCCTTTGAGTTTTCTCGATGGATGGATTGTTCTGTAATGCAGGTGACCCAAATGAATAGATAAATATCAACTCGATATTTCATAAAGTAAAATACTATAGCTATTCTCAGTAACACGCTGAAGTAATTTCACCTTTACAGGAATTTTGATCTCAATTTCACTGTTTTCAAATCTATCCAATATAAATCTGAATGAACAATTCATTATGAATAATTTATGTAGCAGATTTGACCCACTTTTCCATTTGCAAATTACTATAATTCCTCTCTAATGGTTGTGTTTTCCCCTCCAGTTTTTCCCTACAAACCTAGATTGAGGCCAAGCAAGGCTATCTAAAATAAATGGTAATTTAACTCTACCTACTGATTGCTTCCAGGCTATGGATGCAACAGTTCTATGAGAAAATATGATATGGAAAATACACTTTGATTATTTAAATTTTGTATTATTCCTCTTTGATGAAAAAGCATAGAGGTAATTGGTTGTTTGCTGAGAGTTTTATGCAACTATCACTTGCACATGTATAGAATTTTTATCTTATGATTAGTCATCTCTGCATTATTTTGTTGCTGATTAGTTCATAAATTTAGTTTTGTAAAGAAGCTCCAAAAAATATCAGTAACATGCATATAAAGTTCAGTTGAATCTGCAGAATAATGTATTTGCCTCCTCTTCCCAAGCCTTTGTCTTTGAGCATCAGTTCTAGAAAAATTCTGGCTTCATTCCTGATTGATACAATACAGACATGGCAAGCACATTTATCTGTGGCTCTTCAGAAGGCTTTACATTCTTCTTTTTCCCGACATAATTTAAACATTGAAATTATGTTTGCAAAGTGTTTCTCATGAACTGTGTAGTGATGATTTTCTTTCTTTCTGTTTTTGATTAATTATTGACACACCTGAGCACTGTCCTGAGAATATTGAGTGTTCTACTCTGTGTACAGTTCAGGAAAGGAGTTTCTAACTGCATGGGGGAATGGAACCACATGCACCTTTAATAATCACAGTGGTTCTGATACAGAGAGTTTTTTTATCTATCAAACATCTCTTCTGAAATCTTTTGACTCTTCAATTTGTTCTTTTGTTTGCTTTTTAGAATAGTGTGTCAGCCTGTATTTCAGCCTTAATAAAGTGCAGAATTAGGCACTCATCCTCTAAAAGAATTCTTATCCCCTTATAAAGATGGATGGCTCAGTCATGGAAAGCAGAACATAGCTCCTGAAAGAAATGGGAACTATGTACAAATGAGGCAGTAAAAATAAATGACACAGTACATTCACTAGCCAAGCAAGATGTTATAGTCTACATAAAGCTAAGATGCTGACTTCACAGGACTTTGTGAGCAGAGCTTCTGTAGGCAGAAGCAATTTACAATTATTGGTACATTAATGACAGTATGAGATAAGTGAATTACTGGGACATTGGTAAATGCTATTCTCATTAAAAGTCAATCTATTGTTGGCACTAAACCCATAGTTTTCAGATATGCCTACATATTGAGCCATTAAAAATGTGTCAGTCTGAGCTATCATCTGGCAAGAAGAGTCTCAACTGAGGAATGAAACCTTATTTTAGTAGGTGCTGTAGAGTAAATCTTTTTTAAGCCACTGGAAAATCATACATATGTAAGATACTGGAAGACACCTTTCTATTAATTTCCTGCAGAAAGGCAGAGGAAGTGGGTTAATGATCTTTGACTTACAGCTTCAAGCTGTTGAAGTGCAGCTAATTTTGAAAAGTGAAGTGCCCTGGCAAAGAGGGCTTGGGGCATTTTAAATTTCAGATGTTGGAAAGATATTGCTAGAATCTCTCCAAGATCCAACTTGTTCTGTCATTGAGTGGACTTGCCTTTTAGGTGTTATCCCCATGATGTTGATTACTTGTATATCTGAGAAGAATATAGGCTTCCAATTGGCTTAGGTGACCTGGTGATGGCTGCTGGGGGAAGTATTGCTAAATACAGAACCTATGGAAGGTGTCTCCTCTAGAAAATATTGAGCTAGCAAAAATGCGGGAGAAAAATAACTGTGATTAGGAATAGCTAACAGTCACTCCTCACACAAAGCTGAAGAGCTAGGCATGTGCTCCTAAACTTTTGTAGTTTTAGACAATTCTAAGTCTGGAATGTTACTGTACTTTTCTCAAGGGGTCTGGTCAAGGAAGTCTGATAGGCAAGTAGACCCCTTAGTTTTTGAAGATTGTAGCTGAGCAAAGATTCTAACACGGGCTGACCCTTGCAAAGTGTTTTCTGGTCAATGATGGATCAAAGTATATTCTCTTTGACTTCTTGCTTATACAAGCACCTGCCAGCAAAGATTTGTCTCAGCAAATTGACTGGAGTGCTAAGACTCTCTGAAATATGAAGGGTCCCTGGGAGATGTGAATAGGGACACTAAGATACTCACATCCCAGAAAAAGGTATTTCTGACTGTGGAAAAATCCAGCAGGACATGCAGAATAACATGAAAGAAGACATTGCTGAGTCACCTGAGAAGTTCCATTTATTTTATTCCTTTTTTTTTTTTTAGTCATCAAGGTCCATAGATAAACGTAATTAACAACTTTCAGCCTCAGTCTTGTTTACTCTGGCTTTTTAATAGATATGGATTGTGATAATAATCCTGCTTCCTTACGATTATTTCATATTTGCATGTTTTCATATTAGGTAGCTCTTGAGACACAGGACATTTTAGGGTTAAGACCCTTTCTGATTCCCAAACTGTTCTGAACTAAGATCAGACCTGACTGAAGGGAAGTAGCTGAAGCAGTAGTGTGGTACAATAAGACCCTGTTGCCTCAGAAGCCTGCTGGGAACACAAATGTTTCTGAGAAACTCATAGGCCTAGGAAAAAGAACAGCAGATTACATGACTGTAATCCTGAGGTAATGTGTAAATGCACTGCATTCCTTAGGGATGGGTGTCTTGCCTGTGCTGACAGACTGCAGAAACAGACTCTGGTACTGCTCAAGTCTCAGCGTCTCATAATGGAGCTGATTAGACCTAAAGGCTTCCTCCTTCACTGCATTTGGAAAACACATCCTCAGTGAAGAGCATTCAGGGTTTGAGCTAGTTCTGCAGGGGGCCTTTTCTTCCTGGAGTAATTTCTGTCTTTGTGGATTGTGCTTCAATCACACTTTGTGTGATAGCCTCATGTTTCTCACTGACATGTTGACATAATTGTAGCAAGCCATCATGTAAAGAGGTACTGCACACAGATTGAAAGCATTGGATGTCTTGTGAATCTTCAAGAATCTCTTAGGAATGTTAATGAATCCCATTGTACTTGTTCCCTCAATGGCCTTTGAGGTTTTTTTTTTGGGAAGAAAAAGATGAAGTGCAAAATGTTTTAAGAAGTTTATTGTAAAGTGCTGAAAGTAGAGCTTTAAAATAAGATCAATACTCTTTTCTGCACAACACAAGTTCAAAAGAGAGAACATATTTCAGTTTTCTTTACTTGGGATTCCTTTACTTACTTGGGATTCCTATTCAAAGCTCATGTTGGAATAAACCGAACTTTCCTCCACTATGTCCAAAGAAACTACTATATTTTTACTGATATCCCAATTAACATTTGTAGTGTTCATACTGCAGAGGAACTAGATTGCCCATGAAGTATTTGTAACACAAAAATGTTGGAAGTATGTTTTACTTCAAGTAATAAAGTAGATTAAATTAAAATTTGATTCAGGGTTTTTGAATGGCACTTCATTCAGATCAAGAAAAAAAATGTGGTGCTCTGTACTTGAGAGGTGGTCTTATGTGTTTTTAAGCAACAATCTGATAACCTTGAGCTTAAAACTATGGGAAATTGAATAGGAAGGTAAAAAATCTTCATTCATATAATATATATGAACATATATAAAACTTCTAAATATTTTATTTGTACATCTATATGTATACATACACACAAAAAGGCACAATATGCTTTGTACATGATTAGACTTCAAAGATGTATTTCAGTTTGACAACTGAATGAAATAATAGCATGCATATTGATGAGTAGTCATTCATATTTTACCTTCTTTGATGAGTTTATAAGCTCATTTGGCCCAAGAAGACTTTTCTCACCCCTCTTCATTAGGCAGGAACTTTAATTCTGCCCATCTGGCTTTCAAATAGGAAACTACTTAAAGTTATTTCTGCTTTTTAAAACTTCAGACCTAAAGTACAAATCTCTGAAGAGATATATATGTTGTCCCATTGGAGCACAGCTGGATTTCATACCCAGTCCTCATCTGCTTGCAAGATGTTGCATGTTTGGAAGTCGTCATCTGGAACACACGCTGCTCACTAGTATAAGCTGATCTGACCTGTGTGCATGTTTCCAACCCAGTATTCCCTGCCTGTACAGAGGTCTCCAAAGGTACCCTTGTGACCTCTCCAGCCCTTACCCCCTCATCCTCTCCTGCCTTCACATACACATTGGGCCCTTAGCTGTCCACTGTGCTGTTTCTGATGGAAAGCTATCAACAGCCTCTGCCTGCAGACTTCCCATGGTTCTGGACCTTAAAGAAGCAAGTGGCCAGGAGAAAGTCCAGAGAGCTCTAGAGACCATGTGATTACATGGTGGCTTTTGCAGCCCTAACCTCAACTTCTGGCCTAGGTCCAGGAAACCACTCAGCTACTAGTTCAGATCTAGCATAAGACTATGTAGGAGTTGTGTGAAGGGAGGAATTAGTAGAGGCTCTGGGTGGCTGTTTTGGAGAGGACTGGAATGAAACTTCAAACTTCACATTTTTGTTTTTTATTGATTTATCCTTTTTTTTATTACTATTTTTTTTTTTTTTGCCTATTTCATTATAAACAAAAAGCTTTGTTGAAATAAAATGCATTCTAACAAACCGTGGAAGCTATTCATCTTGCCTTTTGGGTGTTATCCCCATGCTCTTACTCAGTCTTTTAACTTTTTTTCATCGAGGTCAGAAGAGGTCAATTGTATTTATGGCCCACAGCAGTAGCCTGGCATGGTCACCCTGCTGGGCCAGGTTGGTAGAGGTCACTAGTCCAGCTGTGAGCTGTGTGGAGCTAAGGCAGAGCTAGTAGCACAAGCAAGGATGAAAGGATTGGCCACTTGCCTTTCCTCTCTTGCTGTGCTGAAAACAGTATCCAGAAGCTGTGGACAGTGCAGCTATTC